>OX459065.1:16703663-17958663 GCA_949775005.1 Orthosia gothica
TTCTCCACCCCAAAAGATACGTATAGAACCTAGATGCGAAAAGATAGTCAAAGTAAAAACCAACTACTTAGATGGACAATACCTTCACGACGATTTAATCTGGTCAGATGATTTAATCCCAGCAGCTATAGTTAATGTTACAAACGGTTCTTTTAAAACATCGTTAATTAATCATAGCTATCAAGAGAAGTGTATCCCGCTTAACCCGTCAGTTGAATTAGAGACATTTTCCAATGCCAATAAAAGTGATAGTCACGATATTAATACCATACAGGTAGAAAATAACATTGACCGTATATTAAACGAAAATCCGTACATATCACATGAACGAAGAAGAAAAGCGCGAAATAACCCGGTTATGTTATCAGTATAGAGACTTGTTCCATGCAGAAGATATACCACTCACGTTTACACACGCTGTTAAACACGAGCTCAGATTAAGCGATAATACACCAGTTTTTGTACGTAGTTACAGACAAGCTCCCCAACAACGCGAAGAAATTCGTAAACAAGTGGATAAGCTTCTTCAGCAAGGTATCGTGCGAGAGAGCATATCTCCTTGGTCATGTCCCGTGCATATCGTACCCAAGAAGCCCGATTCTTCAGGCAACGTCAAATGGAGACTCGTAATCGATCACAGACGACTCAATGACCGTATCATTGAAGATAAATACCCTTTACCAAATATACACGACATCTTAGATAGATTAGGACGAGCGCAATACTTCACAACCCTAGACCTTGCTAGTGGTTTTCACCAAGTGGAAATGCACCCTAACGATACTGAAAAAACCGCATTCACCACTGAACGAGGGCACTATGAGTTCCTTAGAATGCCCTTTGGACTTAAAAATGCTCCAAGTACATTTCAAAGACTAATGGACCATATATTAAGAGGCATAGATAATGTGTACACATACTTAGATGACGTAATAATAATTTCCACGTCACTGCAACAACACATAGAAAAATTAAAACAAGTATTCGATCGATTCAAAACACATAATCTAAGGATCCAGTTAGATAAATCACAGTTCCTACAAAAACAGGTTAACTTCTTAGGGCATGAACTAACATATGAAGGTTTAAAAACCAAACAAAGACACAGATAAAAGCGCGTACTTAACTTCCCCATACCCAAAACCCAGAAGGAAATAAAAGCCTTCTTAGGTTTAGTCGGATATTACAGAAAATTCGTAAAAGATTTCGCCAAGCTTACTAAACCAATGACCCTTTGCCTCAAGAAAAATAGTAAAGTCATACACTCCCCGGATTTCTTAGAAGCTTTTAATAAGTGCAAACAAATTTTAACTAACGCACCAATATTACAGTACCCTAACTTTGATGAGCCTTTCATCCTCACCACTGATGCTTCAGACGTAGCATTAGGTGCGGTATTATCCCAAGGAATAGTAGGATCCGACAAACCGGTAGCATTTGCATCCCGGACATTATCAGATACCGAATCGCGTTACTCTACAATAGAAAAGGAACTACTCGCCATAGTATGGTCAATCAAATACTTTAGGCCCTATCTTTATGGTAGAAAATTCATCATCTACACGGACCACAGGCCTCTAACATGGCTGATGTCATTAAAAGACCCAAATTCAAAATTAACTAGATGGCGTTTAAAACTCTCAGAATATGATTACAAAGTTGTATATAAGAAAGGCCGCCAAAACACTAACGCAGACGCTCTATCGCGTATTAAAATCTTTCACGGCAGCATAGACTCTTTAGCTGTTAACTTAGACGATAACGAAGACGATGAGATCATTAATAGAATATTCGAAAACGCGCGTAGGGAAGCCGAAAATCAAACAGACACAGTAGCACCCAATGAAAATACACAAATAGAAACCAAGTATTCCCGAATCTAATATAGGTACAGATAGCATGAGTGTAGTGTCAGCTGGACCTGAACTAGTGTCTACAAGACATACACAGCCTGACAACGAAAATAAAGGTATACCCATCATAGCAGACGCTATTGATAGGCAGTTAAAACAGTTCCACATTAGGTCAACACCCGGTTCTGTGTATAGAGTAGATAACAGATCTACTAACTCAAAAGTAGTTATAAAAGATGTCTTCATACCAGTAAATAATACAGAGTCTGAGATAATTAGATTCCTTAAAGAGCACACCATCGCTGATCGTATATTCCATTGTTACTTTCATAATGAAGAATTATACCATGCCTTTTCTAGAGTTTACACAACAATATTTAACGACAGAGGTCCTAAGCTACTTAAATGCACAACACGCGTAACTCTAGTAGAAAACAAACCGGAACAACAAGAGTTAATTAAGAAATATCACGAAGGTAAGACTGTTCATCGTGGTATTCAGGAGACCTATAAACAGTTGCACAGAAATTACTATTGGCCAAACATGCTTCTTACCATTCAAAGATTCGTTAATCAATGCGACACCTGTTTGAAATCTAAATACGAACGAAACCCTCTTAAACCACCTTTAGCTATAACCGATACCCCTCGTAAACCGATGGAACATATATTTATGGACCTATACTCAACCGGAGGCGCAACATTCCTTACAGTCATTGATAATTTCTCTAAATACGCCCAGGCAGTCCAACTAACAGCATGCAGTAGTGTCCATATAGCTGAAGCATTGCTAAACGTTTTCTCAGTGTTAGGTTTACCGAATAAGATAACCACAGATTCAGACACTAAATTCGACAACGACGTTATTAAAGAAATTTGTGCACTACATAACATCCACGTACACTTCACTACACCCTATAACCCTAACTCTAATTCCCCTATCGAACGTTTACACTCTACCCTAGCCGAAATAATTAGGATACAAAGAATGACTAACAAAGATGACCCTATACAGCTAATCATGAAGTACTCTATAATAGCTTACAATAACGCTATCCATTCGGCAACAGATTATACACCTCATGAGTTATTATTTGGACACACAGCATCCAGAAATCCACTAGAGTTGTTCTATCCAAAAGAATTTTACCAGGACTATGTCATTAAGCATCGTGCCAATGCTGAGGCAGTTCAAGAGTGCATCGCTGCACACATGTCTAAAAACAAGGAGCAGGTTATTGCTAAACGTAACCAAGAAGCAGAAGAAATAAATTCAAGGTAGGTGAAACTGTCTATAAACAGGTAGCAAAGTCAGCACGCAGTGACAAAACGAAGCCAGTCTTCAAAGGACCATACAAGATCATACCCCTTCACCCAAATAACGTGGCTGAAATAATAGGTAACCATCCAAATTCTAAGTCCATTAGGGTTCACTTCAAACTACTACGGAGGCCTCATCTTGTTGCAGGACCTTCATCGCAGGAGCCGTCGTGCTCAACACAACAGCAACCGTAACCATTACCCAAGTAGGTAACGACAATGGTATCCTCCTCCTTAAACAAGGTCAACTCCTTAAACAAGACAACTACTTTAGCCTTGCTTGCGTTTACAACATTAGCAATCTGCACTTTACATCGATCCAATTGATGTCCCTATATGCAAGCACAAAAAACGCCGAGAGTACAGCATCTGGAGAGTTACATAAAACGTATAGGAATCGAATAGAATATAGCCTTAATATTATTGGTAAGAAGATTAAGTTTTTAACGCCGCAAGTTAGAAAGCGACGCGGTCTTATAGATGGATTAGGTACTGTCGTTAAGTCTATCACAGGTAATCTCGACCATGAAGACGCAGTTAAGTTTGAAGAAGAAATTTTAAACATTAAAAACAGAGTTAGAAATATTCAGGATTCACAAAGGAAATCTTTAGTATTAGCACATAACACAATCGATGAGTTCAGTAAACAGTTAACAAAATTAAATAATAATCAGAAACATTTGGCTAGTTTATTACAAAATATTACTAATAATTCCAACGACCTGTCTAACCATTTACATTTCCTAGATATTAACGTACAGATAGATTTTAGTTTACAGTTAATTTTAGATTAAGGTAATAAGGTTAATGTTATTAGAAGATGCCATGACCTTTGCTCAGATAGGCACCATGCATCCATTATTATAAGCCCTCAGAATGTAATAGAAGAGTTAAGAAACTTAGAGAGTATGTTTATGTTTAAACCAGTAGCTAGTATTAGCATTAGTAACATATACAGGATAGAGAAGTCAATTAAAGTTAAAGCTTACAGTACAGAACACTCTGTTAATTTTATTCTCGAAATCCCCTCAATAACCTCAAAAACCTACGACCTTATCCATCTCTATTCTATCCCAAATAAAAGTAACCTAACTATCATCCCAAAATCCAAATACCTAGCACTTGGTAACGATGAGTACGCTTACCTGGAAGAAGATTGTCAGCCACTGACCGACAACACCCAGCTCTGCAAGCTACTCGACACCAGAAGAATTGAAGACACAGATGACTGCATACTATCACTCATCCAGCATCGCCCAGCAAATTGCACCCACGCTAAGATGAACTTAAGAAGAGGAAAAGTTCAGAAGATCGGAGACAACAACTGGCTACTTGTCCTGAGAGAAGAAGAAGTCACCAAAACACTATGCAACACCAAGACAGATTACAAGAAGCTGTCTGGCATTCATCTCGTTACACTAACCGAAGACTGCCAGATGAACATCATGAACAAGACACTGCGGTCTCACACTGACTCGGTCGTCATCAACGAGGTCATACCATTACCGGAGCAGCATCAAGTCTCAGAACAATCAATACAATACGAACTCCAATTAGAAGACATCTCACTAGACAGCATCCACGAACTTATCAACAGAGCAGGCGACATCTCCGTGCCAGAAGAAGATAATTGGTCAATCGTAGCAGCTACACCTAGCTGGAGCACAATCATCCTATATATCCTACTGGTCGCAGCAGCATCCTGGAAGCTGTATCAATGGAAAACAAAGAACATCCCGGAGGACACCAAGGGCAGCGTGGACGCCGCCAGAAGCAAGAGTTGCTTCCATCTTATGGAGGGAGGAGTTAACTCATCGTAACAGACTTTTACGCTGAGTTAGCAGTCACCGTCAACATGCGCCGTATTGCAACTATGCATTTACTGGAAATTAGAGTTAATTATTTTTCTTTGTATTATATTGAGTCTTGCATCAGCCACCAGCTAAATATCCTGTATTTTTATAATTAAAGTAATTGTGTAATAAATAAATAATATTTTTTTTAACCAAATCCCCGACCGCCGAAACATAACTACTATTTTTTTCGTATCGTTTTGAAATATTGGTATACATTTGTAAAAAGGTGTAATGTAACTACTTTTATTTTTTTGGTATCCGGCGGTGACTTTAATCAGTATATATGCAATATTACTCGTAAAAGGGATGTAATACTCATAAATATGAACAACATTCACTATGGGCTTTTCCTTGGATTTGCGGTAGGAAAACTGTTTTCTTGCGATTTGCGTTCTATTATTGTACAAAACAGTAGATTTTTGGTCATATTGCAGAGCTGCTCTTATAGTAAAATTTGTGTAAGGGCTGAAAGCACCTTCACCTATACTTTCTAGACTCGAAAGATTGCCATTAATTTGAAGTCACCCTGTGTAGGTGTTTCTGCTTGCCTGACCTTTTCTGAAAAACATCTAATTGCCAACATAGTAGTTAGCTAAACTTTTGTATTTCACTCTGTTTCTTTATCACCTACTAGGTTTACATAAGTACCGTACTTTCTTTCATATGTCTACTATTACCTACTAAAAAGGTATTATTTTGATATTAAAAACAGCCACCTATATTTTTTTATTTGTATTGATTTGTGCATCCTTTTGAATAACTTTTTTTCTTTCTTCTTTCAAATCTATTCAACCGTTAAGATGTGGAAAGTTAGTAAACACATAGACGAACAGAGTAAGTTTTGCATTATTTTATAATATTATAGAAGGCTTGAATATAATTGTTTAACGTGTCTAGTAATTCAGAGAAATTTACGTTCTTTGAAGAGTTGTTGGTAGAGTTTGTGTAAACCTAGTAGATGATGAATAAACAGAGTGAAATACAAAACTTTAACTAACTACTATGTTATTAAAATGGTAATTTGATGTTTTTCTGAAAAGGTCAGGCAAGCAGAAATTTTCTAGACAGGGTGACTTTAAAATTAATTGGCAATCGAGCCTAGTAAGTATAGGTGACAGTGCCCCCCTCCTCTAATTTTACTATAAGAGCAGCTCTGAAATATGACAAAAAATCTACTGTTTTGTAGCAAGAGAACAGTTTTTATACCATTCCCCACTGTGAGTAAAAGTGCATTTTATTCACTGAAAACAGTGAATAAAAAGCACTTTTACTCACTGTTTTGGTGTTTGAATTTGGAACACACCAATACATTTGTCCTCCATCTCAATGCTATATAACCTCCTTGCGCATAAAATACTCGATACAAACTTATTGTGCAGAGAATACTCGAATTTCAAACACCTTGTTCGATTTTAATTTTAAGTTTGTTAATATTTAAGATTTTAATAAGGATTTTGATTTTATTCTATGATATTTATTGAACACTTATTTGGATTGCAATTCTAATATTAATTGCAATGGTAGATTAACTATTTAATTAATTATAATTATGTAACGTAACTGAGATGGACACTGGCCTCTGAAACACGGGTGCTGTTACCTAGCTGAGGGATGAGGGTTTCACATTTTTTTTTGTAAATTTTGAAGGTTATAATAAACCATTTATTTATTTATTGAAAATTAAATTTTAACCTTGTGCTTTTCGCTTAAGGATACACTAGTCGAAAATTCTTTCATACAAACGTAGTCTAGAGATTACTCCACTGTTTGACGTTGTATGTTCAAAATAAAAAATGATATCAATTTGTTTCATCATTATCTAGTCCTGTATGGAAACAAAAATGTAAAAAAATAATATATTTGAAAGTTATGAGCGTCGAAAGTTCCATATTTCAACACTAATTTTAACGCATCTTTAGGCGGCAATAAATACCATAAGAAGAAGGAAATTTGCAAAACGGCCTCCATACAGGGATAGATTAGTAATTCAACAATGCAAATAAAGTTATTTAATAAATATAAATGTAGTTGTTTTTTCATGATATCTAGACTCCCAAAGGTCTGATTATAAAATTTCGCGTGCTCGTTTTCGTCCTAAATCATCATTTCACCATTTCGATACAAATTTGCAAAAGTGCTAATTCGTACGCGAACTAGCTTCTTACTGCTCATCACAGCATCTATTTCTTTCGCACGAGTTGTCGGATAAGATAGCATGCATTTTAACCCCGCGCACAAATTAGTTCGTGCGGTCGACTAGTTCAACCTTAAATCTTTCTTTTTCCCGTACTCATGGTATAAAATATAGTATGCAAAACGGATTTATATCGAGGGCCATGAATCACTCGCTTCGGTCATAATTCTAACACTTGAATCACTCGCGATGCTCGTGTTCAATCATCATGAATCACTTCCTACGGTCGTGATTCACTCGTTAGTATCCTTCACTTGCTCGTGATTCATCTATGGCCCTCGATTTTAATCCGATCTTTAATCACTAGTTGCATATTAAACTATTTCTACTGCAATTTCAGGGAAAGGCCCAAAGTGAATGTTGTTCATATTTATAAGTATTACATCTCTTTAAATATTTATGGTGACAAATTAAGTCACCCTGTGTACAGATATACTGCTTAAAGTCACCGCTGTATGACAAAAAAATAAAGTCATTAACACCTTTCTACAAATATATACCAATATATCAAAACGATACGAAAAAATGTAAGGGCAATGTCGCTAACACGATCAAACAAACCTATCACGGTAAGGGGCGTACTTGTCACTTTCACTTGGCATTCAGTAATAAGTTAATATCTCATAAACGCGTGAAGCGATTTATAGTTGTAAATCATCATCACCATCACCATCATCAGTTAATGTTCCCACTGCTGGGACACAGGCCTCCTCCCTGTGAGTGGGAATGGGTGGTAATCCACCACGCGGGCCCAGGGTGGACATTTAGATAGAACGCGTGAAACAGATAAAATGGTTCTACGTCTAAACCTTTAATTTGAGACCAAAATTGTCAAAATATCTCCATAAACAAAAAGTTATGTTTTCTAGTCACGTAATTATGCTCTTTCGTAAAATTTGGATCAACGTTTTTTTTTTTTTTTTTTGTTATCTTGCGGAGACTTTAGCATTAAGTATATCTTCGTCACAGATTATTACCCTTGCACAAATACAACTGATTCTAACTGCCTTATTCTATTAGTATAAGTTATACAATCTGTAATCCAGATGCATGCACAACCGTACGGCTTCACCTGGGAGTAGCCTTGTTAGTGATGTTCACAAGTTTTCTTTGCAAAGAAAAAACTAACCGTTGCAAGTAAGAACTGGAGGTAAGTAGATCTTTTTTCTCTTCAAAGTATTGTCCCAGAAGATTACAGGAGTTCCGTATAAAGATTGGATTTTGTTGCTTGTTGGTTTAAATGAAGAATTTTTTTGTTCGTTGTTATCCTTGGTGTTCAATCTTTAGACTGGTAATTGGTGATGAGATAACTCTACCTACTCCTGAAGCCAAACTAAATAAAAAAAAAAAACGAGTTATTATTATTAATATTTGAGTTATTTGTCAATCTCTTTTTTACTTCAGGTAAAGAAGAGGTGACTATACTACATATAGGTTTAAAGTATTACAAGCACTAACAGGTGAATTCCTTTACTTGATAAATAGGAACATGGTTCTCACATACTTCAAAAATATTGCAAACATAGGTAAATTACCTAACTCAACAACAGCGGCACAGTGTGCGAGTCAATTTTTTTAAACAAAAAGACAAGAAAAATAATAATAATATAATAATAATAATTATGAATACAATACAAATTAAACAGTTTGATTTTGTCTACACTAAAGATTGCCCTATGTAGCAGGACCAGCATGTTTCCAAGCATTCTTATCTTTAATATAATCATCTTAAGTAGAGTTTAAATAGTACATAACTCCAAATATTCAATTGAAAAACCGGCTCTTAGAAGCATTCCATGAAACCTGGTTTGAGACAACATGGGAGAAGAATAACGGGATGGACTTGGAGGAAGCCTTTATCCAGCAGTGGGACAAAGAAACCGCGAGATACAAAAGATCCTTAAAACTCGGGTGTAGTAAATTATTAATTGTGGCATGAATGTGAAATCATAAAAATATAAATTGGTCTTGGTAAAAGTAAGTCACGTACAAGAGCCAAAGTATATATATATGTACGTAAGTGTATAAGCCAGAGTAAATTAATGTCGTAACGGGTGTTGTGCGAGTAGAATATATAATATAAATTATATCTTTAAAAAAATATGTTACTGTAGGGAAAAAAGAAAAACAAAGAACATTTTGCATGAAAGTAATATTTATTATTAAGGCCTTGACTTGTGCTCAAATTGATCGTACTATCAAGCGACGGCCCTAAAAAGCCAATGTATCGAGAAAAACTGTTACTAACATCCAGTAAACTATCACATGCCATTAAGTACGCGCATAATACATAATATATCCATATAAGTTAGTTAGAAAATGAAACAAAAAGCTGGAGATCCCCGAACGACGCTTAAAGGCCGCTTCACAGAAAGGTTGACAAAAAAATCCTGAAGGGTCGGCCTCTATAAGTTATCCAGGTGTTTGGTTAGTCGCAGCAAAAATTCGCGAAGTTACCGGACCGACATATTTTTGCGGATAATCTGATAAACGTGCATAAACGTATGTGAAGGGTACGGAATTTGTAACGTTTTTGGGACTTGACTTTTCCATTCATGGTTTAAAGGTAACATTTGTTGCGGAAAGGGTTTTGGGGAATCGATTAGTCGACGTTGGCTTGCTGTTATTCGGTTTGATTCGTGCTTTGAAAAATATTTGAATGACCAACTGGCCAATCTTTTCAGTTGAACCGTTGTGTGTTCTGTAAAGGTATCCACTATGCAAAAGAAATCACAGCATCCGCAGAGATCGTTCGATTCGTGAACTGTTATTTCACAGTGAAACGGGAAAAAATTCGTCCAAAATGGAATAACTCAGGAACATGGTTCAAAACACGCCGTTTTTTATTGACAACTTTGTTCATCAACGGAAAGTTACATTCAAAATTTCTCGTTTTGAATGTTATTGAGTCTTCTATGAGAAAATTCGTTCAGTAAACTGCTTTCTGCTAACGTAATAAAAACAAACTAAAGTTCGTATTTGTCAACCTTTCGATTGTGTGGATCTACTTATTTGATTTATTAATCGTTTAGGTGGGCAAATTCAAGGGTCAGAGGGTCACGCTCGCCCAATATTTTTGCTACTCCGTTTAGATTACACCGGTCGGACCTTAAATTTACTCCAGGGTCCAACTTTAATAGGCTCCAATATTTCAGGACGATTTTTTGTGAAGATGCGTTTATATTTCACGAAAGAATTTTGTTTATGTATTTAATTACAAACGTTGCTGTCATAAAGATAAATTATTTCGTGATGTGGAAAGAATTTTGCTTAAAAATATGCCTTTTATGTTTATAATCCAACATATTTTTGATGTACATAATTATATATTTTTGTGTGGATTATTTACATCTAGTATTCCAAAAGAATTTCATAATAAAAGGAACTCAGTCTGCACAGAGCTTATAAAAAATGTCGCATATTCGTGTAACCATCGTCTGTACTTCGAATGCAATCTAAAATATTGTGTTTTAAAGCTGGACATCAAAAGCGCGTTTTCGAAAAATGTAGGTCGAGAACTTTTATTTCGTTTCCAGAAAATACAAATAATATAACATCTGTGAAAAATGTGACGCGAAAATTCGTGTTCATATCTTGTTTCGTAAGTTTTTTATTGTAAGACTTATTTTTTTACACAATCTATTTTTTTTGTATCAGCCTGTACTGTCCCTCTTCTGGTCAAAGGCTTCCCCTGATCCTGCTATTCCTTTTTGTAATGTGCTTCTTTACATGGGTTTAACACTGCAATTATGCTCCTAAATCTCTACTTACCTAATAGGTCTCCACGAAAATATCACCTACACAGACACCTATAATGATCACACTTCACCGTTCATCAATAACGTACTTAAGACCTCTTTCACGCGAACTTGAAGCATGGCCCATTGTGTACAGGCACCATTATATATTTTTTCTCCCCATTACGCCATATCACACATTGGGATCTAATATATAGGCGCGCAGGTCCCAACGAGGGTAATTTACGACTCAAGTCGATACAGATAGCACAGTTTCCGATACCCCGTACTTGCGACTTGCGAGGTAGATACCATCGGTCACCTACCACCTGATTTATAAGACTTTAGCGCCCCCTATGACCTGGTGGTCATTTAGTGGGGCATGGACATGGGACAAAGTTTTCGTATGGGTATGTGTTGTTTTGTTAAAGGGTTGGGTTATACGGTAACTATTTGTGGAGTTGTGCAATAGACACAGATGGGAACAAATATGTTAATAATAAGATACTACAGTTCGTAATGTAAATCATAATCTTAAGAGCCAAAAAATACAAATTTTGATAGCTGTAGATGATGCTCTTCAGCCGCCATATATCTGTCTAAATTTTTATATTGTTGACTTATTGTATGCTTTGGTTCAAACTGTTAGTACATCATGCAACTTTTCTTAAATAAATAAATCTTCAAAAAACCTAAGGCATACCAATAAAACTTTACTATAAAGTTGTTTATCAGAATCAGGCATAGACATCGTTTAAGATAAATAGATTCGATTAAAGTTACCTTTTTAGGTTTAGACGTAAACAAAAAATCTCTAGGTCGAGTTTGTTTTAGGTCAATCTTTGTCGCGCTGGAAGCCTCTTCATAATATATCTCAACAATTTTGTTTTTGGGGTGACCATAAGCTCTAAGAGTATGGTTATTTTTTGTGTGTGTAAGGGACAGATGTATATGACTTGTCTACTTCAGTCTCTTACGCACACTCAAAATAACCTTACTCTAAAAGGTAAAGGTCACACCTCTGACATTGAAAAATGAAATTATCTACTACTAGCTGACCCAGCAAACTTTGTTTTGCCATAAAAAGACCAAACATTTATCTACCCTACCTACCCGACCCTACACTACCCTACCCTACCCGACCCTACACTACCCTACCCTACCCTACACTACCCTACCCTACCCTACCCTACACTACCCTACCCGACCCTACACTACCCTACCCTACCCTACCCTACCCTACCCTACCCTACCCTACACTACCCTACCCTACTCTACCCTACCCTACCCTACACTACCCTACCCTACCCTACCCTAACCTACCCGACCCTACACTACCCTACGCTACCCTACACTACCCTACCCTACACTACCCTACCCTACCCGACCCTACACTACCCTACACTACCCTACACTACCCTACACTACCCTACCCTACACTACCCTACCCTACACTACACTACCCTACACTACCCTACACTACCCTACCCTACCCTACCCTACCCTATGTCCTTCTCCTGGTTCTAAGCTACCTCCCTGCCAATTTTCACCTAAATCGATTCAGCCGTTCTTGAGTTATAAGTGAAGTAACTAACACGACTTTCTTTTATATGTATAGATTTCTATCACCATCCTCCTAATTTCAACTTCTTCTTTTCGTGTGAGGTGTGGCCACCTCTTGTGTCAGAGTTAATTAAGCCGTCTCTGGGAAACCCCACAGGCCTGCGACTTGGCTATTTCAGACTTACATTAACTATATAAGTCCAGGTTTCCTTACAATGTTTACCTTCACCGTTACCTGCGATGTCCAAGATAAACTTAGAAAGTTTATCTTGGACATCGCATTGGTACTTGCCCGGATTTGAACCCACGACCTCAAGCATGATAGGCGACATCGTAGCCACTGGGCCACCACGACATTCGAATTTCAACTGTAAGACGGCCACTGTAGGTCATAGGACTCATTTAAGTGTCGGCTCGTAGACCGATTCTTGGCTTCTCGAATTCAACTGATTTTCGCAAATTTAACCAGGCCACTTGGCTTGTTTATTCAGTTTAAATTGCCTCAAGCTTTTCAATTCGCAAAATGGAAATCTTTAAAACATTACCAATCTTAATCGATTGGCCAACCAATAACCTGGCAGCACTCGCAGCGTATAAACTGAAGTCCAAGCCACTCCCTTCAATTCGACGACGCAACTGGCATGAGTCCAGTATCGCACTGTAGACCACTCCAGGAACGCTTATCTGTCCCAACTAACGTAAAATATATCACGGCTTTGTCCAAAATAATGTTTTAAGCTAAGTTCAGTAAACAGCCTTACGTAAGCAAGTCCTAATTTGGACTGAAAAGAGTCCTAAAATTTTATTACGAAGAAGAAAGTTTTGTTAGCTCGAAAATTCGGTATACATGTCAAAGAGAAAAGTAGTGACTCATCCTGAAATAAGATTAGGAAAACTCATATAAGACTGAGATACTTTAGGGAAAAAGTTAATATCTGCTTCAGAGCGAGACCTCCTTTCAAACACCTAAGTAACTTAAAAATAGTCCAATTTTAGACCTTTTTCCAATCATTCATTTCGAAGGTCCCTCGAAAACGGATCCCAATAAAGATTAAGATAGCGCTGATGAAAGGTTTAAATCTACATTCATCAAGTTCTTACCATTCCTAGAATATTTTCTTTCTGAGAAAACGTTTCTTTGAGGTACCCATCACTCATGATTACCTAGTAATTTGTCTGGCTTGGAAGTACTAGTGTATTTTATGGAACGACCCGTAATTAACTTATTCTAGAATAAATAACGATTAGGCTGGATTGGTGGATCTTTATCTGTCTTAAATCGGCACGAAATAGTATTAGAATAGATAATGATGTGGTAAAATATTGGTCCATGAAAAAGATTGAGAGTGTGGTCAGGGTACGACGGCTCTTCATTAAAAGAAAGAAAAATGTTTATATGTGTCCCACACAGCACACACGAGAGATAAGCAAAGACTATAATAACCCCGTGCGAGACCAAAAAGGTTCCTATCTCATTGAAGTATCGCTTCTCATTTAAAACACGTTTCTGACAGATTTTGGGTTTAATTGAATACTGATTATAAGAAGATCTCACGTTGAAAGAATTAAAAATGAATTTATCTGAAAACATGAAAAAAATACGCACGAGGAGTCAAACCGGGACGATAATAAATATCGCAACGCATTCCAAATTGTTTACCTAACTCCTTTTGACGGAAGTATCATTTGAATTCCTTGTCGTAGCATCCATCTCAGGCTGTTCACGCACGTGCAACTTGCTCCAACGATCCCCTTCCGAGCCTCTGGAGCTGCGACGAGAGACGATTTAAACATCCTCGGATCCGCTCTCAAAGAATTGTTTCCGTAGCAAGCTTGGAATTAAACGACGTATCTTAAAGTCACCGTAAAACTCTCACGATAAGACTCCGAGCACTTTCCAGCAATGAGTCGCCGGCTAGCTTTGCGATAGTATTTTTAGTCCATTTTAGGCTAAACCTGAGATATATTACGGTCATTAGCTTTGCACAAGTGTTTCGGGCTAGGACGTATTTTTATCGCTTCAGCCTCTGTTTTGAGCACAAAAGCAAGCCGGGTGCGCACGGCTTGTATGTCTCTTTTCATACTTTTTTATTAGGTTTTTCGGGGGATCCGAGGTTCTAGTCGGATCCGTAGTAAAGCGATTATTGCTGATTTATGGGACTGCCAGCCTCGTTTTATTGTGGTTCATAGCTGACTCGTGGAGTCGGCTTATAGCTTTCGCGTGGTATTTATCTTATCCGGTTATATGACATTAGGTTTTGTTTGGTGAACCTTTAGTACCTTCCTAAGTAACATGTTCTAGACAATTGCTATTTTTAGTAGATAAAGTTGTCCGGTGTTGGTGTGTTGACTGCTTGGCCTTTTCTCATAGAGAGAAGGCTTTAATCACCACGCTAGCTCAATACAGGCAGGCGAATTCAAATTTATCTTACTTCTTACTTAATAATTATAAATGCGAACTTTTGGATGGTGGATTTGTTACTCAATCACGCCAGAACGGCTGAACGAATCTGGATGAAATTTGGCAAATTTGGCTTTCTATCCCGGTATAAAAAAAACATGCGGGTGAAGGCTCGGGCAGAAGCTAGTATTACTATAACTCCAGGTTAACTCACGATGTAATTAACTCCAGGTATACTCACGATGTTTTCCTTAACCGTTGTCAGCAACAACAATAAAACGAATTATGAACTTCTTCTTTTCGTGTGAGGATGTGGCCACCTCTGGTGTCAGAGTTAATTAAGCCGCCTCTGGGAACCCCACAGGCCTCAGACTTGACTATTTCAGACTTACATTAACTATATAATATAAGTCCAGGTTTCCTCACGATGTTTTCCTTCACCGTTGCCTGTGATGTCCAAGATAAATTTAGTAAGTACATATGAATTCACATTGGTACTTGCCCAGATTGAATCCATGATCTCAATCACGAGAGGCAAGGTCTTAGCCACTGGGTCACCACGATAATTATGAACAGAAAAAGTCACATTATACGTGCCCAGATTTGCACTCACGACCAGGGGGGACCAGGTCAGTTCTTAGCCACTGGCCTCCACGACGATACGTCGCCGTAGGCATTGTAACACACTATTATTACAAGTCGTCTGAATACATCGAGTTTCCGTCAACCGATCGATCGGCAAATATATCGAAACCTACTATTAAATCTATAACTACATAATGCCATCAAAGCGAACCACCTATCCTACTCTACACTGTATCATGTTTTGATCGAGGTAACGAGCGTCTTGGCATTGTTCAAGATATTCAGTATGCGAGCTAACGCACCGGGTAACAAGGTAATGCAGCTACCGAGAAGCGTAGGTGAGATATTTCAAAGACCATTGTGGAGGTAACAACCGTACCTTTATTGTATAATGGTATTGGTTAACTAGATTTCATATCACATACAGATAGGTATCACAATAGAAATTGTTTGCAGAAGATAATCTCTATAGTTCCGATTATAAAAAAAAAAACCTTTTACTGGAAGAAACATGAACGAGCGTTTTAATTAAATAATAAATAATAAAAAAGCCTTTTAATTTCCTTAATAAAATTCAATTTACAATGATATTACGATTAAAGAGCATGCAATTTATGTATTAACAAAATAAAATCAATTATGTCTTTATAAATTATACAATTATTCAATTTAACCACTACTATTTTATAATTATTCAATTCAATCATTATTATTATTATTTTATAGTTGTTCAATTAAACATTATTATTATTTAAATGCAATTATCATTATTTTACAATTATTCTTTTCTATTATTATTATACAAGTATTCAATTTAATTACTATTATTATACATTTATTCAATTTAATTACCATTATTGTACAACGAACGTTACACTACTGATAATGTCTTAAGTTACTTTTCATCCCGGAAAATGCATGGTTTATATGCCCAGCCCAGCCGTGGTGAAGCTCCAGTTAGACTGGAAGCTGAACCCAACATAGTTGGTAAAGGCTAAGCAGACTGATTGGAATTCATAGTATTTAAATATTTACCTACGACGACATAACCAGAATAATTGCCAAACTTAAGTGACAGTGGGCAGGGACACATTGCTCGCAGAACGGGTGGTCGATGAAGCCGAAACGTACTGGAGTGGCGACCGCGAACCGGAAGAAGCTGTGTTGGATGGCCTGTATCCTGGTGAGCGTGGCGGGAGTACGATGGATGTGAGACGCACGGGACCAGTCAACATGGCGATGTTTAGGGGAGGCCATCGGCTGATATGATGATGATGATATGATGAACTATTTTCCTAAGCCTCGACACCTAAAACACCCACTATTAAAAAGATGCTTATCCTATTCTCCCTACACTTTAAAATTCCTAACAAGTATCTCTAAAAACGAGCAAAACAATTATAGCCTTTACAAAAACGTTTGAATGTATCGCGAACTGAAATAATCCTTTGGACTAACAGTCGGCAAAAATATTAGACATTAGTATTCTACCCTTATCGCGCGATATATCTGAAAACTGGCAATGGCCTCCATTTTAAATGCTTGTTCTATTCATTATTAGCAAGTTCTACGATACCTTCGGTGTTTATTTAAACAAACAACCAACAAACTGCCATGACAGCCTTTAAACTGATTAACCCCATTTCACTTGCAATCACGTGATACAATGTCAGCCTTACCATCCCCCACGGTATTATACAACGTATCTCCAAAGTCACAAGGACTGAAATCGCGTAAGGTCAATAAATAAATCACTTAAATAGTTAAGGTGACCATTCATCAATGTGGATCGAAAGTGGGCTCTATTTCACAGATTATTTACTCCAATTAGACCTTAGTGATGATTGCAGTGGAATACAAAGTCGACTCTATGACTTTTGCCTTTAGATTTACAATCCAATGCAAGGTCATAATAGTGCTGTTTTACATAGACTATACATAATGTAGTAGGTTTGTAATGGTTAGTAATTGGTTGAAATCTACGTGTAACTTTAGAATAATGGTTATGATTGGACACGATAGGTTATATTAAGGCAATTCGGTGACCCTTTTCGCTGTAATATAAGCACTAAATCTAGGATTTATTCGGAAAACGAGACCTCGCAATGGTTATGTAAAAGCCTGATTAGCCATTGATTTATGACTATTAGGGATTTGCTGATGGCGTGACGTAATTTAAATTGCGTCGATAGGCAATATTGTACAAGTATTACCTAAGAAACATAAAAAGAAAACAAAACAAATAATACAACTAAAGAAAAAAAAACAACACAAGAAAAAAAAAAAAAACAAATAAAAAAAAAATTACAACTTATAAAAATAAATTAAAACTCAAAAAAAAACAACTCAAGAAAAAAAAATGTACTGGAGGACCCCTAGACCCGAATAGGGGTTCCTATCAAAGAAAATGAAAATTGTAAAAGTGCAAAAACAAAGTCAATGTGGCGATACTCTTGGTTTTGTGGTCACAGTTGGAGGAAGCAGTAAACATTTTTCGGCTGAAGATGTTTTTTTTGATATTTGAAAATGATAATTTTCTAAGAAAATTTCTAGGCCAACTTGGTCAAAATGCATCGCATTGCGTCATTGTGAACATATTTAAACTTTCGCTTGATAAAAATCGCTTATCGGTGAGATATAAATGGAATTGCGTCGATCCATCAGGAAGGTCGCTAAGTGGTATTTAATCGTTACACAAATAAATTAAAATCAGAAAGTTAGTAAAGTAAAACGAATTCAGTGTTAAAGTACTGCTGCTGTTTAAAAGGAGAAGAAAAGCGGAAATCATTAGTGTAAGTTCAACTTGGAAGTTGGAATCGGTTTTGGAATAGTTTTTACCAAGGTTTTTTAATGCTTGAATACCAGTTTATTCTTTCTCTATTATTCACTTTGACCACTTCACCATACAATAAAAACAAAAAAAAATAGTAACTTGTCCGAAATTTTAAGTCGACGCTCAGAAAAAGTTCAGTAGAGCGTCATCTCTGTCAATCTCTATGACCGTCCTTTTCTAAACGAAAAAGAGGGGTGTTATAAGTTTGACGTGTGTACCTGTGTGTTTGTGTATCTGTCTGCAGCATCATAGCTCCTAAACGGATGAACCAATTATGAATAAGTTGCTTTTTTTGAAAGGTGACATTACCGGGAGGGTACTTAGCTATTTTTTATGAAAATCGGTTCAGCTGTTCGAATTAGCAAGATATCGTGTCGTAATTACTTGTTTGATAGATTTTTGATCGAAGCGTGTCTACTAATAAATAAATTAGGCGCACGGTTGGCGCAGTGATTGAGCGATTGACTGCTGCGCTGCGTGTCGAAAGAATTCAAATATTTGTATGGCCTACAGATAGTTGTTCCGCCTCTGGATGTTGGGTATGTGAGTTTATATGTTTGTAAACGCACCCACGATAAAGGGATTTTTTTTTTGTGTGGGGCAACGTTTTATAATACAAAAAAAATATACTTAAAAAAACTGTCTGGAAATTTGGAAATTTTATTTTTTACTAGTTACACCTGAATCATTATCATCCTCACCCTGACTTCGCCCACAGCTGTGCTTAGGCTTCTCTTTTCTTGTACCTATCCCCACGTTCCTGTTCCAGCCTCATCCAGGTTCCACCCGCGATGGCAAGAATGTAGTCTGCCCATATTCCGTATAATATACATTTACAATAGAACAATTAAAGCAACATCGAACAAACTCAGTAAATGTTGTCATGCTTAGCAACTTAGCTTACAATATAAAGCTTGGAACACAGATTGGTGATAACGTGATAATGTAAATAACTAATGCACAGCAGGAAGCTTGTTTTAATGAAAAAGATTCAGCTTTTGATAAAGCCGTTGTTCTTATAATGTAGCAAGAAAAAGAACAAGAAAAGTTTATGGTGACCTTATTAAAGACTTGGATGACCAAATACTTCAGCGTCTACAGCTTTAACTTAATCATAATTAACTATTATTTTAGTTTGGATTTATTCAAATCTAATTACTTGGTTTGAGCTTGACCTTGACCTTGAGCAAGCGTGATTAATACTCGTGTCTTCTCTGTATAAGAAGAGGTATTTGCCCTGCAGTGGGACGGTATCAGGCTGGCAATAAATGTCATTTAGGGATCGTGTTCTAACTATTATGTCCAACCAGTTGGACTACGGGTCTTCGGTCCAGTGGTCCAATCATTATTTTTAGTTGGAGAATGGCACGTATGGCCGGAGAAGGCAGGATACAAAGTAGCCTGGAAAGATGTGGGGGAGGCCTTTGCCCAGCAGTGGGACAAAGTGAGCTAAATAAAAATAAAAATGGCACGTATGCAGACTCGTGGTCCAACAGATTTATTTTAATTATATATATTAAATTAAATTATTAAAAAATAAATAATAATAATAATGTAGGTAACCTTTTTTTTTTGGTTATGCTGGCGTTATATGTACCATGAATATGCAGCTGGATGTACCTAAATCTTGTAAAAGTAAGTGTTTTGATAAGTAACAAATTATTACTGTTGAAAATCCAAAAAAAAACTAAATCATAGCTACGCCGATCTCATGTAATATAAATCCATTTTGATACAAGACAACTAAAAAAACAGAGTAAAATTGAGAAAATAGACCTACCTCAAGAGATGAAGCAGATAGAAAAAGAATAACTTTTTGTACAGTAACCCAAGTTCTGAGTAAAACTAATGCACTGTTCTCAGAAACGTCGATGTTCTATCAAAATGTATGGAACAGCAGTTTTATTTTTTCAAATTCATCTTTCCTTTAAATCAGAAGTTGTAACTTTTGACTTTTATAGTATGGACACGGCGGAAATCGTGTTTCTCCGACGCCAAAACTCTGTCAAACATAGATCACAGTAGACCGAAGCGTATTCGTCGCGCGGTCGGCTATCTTCGGCCGCGGTCGTGTGCGCATGACATTAAAGATGCCGTGCGCACACGACCTATGGTGACAGAGAAAAAAATACACTAAAGCAAACGTTCGGACGGCCGTATCTTTACTATTGCTTTTGCTCGTACAACCAAAATTGTTATTACATGTTCCGTATCTCCTTATGTGTCCTATCTACGTCTTAAGTTACAATTCCAAGCAGTTATTTAAATTCATTACTATAATTTCGTCTGCAATTAAAGTCTAGATAGCTTTACTGAAGTTAGAACTGAATCGATTAAGGTTCTCGTTACCGAAATAATGCGGTTCATAAAAGTCGGCTAATCGTCGTATAAAAATCGATTTGCGAGTGCTGCTCGCGATACGAGAGGACTTGGCACCGTTGTGTAACCAGATCTCTTGCATAGTTCACTGAGTAAATGTCTAGTATTGAAATAGTCTGAATTAAAAAGAAGAAGCTGCAGAAGTACAACTTGAAGCTACCATACAGGGATAAGGTCCATGATGGGCCTATATGAGTCTGACACAGAAGATGACTGGGATGAGACCCCGATGAGGATCTTCATAATTAAATAATTTATAACTTCTAGGTATGTTATACATAAGTATTTAATACTTATCAATAAAAAAAAACATAATATATCGCAACAGGCCAACGGTATTTATTACAACGGGTTTTCAGCAAAAAAAAGCTTTTATCGATGTGGAAAACATTTTGCTGTCAATATGGAATGTTGTAGTGTTACTAAGAGTAATAAAATGCTAATGTTCCTAACCTATTTATGTTATATCTTACATCATCAACAATATTGCACAACCTCTGCATGAAGTCCGGCTATGTAGCTGTTTATTACATGAAGTTTTAATAAATAAATAAATCCACCAAAACAAAGTTGTTCAATTAATAAGAGGGTGCCATCGGGCGAGAAGTTCATAAGATCGCTACTCCCTTACCCTACTAGCAGAGGGACGTAATCTACTAACTGTATTGACAGTAAAGATCTTGAAAGAAAAGAAGATAAAGCTGGTGTATCATTGTGTAAGACCAGTATTCCTACTTATCTACTGCATTATGGAGAGCTTGATTCAACAACAATATTTGCCGCGATCATATTGCATTTTGGCTAACCAGTGATTCTCGCTGGTGAGCCAATTTGATAAGCCTGCGGTATTGTGATCCGACGAGTAGAACTCGCAACTTTTTGTTTGCAAGCGCGTTGGGAAACTTTGACTTGCTCGTTTATCCTAAAAGGCTGCGGTTATCTCTACCGCGGTTTTAGGCTGGCTAGCCAATCAATGGCGAAGGTGATTATAGATTAATAATAGCAATGTGTAGAAGAATTGCAGGAAAAAGTATACCAGTTCATGAGAAAGTTAATGATGCTTAGAAATCGGAGTGATCATAGCAACACTCTGTTGAGACCTAAGAGACCAAGGTGCTTACTCTCTGCCCTTCCATGGAGTCATTATTTGGGTTCAGGTTTCATCACTTTCCTGCGCCAAGTTGTCCATTCTGGCAGCTGTGCTCCGTATCTAAAATTATCTTAAAATTCCTTATCGAATCTCATGAAAAGAGTGAAGGAGCAATGCTAGCCTATTAGGTTTATTATTACCGCCGAAAGACTCCTAGTTTTTTTAAATCAACATTGTGAACCTAATCTCGCTAAATTATACCTTCTACGGCTACGCTCACCCACAAACCTTAACGTATTTATTCTAAACATTTCGTATCAAATTAGAACATACGTAGGTACACACAAACATGCCAGTGGGTAGGTACTTGATGATCAAACGAAGTTTTTGTATAACGACGAGTATCGATCACAATTATATACCTTTGGCTTTTTCCGAGGCCATTTTAGATTAAACTGATGTGGAAACATGTTATATAGGTACCTACGTACATGGATAGATTGCTTAGGATATAATTTACCCGGAACCTACGAATAACTAGAAGGAACCACAATATTTCATAATGTTCCAAACACTGTTGGAGTTAACGGCTCGAAGTCCTGAGACACTAGACTAGTGACGTTCTAGCATCGAACGCTTGGCAATGAATATTGTTAAAAGGGGAATGCCCATTTTGTAAGGTAACTTAGGCCCCTTTGAAAAAATGGTTGTATCTTGATGAATTTGGTTGTATATTGTAGAAAATACACGTTATATTCATAATTAGAAAATATTTTTTATTTATTTTGCGGGGTTCGCGAGATATAACGATGTTTCTGTTCTTGAAATGAACCCTTATTACAATGCAATAAGGTTCATACAAATTTCCAAGTGAAGGCACCTGATCTGTTGTTGTCTACATATAAAGTAAAGGACACGGATGAAAAAATATACAAAATATAAATCTTATTTTTGGATAATATTGAAATCGCAGACACGATACCTCATAAGGGGCCTGTGTATGGGCAATAAAAATGTATGGATATGTTAAACGCGACCGAAATGTCACGGTGATGAATCCCTGATATTTCCATTCCATTTTGACATTTCGACTATCACCATCGTTGACATCGAATGACACTTGTCTAGCGCCTCTGGTCCCATTAGTCTTCAATTAAATTACAGGCGTCAGTAATCAAGTTAAATTGATACAGTTAATCTATTAAACATAAACATGGTAATTGCTGGATTGAATAATGAGAGATAATTTAAAAACAAATTCCACTGGGGGTCAATTTTTCAATAGTCCCTAACCTGACTGCTTGAAAAGCAAACTAAAAAGACGTAAACAAGGAAAAAACTATGCTGTGCTGTCGGTGGATACGTCTGGTTTTGGTCAGCCAGATCTACCATTCGTTTTAATGCTAGTTATAGTACCCTTCGGTACATTCTGTTTTGCTTGGTTTATTATTTTCCATGCCGTTCTACTTTTATTGTCTGACATATTAATTGAATGATTATTTTGTGCGCGCTGAGTTAGTCTTATTATTTTCTTATATCTTTTTGAATATTGGGTCAGTTTAGTTTTGTTTACCTCACTTGGTCTTTTCCTGTATTGCCATAAAAGTTTACGTTTATTTAAACTACAGGCCTTGAGACCTCTTGTTACCCACTGAGCTTTTCGATGTGCAATAATGGTAATATATTTAAATGGAAAGCAGAGATCGTAAAATAACTTAAACAAATAAAAAAAAGCTGATGAACCGCCATTTTTATTTCACAGGTAAGAGTTATATAATTACTGTAAAATCGGCCCTGAACATAATAAAATACTGGCCATAATAATAATCATTCTACTAAATATTATGACACTTCCAGTAAACTATTTCTTGTCATGTGTGATTTATTTTGCCGACAACATGTTGCTAATATTATCAACGAAAACGATAGTTTGATGGTTGACATATTGTGGCGACTGTACGGAGAACGTATAAAAGCACCAGTGCTCCTAGGGCCTAAACATTATACCAGCGAAAACGATATTTGGAAAGTTCAAACATGCTCTTCCGTAAATGTTTTGCAGTTTTTTCATATGACAATCGTTACCAGTTACTGCTAAGAGAAGGTCACTTTAAGGCTTTACGAATGTTTATATGGTACATCTAAGACTGTCAAGCTTGTTTTAAAACTCAAAATGCTATAAAAGGCTCTGTACTGGGTGTGTCTGAATAACCCTTTTTGTTCCACAAGTGTAGATAAACATGCATTATGTGTTTGTATTGGGGTCAGCTCACACAAGACAAGAAGCGACGCGACGAGGCTCGCATTTTTAAGGCAGTGGTATAATATAAATTTATAAGCAGTTATTTGTAAATGTTTCTGACACCAGTCTTGTCAAGAGGTATCCAGTCAACCAGCTACTGGGTCTCGGTGGTCAGATAGGTGTAGCCGCTCCATGTAAAATTCTGGTACTCAGCTACATCGGGTAAGACTGTCGAACGTTTTGGGAATACTTTTATTATGCGTACAGAAAATGAGTGGAATGCCCTGCCGGAGTCTGTATTTCCTGATAGCTACAACCTGGGAGTCTTTAAGTCAAGAGTGAATAGGTTTATTCAAGCGTGATTCATCGTCGATCACATCATCGCTTACCATCAGGTAAGATAGTGGTCAAGCGCGAGCCAAAAATTAGAAAAAAAAAACTTGATTCCGACCCCATATGGGAAAGCTATGCTAATTGCTACAATATGCATTATAGATGACACGAAAAAAGGTACTATATACTATTACAGTGAGAGAATTACCAACGCAGCGAAGCTTCACCGGTAGACAAGTGTGCTTATTCCGAGTTTTTTAACGTACTCACTCGTGATAACGTAAACGATCTCTAATGTAAACATGTAAACAAAAAAGAGTTCTTTCTCTTCCAGACGGCGCTTATCTAGTTTCAATACAAATTGATGTTTACGTTAACGCGATTTAGTGTGAGTAAAAACTCGCACTAAGGCCTCAGATGTGAACCTGCTTAGTCCGTGATGCGTCTCACGAATTTGAATACGCCCTGTAGCTTTGTCCGAAACAACTTGCTTCTTCAAGCAACGTCGCCTCGCATCGAGTCTCAGTGTGAAGTACCCCTTACCAGTTGAGTGCAGCAATCCATTCTATTCGAAACAAGAGTAGATTCTCAGATACATTACCGCCACGTGTGACTTCGACTTGTATGATATATGTATATTTGTATGTACGAATGCATTTGCTGTTTGGAGATTTTTCGCCTCGTATTGTGTATTGGAAATGTGATTTTCAGTAATACTTGGCGACACAAAAGGTAACGCGCAATTTCTATATTTCCCACCTATATTGAGCACAGTTTTAGAATATGTGTAGGTGGGAGGATGATCTCAGTTAGTATTAGTGATCTCATTAAATAGATACAACTTTACCATTACATTTAGGTGTCACCTTATGTTAATGAAAACAGGCTTACAAACGTTTAGGTTCCCCGCCGAATAAAATTAAGTTATGCTACCTTACAGATTATTTAAAATTAATCGTTCATTTAGTTATTTATTTCAATTACTCCCTGCAATAACAGTGTGACCCAACACTTGCAGAGAGTCAATAAGTATATGATTACTACATTTACAACAGGCAAACAACACACAAATAATTTACGACTCGCACATACCAACATTAAAACAACACAAATTAAAAATTTGCAATCAACCAAATTTGTTTAAATTTGCTGCATGAAGAGCCTCTGAAATTTTTTTGATTGGCAACGCTAAAATAACAAAAAAATGGGATTTTGACTCGCGATTGAAAGGTCGTAAGTTCTGAGACCATCTGAATAACAACGACAATAGACAAAACAAACTTTAATACTCTAAACACAGTCAATCGAGTAAAATTTAATATTTTCTAACATGTAGTTTGACCGGTAACTGACCCCAACATAGCTGCAAAGGATGGGAAGTTATTAAGATACGATCTCTATCCGCATACTGAACGCAATCCTGGAAAAAAGATTGTAAATCTTGACCTATAAATGTAAGGGCAGTTTATAAAAGCAAATGAATTCATATTTAGAAACAGCTTTTCCTGCAGCTTCGTTCACATGGCCTTTTCTACAAGAACTGTGCATTTACTGGGATAAAAAGTAGCCTAAGGATAGATTTACTTTACAATAGATTTGCCACGTATCTCAAATGTAAATACTATTTTAAGACTTTAAAGGTAGATTTCTATTTTTTTGATTTATACATCTGCTCCGGCATCGGCTGTAACGCCTAAGCCACTGAGATTAGAAGTCTATCTTAAGACGGTACCCTGACCAAAAAATCGGCATAAGATATGAGCATTCCTATTGGTCTAGCGGCACTGGTGGCGCATGAATTACAGTAGTGAATACGCCCAGATTTTAGAATAAAATCTTTATAAAATCGAATTTTGGTCTTTTGAAAAATATTTTACTTCAAATATGTTCGTTATTAAATTGTTGTGTTGTAAGGAGATTAGTGAAATATATACAATATTAAAAAAAAACTAAATCTACTATTTTAGAATCAATATTATGTAGAAATTTAATGCATTTTTATTAATTTATATTTCTTTTTAAATAACGAGTAGATAGCTCCTAAAAACAGCACGAAAAACGGCTTGCGCGGCGTATTGCTCGGGGTACCGCCTTAAGACACATCAGTAAACCTTTATCAGTGAAAGAATTATCGCTATCGGACCATTAGTTTCTGAGATGACCTTTTACAAAACTACAAATAAACAAAAAACTCTTTAAAATATTAGTTTAGAAAACAAAATATTACCTTGTACAAAAGCTACATTTCCATTGCAAAGGAAAACGCGTAGCAATTTGCTACGAAACTCGTAGCGCCGTAGCCTCGTAGCAAGTGGTCCGGGCATTCATAGCAACCTTATCTCTCAAGTTATATTTTAGAAATGATATCCGTTTGCACGGATAGACCGACAGGCGCAGTGGTTGTGCGATAAGCTTCTGTGCTATGGGTTGTGGGTTAAAATCTCGCAACGAACAATATTATTTTATTCAACCTCTAGATTGTGTACCATTCATAGATACACTTGTCCATGTGTTTTCTGTTTTACATCAAACTTTGTCATCTACCTAGCCTTTTCCCAAAGTTACTGGGATTGGCTTTAAACCTAGTGAGATGTAGCAGTATACGTGTATTTTGCAAGGATTTTATTGATAACCACTTTATCGGTTACATTTCGGGGAGTGTGCGACGGAATTGCACGATATAATTCCACCTAGCCCGTTCCACCATCGGACTACCAGACGTACGGCGATGCGCCATCGATACATGGTAGACATCCCACCCATACGCACAAAACGTTTTGGGAACACTTTTATTATGCGTACAGCTAAGGAGTGGAATTCCCTGCCGGAGTCTGTGATTCCCGATAGCTACAATCTAGGGGTCTTTAAGTCAAGAGTGAATAGGTTATTTCTAGGCAAGCGTGTTTCACCGTCGACCACATCATCGCTTACCATCAGGTGAGATTGTGGTCAAGCGCGAGCCTATAGGTTATAAAAAAAAAAAAAAAAAAACTATCTGACCTCTAGAACAACAGGATAGACCCCTGAAACTACCCCGATAAAAAATACCATGTTTTTATTACCTTGATGGATTTGCGCTCAACCAAAATCTAACCAGATGCGAAGTAATGGAGTACGCTTGTCTACTTCTATGACCTATTCACTCTAAACTTAAATATTAACCATGCCTATATTTCACAACCAACTCGAAAATCAACAATAATATCGAATATAAGGTAACAAGAAGTCTCAAAATGAGTGAGGTTACGTCTCCATTACTCCCGGGAGCAGGTAGCTAATGTTCCACTCCGATATATCATACTTGATAGCTACTCAAGCGCGCCGAATTAATGTATCATTGCTAAGAGCCTCTCGAGTTAACTTGCTTAATTAAGCACGCGACATATTGCGTCAGATATTTCGTACATTTTTAATTGTATTAGGTTTCAAGTATTTTTTTTGGTACCTAGTATTTTTGAAGTACGGGTCTGAATTTAATTTAGGATCTTTGTATGAAAATGTGGTTATGTAATTATTATTTTTAAAGATTAATTTTTGGTTAGGTCTTTATTGTGAACTTTTTTAGGGTTCCGTACCCAGAGGGTAAAAACGGGACCCTATTAATAAGACTCCGCGGTCCGTCTGTCTGTCTGTCTGTCTGTCACCAGGCTGTATCTCATGAACCGTGATAGCTAGCCGGTTTTTTGATCTAACATAAGCAATATTTTTTTTTATTGATAGGCTCGCGTTAGATCACTATCTTACCTAATGGTAAGCGATGAGGTGGTCAACGATGGATGGAGCTGGGAACTCTACTCCTTAGCTGTACCTACTACAAAATGTTTACTGCGTATGATATTTGCTCATAGTGGTCATAAATATTAGCTACAGAAAACTTTGCAATAGCCACAAGAAATTGATAGAGAGGATCGCCTCGACTACATTCAAGAAACTCAATTTAGTCATTTGACGAAGATATTTTTGCAACCTTTTAAACGTGTATCTATACTTTGTTTGTTTCTTTGAACGCGCTAATCTCAGGAACTACGGGTTGGATTTGAAAAATTCTTTTTGTGTTGGATAGTCAATTTATCGAGGAAGGTTATAGATTATATAACATCACGCTACGACCAATAGGAGCGGAGCATAAATGAAAAATGTTGATAAAACGGGAAAAAAAAGAAATTTTTGAGAGCTTCCGTTACGTGCGATGCGTAAACGGTTAAAGTTACGCAACAAACATGTGTGTAGGGTAGGTAGGGTAGATGGGTAGGTAGCTAGTTGACAGGAGTGAAACCGCGTGGGACAGCTAGTTAATAATAAAGAACTTCAATATGAATATTATATTTAACTTAACATGACATGAACGCTTCATAGGAAAGCTTTAAAGCCAATAACATAGTTCAGTCAATTTTCAGGCTGACTGCCATGAAATTCTATATCAAATTCATATATGAAATTCTACTTCACAAACAGAATATTCGATTTCTCACAAAATTGATTTTCGCTTGTAAAATCTGTGAATATATCCACCATGGAAACTGAGGCCAGAAACCATAAATCCGGTTAGCAGCTAACATGAAATTAAATTTAAATAATATCAAACGAAATGATGAGATTTTGAGTATTTAAAGTACGAGGTACATATTTTTTTTCAATGTTCATAATGTAATTTTTAAGTTTATATTGGACATTGCTGAAAAAGGTGAAGTAAACATCATGAGTAAACTTATAAGTCTGAAATCGCCAACCCATATACCCGCCTTCTCTGTATGAGAAGAGGATGTTAGAATAGAATCATCAACATCACATCATATCAGCTGAAATACGTCCACTGCTGGACATAGGCCTCCCCCAAGCGTCGCCACATTGACCGGTCCCGTGCGTCTCGCAACCAGCGGATCCCCGCAACCTTCACCAGGTCATCGGTCCACCTGGTGGTAGGCCTTCCAACGCAACGTCTTCCGGTTCGCGGTCGCCACTCCAGAACCTTTCTGCCCCATCGGCCATAAAGAATAGAATAGAATATCTTTATTTCGGACGCTAAAATCCATAGAGTGTTATTAACATATAAAAACTTATGACGTAGTGTTAGTAACATAGAAAAACTTATTATCTAGTGTTAGTAACAATCAACCTCTGCACAAACTGCTGCACAATCGGAGAACCGAAGCTCTCAGATACAGTTTTCAGGATGCCGTTTTGACTGTCCCTCACTGTCCTCAGTTGCGACGCTGTTTTTTTCGTATGATCGCGTAGAAACCGTCTGTACAGGCTTGCGCAAACATCTCCGACGCGCTACAGTAACGGGGCAGTCTCAACAACACCCGTGTACAGACTTTGGCAATAAGCCCTACGCTCCCTCTCAATGTCCACATCTTTCCTGAGGTCGGCGACAAGAAAATGCACCAGGTATTTAAAAGTGGACACTTTATTACTTTTGCCTGTTATTTCCGCCACTGCAGGAGTGGCGGCAATAACAGGCTGCTATTATTAATAAGAAAGAAATAGAAATAAATACTTATGTTATGTTATGTTATGTTATCAAACAAAATGATGAGATTTTGAATATTTAAAATAAGTGTTTGCTCCAACATATTATTATTAGAATTTCATTTAGTCAAAGTTACCGATAACTACAATACCAATCAAATTAATGTAAACAAACCTTTTTTGTATGAAAATAAAATATTTACCTATAAAAGCTTTATTGCTACAAATTCGAGTAATTTCTTTGTATTAGGTACTGTCAGGTATTTGAAACAAAAAGGAATGATTCTCGATAAAAGGTGATGCTACCAATCGGCTTATATGTTCCTCCTGTCGAAAATGTTTTAGAGAGTTTGTTGCCATGGTATTCTGCTGATAGGAAAACAAAATTGAATATAGAATTAATATTTTCTGCGTCCCAAGAGGCTCACCGCTGGACAATGCCTACTAATTTATGAGAAATTAAAATCAGTTTTAACATGAAATTAATTTCATTATATTTTGTACGTTGTTCGTAGCCCACAGCTGGGGCAAAGATCCCACATATTTCGCTACAACGGTCCCATTGTTGATAACGATAATAATTATGTAGCAACCCGAACCCCATCATAAAATCAAGGGACAATGGTTATGCCCAGCAATGAGAGGCGACACAGTAATATCCCGTACTCATTAAAGATAATTGTTATCTAAAACTATAACAATTTAATTGTGTGTACAGAATTATTGATGCGAGATTAATAACCGAAATAAATTAATTCCGGATTTATTAAACTGTGTTAACATATTAAGTTAATACAAAATCAATCTCAAACAGTGCAGTTGGAAACTAACAAGTACTAATTAACACCGAACTATATGAACTAAAACAATATTAGTTGCTATACCGTTTTCGGTTTTAGTATTTGCTTTATCAAAAGAATTATCACCCTTATTTATAAAGCAATCGTTACTGTTCTGCAACTGATAAGGAGCCTCTAAATTCAATATAGGACGATAGAAAAACGTGCTAAGCAATTATTAAACAGTGTCGAGATTTTTCTAGATAAAGATGTATATTAGGTACAGACAACTGAATTAATTTTCATAGTGGTTACTAACATAGAATTATTCCATCAATATTTTATGTTAATTTTAATCTCAAAATTTAGGGAGTGAACTTACTTGGCTTATCCAGGTCGCTGATAAATTCCTCAGTCTCCACATATCCTTGGATCCTGTCAGCCAACACTATGAGTACCAGCCACAACACTTGGCGAACACTCACTGACATATTAGAAACACAAGTTGATCCCATCGTTACTAACAACACTAAACTAAATCTAATTTAATTTCCAACAACATTTTCATCGCAAGTTCTTAATTTAAATTCAAATAAAGAACAACGTCCATGAAAAACTTGTTGATCTTCTTTTTAATTAAAACTCACTTTTCTTTTCGTAAATAAAAAATGAATTATTTACTTTCTTTTTTTGTTAGAATAAATATTAGTGTAGGAGAAACACAACGGTTCGACACGTGTTGTTCGTCTGTAAACAAATCGCGCTTTGACAGCGAGCTCACAACGCGTGGAGCAGCGTGCGTGCGTCTCGACGCCGCGGGCAACACTGATCGAAAACCGATAGGACAGCGGGAACAATTGCTGAAAAAAATACACTCGAATTTTGAAAATGTTTACAACTCTAGTTTTTTTTTCGTATATGAAATTCGAACGAGAAAACTTTGAGGTCGGGTAGACTCTATCTGCTAATTTTAGGGAAGGTACGAAACAATCTGTTGCCTGCTTTTACGATAATATAACCGTGTATGTTATTTATTCAACGTAATATTTTCTTTACAACTCCCTAGGTGAAAATAATGGTATATTACCCAACCCATAATTTCACAAGTGCGCATCAACATAAATATAGGTTTTTATGATAATATAATTCAAGAGTAATATAGCGGACAATAAAGTGTTGAAACTTTTGGGAATATAATAAAACACTTGGAGAGAAGTTTCGTTAAAATTGGGTCACAAATATCAGAGGTTGGCTGTCACCAGCAAAACGTCTTCATAAGTTTGCGAGTTGGTGACGTTTAGTTTGATATAGCCCTCGCCAAACTTAATGGCCGCCCTGAAGTTGGTTTACCGGATGCGCGAGGCACGAAACGGTGCTGTTTTTGTATGAGATTTTCTACTGCGCAGCCATTGTAGCCAACTTCAGGTCGGCCAAGAAGTTTGGCGAGAACTATACCTGGGTACATTTGGGAGTATGAAATTGAGGTAACAGAGATGCACCGGTATTTTTGCACTATAATACATCTCGCGCCTATGGCTTGTCTCCACTGAGATTAGAGACCCACTGAGAGAGGTTTATTATTATATTTGGGAAGAAAAGATAAATAATTAGATAAATAGCACATTATTAGTATACTTGCTCTTGCACCTTTGCCCTTTTTCTTTGCTTATTTTGCACTACAGGGATAAAAAGTAATGTTATTAAGATGAAAAATATTCAGTTTGTAGTCTACCCTTGTGTCAATATTTCATCCAAAATCGTTTAGCTATTAAGGTGTGATTGTTTAACACACCTCTAAAGTACTTCAAACACATAGACATTCTCATTTGAACTGAACTTGAACTGTAGCAACTGAAGGTACATGGGTGGGTTTTAGTCAGAAAAAGTCTGACACGCCCTCCTGCCTCACCCAGAGCGGGAGAAGTCATTGGATGATTTCAAATTAAAAAAAAGGTTTAGTATGGAATAGGATAGATAGGTTAGCAGAATAGATAATATTATGGTAGGATAATTAGATATTTTCTAATGTCTGTGTTATTGTTTTGTTTTTAGGTCTTACTTAGAAGGCGTAAGCTTAGATGTCTTTATATGGATAAGTTTTTCTAAAACTAAATAAGATGTAAATAAAATTGTTCATTTTTTTTAAACAAGCTTTTTTCGTTTTCTTCTCAGCAAACCCTCTTATTTGATACCCATATCATGGCAGTGCACAAAAAATAGCTAGTCCGCCATCTTGGGCCGTCCGCCATATTGGATTTAGAATGACGCCACTTAGCTACCCATGTATTGTCATCCGTGTATGCAAAATTGCATCTTAATCGGTGGAGGATAATTCAGTTGCAATATTTGGTCCGAACACACTTTGTATGTAAAGACATAGATTGTTAGATAAATAAAAGCTTGTAAAAAACGTAGTCATAACAACACACTAGAAAACACAGGCGTTTCAACTGAGTGGGAATTTTACTATTGTATTTACGGTTTTCTGAATATTTTAGTTTAGGCGCTAATTAATAGGTTCTGTAGTAGTTAGACTTAGTTAGTAGACAGAGTAAGTATGTGGTATCAAATACCTATTCATGTCTCAACTGAAAGGTTATTCTTTGACACCCTAAACTGTGCGTTCACCTTAATTAGAGCTTAATTTGCGGTATGTTCTAATAATATATTCCCAGTGGTTTATTGTTCAATTAATCAGTTTTCAGTATTGGCGGGTCAGATACTTTAACATAATATTACGTTTGTTTTCCAAGAAAAGTTAAGCAGAGGCTATTAACATATAAATAATTTGAACATAATTTGTATTTGAGTCTATCTGCAAGATAATCGTAACTAAAATTTCAAAAAACATAAATATACCAATTCAAATGATTAAATTGTTAAATTTTCACAAATCCAACAATTGCTGTTTCAACTGAAAATTCCTGAATAAATACCTAAATTCGTTGTAATATTCGCCTGTATCTTTCTGAATATGACTTAGGGAGGACTTACAAGGGTATCCCTTATTTTATTACGGAGTTCCCGCGCAAATCGGAGTCGCCTGCGGGCTGCGGGTAAAGGATTGTTCGTATCTGGGTTATTTTTATTCAGTAAGTAAGAAAAACAGCCGTTTTTGTCTATGAAAATTACTGACGTTGAAAAAGAGCTGTTTTTGTCTATAGAAATTTCTGCCGTTGTTCACACAGAGGTATGCTCATATTCCAAGTCAGTTTGAAGGACCTCCATTCAAATCAAATAACTTGAAACTAAATCAAAACTTTAATTAACTAGTACAGTCATTTGGTGTTCAAAAAATAGGTTACCTAGAATGTTTTACGGAAGTTTTGAATATTTATATTATTTTATAGATTTTGGCGTGCTGTTTACGAATTTCTACTTTGCCTAAGTCTGCGGGCACGAAAATTGCGATGGCCGAGAGATGGCGGCAGCGGAGCGACGCGACGCGGGGCGATCAGGCAACGATATCTCACGCGGGCACAAAACAAGCTGACGAGGAGTGTTAAATTGTTATATTAAATTATTATTAACTAATTATTATTAATTTAATTGCTATATGTCCAAAATGGCATTTTATTTCTTCCCAACACTTCATTACAACCTTTTTTTTTATTGTGTACGTTTTTACTGTCCCATAGAGCAGGTTTTGATAAAATACAAGATATAAATTCCTCCTTTTCAATTTCCATTACTAAAATAATAATTTAATACAACACTGCGTACCCCAGCAAGCGGCGAAACCAAACTAGTTTGTCTTTGTTCTCGTCGATTCCGCGTCGCCGTCGCTCCACCACCGCACGTGCATCGCTCGATCGCCCCGCTCCGCCGTCGCCCGTTTCGTGCCCGTCGCTATACTGTACAATGCTTTTGTATATATCATCATCATCATTGACAAGATGGCGCCCAAAAACAGTTTTTGAATACATCTCTTTGCCATCATTTTCTCCTCATTTTTTTTCGATGAAAATATCTCTGTAATATTTTTTTTTTTTTTTTTTATATTATAGGCTCGCGCTTGACCACTATCTCACCTGATGGTAAGCGATGATGTGGTCGACGGTGAAGCACGCTTGCCTAGAAGTAACCTATTCACTCTTGACTTAAAGACTCCTAGATTGTAGCTATCGGGAAACACAGACTCCGGCAGGGAATTCCACTCCTTAGCTGTACGCATAATGAAAGTATTTCCAAAACGTTTAGTGCGTATGGGTGGTATGTCTACCATGTAGCGATGGCGCATCGCCGTACGTCTTGTAGTCCGATGATGAAACGGGCTTGGTGGAATTAGATCATGCAATTCCATCGCACACTCCCCGAAATGCTAAATGATAAATTAAACTAAAGATGAATTGTTTGAGAGTACGAGCGCAGCAAGGACGAGTTCGATACACGTTTTGGCCAAAAAACTTATTTTCACAACTAAGGTACAGGGTATAGTAAGTGGCGCGTTTTTTTTAAAGTAAGTATAGATAATTGAATGTATAATGTTTCGGGATGGAGTCGAGTTGGAGGACATGGACTTAGAATACCTAAAGAGGTTAATAAAGATCAAAGATCGTTTAATAGAACACTTCAAAGCACAAACAGTATTGTTTTCTTTTTAACGTGAAACACAAAAGCGTTAATTTAATAATAACAAAGGTACTTATTAATGAAAGAGGAATTAAATTATGCTCTGTCATGGTTTAAAACGGATGTTTGATAAACGTAAAAAATACAAAGGAATTGGAGAACTTGCTCTTTTTTTTAAGTCGGCCTACCCTGACTTCTGAAGTGAACCTTGAACTTTTAACATGAATAGTGTCTTCTTTCATTATACTTTCTATTATAAACGTGAAAGTTTACGAGGGTGGATGGATGGATGTTTGTTACTCTTTCACGCAAAAACTACTGAACGGATTTTGATTAAATTTATAAACATATTTGGAGAAGTACTCATACCACGCGGGCGGAGCCGTGGGTGGCGGCCAGTTTCTTCATAATAATACTAATAATAATCACCATTCATAATAATCTAGGAAATGTAAAATTAGCTTTAAATATGTGATAAATTCAACCCACTTAAGTATAGACTGTGTATTCTAAGTTAGTTTTTAAGTGACATGTTATGGAACTAAAAGTACTGGTAACAATGTCATTTAAACTTAATATCGTTTGACATAGAGTTTATTGTTCCAAAATTTGACAATGATGGAGCCACGACGTATCATAAAATTCATCATTAACGGCTTTGTTCCTCGGACCAATACCTTACAACAGACTAAACGCAACAACAAATATTTATTCCCTAAATTATTGTAACTGTAAGAAAATTGTCAAAGAAGCTCTTCAAAGTATGTCCTACGAAGATACAGAGAAGTTAAGAATCTAGGATGTTAGAAAATAAGAATTTTCACCTTTCACCTTAAATATTACCTAAGATTAGAAGATTATTATATTTGATTAATTGTGATTTAAATATTCAAATAAAAAAATGTACCTCTTCTCGCCTGAAACACAGGATTACCTAGTTCAGGCACATACCACAATGTGAACATAACATAGACTTAAGACAAAATTGTATTGATTGTTTTGCCTTATGTTTTTAAATAAATATATATATATTTGTTTATCACACTCTGTTGAACTAAGGCCTCTCCAATTATAAATATACCAGAAACCGAATGACTTCCTATTAATTCGGTTAATAAACAAAATCATCTACCCAGAGCGCCTTAAAAATTCGTATTAATAAAAATTAATTAATTTCGCCAGTTTATTTTACATCTGTAAAACAGATGAAATAACAGAAATTTTCCAACTCCCAAGTTAAGTTCGGAAACATTTTTACTGTTCCTCGAATTATTCTCTTTTACTCACTTTGGTTATTATTGCTCAAACAAATACTTTTTATTATTTTTGTAAAGTTACTTTTTCTCTCTTGAGCCATCAGGTCTGGTAATTGCAACTGCTGAGCCATGAGCTCCTGGGATTGTTCTCTGGGTCAGAGTTAGGTAAGTACATTTTTTTTCTTATCTGTGTCAAGCTAGCCCTACAGATGCTCTATATAAGCAATACAGATGAGTGCTCGATGTATCGCAATGGGATCGCTAGCCCTCGACACCAAATTTCTTTCTTTATCATCTTTCTTCTTTCTCACTAAAATGCCCATTATTACTTTTTAAATTTATATAGGAAATTACCATTAGTAGGCGTACAATCAACCTTCTTTAATATCATTAGTGCCCCATGTATGTATATGTCAATATTTTATTTGAGTCGATTTCGTAAAAAGTCAACTGATTCCTCAATTTATACCAAAACCCTTGCAGCCCGTACTTCGTACGTTCATTACTACGGGCGGCTATTTGGTAGGCGCATATTCAACTGTCAAATTAACGGGCTTAATAAACGGAGTGGTGATGGTGCCGCTGCCGACAGCGCTGCAGTGCATTCATGTGTTTCTTCTCACATCTCGCCCTACCTCCCGCTGTTGCAGAGGTAGAGATGTATTTCAAAAGATCGATGTCATCGGTAGGAACTGCAACTAGCCGCGAAAACTCAATCTTCCTAAACTTTTCCCAAATTGGGATCAACTTCCAGTGTAACCGGATGCAACTGAGTACCAGTATTTTTCATGGAGCGACTGCCTATCTGAGCTCCACAAACCCAGTAGCTGGGTAACCCGATAACCATTTAGCAAGACTGGTGACAGATTTCTTCTGACTATCCGTAACGACTGTCAAATATCTTCAAATGACAGCCGGGACCAACAGGTTAACGTGCTATCCTAGGCACGGAGGAGTTTTGCTATGTAAAGACGGTTACCCATCCACGGACCGACTTCAGCAAGAGTTGGTTAACCTTAGGATTAACATGTGCGGCTTTAGTTATTTAGTCACAAGCCAGCCTACAACCAGTCACTAACAAAGCTCTGATAAACAATAACATGAGAGGTAGCAACGCAAATTCAAGCCAAAATGCTCTAATCCTAGAACGACGACCGGTAAAGGTACGGATGCGAGAGAATCTTCTCTGCGGTAGCACCCTTGTACGAACATAATAAAATTATGAAGCTATGTATCCTGTTATACATAGTATTGCATGGCTAAAGTACTTGTATATTGTGTATAGTAGCGTGTTTCTGGCTGGTCATCTCTTTTCACTTGTCATACTTAGTGTTTCGCTTCAACCAGTGTAAAAACAGACAGGTTTGTATATAATGCAGATAACTAGCTTTTCTCGCGGCTAATTTTTTTTGGAATCTTCTTCTATTCTTTTCACTAGCACTACATTAATTCAGATTTTATTGCCCCAAAACTTCACCACTGCCACGATTTCAGGGAAATAAAGAATCTTATGAGCATTGAGTTAGTAAGGACAGGGCAGACCGTATGTTTTTCTTACCCCAAAAATTGGGCAAACAAGGTGATAGTTGGGACTACTGGAAGGAAAAAAAGGACATACTACAAATAAGCCCAACTATTGCCCCGCTTCGTTTGATCCGCGATTTTTAGCACAGTCCTTATAGGTCATACTAGACTGAAGCGAACTCACCTCCCGAACAGCTATCTTCGAAAGCGGTCGTGTGCGTGACATATTAAAAATGTTGTGTTTCTTGTACGGTGGCTGGATCATTATATCTATGCCAATGACACTCAACAATATAGTCACTTTCTATCTTTAAAAAATGCTATCGGATCAGTACTTTCAGAGATTTCCCCCTAAATACAAACAATGAATCCATCAATCCTAATACCCAAATATATCACTCACAAAAATGTGATGTACAAAATTATGGTGTTTTAAATACCCTGGGAGCTTGCAGCGAATGATATGGACCCGTTTCCATCATTTTGCGAGTAATCAACATTTAAAACTCGCCTGGCAGCTGTCAACTGGGCACAACATAACATAATTTACCGAACATACTAAAGTATGATATATTATTAGGTATATTGCGTGGAAATAGAGACAAAATTGCGAACGTAGGAACACAATTACATGATTCAAAAGGAGTTGTCTACTTTGTTCCAACAGTTTGTGCACTGGTAGGACAAATATCTACAAATCGGGAGCCTGCCGTTTTGCCGAAAAGATTTTGACAAAATGTCACCACCTAAAAAAATTTTAGCAACCTTTTTTTATATCAATGCAATATTTGGAATGATTTTGATACACATATTTTTATTTGGTCAGGCCAAGGATAGATTCAGTATGGCATTTGGTCTTTAATCAAATAATTTATTACAGCAAATAATCTTAAGACGATAAACTTTTGGTCAAATGATTTGTTATGACAAAAAAATATAAAGGCAAAATAAGATTTTTTGGTCAATCCATTAGTGCAAGTGCGAGCGAAGCGACCTTGGGAGCTTAGGACACCCCGACACGGACAGGTTAGATTTGAAGGAGATGACTGAGTTCGCTCGCTTTGCTCGCTAACTTCAGCTCCCGTCATCTCCTTCATGTTAGGTTACTTTAGAACCTGCAGATAGAAATAGGAGCCGGAGGAGCGGATGTTGCTTAAGTAGATTACTACTTAAGCAACAAAGTCGACGTACTTACACATTGTAATTTAATATGTATATTCTGCGCAACTGATATAGATGTTATTTTTTTTTTCATTGACTAAGCAATTGAATGAATAGAAATGGTAAATTAAAACTGACGATATTAAGTATTTGGCTATTTTATTTTGCGTAAAATGTGTTATTCCAACTGAAATATTTGACCACATAAAAATTGGTAAAAGTACTAGTTGGTAAACAAGTTATTGTTTAAACGTTCAATTGCCAAACATTAGGTTTGCGCTACAATTATTTGTAAAGAGATTTTTTGCTAAGTAATAATTTGGCAAATGAAATTATGTGGAAAATAGTTTGGGAAGTGATAATTTGTCGATTTCTTTTCGGTGAAAAAAGGGTAACCCCTAAAAATCATTTATTTCAAAATTCAGATAGCAAGATCCACTTGCAGTCAGCATCGTACACTTTCTCAACTTTGACCTATCAACCTTCAAAGAAAGAGGGAACAGGCATGTTATGGAATCATCCATCATAAATCTCATATATTGTTCACCATTAGGAGATATCAGTATTGAACTCAGGGTTAAGAGCAAGTCGCGGATAAATTTGACAGTAACCGCGGCCCTGTCACAAGCAACTGAAGGAACACGGGTGGGTGTCAGTAAAAGTCTGACACGCCCTCCCACTTCACCCAGAGCGGGAGAAGACATTGGATGATTGTCCAACCAAAAAAAAACGGATAAGAGCAAGCTTGTCCATACTGGAATAAACATACAAAACACTTTGAAATGGAATTCACATATTGATAAAGTATGTAGTAAGCTAAATCAACCTAAATCAATCAATCGACTGGACAGGTCAACTCAATCTGGCTGGTTCTTTCCTCAAAAGACCATTTCAGACATCAGTCTACATGGTCTTCACATGATCTTACCAAGATTTTGTCAGGACTTTAAAAGAGACTGTGACATCTGAGTTTGTTTCGGCCTTTCTTCTCAGAGTAGTCAGATAGGAAACGCCGACTTCATCTAGTTAAAAAAATATGTTAGACATGTAAAAGTGTTTGTACAAACCAACTTACAGAAATAAAATCATTTATCATTTGACATGCATGTAAAATAAATTATAAAATAAAATAAAATAAAATTTATTACTAAAAATCCTCATATATTTGCACACCAATTTTCATTGGTAGGACATAGAGTTCGACTAAAATGTATACATAATACCTTTATTGTAATACCTATGTTCACGAATGAAGATTGATTGATTGATTAGTTGGACATAGACTACTCGAAGTAATTATTATACGCAGACGAAGTCGCGGGCACCAGTCACGAATAAAAAAATACTTCTTTCAGGTTTTATAATCCAATACTTTCGGAGCTAGAGCAAAAGGTGACAACTACTAAAGGTCGCGCTTGAGTGATTAGCGGCCGTGACTAGTGGGCTCCGACACTCGGTGCCCGGCTTAGTGACGCGCCTAGTGGCCTAGTTTGCAACAACTAGCAGTGGTTTAAAAAATAATACCCAACACTATTGCTCCGGAATTTTATTCATGACATCAATCAGAATACCATATTCAGGGATTTCAGTTCGATAATAAAGCGTGTTGTCGTAATCAAGCAATATGGAATTTGGGATGATACTTGGTTGGTTCTGAATAATAGTCGTTACGAGTTGTTGGAAGCCGAGAAATTAACTATGTTTGCCTTACAAAGTTTTCTTAAAATTACTTCAGATTTGTCTCATCATCATCATCATCATCATATCAGCCGAAAGACGTCCACTGCTAGACATAGGCCTCATCCAAGCGTCGCCACATTGATCGGTCCCGTGCGTCTTGCTTGTCCAGCGGATCCCCGCAACCTTCCAGGTCATCGGCCCACCTGGTGGGAGGCCTTCCAACGCAACGTCTTTCGGTTCGCGGTCGCCACTCCAGAACCTTTTTGCCCCATCGGCCATCCGTTCTACGAGCAATTTGGCCCGCCTACTGCCACTTAAGTTTGGCAATTTCTCTTTCGGATCTCTACATTTCTGATTCGATCACGCAAGGAAACTCGCGAGCATAGCCCGTGCCTTTTGGCCAGATTCGTCTGATATAAACAAAATCTGTGCAGCTTTTGCAACGCTCGGTCGCAAATTGGAAACCAACACCAATACCGTATGCGAAACAAACTTCCCTCCCTGATTACTCCTTCAAGACCATCAAACAGCCATCAGTCAATAATGAAATTTTATTTAAGCACGTCTAAACATGTCTCATTTGCTCTCAGGATCAATTGAATTCAGCACAAAGGAAAAACACAATTGTATACTGAAAAATCACGGAGGGATCCGCGGGCCAGAATAATAGCGTTAAATAAATAATGCGAGAGCGTCTCAACTTAATTTGGCAACCCTGTTATGTATTATATGGTGGAGTGGTTTTGAAACCAGCGGTGGCGGGAGCGATAAGCTCTCTCACTTTCAACGTTAGCTGTGAATCTGTATCTAGTTTTCTTAGAAGACGCGATAGTGTGGTTTCTATACAGAGAATTACATGATATCTTATTATATTCCCCTCTCTACTAAGTGTACTGAGAATTGATGTTATCAAACTGATCTGTGTCAAAGTACAGATTGCAAAAATATTGCTATTTTCTTTGCGACAGTAGTTAATTTTTTTTTTCATTTCAATAGCTGCAAAAACAAAAACATTTAAAAAGATATAAAAATTAACCTCATCATAATCTTTTTAGCTGGAAGACGGCCACTGCTGGACATAGGTGGTCCCTAATAATTGTCACCACTTCGATCGGTCTGAGCGTGTCGCAACCATAAACTCACGCGAGACATTGGACTTACACGAAAATACTACAAAATGATTTCCTCTCGCCTCTCTACCAAGTTCTCCTAAACCTCATCAACTGTTCCTGTAGTCCAGATCACGTGTTTCTAATTCTGAACTCAAATGAACTTCACTTATAGTATGAGACCACACCGCAAAAATCTGCAGGTAATTTGTTTTTGATGAAACTTGGTTTTTATAAATGACTCTTGATATTACGATACATTCCTGCAGTGTTGCTGGCCACAAAAAGGGTTTTTTGTCTTTGTCCTAAATTAGTAATTTATTCTGTATCGTGGGCGCGTATAGAATGTCATCTATTTCCAGGCAACCCTGCAGCATCAAGTACGATTCAAGCAAGCTATCAAGCATCATCAAGCAACAAGCCATCAAGTATCATTTATGAAAATAAGGTCAATCAAAACCCTGCTTCTTGTAAGATTACTGCAGTCGGATCTTAGGCTACAAGCTAGCTGCCAAACTGGTAATATTAGTAAACGCATTGACTGAAATCCATTCATTCTACTAATACTGCGAAAGGCACTAACATATTGGCTTCAACACAGAGGTTCACATTATCAAATGTTGAGGGCCTAATTGGAATCTGGCTCATCAGAAATATAGGGAATGAATTTATAATTGGAAATTGTGAGATATTTAGGCTTCTAATTGACGAGAGTTTCAATGAATTGTGCTGGAATAAAGTTTTAGTCGTAAGCAAATTGCCTATGTTAAAAAAATTGTCTATTGTATACAAGGGCAGGGTGTTAAATTTCTCGGCCTAATCGAGATCTGAGGGTAATAATAAATAATAATAATAATAAATGTTTATTTCAATAACTTAAGAACACTATTACATTTGATTTTAGGGAATTTCCATTTAAGTAAGAAATATACTTGTGTTAGGAAGTTCCGCTCTTCCAGTAGTTACAAGTTTTATAGGCTATTGAATAGACACTTCATTACAGTAGGTATTAGAAAAGAAAAAGTTATATAAATCAAAATATAAAGTAAAACTTGAACAAAGTAGGTAATGATTAATTAAAGATGCGCTGTAGTGTGAAGGTGTGTATGTGTGAGTGAGTGAGTGTGAGTGTATGTATTTAATGATAATATGTATATGGTCTGTAAATAGCAGTGAATATGTATTAGTGAGGAAAGTAGTCTCAGTTAATAATAATCGATTGTTTTAATATTTACGAACTTATAAATGGACTATATTCTCTATCTCGTCATAAGTTTTTGTCTTTAGCCATTCAGTCAGAGCAATTTCACAGTCTCGATACGAAAGTGGGTAAACATTTAATTCATTGTTTATCAAGTTATATAAGTGAGAAGATTGCCTGACGTACTGTCTCTTAGCAAAAGTTGATTTAACAGGAACACTGGGTATCATGTATTTCCTTCTCCTTTGTCGAGTCAAGGGTTCGAAGGTGAGAGATTTATGTTTTTTTAAAATAATGTGGAGCACATAAAGTTTTCGAACCGTCAGAACATCAGAAGTTAGATAAAGAGATTCAGTTGGGAACCTAAAGGGATTGAATAGCATAACTTTTAATAGTGATCTCTGAGCTCTTTCTAGTTCTAAGTATTTAGTTAGAACTAGAAAGAGCTTAGTAGAAGAGGGTAGTATGTAAATAAATTTAATTCACATTCAATAGCTTGGTTATTTATATAAATCAATATTTATTTATTTGTTTATCATCGCGCTGGAACACCTTGCAGCAATAACACCAATGGAGCACAAACTTATTAATACTTACTGTAAGTCCAGGTTTCCTCACGATGTTTTCCTTTACCTTTGTTAGCGATGTCCAACATAAACTTAGAAAATACATAAAAAATTTAAAAATTCTTTGTTATTTCTTCGGATTTTAACCCACGGCCTTAAGCATGAGAGGCAAGGTCTTTGGAGGTGCAGGCGTGTAAATAGCCGTGCCTTGAGTGCGGGATGAGAACGTATTACGACTTGTCACGTGGAGGCGTGCAAGTCCAAATTCGTCTATATGTAGCCTATAGGAAAGACACTGGGGACCATTCGACGTGAAAACCAACGAGAATATTGCAAATCGCTTACCGAGGCTGGCTTCTTGGGTCGATCTCCTGATGCTTGAAGACTCCCGCTGTTCTTCTCTTCTCTGGTGGCCACCAGTGATCCAAATATCCAGTCAAACGTACACTGTTGATATCTAGGCTGTTGCGGTTATAATGTGCTCCAGAATCGGAGCTGATTTTCAAATTAGGAAGAAAACCGAATTCGACGCTCAAATTAGGCGTGCGCGCTATGCGGGTGAGTTATGACAACTGAACTAGGGGCGGGAATATGGCGTCGCAAGCACATATCCGATTTTGCTAGTGAGGCGCCATCATTGACTTTACGGTTTTACGATAGCAAATCTCGCAAGGCAGATGTCGAAGGTCTCCCAAGCCATAACATAGGCTATTACCAATAAATATTATGCTGTAAGCTAATAAGGGGCGAATATCCGCCACACCAGTCTTAGAGTAACGAATGAGACCCCTCCCACAGAGAGGAGGATAAAAGGCTGGTGATGATGATGATGATCAAATGAGGGTTCTTAAAAACTGCCCAAAAAGTAAGAAAAGAAAGAATTAAAAAGATTTAATTTGCGCCAGGCATGACGCGTACCATCAATAAAATCGAAATAACGAAAGAGTACAAAACAGGGCAAGTTTGCGTCACATCCGTGCAAAATAGCCATCACTCAGCATAATGCTGGGACTCACGTGCGAGATGGAGCGCCGGTTTTCAGTAACACAACATTTTATCATTGATAATCCCTTTTCGATGCACTTCATGTAGCAATTTTCCATTTTTCACAAATAAATATAAATACTGTTAATAAATTTTAAATTATTTCATTGTGACCGCAGCTGCATAACTATTTGAATAACATATCGTTGTGCAGATTAACAATTCCGTGATGCCATCTCAATGACAAAACTCCGGTTTAGAGGCCACCGATTGGAAGAAAGGGAACTCGAAAGCCTTTACTGTGAAACGTTCTACGATATCCGATCTACCGGTAAGTTATGTTACCAATGCTGGTTTTGTTAACAAGAAGAATACAGTTTTGAAAAGAAAGCAGCTACGTATAGCAAATAGAACACGATTTTCAATTGTTTGTTTATTTTTATTAGTTTCTAGTGGGTGTTGGTAAAAGTACCGGCAACATATGAAAGGTTTGAATTATGGGCACAGCAGAGCTGATGGCTGGCGACTGAAAGAGCAACAATGCCGTAACAAGATTAAAATTCCACACAAGATGGATCGAATTTGATAAGATCCTCTTTGTAAACAGGGTTTCCCTTTTACCATGTTTATTAAGTATTGGTTTCGCGAGCGTACCTCGGTGTGGCATCGCTCGTCTATTTCGGATATTTTGATAACCGAGGCTTCTAACTTATGTGCGAAAGTTGAGCTGCTAAAAGCCCCAAAATGTGTTACGGTTTTTGCTGTCATTACCGATTTGAGAATCTCGTGAGGAGCTCGTTGTTAAATAAGAACAGCTGCACGGGTGAATCTCCAAGGCTCTGCAATATTTTTCGAGATTGTTCCTCGGATAGGTGACTACCGAGAACCCTGCGTGTCTCAGAAAGCACATTATGCCGTTGTTCCTGGCATTCATTTGAAGATCTTTAATAGGTAGTCAGCGTAGTCAGTCAAAAGCCTAAAACCTGACATCAGTCTCTTCAAGGGCTATCTTGTTACCCAGTTACATGGTTGTGGGGGTCAGATAAACAGTCACTATATTTAGAATGGCTATGTCTATGGCTGAATCCGGTTATATTGGAACCCAACTCCGACAAAGTTGGTATTCTATATTTTTACCTGAGCAAATTGTCTTCCAATTAAGTTATTTTTACACATGTTGTCCACTGCCTTTGTACAACTCCTCCCAACTTTCTAGGAAACTATTTTTTGTCGTAACAAGTTTTCCGTGTAGTTTTATTTATATCTGTCCACCCAATAACCCACCTTTAACTAGCTTTGAATAACTTATTTGGCAGTTTGGCTCAGTTTCTCTACATTTAATAGCTATGCTTTGGTTTTGCTTCGGAAAATTGTAATTATTACTGTGATTCAACTTGAACTAATACAAATTATTATATTTTTACTGCTCCCTAAGCAATTTGTTTCAAGCCCTAATTCATCTTCTAAACGGCAACGGGAAGTGACACCATAGAGTTCGTCGACGACCATAACTGAGCTAGGAAATACCGTTTGAATCAGCACTGCACGCTCAGGTAATCTCAAAGCTGTCTCGTTGATGAGCTCGTCGACGAGTACAGCCAAGAAATTTCAGCTTAGCGTATAGCATGGCTGCACGTCTCTTTTATTTAGCGTTCCAATTACGCATTCTTTCTACGAATTTCCACTGTCGCAGAAGTCGCTCTACTCGGAGATGATGCTTTATTTATTTATTAAAACTTTATGCACAAGTACAAAGGCGGACTTAATGCCTTAGGCATTTTCTACCAGTCGATCTTAGGGTGGTGCAGAGATAAAATTAGCCGTGAAATAGCTTTAGCCGTGCTGTTGGGCAAAAACCTCCTCGAAGCTGTTCCAGTAATCATTCTCCCGAGCCTCCTTGAACCAGCCACGTTTAAAAGTTTAAATAACACAAAAATTTGGCAATTACTGGAAATTGATGATGATGACAATGTCTCTCTATAAAAAATCGATATATACACCTAGTTATACAAAAAGCCGATTTTGTGTCCTCGTTAAGAGTCTAGATGAATGATTCCTGATTAAATAATGATTGCCTTCAATAACAATAAAATAATTTCCTAAACCTACATAAATATTGTGTGCATGACTGGATGCATGAATGTGTGTGAAGCAAAAGAAGTATGTTGGTATCGTAGCAGGTGGCGTTCTGTAGTTTCTGCCTACCCCCATGGGAAAAAGGCGTGAGATTATGTATGTACATAAATATAGGGACACGGGGAAGTGGCAGAGCACGAAGGAGATGGCGGGAGGAACTTGACAGATTTTGCCAGAACTGAAGGGCAAAGGCCTAGGAGTGGGACAGAAAAGGCAAGCAAAAAATAGACAGTCATAAGGATTGCCCACAAAGTGAAAACATAAATCACGTCGCATTATCATGTCAGTGACGCAAACCCATAAGTTTTGCTCCTACCAAAAATCGCTCAACGCGGCTAATGAGTTTTCCCTTAAAAAAATACCAAAAATAAGGATTTTATTAAAATCTCTAATAAAATAAAATAAAGAAGGCAAAACGTAACAAAGAGCCGTATTTTCAGACAAAAATAAAAGGATTAGGGCACAGTTTGTATTCGCAAAAATCTAGCCAAGTTTACAGGTAATTTTGTTATCTAGAATAATATTCTGAAATAGCACATTAGGCAGAAAATTAAAACGGCTTGTTCAGCAGAACGCCAGACGTCTTGAGGACGAGTTGGGCATTATTTAGACTGTTATTTTATAAGTATGCTGTTATCTTACTTGTTTTTGTAATGATAAAATAAGGATTACTATAAATAAATGAATATTTGACATGGGCATAAACAGGACATAAACAGTACTACACTGTGTTCTATAGCTATATACTCCTCTGCGTAACCCTTCAGGGAATTCAGACTTGATATTATGGTATGTTATAAACAAAACGACCAAAATAGTGTTTCGTGTCTAAGCAATAAAATACGCATCATCAAGGCCGGTATTCTAGATGCTCATGCTCAACTCAAACTGGCAAAGGATAATTTAGTTTTTTTTTTACATTAACGTGTCCAAGATCCTAGATGTCAGTGGAATTGAGTAGGTTAGCATGTACTTGGAACGTTCTCGTACTTGCTAACTTAGACTTTAAATTTCAATCAATAACTACCACACTTTTTGTGTAGGAAGAATTCAGTAACGTCTGGGGCATTTGGGCTCTTGCTCAAGCTGAAGAATCATATGCCAAACTCGAGAGTTGTAATTAGTTGGCAGTTGTTTGTGACTTATTATAAGTTGATTGGTAGGTGTGGCCAACTTTAAATTTGAGTTAAGTTTGAGCATCTGGAATATGGGCCTACAGTTAATACCGAGAACGTGCTTCGAAAAACATGTTGGGTCTGTAGTATATATATTTAACATTATTGTGTAATGTGGGTAACTGAATATTTTAGGTTTGGTTGTAATACCTGACATTGAAATAAAGCAGTTATTATCTAGCAAGATCGTGTTTTACTTCATGGTGACAGCGATAAATTCGAATTACGCTTTCGGAAGTAATAAAAGACGATATAAACGTGTCTAAAAGTGTGTATTTGTGATTGACCATACGTGTAAATATGGAACACGCGAGACCTCCAGCCGAATTAGTGTTAGAAGGTGGACCCGCAAATCGGGCTGACGCGTGGCGGAAGTGGCTCAAACAATTTAAGGTTTTTCTAAAGGCATCAGGTGTATACAAGGAAGAGAAAGATGTTCAAGCGAGTTTGCTCATCAACTTAATAGGCCCAGATGGATATGATATATATTCTACTTTCAAAATAAAGGTGGAAGATCAAGATGACGACATCGATGTATTGATTAAAAAATTTGATGAGCATTTTGGAACAAAAAGCAACACAACAATGGCGAGATTCAGATTTTTTACACGAAACCAGATGGAAGGTGAAAACATAGACTCTTACGTCACTGCTCTAAGACTACTATGCCATCATTGTGAATTTGAGCATTTAGAAGATGGGTTAATACGAGATCGAATTGTCTGTGGAGTAAACGACACAGGAGTGCGTGATAGATTGCTCAGGACAGATGAGTTAAGTTTGGAAAAAACCGTAAAAATATGCCAGGCAAGTGAGGTGTCTACTGAAGAAAACCGTCACATAGAAAAAACTAAATCAAAGGAACAAAGTGGCGTGGTTGACGCGTTATTTAGTACGCGTGCACCGAGGCCAAGCGGTTCTACGGGGGCGGAGGAGGCGCGCGAGATGTGGCGCCGGCGAGGCGCAGGCGCACCTGCGGCGGTTGTGCGACACGCTGGGCGCGCGCCCATGCGTGGCTCATCAGCTGGGAGGCCTGGGAGTATCGCAGTGTCGTCGGGTCGAGATTCTAAGTGTTGTTGTGCCTGTGGTGGCGCTCACGATGACAACGCACGATGTCCTGCGCGATTTGCTAAGTGTTTCTTGTGCTATAGAAAAGGTCATTTTAAAAATATGTGTTCGGTTAGAGGTGATAAGCGTGTTTATGAAATACAGGAGAGCGGTGATGGACACGATGAGTTATTTTATGTGACGACCTTGAATAAATCTTCACAACTAAAAGACAGTAAGTGGTTTGAACGTTTAACTTTGATTGACAAGTAAAATTTCACAATTTAAAAAACCCCCGACGCATTTATCTTGCGAAAATAGCCCGATTCAAACAGTAAAACGCCCATTACTTTTGAACGGCTGAACCGATTTTATTCAAACATAGCTAAGAACACTCTCGACAAAATTACCTTTCAAACAAAAAAAACTAAATCGAAATCGGTCCATCCGTTTAGGCGATATGATGCCACAGACAGACACACAGAAACACAGCAACACACGTGAAACTTATAACACCCCTTCTTTTTCCGGCGGGGGTTAAAAACAGCCCGATTCAAACAGTAAAACGCCCATAACTTTTGAACGGCTGAACTGATTTTATTCAAACATAGCTAAGAACACTCTCGACAAAATTACCTTTCGAACAAAAAAAACTAAATCGAAATCGGTTCATCCGTTTAGGCGCTATGATGCCACAGACAGACACACAGATACACAGATACACAGATACACAGATACACAGCAACACACGTGAAACTTATAACACCCCTTCTTTTTCCGGCGGGGGTTAAAAAAGGCAAAAGTGAATTGTTTAAACTTGATACAGGTTCTGATCTCAAAGTATTATCAATATTTACTTTTAACAAATTAGGATATTCAGTAGATGATATTAAACCATGTTGCATAAGAGCACAGTCTTTTTGTGGAAATTATATACCAATACTTGGTACATGTCAGATGTTATGGACATATCTAAAAAATAAAAGTTGGATTGAGTTTGTAATATCAAGTGATAATTGTCAAAGTGTATTGGGAAAAATACTTGTGAAGAATTAGGGTTAGTCAAAAGGATATATACTCTCAATGTTGATAGATATAATGATTTATTTCATGGAATTGGCAAATTACCAGGCAAATACAAAATCATAATAGAAAACAATGCAAGTCCTTCAATATGCCCTGTTAGGAAAATACCTTTAGGAATTCGGGACAAATTAAAGGCGGAACTTGATAGTATGGAACACATGGGTATAATTCGTAAGGTATCACATCCGACAGAGTGGGTAAACGCGATCGTGTTGCCGGCAAAGAAGGATGGCAGCCTGCGCGTGTGCCTGGACCCGCGGCCGCTGAACCGAGCGGTGCGCCGCGCACACTACCCACTGCCGACGCTCACAGAGATAGCCTCTAAATTAACTAACGCAAAGTATTTTAGTAAACTTGATGCGCGATCAGGGTTTTGGATGATTGAGTTAGATGATGACAGCGCGGATCTCTGTACATTTGGAACTCCATTCGGGAGGTACCAATTTCTACGATTACCATACGGGGTCAACTGTGCGAGTGAGGTATTCCACAGAAAGATACGACAGCTATTAGAAGATCTCGATGGGGTAGATTCTTTCATAGATGACATAATTGTTTGGGGTAAGACTAAGGAAGAACACGATGATAGACTAATGAAACTGCTAGATAGGGCTCGAGAGGTAGGAATAAAGTTTAATAGGGAGAAGTGTGAGTTTTGTGTCGAACAGGTAACGTATCTGGGGCATATCTTTAGTAGGAAAGGAATGCAGATTGACACAAATAAAATTAAGGCAATAAGTGATATGCCAGAACCAAAGGACAGGTCATCTTTAGAACGCTTTCTTGGAATGATTAATTATTTAGCCAAGTTTATTCCAAATTATTCAATAATAGCAGGCCCACTTAGAAGCTTGCTCAAAAAAGGCAATGAATGGGTTTGGGACAGTGTGCACGCGAGTGCGGTTCACAAGTTGAAGCAAGCAGTGAGCAGCGCGCCGGTGCTGGCGCTGTATTCAAGCGACCGCCCGGTCGTGGTCACGGTGGATGCGAGCTCCACGGCGTTGGGTGCTGCACTGTTGCAGGACGGTCACCCGGTCGAGTTCTCCTCACTAACTATGACTGACACACAAAAGCGTTACGCGCAAATTGAAAAAGAAATGCTCGCGATTGTATTTGCTATGGAAAAGTACCATCAATATGTGTATGGAAAGAAGGATGTAGTTGTGGAAACTGATCACAAGCCACTGGAGGCTTTATTTAAAAAAGGTTTAGATTCAGTGCCGGTACGCTTGCAAAGAATGATGCTGCGCGTGCAACGCTATGAGTTCACTGTGGTATACAAACCTGGCAAATATATGTATGTAGCAGATACATTATCTAGAGCAGCCTTACCGGAACTCATGAATGACAATGTGACGTCTGAGGTGGAGGATCAGGCGTGGTTCCTTATAGGAAACATACCATTCAGCGACAGGAAACTCGGTTTGGTCAGAGAGGCAACGCAAAGGGATCAAGAATGTAAATTACTAGAATTTTACATTCTAAATGGATGGCCAAAGTACAAAAAGGATTTACCAGAAATGATAAAAATACATTGGGCATATAAAGAAGAATTACAAGTAGTGGACGGTGTGATCTTAAAAAATAATTTGGTCTTCATACCGCGAGCTCTGAGAGGTGAAATGATATCCCGCGTCCACGAGGGACATCTAGGAATCGACCGATGTAAGCGTCGAGCGCGCGATGTCATGTTCTGGAACGGGATGTCACGTGACGTGGATCAGGCCGTGCGCGCCTGTGCCGCCTGCGCCGAGCACGCCGCGCGCAATATGAAGGAGCCTATGATATCGCATTCAATACCGGACTTACCATGGAGGAAAGTTGGTGCTGATATATTCTTTTGCGACCGAAAGAACTTCCTAATCATGGTAGATTATTTTTCAAATTACATCGAGATAAATGCTTTAACAAATATTGGATCTAGAGTAGTCATAGCGGCGATGAAAGATCAGTTTGCAAGACATGGTATTCCAACGGAACTTATAACAGACAATGGTCCGGCATTCAGTTCCAGGAAATTTAGCAAATTTACTGAAGAATGGTGCTTCAAGCATACAACATCATCGCCAAATTACGCGCAGTCAAACGGTTTGAGCGAGAGAGCTGTGAGGACAGTTAAAAGCATTATAAAAAAGTCACTCAGTACAGGAACGGATTATTATCTGGGATTACTAAATTTCAGAACAACTCCAAGGGATGGAGTAAGTGCACCGTCGCAATTATTGATGGGTCGACGCCTGAACACTCGCTTACCAGTATATAAAGAAAGATTACGACCAGAACGTAACAACAATGACGACTATAAAAATATACAGTCAAAACGAGAGATGTCTAAAAAATATTATGACATGCATTCCCGAAACTTGCCTGTATTAAAATCAGGTGAATATGTAATTGTAGAGGATAGCGACATGCGTCGGCGACACATGCGAGTGGAGGCACCGGCACCGCAGCCGCGATCGTACTTCCTCACTGATAGTAGCGGGCGGAGATACCGCCGCAACAGACGGCACATCATGAAAGGTACGAGGCCAGGAGATACCACGGCACATTCTGCTTCCTTGCAAGGGAAGCAGGATAGTGATAGTGATGAAAATGAGCGCGCCAGCACGTACAGTGACGCGGAGGAAAATGTAGATGAAGGGTTGAGCAACAATGACAAGGCTGTGACTAAGTCCACTAGTTCTTCTCCAGAATTAGTAGGACAGCAAACCCGAGCTGCGTCCCGACGGGCACGTGAAAAACTTGCACTGTTTTTTAACAAAAAGTAAAATAAAATAATGAGTATTAGTTTAGCTGTGTTTATTTTAGTTGAATTAGAATATTAAGGAAGAGAATAGGATAAAGGTTTAAAATATTGTGTTATTATTGGTGGCGGGAATTTTCTTTAGTTTTAATTTTCTTTTTTTTTTTTTTTTCTTCAAAAGGGGGAACATGTAGTATATATATTTAACATTATTGTGTAATGTGGGTAACTGCATATTTTAGGTTTGGTTGTAATACCTGACATTGAAATAAAGCAGTTATTATCTAGCAAGATCGTGTTTTACTTCAGGGTCCAGCAGTCATTTGTAGACCTTGACGGTCGTTGAAAAGCACGAACGTTTGACAAGCAGTCTTACAGAGGAGTATCTTAGGGGTATTATGTGTGCAGTCTCTCCAACGGTGCCAGATCGACTACCGGTACATTGAGGTGTTGAAGTGTTTGTACAGAAACGCCACCATGTCAGTCCGTCTTCAGGATCAGACCTCGAAACCAATATTTCTCCAGCGTGGCGTGAGACAGGGAGATGTCATTTCTCCGAAACTGTTCACTGCTGCGCTGGAGGATGTATTCAAGGTTCTGGACTGGAGGGGCCTAGGCATCAATGTTAATGGCGAGTACATCACTCATCTTCGGTTTGCCGACGACATAGTGGTCATGGCTGAGACCATGGAGAGCCTCAATACAATGCTCGATGACCTCAGTAGAGCTTCCGGAAGAGTGGGTCTTAAAATGAACATGGACAAAACCAAGGTGATGTTGAATGCCCATGTTACACCCACTCCTATCAAGGTTGGAGACTCTACACTCGAAGTTGTGGAAGATTATGTCTACCTGGGACAAACGATCCAGTTGGGTAGGGCCAACTTCGAGAGAGAGATAAACCGTCGAATCCGACTCGGCTGGGCAGCGTTCGGGAAGTTGCGCGGTGTCTTCTCGTCCAACTTACCACAGTGTCTCAAGACAAAAGTCTATGACCAGTGTGTGTTGCCAGTGATGACATATGGCTCTGAGACGTGGTCGCTTACAATGGGCCTTATCAGAAAGCTTACAGTCACTCAAAGGGCAATGGAGAGGGCTATGCTCGGCATTTCCTTGCGTGATCGAATCAGAAATGTAGAGATCCGTAAGAGAACCAATGTTACCGACATAGCTCGAAGAATTGCCAAACTTAAGTGGCAGTGGGCAGGGCACATTGCTCGCAGAACGGATGGCCGATGGGGCAGAAAGGTTCTGGAGTGGCGACCGCGAACCGGAAGACGTTGCGTTGGAAGGCCTCCCACCAGGTGGACCGATGACCTCGTGAAGGTTGCGGGGATCCGCTGGTTGCGAGACGCACGGGACCGATCAATGTGGCGACGCTTGGGGGAGGCCTATGTCCAGCAGTGGACGTCTTTCGGCTGATATGATGATGATGATGATGATTATGTTACCTAGTTACTAGGTTGGGGAAGGCAGATAGGCCGTCCCCCCCGGTGGGTTCCCGCATTGTCGAGGCGGGAGGGCTCAGTAGCCGTGGCTTGGACAACTACGGTGAAGCCAAGAGGAACCCGAGGAGGGGCCGCTCGTCAGGGCTTTTGCCGATAAGCCGACGACGTAGCGGCCAACATGTAGGTTGCGGTGTTGCCTAGGCGACATCGCAACTGAGGTGGGCCGCGATGTGGTATGAAAGGCATCGCGGCTGAGGGTCGGAGGCCGCGGCGGGAGAGGAGTGCCGGTATTACGGTGCGCCGCTCGCCCTACCCTCCGCGGCCTGCACGGGGTCGCCACCGTCTGATGGCGGACGCGGTGGGGCCGCAGGGGAGGAGGAGTGTCGGTATAGCGCTGGCCGCTCTCCCTGTCCCCTGCGGCCGAAAAGTGGTAGGTGGCGGGGCCACTGTCCTGACCCGTCACAGGGGGACCAAGGGTGCCATACACGGGGTTGTCTGGTACCCATGTGCGGTTTGGTCCCCGGGGTGGTCACGGCGTACTGTGTGTTCTGGTGCGCCGGTGATGGGGGTAAACCCCAGAGGAGGGTCCGGAGACGGACAGCCGCGGCGGGTTAGCGGATGTATGCTAACGCGTTCCCGTGTTCCCGCCATAAGCGGCACAGGAGGACACCGTGGAGTTTTAGTGGGTTAGAGTCCCACATCACTGCGCTACCTCCCCGTGGTAGCGCAGTATGCATGAGCATTTCTCCAAGCTAAAAAAAAAAAATATAAAAAAAAAAAGGCAGATAGGCCGTCACGTCGGTCCATTATTAATTCTAGTATCTAGCTGCATCGGTAAAACTGGAAGCCGCCCTCAATATATTTTTTAGGCAAGCATAATGATGAAAACCGATATAAAACAAACACAAATATCAATAAAAATCCAACGTTTTTATAATAATGAATTCTCATTTTTCAGAAACAACAAAGTGATGATTACCGCGGAACCGTTTTTATAGCAATCAGTGAAACTGGAATAATTATGCAGTGCAGTGACAATGTGACAGTCTTGTCCGGTCGTCGACCTGTGAATCAAAAATCTGTGAATACGAATTTAAACGATAATATTGTTCTGAAATGCATTAATATGAAAAGCGCTTGTGTAATTTAGTGCCGTAGTTTTTGTATTGGTAAAGTACCAAGTGTAGGTACAAGCGCTTTATTTAGTTCTGTATGAATACGGTCATTACATCAATTTTCATTGCTGTTGGAAATATTTATTATTGGAATTGCACTGCTTTCAATATTATTTACTTTCAAACTTGTCCCAGTGTATTGTCGTGACGACTGAGTCGATCTGACTCGAAAAATGGACCATCATTTTTATTTATGTTGTAGTAAAAAACCGCTAAAATCAACCCAAACCTAATATTTCTTTTAACTCACCATAATTCAATCAACCACAACCCACAAAACAAAAAATCAACTCTTCACATGAAAAATTCATAAGCATTCAGCTCCATTTATCCGGAGATAACTAAATATGATCAAAAAAGCGCGGAGAGCAGACACGAGAACAAATTAGGGTTCACTCCATCACCCGTTTTGTAACGTTGTTAGCTTCAACACATATATCGTGCATGCAGGCCCTTGAGGCTCTTCGGGGACGCATTGTGGGAAGGTTGCGGGGAACAAGGCTTTAATAAGGATGTGTTCCTGTTGAATGCTATTGAAAAGTAAATATTGTATCTTATGTGGCGGACATCCACAAGATATTTAAAATAGTTATTTATGCTACAAGTGCGGAAGGTAGGTGATTTCCGATGAGTGGCATTTTTATTCACGAGCGAGTGAAGCGAGTGAGTGGATAAATCGACACAAGTCGGAAATCATCTTACGTACGTGTATCATACAACATTTTACTATGCATGTGCGAGGAAATAAATAAATTAATAAAATGAAATTAATAAAATGGCGGGCTTATTCAAGCGCGTTCAGCATATCCACAGATTAACTAATAGTTCCTCGGGCATATCTACTGCGCATGTGCGAATAGCTGTCACATCGTAACGCAATAAGGCACGAGCAAAATATACGTTCTGCCAAACATATTTAATGAATATTTAAACCTAATTTATTGATCAAAATCTAAATCTAGAGTAATTAAAAACGCCTAAAATAAAGTATTAGTTTTATTTTACCTTTTATATGAATGATAATCTGTACATAACTAATTTTTAAAACTTTTCTCAAATAATAAAAACTCTATGCGTCTGGCTGACGTTGGAGTTAAAAATTAAAAATGTACAGGAAAGTAAAAAGCACTAGTGAAAAAAAGTGACACTTTCCGCACAGTTTGTCTACTTGGAAAACCGCTCTTTTCGAGGACATGCATTGTAAACACTTTTTCACAAAAAATAAACTAACTTATTATTACTAAAGAAAAACACAAAAATAACTTTCTCTTCGGAAGTCGGTTTCTTTGGTAGCTCTTGTTTTTATCGATTTTGCACACTGACTATTTACAAAACCTACCTCAGAGATATTATCTGGTAGCCGACGTAGACTGGAAGCCAAGCCCGACATAGGTAGGAGAAATCTTGGCAGATGTATATTTTTATTTTATTTTTTTATTGTTGGCTCGCCTTTGACCACTAAGTATCTCACCTGATGGTAAGTGATGATGTCGTCAACGATAAAGTACGCTTGCCTAGAATCTTACCATTCTTGACTTAAAGGTTGTAGCTATCAGGAAACACCGACCCCGGCAAGAAATTCCACTCCCTAGCTGAACGCACAATGAAAATATTCTCACATCGTTTAGTGCGATGATTATAAATATTCCAAAATGCTTCATAGATTTCGTTGAAATACGTACAAATAAAAGCTTTTAAAAACACTCCTAACCTTATTAACGCAGCATAATATCCGGAGGTGTCGTCTTAATTGGTTTGGAAGTTCTTTACTTAATTTGTCGGTTCTAATTTACGTTAATCGCTTCCTTGTTTAGTTTATTTTGTGCCCAACAAGATAGAGACCAATGTTGATTAAATAAACAGCCGGCGAGATGTTTCATGACACCGGTTGACGTCATCATGTCAACGCCAGCAGTCGTTGTGGCTGTTTCAAGCTGTACATAATGTACTGTGAAACAAGCCGAAAGCATTTTGCTGAGCGGCGGTCTTTTTCACGAATATGATGCATATTTTCCCCTTTAGTATTATTTTTATTTCTATGTGATTTTTTTTAACTTTGTAAAGCGTCTTGGAGGAAATACCTTTATTTTTCTTTCTATATTTTTTTGCAGTGAAACCGACACTTCTCCACCCACGATCGCATCAAATATGCTATTTCTATTACAATTAAAAGCATGGGTCTAGTAAACGCCTAAATTAATTAAATTTTGGGCATATGGGTAATTGGGTATGGGTACCTTCGTAAATAAAAGTGTTTGGTTAAAAAATAAAAGATCATCAGTAGGCCGACCTACAACCTTTGGGCAATTTTCTAACCCATTAAATATATCTGAGAGGGGTCAGGGCTATCGCACAAATTGCTCAACAAGATAAACTGGCGGCGATATCCTGTATTTCTTTTTGCATTAACTGTCCCTTTATTTGGAAATTGAAAGCTGGTTCCGACCGATTGATAACAAAATTAGATTATTTTCCACAAGTCTACGATCTTTTGATAAATAACTGCCTTTCCCTTTTCTCTGGCAGGCTCATCATTTTGCTTGCACATTTATTGGGAAAATTATTTCAGCTGATTACATTTAGAAATAAATCAATCAGACTAGTTTGATTGACTCCGCCCTCATGTCGGCCTTAGCAAAGACAATCTCCGCAGCTGGAGGAGTTTCTCCGATGGTTCCAATCTTCAGTGTTTATGCGGTGTCACACCGCTGACCAAGAATCACCTCTCTCGTGCTTCAAGAAATGTCACCTGTACATGTGATGGCTTAATGACAGCGAGCGCAAACGGTGTTACCGTAACTAAATGCTGGACAGCACCAGGACTAGGACCAGGGCTTATAGGCACTCAGCTGCATCGAGATGGACTGGAAGTCAACCCCAACACAGTTGGGCGAAAGGCTAGGCAGATGGGTATTTAGAAATCAATGAGTTATTAACTCATTTACTTATTAGTATCATAAGTTCGTATTATGTTCAGATAAGTTCCAAGCAATATCAAAAAGCAAGTGCAGCATTTCTTTGTTATAATCGATATACGAGTGATGGAAACCAGCAGGTACCAGCTTTGGAATAAAGATCAGTGCTCGCAGCAGAACAAAAGATCATGAAAATGCAATTTTCTCAAAAATGGTATGTAATGTTGACATAACATCTCTAAAAAGTATCCAGAAAGTGAACTCTACCGGAGACTATTCACAACTGTCCGGTAAGAAGCGAGATTTTAAATTTGGAATCTCCTACTGTCCAGTAAGTAAGTATGTAATTTACTTACTGGACACTTGGTCATCCTTCATCCCTTTTTTTTTTTATGGCTTCGCACGGTTTAGGTCATCCTCTTTAGATCTGCTTAGAAAAAAAAAACATAGTACCAGACACAGATTAGAGTTTAGCCATTATAACATGGTTAGAGGGAGGCTCCAAATATATATCTATCTCTTTTTGGTATGACATTTTATGAGATACATAATATATTTTGGAGCCTTAAACATCCATTTTATTGTCTGTGACACTTTTTTTTTTTTTTTTTTTATGGGTCTGTGACACATAACGCGACGCAGAAAAAGTATGCACGTTGCGTTTTGTACTTAGTAATGTTGTAGAAGTATAGTGTGGGATTTTATGTTTGTATTTAGTCATTTCAGTTTATAAATCATGTTGGATTAAAGAGTCCGTTAATCAAGATGTACAACAAACAAATATAAATGCCCCCGGTAAATCGATCACAATATCTATCAGTAATTGCCCTAATATGAATGTAACCTTCAATATTAATTAAACGAATTTGTTGTTAAACTTTCTTTCATTTTTGAGAAAAGCATTATACAAACCTCAACCAGTAAGAAAGCCATCCTGGCCTCGTATATAACCGGACCTCACCTGCGGTTCGGTCCGGTTAACTCATACTCGGCCAGGAAGGCTTACTTACTGGATTCTGCTGTAATGTACTATTACTTGAATCGTTGAACCGAACTGAGTCTTCTTTTAATTTCTTAGGGAATTGTGCAAATTAGAATTTTTTCAGTAATTTGGCTTCTTTTTTTTGTTTTAGGTTTAAAACAGCAGAGACATAACAGGTTTGGTGCATACGTAACCTTTTGGTAAGCAAGGACTAGACATCATGATAAAAATAATGTTTTTTTTTTTTGTTTTTGGAATAAATGACTTATGAAAAAATGTGCCATGTGCCTGTGAAAATGATTTTACAATCTAATCTTTCTAGATAATTGGAGATCTTTAAAACTTGTCTCAGACGCAAATAAAATTTAAACGACAATTCTGTTGTCTCAGACACACATTAAAACGGAGACTCTTTGTCGTGATGTCTGTGCTAATTAAGAGTAGATTTGTTTATTAATAACAATGTAAAACTTTTTATAATGAAACAAGTAAGCTGTCTATTACTGACTACCATTATTAAGTAATGTTAACAAAACAAACTACATCAGTAAGTTGAAGCTTTAATCATTCATTGTTAACTAAAAACTATTGAAAACTAGGTCGACAAGCAAAGCATCAAGTAACGGCATTAAATACTTACGAAGCTCCAATTTTAACCGACTATGGAATTAGTACAGGAAGGTCGTTATGATTACACGGTTATTAAATAATAGAAGAACTAAATCAAACTTTAGTTTCCAAACTTAAATTAAGTCTACTTTCACGGTTACGTCCCCTTACAGACGACAAGTTACGATAATTGTGAGTCGGTTAGTTGTTTTTCAAGGGTGGATATAATAGCACATCGATTTAATCACAAAACTAACTCTAATAAACAAATCCGTCACGATTGCCTATAGTTTACTTGACAGAAGCAAGTTCACCCGAATGTTCGTTTGCTCTAAGAACTGGCGGACGAACGAACGATTGCCCGAAGACCGGTCGCATGATCGTTTGGCCAAAGAATTAAACGAAGAACGTTTGCCCGAAAGATTGTTTTGCTCAAGGATTTGTTGGTCGAACTAACGATTGACTGAAGAACAATTTGCCAGCAAGATCATTCGACGGAAAGGGACTTGTGTGGCTGTGGTAGTGATATAATGTCACTTTGTCTACGCCCACACATACATCAGTTAATAATTATACTTCATTATTTAAATCTGAGAGCGATATATATATATAAAATGAGTGCGATGTTAAAAGTGTACACTTTACAACGGAAAATTCTCGTACATACAGTTTTTCTGTGCAGAAAATACCAACTTTGTAAAAGTATCAAAAGCTTAGGACAGATCTATGAATGCATAAATATCTTGGAAACAGGAAAACTGCAAGACATTCCCATTCAGCGACGGAAAGCCGTATTTATTGCAGCTTATAATAATTTATGAATATTGCTCGTAATTTACCCAATTAATTCTCTCTATCATAACACAGGGTCACCAAAGAATTCTACTAATATGAAAGAATGTATGTATGTTTGTTAATCAATCACGCTTCAACGACTGTAAATTCTCGGTATTTGGTAGAACGTTACCTAGGTTAAAAGTATAGGACACTTTTTTATCTTACTAGTACACCCACATACATAACCTCACGCCTGTGTTCCGAAGAATTAGGCAGACAATCAAATTCACAGACACAAAAAATAGAGGAATGACAATCAAATTCTTCCAGTTTTTCTTTAAGGCGCATGTAAAAGAGCCCGAGCCTATTAAACCGACTAAATAATAGTACCCTATCAACCGTCCACAAACCTAGACTCCGGCTGCTACGGAAAAATCCCTGTTGAAAAAACCTAATAACAGTATGGCTTACCCGGGAATCGAACCCAGGACCTTTTGCTCAGCAGTAACACTTGCGAACACTAGACCAACAAGGCAGTTAATTTATCCCCGTGGGATAATTTCCACAATCACGCGAGTGGTGCCGCTGGGATGGGCCTGTGTTAAACAAACCTACTTAGGTCCAGATTTTTGATTCGAAGTTAACTCAACCAATGGTTAAATATGCTAGCCAACGATTTCAATTTGCATTATAATGCGTTTTACATCAATTGTTAGCTTCACAAATGGTCAAATAATTTGGAGAGTTCATTATTTAGTTGAGCTAACTACGGATCGAAAAACTGGACCTTAGTCGTCTTAATTTTATGACACTTCATCCGAACGGACCCTAAGTCGCATATATGAGATAAAATTATTGGACTGTAATAAGAGAATTGCTCGTGGCTATATTTTTGCGGCGTGAGAGGTCAGCACTAAAATGAATCAATAAAGTACCGCGGACAGATTCGGATGCTGTTACGAAGAATAAGGATTCAATTTGGAAAAGGTTTGAGTAATTTTTCGGCGTGCTATATTGTTATTAGATGATTTGTTTAAGTGGTTCGATTTAGATCCAAATATTGAGGCAATATTTTATTCTGAAGAATTGATATCGGAGTTTGATATTGTAAGCGGGTTTAATTACTTGTTGCTAGAGTCTTTGGTTGATATTGACAGTCTAAGTTTGATTCGCGAAATCGCGAACTTTGCACGTAAGTCTGCATAGTTTAGGCTTCTTTGTAACTGAAATTAGATGCGTATAACCACACAAGGGAACTTTTGTAATAGCGTATTTAATCATAAAAAATGAATGTGTTTTTGAAAGATCCCTGCACTCAAATTGTTTTTATTTCATAAAAGTATTCAAGCTAATACAATCTTCCTGGTAGTAAAAATGGTTTATTGCATTTTTGGTCGACTTTTATAGTATGCACGAGATTGCCACCTAAAACATGGAACAGTTTCCATTTCGGCCTGCATAGAAATAATTATTTTACATGGAAAACTTTGTACGCAAAAATGGTTTGAAAAGCGACCGGAGAACCGTTCAATTTGTTTCGGTTAGTGGCAGTATTTTGCCATATATTGCATGGGCCGCAGGTGTCCGTGGATGGTGCAAATTCGACACCATTTTTGTTGCAGTCTATCTGAGTATCAAGTGAATATCAGCTAACAACATTTAGGGTGTATTATAGGTATAAAAGTAAAATGACGGCTAGATTTTTATGAATGTACTCTTCATAAAAAAAAAATTGATACCTGCCATGTGCAAAGCTCTCCCACGGTCACAAATAACTGCTAATTGTATTATTTTAAAAATCATCCTTCTACTTCCTAATCGTTCTCTCATTGATGAGAATCAAGCGTGTTAACGGATTTTCACCATCTGTTACGATCAGCAGTCTGGTGAAGTGCGGCGCTGATATACGTATCTCCAGATACTCCGATATTTGGTCAGACCCTCTGTCTCCGTCAGTTTTGCCAATCACTATGAGACGTCAATGTGACCGAAGTATCTCACGACACATTGCAACCAAGTGAGATATTCAGGTGAGTTGAAAAAGCATCCAAACACGCAGTTTTAAAATAAATGCTTTAAAAGATAGTCATGGTAATGCCTGAAAATACTACTACTACAGCTATAGCGTCCTATAAATTGATTTACTATCCATACTCCACGCATATTACGAGAAAAACCAACTATTTTACAGAAAAACTTTTGAATACTTTTTTATGTTAACCATTTCAGGCTTTATTAACATCTGAGCGTACAGTTTAAGTGTTCACCTGCCTACCCATAACGAAGTAAGCAACTTTATGCCCTCCTTAAGGGGTGTCTTGTGTTTCCACGAACAACTTTAATATTACGAACGTCCGTCAAAAGTAGACGGTACGTCAACAGTATCTTTTACCAAATACGACTAACGAAAATGTCGGATCTACTTTAGTATATATTGCGTGTTTTGTTATAGAGCTGTCGATGGCTTGTCGCACAAAAGAAGCAATGGATTTGAAAGTCAGGTGGATTAACGTCTTTGGTGGCTTAGTAAAGGTGCTTACCCAAGCTAACTTTTAATCATTCTTGAAATATCTATTCCCGAATTCGTTCCGAGTGTACAACTTCACTGGCTGGCCGCTCAGACGCTCAGTTTGTTATAAAAGTTAGAGACATTTGAATTTTGTAACAGTAGCCGTTCTACAAGTTGTAATGGTAATCATTGAATTATAACAAAGGGATGTAGTTTTTATGCTAATTCTGCAAATGAGCTAAGAATTAAGAGGGATTCCGTTCATTTGTTTCGTAGAAACTTATAATTGGCCATTTAATTACTGTATATTAAAATGTAAGCTATAAGCTTTCTTAAAATTAATTTTATAAAAATTAATAAAGGGTCTTGGCGACTGAATAGGTTAACCAGTTGAAGTGGAATTCTGCGTCTATAATATTGAACAATATTTATACAAATACGGGTATTTATTTTGAAATAACATAAAAGCTCGTATAATAAAAATAAATAATTTCATTTTTGATCTTGGACATTGGAAACTACAATTGTGTTGTAAAAAGTTGATTTTTATTCTGGTTGATGAAAAAAATCGTAGGTAGTAAATATTTGGCAAAAGGTGGATTCAAAACCCACCCCTAAATACCTTAAATATCCATCTGGCTTTACCCAGTCCTGAAAAACACACCTAATAATGACACTAAAACCTCAGTCCCCCACAGGACGGGTAGGCACAAAACATCGACATTTCCTTTGTAAGTAACAAACGTTCAAGCGGATGTCTCCGCTTTTAAACTCGACTATGTCAAGCATTTTTTGAATGGGAATGTGTGAGTATATTTGGTTCAAGCTATTTTAAATAAGAAAGGGTCACTACCGGTTCCTGAATTGAAAAAGAAGTTGAGAACATGTCAAATTCTACTTAAATATGACAACTTATAAAAATGTTGCATTCCGAGCCAATTCTCGTACTTTTAAAGACAATTCTCATTCAAACCTCAGGCCCCGTAACTATTGCAAGTCCGTTTGAAGGATCTCCACTAGGCTATAGCAACCATGACTATGGAAAAAACCCTCGATTAATGTCAATAAATAACAGGGAAACACATAAAAACGTAAATAAAGAGTAGGTATTCTGTCTGATTTCAGAGGCAAATATTATAATTATTATTTAGAAGTAACTATGTATCTCATTGTAAGTGAACTGTTCGGCAAATAAATATCTTTTTATCACTCTATTCAAAAAGAGCTAGTTTATTCTTCGTAAATAGGGACTAAAATAGTTTATTGATCACTAGGGCTTGGAGGAGGCCTAAGTGATTTGAATTTGGAATGTGGATATTGTTAGTAAATCAGCAAAGAGATGAAACACAAGCCATGCGGTCCAAAATAGGATTACATCGCTAAAATCGATTACGACGAATATATGAGGTGACTGGCTAATGAGCGATTGTAATTCTATTTCGGACCGCACGGAAACATTGTATTGAACAAGTGACTGGCTGAAAAACCGCGCGCGAGCCAAATTAAAAATAAATCTACAACTGTAATGGATGGTACTAATCAAATTATGTCGATTCACTGCCATAATTGTTCAAATATAAACATCAGCCTATAATTATTTCCATGTTTAGTCTTATGGTTCTGTATGTAAATAAATAATCACAACGTTCTTGTTCATAAGTTGCACTTACTTATTTTCTCATAGAGGGTGTCAATATTTGTTTGCTTCCTAGATAAGCAATCTACTATTATACCTATTTCACCACATTTTTTAATTTTTAGCTGTTGTTTATCTATGGATGAGATTGGCACCTACTACTTCAATATGAACGTTTTAAGGACGAGAGTTGGCTTCAGGTAAAAAGTTCAGTATTTTGAAGTAAAGAAAAGGTCGGTTACCCCATTACACGTTTCATCATCATCATCATATCAGCTAAAAGACTTCCACTGCTAGACAAAGGCTCCCCTAAGCGTCGCCATATTACTGGTCCCGTGCATCCCACATCCAGCGGATCCTCGCAACCTTCACCAGGTCATCGGTGCACACGAGACATATTTCATTAAGATCTATTGTCTAGTGTTTTGTTTTTCTATTGTTTTCAGCGCCTTGTGAAGTTGTGAAGCTGCACTTTGCTTTGTGTTCTGCTCAACTGTGCATTTCCTCGGCATTACAGCTGATGCTCTATTTTAATGAAATTACGTTTGTTTACTTCTTTCTATTTGTATTTCAATGGTTCTATAGGCAAATAGAAATTATATTTTCTTCTTCAGTTTATGAAAATTCTTTTGATTTTTCTAAATTCAAATTCAAATTATATTTATTGCATCCATAATGTACACACAGGTGGTAAATATAAGTTACAGAAACAATTATGGACCCTGTCGGGCACAGCATCATTCTAGATACAGTCAGTGTCTAGGAGAGAGGAATAGCGCTCAATTAAAATTATTTTCCTTATATATTAACATTTTAGTTATCTATTCCCTTTCTATTTGTTTTTATTTTGTTTAATGTACTAATACGTAAATCTTTTCATTTTCATGTCAAATTAAATATTAATCTTAAATATTAATTATTCGTTTAAGTTTTTATATTACAATAAGTATATTTGATAGTTTATATTGAATAAAATTAATACATAATAAAATTTAAAATGTCGATATTATATTTCAATTATTTATTAATGTCATTTTAAAGTTTTTTATTTAACAGTTGCCATTATTTTTACTTTAATTTGTCTGTCAGATATTTGTCAATTGTGTAATAGCTTTTACTAATTAAGAATTGTTTTAATTTATTAATAAAAATATTGGTTTTGCTTACTTGTTTTATGTATTCCGGTAATTTGTTATATATTTTTATCGACATAGCATACGGACTAGAAGAGTGTAATTTGAGACGGGAGGAGGGTAGATCTAGTCTGTTTTTATGGCGCAACGAATAATTTTTTTGTATGTCTTCCCGTGTGCTGTAAGACTCTGGGTATTTGCGGACTAGTTTACATAATTCTAATATATAAATATTAACTAAGGTAAGAATTTTATGTTTCTTAAAGAAAGGTTTGCAACTATCTGTCTGTTCTATGTTAGTTATTATTCGTATTAGCTTTTTTTGTAGGATAAATAGGGAGGGAGTGTCCGTGCTATTTTCCTATAATATTACGCCATAGCTTAACCAAGAGTGGGCATATGCGTAGTATGTCACTAGTGCGGTTTGTAGATTGGTAGTTTTTTTTATTTCACGTAGGGCATATAAAAACTTTGAAATTTTCGATTTAACTTTCTGTATATGGGTTTTCCAATTTATATGTGTGTCTATTGTCAACCCTAGGAGAGTGAAATCGTTAACTACTTCTATTTTTTGTTGATTGTATGTGAAGTTTAAATTAATTTGGTTTTCTAATATTGGAGGAGAAAATAGACAAGAGCTATACCTCAATTTATGACTTTTTACTTAGTACTCTAGTAAATAAAGACATTTGCTGTGGCAAAAATCCTAGTTAAGTACTTTCACCGGAATAACATAATATGGAATCCAATTTTAATTGGTCATATGGGCTAGTCAAAACTAGTTCAGTATTTTCACTGGAACTATTGATTGTGCTTTGACTGTCCATATTTTTTTGCTCCTTTGCGTTTTTTATGGACTTTTTAGGCAACGTAGCTGCTACCATAATAAATGTAATTCCGGTGAAAGAACTTAACTAGGATTTTTCCGCAGATTGGCCTCTAATTGCAGTTAAAATCCTGGACTATTAGGATATGCAGTGGGCTTTCTACGACCACATTGCCAAAGCTTAAAGAAATCAATATCTTAAAAGAAATGCTAATAGCAGAACCGGTTAAAGTTGCTTTTAAAGGTGAGATATTTTTGGTAGAATATTGTACGAGTCGTAATACGTAGTGTAAAGTCTGGCATAGCCCTTTAAAGAAACAGCTACTGCAGACTTGTATTGACCTGTCGACCGACAGACGTCATTCAGGAGTCATCGTGTTGCTCAACTCTATTTTAGGGAGCTCAACATTTGAAAGATTACTAAACTTTTGATACAGAACGGATTTAGTTCACAGGAATACTATTGGTATTCTTTTTTTTTGTGTTTGTCCATATTTATATACTAGTTCTTCTTCTTCTTCCTTCCCTGGTCCCATTATTTAGGGCCGGGTCTCCTCACTTTTCTGCCCCAAGTTATTCTGTCTTGGGTTTTCTGTTTTGGCCCAGCTTGAAGTCTAATCTTATATTGGAGTAATATTTAGGTACTTGGTATATAATACAAATGTGGCTCAATGATATAATAATTATTTAAGTTAATAAGGCTAGTGATAGAACCTAGAAGCCTTATCTCGCAGGTACCTAAATATTAATCGTCGGTTTTTTGGAAACAAAAAGTCACAAAAACATTCATATCTGTTGACATGATTTGGCAACAAGAAGGAGAAGCTTTCGCAAGATATTTCAAGTAAAAATAAGGCTCCAAGTGCTGAATAATAATTTTCTACCTACGCAAAAGTATCCTAATATTTCGTCGTATAAATCAGACCGAAAATAGGGCCTACCTTTCTAAGAAAGAAAAACCCGCAATAAAACAACATTTTAACTTGTATTCCCAACTCCGAGTCTCGGTTACTTTTCTTGAAAGACTCGCAAAACTCGTTCCTTCACGTGATTATAATAAAATAAAATTAAAAAGTACATACGCGGTCTGGGGAGAGTGCGTAATAGGCGGTAATACTGGCAGACGTTTGGGGTAATACCGGCAGGCGTCAAGGTCTCTTGTATTATGATAATGACAGGCATGTGGTGTTATTGCTGCGTACGAAGACAGACGGGCCATTGCGCGTACTGCCTAACGTATGCTGGCAAGATTGAACGTTTATGTAGATACATCGCAAGGATATATCGCACGGTGTATTTGTCTAGGGAAATTTCCATATGGTGGTGGAGAAAAACTTGGAGTATATCTGTTAGAGTCTGAAAGTGAGGCGCTGTCTTCAGTTGTCGGATTAGCGAGTAAGAAAGTTTAAAGTTTTCTTTGTTTGTAAGAGCAGAGGTAAAAACGGTAGTGGAGAGGTGTGATTGGTTTACTACTTTTTTATTTTAGATTCTGAGTGTTCATGTTGTTCTGTGAGTGTGGTTATAAATGATTGATGACTCTACATATTTCTATCAATCTTTCTCGCCTTTTTTCAAAGTCGTGTTTGGGGTCTGAAGACTTCCAGTCTAACTGAGAACAGCGTCTGCCTATCTGACCGTGCAACCAAGTAACTGGGTAACGCGGTACTCCTTGGCAAGGCTGGGGTCAGATTTTCTGGCTTTTTAATACCGTAACGACTGTCAAAGATCTTCAAATGACAGCCGAGACCAACGGCTTAGCGTGCTTTCCGTCGGAGGAATCTCGCTGTGTAACGATCCATCCACGGACTGATCTTGGCAAGCGTTGCTTAACCTTGAAGGTGCTTATGAGGAAATGCGGTCACGGACATTGATCGACATCCGATCTTTCTTTGCCAGTTTATAGAAAATAGGCGAGAGCCAAACCTTGAATTACGAATTTTTACTTAGGATATTGAGTCGAATGACTGCGACCGCATTTCTTCTTACCCATGCGGCTGTTATTTGTTATTATTTATTACGCTCCATACTTCTTTTTATATTTTGTAATTGACACGTGGTTCCTTATACCTATCAAAAATCTGACACGCTCCCTCGACCTCGCGACCTATAAAGCCATAGAAGCATGTAACTAAACGTTTTCCCTATCCTCGCTCATTATCTCTGTAACGTATAATAAATGAGGAAATAAACGTAATTACGAGGAAGCTTATGTTCTGCATTGGTAAACCAAATGCTTATCATATTTCAAGTAACCTTCCTTAATTGCTCCTCAACAACCAATCAAGGAACTTGACGCTCTATCCATATAAAACATTTTAATGTGAAAGTAGTCTGTCTGTTTGTTACGTTTCAACACTGAAACCAATCGATCGATGTTGATGAATTTTGGTATAGAGATATGAACCTCTGAAAAAGACATAGATTTTATTATCCCGGGCGCACGTCCTCTTTAGATTGTGCTTTTAGATAATTTCTGAGTTCATATCCATAACAAACTATCTTTGCGAATGGACAACAACATAATTTAAATATTATTATGAGCCTGCTATATCCCTCTTCAGAGGAGTTTCACGGGTTATAATTTTTCCTGACGCTTGCTACAACTCAAACTCATCTGGATTAGAGGATGAAAAATTCCAACGCGTCCAGAATCATGTCCTCCGGTTGGTTCACGCATTGTCGAGGCGGGGGCCTCAGTAGCCGCTATGACTTGGTCACCCACGGTGAAGCGGAGAGGAACCCGAGGAGGGGCCGCTCATCAGGGCTTTTGCTGACTAAGCCGACGACGTAGCGGCTAACAAGTAGGTTGCGGCACTGCTTGGTAACAGAAGCGACATCGCAACTAAGGCGGTACGCAATGTCGTATGCAGCGACCCAGGTCGCATATGATATTGCGGCTGAAGGTTGGAGGCCGAGGTGGGAGATGAGTGCCGGTATTGCGTTGCGCCACTCCCACTACCTTCCGCGGCTTGGACGGTGTCGCCACTGTCTAGCGGACGCGGTTGGGCCGCAGGGGAGGTCCCTATTCCCTGCCACCGAAAAGTCCCGTCACGGGGCGACCAAGGGTGCCATACACGGGGTCGTCTGGCACCCATGTGCTGGTTTGTTTCCTGTGGTGTTCACGGCGTGCAATGTGTTTTGTTGCGCCAGTGATGGTCGCCGGCGGGTTCGCAGTGATTGCTAAGGCGTTCCCGTGTTCCCGCCATAAGTGGCACAGGAGGACACCGTGGAGTGGGTTAGTACTTTAGTAGTGTTAGTTATTAGTGGGTTGGATTCCCACATAATTGTGCTATCTCCCCGTGGTAGTGCAATAAGCATGAGCATATCCTATCGTATTTTTTTTTTACTGAATCATTTGTATAGTTTTCTTTTTCACGTCACTATGAAAGACACCCTATAAGTATAGAATCACTTCTTTTATTTTTATCTTTGACATTAAAACTGCCGTTTAGTAGCCCCATTGAAAAAAATAATACGACTTTAACTTTGATCACTATGCGACCGAAGCTGCTGGAAAAAGTTAGTCTTTTATAATTCGATTAAAAAAGTAGAAAAATGCCAGTAATTATACAATTCCTGATACGTAACACAAAATGAAACATTTCACCTGTATGAGTCCGTCGCTTCCAATTAATGTAGTTCAATCGCCGGCTACTAACAACACGGCTTATGCAAAGATAACATTACGTGTTGAACGATCACCACTTCGGTTGATTGGTTTTACACTCTTCAATTACTATAGTATGTTATTTGGGGTTCTATATTATTTTGACCAATGTGTGTTGCCAGCGATTACTTACGGGACAGAGACGTTATCGATCACAATAGGCCTCATTAGAAGGCTTAAAGTCACCCAAAGGGCAATGGAGAGGGTTATTCTCGGCGTTTCCTTGCGTGATCGAATCAGAAATGAAGACATCTGCATAGGATCAAGTTTACCGACATAGCCCGAAGAATTGGCAATTATATGTGACAGTAGGCAGGGCACATTGCTCGCAGAACGGATAACCGTTGGGGCCACCGAAAAGTTCTAGATTGGCGACCGCGTACCGGTAGACTTCCATTGGAAGGCCTCCCTCTAGTTGGAGCGACGAACTAGTCAAAGCTGCAGGAGTCCGGTGGATGCAAAACGCACAGGCCGATCAGTATGATGACGCTTGGGGGGTGGCCTGGGTCTAGTAATGGCCGTCTTTCGGCTGAAATGATGATAATGATGATGATTATTTTGAAACACTGAGTTTATGTGTGGGGCTCGAGCCTTCGATCTTTAGGGTTAAGCAAGCCATGGCTCGTTTATCTTTTGGAATCAACAGGTTAAGAAAGAATATGAACCAATTTTGCTAAAGGTTTACTCAGTACTTGGATTGTGAAGGTCAGATAGACCCAAAATACCCTTTTATTTTGCTGCAACCTGCTTGAATGGAACCTCATCTCTACATAGATTAGACTACTCAGTTTGCCTTTATGTTATTTTTTTATAGTTTTTAAAATAACAGTGGGGACTGATATACATTAGGTAGGTACTTTCAATGCTCCTAATAAACCGTAAAAATATCCAAAAAAAACTAAACTCTTCAGCCTTATAAAATCACAATCGTACTATTTTTGTATTCAAAAGCTTGGATGTTGTGTTCAAACCCAAAGCCGACGGGATGAGATAGACTAGCTTGCTCTATGACCTGTAAACTAAACACTGAATACATTTTTATATTTTAGGGATCACACAGGCTGTACCCATAAAAGTTACATAATAGTTAGGTTAAGAAATTACATTTACATTGCTTCAGTAGTCTAGTGGTACATGAGTTTCTGGGTTCGATTCACGGGTCGGGGCAAGGTGCTGTTGGGTTTGTCCATCTAGCATTAATTATAAGCATCCCGGAGTCCTGATAATGTCCTCGTGGTTGCTCACAATGGACCTCATCAGGAAGGTTAAAGTCACGCAAAGCGCAATGAAGAGGGCTATGCTCGGCTTTTCTTTGCGTGTTAACGTCAGAAAAGAAGATATTCGCAGGAGAACCAAAGTTATCGACATAGCCCGAGGAACTGCAAATTTTAAGTGGCAGTGGGCAGGGCACTTTGCTCGCAGACCGGATGGCCGATGGGGCCGAAAAGTTCTGGAATGGCGACCGCGGACCGGCATATGATAGGTTGGAAGACCTCCCACTAGGTGGACCGATGACCTGGTTAAGGTTGCGGGAATGCGCTGGATGCGAGATGCACGGGATCAGTCAATGTGGCGACGTCTGGGGGAGGCCTATGTCCAGCAATGGACGTCTTTCGCCTGAAATGATGATGGTGATGATGAGCCCAGAGTCTAAATAGATGGCCATCGGCTCATTTCTATTACAGAGAAGCTTGACATAACTGGTGAAATGTTTATATTACTATATCTCTCTGTTGAACTATTCGAGGAGTACAGGCGTTATACACAATTAAGTTATTTAGAACTCGATTACCAAAACCTCTTCCATACATCGTCACAGTGTATTTACCTGCACATAAACAGTTTTACATAATAACATACATCGTTAGTCCGCCTGCATAATATTCATAACGATGTGCACACCTCACAGGCGCTCTTGCAAAAGTGTTAAGAACGCTAAACTTTGCTACTATACTGAGATATAGAATATGTACGCTTACAGAAAAAAAAAACATTTTTTATTTATTATTTTTTTTCGAATTAATTTTTAATATTTTTTGTTTATTTATTTATTTAAACTTCATGTACAATGGTGATACATAGGCAGACTTAATGCAGCAAGGCATTCTCTACCAGTCAACCTTTGGGTTAAAAAGAACACAACAGTGGCAGGAGTCCAAAAAAAAAAAAAAAAAAAAGAACAATAATTAAAATTGGATAATAAACTATCTAACTAATAAAATACATAAATAATTTCTAAAACAATAGACTAATAAATATTATAATAAATACTATATTCTAAACGAAACAGAAATTTTAATATAATATATATGACGAGGACATAGCTATGTAAGAGAGGACAAGTAATAGTTCCGGATTTTACGCTTAAATGAAAATTTACTCTCAGCTTTTTTATGCCAAGGGGAAGCACGTTCCAGAGTTTTATAGTAGAGACAGTGTAAGAATTCGATACAAACCCAGTGCGGTGAGAAGGAATATGGAGAAGTAAGTTTTTGGAAGCTCGAAGGTTAAGATCGTGAGAACTGCCCAACACTTTAAAGTATTGTTTTAAATAATCAGGAGTACGAGGATCGTTCATGATGTTGAAGAGCATGCAGAGGGATCTGAGGGATCTCCTCTGACGGATAGGCAGCCATTTAAGCTGAGAACGGAAGGAAGAAATGTGATCATATTAACGAAGCCCGAAAATAAAGCGAATACAGTTGTTAAGAAGTCGATCCATTTTGTTTCCATTTATGTGGTATACTTTAAACTTTTTCTCTTTATTATTTTTACGAGTGAAGTAATGTGAGGAGAAGGAAGTGAGATGCGGTTCCACGCTGCTAGCCTACAGAAACGCACTGAAAGTATGTTTTCCTGGAAATTCCTGGAAATTGATTGACACAGATGACAATGTCTCTCTATAAAATATCGATAACTACACCTAGTTACACTAAAAGCCGATTTTGTATCGTCGTTCTATATGAATGATTGCTGATTAAATAATGATTGCCTCCAATAACAATACAATAATTTCCTAAAGCTACATAAATACAAGGAGACGGGGAAGAGGCAGAGCATGAAGGAGATGGCGGGACGAACTTGACAGATTTTGCCAGAACTGAAGGGGGAAGCACGGGCTCGTGAAAAGTGTCAGAATTGTCGGGGGTCTTTGCCTAGAAGTGGAACAGAAAAGGCACTCAAATAAATAGGCCGTCATGAGGATTGCCCACAAAGTTAAAACATAAAATACGTTTCATCAGCATGTCAGTGACGCGAACCCATACGTCAAAATTAAAATCAAAAATAGTTTATTTCAAGTAAACCTTAGAGGTACTTTTGAATTGTCAAACAAACAAAAAAAAAGACTCTAGTTACAATCAGTAGGTCTCAATGGAGAAGAATTTGCAGGAAATTCCACGGACACTCTTTTCCATCAGTTTTAATTACAAGTTTTTGGTTACATCATTCTTGTTGAAAAAATACATTTATGTGAGAACGATGTAAAAAGACGTGCATGTCAAAGCGTCTAGAGTAACAAACAATAAATAAAGAAATACGTGGGACACTCAGAAAGTTTTGCGAAACTAAAAAAAATTGTTCTATACGTACATATATTTTTATTAAATCTTTTCAAAGTACTTTCCACCAGCCTCTATACAAAGATTCATGCGCCTAAACCAGTTTTCAAAACACTTTTTCCAGTCCGCCGCAGACACCTCGTTTACAGCCTGCTCGAACGCAGCCAGCGCATCTTCCGGCGACGAAAATTGTATCCCTTTGAGCTGATTTTTTATTTTTGGGAATAAAAAGAAGTCACACGGTGCTAGATCAAGGCTGTAAGGAGGGTGACCCAGGAGTTTGACTGGCGTGCTGTCCAGGAAGTCCCTCGTTTTGAGTGCGGTGTGCGCAGGTGCATTGTCGTGGTGGAGCAGTAGCCCGCGGAGCCCTGTGTTTGGTCGCTTGTTGCTTATAACAGAGAAAACTTCTGGCAAACATTTGGTAGTATACCATTCGGCATTAATGCTTCTTTGATCCCGTAAGGGAATTGATACCAAGTGGCCAGTCAAATTAAAAAAGCTAGCGATCAAAATCTTACCCCCGCTTCTAGATCGCTTCACTTTGGTAGGCGTTGGCTCATTTTGAAACACCCAAACAGTCGACTGGCGCTTGGTTTCTGGGTCGTATTGATAAATCCAGGACTCATCACCTGTAACGATGTCGTAAACACGCCGAGACGAGCCTGCTTCAAATTTGTTAAGCATATCACGGCACCATTCCACCCGGGCCTGCTTCTGAGCATCGGTGAGGTTGTGCGGCACCCAGCGTGATACTATCCTCCTCACGCGAAGATGGCTGTGTAGAATCTCGTGAACGCTTCCCGATCCAATCTTCAATATGTGTTGAATCTCCTGATATGTAATTCGCCTATTGTCTTGGATTAAATTTTTCACTGCTAGCACGTTTTCTTCGGTAACAGCCGTCAAAGGGCGACCGCTTCTTTCGTCATCCCCCAAAGTTGGTCGACCGCGCTTGAATTCGTTATACCAACGATACACGGTTGCCTTGGAAGGGCCTTCATCCATGAATGCCATTTGAAGTCTATCGTACGATTCATCCGGTTTCAGGTGACACTTGAAATCGTATAAAATCATAGCTCTAAAATGTTCCCGGCGCAGATCCATATTTCAGTGAGACACAATACTTTGAATTAACTCGCAAAAAATGTGGAGGGAAATTTTGAAATTGGAACTTACTTATTTTTACTTATAAATAATCATATTTTCGAAAAACATTATAACTGGCCAGTCTCCCATATATAAAAACTTTTTTTCGCAATACTTTCTGAGGGGCCTGGTACAATAACAAGTTTTGCTCCTACCAAAAATCACTCAACACGGCTAATAAGTGAACCCTTAAAAAAAACTACCAAATATAAGGAATGCAATGGAATGGATGCATGGCAGAATGCATAAGGATAGATGGGCCAAAATCGCCACCCAGTGGGAGCCGGAAGATGGGCGTCGTTGCCGTGGGAGGCCTAAGAAACGCTGGCGTGACGACTTAGAGGCGTTTACGGGAGATTGGCAGAAGATTGCAAATAATAGGGAAGAGTGGAAAGCTATGGGGGAGACCTTTGCCCAGCAGTGGGACAATGTAGGTTGAAAAAAAAAAAAAAATTATAAAAAAAAATATAAGGATTTTATTAAAATCTCTAATAAAATAAAATAAAGAAGGCAAAACGTAACAAAGAGCCGTATTTTCAGACAAAAATAAAAGGATTATGGCACAGTTTGTATTCGCAAAAATCTAGCCAAGTTTACAGGTAATTTTGTTATCTAGAATAATATTTTGAAATAGCACATTAGGCAGAAAATTAAAACGGCTTCTTCAGCAGAACGCCAGACGTCTTGAGGACGAGTTGGGCATTATTTAGACTGTTATTTTATATGTATGCTGGGCCAGGTTTATCTTACCTGTTTTTGTTATTATAAAATAAGGATTTCTGATAAATAAATGAATATTTGACGGACATAAACAGTACTACACTGTGTACGATAGCTATATACTCCTCTGCGTAACCCTTCAGGGAATTCAGACTTGATATTATGGTATGTTATAAACAAAACGACCAAAATAGTGTTTCGTGACTAAGCAATAAAATACGCTTCATCAAGGCCGGTATTCTAGATGCTCATGCTCAACTCAAACTGGCAAAGGATAATTTAGTTTTTTTTTTACATTAACGTGTCCAAGATCCTAGATGTCAGTGGAATTGAGTAGGTTAGCATGTACTTGGAACGTTAACTTAGACTTTCAGTTTCAATCAATAACTACCACACTTTTTGTGTAGGAAGAATTCAGTAACGTCTGGGGCATTTGGGCTCTTGCTCAAGCTGAAGAATCATATGCCAAACTCGAGAGTTGTGATTAGTTGGGAGTTGTTTGGGAGTTGTGATTAGTTGATTGGTAGGTGGTGCCTATTTTAAATTTGAGTCGAGTTTGAGTATCTGGAATACGGACCTACACTTATCGCGGTCGGTCCGTGGATGGGTGACCTCTTTAATAACGAGAACGTGCTTCGAAAAACACGTTGGGTCCAGCAGTCAGTTGTAGACCTTGACGGTCGTTGAAAAGCACGAACGTCTTACAGAGGATTATCTTAGGAGTATTATGTTACCTAGTAACTAGGTTGGAGAGGCAGATAGGCCCTCACGTCAGTCCATTATTAATTCTAGTATCTAGCTGCATCGGTAAAAACTGGAAGCCACCCTCAATATATTTTTTAGGCAAGCATAATGATGAAAACCTATATAAAACAAACACAAATATCAATAAAGTTAAAAATTATGAGTATTAATAATCTTTATATGGGTCAAGAGTTTATATCGGAAGCAAGTAAAATGAGAAATCATTTTTCCCATCTTTTTGTAATAATGAATTCTCATTTTTCAGAAACAACAAAGTGATGATTTCCGCGGAACCGTTTTTATAGCAATCAGTGAAACTGGAATAATTATGCAGTGCAGTGACAATGTGACAGTCTTGTCCGGTCGTCGACATGTGAATCAAAAAATGACCATACTTTTTATTTTTCATGTAGTAAAAAACCGCAAAAATCTACCCAAACCTAATATTTCTTCAAGCCCACCATAATTCCACTTTCCCACCAATCAACCATAACCCACAAAACAAAAAATCAACTCTTCACATGAAAAATTCATAAGCATTCAGCTCCATTTATCCGGAGATAACTAAATATGATCAAAAAAGCGCGGAGAGCAGACACAAGAACAAATTAGGGTTCACTCCATCACCCGTTTTGTAACGTTGTTAGCTACAACACATATATCGTGCATGCAGGCCCTTGAGGCTCTTCGGGGACGCATTGTGGGAAGGTTGCGGGGAACAAGGCTTTAATAAGGATGTGTTCCTGTTCAATGCTATTGAAAAGTAAATATTGTATCTTATGTGGCGGACATCCACAAGATATTTAAAATAGTTATTTATGCTACAAGTGCGGAAGGTAGGTGATTTCCGATGAGTGGCATTTTTATTCACGACCGAGTGAAGCGAGTGAGTGGATAAATCGACACAAGTCGGAAATCATCTTACGTACGTGTATCATACAACATTTTACAATGCATTGTGCGAGGAAATAAATAAATTAATAAAATGAAATTAATAAAATGGCGGACTTATTCAAGCGCGTTCAGCATATCCACAGATTAACTAATAGTTCCTCGGGCATATCTACTGCGCATGTGCGAATAGCTGTCACATCGTAACGCAATAAGGCACGAGCAAAATATACGTTCTGCCAAACATATTTAATGAATATTTAAACCTAATTTATTGATCAAAATCTAAATCTAGAGTAATTAAAAACGGCTAAAATAAAGTATTAGTTTTATTTTACCTTTTATATGAATGATAATCTGTACATAAGTAATTTGTAAAACTTTTCTCAAATAATAAAAACTCTATGCGTCGGACTGACGTTGGAGTTAAAAATTAAAAAAATGCAGGTAAGTAAAAAGCACTAGTGAAAAAAAGTGACACTTTCCGCACAGATTGGCTGCTTGGAAAACCACTCTTTTCGAGGACATGCATTGTAAAATAATTTTCTCTTCGGAAGTCGGTTTCTTTGGTAGCTCTTGTTTTTATCGATTTTGCACACTGACTATTTACAAAACCTACCTCAGAGATATTATCTGGTAACCGACGTAGACTGGAAGCCAAGCCCTACATAGGTAGGAGAAATCTTGGCAGATGTATATTTTTATTTTATTTTTTTATTGTTGGCTCGCCTTTGACCACTAAGTATCTCACCTGATGGTAAGTGATGATGTCGTCAACAATAAAGGACGCTTGCCTAGAATCTTACCATTCTTGACTTAAAGGTTGTAGCTATCAGGAAACACCGAACCCGGCAAGAAATTCCACTCCCTAGCTGAACGCACAATGAAAATATTCTCACATCGTTTAGTGCGATGATTATAAATATTCCAAAATGCTTCATAGATTTCGTTGAAATAAGTACAAATAAAAGCTTTTAAAAACACTCCTAACCTTATTAACGCAGCATAATATCCGGAGGTGTCGTCTTAATTGGTTTGGAAGTTCTTTACTTAATTTGTCGGTTCTAATTTACGTTAATCGCTTCCTTGTTTAGTTTATTTTGTGTCCAACAAGATAGAGACCAATGTTGATTAAATAAACAGCCGGCGAGATGTTTCATGACACCGGTTGACGTCATCATGTCAACGCCAGCAGTCGTTGTGGCTGTTTCAAGCTGTACATAATGTACTGTGAAACAGGCTTAAAGCATTTTTCTGAACGGCGGTTGTTTACACGAATATGTTGTTTTACCCATCAGTATTATTTTTATTTCTATGTGTTTTATTTTTTACTTTGTAAAGCGACTTGGAGAAAATACGTTAATTTTTTCTTCTATATTTTTTTCTAGTGGAACTGACACTTCTCTACTCACGATCGCAACAAATACGCTATTTCTATTACGATTAAAAGCCTGGGTCTAGTAAACGCCTAAATTAATAAAATTTTGGGCATATGGGTATTTGGGTATGGGTACCTTCGTAAATAAAAGTGCTTGGTTAAAAAATAAAAGATCATCAGTAGGCCGACCTACAACCTTTGGGCAATTTTCTTACCCATTAAATATATCTGAGAGGGGTCAGGGCTATCGCACAAATTGCTCAATAAGATAAACTGGCGACGATATCCTGTATTTCTTTTTGCATTAACTGTCCCTTTATTTGGAAATCGAAAGGTGGTTCCGAGCGATTCATAACAAAATTAGATTATTTGTCACAAGTCTACGATCTTTTGATAAATAACTGCCTATCCCTTTTCTCTGGCAGGCTCATCATTTTTCTAGCACATTTATTGGGAAAATTATTTCGGCTGATTACATTCAGAAATAAATCAGTCTTTCGCAATAATTAGGTGAGTAGTTTGATTGACTCCGCACTCAAGTCGGCCTTAGCAAAGACATGCTCCACAGCTGGAGGAGTTCCTCGGAAGGTTCCAATCTTCAGTGTTTATGCGGTGTCACACCGCTGACCAAGAATAACCTCTCTCTTGTGCTTCAAGCCATGTCACCTGTAAATGTGATGACTTTATGACAACGACCGCAAATGGTGTTACCATAACTAAATGCTGGGCAGGACCAGGGCTTATAGGTACTCAGCTGCATCGGGATGGACTGGAAGTCAACCCCAACACAGTTGGGCGAAAGGCTAGGCAGATGGGTATTTAGAAATCAATGAGTTATTAACTCATTTACTTATTAGTTCAGCTTTATCATAAGTTCGTATTATGCTCAGATAAGTTCCAAGTAATATCAAAAAGCAAATGCAGCATTTCTTTGTTATAATCGACAAAGGAGTGCTGGCAACCAGCGTGCATCCAGCTATAGAATAGTGATCATAGCTACCAGAACAAAAGATCATGAAAATGCAATTTACTTGAATCGTTGATCCGAACTGAGTCTTCTTTTAATTTCTTAGGGAATTGTGCAAATTAGAATTTTTTCAGTGATTCGGCTTCTTTTTTTGTTTTAGGTTTAAAACAGCAGAGACATAACAGGTTTGGTGCATACGTAAGATTTTGGTAAGCAATGACTATACATCATGATAAAAATAATGAATATCTTTTTTTTTGTTTTTGGAATAAATGACTTATGAAAAAATGTGCCATGTGCCTGTGAAAATGATTTTACAATCTAATTTTTCTAGATAATTGGAGATCTTTAAAACTTGTCTCAGACGGAAATAAAATTTAAACGACAATTCTGTTGTCTCAGACACACATTAAAACGGAGACTCTTTGTCGTGATGTCTGTGCTAATTAAGAGTAGATTTGTCTTTTAATAACAATGAAAAACTTTTATATTGAAACAAGTAAGCTGTCTATTACTGACTACCATTATTAAGCAATGTTAACAAAACAAACTACAGCAGTAAGTTAAGCTTCAATCATTCATTGTTACCTAAAAACTATTGAAAACTAGGTCGACAAGCAAAGCATCAAGTAAGGGCATTAAATACTTACGAAGATCCAATTTTAACCGACTATGGAATTAGTACAGGAAGGTCGATAAGATTACCCGACGAAGTATTAAATAATAGAAGAACTAAATCAAACTTTAGTTTCCAAACTCAAATTAAGTCTACTTTCACGGTTACGTCCCCTTACAGACGACAGTTAACGATAATTGTGAGTCGTAAAGTTGTTTTTCAAGGGTGGATATAATAGCACATCGATTAAATACGTATACTAAGGTATCTGGTTATACGGAACTCTAACAAGCAAATCCGTCACGATTGCCCATAGTTTACTTTACCGAAGCATGTTCGCCTGAATGTTCGTTTGCTCAAAGAACTGATGGACGAACAAACGATTGCCTGAAGACCGGTCGCGTTATCGTTTGTCCAAAGAATTGAACGAAGAACGTTTGCCCGAAAGATTATTTTGCTCAAGGAACTGTTGGTCAAACTAATGATTGACTGAAGAAAAATTTTCCAGAAAGATCATTCGACGGAAAGAGACTTGTGTGGCTGTGGTAGTGATATAATGTCACTTGGTTTAGGCCCACACATACATCAGTTAATAGTAATACTTCATTATTTAAATTGACGTCTATGAGTGCGATGTTAAAAGTGTACACTTTACAACGGAAATTTCTCTTACATACAGTTTTTTTATTTAAGCAGAAAATACCAACTTTGTAAAAGTATCAAAAGCTTAGGACAGATCTATGAATGCATAAATATCTCGGAAACGGTAAAACTGCAAGACATTCCCATTCAGCGACAGAAAACCCTATTTATTGCAGCTTTTATACATTATTATGAATATTGCTCGTAATTCACCCAATTAATTATCGCAATCATAACAAGGGTCACCAAAGAATTCTACTAATATGAAAGAATATGAAAGAATGTATGTACGTTTGTTAATCAATCGCATTTTAACAACTGTGCGGATTTGGAATATTCGGTATTTGGTTGATTGTTGTATGACTGTTCATTTTTGTCACCCTGGTACTTTTCAAAACAACAAATGATTCAATTTCAAAACCAGTATTTTTACCATTATTAAGCTAAGTAGTTATTCGCTTAAGCACCTAGTTCCAGTTTATTTCTGCTATCTTGGTAGTTTTAATAAATAAACAATTAGGACAGTTGAAATTTAATACGTCTATTGATATCATGTATTACGAATCTTTCATGCTCATCTCTATGTGTCATCGTGGGTGCGCTTCAAGGAGTACTTTAGATGCGGTTAATCAGGTGCACTTCGATTTGTGGACCCCTAGATTTGTGGACAGTTGATGGCAATAGGTAGGTTGCGCTTCGAGGAATACTCCCAAATCCAGACTCCGGGCTGCTACGGCAAAATTCCAGTTGAAAAACCCCTTAACACAAAGCCCAATCCGGGAATCGAACCTAGAACCTTTTGCTCAGCGGTAACGCTTGTGAACACTAGACCAACAAGGCAGTTAATTTATCCTCGTGGGATGATTGCCACAATCACGCGAGTGGCTGGGATGGGCCTGTGTTATAAAAAACATACTTAGGTCCAGATTTTGATTCGAAGTTAACTCAACCAATGGTTAAATATGCTAGCCAACGATTTCAAATTTCATTATAATGCGTTTTACATCAATTGTTAGCTTCACAAATGGTCAAATAATTTGGAGAGTTCATTATTTAGTTGAGTTAACCACGGATCAAAAAACTGGACCTTGGTCGTCTTAATTTTATGACACTTCATCCGAACCGACCCTAAGTCGCATATATGAGACAAAATTATTGGACTGTAATAAGAAAATTGCTCGGAGCTATATTTTTGCGGCGTGAGAGGTCAGCACTAAAATGAATCAATAAAGTACCGCGGACAGATTCGGATGATGTTACGAAGAATAAGGATTCGATTTGGAAAAGGTTTGAGTAATTTTTCGGCGTGCTATATTGTTATTAGATGATTTGTTTAAGTGGTTCGATTAAGATCCAAATATTGAGGCAATATTTTATTCTCAAGAATTGATATCGGTGTTTGATATTGTAAGCGGGTTTAATTACTTGTTGCTCGAGTCTTTGGTTGAGATTGACAGTTTGAGTTTGATTCGCGAAATCGCGAACTATGCACGTATGTCTGCATAGTTTAGGCTTCTTTGTAACTGAAATTAGATGCGTACTCGTATAACCTACACAAGGTAACTTTTGTAATAGCGTATTTAATGATAAAAATTAATGTGTTTTTCAAAGATCCCTGCACTGAATTGTTTTTAATTCATAAAAGTATTCAAGCTAATACAATCTTCCTGGTAGTAAAAATGGTTTATTGCATTTTTGGTCGACTTTTATAGTATGCACGAGATTGCCACCTAAAACATGGAACAGTTTCCATTTCGGCCTGCATAAAGGAACAGAAATAATTATTTTACATGGAAAACTTTGTACGCAAAAATGGTTTGAAAAGCGACCGGAGAACTGTTCAATTTGTTTCGGTTAGTGGCAGTATTTTGCCATATATTGCATGGGCCGCAGGTGTCCGTGGATGACGCAAATTCGACGCCATATTTGTTGCAGTCTATCGGAGTATCAAGTGAACATCGGCTAAAAACATTTTGGGTATATTATAGCTGTAAAAGTAAAATGAGAGATATATTTTTATGAAGGTACTCTTCATATAAAAAATATTGATATCATGCCATGTGCGAAGCTCTCCTACGGTCACAAATAACTGCTAATATAGTATTATTTTAAAAATCATCCTTCTACTTCCTAACCGCTCTCTCATTGATGAGAATCAAGCGTGTTAACGGTTTTCTCCAACCGTTACGATCAGCAGTCTGGTGAAGTGCGGCGCTGATATATATCTCCAGATACTCCGATATTTGGTCAGACCTTCTGACTCCGTCAGTTTTGCCAATCACCATCAGACGTCAATGTGACCGAAGTATCTCACGACACATTGCAACCAAGTGAGATATTCAGGTGAGTTGAAAAAGCATCCAAACACGCAGTTTTAAAATAAATGCTTTAAAAGATATTCATGGTGATGCCTGAAAATACTTCTACTACAGCTGTAGCGTCCTATAAATTGATTTACAATCCATACTCCACGCTTATTACGAGAAAAACCAACTATTTCACAGAAAAACTTTTGAATACTTTTTTATGTTAACCATTTCAGGCTTTATTAACATCTGAGCGTACAGTTTAAGTGTTCACCTGCCTACCCATAACGAAGTAAGCAACTTTATGCCCTCCTTAAGGGGTGTCTTGTGTTTCCACGAACAACTTTAATATTACGAACGTCCGTCAAAAGTAGACGGTACGTCAACAGTATCTTTTATCAAATACGACTCATGAAAATGTCGGATCTACTTTAGTAAACATTGCGTGTTTTGTTATAGAGTTGTCGATGGCTTGTCGCTGAAAAGAAGCAATGGATTTGAAAGTCAGGTGGATTAACGTCTTTGGTTGCTTAGTAAAGGTGCTAACCCAAGCTAACTTTTAATCATTCTTGAAATATCTATTCCCGAATTCGTTCCGAGTGTACAACTTCACTGGCTGGCCGCTCAGACGCTCAGTTTGTTATAAAAGTTAGAGACATTTGAATTTTGTAACAGTAGCCGTTCTACAAGTTGTAATGGTAATCATTGAATTATAACAAAGGGATGTAGTTTTTATGCTAATTTTGCAAATGAGCTAAGAATTAAGAGAGATTCTGTTCATTTATTTGGTAGAAACTTATAATTACTGTATATTAAATGTTAGCTGTAAGTTTTCTTAAAATTCATTTTATAAAAATGCAGAAAGGGTGTAAGCGACTGAATAGGTTCACCAGTTGTAGAGGTAATCACTAAAATATTCTTAAAATCTAAAATATTTCTCAAAAAATATTGAACATGTATAAATACATTTATTTTGAAATAACACAACAGCTTGTTTATTAAACATAATTAATTTTATTTTTGATTCTTTGCTCATTGGAAACTATAAATGTGTTGTATAACCTTTAATTTTATTCTAGCTGATGACAAAAATCATAGGTAGTATATATTTGGCAAAAGGTGGACTCAAAACCCACCCCTTACTTTCTTGAAAAAATCCATCTGGCTTTACCCAGTCCTGAAAAACACATATAATATTGACACTAAAACCTCAGTCCCCCACAGAACGGGTAGGAACAAAACATTGGCATTTCCTTTGCAAATAACAAACGATCAAGCGGATGTCTCCGCTTTTAAACTCGACTATGTCAACCATTTTTTGAATGGGATTGTGCGAGTATACTTGGTTCAAGATATTTTAAGTAAGAAAGGGTTACTCCCGGTACCTGAATTGAATAAGAAGTTGAGAACATGTCAAGTCTACTTAAATTTGAGAACTTGTAAGATTTTAGCATTCCGAGCCAATTCTCGTACTTTCAAAGACAATTCGCTTTCTAACCTCAGGCCCCGTAACTATTCCAAGTCTTTTTGAAGGATCTCCACGGCTATAGCCACCATGACTATGAATAAACCCTTGATTAATGTCAATAAATAACAAGTTATTATTAAACAGTGAATTTGATGATTCGAGGTGGAGTCGAGGACTCAACTTGACATATTATTGTGGTCAATCTCAATATATCCAAAAACTCTATTTAATAAAGAAACACATAAAACCGTTAATAAAGAGTAGGTATTCTGTCTGATTTCAGAGACAAATATTATAATTATTATTTAGAAGTTTTTCTGTATCTCATTGTATGTGAAGTGTTCGGCAAATAAATATCTTTTTATCACTCTATTCAAAAAGAACTAGTTTATTCTTCGTAAACAGGGACTAAAATAGCTCATTGATCACTAGGGACTAAAAGTCATTTGAATTTGGAATGTGGATATTGTTAGTAAATCAGTAAAGAGAAGAAAAACAAGCCATGCGGTCCAAAATAGGATTACATCGCTAAAATCGATTACGCAGAATATATAAAATAATGCAATTCTATTTCGGACCGCACGGAAACATTGTATTGAACAAGTGACTGGCTGAAAAACCGCGTGCAAGCCAAATTAAAAAATAAATCTACAACTTTAAAGGATGGTACAAATAAAATTATTACGATTCACTGCCATTATTGTTCAAATATAAACATTAGCCTATAATTATTTCCATGTCAAGTCTTATGGTTCCTAATTGTATGTAAATTAATAATCGCAACGTTCTTATTCATAAGTTGCACTTACTTATTTTCTCATAGAGGGTGTCAATATTTGTTTGCTCCCTAGATAAGCAATCTACTATTATACCTATTGATTATCTATCTATGGATGAGATTGGTACCTACTACTTCAATATGAATGTATTATGGACGGGATTCAGATAAAAAGTTCAGTATTTTGAAGTTAAGGAAAGGTCGCTAACCCCTTTACACATTTCATCATCATCATCATATCAGCTGAAAGACTTCCACTGCTAGACAAGGCCTCCCCCAAGCGTCGCCATATATCTGGTCCCATGCATCCCACATCCAGTGGATCCCCGCAACCTTCACCAGGTCATCGGTGCACATGGGACATATTTCATTAAAATCTATTGTCTCGTGTTTTGTTTTTCTATTGTTTTCAGCGCCTTGTGAAGTTGTGAAGCTGCACTTTGCTTTGTGTTCTGCTCAACGGTGCATTTTCTCGGCATTACAGCTGATGCTCTATTTTAATGAAATTACGTTTGTTTACTTCTTTCTATTTGTATTTCAATGGTTCTATAGGCAAATAGAAATCATATTTTCTTCTTCAGTTTATGAAAATTCTTTTGATTGGTCTAATATTGGTGGAGGAAATAGACAAGAACTAAACCTCAATTTATGACTTTTTACTTAGTACTCTTGTAAATAAAGACATTTGCTGTGGCAAAAATCCTAGTTAAGTACTTTCACCGGAATTACGGAATATAATATGGATTATATGGATTATGGTCATATGGACCAGTCTGCGAATTTTAATTCCTTGTCAGTATTTTCACTGGAACTATCGATTGTGCTTTGACTGCTTTATATTTTTTTGCTCCTTTGCGTTTTTCATGGACTTTTTAGGCAACGTAGCTGCTACCGTATTAAATGTAATTCCGGTGAAAGTACTTAACTAGGATTTTTTCTGCAGATTGGCCTCTTATTGCAGTTATAATCCTGGACGATTAGGATATGCAGTGGGCTTTCTACGACCACATTGCCAAAGCTTAAAGAAATCAATATCTTAAAAGAAATGCTAAAAGCAGAAACGGTTAAAGTTACTTTTAAAGGTGAGATATTTTTGGTAGAATATTGTACGAGTCGTAATACGTAGTGTAAAGTCTGGCTAAAAATACCGGCAGGCGTCAAGGTCTCTTGTATTATGATAATGACAGGCATGTGGTGTTATTGCTGCGTACGAAGACAGACGGGCCATTGCGCGTACTGCCTAACGTATGCTGGCAAGATTGAACGTTTATGTAGATAGATCGCAAGGATATATCGCACCGTGTATTTGTCTAGGGAAATTTCCATACGGTGGTGGAGAAAAACTTGGAGTATATCTGTTAGAGTCTGAAAGTGGGGCGCTGTCTTGAGTTGTCGGATTAGCGAGTAAGAAAGTTTAAAGTTTTCTTTGTTTGTAAGAGCAGAGGTAAAAACGGTAGTGGAGAGGTGTGATTGGTTTACAACTTTTTTATTTTAGCTTCTGAGCGTTAATATTGTTCTGTAAGTGTGGTTATAAATGATTGATGACTATAAATATTTCAATCAATTGTCTAGCCTTTTCCCAAATATGTTGGGGTCTGATGACTTCCAGTCTAACTGAAAACAGAGCGTCTGCCTATCTGACCGTGCAACCCTGTAACTGGGTAACACGGTACTCATTGGCAAGGCTGGGGTCAGATTTTCGGGCTTTTTAATACCGTAACGACTGTCAAAAATCTTCAAATGACAGCCGGGACCAACGGATTAGTGTGCTTTCCGTCGGAGGAATCTCGCTGTGTAAAGATCCATCCACGGACTGATCTTGGCAAGCATTGCTTAACCTTGAAGGTGCTTATGAGGAAATGCGGTCACAGACATTGATCGACATCCGATCTTTCTTTGCCAGTTTATAGAAAATAGGCGAGAGCCAAACCTTGAATTACGAATTTTTACTTAGGATATTGAGTCGAATGACTGCGACCGCATTTCTTCTTACCCATGCGGCTGTTATTTTTTATTATTTACAACACTCCATACTTATTTTTATATTTTGTAATTGACACGTGGTTCCTTATACCTATCAAAAATCTGACACACTCCCTCGACCTCACGACCTATAAACCTATAGAAGCATGTAACTAAACGTTTTCCCTATCCTCGCTCATTATCTCTGTAACGTTTAATAAATGAGGAAATAAACGTAATTACGAGGAAGCTTATGTTCTGCATTGGTAAACCAAATGCTTATCATATTTCAAGTAACCTTCCTTAATTGCTCCTCAACAACCAATCAAGGAACTTGATGCTCTATCCATATAAAACATTTTAATGTGAAAGTAGACTGTCTGTTTGTAACGTTTCAACACAGAAACCAATCGATCGATGTTGGTGAATTTTGGTATAGAGATAGATTGAACCTCTGAAAAAGACATAGATTTTATTATCCCGGGCGCACGTCCTCTTTAGACTGTGCTTTTAGATAGTTTCTGAGTTCATATCCATAACAAACTATCTTTGCGAATGGACAACTACATAATTTAAATATTATTATGAGCCTGCTATATCCCTCTTCAGAGGAGTTTCACGGGTTCTAATTTTTCCTGACGCTTGCTACAACTCAAACTCATCTGGATTAGAGGATGAAAAATTCCAACGCGTCCAGAATCATGTCCTCCGGTTGGTTCACGCATTGTCGAGGTGGGGGCCTCAGTAGCAGCTATGACTTGGTCACCCACGGTGAAGCGGAGAGGAACCCGTGGAGGGGCCGCTCATCAGGGCTTTTGCTGACTAAGCCGATGACGTAGCGGCCAACAAGTAGGTTGCGGCACTGCTTGGTAACAGAAGCGACATCGCAACTAAGGCGGTACGCAATGTCGTATGCAGCGACCCAGGTCGCATATGATATTGCGGCTGAAGGTTGGAGGCCGAGGCGGGAGATGAGTGCCGGTATTGCGTTGCGCCACTCTCCCTACTTTCCGCGGCCTGGATGGTGTCGCCACTGTCTGGCGGACGCGGTTGGGCCGCAGGGGAGGTCCCTATTCCCTGCCACCGAAAAGTCCCTTCACAGGGCGACCAAGGGTGCCTGGTGGCAGATGGGAATAAAGGAAGGTGGCAGATTTCACTAAATAAGTCCCATCGACCACCGGGGTGGCAAATGCCACTAGTTAGTGCCATCCGCCACCCCGGTGGCAGATGGGAATAAAGGAAGGTAGGAAATTTCACTAAATCATTCCCATCGGCTACCGGGGTGGCAACTGGGGGGTGGCCGATGGGAATAAACCCCATACACGGGGTCGTCTGGCACCCATGTGCTGGTTTGTTTCCTGTGGTGTTCACGGCGTGCAATGTGTTTTGTTGCGCCGGTGATGGGCGCCGGCGGGTTCGCAGTGAGTGCTAAGGCGTGCCCGTGTTCCCGCCATAAGTGGCACAGGAGGACACCGTGGAGTGGGTTAGTACTTTAGTAGTGTTAGTTATTAGTGGGTTGGATTTCCACATAATTGTGCTATCTCCCCGTGGTAGTGCAATCAGCATGAGCATATCCCATCGTATTTTTTTTTTACTAAATCATTTGTATAGTATTCTTTTTCACGTCACTATGAAAGACACCCTGTCACTCTTTTTTTACTTTTATCTTTGACATTAAAACTGCTGTTTAGTAGCCCCATTGAAAAAAATAATACGACTTTAACTTTGATCGTTATGCGACCGAAGCTGCTGGAAAAAGTTAGTATTTTATAATCCGATTACCAAAGTAGAAAAACGCCAGTAATTATACAATTCCTGATACGTTACACAAAACGAAACATTTTACCTGTATGAGTCCGTCGCTTCCAATTAATGTAGTTCAATCGCCGGCTACTAACAACACGGCTGATGCAAAGATAACATTACGTGTTGAACGATCACCACTTCGGTTGATTGGTTTTACACTCTTCAATTACTATAGTGTGTTATTTGGGGTTCTATATTATTTTGACCAATGTGTGTTGCCAGCGATTACTTACGGGACAGAGACGTTATCGATCACAATGGGCCTCAGCAGAAGGCTTAAAGTCACCCAAAGGGCAATGGAGAGGGTTATTCTCGGCGTTTCCTTGCGTGATCGAATCAGAAAAGAAGACATCTGCATAGGATCAAGTTTACCGACATAGCCCGAAGAATTGCCAAACATAAGAGACAGTAGGCAGGGCACATTGCTCGCAGAACGGATGACCGTTGGGGCCACCGAGTGTGAGAGCCTGTGTCTAGCAATGGAAGTCTTTCGGATGAAATGATGATAATGATGATGATTATTTTGAAACACTGAGTTTATATGTGGGGCTCGAGCCTTACGGTTCGATCTTCAGGGTTAAGCAAGCCGCATGTCTCGCCTATCATTTGTCGATATTTTGCAATCAACAGGGTAAGAAAGTCTATGAACCATGTTTTGCCAAAGGGTTACCCAGTACTTGGATTGTGAAGGTCAGATAGACACAAAACAGTATTTCCAAGTAAAACCCTGTTATTTTGCTGCAACCTGCTTGATTGGAACCTCATCTCAAGATAGATTAGACTCCGCAGTTTGCCTTTATGGTATTTTTTATAGTTTTTAAAATTACAGTGGGGACTGATGTACATTAGGTAGGTACTTTCAATGCTCCTAATAAACCAACAAATTTTTATCAAAAGCTCGGATGTTGTGTTCAAACCCAAAGGCGACAGGATGAGATAGACTAGCTTGCTCTATGACCTGTAAACTAAACACTGAATACATTTTTATATTTTAGGGATCACACAGGCTGTACCCATAAAAGTTACATAATAGTTAGGATGAGAAATTACATTTACATTGCTTCAGTAGTCTAGTGGTACATGAGGTTCTGGGTTCGATTCACGGGTCGGGGCAAGGTGCTGTTGGGTTTGTCCATCTAGCATTAATTATAAGCATCCCGGAGTCCTGATAATGTCCTCGTGGTTGCTCACAATGGACCTCATCAGGAAGGTTAAAGTCACGCAAAGCGCAACGAGTGAAGTAATGTGAGGAGAAGGAAGTGAGATGCGGTTCCACGCTGCTAGCCTACAGAAACGCACTGAAAGTATGTTTTCCTGGAAATTCCTGGAAATTGCTTGACACAGATGACAATGTCTCTTTATAAAATATCGATAACTACTACTAACTACCTAGTTACACAAAAGCCGATTTTGTATCGTCGTTTTATATGAATGATTGCTGATTAAATAATGATTGCCTCCAATAACAATACAATTATTTCCTAAAGCTACATAAATACAAGGAGACGGGGAAGCGGCAGAGCATGAAGGGAATAGCGGGACGAACTTTGACAGAACTGAAGGGGGAAGCACGGGCTCGTGAAAAGTGGAAGAATTGTAGGGGGTCTTTGCCTAGAAGTGGAACAGAAAAGGCAATCAAATAAATAGGCCGTCATGAGGATTGCCCACAAAGTAAAAACATAAAACACGTTTCATCAGAATGTCAGTGACGCGAACCCATACTTCAAAATCAAAAATAGTTTATTTCAAATAAACCTTAGAGGTACTTTTGTATTGTCAAACAAAAAAAATAAAAAGATGATACTAGTTGCAAATTCGCTGGAAAGCCATATAGGAACAAACATACATACATACATACTTCTATCTACCTCTACAAATTTTGCTCCTACCAAAAATCGCTCAACAAGGTTAATGAGTGATTCCTTAAAAACACTACCAACAACCAAATATAAGGATTTTATAAAAATCTCTAATAAATTAAAATAAAGAAGGCAAAACGTAAAAATTATGGCACAGTTTGTATTCGCAAAAATCTAGCCAAGTTTACAGGTAATTTTGTTATCTAGAATATTATTTAGAAATGACACACTAGGCAGAAAATTAAAACGGCTTGTTCAGCAGAACGCAGGCGTCTTGAGGACGAGTTTGGCATTATTTTGACTGTTATTTTATAAGTATGCTGTTATCTTACTTTTTTTGGTAGTGATAAAATAAGGATTACTGATAAATAAATGTATATTTGACGGACATAAACAGTACTACACTGTGTACCATAGGTATATATAGGTCTACCGGAATCTCATGGCAAATGTGGAAATAAAAATTTGTTGTGTGCAATACTGGGGAAATTGGATTAAACGATCTTGATACTGTTTAATTTTTATTTATGTCTTTAGTATTAATGAACATGAGGTACCTATATTATAGTAGTCACAGCGGATCTTTGTGTCTTTGAACTTGGTCCTGCCAACCATTGCGTAAGAAACAGTTTGTCATCGAGTATACTGCATAGAGTAAGCGAGATAGGACGATGTAACATACATAAGCGAGTGAAAGAGACAGTTATACAATGCTATCTTCACCTTCAATATTGACACAAAAATAGCTACTGTGAGGGGTCTTGCAACCAATTCAGAGACACAAAGATCCACTGTGAGTATTATAGGTATGTGTATGAATAATGTTGTTATACATGGGGTTCTTAACATAGGAAAAATAAATCAATTGAATATTAGTTTATGTACTAATTTATTATATATCATTTAAATCATAGTAATAACTTAAAACCTCATTCAGAACTAGAAAACTAGAATACGATTCCATGAACTCCACTGGCATTTCAAAAACTTGTATCTTTGTAGTTTTATGTCATCTCTCTCCATCAAAATGGTTCTTTTTCATTGGCATTTAACATATTCAAAACCAATCTCTTTATGTATAAAGTCTGTAAAAATTATAAACATATCATGTTACTTATAGTCATTCATCATCATCTATATATACTTTTTTTTATGTAAGTTTTATGGCCTGGTTGCTAGGACCTTTTAGCCACGTCTTTGGAAAGAGTTTTGGATCTTCGATCAAGAATACACCTAGATTCCCGGTCAGCGCTTAAAAAACGGGCCGAAAAATTGGGCCACAAATACGTTTGTGGCCCTATTTCAAAATTAGTATGGTCCAATCATAGCCAACATTAATACGTTAAAAATGCCGCAATGTGCGTTCAAAAACTGTGAAAATAACCACCGTAACACCTTGATTTAGGAAGGAATTTCTTTTTTTCGGTAAGTTTATATCATTAAGTGTTTGTCTTATAGTAAAAACCGAATTAAATAGAAAATATGAATCAATTACCATATATTATGATTGTTTGACCAACGTTTGCGTCGACAAAGTGAACGCGCCAACTATTGTCACAAACATTGACTGTTCTGGAACAGAGAATGCATGGAGTAGTTTGTAAAACTATTTTTTTTTAATTATTTAAAAAAATACTATTGTGTTATTTTGGTCCGACTACTTTTTTAAATGAGTCAAAAATATTTGACACCATAGAAAACGAAATAAAGTAACCCCGAAATTTCCTACATAGTGTTTTTAACCTTATTGCTGAAATATTAAGTTTCATTTTTTAATAAATATTTTTGTACTTACATATAACTGACTTTTAATTTTCAAGTTTTCATGCAAACCTTACCCTACCTACCTACCTACCCACGAATAATTTTTTTTTAACTGTCTCTATTCGAGCGAACAAAACAAAAAAATAATTATTCAAATCGATCCAGCCGTTTCTGAGTTTTAGCGAGACCAACGAACAGCAATTGATTTTTATAATATAGAAAGATAGGTAGGTAAGTGTGTGTGGCCATTTGAGCGACTTATTTTCGTTCCTGATTCTTAATCTAGTATTTTTATAGATCGATGATATAAAATAATAATTGAACGTTTCGACTCCACTCATTCCTTGTCCAAGCTCAAACATAATTTTAAAAATTCGAATTTCGAATTGATTTTTTTTGGCACATTGTGATTTAGACTTTAACACTTGCGTGTAAGACTAAATTTTTATTGAGCTCATAAATTTTTTATTGCTTTTTATACATCGTTTTGTGAATGCGACTTTAAACATTGCGTTTAAGGTTGAATTTACATTAATGTATATTTATTCCAAGTAGAATTCTTAGAATTACCTAAACACAATTGGCGTCAGTTTTAAAGATAAGTTTTGTATGGGATCCTCAATCTAGGTGTATTCTTAATCGAAGTTTTGGATCTTATATTTATTCTTTAGTATGCATTAGAATGCGGATGTAACAGATTCTAATGTTTTTTGGAGTATTTGGCAGCAAATTGTATCGAGTCAGTCTTCCCAGTAAGCTTTGCAGAGGCAGTCAATACTACAATAAAATACTCCGCTCCACTATCCCGAGATCGCTTCTCTCGATGATTTTACAAATTGTCCAGTTCGTAGACAGTTGAGACACAAAACTACACCATCACAATATCCACTAGGAATCAATTTGCAAATAATATTAACAGCCACTGAACTTCACTCGACCAAAGCCCGCCAAAAACTCCCGTCTATATACAAGTCCCACTGCAGGGCGCAGATTATTACTTAATATTTTTCTTACGTCAAAGATTCTCAATCTCCGTTAAAATCAATATCTTGTAGAAAAATTTGTAACAGTTACATTACTGTTGCCATTTCCTTCCGGCCATCATTCGATGTGCCCTGTGTATTTACCATATAATAGTAATGGAAAGAAATAAAAATTAAGTAAGAAAAATATAAAATAAACTAAAAGTATCAAAACAAGTCGGTCCACTCTACGACGCACTTTAAAATCAAAGATTGAGTTTGATTTACGCCTTCTTCTCCCCTTATTTTATGATAAACATTGAAAACAATATGTCTCGCTTTAGATCGAAGTGGGTTTTTCGACATTTTCACAAAAATAACAAATTTTCAAGATAATATCAAAAAAATTCAGCAGCGGTTGACATATCAAGTACTTTGATTTCACAGGTGACAATTGACATTGCCATATGAAAATCACAATTAAAAAAAAAAAATGTCATGAGATTCTGGTAGACATATACTCCTCTGCGTAACCCTTCGGGGAATTCAGACTTGGTATTATGGTATGTTATAAACAAAACGAACAAAATAGTGTTTCGTGACTAAGCAATAAAATATGCATCATCAAGGCCGGTATTCTAGAAGCTCATGCTCAACTCAACTCAAACTGGCAAAGGATAATTTAGTTTTTTTTTTTACATTAACGTGTCCAAGATCCTAGACGTCAGTGGAATTGAGTAGGTTAGCAAGTACTTCGAACGTACTCGTACTTGCTAACTTAGACTTTCATTTTTAATCAATAACTACCACACTTTTTGTGTAGAAAGAATTCAGTGACGTCTGGGGCATTTGGGCTCTTGCTCAAGCTGAAGAATCATATGCCAAATTCGAGAGTTGTGATTAGTTGGCAGTTGTTTGTGAGTTGTTATTAATTGAATGGTAGGTGTGTCCAATTTTAAATTTGAGTCGAGTTTGAGCATCTTGAATAAGGGCCTTCACTTGTCGCGGTTGGTCCGTGTATGGGTGACCTCTTTAATACCAAGAACGTGCTTTGAAAAACACGTTGGGTCCAGCAGTCAGTTGTAGACCTTAACGGTCGTTGAAAAGCACGAACGTCTTACAGAGGATTATCTTAGGAGTATTATGTTACCTAGTAACTAGAAAACAATATAATTATCACGGGAGATTTAACGCGATGATTTCGATTGTTTGTTTACCTATTTCGCCCGACGACAAAACGTTCAATCGGGATGACGGTTACAAATGATCCGCGGCGTGGAATCCGGTGATTCAAAAATCATTACCTCGATTTGTGCAGTCGGCAAACTTACAGAATAAGGACACGGTCAGTGTAGTGTGTAGAAAAGTGAGGGTAGAGGAAGAATTTTCTGCCCCAACGGAGCCAGTACACCGAGACACCAGTCTACCCGGGACCACGGTCGTTGCAACACGGCCGAAACGTATCAATTATGAAACGCGAAAGTTTTAAAGTTAATACCTAGTTACTAGGTTGGGGAAGGCAGATAGGCCGTCACGTCGGTCCATTATTAATTCTAGTATCTAGCTACATCGGTAAAAACTGGAAGCCACCCTCAATATATTTTTTAGACAAGCATAATGATGAAAACCTATATAAAACAAACACAAATATCAATAAACTTAAAAATTATGAGTATTAATATACTGTATATGGGTCAAGAGTTTATATCGGAAGCAAGTAAAATGAGAAATCATTTTTCCCATCTTTTTGTAATAATGAATTCTCATTTTTCAGAAACAACAAAGTGATGATTGCCGCGGAACCGTTTTTATAGCAATCAGTGAAACTGGAATAATTATGCAGTGCAGTGACAATGTGACAGTCTTGTCCGGTCGTCGACCTGTGAATCAAAAATGTGTGAAAACGAATTTAAACGATAATATTGTTCTGAAATGCATGACACATATCGCACACCTAGATGAAGGGTAGCACAACTCAAAATAATCCAAAATTGAGTTATTGCAATTATCGGAATCAGCGCCGAAAACTATTTGAAACTAAAACTATAAACTATTTACTAAACTATTTTGAGTTGTGCTACTCTTTATCTAGGTGTGCGATATGAAAAGCGCTTTTGTTATTTTGTTCCATAGTTTTTGTATCGGTATCAAGTGTAGGTACAAGCGCTTTATTTAATTCTGTATGAATACGGTAATTACATCAATTTTCAATGCTGTTGGAAATATTTATTATTGGAATTGCACTGCTTTCAATATTATTTACTTTAAAACTTGTCTCAGTGTATTGTCGTGACGACTGTGTCGATCTGACTCGAAAAATGTACCATCATTTTTATTTATCTTGTAGTAAAAAACCGCTAAAATCAACCCAAACCTAATATTTCTTCAAGCCCACCATAATTCAATCAACCACAACCCACAAAACAAAAAATCAACTCTTCACATGAAAAATTCATAAGCATTCAGCTCCATTTATCCGGAGATAACTAAATATGATCAAAAAAGCGCGGAGAGCAGACATGAGAACAAATTAGGGTTCACTCCATCACCCGTTTTGTAACGTTGTTAGCTACAACACATATATCGTGCATGCAGGCCCTTGAGGCTCTTCGGGGACGCATTGTGGGAAGGTTACGTGGAACAAGGCTTCAATAAGGATGTGTTCCTTGCCTAGCTTGCCTAGAACCTTCCCATTCTTGACTTAAAGAAAGAAAGAAAGAAAACATTTATTACCAAACACTGTTTGTGTACAATCCTAATACTAAATAGTGTCAAGGACAAATGTAGCCCCAAGGTTGTAGCTATCAGGAAACGCAGACTCCGGCAAGGAATTCCAGTCCTTAGCTGAACGCACTATGAAAATATTCCCAAAACGTTTAGTGCGATGATTATAAATATTCCAAAATGCTTCATAGATTTCGTTGAAATAAGTAGAATTTAAAGCTTTTAAAAACACTCCTAACCTTATTAACGCAGCATAATATCCGGAGGTGTCGTCTTAATTGGTTTGGAAGTTCTTTACTTAATTAGTCGGTTCTAATTTACGTTAATCGCTTCCTTGTTTAGTTTATTTTGTGTCCAACAAGATAGAGACCAATTTTGATTAAATAAACAGCTGGTGAGATGTTTCATGACACCGGTTGACGTCATCATGTCAACGCCAGCAGTTGTTGTGGCTGTTTCAAGCTGTACATATACTGTGAAACAAGCTTAAAGCATTTTGCTGAGCGGCGGTCTTTTTACGAATATGATGCATATTTTCCCCATCAGTATTATTTTTATTTCTATGTGATTTTTTTTTTTTACTTTGTAAAGCGTGTTGGGGGAAACACGTTTATTTTTCTTTCTATATTTTTTTGCAGTGAAACCGACACTTCTCCACCCACGATCGCATCAAATATGCTATTTCTATTACAATTAAAAGCATGGGCCTAGTAAACGCCTAAATTAATCAAATTTTGGGCATATGGGTAATTAGGTATGGGTACCTTCGTAAATAAAAGTGTTTGGTTAAAAAATAAAAGATCATCAGTAGGCCGACCTACAACCTTTGGGCAATTTTCTAACCCATTAAATATATCTGAGAGGGGTCAGGCCTATCGTACAAATTGCTCAATAAGATAAACTGGCGACGATATCCTGTATTTCTTTTTGCATTAACTGTCCCTTTATTTGGAAATCGGAAGCTGGTTCCGACCGATTGATAACAAAATTAGATTATTTTCCACAAGTCTACGATCTTTTGATAAATAACTGCCTATCCCTTTTCTCTGGCAGGCTCATCATTTTTCTAGCACATTTATTGGGCAAATTATTTCGGCTGATTACATTCAGGAATAAATCAGTCTTTCGCAATAATTAGGTGAGTAGTTTGATTGACTCCGCACTCAAGTCGGCCTTAGCAAAGACATGCTCCACAGCTGGAGGAGTTCCTCAGAAGGTTCCAATCTTCAGTGTTTATGCGGTGTCACACCGCTGACCAAGAATGACCTCTCTCTTGTGCTTCAAGCCATATCACCTGTAAATGTGATGACTTTATGACAATGACCGCAAATACGCATACCATAACTAAATGCTGGACAGGACCAGGGCTTATAGGTACTCAGCTGCATCGGGATGGACTGGAAGTCAACCCCAACACAGTTGGGCGAAAGGCTAGGCAGATGGGTATTTAGAAATCAATGAGTTATTAACTCATTTACTTATTAGTATCATAAGTTCGTATTATGTTCAGATAAGTTCCAAGTAATATCAAAAAGCAAATGCAGCATTTCTTTGTTATAATCGACAAAGGAGTGCTGACAACCAGCGTGCATCCAGCTATAGAATAGTGATCATAGCTACCAGAACAAAAGATCGTGAAAATGCAATTTACTTGAATCGTTGATCCGAACTGAGTCTTCTTTTAATTTCTTAGGGAATTGTGCAAATTAGATTTTTTCAGTAATTCGGCTTCTTTTTTTGTTTTAGGTTTAAAACAGCAGAGACATAACAGGTTTGGTACATACGTAACATTTCGGTAGCCAATGACTAGAAATCATGATAAAAATAAATGAATATCTTTTTTTTGATTTTGGAATAAATGACTTATGAAAAAATTTGCCATGTGCCTGTGAAAATGATTTAACAATCTAATCTTTCTAGATAATTGGAGGTCTTTAAAACTTGTCTCAGACGCAAATAAAATTTAAACGACAATTCTGTTGTCTCAGGCACACGAACGGAGACTCTTTGTCGTGATGTCTGTGCTAATTAAGAGTAGATTTGTTTATTAATAACAATGTAAAACTTTTATAATGAAACAAGTAAGCTGTCTATTACTGACTACCATTATTAAGCAATGTTAACAAAACAAACTACAGCAGTAAGTTAAGCTTCAATCATTCATTGTTACCTAAAAACTATTGAAAACTAGGTCGACAAGCAAAGCATCAAGTAAGGGCATTAAATACTTACGAAGATCCAATTTTAACCGACTATGGAATTAGTACAGGATGGTCGTTATGATTACACGGCTATTAAATAATAGAAGAACTAAATCAAACTTTAGTTTCCAAACTCAAATTAAGTCTACTTTCACGGTTACGTCCCCTTACAGACGACAAGTTACGATAATTGTGAGTCGTTAAGTTGTTTTTCAAGGGTGGATATAATAGCACATCGATTAAATCACAAAACTAACTCTAATAAACAAATCCGTCACGATTGCCTATAGTTTACTTGACAGAAGCAAGTTCACCCGAATGTTCGTTTGCTTTCAGAACTGGCGGACGAACGAACGATTGCCTGAAGACCGTGATCGTTTGGCCAAAGAATTAAACGAAGAACGTTTGCCCGAAAGATTATTTTTCTCAAGGAACTGTTGGTCGAACTAACGATTGACTGAAGAACAATTTGCCAGCAAGATCATTCGACGAAAAGGGACTTGTGTGGCTGTGGTAGTGACATAATGTCACTTTGTCTACGCCCACACCCAGTTAATAATTATACTTCATTATTTAAATCGACGTCTATGTGTGCGATGTTAAAAGTGTGCAATTTACAACGGAAAATTCTCGTACATACAGTTTTTTCATGCAGAAAATACTAACTCTGTAAAAGTATCAAAAGCTTAGGACAGATCTATGAATGCATAAATATCTTGGAAACAGGAAAACTGCAAGGCATTCCCATTCAGCGACGGAAAGCCGTATTTATTGCAGCTTATAATAATTTATGAATATTGATCGTAATTTACCCAATTAATTCTCTCTATCAAAACAAAGGGTCACCAAAGAATTCTACTAATATGAAAGAATGTATGTATGTTTGTTAATCAATCACGCTTCAACGACTGTAAATTCTCGGTATTTGGTAGAACGTTACCTAGGTTAAAAGTATAGGACACTTTTTTATCTTGCTAGGACATCCACATACATAACCTCACGCCTGTGTTCCGAAGAATTAGGCAGACAATCAAATTCACAGACACCAAAAATAGAGGAATGACAATCAAATTCTTCCAGTTTTTGTTTAAGGCGGATGAAATAGAGCCCGAGCCTGTTAAACCGACTAAATAATAGTACCCTATTGTCATCAACCATCCACAAATCTAGACTCAGGTTGCTACGGAAAAATCCCAGTTAAAAAAACCCATTAACAGTATAGCTTACCCGAGAATCGAACTCAGGACTTTTTGCTTAGCAGTAACGCTTGTGAACACTAGACCAACAAGGCAGTTAATGGGCCTGTGTTAAACCAACCTACTTAGGTCCAGTTTTTTGATTCGAAGTTAACTCAACCAATGGTTAAATATGCTAGCCAATGATTTTTAAAATTTCATTATAATGCGTTTTACATCAATTGTTAGCTTCACTAATGGTCAAATAATTTGGAGAGTTAATTATTTGGTTGAGTTAACTACGGATCAAAAAACTGGGCCTTAGTCGTCTTAATTTTATGACACTTCATCCGAACCGACCCTAAGTCGCATATGAGACAAAATTATTGGACTGTAATAAGAGAATTGCTCGGAGCTATATTTTTGCGGCGTGAGAGGTCACCACTAGAATGAATCAATAAAGTACCACGGACAGATTCGGATGCTGTAACGAAGAATAAGGATTCAATTTGGAAAAGGTTTGAGTAATTTTTCGGCGTGCTATATTGTTATTAGGTGGTTTGTTTAAGTGGTTCGATTTAGATCCAAATATTGAGGCAATATTTTATTCTGAAGATTCGATATCGGTGTTTGATATTGTAAGCGGGTTTAATTACTTGTTGCTCGAGTCTTTGGTTGAGATTGACAGTTTGAGTTTGATTCGCGAAATCGCGAACTATGCACGTATGTCTGCATAGTTCAGGCTTCTTTGTAACTGAATTATTGGTTGCGTATAACCACACAAGGTAACTTTTGTAATAGCGTATTTAATCATAAATATTAATGTGTTTTTCAAAGATCCCTGCACTCAAATTGTTTTTAATTCATAAAAGTATTCAAGCTAATACAATCTTCCTGGTAGTAAAAATGGTTTATTGCATTTTTGGTCGACTTTTATAGTATGCACGAGATTGCCACCTAAAACATGGAACAGTTTCCATTTCGGCCTGCATAAAGGAACAGAAATAATTATTTTACATGGAAAACTTTGTACGCAAAAACGGTTTGAAAAGCGACCGGAGAACCGTTCAATTTGTTTCGGTTAGTGGCAGTATTTTGCCATTTATTGCATGGGCCGCAGGTGTCCGTGGATGGCGCAAATTCGACGCCATATTTGTTGCAGTCTATCGGAGTATCGAGTGAATATCAGCTAATAACATTTTGGATATATTATAGCTGTAAAAGTAAAATGACGGATATATTTTTATGAAGGTACTCTTCATAAAAAAAATATAGATACCTGCCATGTACAAATCTCTCCTACGGTCTCAAATAACTGCTAATTGTATTATTTTAAACATCATCCTACTACTTCCTAACCGTTCTCTCATTGATAAGAATCAAGCGTGTTAACGGTTTTTCTCCATCTGTAACGATCAGCAGTCTGGTGAAGTGCAGCGCTGATATACGTATCTCCAGATACTCCAATTTTTGTTCAGACCCTCTGTCTCCGTCAGTTTTGCCAATCACCATGAGACGTCAATGTGACCGAAGTATCTCACGACACATTGCAACCAATTGAGATATTCAGGTGAGTTGAAAATCAAACACAAACAAACAAACACGCAGTTTTAAAATATATGCTTTAAAAGATATTCATGGTAATGCCTGAAAATACTGCTACTACAGCTGTAGCGTCCTATAAATTGATTTACAATCCATACTCCACGCTTATTACGAGAAAAACCAACTATTTTACAGAAAAACTTTTGAATACTTTTTATGTTAACCATTTCATGCTTTATTAACATCTGAGCGTACAGTTTAAGTGTTCACCTGCCTACTCATAACGAAGTAAGCAACTTTATGCCCTCCTTAAGGGGTGTCTTGTGTTTCCACGAACAACTTTAATATTACGAACGTCCGTCAAAAGTAGACGGTACGTCAACAGTATCTTTTACCAAATACGACTCACGAAAATGTCGGATCTACTTTAGTATAAATTGCGTGTTTTGTTATAGAGCTGTCGATGGCTTGTCGCTTAAAAGAACCAATGGATTTGAAAGATAGGTGGATTAATGTCTTTGGTTGCTTAGTAAAGGTGCTTACCCAAGCTAACTTTTAATCATTCTTGAAATATCTATTCCCGAATTCGTTCCGAGTGTACAACTTCACTGGCTGGCCGCTCAGACGCTCAGTTTGTTATAAAAGTTAGAGACATTTGAATTTTGTAACAGTAGCCGTTCTACAAGTTGTAATGGTAATCATTGAATTATAACAAAGGGATGTAGTTTTTATGCTCATTTTGCAAATGAGCTAAGAATTAAGAGAGATTCTGTTCATTTATTTGGTAGAAACTTATAATTACTGTATATTAAATGTAAGCTGTAAGTTTTCTTAAAATTCATTTTATAAAAATGCAGAAAGGGTGTAGGCGACTGAATATGTTCACCAGTTGTAGAGGTAAGCACTAAAATATTCTTATCGTCTAAAATATTTCTCAAAAAATATTGAACATGTATAAATATATTTATTTTGAAATAACACAACAGCTTGTTTATGAAACATAATTAATTTTATTTTTGATTCTTGGCTCATTGGAAACTATAAATGTGTTGTATAACCTTTAATTTTATTCTAGCTGATGACAAAAATCATAGGTAGTATATATTTGGCAAAAGGTGGACTCAAAACCTACTTTCTTGAAAAAATCCATCTGGCTTTACCCAGTCCTGAAAAACACATATAATATTGACACTAAAACCTCAGTCCCCCACAGAACGGGTAGGAACAAAACATTGGCATTTCCTTTGCAAATAACAAACGTTCAAGCGGATGTCGCCGCTTTTAAACTCGACTATGTCAACCATTTTTTGAATGGGATTGTGCGAGTATACTTGGTTCAAGATATTTTAAGTAAGAAAGGGTTACTCCCGGTTCCTGAATTGAATAAGAAGTTGAGAACATGTCAAGTCTACTTAAATTTGAGAACTTGTAAGATTTTAGCATTCCGAGCCAATTCTCGTACTTTCAAAGACAATTCGCTTTCTAACCTCAGGCCCCGTAACTATTCCAAGTCTTTTTGAAGGATCTCCACTAGGCTATAGCCACCATGACTATGAATAAACCCTTGATTAATGTCAATAAATAACAAGTTATTATTAAACAGTGAGTTTGATGATTCGAGGTGGAGTCGAGGACTCATCTTGACATATTATTGTGGTCAATCTCAATATATCCAAAAACTCTATCTAATAAAGAAACACATAAAACCGTTAATAAAGAGTAGGTATTCTGTCTGATTTCAAAGGCAAATATTATAATTATTATTTAGAAGTTACTCTGTATCTCATTGTATGTGAAGTGTTCGGCAAATAAATATCTTTTTATCACTCTATTCAAAAAGAGCTAGTTTATTCTTCGTAAACAGGGACTAAAATAGCTCATTGATCACTAGGGACTAAAAGTCATTTGAATTTGGAATGTGGATATTGTTAGTAAATCAGCAAAGAGAAGAAAAACAAGCCATGCGGTCCAAAATAGGATTACATCGCTAAAATCGATTACGCAGAATATATAAAATAATGCAATTCTATTTCGGACCGCACGGAAACATTGTATTGAACAAGTGACTGGCTGGAAAACCGCGTGCGAGCCAAATTAAAAAATAAATCTACAACAGTAACGGATGGTACAAATAAAATTATAACGATTCACTGCCATTATTGTTCAAATATAAACATTAGCCTATAATTATTTCCATGTTAAGTCTTATGGTTCCTAATTGTATGTAAATAAATAATCGCAACGTTCTTATTCATAAGTTGCACTTACTTATTTTCTCATAGAGGGTGTCAATATTTGTTTGCTCCCTATAGAAGCAATCTACTATTATACCTATTCATTATCTATCTATGGATGAGATTGGTACCTACTACTTCAATATGAATGTTTTATGGACGGGATTCAGATAAAAAGTTCAGTATTTTGAAGTTAAGGAAAGGTCGCTAACCCCTTTACACATTTCATCATCATCATCATATCAGCTGAAAGACTTCCACTGCTAGACAAGGCCTCCCCCAAGCGTCGCCATATAACTGGTCCCATGCATCCCACATCCAGTGGATCCCCGCAACCTTCACCAGGTCATCGGTGCACATGGGACATATTTCATTAAAATCTATTGTCTCGTGTTTTGTTTTTCTATTGTTTTTAGCGCCTTGTGAAGTTGTGAAGCTGCACTTTGCTTTGTGTTCTGCTCAACGGTGCATTTTCTCGGCATTACAGCTGATGCTCTATTTTAATGAAATTACGTTTGTTTACTTCTTTCTTTTTGTATTTCAATGGTTCTATAGGCGAATAGAAATTATATTTTCTTCTTCATTTTATGATAATTTTTTTATTGGTCTAATATTGGAGGAGGAAATAGACAAGAGCTAAACCTCAATTTATGACTTTTTACTTAGTAATCTAGTAAATAAAGACATTTGCTGTGGCAAAAATCCTAGTTAAGTACTTTCACCGGAATTACGGAATATAATATGGAATCCAATTCCAATTGGTCATATGGGCCAGTCTGCGAATTTTAATTCCTATATAGTTCAGTATTTTCACTGGAACTATTGATTGTGCTTTGACTGTCCATATTTTTTTGCTCCTTTGCGTTTTTTATGGACTTTTTAGGCAACGTTACTCTACCATAATAAATGTAATTGCGGTGAAAGTACTTAACTAGGATTTTTTCGCAGATTGGCTTTTAATTGCAGTTATTTTCCTGGACTATTAGGATATGCAGTGGGCTTTCTACGACCACATTGCCAAAGCTTAAAGAAAGCAATATCTTGAAAGAAATGCTAATAGCAGAAACGGTTAAAGTTACTTTTAAAGGTGAGATATTTTTGGTAGAATTTTGTACGAGTCGTAATACGTAGTGTAAAGTCTGGCATAGCCCTTTAAAGAAACAGCTACTGCAGACTTGTATTGACCTGTCGACCGACAGATGTCATTCAGGAGTCATCGTGTAGCTCAACTCTATTTTAGGGAGCTCAACATTTGAAAGATTACTAAACTTTTGATACAGAACGGATTTAGTTCACGGGAATAGTTTTGGTATTCAATTTTTTATTGTATATCACAAAATGTATGTACTTGATCTTCTTCTTCTTCCTTCTCTGGTCCCATTATTTAGGGTCGGGTCTCTTCACTTTTATGCCCCAAGTTATTCTGTCTTGGGTTTTCTATTCGGGCAATTGGCCTTGCTTGAGGTCTATTCCTATATTGGAGTAATATTTAGGTACTTGGTATATAATACAAATGTGGCTCAATGATATAATAATTATTTAAGTTAATAAGGCTAGTGATAGAATCTAGTACCCAAATATCAATCGTCGATTTTTTCGGCAACAAGAAGTCACATTAACATTCAAATCCGTTGACATCGTTTGGCAACAAGAAGGAGTAGCTTTCGCAAGATATTTCAAGTAAAAATAAGGCTCCAAGTGCTGAATAATAATTTTCTACCTACGCAAAAGTATCCTAATATTTCGTCGTATAAATCAGACCGAAAATAGGGCCTACCTTTCTAAGAAAGAAAAACCCGCAATAAAACAACATTTTAACTTGTATTCCCAACTCCGAGTCTCGGTTACTTTCCTTGAAAGACTCGCAAAACTCATTCCTTCACGTGATTATAATAAAATAAAAATAAAAAGTACATACGCGGTCTGGGGAGAGTGCGTAATAGGCGGTAATACTGGCAGACGTTTGGGGTAATACCGGCAGGCGTCAAGGTCTCGTGTATTATGATAATGACAGGCATGTGGTGTTATTGCTGCGTACGAAGACAGACGGGCCATTGCGCGTACCTACTGCCTAACGTATGCTGGCAACATTGAACGTTTATGTAGATAGATCGCAAGGATATATCGCACGGTGTATTTGTCTAGGGAAATTTCCATACGGTGGTGGAGAAAAACTTTGAGTATATCTGTTAGAGTCTGAAAGTGGGGCTCTGTCTTCAGTTGTCGGATTAGCGAGTAAGAAAGTTTATAGTTTTCTTTGTTTGTAAGAGCAGAGGTAAAAACGGTAGTGGAGAGGTGTGATTGGTTTACAACTTTTTTATTTTAGCTTCTGAGTGTTCATGTTTTTCTGTGAGTGTGGTTATAAATGATTGATGACTATACATATTTCTATCAATCTGTCTCGCCTTTTCTCAAAGTCATGTTGGGGGTCTGAAGGCTTCCAGTCTAACTGAGAACAGCGTCCGCCTATCTGACCGTGCAACCAAGTAACTGGGTAACACGGTACTCCTTGGCAAGGCTGGGTCAGATTTTCTGGCTTTTTAATACCATAACGACTGTCAAAGATCGTCAAATGACAGCCGGGACCAACGGCTTAGCGTGCTTTCCGTCGGAGGAATCTCGCTGTGTAAAGATCCATCCACGGACTGATCTTGGCAAGCGTTGCTTAACCTTGAAGGTGCTTATGAGGAAATGCGGTCACAGACATTGATCGACATCCGATCTTTCTTTGCCAGTTTATAGAAAATCTTTTAAATTAGTCCAATATTGGAGGAGGAAATAGGCGAGAGCCAAACCTCGAATTACGAATTTTACTTAAGATATTGAGTCGGATGACTGCCACCGCATTTCTTCTTATTCGGCTGTTATATTTTATTATTTACAACGCTCCATACTTATTTTTATATTTTGTAATTGACACGTGGTTCCTTATACCTATCAAAAATCTGACACACTCCCTCGACCTCACGACCTATAAAGCCATAGAAGCATGTAACTAAACGTTTTCCCTATCCTCGCTCATTATCTCTGTAACGTATAATAAATGAGGAAATAAACGTAATTACGAGGAAGCTTATGTTCTGCATTGGTAAACCAAATGCTTATCATATTTCAAGTAACCTTCCTTAATTGCTCCTCAACAACCAATCAAGGAACTTGATGCTCTATCCATATAAAACATTTTAATGTGAAAGTAGTCTGTCTGTTAGTTACGTTTCAACACTGAAACCAATCGATCGATGTTGATGAATTTTGGTATAGAGATAGATGGAACCTCTGAAAAATACATAGATTTTATTATCCCGGGCGCAGGTCCTCTTTAGATTATGGTTTTAGATAATTTCTGAGTTCATATCCATAACAAACTATCTTTGCGAATGGACAACTACATAATTTAAATATTATTATGAGCCTGCTATATCCCTCTTCAGAGGAGTTTCACGGGTTCTATTTTTTCCTGACGCTTGCTACAACTCAAACTCATCTGGATTAGAGTATGAAAAATTCCAACGCGTCCAGAATCATGTCCTCCGGTTGGTTCACGCATTATCGAGGCGGGAGCCTCAGTAGCCGCTATGACTTGGTCCCCACGGTGAAGCGGAGAGGAACCCGAGGAGGGGCCGCTCATCAGGGCTTTTGCTGAGTAAGCCGACGACGTAGCGGCCAACAAGTAGGTTGCGGCACTGCTTGGTAACAGAAGCGACATCGCAACTAAGGCGGTACGCAATGTCGTATGCAGCGACCCAGGTCGCATATGATATTGCAGCTGAAGGTTGGAGGCCGAGGCGGGAGATGAGTGCCGGTATTGCGTTGCGCCACTCCCCTACCTTCCGCGGCCTGGACGGTGTCGCCACTGTCTGGCGGACGCGGTTGGGCCGCAGGGGAGGTCCCTATTCCCTGCCACCGAAAAGTCCCGTCACAGGGCGACCAAGGGTGCCATACACGGGGTCGTCTGGCACCCATGTGCTGGTTTGTTTCCTGTGGTGTTCACGGCGTGCAATGTGTTTTGTTGCGCCGGTGATGGGCGCCGGCGGGTTGGTAGTGAGTGCTAAGGCGTGCCCGTGTTCCCGCCATAAGTGACACGTTCCGCCGTAAGGAGGACACCTTGGAGTGGGTTAGTACTTTAGTAGTGTTAGTTATTAGTGGGTTGGAGTCCCACATAATTGTGCTATCTCCCCGTGGTAGTGCAATCAGCATGAGCATATCCCGTCGTATTTTTTTTTTACTGAATCATGTGTATAGTATTCTTGTTCACGTACCTGTTAAAGACACTCTGTAAGTATAGAATCACTTTTTTACTTTTATCTTTGACTTTCAAAACTGCAGAACGACTTTAACTGTGATCGTTATGCGACCGAAGCTGCTGGAAAAAGTTAGTATTTTATAATCCAATTACAAAAGAAGAAAAACGCCAGTAATTATGCAATGCCTGATACGTAACCGGAACAAAACATTTCACCTGTATGAGTCCGTCGCTTCCAATTAATGTAGTTCAATCGCCGGCTACTAACAACACGGCTGATGCAAAGATAACATTACGTGTTGAACGATCACCACTTCGGTTGATTGGTTTTACACTCTTCAATTACTATAGTGTGTTATTTGGGGTTCTATATTATTTTGACCAATGTGTGTTGCCAGCGATTACTTATGGGATAGAGACGTGATCGATCATAATGGGCCTCATCAGAAGGCTTAAAGTCACCCAAAGGGCAATGGAGAGGGTTATTCTCGGCGATTCCTTGCGTGATCGAATCAGAAATGAAGACATCTGCATAGGATCAAGTTTACCGACATAGCCCGAAGAATTGCCAAACATAAGTGACAGTAGGCAGGGCACATTGCTCGCAGAACGGATGACCGTTGGGGCCACCGAAAAGTTCTAGATTGGCGACCGCGTACCGGTAGACTTACATTGGAAGGCCTCCCTCTAGATGGAGCGACGACCTAGTCAAAGCTGCAGGAGTCCGGTGGATGCAAAACGCACAAGCCGATCAGTATGATGACGCTTGGGGGTGGCCTGTGTCTAGCAATGGACGTCTTTCGGCTGAAATGATGATAATGATGATGATTATTTTGAAACAGTGAGTTTATTTGTGAGGCTCGAGCCTTACGGTTCGATCTTCAGGGTTAAGCAAGCCATGTCTCGCCTATCTTTTGGAATCAACCAGTTAAGAAAGAATATGAACCACTTTTGCCAAAGGTTTACTCAGTACATGGATTGTGAAGGTCAGATAGACACAAAACAGTATTTACAAGTAAAACCCTTTTAATTTTGCTGCAACCTGCTTGATTGGAACCTCATCTCAACATAGATTAGACTACTCAGTTTGCCTTTATGTTATTCTTTTATAGTTTTTAATATTACAGTGGGGACTGATGTACATTAGGTAGGTACTTTCAATGCACCTAATAAACCGTAAAAATATCCAAAACAAACTAAACTCTTCAGAAAATCACAATCATACTATTTTTGTATTCAAAAGCTCGGATGTTGTGTTCAAACCCAAAGCCGACAGGATGAGATAGACTAGCTTGCTCTATGACCAACTAAACACTGAATACATTTTTATATTTTAGGGATCACACAGGCTATACCCATAAAAGTTACATAATAGTTAGGATGAGAAATTACATTTACATTGCTTCAGTAGTCTAGTGGTACATGAGGTTCTGGGTTCGATTCACGGGTCGGGGCAAGGTGCAGTTGGGTTTGTCCATCTAGCATTAATTATAAGCATCCCGGAGTCCTGATAATGTCCTCGTGGTTGCTCACAATGGACCTCATCAGGAAGGTTAAAGTCACGCACAGCGCAATGGAGAGGGCTATGCTCGGCTTTTCTTTGCGTGTTAACGTCATAGCCCGAAGAATTGCCAATTTTAAGTGGCAGTGGGCAGGGCACTTTGCTCGCAGACCGGATGGCCGATGGGGCTGAAAAGTTCTGGATGCGACCGCGTACCGGCAGACGATACGTTGGAATACCTCCCACTAGGTGGACCGATGACCTGGTTAAGGTTGCGGGAATGCGCTGGATGCGAGACGCACGGGGTCAGTCAATGTGGCGACGTCTGGGGGAGGCCTATGTCCAGCAATGGACGTCTTTCGCCTGAAATGATGATGGTGATGATGAGCCCGGAGTCTAAATAGATGGCCATAGGCTCATTTCTATTACAGAGAAGCTTGACATAACTGGTGAAATGTTTATATTACTATATCTCTCTGTCGAACTATTCGAGAAGTACAGCCGTTATACACAATTAAGTTATTTAGAACTCGATTACCAAAACCTCTTCCATACATCGTCACAGTGTATTTACCTGCAGATAAACAGTTTTACACAATAGCATACATCGTTAGTCCGCCTGCATAATATTCATAACGATGTGCACACCTCACAGGCGCTCTTGCAGCAGTGTTTAGAACGCTAAACTATGCGACTATACTGAGATATAGAATATGTACGCTTACAGAAAAAAAGTTTACCTTTTTTTATTTATAACTTTTCAGTTAGGTATTTTTTTTTTCGATTTACTTTTTAACGTATAAGTGGTATACATTTTTGAAATCACCTCTCAACACCCTTCATTATGATACCCTCACGATGGAATTGGAAAAAAAAATAGACCGTCGCAATATGGCGTCTAACATCCGCCACTTTTCTTTTTTTAAACTTTAAAAAGCTAGTGACACTCGAAAGGGAACATGGCTAATAAAGCCACTTGGCGGTACGTCTTTGCCCAGTGGGTGATCGCAAGTCTTCGGCCGAAGCCTACCACGAGTTAGTGTCTCCTGATTAGCACCACCTGGGGACCACTTGTAGGATATCGTAAGATGTACTTTCTTATGGACGTGGGTGTCTCGGCCCCCTAACATACAAATAAATATAACCTACTACACATGTCGCTACTCCCAGCCCGTTCCATCATCGGACTACCAGACGTACGGCGATGCGTCATCGCAACATGGTTGATATCCCACCTATACGCACAAAACGTTTTAACGTTAACTTTCATTATGAGTACAGCTAAGGAGTGAAATTCCCTGCCGGAGTCTGTGTTTCCCGATAGGTACAATCTTGGGGTCTTTAAGTCAAGAGTGAATAGGTTTTTTCTAGGCAAGCGTGCTTCACCGTCGACCACATCATCGCTTACCATCAGGTGAGATAGTGGTCAAGCGCAAGCCTATTGACGATAAAAAAAAATGTTCCATGTTACTCGGGGTCGGCGAAGTCACTTCTTCATCCATTCCGTCCTATCAACCGTCAAGTTATCACTCCCTTTTCTCTCCTTACAAAACCCATCTATATTTTCTTTGGCCGTCCACTCCCTCTCCGTCGATCCACATTTATATTCATAACTATATAATATAGATAACAATGTTTGTCTTAGTTAATTGCAATAATCATGATATTATTTGAAAGACGAAACTGTTTCTGTTTCTTAAGATGTGTTCAAATTCTAGTGATTATCGAATGTAAAGTGTGTTATAAGTGGGTTTCAAATTAAACGAGCTGTGAACATGATAAGCACATTAATTTGAGAAGCTTATTATGAATTAAATTGAATTATAATTTTAGACTATAAAAAAATACATACTTAAAATGATAATCCAGTAAAAGACGTTATTACAGACAATTTAAACAAAAACCGGCCAAATGCGTGTTTGACTTCTAACATTTAGGGTTCTGTACCAAACCGCAAAAAAGGTGCTTTTAATAAAAAATCAAAAAACCCGACTGCTTCAAAAGCGAACTAAAAAGTCGTAAACAAGGAAAAAATCATGCTGTGCAGGCGGAGGATACATATTCGCGGGCTGGCTGACCAAAATCTGGTGTATCCTCCGCCTGCACAGAAGAATTTTTCCTTGTTTACGACTTTTTAGTTCGCTTTTGAAGCAGTCGGTTTTTTGATTTTTTTTATTAAGTTTATTTATTTATAAAGACAAAGACAATGACAAAAGATATTTATTTCAACTGGACCACCAAGCGGCACTTTTTGAATGTCACAATTTAAATTTACATGGAATAAAAGTTGATTCTACCGTGCATTCGGAAAGTAGCTTGTTATGGAGAAGAATGCACAAGAAACTCCATGCTTACTCTTTAAAAAAAAAAAAATCTACCGTGCATTCGAAAAGTAGCTTGTTATGGAGAAGAATGCACAAGAAACTCCATACTTACTCTTTTAAAAAAGAATGATTTTTACAATATTTAGGTACATGATGTGACTGTTCCTAAATGACCCTAGGCTGATAAAAATTTCGTTTTTCCTAAAATGTCCTAGATTTAGTGTTAATGTCGGCCCTGTCGTTAACAAGGGTGAAGCGCCCCTCCATTCCGCGCTGCACAATGAATTTCATCCTGGCTTGATAAATTCTCTTCCGATTAAATGAATTCCAAATATTGTTTTGTTTTGTTTTGGAATTTGGAATTCACAGTTATAAAATTATAACTTGGAAGTGGTTTAGAAGGACAAAATATAACTAAGGGGATATAAATCAAATTGTTACAATTAACTAAATCTTGTGTGGGAAACTCTTGACACTAATGTAAAGAGTACTTAAATCAAAGACCGAATAATGGTCGCGGATAGTGAATATACATTCAAGGATTAATACAAATACAAATAACTAAATTAGTAGAGAGTTTAACTCGGGAAGTAACTGGAGTTGATAATATCAACTCACCTACAGACAGCCCCCAAAAGCGCCCATCCCGCCATCATTTCATAGTGTAATAGCTGATAAGAAGAAATGATGAAAACAAACTTCCAGCACACATTTCTGTCTGATAGCCTTAAGGGCTAAATAAGTAAAACAATAGTGAAGTATGAAGTTAATTAGACAAAGAGATTGCAAAGTGCATTATTTACCTAACGAAAGGAAGTTGGTAGGATCGCTACGCTTGCATTCATAAATACGTTTAATTGAATTACGTTAATTAGTTAATTGGCAATAGTCTAGATTCCCACCCAAGTGACGTGAGATTGCCTTTCAAAAGCACACACGTCGTATACGTGTACTGCAGGGCCTCGAATGCGCGTCCTAGGAAGGATTTGCGGCGGTCCATACAGTACATGTTTCCCTAAACTTAAACATGTCTTACACAATCCTAAGACAAGGACGGTTTTGTTCCTAAGTGTCCTGCCATTGAGCGAGACATGCTTCCAGAATTACTGGACGCGCACTATAATAAATAGCTCACCCCCCCCCGCTCACCCTTTACTAAAACAATGCAAAACTAGCAAGCGTACCGAAGACTCAGTCTGAAACAGGATCACTACAATTGCCTTGTTATACGTTGAAATGGAATAATTCGTCATTTCACACTTTTTTAAACTTCCCAATTTCGAGGATGCTCCAGTGTAAATAACAACCGTGCGACGTCAACAGCGGAGTCTCACACTGGGCTCCCATCGTGTCTCGGCAAATATTATTTTTTATTCAGATATTGGCCCGAAAGCCTGGTGCGATTTAACGAGACACGGCACTAACATTCATTAAGTTGATCATATCCCAGTTTGTGATGTTCAGCGATGACTACCCCCTTTAGTTTATAAGTGTACATACAACATGGCAATGCAATGAGACCGTAATCAGACCTTCTATAGGAAGCAGTATTTAACAACTAACATTTGGTTGTCCTACGTGCTCAATCAAGAGCGGCCATATTTAGCCTATTTTATACAGAAATGAGTTTTAGCGGTTCCGCCTTCCATGTATGTAGTGTCAGTTAAAAGTCAATAATAGTCCATAATCAAGTAAGTCATTGCGTAGTGTATAAATTATGAAATTAGGGCATGTAACGTGTGACGAAAGGCTTCGCCGTTTCCCTAAACCAAATATTAGCCACAAATATCTGCCAAAGGGTGGATTTAGGAAGTAAATACAAAGGTTCGCCACGCTAGAATAAATAGTACATTAGTCAATGATCCCTACCTATGTAATACAAAGATTAAACTTACCCCATTCATACTGGCACTCACTCACACCATATTAACGCGAATAGACTAAATTATAACTAACTTAATAATTAAACTCGTCAACCCGATACGTTACAACGACGCGACTTTTCCTATTCTGTTCCGAGCCTAATCTTCGACCTCCAAAATCAATCCGTCCGCTCTGCCTGCCTAAAGCTAAGTGTCTCACTCACGCCTCTACCAGCACGTCGCCCATCTCTCCCAATCTCCTTTTCAGTTCAGTTTTTTTGTGCATCGTTTAATTGTTTTGGGTCTGGTTCGTGTTAGAAATCAGATATTCCAAACCTCTTTAGAATTACTTTTGTCTTGACAGCTTCCACTTTGAAAGGCAATTTATGAGCATCTTGAAAAGGTTGGGTTCGTGTTCCATAGTTTATGACATAGCCTGTCAAACCTGAAGGTCCGCGTCTCAATGTGTTCAACACATCTGGCCGGCCATGCGTAGCTTTAAAATATTAAAATATAGAGATAAATGACATGTAGTCACAATGAGTACATACATTAATAAATTCACATATGTGAGGACAATGCACCCAGAATAGCACTACACACTATACTACGTAAAGGTATAAAGTATTAAAAGTACTCACACTTTAACTTTTTAGTTAGTTTTTTTCGAATTAGATACATTTAAACATATAAATGTTACATATTTTTGAAATCACCTCTTGAAACCCTTTATTTTGATACCCCACACGATGGGTTTGGAAGAAAAAAAAAATTGGGCCCCCACAATATGGCAACCAAAATCCGCCATTTTTCTGTTATCCAATTTTAATGGTGCCTATGACACTCGCAGGGTTAAGACGCATCGATTGTATGAATCATCAAAATCGGCCAACGCGTTTGGTCTCTGGAACGCCATATAGGAAAAAACATATATACATACATAAGAAGTTATAAAAACCTGCGGAACCATTTTTTTTTTAAATGCTGACTTCTCATTCCTTTGTTTTCCAATATATTTTAAAACAAAAAGTAAAGCATTTGTCTACTCAACGACACCCCGTTAGTCAAGAGCGAGCGAAGCGAGCTCAGGAACTTAGGGTACCCCGACACGGATAGGTTTGGTTCGAAGGAGATCTCCTTCATGTTAGGTTACTTTAGAAATAGGAGCCCCGCGCAGCGAGGCTCCGTCGAATTTTTTAACGTAAATAATAATCGTACTTACCTATTCTATATTGAAAACAATGTTTAAATTAAAATAATCACATTGAAAAGAACACATAAGCCAATAAGTGATGGAAATTATTCAGAAAGCCCGGTCAGTTTAATTATTTCAATAGTTTTTATCATATTGCCTACTCATATTGGGCATTTTTAGGGTTCCGTACCCAAAGGGTAAAAACGGGACCCTATTACTAAGACTCCGCGGTCCGTCTGTCTGTCTGTCACCAGGCTGTATCTCATGAACCGTGATAGCTAGACAGTTGAAATTTTCACAGATGATGTATTTCTGTTGTCGCTATAACAACAAATCCTAAAAACATAATAAAATTAATATTTAAGGGGGGCTCCCATACAACAAACGTGATTTTGTTGCCGTTTTTTGCGATAGTGGTACGGAACCCTTCGTGCGCGAGTCCGACTCGCACTTGACCGGTTTTTTAAATTGTCCTGGCGTTATGAATAATGCCGTATTAATCACTTGGTCCATAAAATATATAAATAGAGGCTTAAAATACTCTCAACGTCTACAGCACAACCACGTACAGCAGCACACACACCATGTCCCAGTAAACCAGCCGCTTGTTAGCGAAACTTCACAAATAACAAACTACCTCTTCGCTCATCCAAAAATGTTTCCCTGCGAAGTAACGCCGCGCTGCATTCTGTCTGAATATTTAACTACGATCTGACGGCAGCTCTGATCTGCCCGGCAATAGGACCTGTTTTCTGTCTATCTAGCAAAATGTTTGGCCAGCAGAAAATGTAAGAGAAAACTGTCTTGTGATGTTTTTAACTAGATTAGGGTTATTTGTTAAACTTGATTTGATTGTAAGTGGATGAATGTTTCATCTTAATTTACAAACTAGTCATCATTTCAGCCAAAAGACGTCCACTGCTAAACATAATATGCCTCTTCCAAGTGTCGCCACAACGACCGGCAGCCTTATTGCGTAAGTGAATTCGGCAAGGCAAAGGGCAACGATTATGAAAAATCGACGGCAATTAACATTGCGTCTTTCATCTCGCATGTGATTAGTTGATTGTTCATAATCTTTGCTCATGAAGAACTTAAAACTGTCGCTAAATTTTAAATAGCCCGTGAACCCTTGATATTATAAGTCAAAATAATGGGTTGGCGTGGGTAAGAGGCTTGGTTATCACTTACCTTGAGGTCAACAATCTATCAGAAACTAGCTATTTATTAAGTTCATTAGCCTCAATGAAGTAGAGTATAGAAGATATAGATCTTACTTTTTAGAACATCTAAAGCTAACCACAACTATCTGTACACAAATATCAAGTTTCAAGTAGGTATTGAAACCGCAAGCCTTTTGAGAGTAGACAACATTTAGTCGGTCAAGGAACTATCCCTTAAGTTTTCTATTTGTAACCACAACCCAAACTAAACAAACAGTTTACCTGCAAAGAAACTCACAAGTCTTCGTTAACAGAAAGCTATAAAGCATAATCATAAGTGACTTACAAACTTCATAAATAAGTGGTACGCTTCTCGCAATGTATCTTGCAAACCTCGGGGCAGTTAATTTAATCAGGGGAGAATAACGGCCCCTGGCTACACACTGGGGCCACCGAGCTCAGGGGCCGGTTAAACCCACGTGATGGAAAAAGGTGGCATTGTAAGACAATGGCGTGATGGATGGCACAATAGTGGTAGGAAGTCGAAGTGTTTGGCAATAATAGAACCTTTCTTATAGCCAGAGACCGGGTTGAATGTCCCTTTGTTTTGTTCAATACAGGTTCATTATTTTGTTGCCTGTAATAAGTTGTTGAAAGGATTTATCAGTTCCAAGAAAGGCGCTGATTGTTTTGCTGCAAACAAAATCTCAGTGTCTCGGCTTATTTGTTTGCGATGTTTAAAATAAACTCGTTAATTGTGGGGTAACTAATGTAACTTTTGTTGCGGAAGGTTATACCAGTGTCAAATTAGGGCAGAGTGCCCTGTTAAAAGATGCATGGAAGAAAAGGAAACAGATTCATTTTTAATTGGCTAATTTTATTTTAAAATTAAAAGGCGGCTACCGCTTGTGCAGAAAATCTCAAACTGCGCAAATATAAAACCCTTTTTGGGAGTAATATGTTTCAGCCATTTGGGGTTAAAATATTAGATTCATGGAGTTCGAGTGCTCATCAAGTGTTTCGAAACATCAATAAACAGTAAGTCGACTCTTCTCCAGACCATTTTCCCATATTTTCTATTGACAACGATGTGGACAATTTTTTTGACATCCAATGAGCTATTTCCCCTCTCCCCTTTCATATGTGCTTGTATATAGTTTTCATATATAGTCTGTTTACAGTTATTTTACCACTGATTTTGCATCACAGTGATCCTTATTTATATTGTCATAAGGTCGCTGTTTCGTTGCTGTCAGAGGACAAATAACAGTGAACGCACTGTAGATACGATTTAACGTTTGTACGTGGCGGGATCGTTGTCCGATATTTGAATGAAAAAAAATAAAAATTCGACAATACAGTGTCTAAAAAGTAATTAATTGAGTGCGTAGTTGCATAATACATAATATATAGTGTGATGAGAGCTCGTGATTTCGTTTAATTTAGACGTAAACAAATACCTAAACTCCAAGATATATTCATCCACCCACATTTTTTTGTTTCTTAATAGTTTGAAACGCTAAATAGTCAAAAACTACCAGTCAGTAATTAGAACGTTATACAGCGCACATCTGAAAAATTTAAGACTGTTAACAAACTCAATAAAGTTTATTAACTTAGGAAAACGAAACTTTTGAGATATAGTCAGTGAAGTGCGGCAAGAGACACGACCAGGTGTACTAAATGTAGTGGCGTATATCACCGATTGTGCGCCAGTCTCTGCAAAAAGTACCTCAGCCACAGTTAGGCCAGCGAGAGCCAGCGTCCATTATAATGTCAACGCCACCACCTGTGAAGACACCTACGGATGTGACAGAGCTGGTACAATCGACGACGCTGCTGCCAGCTGCTGCACCACCGTCACCTATTGTGATGGGCATGGAGAACGGTTTAGCGGTCCCTCATGACGTGGCCTCCGCATTGAAGCTGGTAGTGAAGGCAATGAGCACATTGCGGTTCCGGTATTGGAGCTCCGAAAAGATGTAGCTGATCTGAAGGCATCCAATGTCTTATGTCATGTCACATGGATGGAATAACGTCCAGGTGCTTAAAAAAAGAGTCACGAAAAAGCTGTCTCTCCGTCAGCAGCTATAGGCGTGGTGGAGAGAGTCGTGCAGCAGCTCAATAAAGACATCAATGATAGGGATCAGGTGTTGCTGGCTACCGAACTGGTCATTGCAAATGTACCTGAGAAACAAGCAGAGAATCCCACGCACCTTTTCCAGCTAATTTCAGTAACACTGGACGAGCACGACATCGTGAGTGCAAAGCGAGTTGGCGGTAGACGCATGAAAACAACAAGTATAACAGTGTCAATAGAGCCCCGCCCTCGCGATATCATGATGTGCCTCGCCCAACGGGACCAGAGGGAAGCCTCGTTAAAGGCGCCCGCGTCCTACATCGCGATACGACAGAAAATCTCAGGATCACTGGAAAACCTGTTCGGGCTACTGCAGAGATTCACGGGTGGCGTTTCGTTTGAATAAAGCGCAGCCACGTCTTAGTCAGAAACGAACCCGGCGAAGCCACGCACTGGATTGCATCTCTAGAAGATATTCAGTGCGTTGGACCATACACGGACACTTTTAAATTAACCTAGGTTTGGTGTGGCTCATTATTCATCATGGTGTTTTATTCGCCTGGTTTTTTTATTAATAAGTTTTCATTCTTTGTGTCATGATGTGGGGAGAGGGAAAAATGTAAGTGAGCACTATACTCGTAGTAACAAGAGGAACATAGTTTTATACATATCTTAATCATAACTACCTAAAATACTTTATGTACAAACACTTTTTATATATTAGATAATAATTTAATCATGTTAGAGCTAAACTATATAATTATACAAAACATAGTATATAAATAATATACGTATTATATTTTTTTTAAACATATTTCTACTTTGCGCTTGTACACATGTAACACTTTACACAAGACTACTTTTTTTCTTATTTACCTACCTTAATTTTTTTTTTATAATAAAAACTACCAACCTTCGATGAAATTTAATATTTATTATATCTACTACTATACTATATATACTAGACAATATATAACCACTTTGTTTTTTTTATATATATTATGACACTTATTTACCTATTTATAGTTACTCTTTTATTTTATTTTTTTACTTAAGGTTTCATTAGTTCGCGGTCAGCGTCAATCAGTCGAGACCGGCTATCGCTGAAAAGCAGCGCTGTGGCTCTGTCTTTCACGTGAGTCCCAGCATTATGCTTAGTGTTTACCGTTTTGCGTGGTTGTGACCGATACTTTGTTGTATTCGTATTTAAATAAATTATTCCTTTTGTTTTTCATTTTCTTTCTTTCGATAAATAATCAATATTAATTAAGTGCATTCGGTTGTAAATAATGAACGAATTATAATTTAAATTGAAAACATTTTAGCCAACTAATTTATTTCCTGTTTATTTTCTTTTTCTTTCAGAAAATCGCAAAAAAAAGCACAAAGATTTCATGTGGACATTGTGCATAAAAGGTGTACCTATATCAAATAAATTAATGGTTCCGTAGACCGGCAGAGCGCTGCGTGGGCATTTGGGCAAATTGGGCCAAACACATATGTACTGAATATTCAATTCTTTTGCCTTCTTCAATTCGCTTTATTAGATGGGCATTTGAATTTGGGCAGTATAAGTTGGCACATACCATCTTGATTGATTAGATTAGTATAGGTAGAATGAATATTACTAGAAAAGAATAGAATATACTTTATTGTACACCACAAAATTATACACATTTCCAAGAAAACTTATTTATACGGGTACAAAGGCGGTCTTATCGCTGACAGCGATATCTACTAGACAAACTTTGGATGGACTGAAAAAAACTTAGAATAAAAAAGGGGGTAGTCTGTGGTGTACTGCTATTAAATTAAAAATAAATATACACAAGATTATATTACTATAATAAATACTATACATAATTAAATTATAATAATAACATACATAATTTGTTTCGTGTCCTTTAAAAATAACAACAAGAAAATTACCAACAACTAAGATCATTATTAAGTGCCTATCTTGAAATCCACCCTGTAGATTTATTTCAAACTCAACCACGCGGTAAGTGATAGGGCGTTCCATTTCCAAAACACAGCTAAAGTACAAAGTAAATATCCTATACCCTTTCGACCTTACAATCTTCGCGAAATAACAAGGAACTCCATTTTTCCCTTACACGCAAGATAACTTAGTAGCTCATCGAGGGCTTCGCACCTTCGTCGGACCCTTACAACTTACACAAAATAAGAAACTCCTTTTTTATCTCCAACCGACTTGACAGTTCATTTCAGAACAAAATATATAGAACCTGTTTTGTTTCGGGCGAACACATTTATAAATGAAACAGAGTTTTGTTTGATATTAGCCGTCATAATAGTTAACCAATTTTATTTACATCACACCGATAAGAGATTTTTACAAAGCGAAATTGCACGTTCGTTCACATGGATGCAGATCGAGGAGTTTGCTCTTGAAATTTTCTCGACGCAAATTAAATTGCGGCGCACCATCAGCAAGGTTAGCCCGGGGCCTAAATTATGTAGCCAAAGTTGTAACGCAGTCTACTGTTACTAATAGTTAGAGAATTATCAACTAATATCAAGAGGTATTGGATTGGTATCGGCCTCCAATCCAACCGGTTGCGGCTGATATTCAATATTTAACACGGAGAGCCTGCCGTGTGACCTTTGCAAACCGAAGCCCAGTTTACTCGGCGAAAACAGTAACCGGGCCTTTGGCCTCAAACTCTGTCAGATGTTCAATCAAATATGTGTTGTGTATGACATATTATTTTTCGAGCTCGTAAGATTCTTTCAGAGTAACAGCAGTCGCGATTTAAGCAAAATAAAACAGACTGGTATAAATTGGTACCGTAAACGACTATTAGAAGGTCATTATCATATTGTCACTTAGCTTCGAAAATATTTACAAAATATATGTAGATAATTTTGCAATTTATATATCAAGGGCTTTATTAACAACATAATTCCGCCTAATCTATGTACATAAATGACAAAGTCAATATCCTCCAAAAATTCCATCTACCAGTGTAATGAGATAAGTCAATGAACTTTCTTCGGTACATACTTTATCCCTATTGATGTGCTCGGTGTCTACGGGCGATTTAGCTAAGTACATAGAGTACTGAGCGCGGTAGAGTGGCACCCATCATCGTTTGAGCCCGATGACGAGAGCAATAGAGATGTCCCTATCCGGTTCAAGACGACTATGCAAATGAATTTTAGTATAGATGGGTACAAAAGCGTTTTAGTAGTTTATTTGAATTGAATTATAGAACTAAACTTGAGCATTAATTTTGTATTTTATCTTCCTATACTGTATGACGGATTGCCGAACGACGAATTGTATGCGAATTTGCGAGTGGCAGTGGGCAGGGCACATTGCTGCCAGAACGGATGGCCGATGGGGCCGAAAAGTTCTGGAATGGCGACTGCGAACCGGAAGACGATAGGCCTTCCACTAGGTGGACCGATGACCTGGTTAAGGTTGAGGGCAGGCGCTGGATGCGAGACGCACAGAATCAGCCAATGTGGCGACGCCTTGTGGAGGCCTATGTCCAGCAGTGGACGTCTTTCGGCTGAAATGATGATGATGATGATGACTGTATGACCTTTATTTTACGCAGCCTCTTTTCATTTGTTATGATTTCTTAACATCAGACACTTGTGTGGTGTACGCCTCCTCCTTCTCAGGGAGAGGAGACTTATGCTACGCTACGTTACGGTACGTTCATGTAAGATACTTATAGTCTGCTTGTGTTCAAAAATTCATCCTTATCCGTATATGAGTGTTAGATTAGACGGTATTATATAATAAAAATCTCCACAAACTTTCATTTACTTTAAGTATTGATGAAGGGAAAAATGTTAAAAGCATTATGTAATGATGTTGGATTATCTAGCTGTATTAGTATTGTTACTCATGATTGCATTTTTAAGTGGCGTTAAGACAAACAAAGATTAGTGGCGTATACCACCGGCCATATTTGTTTTATTAAAAGATGTTTTGAATGAAAAAGCATAGTGTGAGTAAGGTCTTTAGAATACATTGAAGCCCTAGGCAAGTGGCATTCTATCAAAGAAAGCGTCGCCAGAGCTATTCGAACAAACTCAAAAATGTATGAAAATGTCAATGTCACGTAATCAATCCCTTACATTTTAACATTTTAACCATCGCCATCACTGATATAATGACACTTTGTAAAAGCCTATCGATAAATAAATATTGTATTATTTTTTTTTTTTTAAACAAGCTTTTTTTATCTTCTTCTCAGCAAATCCTTTCATTTGATACCCATATCATAGTAGTGCACAAAAAATAACTAGTCCGCCATCTTGAGCCTTCCGCCATATTGGATGTAGAATGAATGAACTTAGCTAACCATGCATTGTCATCCAAACTAAACGTGTATGCAAAATTTCATCTTAATCGGTGGTGGATAACTGCTTTAAAATTCAGTTGCAAGATTTGACCCGAACACACTTACATACATAAATACATTGCAAGTTAAATAAAAGCTTATAAAAGACATTCTATTAGCGATTAAGTTTGTCTAGAAGTCAAAATGTATCGGATTTAAAAGAGCTAGCAAAATCTCACGTACTGACAGTAATTTGTTAAATTTATTAAACATTTCGCGTGTCAGTGTTCACGTTTTTAATCTGTCGACATTGTCGAAGCGATCACTTTCCAGGAAACAATACATTATTAAACAGACAGACTTGTATTGTTCATATTATTATTTATGAAGTTCTGGACGCATTATATGAAGTGTCATGGCTGTTTACACTGATTGATGTATAATAATTTTGATGGTTAACATAATTGTAATATTTTATGTAGGTATCCTTTCGTAAATTTAATATCCAACTCAAAAACCTGAAAGTATCAGACATACTAATGGGTGTACTGAGTTGGTGTGTTAAATACTCATACTAATGGGTGTTGTGTAAGGGACTGTACTGATTTTGTGTTTCTATATTCTAAGAAAATATGTAAGTACTCGCAATTTTGCATAGTAAAAAACCTTATCGTTGTAATATAATTTGAATCGTGTCGAAACATCGGAATAGTTGCTTACTTTTAAAAGATACCGTGTTCTTTTTCCAACTTATTCATATTTACCTACACGAACACGTTATCACTATATCTAAGGGAGGAAAATAAACAACAAAAATGGCAATCACTTATAATTCTGCGCGGGTAGTGTGGGGTCAAACCTTCCCTTAGTTAACGAGCGGCACAGAACGCGCTTAACAAACGAGAGGCGGTATTCGCACGATATTTGTACTACACGACTATATTGACGATAAAGGGTCTGCAGAATTGTAAAAATCGTTGTGGTAATGTTAATATGTCCCAAAGTAGGGAAAAATGTTGGCGAGGCCCAGATTCTGTTGAAGATTCAATAGCAACAAGTGGCAATGGAATAGTAGAAGTAGTTGAATGATTTTCAATATTTTTTATGCACGTTCTCATACTTAATCAATTTTCAGATTCTTCAAATTTGATGCCCTTTATCTTAGCGAAGGTACGATATATGATCACAAAACTTGATGAAGGCTTGTGCAAGGATCGGTGATTTAATAAGACTTTCTTATAAAGATCAGATTCACTAACGATGCTTGCCTTCACTGATGATGACTAAGATACAGTTAGAAAGCAAAAATAATGCAATATGTTTATTTCAAAATCACTGAATTTCAACTGAATTATGTAGAGTGACGAGAAATCGTAGAGATACTTGGAAGGAAATGAAGGTCTAAAATACCAGCAAGTGAGCAATCTACGAACGACGATCGTTGCTCCTCTGTTTAACAAAAAGCTTTTTGCCAAACATCGGGACAGTTACAGTCAGATATTATATAGTTAATTGATGGCAACATCGCCCTGGGCACAATTCCAAAATAACTTCTGCTTCTGTAATTTTCTTTTTACCCCACTGGGGACGTGGAACCCCCTTGAAGCCCCCTGAAGGATCCCCTTTTACAATCTTTACAAACTCGTAAAGTGTACACTTGATGGTCTCTTCGAGAGTATCAGTGTGACTGTATTTATGTCCAATATTTGCATAATATTCATCTGCATATTTTATAGTCATTTCGCTATAAAACAGAGACAAAGCAAAGATTATGTCCCTGTCTCGTCTCAGATAGCAGTTTAGTTAGTTTAATGATAGACTGGTATGCTTTTATAGCAAGCCGTTGTTTCGTTTTAGTATTAATAGCGTTGGTACAAACAAATGATTAGTTCATTATCTGGGAAAGAAAGCATGGAATTTTTTTTCATTATGAATTGCCCACGAAATGAAAAATAAACATTTTCATGTCCGGAAATTTCAATAACGAGGAAGTTGGAAAAGTTATTAAAGCCCTTATAAAATGTGTAATGAACATACCCAAACGTCCTTTCGAAGTATAAAGGGAAGCGATGGAATTTGGTTGAGATACAAAATTATAGATACGTTGACGTAAGACGATACGTTGGAAGGTCTCCCACTAGGTGGACCGATGACCTGGTTAAGGTTGCGGGAAGGCGCTGGATGCGAGACGCACGGGATCGGGCAATGTGGCGACGCCTGGGGGAGGCCTATGTCCAGCAGTGGACGTCTTTCGGCTGAAACGATGATGATGATGACAAAATTATTGTAACGTAAGCAATATGTAGGATACAATTGATTTCATGAAAATTTATCGTTTCTGGGAACAATGATCACATTCCTCAGCTACCTATCTAAAGGGTTTAGGTACAAATAAAAGTGTTTCAATTCAACGATCAAATGAACTTGTAAAATGTCCAGGATCTAATAACTAGACCCTACTCAGGGTCAGCAAATAGGACCTATAGTTTACGTGCTCACTCCACCATATTCTTTGTGCCAAATTTCAAGCGGTTTCCCATCGGGGCGCATATTCCGTTACATTTTATACCGTTCCGGTCGACCGGGCCGGTCCGGAGGTCATTACCCATTGGCTTTTCCGTTTTACTGTTTCGGTTGTTGTTTTGCCGAAATTTTTCGGCCATCATCAGCCCGAAGTTGCCATACTTAGCGACTTCCTGCTCCTAACCATTTTTATGACATACAAGACGACGGAACCCGAGGCGTTAGCAGCAATTTGGGGTTTGTTGTCCTATATTTATCCTGATTTAATTCCTTTTGGAAGTTCGGTTTTGTCCCGAATCTTTTTTGTTACTGCTCATAAAGTCTTTAAGAGTTCGAGCCTCGGCCTTTTGAAGATTTAAGGATCAACGTATATAAGTTGTTTGATCTTCCCTATTGAATTTCTTGCCCTCATTCGTGATTACAATACCCTTAATCTGGGAACCGATAAATTTCGGGGTATTAAAGGAATCAATGTCTGTCGTTTGGTATCGATATTGAAAGTTGGTACTTTTTGGGAATGTATTAAAATATTTACTCTTCTCACTTGTAATTTGATTCGCAGATCATTGTACTGTATGCCATCATATCAGCTTTAACAGTTCTACTCACGTTTCAACGCTTGCCAATTTGCTGACTCATTTTGACAATTGCTAGGACGGACGACTCAGCAATCAGCATATTGATAGTGGGCTTCAACAAGCCTACACACGACGCAATCAAACGCCTCACTTATGATAAATTGTCCGACCAGATTGAGTGCGTAATGGCACCAAAAGACGCTTTAAAACTGAGTCAGTACTAAATCCCTCTCACCTCGAAAGAGGGTGAAAAGTTAATAGTCACCTACTTTATTCAAGAATACTTTATCCCAGGTAATAATATGAATACATGGCCAGCACTTGTGCGCTCGAGCTCCCCGCGAACAAGTGCCCGTCGCACACATTATAATAATCGATGGCATCACTTACCAGCTTATGAATATTTTACATCCCTCATAAGACTCATATGTCCCCCTTCCACCCCGTTTCACCCTTTACCGGGTAATGTCCGCCCGTAAATTGTGTTTTGCGAGTAATACGGCGTAACTAACACCCTTTTTACGCGATGTTATCAAGTTGCATTTAATGAAATTATACGCGATTATTAAGAGATACTTCATGGGCAATATTATCCTACCCTGGTATTCTATATTATGAAAGGATTTGGGGAACCGCCGGTGCGAATGAAAGGATTCTGATGGAAAATAATTAATTGTTTTGTATGATGGATTTAATGGCGCTCTGAAAGCACATAGAATATTATGTTATATTGAATTATTAATATTGTAAACTTTATAATGGAAATTCATTGTAATGATGTTGCAAATCTGCAGGCTGCGTTTAATTTCAGTAGATCTGAAATATATAATGAAATTTATGTTACAAATGTGTCTTGGCGCACCCATATTTTATACGAGATTATTATGAAACAAAACCCAAAAACTTCTTGCAACTGTTAATCTTTCTTAGTGTATTGGTAAATAAAAACAACAGTCAACTACCGCACCTAAATATAAAAAACCACCACCTAACCGCCTAATTATTGAAACGTAAAATAATATGAAAGCCCAAAACTGACAGCAGTCGAATGAAGACCAAATGAAGATGATATTTACTCCGAAATAAACAGAGCATAAGAATTTCTTTTAGGAAATAGTTACAATAAATTCCTCGGGACCAGTTTATAAATTTTAAACGAGTCACAATCTGAGTCACTGCGAGTTATTACGGAATATTTACCCACAGTAAACATAAGAAAATATATTTGTAATACGTTACATCAAAGAGAGTGTATTTTTTATGTCAATAATATTATAAATATTGGAGTTCAAATATAAGAGTAAGCGGGTAGATCAGGTCTGTGGAAGGATGGATCTCGAATACCAATCTTGTGTGCGGGGAATTTGGTTCTAAGTTACTTACTTCACTGTGTTTCAGATGTCTATTTATATTGCCAACTGAACTTATTACAAGCTTTATTTAGTTTCACTGTCTTGGGGTCTGTGTGTATGTAATCAAATCTTGCATGTTAAATTTGACTCACTTTCCGGTATTCGATTGAACTGAAATTTAATATACATGTTTGTTTCTCGTGAGATGCAATCTAACATATAAAAGCTCGTTTTGTCTATGTATCCTGTATACTTTCTTCTTTTTCTATTTTTTTATTATGTTTTCTAAATGTACACATTGGATAAGTAGGTGTAAGTAGACTTTTGAGGTGTATATGTAACTCATGTAGGTATATTATTATCTGTTGTAACCGTCTTTGAAGTCTGCCTTCTCGAAAACTACGCTACTAAATGATCGCAGTGACTAAAACCGCTGGCAAGTCATAAAATACATAACTATATTATATGACTCTCCAGGAAATAAAACCGGCGTTAGTCCATTCAAATCTTGCAGACTTACATGAAAATCAGATGAAGATATTTCCCTTAGTAACGACTACTCAAAGATATCTATCGTCAAAGTCGGCTCTTGTAATGCCGCGACCTTATCCTCACCTCGGAAACTCCAAGGTTGTCAAAGACTACTTCGAAAGTAGTTTTACGAATAATCAAGATCTAAATATCAGATATTTTGAGGTAAATCTGGCTTGATTTGTCAATAGCGTTTGATTTTGTGATAGTTGAACTATATTTACAACGAAAAACTCTTAATTAAATTTACCATTTATCACTAAATTAAATTCAATTTGTAGAGGCTTTTGAAAATAGTTTAAAACAATATATTGTTCTGTAAAGGGCATTTTACCAAATTGGTATATTTGCACGTTACCATTTTGGCTGAAAACCCTAATACTGTTCTCATAAAGTGATCTTTGCCTATATATATCTCGATAACAATGACACTTTGGAGTACCTACCGTATCTGAGGATATTATTTTTTATATTTACTACACTGTCCCACTGCAAATGCTTCCCCCAAATCCTTCCTGGTATTCCTTTCCTGAGCCGCCTCGAACCAGCCTTTGCAGTAGGCGTCAAGGTTGTCTTGCCACCTCGTTCTGGTCATTTTTTACAAGCTTTTATTTAGTTCAACCTGTCCTGGTGTCTATGTGTAATCAAACCTTGCAAGTTTAATTTGATCCTCTATCGATGTAGGTACGATTGAGCTGAAATTTTTCTTACGCGTTTGTTTCTCGTGACAACGCAATTTTTAATATAAACGGCTTATTTGTTTGCGATATTTAAAATAAACTCGTAAATTGTGGGGTAACTAATGTAACTTTTGTTGAGGAAGGTTATACCAGTGTCAAATTAAGGCAGAGTGCCCTGTTAAAAGATGCATGAAAGAAAAGGAAACAGGTTTATTTTTAATTGGCTAATTTTATTTTAAAATAAAAAGGCGGCTACTGCTTGTGCAGAAAACCTCAAACTGCGCAAATATAACAACTTTTTTGGGAGTAATATGTTTCAGCCATTTGGGGTTAAAATATTAGATCCATGGAGTTCGAGTGCTCATCAAGTGTTTCGAAACATCAATAAACAGTAAGTCGACTCTTCACATGACCATTTTCCCATATTTTCTATTGACAACGATGCGGACAATTTTTTTGACATCCAATGAGCTATTTCCCCTCTCCCCTTTCATATGTGCTTTTATATAGTTTTCATATATAGTCTGTTTACAGTTATTTTACCTCTGATTTTGCATCACAGTGATCCTTATTTATATTACCATAAGGTCGCTGTTTCGTTGCTGTCAGAGGACAAATAACAGTGAACGCACTGTAGATACGATTTAACGTTTGTACGTGGCGGGATCGTTGTCCGATATTTGAATGAAAAAAAATAAAAATTCGACGATACAGTGTCTAAAAAGTAATTAATTGAGTGCGTAGTTGCATAATACATAATATATAGTGTGGTGAGAGCTCGTGATTTCGTTTAATTTAGACGTAAACAAATACCTAAACGCCAAGAAATATTCATCCATCCACATTTTTTTGTTTCTTAATTGTTTGAATCGCTAAATAGTCAAAAACTACCAGTCAGTAATTAGAACGTTATACAGCGTACATCTGACATATTGAAGACTGTTTACAAACTCAATAAAGTTTATTAACTTAGGAAAACGAAACTTTTGAGATATGGTCAGTAAAGTGCGGCAAGTGACACGACCAGGTGTACTAAATGTAGTGGCGTATATCACCGATTGTGCGCCAGTCTCTGCAAAAAGTACCTCAGCCACAGTTAGGCCAGCGAACGCCAGCGTCCATTATAATGTCAACGCCACTAGCTGTGAAGACACCTACGGATGTGACAGAGTTGGTACAATCGACGACGCTGCTGCCAGCTGCTGCACCACCATCACCTATTGTGATGGTCATGGAGAACGGTTTAGCGGTCCCTCATGACGTGGCCTCCACATTGAAGCTGGTAGTGAAGGAAATGAGCACATTGCGGTTCCGGTATTGGAGTTCCGAAAAGATGTAGCTGAGCTGAAGGCGTCCAATGTCTTATGTCATGTCACATGGATGGAATAACGTCCAGGTGAAAACGTTTAACGTTCCATCATCGGACTACCAGACGTACGGCGATGCGTCATCGGTACATGGTGGATATCCCACCCATACGCACAAAACGTTTTGGGGACACTTTCATTATGCGTACAGCTAAGGAGTGGAATTCCCTGCCGGAGTCTGTGTTTCCGGATAGCTACAATCTTGGGGTCTTTAAGTCAATAGGTGAATAGGTTTTTTCTAGGCAAGCGTGCTTCACCGTCGACCACATCATCGCTTACCATCAGGTGAGATAGTGGTCAAGCGCAAGCCTATTGACGATAAAAAAAAAAGGTGCTTAAAAAAAGAGTCACGAAAAAGCTGTCTCTCCGTCAGCAGCTATAGGTGTGGTGGAGAGCGTCGTGCAGCAGCTCGATATAGACATCAATGATAGGGATCAGGTGTTGCTAGCTAACTAACTGGTCATTGCAAATGTACCTGAGAAACAAGCAGAGAATCCCACGCACCTTTGCCAGCTAATTGCAGTAACACTGGACGAGCACGACATCGTGACTGCAAAGCGAGTTGGCGGTAGACGCATGAAAACAACAAGCATAACAGTGTCAATAGAGCCCCGCCCTCGCGATATCATGATGTGCCTCGCCCGACGGGACCAGAGGGAAGCCGTGTTAAAAGGCGCCCGCGTCCTACGTCGCGATACGACAGAAATCTCAGGATCACTGGAAAACCTGTTCGGGCTACTGCAGAGATTCACGGGTGGCGTTTCGTTTGAACAAAGCGCAACCGCGTCTTAGTCAGAAACAAACCCGGCGAAGCCACGCACTGGATTGCATCTGAAGAAGATATTCAGCGTGTTGGACCATACACGGACACTTTTAAATTAACCTAGGTTTGGTGTAGCTCGTTATTCATCATGGTGTTTTATTCGCCTGGTTTTTTGATTAATAAGTTTCATTCTTTGTGTCATGATGTGGGGAGAGGGAAAAATGTAAGTGAGTACTATACTCGTAGTAACAAGAGGAACATAGTTTTATAGATATCTTAATCATAACTACCTAAAATACTTTATGTACAAACACTTTTTATATATTAGATAATAATTTAATCATGTTAGAGCTAAACTATATAATTATACAAAACATATTTACATAGTATATAAATAATATACGTATTATAATTTTTTTAAACATATTTCTACTTTGCGCTTGTACAGATGTAACACTTTACACAAGACTACTTTTTACTTATTTACCTAGTTACCTTATTTTTTTTTTATAATAATAACTACCAACCTTCGATGAAATATAATATTTATTATATCTTTTACCATACTATATATACTAGACAATATATAACCATAACACTTTGTTTTTTATTTATGACACTTATTTACCTATTTATATTTACTCTTTTATTTTATTTTTTTACTTAAGGTTTCATTAGTTCGCGGTCAGCGTCAATCAGTCGAGACCGGCTATCGCTGAAAAGCAGCGCTGTGGCTCTGTCTTGCACGTGAGTCCCAGCATTATGCTGAGTGTTTACCGTTTTGCGTGGTTGTGACCCATACTTTGTTGTATTCGGATTTAAATTAATTATTCCTTTTGTTTTCCATTTTCTTTCTTTCGATAAATAATCAATATTAATTAAGTGCATTCGGTTGTAAATAATGAACGAATTATAATTTAAATTGAAAACATTTTAGCCAACTAATTTATTTCCTGTTTATATTATTCTTTCAGAAATACGCAAAAAGAAAAAGCACACATAGATTTCATGTGGACATTGTGGATAAAAGGTATACCTATATCAAATAAATTAATGGTTCCGTAGACCGGCAGAGCGTTGCGTGGGCATTTGGGCAAATTGGGCCCAACACATTATGTACTGAATATTCAATTCTTTTGCCTTCTTCAATTTGCTATAGTAGACGGGCATTTGAATTTGGGCAGTATAAGTTGGCACATACCATGTTGACTGATTAGATTACTATAGGTAGAATAAATATTACTAGAATAGAATAGAATATACTTTATTGTACACCACAAAATTATACACATTTCCAAGAAAACTTATTTATACGGGTACAAAGGCGGTCTTATCGCTGACAGCGATATCTACTAGACAAACTTTGGATGGACTGAAAAAAACTTAGAATAAAAAAGGGGGTAGTCTGTGGTGTACTGCTATTAAATTAAAAATAAATATACACAAGATTATATTACTATAATAAATACTATACATAATTAAATTATAATAATAACATACATAATTTGTTTCGTGTCCTTTAAAAATAACAACAAGAAAATTACCAACAACTAAGATCATTATTAAGTGCCTATCTTGAAATCCACCCTGTAGATTTATTTCAAACTCAACCACGCGGTAAGTGATAGGGCGTTCCATTTCCAAAACACAGCTAAAGTACAAAGTAAATATCCTATACCCTTTCGACCTTACAATCTTCGCGAAATAACAAGGAACTCCATTTTTCCCTTACACGCAAGATAACTTAGTAGCTCATCGAGGGCTTCGCACCTTCGTCGGACCCTTACAACTTACACAAAATAAGCAACTCTTTTTTTATCTCCAACCAACTTGACAGTTCATTTCAGAACAAAATATATAGAACCTGTTTTGTTTCGGGCGAACACATTTATAAATTTGAGTTTTGTTTGATATTAGCCGTCATAATAGTTAACCAATTTTATTTACATCACACCGATAAGAGATTTTTACAAAGCGAAATTGCACGTTCGTTCACATGGATGCAGATCGAGGAGTTTGCTCTTGAAATTTTCTCGACGCAAATTAAATTGCGGCGCACCATCAGCAAGGTTAGCCCGTGGCCTAAATTATGTAGCCAAAGTTAAAACTCAGTCTACTGTTACTAATAGTTAGAGAATTATCAACTAATATCAAGAGGTATTGGATTGGTATCGGCCTCCAATCCAACCGGTTGCGGCTGATATTCAATATTTAACACGGAGAGCCTGCCGTGTGACCTTTGCAAACCGAAGCCCAGTTTACTCGGCGAAAACAGTAACCGGGCCTTTGGCCTCAAACTCTGTCAGATGTTCAATCAAATATGTGTTGTGTATGACATATTATTTTTCGAGCTCGTAAGATTCTTTCAGAGTAACAGCAGTCGCGATTTAAGCAAAATAAAACAGACTGGTATAAATTGGTACCGTAAACGACTATTAGAAGGTCATTATCATATTGTCACTTAGCTTCGAAAATATTTACAAAATATATGTAGATAATTTTGCAATTTATATATCAAGGGCTTTATTAACAACATAATTCCGCCTAATCTATGTACATAAATGACAAAGTCAATATCCTCCAAAAATTCCATCTACCAGTGTAATGAGATAAGTCAATGAACTTTCTTCGGTACATACTTTATCCCTATTGATGTGCTCGGTGTCTACGGGCGATTTAGCTAAGTACATAGAGTACTGAGCGCGGTAGAGTGGCACCCATCATCGTTTGAGCCCGATGACGAGAGCAATAGAGATGTCCCTATCCGGTTCAAGACGACTATGCAAATGAATTTTAGTATAGATGGGTACAAAAGCGTTTTAGTAGTTTATTTGAATTGAATTATAGAACTAAACTTGAGCATTAATTTTGTATTTTATCTTCCTATACTGTATGACGGATTGCCGAACGACGAATTGTATGCGAATTTGCGAGTGGCAGTGGGCAGGGCACATTGCTGCCAGAACGGATGGCCGATGGGGCCGAAAAGTTCTGGAATGGCGACTGCGAACCGGAAGACGATAGGCCTTCCACTAGGTGGACCGATGACCTGGTTAAGGTTGAGGGCAGGCGCTGGATGCGAGACGCACAGAATCAGCCAATGTGGCGACGCCTTGTGGAGGCCTATGTCCAGCAGTGGACGTCTTTCGGCTGAAATGATGATGATGATGATGACTGTATGACCTTTATTTTACGCAGCCTCTTTTCATTTGTTATGATTTCTTAACATCAGACACTTGTGTGGTGTACGCCTCCTCCTTCTCAGGGAGAGGAGACTTATGCTACGCTACGTTACGGTACGTTCATGTAAGATACTTATAGTCTGCTTGTGTTCAAAAATTCATCCTTATCCGTATATGAGTGTTAGATTAGACGGTATTATATAATAAAAATCTCCACAAACTTTCATTTACTTTAAGTATTGATGAAGGGAAAAATGTTAAAAGCATTATGTAATGATGTTGGATTATCTAGCTGTATTAGTATTGTTACTCATGATTGCATTTTTAAGTGGCGTTAAGACAAACAAAGATTAGTGGCGTATACCACCGGCCATATTTGTTTTATTAAAAGATGTTTTGAATGAAAAAGCATAGTGTGAGTAAGGTCTTTAGAATACATTGAAGCCCTAGGCAAGTGGCATTCTATCAAAGAAAGCGTCGCCAGAGCTATTCGAACAAACTCAAAAATGTATGAAAATGTCAATGTCACGTAATCAATCCCTTACATTTTAACATTTTAACCATCGCCATCACTGATATAATGACACTTTGTAAAAGCCTATCGATAAATAAATATTGTATTATTTTTTTTTTTTTAAACAAGCTTTTTTTATCTTCTTCTCAGCAAATCCTTTCATTTGATACCCATATCATAGTAGTGCACAAAAAATAACTAGTCCGCCATCTTGAGCCTTCCGCCATATTGGATGTAGAATGAATGAACTTAGCTAACCATGCATTGTCATCCAAACTAAACGTGTATGCAAAATTTCATCTTAATCGGTGGTGGATAACTGCTTTAAAATTCAGTTGCAAGATTTGACCCGAACACACTTACATACATAAATACATTGCAAGTTAAATAAAAGCTTATAAAAGACATTCTATTAGCGATTAAGTTTGTCTAGAAGTCAAAATGTATCGGATTTAAAAGAGCTAGCAAAATCTCACGTACTGACAGTAATTTGTTAAATTTATTAAACATTTCGCGTGTCAGTGTTCACGTTTTTAATCTGTCGACATTGTCGAAGCGATCACTTTCCAGGAAACAATACATTATTAAACAGACAGACTTGTATTGTTCATATTATTATTTATGAAGTTCTGGACGCATTATATGAAGTGTCATGGCTGTTTACACTGATTGATGTATAATAATTTTGATGGTTAACATAATTGTAATATTTTATGTAGGTATCCTTTCGTAAATTTAATATCCAACTCAAAAACCTGAAAGTATCAGACATACTAATGGGTGTACTGAGTTGGTGTGTTAAATACTCATACTAATGGGTGTTGTGTAAGGGACTGTACTGATTTTGTGTTTCTATATTCTAAGAAAATATGTAAGTACTCGCAATTTTGCATAGTAAAAAACCTTATCGTTGTAATATAATTTGAATCGTGTCGAAACATCGGAATAGTTGCTTACTTTTAAAAGATACCGTGTTCTTTTTCCAACTTATTCATATTTACCTACACGAACACGTTATCACTATATCTAAGGGAGGAAAATAAACAACAAAAATGGCAATCACTTATAATTCTGCGCGGGTAGTGTGGGGTCAAACCTTCCCTTAGTTAACGAGCGGCACAGAACGCGCTTAACAAACGAGAGGCGGTATTCGCACGATATTTGTACTACACGACTATATTGACGATAAAGGGTCTGCAGAATTGTAAAAATCGTTGTGGTAATGTTAATATGTCCCAAAGTAGGGAAAAATGTTGGCGAGGCCCAGATTCTGTTGAAGATTCAATAGCAACAAGTGGCAATGGAATAGTAGAAGTAGTTGAATGATTTTCAATATTTTTTATGCACGTTCTCATACTTAATCAATTTTCAGATTCTTCAAATTTGATGCCCTTTATCTTAGCGAAGGTACGATATATGATCACAAAACTTGATGAAGGCTTGTGCAAGGATCGGTGATTTAATAAGACTTTCTTATAAAGATCAGATTCACTAACGATGCTTGCCTTCACTGATGATGACTAAGATACAGTTAGAAAGCAAAAATAATGCAATATGTTTATTTCAAAATCACTGAATTTCAACTGAATTATGTAGAGTGACGAGAAATCGTAGAGATACTTGGAAGGAAATGAAGGTCTAAAATACCAGCAAGTGAGCAATCTACGAACGACGATCGTTGCTCCTCTGTTTAACAAAAAGCTTTTTGCCAAACATCGGGACAGTTACAGTCAGATATTATATAGTTAATTGATGGCAACATCGCCCTGGGCACAATTCCAAAATAACTTCTGCTTCTGTAATTTTCTTTTTACCCCACTGGGGACGTGGAACCCCCTTGAAGCCCCCTGAAGGATCCCCTTTTACAATCTTTACAAACTCGTAAAGTGTACACTTGATGGTCTCTTCGAGAGTATCAGTGTGACTGTATTTATGTCCAATATTTGCATAATATTCATCTGCATATTTTATAGTCATTTCGCTATAAAACAGAGACAAAGCAAAGATTATGTCCCTGTCTCGTCTCAGATAGCAGTTTAGTTAGTTTAATGATAGACTGGTATGCTTTTATAGCAAGCCGTTGTTTCGTTTTAGTATTAATAGCGTTGGTACAAACAAATGATTAGTTCATTATCTGGGAAAGAAAGCATGGAATTTTTTTTCATTATGAATTGCCCACGAAATGAAAAATAAACATTTTCATGTCCGGAAATTTCAATAACGAGGAAGTTGGAAAAGTTATTAAAGCCCTTATAAAATGTGTAATGAACATACCCAAACGTCCTTTCGAAGTATAAAGGGAAGCGATGGAATTTGGTTGAGATACAAAATTATAGATACGTTGACGTAAGACGATACGTTGGAAGGTCTCCCACTAGGTGGACCGATGACCTGGTTAAGGTTGCGGGAAGGCGCTGGATGCGAGACGCACGGGATCGGGCAATGTGGCGACGCCTGGGGGAGGCCTATGTCCAGCAGTGGACGTCTTTCGGCTGAAACGATGATGATGATGACAAAATTATTGTAACGTAAGCAATATGTAGGATACAATTGATTTCATGAAAATTTATCGTTTCTGGGAACAATGATCACATTCCTCAGCTACCTATCTAAAGGGTTTAGGTACAAATAAAAGTGTTTCAATTCAACGATCAAATGAACTTGTAAAATGTCCAGGATCTAATAACTAGACCCTACTCAGGGTCAGCAAATAGGACCTATAGTTTACGTGCTCACTCCACCATATTCTTTGTGCCAAATTTCAAGCGGTTTCCCATCGGGGCGCATATTCCGTTACATTTTATACCGTTCCGGTCGACCGGGCCGGTCCGGAGGTCATTACCCATTGGCTTTTCCGTTTTACTGTTTCGGTTGTTGTTTTGCCGAAATTTTTCGGCCATCATCAGCCCGAAGTTGCCATACTTAGCGACTTCCTGCTCCTAACCATTTTTATGACATACAAGACGACGGAACCCGAGGCGTTAGCAGCAATTTGGGGTTTGTTGTCCTATATTTATCCTGATTTAATTCCTTTTGGAAGTTCGGTTTTGTCCCGAATCTTTTTTGTTACTGCTCATAAAGTCTTTAAGAGTTCGAGCCTCGGCCTTTTGAAGATTTAAGGATCAACGTATATAAGTTGTTTGATCTTCCCTATTGAATTTCTTGCCCTCATTCGTGATTACAATACCCTTAATCTGGGAACCGATAAATTTCGGGGTATTAAAGGAATCAATGTCTGTCGTTTGGTATCGATATTGAAAGTTGGTACTTTTTGGGAATGTATTAAAATATTTACTCTTCTCACTTGTAATTTGATTCGCAGATCATTGTACTGTATGCCATCATATCAGCTTTAACAGTTCTACTCACGTTTCAACGCTTGCCAATTTGCTGACTCATTTTGACAATTGCTAGGACGGACGACTCAGCAATCAGCATATTGATAGTGGGCTTCAACAAGCCTACACACGACGCAATCAAACGCCTCACTTATGATAAATTGTCCGACCAGATTGAGTGCGTAATGGCACCAAAAGACGCTTTAAAACTGAGTCAGTACTAAATCCCTCTCACCTCGAAAGAGGGTGAAAAGTTAATAGTCACCTACTTTATTCAAGAATACTTTATCCCAGGTAATAATATGAATACATGGCCAGCACTTGTGCGCTCGAGCTCCCCGCGAACAAGTGCCCGTCGCACACATTATAATAATCGATGGCATCACTTACCAGCTTATGAATATTTTACATCCCTCATAAGACTCATATGTCCCCCTTCCACCCCGTTTCACCCTTTACCGGGTAATGTCCGCCCGTAAATTGTGTTTTGCGAGTAATACGGCGTAACTAACACCCTTTTTACGCGATGTTATCAAGTTGCATTTAATGAAATTATACGCGATTATTAAGAGATACTTCATGGGCAATATTATCCTACCCTGGTATTCTATATTATGAAAGGATTTGGGGAACCGCCGGTGCGAATGAAAGGATTCTGATGGAAAATAATTAATTGTTTTGTATGATGGATTTAATGGCGCTCTGAAAGCACATAGAATATTATGTTATATTGAATTATTAATATTGTAAACTTTATAATGGAAATTCATTGTAATGATGTTGCAAATCTGCAGGCTGCGTTTAATTTCAGTAGATCTGAAATATATAATGAAATTTATGTTACAAATGTGTCTTGGCGCACCCATATTTTATACGAGATTATTATGAAACAAAACCCAAAAACTTCTTGCAACTGTTAATCTTTCTTAGTGTATTGGTAAATAAAAACAACAGTCAACTACCGCACCTAAATATAAAAAACCACCACCTAACCGCCTAATTATTGAAACGTAAAATAATATGAAAGCCCAAAACTGACAGCAGTCGAATGAAGACCAAATGAAGATGATATTTACTCCGAAATAAACAGAGCATAAGAATTTCTTTTAGGAAATAGTTACAATAAATTCCTCGGGACCAGTTTATAAATTTTAAACGAGTCACAATCTGAGTCACTGCGAGTTATTACGGAATATTTACCCACAGTAAACATAAGAAAATATATTTGTAATACGTTACATCAAAGAGAGTGTATTTTTTATGTCAATAATATTATAAATATTGGAGTTCAAATATAAGAGTAAGCGGGTAGATCAGGTCTGTGGAAGGATGGATCTCGAATACCAATCTTGTGTGCGGGGAATTTGGTTCTAAGTTACTTACTTCACTGTGTTTCAGATGTCTATTTATATTGCCAACTGAACTTATTACAAGCTTTATTTAGTTTCACTGTCTTGGGGTCTGTGTGTATGTAATCAAATCTTGCATGTTAAATTTGACTCACTTTCCGGTATTCGATTGAACTGAAATTTAATATACATGTTTGTTTCTCGTGAGATGCAATCTAACATATAAAAGCTCGTTTTGTCTAGGTATCCTGTATACTTTCTTCTTTTTCTATTTTTTTATTATGTTTTCTAAATGTACACATTGGATAAGTAGGTGTAAGTAGACTTTTGAGGTGTATATGTAACTCATGTAGGTATATTATTATCTGTTGTAACCGTCTTTGAAGTCTGCCTTCTCGAAAACTACGCTACTAAATGATCGCAGTGACTAAAACCGCTGGCAAGTCATAAAATACATAACTATATTATATGACTCTCCAGGAAATAAAACCGGCGTTAGTCCATTCAAATCTTGCAGACTTACATGAAAATCAGATGAAGATATTTCCCTTAGTAACGACTACTCAAAGATATCTATCGTCAAAGTCGGCTCTTGTAATGCCGCGACCTTATCCTCACCTCGGAAACTCCAAGGTTGTCAAAGACTACTTCGAAAGTAGTTTTACGAATAATCAAGATCTAAATATCAGATATTTTGAGGTAAATCTGGCTTGATTTGTCAATAGCGTTTGATTTTGTGATAGTTGAACTATATTTACAACGAAAAACTCTTAATTAAATTTACCATTTATCACTTAATTAAATTCAATTTGTAGAGGCTTTTGAAAATAGTTTAAAACAATATATTGTTCTGTAAAGGGCATTTTACCAAATTGGTATATTTGCACGTTACCATTTTGGCTGAAAACCCTAATACTGTTCTCATAAAGTGATCTTTGCCTATATATATCTCGATAACAATGACACTTTGGAGTACCTACCGTATCTGAGGATATTATTTTTTATATTTACTACACTGTCCCACTGCAAATGCTTCCCCCAAATCCTTCCTGGTATTCCTTTCCTGAGCCGCCTCGAACCAGCCTTTGCAGTAGGCGTCAAGGTTGTCTTGCCACCTCGTTCTGGTCATTTTTTACAAGCTTTTATTTAGTTCAACCTGTCCTGGTGTCTATGTGTAATCAAACCTTGCAAGTTTAATTTGATCCTCTATCGATGTAGGTACGATTGAGCTGAAATTTTTCTTACGCGTTTGTTTCTCGTGACAACGCAATTTTTAATATAAAAGCTTGTTGATTGTTTCAGTTTCTACCATCATGCGAGGATCAAGCTAGAGAAAATGTTGAAAAGTGATGGCTATGGTAAAAATGCCAAAATGTAAGTGATTGATCAAGTGACATTTCGATAGCGGTATACAAACTTTTTTTCAATCGTTACTACGACGCTTTCATTGATTGAATGCCACTTGTATAGCGCCTTTTTTAGGGTTACGTACCCAAAGGATAAAAACGGGACCCCATTACTAAGACTCCGCGATCCGTCTGTCTGTCTGTCTGTCTGCCTGTCCGTCTGTCCGTCTGCCACCAGGCTGTTTCTCATGAACCGTGAAAGCTAGACAGGTGCAATTTTCACAGATGATGTATTTCTGTTGCCGTTATAACAACAAATACTAAAAAAAATATAAAATTAATATGTAAGTACAACAAACGTGATATTTTTGCGGTAACGGTACGGAACTTTTCATGCGCGAGTCCGACTCGCACTTGGCCGGTTTTTTTGTTTGGGTTGAGTAATCATCCAATGACTTCTCTGTGTAAGACTTTTACTGACTAAAACCCACCCGTGTTCCTTCAGTTGCTTGCGCCAGGGCCGCGGTAACTCTCTTTCAAATGGACGGGTGGGTCGCGGATAACGCGACCCACCCGTCCATTTTTAGTGACATCTCTTTGAGGCGCGTGGAATACTACGCACCGTCAACTCGTGCCTGGTACTTATCAGACGGCGACCCATTACTCGGCCTCCGCAAGTTTGCGCCTACGACGGCCAGGCAACGGCTCCCGACGTCCAGGGCGTCTCCTGTGGTGGCTGGGAGCATGAGGGCATCTCCGTTGCGTCTCCCTCACACTTCCTCCTTCGTGAGCATTACTGCTTCGCAGTAGAAGGTGACAGCTTCCTATGTCCTCTCGCTCCGCACCATGGCCTAAACCAGGGCTTCACGAGGACACGGCAATGCTCCGCCCAAGCGTGGCAGACCACAGAATGGTAACACCCAGGCTTTCCGCCCGCCTTTTCCTGAACAGGAACCTCCCGAAACAGCCGTGTCCGGTGAGGGCCTTTGTCAGGTGGAAGGTGAGGACGCCGTGGCGCCTTTCGAACCACTCCTCAAAGAAAGCCTTATCGCTACAATTGTCGTGCCCAGCGCTGGGTTGTGATAGTCGCTCTCTCCATGTCACCATGAGATCCTGCCGGAGCTCTGTCCGCAGAGGCTGGTATAGAGCTTATGATAGTGTCATTGTGCGCCGCAACTGTACAGAAAAATGGCGAAAGGATGAGTATGCCAGCAACCATAGAGAAATGTTCTAACCCCTTTATTTGAATCAACACAATTTCAGGACACTAAATAGTTATCTTAGTTTCCAACTGCCATAACTACCACATGCTGTTTGAAAACTAGCTAAATATTCATTACATTGCAAACTCATACGGATGAGTTATTCAATTCAACTCGGTTCTTTGTTAGTAATTGTTAGTTTGTTTGTGAACTACTAAACATTGTATTCAAAAATAGTCTTTGCTGTGGTTTCGTGGAATCGTGCATTTTCGGGAATAACACTATACTTATTAATTTTCGTGTCGGTGATTTCTTGTTCTTAATTCAAATTTTCTTCGATCCAATACTCAGCCACGTCGGTAGCTTTAGCGCTGGCCACGCAAAGATCTCGCATGGTGTAGGTGTGTTTGCATAAGGAGCAGGACAGGAGTCGGGGCAATGTCCGTCGAGTGGTTCCGCAGTCAAATTTTAAAACAGTATTAGTAATCATTGATAATTTAGAATCAGTTCCAGAGATTAGCTTTCACAAATGTATAGGTAAGCAAACAAAATAATCTTCATAATATTGCCTAGTTCAGTTTAGATAGGTTTTAAAATCATACTATATTATTATTATTTTATTATCCTATCCTGCTAATATCATAAATGCAAAAGTTTGTGAGTGTGTGTTGTATGTTTATTACTCAATCACGCCAAAATGACTGCACGGATCTGGTTGAAATTATGCACAGCGATAGATTATAGTCAAAAATAGCACTTAGGATACTTTTTATCCCAGGAATATGTTCCCTCGGGATAATTTTCTGGCAGCTGGCAGAAGCTATTACAACATCATTTAAAAACTCAGCCACATTCGTAAATCTTTCACAAGAGGTATTCTGGGAAATTTTCTTTAGAAAAAGTGGCAACAGGAAGATAACCGGGGGTCGACAATAAACTGTATGTGAAGTTTAATAACTCTTAAGATCAACTATGAATGACTTTAAAGGTAAGGGAAACACTGATTAGATTGTGTGAAAGATAATAAGGATAAAATCGGGATTACTTTTGATATGGCGGCTAATAAAGAAGTATAGCTCGGACATGATAACTGAGCACCCGAAATGTCAATATCACTCTAACGTTCGACTCTCGCTATTGGCTCACGAGGCGAACGCGGGGCGCCGCGCGGGTATCGGGAGAGGGGTCGTTAGACATTTCAGGTGCTCAATTAACTTAACCGAGCTAGAGAAGACAAGTTGTCCAAATAAATTAGGACCAGAGGAGGGTAGGTAATAAAACATGAAAAGTGTAACACACCATAATTACTACCATTAACGCCATCTGTGTATAAAGCTGTAAACTATTACCAACAAGTAAGCGTAGCCAACTAACTGCGTTACTATCATTGATTGTATTGTAAATTGTTCGCAAGACTGATACTAGATGTCGCTGTTCACTCACCACTGTTTTCTAGATCGCGGTGTTAAAAATCGCCGCGAGTTAATGACCCTCGCTAAAAACATTGTTTTATTTAAGAATTCTCCTAATCAATTGCACCTACCGCTTCATCCTACTTGGAAAAGTGCGTAAGACTCTCTGGCTAGCTAGTTTTCGTGACATATTTATATTTTTTGGGTGAGAGGTCATCTACCGCCTCCCTCGTCCAAGCGGGCGTAGTGAAGTTGGTGGAAACCTACTATAGTAACTGTTGTCTTAAAACAGTAATTTGTGTAATCATCCATACTTGGAAATTACTGAAATAAATAGTTCTGCCAAAACCCTGGAGTTTTGAGTTTTCCTGTCTGCCGGAACGAGTGACGTCCTCGACTTCCAGTCAACGCTAACCCCCTTACAAAAGTAGATAACATACTGTATAAATAGAATTATCAAAGCTCGTTCATTCTCTGTTTAAAAATAATCCAACGAGAATATAATTACAATATCGTATCTAATTACTCAAGACTAAAATAAACCCACCATAATAAGGGTTACCAACATAAAGTTATTTAATTTAATATTCTCTCCGCCTCTATATACGCACGTAGACGAAACGAACTGTCAAAAATTCATGAGTTATTCAAAATAGACGAAGTTTGTTCCATTAAAGCGCAGATATACGACTGTAACTGATTTTAAAATGAACATCACATCTAAACGGCCTGTCGTAATTTTTGTTTTTTAATGCTAGACGATTTTGTTAATATTTTGAGCTGTGGACATTTTTAGTTGTATTTGTACGTATATGACATACTTGAATAAATTTGTTAAGCTATGTTGAACACGGACAAAAACTTACAATGGCACCAACCGGCGTATTTTTATGACATTTCCTCCACTCAAAGTTTATTTAATTATCTACATTTTGATTTACGGCTTTTTTAAGTCAAATAATAATAGGCAAAATATAAAAAGTACACCAAAAAATACATACAGAAAACACCATAACAAAGGAGTACAAAGATATTACTTATTTCTTGAGAAATTTCGAAATTAAGAAGAAATGTAGACAAATAGTGTGTGAGAACAGGAAGAGAAGAAAAGTGAACGATTACGTATATCACTTGCACATATAGTGTAAGTGATATATACTTAAATAAATATCATCATCATCATCATCATCATATCAGCCGAAAGACGTCCACTGCTGGACATAGGCCTCCCCCAAGTGTCGCCACATTGACCGGTCCCGTGTGTCCCGCATCCAGCGAATCCCCGCAACCTTCACCAGGTCATCGGTCCACCTGGGGGGAGGCCTTCCAACGCATCGTCTTCCGGTTCGCGGTCGCCACTCCAGAACTTTTCTGCCCCATCGGCCATCCGTTCTGCGAGCAATGTGCCCTGCCCACTGCCACTTAAGTTTGGCAATTCTTCGGGCTATGTCGGTAACCCTGGTTCTCTTGCGGATCTCTACATTTCTGATTCGATCACGCAAGGATACTCCGAGCATAGCCCTCTCCATTGCCCTTTGCGTGACTGTAAGCTTTCTGATGAGGCCCGTTGTGAGCGACCACGTCTCAGAGCCATAGGTCATCACTGGCAACACACACTGGTCATAGACCTTCGTCTTGAGACACTGTGGTAAGTTGGACGAGAAGACACCGCGCAATTTCCCGAACGCTGCCCAGCCGAGTCGGATTCGACGGTTGACCTCTTTCTCGAAGTTTCCCCTACCCAACTGGATCGTTTGTCCCAGGTAGACATAATCTTCCACAACTTCGAGTGTTGAGTCTCCAACCTTGATAGGAGTGGGTGTTACATGGGCATTCAACATAACCTTGGTTTTGTCCATGTTCATTTTAAGACCCACTCTTTTGGAAGCTCTACTGAGGTCATCGGGCATTATACTGAGGTCCTCCATGGTCTCAGCCATGACCACTATATCGTCGGCAAACCGAAGGTGAGTGATGTACTCGCCATTGACGTTGATGCCTAGCCCTCTTGAGTCCAGAACCTTGAAGACATCCTCCAGTGCAGCGGTGAACAGTTTCGGAGATATGACGTCTCCCTGTCTCACACCTCGCTGCAGAAAGATAGGTTCCGAGGCCTGATCCTGAAGTCGGACTGATATGGTGGCGTTTTTGTACAAACACTTCAACACCTCGATGTACCGGTAGTCGATTTGGCACCGTTGGAGAGACTGCAGTACAGCCCAAGTCTCGATTGAATCGAAGGCTTTCTCGTAGTCCACAAACGCTAAACAGAGAGGCAGGTTATACTCTTCGGTCTTCTGTTTAACCTGCCGCAGCGTATGTATGTGGTCTACGGTGCTAAAGCCTTTTCGGAATCCGGCTTGTTCGGGAGGCTGGCAATCGTCAAACCTGCGCGCGAGACGATTCGTGATGACTCTTGAAAACAGCTTGTAGACATGGCTAAGAAGTGAGATGGGCCTATAGTTCTTCGACAGGGCATTGTCACCCTTCTTGAAAAAGAGTACCACCACACCCCTGCACCATGCCTGTGGCGTTTTCCCCTCGAGTATGACGGCACCAAAGAGCTTCTGAAGGGCCTTAAGTATTGGTTTACCACCCGCCTTCAGGCGTTCGGCCGTAATGCCGTCATCACCCGGTGCCTTGTTATTCTTAAGCTGTTTAAGAGCCATCCTAATCTCGTACAGGCTGACGTCCGGTATGTCTTCGGTATAGTGACGGGTCAATCTAGCTCTAGGGTCTTTTACTAGATTCGCGACGGGTTTACTGGTTGACGTGTACAACTGCCCATAGAATTTCTCGATCTCCCTCAGAAGCTCCGGTTTGGCGGATATGATCCTGCCATCGTCGGTCTTCAGTTTCGTGAGCTGGCTCTGCCCAATAGACAGATCTCTTGCAAAGACCTTGGAGCCCTTATTCCGCTCAATTGCGCCTTTAATACGCTCAGTATTATAGCGGCGGAGGTCGCTTTTCAAGGACTTTGAGATCCGTCTATTAGGCTGCCGGTATTTCAACGCATCGTCTGAAGACTGCAGGATCATCTCACGCCTCTTCTTCATAAGCTTGTGAGTAGGATCAGAGATCTTTTTATTTATATCTGTACGGCGGGTCTTGAAAAACTTAGACCCGACCGTATGGACAGCTTCCACGAACCCGTCGCTGTATTCGTCCACGGAGCTCCCTAGGCACTCGAAACGATTCTGGAGTTCGAGCTGAAAGCTCTCGGGGTTTTGGATCTGGATCTGTGCTGGACGGAGCGTTGACTTCATCAGTCGAGACCTTTCAAGCTTGATATTAATGTTCAATGTGCCTCTTACCATTCGGTGATCGCTCCCGGTTTTCACCGAATTGATCACAGAGACATCATTGAACATTTGCTTCTTGGTTGACATGATGAAGTCGATCTCGTTTTTTGTTGCACCATCGGGGCTTTGCCAGGTCCACTTCCTATGCTCACGCTTTCTGAAGAAGGAGTTCATCATGTAGAGGCCCTCCTTCTCCATAAAACTGGCCAGTAGGTGACCCCGGTGGTTCCGACGTCCAACTCCAAATTGCCCCACTTGCAGCTCATCCTCGTCTCGTTTGCCCAGTTTTGCGTTGAAGTCCCCCATGACAACGGTGAAGTGAGTTTTGAAACCATTCATGGCTATAGAGATATCCTCATACATGGTCTCTACCTCGTCGTCGGGGTGTGCCGAGGTCGGTGCGTAGACCTGTATGACCTTCAGCGAATATCTCGAGGATATTCTGAGTATAAGGTACGCCACCCTGGTCGACACACTCTCGATCTTCATCACGTTGTTCACAAGGGACTTGTGGACGATAAACCCGACACCACCCTGGGACTGCCGGTCACCCTCTCGGAAATAGAGCAGGTTACCGGATTTGAGGATTATCGAGTCCTCCCCCTCTCTTCGGACTTCAGATAACCCTATAATACTCCATCGCAACCTGCTCAATTCTTCCTCGAGTTCGGCTATCTTCTCGTCGGTCCGGAGTGTTCGCGTGTTGTAAGTTGCCAGGGCCAGTCGTCGGTGTTTATTGGGGTAGCCGGATTCACTTTTGGGATTCTTCGCACCCCTTGCCACGCCATCGCCTCGACCGCTACCGTAGTCGAGGGTAGACGGGCTGCCGGGTACTCGGGGCCGTTTTTTTTTTGTGCTATTCATTTGGTTTGGGGGGGGTTTGCCTTAATCGCCACGCTTGGCAGGCGGGTTGGCGATCGCAGTTTGTTGTTGAAGAGCACAGAGAACGCTGCTGCCCATTCTCTGGTGTATCCCTTAGTCGCCTCTTACGACACCCACGGGAAGATATGGGATGGTGAGATTCTTTACGTCCGACACCATACGGAGCAGTAAATAAATATATAACTATAAAATCTATAGATACTAAATATTTATATATATACTTATAAAGATCAGAGTTGAGAGAAAAGATAATGCTCTTTTAATCTTTTTTAAAAAGCGATACAGTATCTAGATATCTGATGCTAGGCGGAATATTTTGTGTCGCGCGGGTTCGCTTCAAACCCGTTTGAGTTTTGTGCCATCAAGGTTGTAGGCTTCTATCATCGTCTTAACTAAAGTACAAAAGTATAACATATTAAATAAATACATGTACTTGGAAATACTTCAAGTGAACGTGAAAAGTTCGAGAGTTTTAATTTATGTAATGAATGATTTTACGGCAGTTATTATGTTTCCGCTCGAGTAGAGTAGGTTTGAATCTCGTGTGGGAAAGTTTTTGATAAGTTTGGTTTGTAGTAGGTACTTTTATTAATTAGAAATCATTTTGTAATTATAACTTGCTAAGTAAAATTATTATTGAACTTTAGTTTTTATTACGTTCTACATATGTACCTAGTTTCTTACTGAAACTGTTTCGATTGACATTTTCAATAAGGAATGGCTTCGATTCTTATGGCTAGAGCCGAATTTAATTTACTTTTTTTTTTCGAGACAATTTACAACGTTTGAACACAGTAGAAATAATTATTACAAATGCAACGTCTGTGGCTTTCATTCTGTCATCAGCAGGACTAGATTATTAAGATAGTTAAGTTAGGTGTTGCCATATGTGGGTCATGCTCTGGAGAGGGATACTACACTCACATTGGGCATCAGACGTTGTCTTTAAGATTAAACTAATAATACTTACACCATATCTTAATAGCAGGTGAAGACAGAAAAAAGTGGAAGAATTCACCAAGTTAGTATATATAGTATAAGAATTTTATGAGATTATGTTCTTTATACTGTAAATTAAATTGAAAAGCTCCAACAATTATCTGCAAAGTGTACATGAAAAACCGACAGAATACATGTACACAAACCCAGTTTAGGCACTACAAATAACAATGGTTGACTGGACGGTAAGCTTTAAGGACACACTACTTTTCTCTCTAAATCGATAGATATAAATACATGTATTTCCTTACCATGAACAAACTACATTCAACAGGAGTGACAAACATTTCTCCCACCTTCATAACTCAGCACAACGTAAACAAGTTTTCCTCCTACCTACAATACGAGCAGACAAAGCACTTCCTTTGTTTTTGTTTGTCTAACGTCTATCATAATGCGCCGCTGATAGGCCTCGTCTCGGCAGCTATCGGCGGGGGTCGTAAACTGTTGGTGCGTTACAGTAAAAACGTCGGTAATGTGCGAGGTTACTGCGAGAATAATGGACATCTGACTGTTGTGTTTGAATGGTTTGGTTTTATTTGATTTTGTGAAGAATTATTTGCTCATTGGAAAACGTATTTTCATTAGGATTATTTTGACAATAACCCTAGATACTTCCTTGAGTGACGACCGCAAATTGGTAAATGTAAGGTAGGATGCCCTCAGGCTAGGTGGAGCGACGATCTTCGCAAGGTGGCTGGTAGCAGCTGAATAAGAGTTGCCGAGAAGTACAAGCTACGAGCAGAAAAGAACTTCCTTTGTTTTAGTTTGTCTAACTTCTATTATAATGCGGCGCAGATAGATCTCGTCTCGGCAGTTATCAGCAGGGGTAAATAAACTGTTGGTGCGTTAGAGTAAATACGTCTGTAATGTGCGCGGTTACTGCGGGAATCACTACTACTAATGTATTGTACTACAGTCACATAGTATCTTCTCGTCCAATTTACCGCAGTGTCTCAAGACAAAAGTCTATGACCAGTGTGTGTTGCCAGTGATCACCTATGGGACCGAGACGTGGTCGCTCACAATGGGCCTTATCCGAAAGCTTAAAGTAACTCAAAGGGCAATGGAGAGGGCTATGCTCGGCATTTCCTTGCGTGATCACGTCAGAAATGATGATATCCGCAGGAGAACCAAAGTTACCGACATAGCCCGAAGAATTGCCAAACTTAAGTGGTAGTGGGCAGGGCACATTGCTCACAGAATGGATGGCCGAAAAGTTCTGGAATGGCGACCGTGAACCGGAAGACGATACGTTGGAAGGCCTCCCACTAGGTGGACCGATGACCTGGTTAAGGTTGCGGGAAGGCGCTGGATGCGAGACGCACGGGATCGGTCAATTTGGTGACGCCTGGGTGAGGCCTATGTCCAGCAGTGGACGTCTTTCTGCTGAAATGATGATGATGACAGTCACATGGACATCAGGTGACTGTTGTGTATGTAGTTTATTTTATTTAATAGTTACTACAGCTATGTAGTATCTACAAAATAAAATTCGGCCAGTGGCTGCACCAACGTGGAAGTCGGCAATTATTCCAGGTGAACATAATTCTTGGATAAATGTAAGTATCCTATGTCCTAAACCAGAAAATGTTGTACCCGTGTGAGAAATTTCATCCTAAACTATACAGCTGTTAAGACGTGAAAAGGTAACAAACAGATAGGCAGAGTTAATTTTGTATTTATGATATTAGTATAATCTTAGCTTAGCTCTCTCTTTGGAAAATGTACTCCATAATTTGGATTGGCCTATACATATTGATCGAAGAAAAATTTACAACAGGTCTTTGAAAACAGGCTGTTGAGCCAGGTAAACAATAGGGTAGTTGACTGAAAATTTGTGTTTTGTCCGTCAGGTAGATTAATAAAAACTATTGGATACGTATTTTATCTTTTGATACGTAAACATTAAGTGACGACGATACAGTCCGTTGATATATTGTATGACGTCACAGTGTGCTCCACTTTATACTGACAAAAAAACTTAATTCAAAAAATCAAAAAAACCCGACTGCTTCAAAAGCGAACTAAAAAGTCTTAAACAAGGGAAAAATCATGCTATGCAGGCGGAGGATACATATTCGCGGGCTGGCTGACCAAAATCTGGTGTATCCTCCGCCTGCACAGCATGATTGTTCCCTTGTTTAAGACTTTTTAGTTCGCTTTTGAAGCAGTCAGGTTTTTTGATTTTTTGAATTAAGTTTTTTTATTTATAACTTTTTAGTTAGTTTTTTTTTGAATTCAATACATTTAAACATATAAGTGTTATATATTTTTGAAATCACCTCTTAAAACCATTTATTTTGATACCCCACGCGATGGGTTTGGAAGAAAAAAAAAATTTGGGCCCCCACAATTTGGCACCCAAAATCCGCCATTTTCTATTGTCCAATTTTAATGTAACCTATGACACTCGCAGGGTTATGACGAATCGATTGACGTATGTATCATCAAAATCAGCCAACGCGTTTGGTCTCTGGAACGCCATATAGGAACAAACATACATACTTACATACATACATACTTACATACATACATACTTACATACAAACATACATTCTAGCGTTACGTATAGCGCCGGAGAGCTATACGTAAGCCACGTTATTAAAAATCAAGATAAAAGATAAAAATTAAATTAAAGCTATAAAAATAAAAGGGTAGGTATTAAGTATAAGGCCGGCTTCAGACGTCGTGGGCAGCTAACCAGGAGCAGGTCGGGCAGGAAGTCGTGGAATGTCCGAGGTAGGCAGGTGAGCAGGCACCACGACGGACATGCAGGCAATCGGGCAGGTAGGCAGGTCAGCAGACACCACGGGTAGGTGGTCAAGGCAGGAAATCAGGCAAACGGGTAAGCATACGTAGGCTCCGAGTGGTATGGAGGCCGGCTATTGCTCAATACGCCAAACAGCGAGGCCTTTGATGCCACGAGATGGCCGTTGAGGGTAAGTATCCAGGAAATAATGCTCTCGGGAACCACACAAAATATATATTTAATTGGAGCACTTCAAATAATAATAGTCTTACATAAAATGATAATTCACTGTTTTAAGAGTTTCAGAATAGAAAAAGACATTGCATTGGTATCACAGACTCTTGGCGTTCAGGCCAGACCTAAGACTGAAAAATCTGAAGCCCGTTTTTCATTCGATCTCCATTTCTTCTAAATTTCAAATTCAAATCTCAATAAGACCAGAAGGAATAAAAACGGCTTTACAAAGTCAAAGTCAAAGAATCTTTATTGTGAGACAGCGGTTACAGAGTTGTTATTGAGAGATTTTTGTGTGCGTTTGCACTGCTCCACCATGTTAGGCATACAATAGTTTGAAAAAATAAATATTAACCTAGATATAAGTATAAGTGATATGTGTTAATTTAATAGAATAGAAATTTCAATTGAAATAGAGACTTATTTTGCATCAAAACATAAAACCAGTTTGTCACTAGCTCATCACGAATCTGACTGGCAAAGGCGGGTCAGTATGCTCAAACCTTACAATAATGTACAACTAGCTTAAGAAAAGGTCTAGGTATTATAGTCCATGGTACCTATGTTATGTCTATGGCTTTAAGAAAATAAAATAGACAGACAGCTGTCATGTCAGACGAAAACGTCACAGTAGAAAAATATTACAAGAAGAATTATAAATTACGAATATAATTTAAGTTTAGTTATTTAAAACAGTCAGAGATAGCTAAATATGCTTTCCAGATGTAATAATACAAAGAATATATATAAAAATGAGCTACACAAATTGATGCGATATCAAAAGATGTGAAGATGGATTGTGGAGTGTTATGAAACGTAAGTAGATCTTGAATAAATACCACAACATAGACTGTTAAACACATTACCCTCCTTCGGCAGTCGGGTAAAAATGACGTCTCAAGCCCCCACTCCTGAACTTTGATGTGCTTTATCTTCGTCATTTTTAGGGTTCCGTACCCAAAGGGTAAAATCGGGACCCTATTACTGAGACTCCGCGGTCCGTCTGTCTGTCTGTCACCAGGCTGTATCTCATGAACCGTGATAGCTAGACAGTTGAAATTTTCACAGATGATGTATTTCTGTTGCCGCTATAACAACAAATACTAAAAACAGAATAAAATAAATATTTAAGTGGGGCTCCCATACAACAAACGTGAGTTTTGTGCCGTTTTTTGCGATAATGGTACGGAACCCTCCGTGCGCGAGTACGACTCGCACTTGGCTGGTTTATTTATTTATTTGACAATATTATTTGACAATCTCACTGACAGACTAAACAGAATTATCATTTTTCTACCCAGGAAACATCCGTATCGATAGGCATTTTTGAACTGTCAGAGCGGGTCAAAAATCAAAAGGAAGAAGCGAGTTGCATGTCCCAAAGCTATATCTCTAGAGAGAAAACCTATACACAGGCGCTAATCCGTAATCTAAGATTGATCCGTAATCTAAGATTGAAATTCTATTTCTGCCATTCTACTAGACCAGACCAGGACTATCACAACTGCAAGCACTTACCAAACCGAACCTTAACCAAGACAGACAAATTCATTCTCCGGGACTTCGTCGAGCTACATTGCCTCGGCGCTTTTCTGGTGGTCGCCACTGTTGATTCTGGCTTTCAGGAGTTGCAGTGGTTTGGGAATAGTGCGGAGGGATTGCCCAAAAAAAAAAACCGAACCTTTTCGATTATAAAACCAACATTGTATAAACCTACCTATATATATTTTACGGTCCAATAAAATCGTTTTAACCCCTCCTCCATTATTCATCCATTTTTGTATATGTTTGAGCACGTATTTACGGGTTTACGAGCCTAATACACGTCAGTTGCACGTGGAGAACGTTTTTCACAAGTTCTATTTATTAATATGACAACATAAAGAATAATATTGAGTGTCTACCATCAAAATATTTCGCCAGGCTTTTAGATTTTACCTCTTCGTCTTTACGAGTAGGTTTTATGTCAATCAATATCTTATTCTATTTCTGGATATAGGGTTCTCTATTCAGTTCCATTGTGTAGTATATAGTTTATTAACAGAACTAGATTCTGCTTTTCTAGAATGTCGGCAATTAGCCCAAAGAAACGTAATCTCGAGATAAAAAATTACCTATATCCTACTCAAGAACATGGCCTGTGCCAAGTTAAAGTATAAATAAAATGAAACAAACAGACAGATAGATAAGAGTTACTTTTGCATTATTAGTATGTACCTATTATATTATCTGTAGGTTGGATTAACATTAAAGATATTTCTGCCGCAAATCATTTAATCTTAAAACTGGCAGCTTTTTGGGCACGTTTCCCATTGACTGATTCTTTTTTTTTTCTTATTGTTTGAATTTTTTTGATGCGCATTGAGCCCGTTTCGTTCGCCCCTTTGTATGTAAGTTTGTTTTGTTATTAGTCATAAGATTAGAAATATTTAATTGTATATATTATTTGAATTATAAATAATTGTTATCTTTAAAACTTAAAAAATCTTATCTCTTAGGCTGTTACATCAAGGAGAGCATTGACCATCACCTTGTTTCAAGACATCAGAAACTGAATTATCTTAAATTGAGTCAAACTATTCACATAAAATAAGTCTAGGTAACCTAATTTTATTTTCACAAAACTCGCTTGTAACATCTCGCAATAATTTCCATATCTTTGGCTCTTTGCAAAGCACCTCCGTTTCTTTGACAAATTATGAGATACATATTTACAATTGGATTGCCAAAGTTGTAAGGGCCGTAAACACATGGGTACAAACGTATTCCTGTCACGTAATCGTTCCTCCCCTAATAAACTGATAAACGCTGCTGAGATTGCGAAATTTTTATCGGAAATACGATTTTAAATTAATATTGTTTTATCTAATATTAGCATCAATGAAACGCCGTGCGGAATAAAAGCCCTTTGATTTGCGAAAGATGTTTATTTTTGTAATTTTAATATTAAACGGTCGTGGTCTCCAATAGGTTTAACGGATCTGGAACGAATATAAATTGTTATAGCAATTTGATTTTCAGTTTTATGACCTGTTTTTCAGATTCAAGTATTCTTCACTGTTATACTATAAAAATTGCATAACGTATAGTTCTTTTTCCATATTAGGCCCCGGTTTCTGATTTGTGTATTTGATAGTAAGAGCGTGTCAAAATCTATCATAACGACAAAGTTTGATAGGTTTTTGGGTTAAATTAGAATTTTTACTTTAAGAGGCCTTTACCCTGTAGTAGACAAAAAACAATGGACTTGAACAATCAACAATAATATAATTTTACTACTATTCAACGCAAAACAAAGGCTCATTTATTTCCCCTTTACTAACGAAGCTACCGAACAAACAAACAAATGAACACACGTACCTTCAAGATCAACAGAGAAATCACCAATCTGTTTATGAATCTTAGCATAAGCCGAAACACAATCACAATCCGGAATAGTGCAAACCAACAATCGCAAGTTGCGCCGTCAAGCCCGTCAAACTAAGTTCGAAGCGAACCGAGTAGCCCAAGTTGTGTGACGAACGTGAGAATGGTACACAAATGGTACACTCTGGTACTCACTGGTACACAATCGGGAACAAGTTATGACACCCGTAAGTGATCCCAATTAAGTTGAACTGTGTGCACACGTGTGATGGTTTTAAGTGGCGACGTGAGGTGGGTGTGCACTGGAGCGGTGTAGACGCGCGATTGAGCGGTTACGTTGGGAAGTTTGTTGGGTGTTGTAAGTGATAGTGATAAACATATAACATAAATTTTCAAATAAACGAATCGTTAAAGCGAGATCTTTGTGTTAAATTTGAACAAGCTTGATTAGAAACTGCAATGAACTTGGCCGTTTCTTTCTCAAAGGCTCTGAAGTCTAAACAAAGCAATTGAATTTATATTGCGTTATACAACAGTTACGACCGCCTAAAAAAAATCTTAGAATTTCAACCAATGTATTAAAGTAATTAAGTATTTTCGAATAAAAAAGTCCAGGTCACTAAAACATAATCTCATTGCATAGGTGTAAAATAATACCACAATTAACATAATAAAAATCCATATCAACTCAAGACTTAACATACCAGCATAAAACTCTTTCAAGCTTCCAATTAAGGTATGAGTACCCTGACTCGATGCACGCAAGCCCGATTAAGCGATTAACGTAACAATTTCATGTGTATAGGCTTGTTGGAGCGGCGCCTGTGTAGTTTTCTTCAATAAACAAATAAAGCTCAAAGTGGAGTAAAACGAAATGCAGTAGAGCTATTTGAAAATCGTAAAGAATAACGTATAAGCTTTAAGGTTCTGCCGCACGGAAACAATTTGCATAAACACAGGGAAAGTCCGTTGAATGCGCGACTATATCGCATAGCCGTCAAATTGTTGGATGTTTGAAAAATGTCGTGCAAAGCTAATTATGATTTAAGTGTTTTTCAGCTAACTTAAACTGAATTTTATTTGAATAAATCAAAATGTACTCGTAATGTGTTATAATATTTGTACTCGTAAATTTGCTTCGTTAAAAGCTAACCGAGCATTTCTAAAAGCATGTGTAAAAGTTGTATTACAATTTTTGTGTGTAGATAGATACAATAAAAGTAATATTCTGTCTATTGGTACCCTATAAACAAAATAAATATACAAAGTAAATAGCTGCTTACATTACTAAACCCAAATGTCACATAAACCATAGCTCATTCAAAACGACAAACCACTGTTTTCGCGTAAACGTCACATTTATAACCCACGGAATCGGCTTGTAAAATATTGTGGACTATTAAAGTTATTGTTTTAAATGTTTGGCGTTCCTCGCGAGCGCTCCAGCAGAATTGTGTGCTGTTTTCTTTAATGCTTGTTCACGAATGATAACGCAATAAACTATAAGCGGTCATTGTGTCATATCGCGTGGTCGCGTGACGCGTTACACCGCAGTGATTGCATGGCTTTATTTTCGAGAATTTTATGTAAGCCGTTAATTCTTTTAAAGGTTTTTGAGGCATTTCCAATCCGGTATTGGAATGAAAGGGACTGGTTGGGTTGAATGAAGAATGAAAGTATTTGACCTTGAACATGGAGTGGTGATTCGTGTTCAAGATGGCAGATAATTAAATATTTTTAATTCCGTTTGCAAAAGGTTAGTTAGATTAATAATTGAACGTCATACTTATTTGATAAATATTCTAGTTTTTTTAATAAGCGATAAACGTGATGCGCAAAAAACGTGTTACTGAAGCTCTAGATGAAATCTATCAGCGAAGCGAAATGCCAAAATGACACAGAATGGTCACGTGACATTTCTATAGCGCTGGACATTCTTATTCATTTTGTCATTTTCCAATCGCTTTCGCTACGCGTTCATTGATATTAGGTCACTTATCTAGAGCCTCTGGTTAATGATTAGGTAGGCATAGTATTGACTAATCTTAGACTGATATTTAGCTCCTGAAGTGTATTGAAAGAAAGAAAGAAGAAAGAAAAAATATTTAATCGCCACCAAACGACATACAAACATTACATTACAAGAACAAGAACAGTGGTAATAGATTTAACCCTTAAGGGTTTAGTTTTGAAAATATATATATGATATGATAGTGTTAGTAGTTCTTATGTTAGAAAATAAAAATGTTTGTAAATATTTTTAATGCCGTTTGCTTTAGATTAATTAGATTAATAATTTGCGCTTCATACTTATTTGTTAAATATTGTAGTTTTTATGATAAGCGACACACGTAATGCTCAGAAAACCTGTTATTGAAGCTCTAGACGAATAATCATTCTATCAGCGAAGGCGATGGTCGAAATGCCAAAAAGATAGGGATTGGTCACATTTCGATCGCGCTATCGAAATGTGACCAATCCCTATCATTTGACATTCTTATACATTTTTGTCATTTTTCCAAAATGTATAAGAATGAATAAAAATTCAAAATGAATAAAAAAAATAAAAAAAAGCAGAAACATAAAAATCTCTACTTAAATATTCTATACACAAAAAATAAATTCGCGCACAAAGTGTCGGTCCGCCACTTAACAGCGCAAACAATAGACAGCGCAGCCTAGCGCCTAGCAGCTGATAGACTGCTGCGCTAAACACTGCGCAAACATTTGCTGAGCACACCTCGTGTTCTTTGCTATTGTTCTAATAGTTAGGACGAAAAGGCGAACCTTTGTTTTTTTAAGAATTATTTTTAGTAGAGGGCTCTTTGAACTGTTGGTTTTTGAACATGAAAAGGCCCTTTTTGTGGTGCTGTCGTGGTTCCATATACACACATATATACATACATAAACTCACGCCTTTTTCCCATGGGAAAAAGGCGCATAAACAAGGGAGGTATATGCAGCATGTACCGGGACTCAAGATCCTCTGTGCCTCGGAAAGCACGTTAAGCTGGTTAAGCGTAAGCGTCCCGGTTGTCATCATTCGGTTCCCTTCATGATGGTTGAGCTGAGTGGAGCCGATCCATGTGTCATTTTCGTGAACGGGCGCCATCAGTTGGGATTGGTCATAACTTAGCTGCCTCGGCCTGTTTTTAATCAACTATTTATTGTATTTTTAATTGTTTGTTTTACTCTAGACGTTTTTACGCGCACGTCTTTTTACATAGTTCTCACATACTTATAAGTATTTTTCAAACAAGAATGTAACCAAATACTTGTATAACACTTTTTTAAAGAGTAAGTGTGGAGTTTCTTGTCTGTTCTTCTCCATAACAAGCTACTTTTCCGAAAGCACGGTAGATTCAATTAATATTACTTTAAACTTTAAAATTTTGACGTTCAAAACTGCCGCTTAATGGGCTAATTGAATGAAGAAATTTTGATTTTGATTCATTTGCAGATCTTTGAATCATTATCATCATCATATGCCTTCCCCAGGCGTCACTACAATGACCGATCCCGTGCGTCTCGCATCCAGCGCCTTCCCGCACCTTGCTGTGTTACCTGATTACTGGTGGTCAGATAGGCAGCCACTCTATGTAAAATACCGGTATTCAGTTACATCTGATTGAACTTGCAGCCGACCCTTAGATGTTGGGAAAAGGCTAGGTAGATTGATTTAAATGGCGCTGTCAAGTTACATTTCTTTTAATTAGGTGTTATCATCAGCATACATAGGAGTTCAAAGTCTTACTTCGGAACGATTTCGTCCTACTTTGAAGTTGAGTATTTTTACAAACTGTATTACAATGACACATACGAATGCATGGGCATTCGTATGTGTGTGTTCGGCAAAATCAAGTACTGGAATTGATTTTTCAAGCACTTCCTGGCATCCGTAGTGTAGCGTTGTGAGTTCTCAACTGAAAATAGTCGAATGATACTAATATCAGAATTAGTCGGTTAATAGTCCCATCTCTAAAGACACGGCACAACTCTAACTTGCTGGACTACTGTCACTCGGTCATTTCGATTCCGGTGGCTTAGCGGACAACTTACCTACTTTCAATCCTCACGACTCTGTGTGCCCCGATTTAGGGTGAGTTTCTCATTAGTTTAACTATTGTACCTTATTCTTTGTGCCAGGCGACCAATACCGATTCCATCACCTAATTAATATCAGTTTTGCACTGTCATGTTGGACGCGTGGCTAAGGGTCGCCTGGGACAAAGGAATTCGCTATGAGCATGTGTTTCTACCGCATTGGATTGTGTCTCCGTGTTTTATTGTAAGTGATCACGTTTACTTATGTTAATAAATGCTAGCGTGTTCATACTTAACCTAACTTTGCATCTGTCAATGTGCTTGCTATGTTTGCAAGTTTCTTACCTGTAAGCCGCTGCGATGTGCTGAGCTTTCACCTATAATGTTCCCATACCGTTCCTTGGCCTAAAATGGGGACGAAGCTGGTACATCGCATGCGGCTTGCTGCTTTTTGCACCGCATCTAACATGCGCACCCTATGGTGCTTTCAGGGCTCATTGTACGGGGTCGACGTACGGGCGTACCGTCCGGCTATGCGCTACCCAAGGACGTAGCGGCGTGCGCAGCCTACCCTGCGCACCCCTAACCGCTACAGTCCCTGCGGCCTACCGCTAAGCCGGCCGCGGTCTACTGCCCCACGTCTGCCACGTGCTGCTGCCTCATTGTACGGGCTGAGGCCTGACGTTCTCCTACTACTTGCACGCTGCCAACTACCTGCACGCTGCCTACGCCCACCGCCAGGTCCTTTTATCTGACACCTGCGGCTTACCGCCGTGCCAGCCTACGCACGTGGCCCGGTCTTGCCTGCCTACCTGCGGCCTGCCGTCGCGCGAGCCGGTGCCAGCGCAGCCTACCCTGCGCACCCTAGCTGCTACAGTTCCGGCGACCCTATCGCTGTGCCGGTGCTGACCGGTCCCCGCGTCTACCACGTGCTGCCAAGGGACGGTACCCTCTTACTATTTTATCCGCGTGAGGGAATTTGTTCAGAACTGAGTGGCGCTAGAACCCACGACCTAGCTGTTTTTAATAACCCTAAATATATGTATTAAATTAACAAGCTGTTTTTCTAACTACCTCCTAACTATCAGTTAGCGGCCTGCACAGCTTACCTAGCGCAGACCTAGCCGTTACAGTAGTATGTGGCAAACATGTTTGAATCATTTCTTTTATTGTAATCCTGCATGCACTTATTATTATTTGTTCTATGTATACACATGTTTATGCAAATAAATATATCTGAATCTGAATCCTATTGAGTTGAAACTTGACATATAGTAGTCACAACGGATCTTTGCGTCTCTGAAGTTGGCTCTGCGAACTATTACGCAAGTAACAGTTTCTCATCGAGAATACTGCACAGAATAAACGAGATAGAACGATGCGACAAAGAAAAGCGAGTGAAAGAGGCAGTTATACAATGTTATATTCTACTTAAACATTGTCACAAAAATAGCAACTGCGCAGGGTCTTGCAGCCAACTTCAGAGACACAGAGATCCACTGTGAGTATTATACTTATGTAACTTTGCAAACGTTGAAATAATTTGGTAATATGGAGCTGGTCTCATGATAGTGCCGGAGGTAACCATAATAACTCCTCAAACTGACATGGCAAGGTTCATTGGATATGTGTTGACAAAACGATATTACACTTCGTACTTTTTAGTCCCTTAAAAGCTTGCTCGAAAAAGATTTTTGGCACCAAAATTTTACACTTTCTTGACTCCTAATTCTCATTTCAGATATTGTGAGTTGGATAGTATCATCGAGAAAGCTTAAGTTAGCTATTCTATGTCTTTTTTATATCAAAAGCCATGTACATAGGCACCTACTTATATTATAAAAAAAATTATTACTCTTTTATTTTTACTCAGACACCCCAGCAAATGGCACCCAAAAATAGATTCACTTTACAGTTGTTTGAATCTATGAATAAATGTTTCAATCAATCCATCTCATCTAATATTATTAGGTTTCAACAAACATATTGAGGGCTGTCAAGTATAAAATACCCTCTTTTTATTAGAAATTGTTAGCGATAGTGCGCTAAATCGGAATACCTTGCCAACTCAATTGTTTTATTTCAGTTCAATAGAAGAAAGTTTCGTCGAAGTTATCACATAAATCTTCTTCTTATATTTTTCTTATTAAAAGTAGAATGCCAGAATTGAATAATTCAACGTATAGGATAGTTGTACGCTACTGCTCTGCCTGCGGTTTTCATAATATCTAGAAGAAGAAATGAAACTTAAGTTTTTTGGGTCGTAGGTTCTGCAAATAAAGACTTTTTTTATTCAGTTTGGTGACTCAGATTCGGCCTCATCTTTCCCTTTCATCATTAAGTTTTCCTATCTTTTTATACCTAAACGGATGTTTTTAAAATCGTCAGAAGTGTTTTTTAAATAGCCTTCTCACCAACTTTAAAATAGGTAGTATCATGTCTGAATGCCCCGAATGCCTAGGCAGTGGTGTAAAAACACCACCTTTTGCCTGTTATGCTTAAGTCTCTTGTATACTACCAGCTAGCCATCTTGCCTACTAATTTCGTCACCACCACAAGACTCCCTCATGTAACTCATCCCGACACGAGATACGAAGGTTAACGTAAATATTTTCGCTAAATGTTACTCTGGAGTGTTCTGGAACAAGCTGAGTGTTGGGTGCTCCAAGTTGTGGCCTCATTAGACGTGCAGTTTACTGCTCGCAACTTGGAAGCACAACTTGAAATTGTATGCAGTTAATTAGTTCATTTTAGAGATACTGTTTTGACCTTGTTATGTGTTTCCGTGGTATATTTCGGATGAAATCGGTTCTACCTATATACCTTAGTACCTATTTGTTGTCTCTGGAAAAAAAGTCAAACCATTTTTTATTAATAACAAGCTTATTCCTACTAAGTCATAAACAAACATTAAACCAGCCACCCAGGTGTGTCTTAATCTTATTCTTTATTGTACACAAAACATACAAATACAATACGGGTTCTCTAACAGAAAACCTCAGTTGCGTAGAGAAATTTGCATATGAGGACAGTATACATATCCAAGTGCACAACAAAAACCCTTCGAAATATTAATAAAAAGTTTTATAAAGAGAAGTAAGAGGGACAATGCACACAAACAAAACTAACATTAACGCACATTTTTCTGCGCAACTGTGAAAATAAAATGTGCGTTTGAATAGACTGTGGTATCCCAAATCTTCTACATACATGCTAGGAAGTGACAAATAACACTCAATTTTGATTTAGTTTACAATTTTATCACATTTAGAACACACTAGAAGCACGCTGCAAAACCAAAACACAATCCCCAGCTATAAAGCAGCGTCAGCCCATCACCATCACCATACATTGTAACAATTTATCACCGCAACACTTAAATTGGCAAATGAAACCAGTAGGAGCGCTACGCCATAGCTACAACGCGTACTATAAACGCCGCATAGTACGCCGTTGAAACAATACGCCGGTGCGCTGTAATGTGCCAGCGCCTCGTTACGGCGCGGTCGCAGTGCGAGCGGAGAGCGGGCGGAAATACAGGTAGAAAATTGCTGCGTTAAATAAATTGCGTATTTCAAAGTGCATTTGTAAAATGAAGAGAAAAACAGTACTTTATTTTTAATTCAAATAATATATACAATTAAATATTTCTAATCTTATGACTAATAACAAAACAAAACTGTTGGCAGTTATATGTTTGAGCCGTTTGGGGTTGAGACATTAGGTCCATGGGGTCCGAGTGCTCATCGAGTGTTTCGAGACATAAGTAAACGGTTAGTCGACTGTTCGCGTGACCAGAGAGCTGGCCTTTTCTTCAGCCAGAGAATCAGCATTGCTATTCAACATGGTAATGCTGCCGACGTTCTGGGCACGTTTCCGCTTGACATCGATGTGGACGAATTTTTTCATGCGCAATGAGCCCTTTTCCTTCTCCCCTTTGTATGTAGTTTTGTTTGGTTATTAAAATTAGGAGTAAGTAGAAATTCAGGAGTGCAAAAAACAAGTATACTGGTAACAGATTTTAATAATCCTATTTCAGGAAGCAACAAAGAAAAACAACTAAGAATGAAAATACCCGTGCCTGCTACAAATATTATGTCGTTAGTTAAGGTATTGACTAATGAGTCTGAACATTTAACTGGCCAGTCCAAAGATCATCTTAATTCATTCTTATAGGCTTGCAAACTACGGCACTCTGTCTAATCTTTATCTCAAGGCTAAGTCTATTTGGTTTATCTTTTTCAATCTCTTACCATAACAAGAAAGAAAAATAAATTAACCTTCTAAACACAAGATAAAGCAGTATAAGAAAGCAATACACCATAATTGACACAATCCACGGCTCGTTACTTTCTCATCCTTATGCGGGTCAGAAGCAGTAATTAAACCTATGACAGAAATCTTCTTAGGTCGCCATAGTACAGTCGCCTCAGCTCATTATGGCCCGGCCACTATGCGGGCGGGGAGCGAGCGTCGTCGCCGAACGGACTCTTTGAATTAAACATTTAATACTTTTGAGCTAGAGACTAGAGAAACGTAGAAATTCTTTTTACTTTAAAACGACCGTCTTTTGTTCTTTTTAGAGTGATCTTGTTGATTTAGTTTGTTTGTTTGTGGGGTTTTAAATTTAATTTAAAGTTGTTTAGTTATGAGTTTGAAGAAGTCTTGAAAAGTAATTTAAATGCGGTGAAGTATATTTCTATTATTTTCTACATGGAACGCATAAACTTGGACCTACATAGAACAGAATCACTTAGAACTACGATGGGTCGTAGCGTAAGCTATGGGTTTATGGTAGTTACAGGTTTGCAGTAGTCTGTAATCAGAAAACCTGAACTCAAATGTCATTTTAAGGTTTTGAAACATAGGGTTTATTATCAAAAGTAACACGAAAAGTAAACAATTATTGTCAATTATTTCAATTAAAATGAATTAAGTAGACTCGACCTTTATAATTGTGAAATTGCTGAAGCCATAATTACCTTATTACAAAAACTTATCTAATAACACAGTTTATTCAATCCCGCGACCCGCCCACACAGTGACCTCAGGTCTAGGCTAAAAATAATTAAGTTGAATGAGATTGCAATACATAAAACAATAATTATATTTCATCCGCGATAATAATGGGCACTTAATTAATAAATTCTTGAAGATTCCATTACTGCTGAGTGCTCCTGTAAATTTGCGAGGGGTAGGCAGATATAGTGCCTACTGCTCCCATTGTGCGTAATTGCTACAAAATGTTGTATCTTCATCTTGATACCTTTTGGATATAATGCGGAATTTCTCGAAGGTAAAGTTGGTGTGAATATATTGTTTGAAAGTAACAATGTCAGTGATTACGCTCTAAATAGCTATGTTTTAAAACGCTCAAATAGCAAAAATATTTTTTCGTTGTAATATCGGCCTAAGAAACTCGGATAACAAAAGTAAATAAAAAAAATATATGTATAGGGTTACAGACATCCAGTCATTCATGATCAATGCTCATATTATAAATGCGAAAATAACAGTGTCTGTCTGTTTGTCCGCTAAACTAGTCTTAATGATAATTTATCCTATGATAAATGGGCCCAGGCTATCTATACATAGCCTGGGCCCTGGAGAAGGACAAAGGACACTATTTATGAAGATGCCACGCTGGACGAAGCCGCAGGCAAAAGATTTATTTAGATAGAAATCGTAGTTAAAAAAAATCTAAATAAACAAGTACGTAGCATGAGAATTTGTCGACCTATCTTTTTGTAGAAATGAAACAAAATAACTAGGTAACTCGTAGAAAATTTGCTGTATAGTTCTCAGTAGTAATGTAATTTGAAGTGACCATAAAACACGTGAGATAGAGTCAGCAACATAATATACGTGATCGTCGCGGTTTGTCTGCTAACAGTACCCAAAGGTGCCATAAATGATGAGTATGAGAATGTCTCTGCGTATGTGAGGTAATAAGAAGAACTGTAGTTGTTACCTACCTGTGGAATTGTATAACATAACAAGTTGATATAATTAATTTAAAGTTTTAATTGCGAAACTTGTTAAACTTAATATTTTGTTCTTGCTTCTGCCCACGGCGTCGCCCGCGTTAAAACTGTGTGTTAAAATTGATTGTAGTCTGGAATAGCCTATGTGCTATACCAGGCTATAATCTATATCTGAGCAAAATTTCATCCAGATCCCTTCAGCCATTTTGGCATGACTGAGTAACAAACAACTATCCATCCATCCATCCTAACTTTCGCATTTATACTCGTAATATAAAAAAGGACAAATAATAAGCGAGAGAAGGATAGCAGGACATGTTTCAAATTACTGGCAAACGACATCGTGGCATGTCCGGACTGTGATATCTCTGCTGAGACTCTTCTAACAAAGAGTAGTTCTTAGCAGACAGAGAGTAGTGCAAAGAGAATAAGGAGGCATTTGCCCAGCTGTGGGGCAATACGAGCAACTAAAAATCATAACGAATTTGTTTTCAGTTGAGACTTTAGTTTTACTTTACTCCGAAAACTAAAACACCACTTTCCTTCATGAAATCATGACATTCCTGCTGATCATTCGATTGATTGATTCCAGAACTCCTAATAACAGATCGATATGTTTCAGTAATGCAGACACATAGGAATGCCGCGGGACAACTGAATCAAGCCAAGCTTGGCGAGGGACAGGCTATAAATTAAATCTAAATCCGGATCAGAACCAATTTGAAACGTGACTATATTTGAAATATCAGATAGACGTAGAACTATAGACGTAAAGGTCTCCTGCCAGGGAACGGACACAGAGGAAATTATTATTATCACCAAGATCGGTACTTGATTGAGGTACTTACAAAAGTTTTCTGGAAAGAATTTGTGGCAAATTAGACGTAAATCAAGTGAAACGATTGCCTGATTACGAACGTATCTTACAATTTATCACATTCATATTTTTATAACATGACTGTCTATTTAACCGACTTACCAAAAAGGAGGAGGTTCTATGTTCGACTTTATGTTTGCTTTTTTTTTTATGTATGTTCACCTATATCTCCGTCAATTGTGGACTGTATTAAAAATTCTTTCTTTGTTTGAAAGAGTATGTTTCGAAATTGGTCCCATTTTAATTCGGTGAAGATCTGATGAAGAATTTCGGAGATATACAACAGAACTCTTCAATAAACAACAGCAAAACTCTCGGGATTGCTGCTATCGCATGTCTGTTTATTGTTTATACCATTTCATAACATAACATCACGCCAGTACGCTCTAAAGGGGTACGCAGATCTCTCATTTCACCGGTTAAGTTCAAGTTTCATGTTATTCGGATAATCTAATCTGGTGTTATAGGGACCTTACTAAACAACTTGCCTATTAGGTAGGTAAAACTAAAAAGGGAAACATAAATAAAACTTTTATGCAAAAAAATAGCATCGCCTTCCAAATGAAAAAAATACTAAGTGAAAAATTACTTAATTTTTGGAAGTCGGTGTCCATATCGCAAAAAAATGGTACCTACGAAAGACACGGACTTCCAAAAATAAAGTTATTTTTCACTTTGTAGTTTTTTTTTGGAAGTCGGTGCTATTTTTTTGCAAAAAGTTTTATTTTATTTTAGTCTTCTTTACATCTTCTACGAGTGGTAATGAATTATTGACTCTAAAAATTGATCCAAGTATAAGAAATCTCGAATACCTAAGGAGTGTAATTCCGTGCGGGAGTTTTTTTTTCAGCCTGGGGGTTTTAAGTCAGGAATAAAAAGGTTACTTTTAGGCAAGTGTGTTTTGTCGTCGACCACATCATTACTTACCATCAGGTTCGATAATTATCAAAGATAAAGATAATTCATTTGCCATAACATGTGTTTACATACCTTATGCATGCAAGATGTTGACTTAATTTGTAGCACATATGTGTTTTGCCTATCGAGGCGTACAAATATAAAGTTTATGAAATTATTTATATTAATTAAATCGTAATAAAGAACATTTGAATTATAAATTTTAAGCAAAAACCATAAATTGATCGTAAGTGAATGTCAGAAACACCAAAAAAAAAACAATAGATCGTCATCTTTATCAAATCATAAAAATATCATAAATAATCAAATTCAAATTAAAAAATGTCAGAGAGGTGTAATCAAATCATAAAATGTCATAGAGAATTGTGGTTAGTGAAATAAAATAATGCGAGCCTATAAATAACAATAATAGAGGAAAAAATTAAAAAAAAGAACCTTTACCTAATGCCAAGCTAATAAGGGCCCTGAACCTAAAACAGGTAGGTGATTAAACAAGAATATAATTACTCCATTAAACATAATTACGATGTCGTTATCAAGTTTCAGGGCTCTTATAATTAACTTTAATTATAGATTAGCCCCGGCCCCTTCGAACAGTACACTCATTTACCTTAATCAGCTTACTTACAGAAAATGTGGGCGTCATATTATAATGTATTATTAGGTAGGTAGTTAAAGCTTTTAATAGATCATCGAGATTTTTTTCATTTCCGCAAATATTCACTACTTCTACTTCGTGTCGCTGGCACCTTGTAAAATGTGATTTTAATTTCGTAGACTACACTGACAGCTACCGATGACCTTATTTTATTAAAATGTTGCAAACGCGGTGCATAGTGTTGTAGTTAAGGTTCAATCATAAGTGATTCATCGAATCGATGTGACATGACTTCGCAATAAGTTTTTACTAATTGGTGTAAATAAATGTTTTATGAATATAAACGTAATATATTTAAATACAACATTATTAACGTTGTCAAAAAATAAAAGTCCCGTTTTGACATTTGTATAAATACTGTACGAGCAAACCCGTACATTTTGTATTGTTAAGTAATAATGCTGACGCTTGCACTCACGATGCGGTGCATCGCGTTCATTTATAAACTAATTACTTCAGTGCCAATAAATCCGTGTAATAGTAAACATCGTTTTACTTAATCAATCCCTAACCTGGGTCGCGGCGCGGTACTCATAACATTAACAAACTAAGGTTTAAGGTGAACACCGTACATCTTTATGGTCTTTCGAGCCAACGAGCGGGATCATTAACGCGAACAATCAGTGGACATTGAGTCAATTCGGGTGAGTGGTTCCATATCAGCAGCAGCTGTGGAGTTGCAGTTCAGGGAGTAAACAGCAGCCTTGAGCGCAATCAACATACCCACCATACAGCAGAATCAAAGTAAGATCTTTCCTTTTTATTGCTTGATCTAACAAAATGAGCCAAACAATGGAGGATCTTCTGGCCAACCAGAAACGAATCATGGTGGCCATGAACCAACTTTTATCAAACTTTAAGAAAGATGGTCAGGAACGCAAAACTCCTGACTACATCAAACGTAGATTGGAAACTTTAGACTCCTACTGGCAGGAGTTTCAATCTAATCACGATCAGTTAAACCCATTTTGCAACAAATCAATAGAGTATTTTGCATTGAATCACTATCAACAAACTCAGGGTATCTATCTTTCAACGCGTGAATATATCAAAAGTGTAGGAACTCCGTCTATTTTAAAACCCGCAACACCATTAGCCGGCACGTTCAGGGCCGGCGTGGACGACACCCTTAAGAACAGGAATCCCGATGACAGCGAGGCTACGACCTTTCTTGAAACGCCCAAATTCAAGTCTCAGGGCACCAACAGCAAGTTGGACGAATTACTGAAGAAGCAAACTATCAATTGTAAGGCTTTCTATCGAACTGTGGCGAACATCAACATCGATGCCATAACTGAGAAATGGGAGTTTCAAGATACGTTGAAAACATTGGAAGCGAGGTGGTCGGCCATTGACACGCTTCACTGGGAGTTGGAAGGTGAACTCGACGGGCAAGATGATTCGTATGAGGACAAGTTTACCTCGTATGAAATGACGTAAAACAACATGAAGAAGTCTCTGAACAGTAAATTGTGGTCTGTATCACACCGAGAACATTCTACACCAAAGATGGAAGTGCCTACGTTTAATGGCCATTATCAACACTGGGTATCCTTTAAAGACTTATTCACGGAGGCTATCCACAACAATCCGTCGCTCTCTCAAGCTCAAAAGATGCAGTACCTTAAAGCTAAACTGAAAGGGGAAGCCGAAGGTTTAATACACCATCTTCAGATCAGCTCTGAAAACTATTCAACGTGTTGGGAAATCCTTAATCACAGGTATAACAACAAACTGCTTATATTCACCACAAATATGAATACTCTAACCAACATTCCGGTCATGCAACAACCTTCAGTCTTTCATGTGAAACGCATCCACGATACAACTATCGAATGTGTCAACGCTATAAAGAACATGGGAGCAGACGTAAGCACATGGGACCCCATAATTTGCTATTTGATGTCGAATAAATTAGATGCTAACACGCATTCCGAATACATCGCATCTCTTAAGCAACCTCGTGAACTGCCCATTTTATCTGGCTTTTTGGACTTCCTGGAAGCCAAGTTCACAAGTATGGAGTCATCCCGGCGTAAACAAGATCAGAAATCTCCAAATTCCAACGCAAAATTAGCTAAAGATAACAATTTTAACAACAAAAATATCAACCGTTATTCGAAACAATCCTATTCGAGCAACAAAAACGTGTCGAAATCGAACGGAAAATTACACAAAACACGAACTTGCCCATTATGCGAAAATGGTCATGGATTATTCCATTGTGAACAATATATTGGATTGTCCCCAATCGACAAAAAACAATTTGTCGTTGACAACAAGCTATGCGAAAATTGTCTTTTTAGTCATAAAGGCAAGGCATGCATTTCAACAAAACGGTGCCATGAGTGCGACGGAAGACATAACACGATACTTCACGATGCGTTTGCGCAATCCGCAAATGCATTGCCTAACCAAGCAATACCTAAAGCTGGAAATGCACGTACTTTGCCTGAGCAAACTCAGCAACTTAGCACTCACATGGCTCAACAACGTGATTTACCGGAAACATTATTGTCCACAGCCGTGATTAAGGTCCAAAAACGTGATGGATCTTATCTTAACATGCGAGCTCTGATTGATCAGGGTTCCCAAACTTCGCTCATTACCGAAAATGCGGCACAACAATTGGGACTGTCCCGTCAAAGATGCAAGGGCATAATAACCGGTATAGGAGACAGGGATAATGCCTGTAAGGGAGTTATAAACATTAACTGCTCATCAAGAAAAGAATCTTACTCTTTTAACACAGATGTTTTCATCATGAAAACTTTAACAAAAAATCTGCCAACTTATACCTTTGCTAAGCCCACGTGGTCTTATTTAGAAAACATAGAACTTGCAGATCCTGACTTTTACGTCAGTCGTCCGATAGATATTTTATTTGGCGCTGACATATATTCAAACATCATTATGGAGGGTATCTGCAGAGTTGAACAAACAACACCCATTGCTCAACAGACTCGGCTTGGGTGGATTCTGTGCGGCAACGTAAACATACTGCAATGCAATGTCGTACAGTTTAATATTGACCAGTTGCAAAAATTTTGGGAAACGGAGGAAATTGCAGAGTCTATTTCGCTTTCATCAGATGATCAAGAGTGTATGCAATTTTACAGCTCAACAACAAACCGATTGCTAGATGGAAGATATGTAGTGAGACTCCCTCTGAAAACAAACTTTGAAGAACAATTGGGTAACTCGAAATCAAAGGCCATAGCACAATTTGGTAATTTGGAACGTAAATTAATTAAAAAAGAAAACATCGCAAAAGAGTATAAAACATTCATACACGAGTACCTAGCGTTAGGACATATGAAACCAGCCCTTTGTAACTCGAAACTCGAATGTTTCCTGCCGCATCATTGTGTGCTACGTGACGACTCTACAACAACGTCACTTCGAGTCGTTTTTAACGCCTCATCAAAAACATCAAGTGGCCAAAGTTTAAATGATCTGATGCAAAGGGGCCCAAATCTGCAACGGGACCTTCAGTCATTAATACTTAAATGGAGGCAGTATCAATTCGCCTTCACCGCGGACATCGAAAAGATGTTCCGCCAAATTTTGGTCCATAAGGAAGATCAGTACCTGCAAAAAATAGTTTGGAGAGATAGTCCCCGAGATAAACTACAAGAATATCAGCTGACCACGGTCACGTATGGGACTAAAGCGGCTCCTTTCCTCGCAATGATGACGTTAAAACAGCTGGCGAACGATGAACGCTCCGTATATCAAGAAGCATCTAAAGTCCTCGAAGAGTCGTTCTACATGGATGACCTTCTCCATGGTACTCACAGCGTATCAGCAGCACGCCAACTTCAACAAGATTTAATTGAACTCCTGAAACGCGGGGGATTCAATTTAAGAAAATGGGCTTCTAATGATCCGCATTTACTGCACGATGAAGTCCCATGCCAACAACAAAGCAAAAGCTTTCGACAGCCGGAGTCTACTAAAACATTAGGACTTCGCTGGAATCCTATCAAGGATAACTTTACATTTGAGCCAAAAATTGATTCAACAGTCAACAAGGCTACAAAAAGATCCGTGCTATCCGATATCTCCAAGTTCTTTGACCCTTTGGGGTGGCTTACACCTACAACAACAAAACTCAAAATTTTATTTCAACGAATATGGACTTCACAAATTCAGTGGGATGAGCAGATATCTGAGGAAATTTTTGAAGAATGGAATAAACTTAAGGCGGATATCGATCAAATAAGTCAAGCTCAAATACCAAGATGGTTAGGCACAAAACCCGAACGAAGAGTCGAGTTACATGGTTTCTGTGACTCGTCAACAAAAGCATACGCATGCGTTATTTACTGTAAAGTTTATAACGAACAAACAAGTATCATCTTGGTGGCCGGAAAATCAAAAATTATCCCGGCTAACAAAAACATATCGTTGCCACGATTGGAGCTTTGCGGCGCTCATTTATTAGCAAAACTCATGGCTAAGGTCAAGGCATCTTTAACTGACTACAACATTGTCATTTATGGCTGGATTGACTCCACAGCAGTACTGGGGTGGCTGCAAGGAGATCCAGGACGTTGGCAAACCTTTGTTGCCAACAGAACACGATTTATAACTGAAATCATGCCTTCTACCTGCTGGCGGTATGTCAAATCTGCCGAAAATCCTGCAGACTGCGCAAGTAGAGGCTTATCGATGTCACAATTGATTCAACATCCTTTATGGTGGCAGGGACCATCTTGGCTACAAACATTTAAAGCTGATGAAAGAATTGAAGAAATAATCTATACAACAACATTGGAAACAAAATTACAGAAGCAAGCAAACACTGTCACGAAACAAACAGATGACGAAAGTATAATCATGAGCTTATTAAAAAGTCACAGTTCTTTTACCAAAGTTGTACACATTTTAGCTTGGGTGTATAGATTTTTAACAAACAAGCAAAGCAATAAGGAAACTTCCTATCTTACGTTAGAAGAGATAAGAGAAGCAAAAATGAAGATCATAAAGCAAGTACAGCAGCAGGAATTTGTAGAAGAAATCAAAAGCTTAAAAGAGAAAGGAAAGCTTAGCAACAAAAGCAGAATACTAAATCTAAATCCATTTCTGGATAACATTGGGCTTCTCCGTGTCGGGGGAAGGCTAAGACATGCTCATATTCATGCAGACATGCAACATCCTTTAATTATTCCACAGCGAGGACGTTTAACAGAGCTTCTAATAGAACATGCACACAAGCTTACTTTCCATGGCGGAGCCCGCTTGACATCGGGATTTATCCGACAAAAGTATTGGATTATAGGCGGAAATGAAGCAACGAAAAGGCAAATACGCTTATGCGTTAAATGTAAAAAGCTAAGTCCTAACAAACATAACCAAATTATGGGTGACTTACCTGCAGCGAGAAGCAATCCATCTCGTCCGTTTGACCACACTGGAATAGACTTTACCGGGCACCTACTCCTTAAAGCCAACAAAGGCCGTGGCATAAAAACCACTAAAGGATATGTGTCTGTTTTCGTCTGCATGTCTACAAAAGCAGTACATCTAGAGCTAGTCTCCGATCTCAGCACCTCATCGTTCATTGCAGCTTTACGAAGAATGGCAGCACGTAGAGGTACGCCGAGTCACATTTATAGTGACAATGGACGAAACTTTGTCGGAGCTAACAAGCAAATTCAACAAGAATACCAAGAAATGCAACACATATTTAACAACGAGTTTTTGGCTGAACTAACAGACATGGAAATCAACTGGCATTTTAATGCACCAATCTGGCCTTCCGCAGGCGGTCTTTGGGAGTCCGCAGTCAAAAGTTTCAAACATCACTTTAGAAGAGTTGTCGGAGAGCAAAAGTTAACTTACGAAGAGTTGTCAACAGTCCTCACGCAAATCGAAGCATGCCTCAATTCTAGGCCTCTATGTCCCCTCACTGAAGATCCGGAGGACTTAGACTACTTAACTCCATCTCACTTTTTGACTGGCGGTTCAGCACTTACCCTAGTTGAAACAGAAAGAGACTTGAGGACTAGGTGGCAGTTAACTCAGAAAATTTTCGCTGACATCTGGAAAAGATGGCGATCTGAGTATCTAACACAACTAACAACAAGAAGCAAGTGGCAACAGTCTCGTGAAAACATAAACCTAAACGACGTAGTCCTCTTGCACGATGACAACTTACCACCAGGAAAATGGTCTATGGGTAGGATCGTCGATCTACATCCCGGAGCAGATGGATTCGTTCGCGTTGTCAGCTTAAAAACGAAGAACGGAATTCTTAAAAGACCAATTACCAAAATATCAAAGTTACCTGTAAAACAAAATCAATCAGACTCGTCTGAAAACGTCCAGGAAGAGCTGAAACCAAACAGCGAAAAAACACAACCTCAAAGGAAATCGAAGAGAGTTAGCGTAACAACATTATTTATATCATTATTATTTTTTATGACAATCGTAACAGGAGGACACTGCGATTTCCAAACAACAAAATTTAGACCTAACCAAGGCCTTTATTTCGATAAATTAACTAACATGCAGATTATACGGGATGAGTGGAAGCTCATTATCTACTACGATATGCAACCTTATTGGGAGGGCATAACAGCTCTCAGCAAATACACGAAGTCCCTAGAACAATCATGCAAAACAATACATAACATTATGAACTGTGATATCATATTATTACAGTTAATTCAAGGCTTCGGTGAACTTGAGTACTACAACCAGATGTTGCTCGGTCAGCACTCAAACGTGCAGCGCGCTAGACAGCGGCGCGGTCTTATCGACGGTGTCGGATATCTCGCGAATAGCCTCTTCGGGGTATTAGATACGAGATTCGCCGATCAGTATCGCAAGGACATAACGTTATTACGCGACAACCAACGTCATATTGCCTCCTACTGGAAAAACCAAACATCGATTATAGAGGTTGAATATAATCTCCTCAAACGAACAGAGCAAACCATGAACAAACAACATAAAATGGTTTCCCAACATATATTTTCCATTGAAAAAGCGCTAAACCAACTTCAATCCGAAACACGAAACATGTCTATCGTAAATGAGCTGACTGTCGGAGCTATTATCGGGAGCAACATGCTACATAACTTGAAGTCATTACAAAGCACCTTGCTGGACACTATCACTGACATCTATCACGGTCAGTTCAATCCACATCTTTTAACTCCCGTTCAATTGCAAGATCAGCTCAGTACCATCGCTAGTCAGCTCCCTAAGGACGTGACATTGCCTGTAGACAATGTGCAGATGGATTTAAGGAAAATATGTAAGCTTCTTAAAGTAAAGGCCAGAATGCTGGAAGAATACCTTATCTTTGAAATTAGGCTTCCTCTTATCAGTAGAGACTCCTTTGAGATATTCAAAATATTTTCCATTGCTAAAGTCAAAGGAACAGACATGGTTAACATCCAACCAATATCAGATTATGTGGCTATAAACTTAAAGAAGGATACCTACTTAACTATGACAGAGAAAACATTAACATCATGTCTGATATCAGATGCATATCTGTGTCATATTCCGAGACCTATTTATCATCTAAATGGAGATAAAGATTTCTGTCAGACCGAAGAGCTTGAGTGCGAGACAAAGATCTCTCCTTGCAAAAACAGCTGGTATGAAAGTAACACAATTAACAACTACATCTATTTTTGTTGCGATCAATGCTCTTTACGGATAATGTGCGAGGATCAAGTTGCCAGTCATCAGCTGACCGGTGCGGGTCTTGTCGCTATAGACAATGGGTGTATTATTAAAACGCAAGCATTTACTTTAATTGCACACAGACAACAGTCTAGCGAACTGAACATTAAACCTGATGTTTATACACCACTGATACCGCCGATAAATCATATTATCAACATCACGATCCCGCATATGATAACCTTGAATGATTCTGAAACTGACCAGAATCAAATAGATTTAACAGAGCTTGGCCAGAAAATTAAGATCATGAAAGAAAATGCTGCTATAGCTGAAAGCATGTCTGTCCATGATATACACCACTACACGCTGATATACATCCTCGTCGGCATCACGGGAGTAGCGGGACTGGTGTACGCGTGGCGTCGCGTGCGCGCCTGGAGAGTGCCGACCACGCCGGCGCGGACACCAGCGCAGGCCCAGGGTGCGCCTGCGCCTCCTCCTCGCAACAACGACAATCCGTGTGTGATTATAGGTGACCGAGTGTTTTACCACAGTGTTAGTGAGTTAAATGACAACAATCAGAGCAGTCTTTCTAATCTCAATAGTGCGCGAGTGAATAAAGCTACGTCACCTATTTGCGTTCGTTGAGTTAAATGATGCGGCTAGTGACAATAATTGACTTTATCACTTAATCGTTAATTATTTTTGCTTTATATTGTCTCGACATTAATTTTGTATAACATTTATTATTTTTTACATTTTCTAGAAACATTGTTTTTAAATATGTTGATCTTTGATCTGTTAACATTTATTTTGTAACTTGTTAATTTCTCCTGTAGGGAGTATGTACGAGCAAACCCGTACATTTTGTATTGTTAAGTAATAATGCTGACGCTTGCACTCACGATGCGGTGCATCGCGTTCATTTATAAACTAATTACTTCAGTGCCAATAAATCCGTGTAATAGTAAACATCGTTTTACTTAATCAATCCCTAACCTGGGTCGCGGCGCGGTACTCATAACATTAACAAACTAAGGTTTAAGGTGAACACCGTACAAATACTTTATATTAATTAACCTTGTTGCTTGCGAATGATACTCGTTGTCATATTACCGATACGTAACTTAGTATTTAATTAGGATTATGAATTAGATTTTTCAATTTCTTACGTAGAAAGTTATCGCGGCATGTAAAATGAGAAACGTTAACGGGTTTCTTAGATTGTGACGACTATAATACACATAGTACCTAAACTTTTATTTTAATTAATAAGAAATCAACAATGATATAAATGCGATTGATACAATGAAGTTAAGTAAGAAATTAAATAAGGACCGCTAGTTTTTTAACAAATGTATGTTCTTTTGCATTTTCGATCTGCTTCGATTTTTAATCAACTTGCGATTACTCAGGATATTATCCTATTTTTGTGTAACGATAAAGTGGCAACCCCCCTCCTCCCCCCCTTTCCTCTGGAAAGTAAATGTCAAACACGCAGATTGGTTGTCTATCCAGCTGCATCCGAGTTAGACTGAAAGCCGACCCCAATATAGTAGAGTAAAAGCTTTAGCAGTAAAAAGTAGACCAAAATGCTTTGTCATTGTTTATCAATGTTGGTAGACAAGCATATTACATGATGATGATGATGATGGGGACTCCCTTTTACGCACTTAGACTTAATCTATCTACCCTTTTAGCCATTCCTTTGAAGTAATCCTTCATGAACATTGTATAACGCCCACTGAGATCCTCCACAAGACTTTCATCGCCTCATACGCAGTACACAAAAAGCAATAAAAAATCTCAAACCAGTAGAAAAAAACACTTACGAAAACATCATCAATATAGAAGTACGCAAATAAACCATATCTGTACATTTACACTATGTTATTAAAGAGCTGAAGCAATAAACTCGGCTAACTATAGAAGGGAGGGTGTAATCGCCGATAAACAATGCTAACGGTATGCAGTACCTGAACATTCGTATGTAAGGGCGAAGTATGAAATTTAAATGTAAAATACGTCATACATCGCACTGCCAACTCACTTTCAAGGCTTCGAAAACAGCGGGAATAGTGGGCAAAGATACCGTAAACCATAAAACTTTAAAAGCCGATGAAAACGCTGTGTGACGATCGGTTTCTGAATTAAGAACGTGTAAAATTCTACTTCCCTAATAATTCAAATCAAATCAAATCAGTTTATTCGCAATAAGTGTTGGTACAATTTTGGTCTTAACATAAATAATAATACAGATCCATAACACTTAGTCATAACAATGTGACATGCAAACATTTGGGTTATTATTTATTTATAATCAACTAAATAATAATAATAAATAATTGTTTTGAGGTTATAGTTATAATTAGTAAATTACACTCGATTATATGTAGGTACATTATTAAATACATTGATAAAAAAAAAAAAATGATGTCCGAGGGTAAATGATTATGATTGTTATTAATTTTTCAACCCCCTATTAAATATGTCGCTTACAGAGTAGAAATTCTTATCCAGTAGCCATAATTTAAGATACCTTGAAAATTTATTAACTGGTAAGATTTTAATAGTGTCAGGTATAGCATTGAATATGCGACCACACATTGCATAGCTATTTTTAGTATATAGTGCTGTCCTAGGGATTATAGGCAAAACTATTCTATTCTTGTGTCTATTACTTTTTGGATACAATTCATGAGCTTTTTTAAATAGTTCCGGGTGAATTTTAACAAATTTAGCGCATTCAAAGATATACAGGCTTGGAAGGGTTAGTATCTTAAACTTTTTGAAAATGGGTTTGCAGGATTCCCATGATTCATATTCATATTCTAATTATTCTTCGAAAGTGTTTTCCGTTTCCGTAAGTTTGTCCGTGGTTCTTTTTTGAATACCGTTGCACATGCTAAGATAGGCCTTTTTGGTCTCGCACGGGGTTTTTATTTTTTAATATTGTTTAATTTTATGCATATTTCTCGTGTCTCCTGTGCGGGTCACAAATAAATATTTTTCTTTCTTTTTACTTCAAGGCCAAGGTATGACAGATTTTCAAGGTAACAAATAGTTTGACAAATAAGCACTCTACTTCAAATTTTTATTTCGGATACCGTGAGACAGAATGCGAAGACGAGGCAAGGATGAGACACGAGGAAATGTGTACATTAAAATAAACCAATGAAACATGAAGTATATGAGGATCGTAGCAAATGGCGTAAATTCTACCTACCCCTTTGGGAAAAGACGAAAAAACGTGTGATAATTAAGGAATGTAAATAACAACCAATCAACAAAGAAGTCAAGAGAGGACAAAAGTATCTGAACTTGAATGCGATACTTACTATAAATTGTGCCTTTCACGACATCAATACTTGTCATCACCCATAAGGAGGTGAAACATACATGTGTAACGAGAGATTTCATCATGCACATGTCCATTACCGTCACATGTCCAGTCCACAATAGTAATCTAATCCTCAAGGTATTCCCAAGACGGGCAGGGTTTAGCCATAGTCTAATAGCATCTAGCTGCAAACAGCCTTAAGAGGATTCCGCTGTCAGTACCGTTAGCGCAATCCCTCGAGGTAGACTTCCAGGCAAAGCGGCGGCGATTTCAGTGAAGTAGCGACACTGCCGTGGTGACTGCAAATTTACCAAGTAAATATAAACACATAAACTCTCGCATTTACCCATGCGGGTAAACATTAACTACAGAACGCCACCTGCTACGATCCTTACATACGCCTTTTGCTTAATTTACTTTCATAATTCTAGTCATACCATACGCCAGTTACGAGTAGTGCGCACCTAGCCTTTCTGAAGATCATCGGCAATAACATCCATCTATGTCTTGGGAGTAGTGGTGGCCCCGACTCACATGTCGTAGATCGTGGGTTCGAACCCAGGCAATTGCTCTGCTTTGTGTAATTTTTTACTTTACTACTGCTCTAAAAACGGTGAAGGAAAACATCGTGAGGAAACTGGCATGTCCTAGAACCAAAAATTTGAAGACATTATATGTGACATCCACTAACCCACAATGGGCTCACGAGGTAGGTTATGGCCCATTCCATCTTACACAGAGAGGAGGCCTGTGTCCCAGCAGTGGGAAAATTAAAAGACTCATGAGATGTCCTTCTAGGGCTTCCCATTCTCGTCAGCCTTGTAAATATATTTTGTTAGTCACCTTTTACATCCTCTCAACATGGCCACACCATCTAAGCATTTTCTTTACTGAATTTCCAAAACGCCGCGTCCGTGTCGCTGCGTTATTACTGCCACAACCGATGTGCTCCGAAGTCCACCTCCACGAAAAGCGACATATATCTTTGGCAAAAGCTTCGAGGAACGTTGTAAGCACATACGACGTTCTTTGTCATCTTCATAAATAATGTAATTTATGGCTAAACTGTTTCTCCTAGATATGAATAACTTAGACGAAAGGATGAACAAGCCGAATTCAATATCATAATGTTATTGTTGGTTCTCCATTCTTCGCCATATTTTATGGGATTTTGCCAAGCGTGATACAATATCCGATTCAGGAATGATATATGGTTCTAATCTGAACATTATCTTTTTAGTAACATTGTTGGTAACAACGGTGCGGAAGTAAAGTGCGGTATGTAAGATTTTTGAGTTTGTTTTGACCATCTGGTTGAAAAATAACTTATCTAATATCACGCCTGCATTTACCACCAACCCGCACTGGGCCCGCGTGGTGGATTCCGGCCCATTCCCTCTCACAGAGAGGTCTATGTCCGAGCAGTGGAAACATTAAAAGGCTGATGATGATGATGATTTACTGAAAGCTTAGGCAAAGGCGCACCCTGTAGTGCACCCATATTTTGCTAGTAACCAACAAATAAATAAAAAAAGGTTTTACCAAGCAATCCATTAAAACCTTATTTCTTAAAATACATGTCTAAATGAAATATACAGTTTAAACTTTTTTTTTTCGCTGGCTAAACATCCAATGTGTTCTCCCGCTCTGGGTGAAGCGGGAAGGCGTGTCAGACTTTTACTGACTAAAATCCACCCGTGGTCCTTCAGTTGCTTGTGCTTGCAGTTTATACCTACTTAGTATATCTGTCACCGGCTAAATAAAGTCTCGTGGCTAAATAATAACAGCCGCACGAGTCGATTTTCAAGGTTAAGCAACGCTTGCCGAGGTCGGTCAGCGTTGGTGGATGGGTGACCATTTCACGTTAAGCCGTTGGTCCCGGCTGTCATTTGAAGATCTTTGACAGTCGTTGCGGGTAATCAGAAGCTTGAGATCTGACACCAGTCTTGCCGAGGGGTATCGTGTTACCTAGTTTCAGGGTTGTGGAGGTCAGATAGGCAGTTGCTCCATGTAAAACACTGGTATTCAGCTGAATCCGGTAAGACTGGAAGCCGACCCCAACAACAATTGGGAAAAGGCTAGGCAGATGAGTATATCTGTCACCGGATTAATCCAAACTATCTCAAGAGACTATAAATACTCGATAAATTGTGAACTGAGAATTTTGTATGCGACCAATCAGTGCTCTAGTCTACGAGTACCATCTCTCCGTTTTGGTCTGGCAGTGAAATTGTATACACGCCCTTCATTTGTCAGTTTGGTGCCAGCTCGAATGAATGCCATAGAGTTAAGTACAAATTAAATGGCTCTGCCATTGTCCGATGCTGATGGTTTTTTTTTGGTATGGGTGTCATATTCATCGTTTCTAATAATCTTCATCTAATGAATCCAAGAGCGAGAGCTGTGATCTCGTGAACTGAAGGCACCCCGCCACGGATAGGTTAAAGATTCGAAGAGGATGACACCTCTTCTTCATGTTAGGTTCTTTTGAACCTTGCAGACGGAAAATACCAACTGACTTAAAAGTTTGCACTTTTTACTAATGCCTAAATTGGCATAGCGCACTCCAACCGCCGGTTTCGTGGCCCTACTCCATTTACTCAGTAAAATATAGCACCTGCAATACCATTCCGCGTCCCTCTGCTGAATATTGATGTATCTCGCATTGCCTTGCCGGGAATCGACGCCGTATACCTGCGATGAGGATATATTGCATGGGCCCTAAGATTGTAACTTGTGTCTTGTCTCTAATATCATAGGTATAACTTGTTCCGGTATAACACAATCAATACATATATTAAATGCGAAATTACTCAATCTGTCTGTCTGTTAAATTTTCGCGCTGAACCTATTTAGGTGAAATTTGGTATGGAGATAATTTGATATCCTGGGAGGTTGGGCTAAGATTATACCTAGGATAGTTTTTATCCTGGAAAATATATTTAAGGGGGTGGAAGTTTGTATGATGAATCAATCATTTTCTCAAGTAAGATGGAGATTGAAAACTCGGAGAAAAATCAGGCTATTCGAAGTCGTGTCACAGAATAAATAATGGGTCGTTTGTAGAAGAAGTCGTGGTGGCCCAGTGGCTAAGACCTCGCCTCTCGTGCTTGAGGTCGTGGGTTCAAATCCGGGCAAGTACTAATGTGACTTTTTTAAATTCATATGTACTTTCTAAGTTTATCTTGGACATGGCTGACAACGGATAAGGAAAACATCATGAGGTAACCTGGACTTATGATTATGTAAATATGAAATTTCCAACCCGCAAGCGTGGTAATCAAAGCTCATGCCTTCTCTGTATGAGCAGAGGCCTTTGCCTGCAGTGAGACAGTTACATGCTGGTATTATACATTATTATTATTCGACGTAGAAGTACTAAAACTCTTAGACAAAGTCACATAACTTTTATATCATAGCAGCCGACAGTGTTATTTCCTGTCGATCCGAAAAAAATATAAGAATAGCTCTGTAACCTTAATATAAGTTTTTATACTTACTCGATCGCGTTAACGTTAACTTCAATCTGTCATGACACTGAATAAGCGCCATCTGATTGCAATAACAGAGTGAGTAAAACAACTCACACTAGTGGCCGGTTTTCAAAATGAACATTTGGAGTAAAAACGTACCAAACCCTACCCATTTCTTAACAATTGACAAAAGTTGCGTAAGAAGCAAATGCTCTTCTTGAAAAGCTATTTCCAATGACGTATATCTTTAGGTTATAGCTTTGGGGCGTTTTAGTTGAATGTCCACTATCCATTGACAGGTTTTTAGCCTAAAGAAGAGTTATACAGGTGTAAATCCTCAACTTTAAATTTTTAGAACCGATGTCACCAATGAAACTAACCGCGATTTGTTCACCTGAACTCAATATAAGCAAATACAAGGATCTGATTGGTAGTTTCTCAGTGGTATCAACCATTTGGAACGCTAATCGTGATTAGTTTCATTGGTTAAATCGGCCTTTAAGTAGAAACTGGCCACGAGCTCTCAGTTTGCTTCACTACCGTCGTAGCAACGTAGCGCCGTAGCACGCCGTAGCACATCGTAGCGCGTAGCACACCGCAGTGCAGTGCGTTTGACGTAGGCACCTAACGTACCAGTATACAATAATGTACCCCAACTCAAGTAAATGTGCACTGCTAAATTTGAGGCTGCATTTCATTTACAATAAACCACACACATATATAAACTCACACCTTTTTCGTTTGGGGTAGGCAGAAACTACAGAACGCCACCTGCTACGATCCATAGAATAGTTCTTCCTTGATTTGCGTACATCTAGAATAAAATATACTACATTAATCGGTTTCTTCTTACAAGCAGACAGACAAAGATCGCTGCAATAGTGGATTGCCACCTTTTCCATCTTGCTAACATTGGTAAAAAGTAAACCAAAAAATTCCATTCTAATAGAAGTCCGACGAAATCTTTCACTTTCCAGAGAAACGGTCAAAGCATATTTCAAAAACATTTCACACAGAACTCCTACGGTGTGAAGAAGGTTCAAACCGTATTTAATAATATTTTTCCAAAACTGACGATTTAACTCAAAACCTCAACCGACGGACGCTTCCCCAATAAAACAGCGGTTGTGAACTATTGACAAATTAAATTAATTGTGACGAAACATCGCCAATTAAAGTTACAAGTAACAGTCAATTACACTAATTAACGTTTTATCAGAAACCTGAAGTGCCAGGAATTTGATACGCATTGAAATGCAGTTCTGTTTATTAGTAACTGTGTGTATTTCTGTGTGTTCAAATACTTTTTGTGTCTTTTTTTGGTTTCTATTTTTTTTCGTACAATTTTTTTACTTTCAAAATAACTCTGATAAATAAGAATTTTTCTTTATTTTTCGCAGATTGTCCGTCGATTACTGCCATTTATTTAGGCTAAAATTAAAAAATATTGATTTAAATTAGTCTAACAATCCGCAAAACAACACTTTCTAGCGTTCTCTCTGGGAAAAAGAAGCACCGCAACAATCTCCACAGCAACACAGCTAAAAAAAGCAAAGTTATAAAACTCGAATCTAAACAAAATTCATAGTCTATTGCTGCAAATATAATTTGTCAAATGGGGGATTATTGGTCCATTGCACGCTGGGTGCGATTGCGGTGCTCCTGTACAAACTATGCCCCACTTGCTGGAGTGCCCTGACTGTCCATTCACTTGCACCTTGGATGACCTGCATAATGCATCTGACGCTGCAATAAACGTGGCCACCTACTGGGCTCAAATAGTTTGATCAAATGTACCATTGAAACGAATAAGAAGAATAGTTTAATGATGAATGAGGATGAACGGCCGAAGATTTTATTGTCCTGTCAAGAATTCTGTGAGAGGGATTTACGAAAGTGTTGTTAACTTTTTAATGTTTTGATTTACGTTTTTTTTTTTTAATAATTTAACATCACGCCTGTTTTTCACAAATGATAAGGAAGAGATGGAGCAATAGTACTTATCTATATATATAAAAATCAATTGCTGTTCGTTAGTCTCGCTAAAACTCGAGAACGGCTGGACCGATTTGAATAATTCTTTTTTTGTTATGTTCGACAGAATACAGGGAAGGTTTAAAATAAAAAAAAAAAAAAAAAAAAAAGTTTGTTTGGATAGGGTAGGTAGGTAGAGTAGTGTAGTGTAGGTAGGTAGGTAGGTAGGGTAGGGTAGGGTAGGGTAGGGTAGCGTAGGGTAGTGTAGGGTAGTGTTGGGTAGAGTAGTGTAGGATAGGGTAGTGTAGGGTAGGGTAGGGTAGTGTAGGGTAGTGTAGGGTAGGGTAGGGTAGGGTAGTGTAGGGTCGGGTAGGGTAGGGTAGGGTAGGTAGGGTAGATAAATGTGTGGTGTTTTTATGGCAAAACAAAGTTTGCCGGGTCAACTAGTCATTAATAGTTATTTTTTTGTATATTATATCAAAAACAAAAAAATGCAGGCATCCGGTGGATGCGAGATGCAGAGAACCGATCAGTGTGTCGATGCTTGGGGGAGGCCTAGTCCAGCAGTGGACGTCTTTCGGCTGAAATGATGATGATGTTTAATAATAATATATTTTTTGTTAGATATTGTAATTAGTTCCCAACTGTTTTAATCAAACCATCGAACAAAAGTCTATTTGTTTATTTTTCTAATAAAAAACTTATGTTTCTGTTTTAGCAGCCCGTAGCTGCTAATTTTTTCAGCAAGTCACATACATAGTTTTTCCTTTTATTAATAGAACCCAACGTAAGAGCAAAGCTATTTCATAAATCGTTTCACCCAACTTTTTCTTTACAATCCACGGGAAATGTTACCATAATACTTCACAGTAATGCAATTTATCGACTTTAAACCGGCGCCATATTTATGCAGAAGGCAGCTTAAGGTTCCAAGTAGTTTTGACGGTAATTATAACTTAACATAACCTTAACTTTACCTGTCGGCAATCTCCAAAGGTTTCTAAACGAATATTGGGTCAGAAGGATTAATTTTATTTTAATTCAATGGCTGGATTCTGGGAATCTTATTAAGACGACGACTAACGCCAACGACCTTGAGGGAACCAAACACGCCCCCGTTTCACACCCGCGCGACCCAAAATTTAGTAGTTTTTTGCACTTTCATTATTATTTTATTACTTAAAAAAAAAAGCTTCAGATGAAAATGTAAATAATTAAATTGTCTTCGAGATGGTGTCAATTTCATTTAAATACGCCCAGCGGTTTTGGTGCGATTTTCTTGTTTTTGTCCGTTTTAGACATAACTTTACAAATTAATTACACTATGTTATACGAATAAAACTCAAAATGTTCTTAGATCAAATTATTAAGAAAATGGTCTAATGTAACATATATTTTTTACAAAAAATTATAACTAGCCGTTGTGACGTGATTCTCATTTTAAAATCAGCTACTCAAGGGAATCGGTGCCTTAAGTTCTCATTTGAAACCACTACGAGTTTTATTGAAGATTATTTATCGAAGTTATATCTAGATTCTGTGAGAAGGAATTGGCATGCCTACATAAAAGAGCCCAATCATATTAAACACAATTTCAATCGAACTGTACCTACTTATTTATTCACAGAAATAGGTACCGTCTAAATGTGTTTAGGAGATAATAAGATCCGAGAAATAAGAATTTGGAAAAATATTTTATTTGGATCAAAGAGTAGGTAAAAATGCCATATAAACTCGTTTGTTTGAGATATTAAAATTACAACAGCAAAAAACTCTGAAACTAGGGATAAACCAGAATTACAAGAAATTATTTTCAAAATCGAGAGTTAATCTTACAAATCTTACTTCTTACTATCACACTAATATAATAAAGGCGAAAGTTTGTGAGGGTGTGTGTGTATGTGTGTTTGTATGTTTGTTATTTCTTTACACTCAAACGGCTAGACGGATCTAGATAAAATTTGGCACAGACGTAGATTATAGTCAGGAATAGCACATATGATACTTTTTATACCGGGAATATGTTGCCTCAGGATAATTTTCGACATTCACGCGGACGAAGCCACTGGCAGAAGCTAGTAATATTACAAATGTGACAGTTTGGATGGATGTATGTTTGTTACTCAATCATGGTAGAATTGCTGAATGAATTTTGAATAAATTTAGCACTGAAATAGATTATAGTCTGGAATAGAACGTAGGCGACTTTTCATCCCAGTATATTCATCCCTTGGGATAAAAAAAAAAACTTTTCACGCGGGCAAAGCCGCTAGCAGAAGCTAGTATTATAAATGCGAAAGTTTGAATGAATGGATGGATGTATCTTTGTTACTCAATCGCGTCAGAACAGCTAAACGGATCTGGAAGTAATTTGGCTCAAAGATAGATTGTATTCTGGAACAGCGCATAGGCTACTTATTATCCCGGTATAACGTTTCCTTGGGATAAGTAAACACTTTTCACGCGGGCGAAGCCGTTGGCAGATGATAGTAATTTATACAGAAAACATGTGCTAACATCATCATCATCACCATATCAGCGCGGAATCAGCCTCTATTCACTGTAGGTACTTCTCGGTTCCGTGCGTTAGGACGCATGTAGGGCATAGGCATCGTCAATAACGCAATGGGCTTTTGTACGTCTCTGGTTTCTTTGGCAGGCAGAATAATAATAATAATTTAATCATTTATTTCTTTATTTTCTCATATTCACAAACATAAAGTCAAGCACAAAGTCATTGTAACATTTAATAGAGACTGGTGTCTGCTGTAGGTAAAACCTGTATTACAGATCACCAGGCTTACCCTCCATCAGACAACTCACTTATGACTATTAACTGTATTAAAATAACATACAGTTCGTACACAATAAAACATAAAACAAATGTGAAACAAAAAGGAAAATTCAAACTAAAACAATTGGGGTGACAAAAGTGTGTAGATGGAGGAGGAGGATGGTGGAGTATGTGTAGATGTGTGCGAGTGACAGTGAGATAGTGTGTGTGAGTGAGAGTGTGTGTGTGAGTGAGAGTTTGGTGATGGGCACATGTTACCTTTTATATCGTTCCATGACATGTTAACTTTATCCTAATGGTCTCAATAAACGTTCGGTTGCATTGTAATCAATGCCTTGTAGCCACGAGCAAACTTTTTCCTTGCATTCTGTTCTAGAAAGAGGATAAATCAAAAGCTGCTTGTTAATTTTATCATATAAATATGGACCCAGGAAACCGTAAAAATTATGTGCCAGACTCAATTTATATCCATTAGTCGTGCAGATATCAGTGGATCTCCTCTTGCTTGAGTTTTTTTTGGGGTCGTAAGACTATTCCGAGTTCTTCTTAATTCTTGTCAGAAGAATAAAAAGCTGTCTAACGGTCAGTACCTACCTTACAGCGCTGATACGAGTACATAACCCATGTACGGTATCATATGGGTAGGAAAGAACTTACTTTTAATATGGCTCTTTGGGCTCTCTCTAATTTCAGAAGGTAAGTTTTAGGTGCTCCACCCCTAAAAGTTATACAATAAGACAGTAAAGAGTGGCACAATGCAAGATAAACAGATTTAATTAAGGAAGTGTCAGCAATGTGACGAAGAGATTTAAATATATAAATAAGTTTTCGTATGCTAGGTACTAAGGCCTCAATGTGGTGTTGGAAATTTAGTTGACTATCTATTATAACACGCAAATATTTAATAGTGCTAGTTTTTGACAAAGGGGGACAATTACATGAATTGTTGTATGGCTGGTTGCAACTGTGCGAGATAATGGGAAGGTTTGGTAGGTCTTGTTTTCGGAGTGAGTCATGAACTTATTGGATTTTGTCATTGACCCTCTTAGACACTTTTTGAATCCATTTTGAGCATGTTTATAAACATCTTCCCCCGTGTCACCATAAAAAAGTAATGCAGTATCATCGGCGAAAGTAATTATTTTCCCTTTGGTCAAATCTGTGTTACACAGGTTGTTGATGTAAACTAAAAACAAAGTCGGGCCAAGGATACTGCCTTGTGGGACGCCATATTTAATCAGCAGTTCATCACTGGTCCAAACATCCACTCCAACAACCTGTGTTCTACCCTTCAGGTAATTCGCAAAAAAATCCAGTGGCAACCTCTTATTCCCAAGTTTTCCAGCCTATGGATCAAGATAGGGACAGACACTGTGTCAAATGCAATGACTTTAAGGCTAGAAGATATAAGATAAACATTTTGAATTTGAATTTGCTCAACCTTGGTCATACTTAAAGCAAGCCCACTTATTTTTAAACACCTAACTTAAAAACCGGCCAAGTGCGAGTCGGACTCGCGCACGAAGGGTTCCGTACTTGGTAAATTGCGGTTTACGATTTATGACGTATTAAAAAAAACTACTTATTAGATCTCGTTCAAACCAATTTTCGGTGAAAGTTTACAAGCTGTATCTGTACTATTATTAAAAAGAATAGTACAGATATCGATAATAACGCTGAAATTACGTCGATCATAGATGATCAGTGCACATACACTAATGCCGACATAATTGCAAATAAATTTAATGACTTTTTTATAAACATGACAAACAAACCTAATATCCCTAATTCTGAAACACACATTGACTACAAACATACCATCACTGACATATCGGATACCATTTTCTTGACTCCAACTAATGAAGATACTGTATATAAAATAATTAATTCTTTAAACTCAACTAACTCAACCGGGTATGACGATATCAATACAAAAATTCTTAAACGTTGCTCTAAATATATATCTCATCCACTCGCCCACATAATTAATCTATCATTATTTCAAGGTTTATTCCCCGCCAGGCTAAAATTTTCGATAGTCAAACCGTTATACAAAAAAGGAGATAAAAAAGACATGAATAACTATCGACCAATTACTCTGATACCCGTAATTTCTAAGATTTTTGAAAGAATTATGTACGATAAACTTCACTCCTTTATAGTAAAACATTCTATTTTAAAAGAGGAACAGTTCGGTTTCAGAAAAAATAAATCAACAACCCTTGCATGTTTCTCTCTTGTTAAAATGATTACCTCTAGCCTGAATGAGAAAAGGCCAATAGCATCGATATTTCTCGATATGTCTAAAGCATTTGACTTCGTAGATCACAAACTGCTTCTCTTTAAACTGAATCGTTATGGTATTAGAGGAAACGCATCACAGTGGATAGAATCTTATCTAAATAATCGCCAACAATGCGTAGAAATATCGAGGCATACAATATCAGAAAAAAAAATACATAGATCCGCTTATCGTCAAAACTCATGTGGTGTTCCCCAGGGGAGTATATTGGGACCCTTTTTGTTCTTGCTATATATCAATGATTTGCCCAACGTAACCCCATATTCATGCATTCTGTACGCCGACGATGCAACTCTTAGTATTGAACTCACCGATGACAATATCAACAAATACGAAAATGAGATAAATGACACGTTAAACAAAATAATAGAATGGCTGAAAGACAACAATTTACATGTCAATATTAGTAAAACCAAACTTATGCAGTTCCAAACTTACAATAGCAACCGTCAAAAATTGGAAATTAGATATGCAAATAACGCTGTAGAAGAGGTTGAAAGTGCAACTTTTTTGGGTATAACATTAGATAAGTATTGCAACTGGAAAGTACACATTGACAAATTATGCACTAAGTTGCAAAGATTTGTATTTGTCTTAAATCGAATAACTCGCGTAGCTGGTTTCAATGCAGCACTTTATGCTTATCATGGTTACGTAGCATCAGTTCTCCGCTACGGCATCATTATATGGGGAAATTCTGTGGATACTATTAAAGCATTCCGAGCCCAAAAGAAATGTATTCGATCAATGACTAAAGCCCAACCATTACAAAGCTGTGTCCCAATCTTTAAAAAATTAAAAATATTACCACTCCCATCTTTATATATATTCGAACTCTGTATCTTTGTACGTAAGAACTTAGCTTTATTTAAGGTACACAATGATGTTGTAATAAGGAAAAGTCGAAATATCCACAAATTATGTGCACCACAACAAAGAATTAAACTATTTTCGAATAATGTTTACTGTATGGCAATTCAAATTTATAATAAATTACCTAATGTCTTTAAAAGTCTTAACCTTATGACATTTAAGAATAAACTATTCAACTTTCTGTTGCAAAAGTGTTACTACTCAACGAATGAATTTTTAAATGAAAAATTTGATTCAAAATTTAAATTAGACAACGAATTACCTCACAATAATTGAATGGAATGTCATTTCTATGACATTATATTGTTTTTTTCTCTTCATTATATTTAATCATTAGTGACAATTTATTTAATAACCATTGACATTGTATTTAATCATTCATAACATTTTAACTAATAAGCCTTACATTATATTTAATCATTCTTGACATTATAATTAATAACCCCTTAAATTGTATTTAATAATTCTTACATTATAATTGATAACCCCTGATATTGTATTTGATAGTAGTTAACGTTTTCCTAATTCCCGACATTGTATGGTTTATTATTAATTTTAATTCTTTGAAATATTTGTACGCTGGAAACAGCAGAATATTATGGACATTGTATTTTGTGTAACACCTATGTAACAACAATATTCTAACAAATAAATTTATTATTATTAAGCTAATGTACATCATACATTTTTTTCAGTTTTATCATTCTCTTATTTCAGAAGTTACAGGGGGGGGACACACATTTTACCACTTTGGAAGTGTCTCTGGCGTAAACTATTCAGTTTAGATAAAAATGATATTAGAAACCTCAATATCATTTTGGAAGACCTATCCATAGATACCCCACACGTATGTATATTTTTTTGTTTCAGTTTCAAGTATGGCAACCCCCAAAATTGATTGTTATTTTTCTATTTTTGTATAAAAATCTTAATGCGGTTCACAGAATACATCTACTTACCAAGTTTCAACAACATAGTTCTTATAGTTTCGGAAAAAAGTGGCTGTGACATACGGACGGACAGACAGACAGACAGACATGACGAATCTATAAGGGTTCCGCTTTTGCCATTTGGCTACGGAACCCTAAAAAATAGTAAGCCTAATAAATCTATGAATATCATGTTACAATATATATGTTACAATCGCGCTTCTTTACTTTTTTCAGCAAACGCAACCAATTTCCCATGACCAAATTGTCTTGATCACCGCCATAAGGGCGCAACGTTTGCTAGCCGCTAAGATTATTCAGTGGCCACCTGGTACATAAGCCCCATATTATTCACCGCACATGACGTACGGGTATCGATTGCTTTGCGTTCAATATTATGAACACATTTGTATGCAGAAGGATAACTCTTCATAGAGGATGGCACAATCAGATCTGAGAAATGCATAGAAAAGTTAAGTTTTGGCTAAAAATGTCTAATGTAAAATGTATGATTGTTTGCCGCATAGACAAGTAGAGATAGTCATGCTGAGTTTTTCAGTGCACACTGATCACATAGGGCACAGGTTAATCGCATCGCGTAACGTTTTTTTTTTATTTTATTTTATCACCTTCTTACTTATTCTTATAATGATAATTACTACCTCAATGAAAGTTTAATACAGGACATCTTAAATCCTAACCATTACATACAGAGCAGGGACCCCGTAACTCGGAAATCACGTTACGCCGTTGGATCTAGCTTCCATACATAAATCGTTGACAATCGTTACGCGAAGAAGAAGAAGCAGAAGTCAGAAGGTCAGAGCAGAAGAAACCGTGGACCTTCTGCCCACATACCTCTCTAACGTAAGTACATGTAAGATACATAGTGATGTACATAAGTCCACAGTAACGTATCGGGCGTTCGCTGCGTCCAATTCCAATCGTATAATTGACGTCACGTGGCCGAGGACTGTGATTCGGAGATGAGGCGCTTACACCAAGTGGATTTGTGCGAACAGCTGTGATTTGACTCTAAATTGTAACGTGCCAGTTGCAGTGGTAATATTCGTGTGAAATACCCTTTCATACCCTTCTAACTTCGGAAGTCACTTTAGTGCCATGATGAAAACTGATTCTGAGCCCTATTAATTTTGTTACTTGAAATTGCTCTTTCATTTACAATATATTCTGCATTCTCACAAAAAAAAATTGGTTTTTCATATATTTTCTTTAAATAATCGGAGTCTGGACTTGTGCCCGTTTGATGACAATAGGTTCATCCCTTAACTGGGTGGGGTGGGTGTTCAGTTGTCAGTTCCACGGCTATAGATGTTGTTAGCAGCGACTTGCAAGTAAAAGGGTTTCCTCGGTTCGTTCTTTAAATACAGTGACGATTTGTTATACAGTATTTTTTGCACGTTTTTACAGTTTCATTGTACCAAAATAGGTTACAATACAAATTTAAAAAATCGACTGGCATGCCTCAGAAATTTAAAATCGCGCCATCTATTAGAGTCAATTTTAAATGATTCGTTCAAATAATCTTTGAAATGTGAATTAAGAGCCCAACATTCCATAATTTTGTTCATAGGAGAGTTGATTCAACAAAAAAAAACCGACCAAGTGCGAGTCTGACTCGCGCACGAAGGCTTCCGTAGCATTATCGGATAGACCTGCAAAAAAAAACACGTTTGTTGTATGGGAGCCCCACTTAAATTTTTATTTTATTCTGTTTATAGTATTTGTTGTTATAGCGGCAACAGAAATACATCATCTGTGAAAATTTCAACTGTCTAGCTATCACGGTTTATGAGAAACAGCCTGGTGACAGACAGACAGACGGACAGTGGAGTCTTAGTAATAGGGTCCCATTTTCACCCTTTGGGTACAGAACCCTAAAAAGAACATACAATTTTTATGATCAATTCTAGAAATTGTTAATTTTACCCACAAATAAATAACAAATCGAATCATATCGCGCCATCTAGTGTTATTTATTTGAACCGAATTTTCTTTGTTAACGCTGGGACTCCGTGCCGTCTGGAATAAAACTAGTCGAAATTGCGGTCAAAATCTAGTTAGAAGTCAAACATATTATCACATGCCTCAAACAATCGGCAAACGTGAAGCTACGAGTATATTGAAGAATTTTTAAAATTCAAGGTGTTGATAACCATTAACAAATTGAATAATCAACACAATGCAATACACTCCAAGTATATCTTATCTCCAATCAGTTCCTTCCTACAAGGAAAGCAATTCATTTTGCCATTGCCAATTGACAAATCAGCCTTCAACAAGGCTTGTTTTCCCCATAGACACACCATTGTATCTGCAGTGAAGACTTGAGGTCTCTCCAGGGACATTACGCTGACCCTTTTCCAATTGATCTCGAAACAAAGAAGCAGCCGTATGGTGAACTGATTGAAATAGACGTAAGAACAGCCGGTGAAGTAGACCATGACCAACACTGAAACTTTTGTTTTTGGGGCTTCCTTTCAGAAGAATTTTTTGTACTGAGAAATTGTATCTAGTTGTAATCATCATTACGATAAGAGTAAAAATGAAAATTCAGGATATAAAAGTCCAATGGTATTTGGTTAACAAAGCCGACATTTAGTATCAGTTAACACTAAACAAGGCCTCTCTAAACCAGCGCAATTAAATCGGAATCGCTTTAATTATTAACACCAGTAAATTTCACTAGTACGCTACTTTACGAGCATTAGCACAGGATATTGGTAGCTTGCATTTGGCCCAATTGCTGGATATAATTAACAGAGTAGACAGAAAATGGAGTACTATGCAGCACAATACAATTTGAATAACAATAAACACAATGCTAGAAATGATAAAGTATAATTTCCATTGCAATCCTTTTTAGGTCTTTTTTAATACAAAAAGGCACTTAAAATACTCGCTAAAGTGGATCCTTATTGGCGTGGATGTATCAAAATTATCTTGATTTATAAATTCAAGTATAAACATAATTTTAATATGCTGCTGATTACTTTCGAAGTTCTAACAAAAGATCCCATAAATAGGAAATTAAATGAGAATCTCAGCTGGACACAGCAAATATAATAATTAGCTATTTAATAATCATACACCACGAGACGAATACCGTCATATAGCGACAAAATCGTATCATTATATGTTAAGTATGTCCAGACATTAACACTCCCTGTATTTATTTACTTTGTGGTCCAAAATTCCAAATTCATCAATTCTAATCTAATGTGATGTGAGTGTTCAGAAATACACACATAATAAACTTAGATGTTATTATTATTATGTACTCCAAATAATTATGTATAAACTGGTTTGCTAGTATGTATTTAATTAACAATTATGCATGCACTTACCATCGTTAATGAAGATCAAATTATCACTTGGTTCTCATTATATTAAGTAATTTGCCCAATTATGCTCCAGAGCCTCAGATTAATGTACACATATGTCTATATATATACCTACGTATAACAAGTATTTACGCTGAATTCGATACATAGTCCGATTGAGTTTTATTAAGCAATAATGAAGTTAATTCTGAGAACTTTTAAAGAGCGAATGTTGAAAATGTGTTTTCATCAGAGCTGTATTTAATTTATTCGTATTGTCTGTAATTTTATAGTAAGCTGAAGCCTGTTATGTAGCAGGTTTCGGCTTTTCAGTAGTACTACTGAAAATCGTACAGATAAGTACAGTCAACAGTCACGAATATTTCGGAAGCAATGACGTGTATCATTGCCATTCTCAAGTTACATCACAATGCACTACTTTCAAATAAAAACACTAAAAATAACTTTAATTTCGGAAGTCGGTGTTCCTGTTTTTGTTTCTTCGTTTTTTGACACCGACTGCCGAAATTGAAGTTATTTTTAGTGCTGTTATTTGGAAGTCGGTTGTATTTCTTTGTAAAAAGGTTTTTTATTTTTCACTTTTTGTTGTGGTACATAATGGATCAGTTCTATAGGCTAGGTACCTATAATACTCAAAGTGATGAAAGAATAGATTATCCCAATAACATGAACTTAAACAAAACCGGTGGAATGAGAGTATATCCGGGTGAACTGTTCACACCTGCGTACCCCTTTAGAACGTACCAGTATAATGTTATGTTATAAAATGGTGTAAACAATAAACAGACATGCGATTGCAGCTATCCCGAGTCATTTTCCGTCATTTATTGAAATTTTCTGATGTATATCTCGAATGCGCAAACTTTCAAAAAGAATCATTAAAATCGGTTCACCTAGTAAAAAGTTCTGAGGTAAAAGAGAAAAATAACAGTCGAATTGATAACCGCCTTGTTTTTGGGAAGTCGGTTAAAAAGCTGAATATCATGCCACATTTATAGTTAGCAACTACTCGACCATATGAACAACAACTAGTAGCCTAGTCAACCAAGTCCTTAGACGGCACATCTGAACTTTCTACATTAATATTTTTGCTTTAGGTATATCACTAATTCAAAGGCCGTTTTCCTGCCTGTATAACATCAAAAATTATCATCAAAGGCCTTGACAACAAAACTTTTACCTAACCAACCGTCCGAACTTTCGTTTTCGTTTCCCTGAAAATTTCAGGATTATATTCTTTAATTCGTTATCAAAAGATGGCACGTCCTGATTAGCGCGAACTTTTCCCATTTCACCCACGGCGAACAAACCTACGATAGGAAATCTAATCTATAATTTCTTAATAATAGGCGGGGAGTCCGCTTAGTAGCGTCAGAGCGGAAAATTAGCTCCACTGACTCCACAGAATTATAGGTCCAGAAGGCCATCTCTATACAACGAGCGAAGACGCACGCATACATAGACAAGCTTCGTGTACTACGAGTGCAAGCTCACTCGCGACCGGCATCTGTTTGAGATCGTCGTACAAACGCGTCTATGTCCGTGCGTCTGTTTTAGCTCGTTGTATGGAGTCAAACTTCTGTACCTTACTACTTTGTCACCTTTCGTTCTGCTTCAGTGGTGACGTTCAAAATGGGAGCGAATGATAATAGAAGTTGCAGTGCACTGAGTTTTTGTTTCAGAAGAGAATTTGCTTGAATGGAGTAGGTAGTAAAGTGAGTTGCGCTTGCATATTGGGTACATCTACGATACTTCTTTAACTTGGCAGATGTCCGACAAGGCAAAAAATTCCCAGGCTTATAAAGATAAAGATAAAGATATTTTATTTTGCAAATATGGGTACAAGTCATGGTGGTACACAATAAATAAATACAGAAACAGCCATATTTTGCCAATTACAAGGCATGCAAAAGTACAGAGTTTAAAATTTAATACTATAATTCCATTAAATAATATAAATTTGGTTCATCATTTACTAATAATAATATCAATGTTCAACCATTCAATTCATTCAATAAATAAAATAATTCTATTTCATCAGTCAATAATATCATTAATGTCGCAATTTCTAATAATTATTTAAATACAATATATAAAATAGTCAAACAATTTCTTTCTCCAATAAAAAATCTGCAATACTATAATAAACCTTATCTACTAAAAAATTCCGAAGTCTTTTTTTGAATAATGTCAAATTATATTCCTTCCAACAACTTGGTATTTTATTATATATCACCGGTGCCATGCAGCAGACACCCTTGCGCATCAGAGTTGTTCTAGCACTGGGGATACACAGACTAGTATTGTCACGTCTATTCCGTGGAAATACATCAGCCATTCGTGCGAAGCGCTCTGGGTTTAATTTAACAAATACTGCCATTTCTAAAATGTACAAACATGGTAGGGTTAAAAGTTTATATTGTTTAAAATATGGCACGCAGCTATCAGTACTTTTCAATTTAAAAATAGATCGTATGCATCTTTTTTGTGCCTTAAATGCCGTTTCTTTTTCTGTTGAGTTGCCCCAAAAGATAACTCCGTATCGCAGATGGCATTCAACTATACCATAGTACGCAGTAAGGCATGCATCCAGATTTACAATATACGATAGGGTATATAGAGCATATGCAGATGTACTTAGTTTCTTGCAAAGTACCTCAATGTGCTGTTTCCAGCTAAGTTTTTTATCTATTTCAAGCCCTAGAAATTTTGTAATAACTACCTCGCTAATTTTATTATCATTATATTTCACATTAAGATTGTCCATATCTGTCATGCGTTGGTTAAATTGAATTATTTTTGTGTTACTTAAATTGATTCTTAAGTTGTTTTCCTCTAGCCATTTTATAATAGTTTTTAACGAATTATTAATGTCACTTTGGTATGTATCAACGCTTCTCGAAGGTATTGTCACGGTACTGTCATCTGCAAATAGAGTCAATGGTTGTTCAATCCATTCTGGTAAGTCATTAATATAAATTATAAATAACAAGGGACCCAGCACACTACCCTGTGGTACCCCATAACTAACATTTCGCTCTTTTGATCTAAATATCTCGTCATGTTTATTAATTAAATTTATCCTGTTGATTTCTGTTATTTGCCGTCTATTTTGTAAATAGGATTGAAACAGTTCTAAAACATTACCCCTTATGCCATAAGCTTCTAGTTTTTTTAATAGTGTAGTATGGTGGACATAATCAAACGCCTGCGTCATATCGCAAAAAATTGCGCAGACTGGGTTTCGTTTATCGACATTATTTATGATATTATGAATAAAATCGTAAATCGCCATATTTATTGTTTTTCTTGGTCTAAATCCCTTTTGTTGCTCACACAGAATATTATATTTGTCAAGGTATTTAAATAGCTCTTTGTGTAGATATTTTTCAAATATTTTTGAAATAACAGAAATCAATGAGACTGGCCTATAATTTTCCACTAGCTCTCTATTTTCCTTTTTAAATAATGGTTTAACAATGGCAATTTTCAAAGCATCTGGGTACACGCCAGCACCTATACTGAGATTAAGTATATAACTTAAATGTACACATAGTTCCTTAGCCACTGATTTAATAATATTTGTGGAGATGCCATCGTAACCAACGCTATTTGTGTTTTTTAGTGACATTATAATTTTAAATATATCATCTGGTAAACTTGGTGCCATGAACATTGATTTACATTTTGTGTATATCTTACGTTGTGGGTTAGGCTGGCTACAGTCATTAATTATGGGCTGTATTTTGTCAACAAAGTAGTTGTTAAACGTTTCAGAAATGTCTTTAGGATCTAATATATTATTATTATTAACTTTAATTTTATCAATTTGCTGGTTGGGAGTATTGAATTTCTTTCGGTTTATTAATTGCCACGTAGTTTTTGCCTTGTTTGCAGCTTTTTCTATTCGGTAGTTGTTTTGTGCCTTTTGTGTCAGATTTATTATTTTTTTATATAATTTAGAATAGTTGACCAACTTTATTTTATTGTCACGGCTCGGGTTTAATCTCAGTTGCCATAGAAGGTTCCTTTTCTTTTTACTACACAATTTAATACCCTTTGACACCCAATTACGTTTTTTTACTAAGTTAATTTTTACTCGAATAAGCGGGAAACACAAGTCATAAAACAACTTTAAAGTGTTGATAAATGCATTATAGGCTATATTAGGATCGTCTGTATCGTATATCTCTGAGAAAGAAATATTTTGCATACAGTGATTGAATTTAGCTATGTTTTCTTTATTGTAATCTCTTCTTGTCCTATACCAATAGTTTATGGCACACGCCTTTCTAACGGGGCACTGAAGTAGCTGTGCTGTGTGATCCGATAACGCAAACTCTAATACTTCACTTTTACATGTTTTACTAAAATTATGTGCAAAATTATCTATGCATGTCTTGCTGGCCATGCGAGTCGGTTGTTTAAATACTAGTTTTAGATTATAACTTAATAGTAGACATTCAAACGTAGCAGAATGTCTATTAGATTTTAGTAAATCTATGTTAAAGTCTCCTGCTATGACAATCTTTTTAGAAGTCGTCTTTGATATTATTCGTAAAAGTCTCTCAAGTTTATTCAAACAATCATCATAATTATTAACATTCGGCACCCTATAAATGCAGACGACAATTATCTTATAGCTTATAAGCTCAATGGCGCAACATTCAAAAATACCAGAAGTCGACAATTTAACAATTTTAGGCAGTTCTTTCCATTTGTGGCCATTTTTAACAAGAATACATGCACCCCCTCTTTTTTTCCCTTTTCTGCAATAAGACGACGCTAAACTATAATTAGGTACATACAACTGACTCTCGTAGCCTTCCATAATGAAATGTTCGGTGATGCATATTATATCAATACATATTTGATTATCAGCTAGTTGATCTAAACATACAGATAAATCATCCGATTTTTTTAACAAACTTGCTATATTTTGATGTAAGATATTAATATATTTATTCGAGAAAAAACAACTCTTTAGCATTTGACTCTGAGTTGTTAATGGTGTCAATTATTATCGGAAATAACTCTAAGTCAATTTTGATCCTATTCATTATATTTTTAAATTCAAATTCAAATTCAAATTCAAATTCATTTATTAACTTTGTGAACATAGGGTAAAATTACAGATGTTATAAATAAAAAATGTTGGTCCATACTATGTCCCGCCAGAAGGCATACAAATATTCTGCATATAAAGGTAATCGAATGTCACATTAACAAAATAAAATCAAAAAAAAATAAAGTCAATAGATGTCACAATTTCATGTCAAAAAATAATAATTAATAATAATGTGTCAATAAATTAAGACGGCACATAAACAAATAGATAGTAACTAGTCACAATTTCGTAATACAATAAAATTGAGTTAAAATGTCAAGTCAGAATACCATTATCATATGGAAGTAACATATTATTATACAGACAGATATCAAACACTTAAATATAATATTATTTTAATGTATCATTAAGATATTCATTAACAGAATAATATGCCTTGTCATTCAATAATTCAAAAAGCTTACGTTTAAATACATTCATGTTACTGCTTGACACAATTTCATCAGGTAATTTGTTATAAAGTTTTGGAGCCATTGCATAAATACTAGTGTACATAAATTTGGTTTTAGTGCTTAATGGGTGCAACTTTTTTGAGCGCCGCTGACTTTCGACAGATTTATACAAAAACATGTTGTTTTTTACAAACATACAGGCTTCATAGACATAAAGTGATGGTACAGTCAATATTTTTAAGTTTTGGAAATGTGGTTTGCATGAATCCGTTCGTTTTATTTTACATATGGCTCGAATACATTTCTTCTGTGCTATTAAAACCTGCTCAACCTTTGTCGCATTACCCCAAAATATAAGGCCGTATCGCAAAGTAGAGGCGACATAACCATGATAAGCTGCTAGAAGCGCTGTCTTATTCACAATTTTGCCTAGCATATACAGAGCATAGGAAAACTTACTGAGCTTTCCACATACATGATCGATTTGAGTCCTCCATGACATGTCGTTATCAATATGCAGTCCAAGAAATTTTGTAACATTAGTTTCAAGTATTTGATCACCTTTGTAGTTTATCTGGCAATGTGACAGAGATTTTTGTCTTAATTTAAAGTTCATAATTTTAGTTTTGGTTAGGTTCATTTTAAGATTATTGGAGTTCAGCCAGTCAACAATGGTAACAAGACTAGTGTTAATGTCATCTTCTATTTCTTGATTACTACCAGTATTGTATATAACTGTGCTGTCATCAGCAAATAAGGACATTTGGTGCATGATTACTTGTGGAAAGTCATTAATGTAGCAAATGAACAGCAAGGGTCCCAGCACAGAACCCTGCGGAACACCGTAACAAAGAACTCTAGATCTAGATGAGTATACTATTTCAGTTTTGGACTTAATATCCACTTGACTAACCTGAGTAATTTGCTTTCTATCCTCCAAATAAGATTGTATGAGATTAAGCACATTACCTCTGATGCCATATCTATTTAGCTTATTTAACAGTACTTTATGGTCCACATAGTCAAATGCCCTGGTCATATCCATATACATTGCCATTACTGGTTTCCTATTGTCCAAATTGTGATGAATTTTTTCCAAAAAATTGTATATGGCCATATTAATGGTTTTCGTCTTCCTGAAACCCATTTGTTCCTTGCAAAAAAGCTTATGTTTTTCAAAGTAATTATAGATATCATTATAAATTACTTTCTCAAAGATCTTTGAGAAAATCGGTATTAGTGCTACAGGTCTATAATTATTTAACTTTGTTTTGTCATCCTTTTTATGTAATGGTTTGATAATGGAAACCTTTAACTTTTGTGGGAAAATACCATTTTGAATACAGTTGTTTATAATGTCACTTAATATAGGTGCTATAAGAGGAGCCACTGCTTTAACTACCCTTGTGTCAATGTCATCATATCCTGTACTATTAGTGTTTTTAAGATTGTTAATTATAGTAATAATGTCGTTTGGTATGGTTGGTTCCATAAACATAGATTTATGCGATCCTGATGTATTAACACTATCATTCGTCTGAAAACCATTGACATTTGGTTGAACTGAGTCTACAAAATAATCATTAAATTGCTCTGCTATCATTTTAGGATTTGTTATACATTTGCCATTCACATTAATTACATGTATATTAGATTTAGGAATGTTAGGTTTCATACTATTTATTACCTTCCAAGTTGCCTTAGATTTGTTGGTACTTGTTCCAATAAAATAGCTATTTTGAGCTCGTTGTGTTAATTTGATAACTTTTTGATATCTTTTTGAGAACGTTTTATAAGCTTTTTTTGATTCACTGTTTCGTGTTAGTCTATATTGCCACAGTAAAGTTCGTCTCTTCTTACTACAGCGTTTTATCCCCCGTGTGATCCACTTTGGCCTCACAACTGTGGGCATTCTACGTTTGATAATTGGGAAGCAGAGGTCGTAGAATAGTTTAAACAAATCATAGAATGAATTAAAACTTTCATTTGCATTATCCGTTTCGAAAACTTCAGAGAAACTAAGACTGGCAATACATTTCCTAAAAAGATTAATGTTTTCCGTGCTGTAGTCGCGTTTATTAACATAGTAATATTTTAAAATACATGTTCGCTGTACAGGAAACTTCATCATTTGTGCTGTGTGGTCAGACACACCTAGCTCCAATATTTCACTCTTGCACCCCCGTATATTGTGTAGAAAATTGTCTAGACAAGTACCACTACTAGGACGCGTAGGTTTTTTTATTTCTATATTGAGATTAAACTCCTTTAAAAGATGTTGAAATAAAGTAGAATGTTTAGTCTTCTGAAGAATGTCAATGTTAAAATCACCACAGATTATTAGTTTTTGATTATTTCTATAGCAAAAGTTTCGTAATAAATAGGTTAAATTATTAAAGAAAATATTCATGTTACTTTGATTCGGAACTCTATATAAACACAATATTATAATTTTGTGGTCAGTTAATTCTACCGCGCAGCATTCAAATACGTTAGGTATGTTAACACTTTTTACTAAATCTATCTCAGAGAAACTAATGTGATTGTTAACTAGTATACACGAGCCACCATTTCGCTTTTGTCTAGTGAAGCATGTAGCCAAAGTATAGTTAGGAATGCTCAAAAAGTCAACGTCACTCTGCTTCATATTATGTTCCGTAAAACAGAGAATATCAACACCCTTCCCACTGTTTGCGATAGTATCCAAATGTTCCGTTATTATATCACTTTTTGTTATTAGACCATTTATATTTTGATGTAATATGCATAAGCTGTCATACACGAAAAAAATGTTGATTAGAGAATTTTAAATATGAAATGTATTCCAGCTTTAATCAATATACCTGTTCTATGTGAAAACATGTCAAATTCAAATGTCAAGTCATAATTTGTGTCAAAATAGTATGCGCAGCTATGAAGTTGGAGGTTCACATAAAGTAGGTCATTAAATATCTCAACCTTATGGTTATATATTGGCGCTCCTCGTACATACGAAGGAGTGCATATTATAATATTTGTATGGGTTATCTGTGCCAAGCTTTCATATTTAAAAAGTAATAAAAAAAAAATATATATTTATTTCGGACAAGTAACGACCTTATGGGTTAGTAAACAAGAAAACTTATACCTATGTTTGTACACTCTTAATTTCTGAAAAAATATATCTTATAAATTTATTTAGTAAAGAGGCTGTTGTTCCGAATGCATTTCAGAACAACATCTTCTAATAACGGAGTGCCGTACCTCCCTGCTATGGTTTTTAGAGTGGAGCCCGCACTCTGCAGAGCAAAGAGGCAGATCTCTGTCTGAAGATGGCATGGAAATCATTGACGCGAGATATCGCGAACATACCTGATGCACTGCAGAAACGGGGCAGCCCCATCAACATCCTAAGCCTGTTATTATATTGGATCCGTAAGGCACTGATAGTCCACTGAATGTAGTTAGTCCACAAGCTGCACGTTTAAAATATTGGGCAATACTCTTTAAAAGTGATATTCTTACTGCCTTGCTACACCGTGCAAACCTGCGAGCCAGCATGTTACAACGGACTGCCAGCGCCCTACGTTCCCTCTCGATACCTACCCGGTCATCAAGGCTGTCGGTGACATAGTGCCCCAAGTACTTCAACTGGTACACTCGCACCAACTCATTCCCATTGAGTTTATTATGTTATTGCTGTGCTGAGTCTGTTAAAGTGTAAAAAAAATAAGTTACCCATGTAAACCTTATGTACCAAGTAACAGAATTTAATAAACAAATTTATGGAGTCGATTTTAATAAATTCTACATTCGCAATGTAACAAAGAAATCAGATTTAGTACCTGAAAGGTCTTTAATAAAATTACTGTGACGTCACTAAGTACCCTGTGTTGTTGATGCTTTAATGGAAAATAAGTAAAAATAAATGTAAAGAATTATTTATGTAAGAACCTTCGTGAGTTATTGAATAAAATATTAATTTGGACATCAAAGTAATACGACAGACGATTTATTTATTTGTTTGAAGACTTTTTGTACAAGTTGAAATAAATTAAGGCAATTACTCATTTATTTAATCATCCACGTGCGTTGTCATATATAATTAATTAAACAACAAATGAAATTATATTGATAGAGGCATTAGTTATGCCCTGTCAGGGATATTTTTCAGTGACTGGCAGGCATTTGTATTGTGTATCTCAATCCTACACAGATACGAAACGCAACAATTACATAAAATCGGCCAAGTGCGTGTCTGACTCGGTCACAGAGGGTTCTGTATAAACAGCTGTCTTCAACAAAATAAATAGGTAATATTTCTAACGTTCATAAACAATCAAAGCACCGAACATTTCTCCACAGGAGGTTCCATTATTTTTCACGTTTATATTTTACCACTTTGTCGGAGTAATTAATATGTATATACATGCCAAATGCCAGCAGTGGTGGCTGAGTGGTATCGGCCGTGACTTATAAGTTGTAGGTCGTGGGTTCAAACCAAGGCAGGCGCTTTACTTTGTGTAAATTATTTCACCACCACTGCTCTCAAAACGGCGAAGGAAAACATCGTGTGGAAACCGGCATGTCCTAGAAACAAAAATTCGAATACATAATGTGACATCCACCAACCGGCATTTGGCCCGCGTGGTAGATTACGGCACATTCCCTCTCACAGAGAGGATGCCTGTTTCCCAGCAGTGGGAATATTAAAAAGCTTTTGATGAAGACGAAATGCCAAATTATAGCTTTCTAGTACTAAGATTCTCTGAGGTAAGCTGCAGACGGACGGACAGACAGGCATGGTGAAACTATAAGGGTTCCTTGTTGACTATGGAACCCTAAAAAGAAGAATCACAGTAAATATATTTTTATTAAACTTCAGCATTTTAAAAGTCAAAGATGATTATCGATTTTGTTTGAAGCGTAACGTAATGCATGTCTAGTAATTAAAAGTTTGTTGATTTGTGCCTTATGATCTCTAGATTAAATTGGCATATATCATTACTACCTTGTCTAATAGCAAACTAAAACTCCACGCGTTCAAATGATCATAGCAGAGCGCCCCACTTCCAGCAGCTTTTTCGCACATTTCGTCTGAAATCTGGCTTAACAATAAACACAAAAGCTTTTTGAAGAATTACACTTCTGAAGATGCCAAAGTCTTGCACTAAATATTTGAAATAAACACAGATAATCTGAAATATTTTATAATTCACGAAATTCAAAACTAACGGTTGTTATTATTTTGACACCTTGACAGTTGTTTTTCAATTTGTGTCAAAAAGGGACGGGTCTTACAGACGTCTGTCATATCAAGTCAGTTCATATTACTTGTTTTAGTACTCGAGTAAATCTATCAATCTGCCTAGCCTTTTCCCAACTATGTTGGGGTCGGCTTCCAGTCTAATCGGATTCAGCTAAGTACCAGTGTTTTACATGGAGCGACTGCCTATCTGCCCTCCACAACCCAGCAGTAACTGGGTACTGCGGTACCCTTTAGCTAGACTGGTGTCAGATCTCAAGCTTCTGACTACTCATAACGACTGTCAAAGATCTTCAAATGACAGCCGGGACCAACGGCATAACGTGCTTTCCGAGGCACGGAAGAATCTCTGTATTTTGAAATGGTCACCCGTACACGGATCGACCTCGTCAAGCGTTGGTTAACCTTGAAGATCGACCCGTGCGGCTGTTATTATTTAGCCACGAGCTCCTACTCGAGTAAATATTAAAAATAGATAAGCAAGCATAATAAGTAAATATAGAAGATTCGATTGGCAGTAGTGAAACGTGCGTCGGAAAATACGCTCTGTACAAATTCGAATAAATACAATCTTAGCTGAATGTCACTGTTTTAAGGGTTATTTAGTTATGCACAGTCGATGACAGCGCAATTACTGCGTCAGCGATGCTTAAACAACGCCGTGCACAGCTATGATTTGCAAAGTTTTTTTTATTAGTTTTTTTTTTGTGTGACGTAAAAACGCTAGTTACATCGGCACGGTTTCTTTGTATGGGATGAGGCATCATGCTAGTATTGTTCTATAAACTCAATCAAATAGTTTTAATATAAGTTGTTATGATATATAAATGTAATCAAGGAAGAGCAGGCTCTCCTGGCACAGGTGTTTTCTCACTTAAAAGGTGATGTCAACCTCAATATTGTTGTTATCAAATAAAACCATTTTTATTACTTTACTCTGAAAATTTGAAGACAGTTCAAACCGTTTGGTTCTAAAACCTGTGTGACAGACGACAGATAGACAGACGCACAAGTGAGTGACAGTAATAAGGCTCCATTTGGAACGCTCGGGTACGGAACCCTAAAAAATCACGTTGACGATTTCGTGGAATAGTGGAACCAAATATGGTTAATTTTACAAGACTTTGCTTTTGTAAAATTAACCATCTAACCAACTTTCAAGCGACTCTTGTTTATATCTTTGGTTTTAAACTTTCTTGGTTTTAAACTTTTTTCCTTGGTTTTATACCAACGTTGAATGTTAAGAAATTTTTGCATATTTTTATTGGGAAGAGAGTTCAAAGGGTCATCATTATCTACTTCCAAGATTAGTTTAGAAACATTGACCTTGAAAAAGTGTTTGTGTCCCCAATCCCAGTCAATTATTTTGGCAATTCATAAGTCACAAGGAAAAAATAATTCTTTAATATAGGTATTGTATGCAACAATACATAAAACATATTTTGCCCGTTAGTAAAACTCTAAAAATAACTTTAACACCCATAGATAAAGTATATCTCACAAGTATCAACAAAGCCAAAGTGTTCACCCCGTATGGCGCATGAATTTGAAGGCAGTCTGTTAAAGTTAGCCGCAGTTCCGCTCCACTTGGTTCCCGCTGGTATTCCAACTTGTCGGGATCGGTATGGTGAAATTTAAAGCAGGTATCGAGGGTTGCTGGCCAGAGTTTTAACTATTGTTTATGTGGGATTTGCTGGCTATTTTCATGCTGTTGTTATGTTATTTAATTGTGTGTAAGTGTGCGTGCGTGAGGATCAGTTGTGGCCCAGTAGTGCCCCGACTTACGTGTTTTAGGTTGTGGGTTTCAATTAGGCACTTTCATCATCATCTGCCTAGCCTTTTTCCCAATTTTTGTTGGGGTCGGCTTCCAGTCTTACCGGATTCAGCTGAGTACCAGTGTTAATTATTTTTTTTCAATTAGGCACTTTACTTTGTGTAAATTATTTCATTACCACTGCTCTAACAACGGTGAAGGAAAACATCGTGAGGAAACCGGCATGTCCTAGAACCAAACATTCGAAGGCAAGTGACATCCACCAACCCGGCGCGCGTGGCAGATTAACGTCCATTCCCTCTCTAAGTGAGAGGAGACCAGTGTTCCAAGCAGTGAACAATAAAAGGCTGATGATGATGATGAAAGTGTCAATAAAATGTATTCAGTAACCGTGATATAAATTATAAAAGTATATACAAAATCGTTGGTCGTAAGCACTACTGTTGAACATGAGGTCAAAGCTTTATTGGATGTCCCCATTTGATTTGTGCCCGGTTAGTGGCAATAGGCTCTTCCTGTATGACATAAACGGAAACGATACATTTCAAATAAACAATTTAAAATTTTGAACTGTCAATGAATCGGTCAGTCCAAAAGATGCAAAATCCAAAGCGTAGGTAGATCTTTTATGTAGAAGAACGTGCAGGAAACTCCATGGATAAATCAATAACATGGGACTTAACATAACTGACTCAATGTGCACTTCTGCCTAACCCTAATGGAAATACAGGCGTTATGTTATGCTAATTTTTTTTTAGTTTTCATAGGCTTGTGTTTGACCACTATATCACCTGATGGTAAGCGATGATGTGGTCGACGATGGGGCATGCTTGCCTAGAAGTAACCTATTCACTCTTGACCTATAGAAACCCACCTACATACTAATATAAGTCTATCAATTAAATCAGTAATACTGAACTGAATCTAGTCAGATCAATCTGGCATAGATTTCTATGTCCAGATTGATATCTTCACGTAAGATACTCGTAGCATTAAGATGAGCTACACGAAACTGTCTCATGCATACGTTTGGTCGGAATACGTCTCTACAAATCTGCATAAGACGTTCCGACACATCTCTGCTACCTACTTTTCCTCACATAGATTTTATACGGTACTATTTAGGAAGGTAAGTACTATCAACATTGAAAGATTGAAAGCTGACCCACTTAGTTAAAAATCGTTTAAAACTGAAAAGAAGTCAAGTTTTCATCTTATAATGGTGCATGCTGCTCTGAAGATATATTTTTTTTTTTTCGTTAAGTTGCGTTTTCGTCGCTAATCAAAGTGACGAAAAAGTTTTTACCAAACCTCGTTCATTTATATTTAGGTCTGGAAAATGAAAGCGGATAGTATCCTTTTATTTACCTATTTCAGTAAACTTAAAAAAATACTGACGATATTCTTAGAACTAATTTCGATTCTCATAAAACAAAATATTATTCTGTATATCTGTAATACAAAACTTCATAGAAGAAAATTGAGTGAAAAAAAAATAAAATCTTATAATTCTGATAACAGTTTACTGCTTTATATTTATTTAAGAATGTTCTTTTATATTCTTAACCCAATAATGCTGTGGAACATTCCTAGAAAGTGTTTGAAAATATATGTTTTGTCCCAATTTTCATATTTCTGCCTTTTCAAAGTAAAGAAAATTAAGACAGTAATAATTCAATATTTAAATGCATTAGATTAATAAATTCGAAGAGCCTACTTAAATTTCTCGAAAAATAAAAGCCTTCACAAAAATCATTGTGAGAATCTTAATTTTACCGCCACGGATTCTGTGAATTCAAGCATTAAAAGGGCCAAGTTTCCCTCAATGTCTCAATCGTCCCGACAATGTGAACGCACAAGCCGTCGGCTGGCACGGAGTAGAGCGATATACAGAAGGTCGGCTCCGTACGATTCACGTAGAGTGGGTGCAAACGGCGCAATAATTTTGAAATCAGCATAAGTATGCGACATAATTATGAATAAGTAACCTGAAGTGGATTGCCACTGCAGACCTGCCATATAAGCCGTACAACCGAAGATCGTAAAAGCTTTGTTACGTTACGACCGTAAATCAGCAAATTTAGTGCAAATTATTATGAATTTCTGGCTTTGGCCTAGAAATTTCTTAACATTCAACGTTGGTATAAAACCAAGGAAAAAAGTTTAAAACCAAGAAAGTTTAAAACCAAAGATATAAACAAGAGTCGCTTGAAAGTTGGTTAGATGGTTAATTTTACGTCTTGTATACGCCTTATAAGAAATTTTTGCATATTTTAATTGGGAAGAGAGTTCAAAGGGTCATCATTATCTACTTCCAAGATTAGTTTAGAAACATTGACCTTGAAAAAGTGTTTGTATCCCCAATCCCAGTCAATTATTTTGGCAATTCATAAGTCACAAGGAAAAAATAATTCTTTAATATAGGTATTGTATGCAACAATACATAAAACATATTTTGCCCGTTAGTAAAACTCTAAAAATAACTTTCTTATTTATCTTCAATTCCGAACCCTAAAAAAATGATTTGCTTATATTAACATAGCTATAAGTTTTACTAACCATATTTGAGTCTTGATACTTGAATAAAGATCTATTCTATTCTTCCAAATTCAAAAGTAAAAGTCTCGGTAACAGAACCACAATGACCAAGAAGACCCGATCAGCTTCAACTCACATTGTACACAAACTGTAGCTGGCACATGTCGCCAGATAGCCCATTTGAATTCATAATGGCGGCAGTCGCCAATCCAACAGATTACAGCGCACAATAACACGGGCCTCGGAACAGATCCCACGATACCGACTGAGAGTGCGCACTGAAAAGTTGTGTACAGAAGGTTAACTATACACAACAAGCGAATACAGATCCACACATACATAGACGCGTTCATCAGACTTCAGCAATTTACTGTTGGACATAGGCTTCTCCAATTTCAAGCCTTTCATCGTAATTCCTTGCAACTTTCATCCACTCACATGTCCCAGCTTACTGAAATTATCGACTCGTCATAAATTAATAGCAACTCAAGTGATGTTATTGGCTATTGAAAGTTCATTCAACTAATCACAGCCGTTTGTCAATCGATTGACATTTAGTCACATGTAAAACTATCAAAATACTTGTAGCGGAAATTATATTTTCGGTCCATAAACTAGGCCAAAGCCAGAAATTCATAATAATTTGCACTAAATTTGCTGATTTACGGTCGTAACGTAACAAAGCTTTTACGATCTTCGGTTGTACGGCTTATATGGCAGGTCTGCAGTGGCAATCCACTTCAGGTTACTTATTCATAATTATGTCGCATACTTATGCTGATTTCAAAATTATTGCGCCGTTTGCACCCACTCTACGTGAATCGTACGGAGCCGACCTTCTGTATATCGCTCTACTCCGTGCCAGCCGACGGCTTGTGCGTTCACATTGTCGGGACGATTGAGACATTGAGGGAAACTTGGCCCTTTTAATGCTTGAATTCACAGAATCCGTGGCGGTAAAATTAAGATTCTCACAATGATTTTTGTGAAGGCTTTTATTTTTCGAGAAATTTAAGTAGGCTCTTCGAATTTATTAATCTAATGCATTTAAATATTGAATTATTACTGTCTTAATTTTCTTTACTTTGAAAAGGCAGAAATATGAAAATTGGGACAAAACATATATTTTCAAACACTTTCTAGGAATGTTCCACAGCATTATTGGGTTAAGAATATAAAAGAACATTCTTAAATAAATATAAAGCAGTAAACTGTTATCAGAATTATAAGATTTTATTTTTTTTTCACTCAATTTTCTTCTATGAAGTTTTGTATTACAGATATACAGAATAATATTTTGTTTTATGAGAATCGAAATTAGTTCTAAGAATATCGTCAGTATTTTTTTAAGTTTACTGAAATAGGTAAATAAAAGGATACTATCCGCTTTCATTTTCCAGACCTAAATATAAATGAACGAGGTTTGGTAAAAACTTTTTCGTCACTTTGATTAGCGACGAAAACGCAACTTAACGAAAAAAAAAAAATATATCTTCAGAGCAGCATGCACCATTATAAGATGAAAACTTGACTTCTTTTCAGTTTTAAACGATTTTTAACTAAGTGGGTCAGCTTTCAATCTTTCAATGTTGATAGTACTTACCTTCCTAAATAGTACCGTATAAAATCTATGTGAGGAAAAGTAGGTAGCAGAGATGTGTCGGAACGTCTTATGCAGATTTGTAGAGACGTATTCCGACCAAACGTATGCATGAGACAGTTTCGTGTAGCTCATCTTAATGCTACGAGTATCTTACGTGAAGATATCAATCTGGACATAGAAATCTATGCCAGATTGATCTGACTAGATTCAGTTCAGTATTACTGATTTAATTGATAGACTTATATTAGTATGTAGGTGGGTTTCTATAGGTCAAGAGTGAATAGGTTACTTCTAGGCAAGCATGCCCCATCGTCGACCACATCATCGCTTACCATCAGGTGATATAGTGGTCAAACACAAGCCTATGAAAACTAAAAAAAAATTAGCATAACATAACGCCTGTATTTCCATTAGGGTTAGGCAGAAGTGCACATTGAGTCAGTTATGTTAAGTCCCATGTTATTGATTTATCCATGGAGTTTCCTGCACGTTCTTCTACATAAAAGATCTACCTACGCTTTGGATTTTGCATCTTTTGGACTGACCGATTCATTGACAGTTCAAAATTTTAAATTGTTTATTTGAAATGTATCGTTTCCGTTTATGTCATACAGGAAGAGCCTATTGCCACTAACCGGGCACAAATCAAATGGGGACATCCAATAAAGCTTTGACCTCATGTTCAACAGTAGTGCTTACGACCAACGATTTTGTATATACTTTTATAATTTATATCACGGTTACTGAATACATTTTATTGACACTTTCATCATCATCATCAGCCTTTTATTGTTCACTGCTTGGAACACTGGTCTCCTCTCACTTAGAGAGGGAATGGACGTTAATCTGCCACGCGCGCCGGGTTGGTGGATGTCACTTGCCTTCGAATGTTTGGTTCTAGGACATGCCGGTTTCCTCACGATGTTTTCCTTCACCGTTGTTAGAGCAGTGGTAATGAAAGGATTTATTCAAAGTAAAGCACCTGCCTGGATTCGAATCCACGACCTGCGACGCGTAAGCCGGGGCTGTTACCACTGGGCCACCTGGGCCTCACACACGCACTCTTACACACATTTAAATAACTTAACAACAGCATGAAATTAGCCAGCAAATATCCCACGTAAACAATAGTTAAAACTCTGGCCAGCAACCCTCGATACCTGCTTTAAATTTCACCACACTGATCCCGACAAGTTGGAATACCAGCGGGAACCAAGTTGAGCGGAACTGCGGCTAACTTTAACAGACTGCCTTCAAATTCATGCGCCATACGGGGTGAACACTTTGGCTTTGTTGATACTTGCTAGTTGTGAGATATACTTTATCTATGAGTGAAAGTGGGGCATTTAAAAACAATATTATTATGTAGTTTAAGAAACAATTCAGTACTCATGTCTTTATTTTTATCAAATAGGTACCAAAGTCATTTTAAAAAATTACAGATGAAGTAGTGAATGGAGTGGTAATTAATTATGTCGTTTCTGTTAAATGAAAACTATATTATTATACTCTTTATAAAATGGCAGAAGTAACATCTAAATAAAAAAACTTTCACCAATAAATCAAATCAATCAACGAATTTGTAAAGTACGAATTCACAATATTGAAAAAGTTTGTTCTACAAAGTTAAAAACAAAATTAATATTACTGAATTGTCAAAATAAAAAGTATTTTCTTTGTAAATGCACCAGTTTAGCAATTATTCTGCTAGAAAACGCCTAGTTCGGAAAACCATTCGTAAACGTTAATCAAACTACGCAAATGGTAAATCAACCAAGTTTTTAACAAGACAGAGAGCTAATTATGTATAATTGGCTCTCCATTTCTTCATGTTCACAACAAACCTTTTAAAAACTCCCCACCACCATATGACAGACGCCACACATTCCTCCATTGTTACCGAAGTGACCAGCCAGTAATGCCCTTACACTGGTCGCCTTATACAGGCTGATTCAATGGAATGAATGGCCAGGTGACACTGTTTCTCCGTCGTTGGCAGCCCATTACAATGCATGGTTAATGGTCGCCCCTATTCCCGTTACCCTTGGCCTTTGTAATTGAATTATTACGGTTTAGACTGCACAAAGGGTTGGCGAGGGTTTGGGCTTGTAATGATGAGATTGCGAAAGAATATAGGCATCTTGGAAGGTGTTTTTTTTAATTAAAGCATAAATACAAAAAGAAACTTTTTTTTCAGAAGCAAAGAGATCCCTTTTTTTGAGCCCACTGTGCATTTTGTTCTTCAGTTACGACTTGCTATTTCATACATCATGATCATTCACCTTGCCTACACAGCTGGACCTTTCTCATGCATCGCCACAATGGCCAGTTCTGTGCTTTCCCAAGGGCAGTGAATTCCCGAGACTTTTGATGGACCACCAGTCCATGTCTTGCCCCGATGCTTTTTAGGATTCCGTACCCAAAGGGTAAAAACGGGCCCCATTTTCTAAGACTCCGCGGTCCGTCTGTCTGTCTGTCTGTCACCAGGCTGTATCTCATGATCCGTGATAGCTAGACAGTTGAAATTTTCACACACGATGTATTTCTGTTTCCGCTATAAAAACAAATACTAAAAACAGAATAAATAAATATTTAAGTGGGGCTCCCATACAACTAATGCGATTTTTTGCCGTTTTTGCGATAATGGTACGGAACCCTTCGTGCGCGAGTCCGACTCGCACTTGGCCGGTTTTTAGTAACGTTAGTCTGTAATAGTCTTACTTATAACCCTTTAGCAACATCAAGTAAGTTTCAATATTCTTTCAATGATTTTTCCACTTCAGTACAATACAACAATTTCGTCATTCTTAGAAAACTTTAATATCATAACACACAACTGAAAGTGCAGTGTTTAATACTTGACATATCTTCTGCACAATGGCCGCGACAGTCCGTCCATGATAACGGAGGCATGGGCACAGTCGCGTTCCGAGGCATTGTGTCGCCTTGTCGCTCTACCGCGGCAGCGTCGCTGCATTGTTCCGATGCAACTCCGCGTCTTTTGTTGTTATGTCGCTTACGTGTGGAGGCGAATGTGACAATCGATTTTGAATATTATGGGTATTAAATTAAGATTGATTTTTGTGTGGAATGTTCCTAAGTGCCATGGAGAGGGCCTCAATAGAAAAATAAAAGCCAAATGAAAACAATGATTTCTCCTTTTGTAACCTACGGTTTTAGTTTCCCACTGGATCATGATAGGAAAGGACGTTGAATAGTAGGTAAATGGACTATTTGTTCCAAAGTTAGTTATGGCGGTTCAGCGGTTTTACAGAACTGATTTATTGAATCAATGTTGGAAATAATATTGCCACGTACTGAGTTAGTTACTTTTGTAACTCAGTTTGGTTTCATTATTACAGCTACCAGTAGTTTTATTGAATTATATGTTATACCTAGCTTGATGTGTACAATAATTTAAATATACAGTCAACCACACTTCAGTGTTATGGTAACAGTTTGACTTAAACAGCGATTTTAAGTCGCATCAATCTATCTTGTTACCTTTTATGTCGCATCAATCAAACTTGCTACCTTTTATTATTGTGAAAATTTGAAGACAGCTCCAACCGTTTGGCGGTAAAACCTGTGTGACAGACGACAGACTGTGTGACAGTGAGTGACAGCAATTGGGCTCCGTTTGGACCCATCAGGTACGGAACTCTAAACAACCACTATAAAGAAAACACGTTGACGATGTCGTGGAATAGTGGAACCCAATATGGTTAATTTTACAAAACTTTGCTTTTGTAAAATTAACCATCTAACCAACTTTTCTTTCTTTAACAAGCGACTCTTGTTTACATCAGGCTTTCTTGCTTTTAAACTTTCTCTACCAACGTTGAATATCAAGAAATCTTTGCATATTTTAATTGGGAAGAGAGTTCACAGGTTCATCATTATCTACTTCCAAGATTAGTTTAGAAACATTGACCTTGAAAAAGTGTTTGTGTCCCCAATCCCAGTCAATTATTTTGGCAATTCATAAGTCGCAAGGAAATAATAATTCTTTAATATAGGTATTGTATGCAACACATCATAAAACATATTTTTCCCGTTAGTAAAACGCTAAAAGTAACTTTCTTATTTATATTCATTCCGAAGTCTAAAAATATGTTTTTTTTTGTATTAACATAGCTATAAGTTTTACTAACCATATTTGAGTTAAGATCTATTCTATTCTTCCAAATTCAAAAGTAAAACTCGGGACCACAATGACCAAGAAGGCCCGATCAGCTTCATCTGACATTGTACACAAACTGTAGCTGGCACATGTCGCCAGATAGCCCATTTGAATTCATAATGGCGGCAGTCGCCAATCCAACAGATTACAGCGCACAATAACACGGGTCTCGGAACAGATCCCACGATACCGACTGAGAGTGCGCACAGAAAAGTTGTGTTCAGAAGGTTAGCTGTGTACAACAAGCGAATAAAGATCCACACATACATAGATGCGTTCATCAGACTTCAGCAATTTACTGTTGGACATAGGCTTCTCCAATTTCAAGCCTTTCATCTTGATTCCTTGCAACTTTCATCCACTCGCATGTCCCAGCTTACTGAAATTATCGACAAGCAACTCAAGTGATGCTATTGGCTATTGAAAGTTCATTCAACCAATCGCAGTGATTTGAAAATCAATTGACATTTAGTCACATGTAAAAATATCGAAATACTTTTAGTAGAAATTATATTTTCGGTCCACAAGCTAGGCCATAGCAAGAAATTCATTCTAACTTTCATTAAATTTGCTGATTTACGGTTTTTACTCAAGAACACGTTTACCCCAAAGATCTTCGGGTGTATGGCTTTTGTGGCAGGTCTATTGCCACTTCAGGTTACTTATTCATAATTATGTCGCATACTTATGCTGGTTTCACAATTATTGCGCCCTTTGCACCCACTCTACGTGAATCGTACGGTGCTGACCTTCTGTATATCGTTCTACTCCGTGCCAGGCGACGGCTTGTGAGTTCACATTGTCGGGACGATTGAGACATTGAGTGAAACTTGGCCCTTTTAATGCTTGAATTCACAGAATCCGTGGCGGTAAAATTAAGATTCTCACAATGATTTTTGTGAAGGCTTTTATTTTTCGAGAAATTTAAGTAGGCTCTTCGAATTTATTAATCTAATGCATTTAAATATTGAATTATTACTGTCTTAATTTTCTTTACTTTGACAAGGCAGAAATATGAAAATTGGGACAAAACATATATTTTCAAACACTTTCTAGGAATGTTCCACAACATTGATTCAATAAATCAGTTCTGTAAAACCGCTGAACCGCCATAACTAACTTTGGAACAAATATTCCATTTACCTACTATTTATTCAATGTCCTTTCCTATCATGATCCAGTGGGCAACTAAACCGTAGGTTACAAAAGGAGCAATCATTGTTTTCATTTGGCTTTTATTTTTCTATTGAGGGCCTCTCCATGGCACTTGGGAACATTCCACACAAAAATCAACCTTAATTTAATAATCATAAAATTCAAAATCGATTGTCACATTCGCCTCCACACGTAAGCGACACAACAACAAAAGACGCGGAGTTGCATCGGAACAATGCGGCGACGTTGCCGCGGTAGAGCGACAAGGCGACACAATGCCTCGTAACGCGACTGTGCCCATGCCTCCGTTATCATGGACGGACTGTCGCGGCCATTGTGCAGAAGATATGTCAAGGATTAAACACTGCACTTTCAGTTGCGTGTGTTATGATATTAAAGTTTTCTAAGAATGACGAAATTGTTTTATTGTACTGAAATGGAAAAATCATTGAAAGAATATTGAAACTTACTTAATGTTGCTAAAGGGTTATAAGCTACCAGTAGTTTTATTGAATGATATGTTATACCTAGCTTGATGTGTACAATAATTTAAATATACGTATACAATCAACCACACTTCAGTGTTATGGTAAAAGTTTGACTTAAACAGCGATTTTATGTCACATCAATCTATCTTGTTACCTTTTATGTCGTATTAATCAAACTTGCTACCTTTTAAGTCACAATCAATAAAAGTTGCAAACTTTGCCCAACCATGCTGGGGTCGGCAGCCAGTCTAACTGGAGGCAGTGCAGTACTTATAATCTACATGGCCCGACTGCCTATCTAACTTCCTAGGCAGTCCAGCCAGCTAAAGGCGAAGCAAGGTCAGAAGCTAAAAAATATGCCACTAACCTTGCCAAGCTTCTGCTTGGCAAAGTATTTAAGGTATTTTCTGGCTACCGTACGACTGTCGCCAAAGATCTACAAATGACATCCAGGACCAATAGCTTATCGTGTTTTCCGAGGCACAGAAGAGACCCGGTATATTATTAATGGTCACCGATCCACGGATCGACCACGGCAAGGGATGCTTGAACTTAAAATTAACCAATGCGGCGGTTAAACAACATTAGACAGGGATTTCATTATGTGTGGTTAACTGTACCTACGTGTGATTCAGGTGACAAAAACCCAGTTTTTATTCTACATCAAAATGCATTTACAAACAGCCAGACCATCCGAACCCCAGACAAAAATCTATCCTGCTATCCCAGAATTCCATTAAAATCCACCAATAAACCAAAACTAAACATTACCCACCTTCCCAGTCGGGTTAAGGCCCGAATAAACAGAATAAATTGTACTCGCAGTCGAGTCATATTAGAGACAATCCGTCCTTTACATTGTAATTAACTAATTGTGTCCGGATCTCTTGCAGGAGATAAGGTCAGGGTTCCCAAACTGGACAATCTGGACAATGAAATCAAATAGGACCGTTTACCGATAAACCGCCCTTTGGTCGCCTTTTAACGTTGGGTCCTACCCAAATTATGGGTTCAAGTGAATCCGTATTGTGGAATTATTATAGTTTTGTTCCTAAAGAATTGGCTTTGGATTTTCTTTATTTTAATAGGATGTTTTCGGTAGTTTGATGCGTTATTGATTTTTGTTCGATTCTCGGAACCTATCAGTTACCTACAAAAGATGATTGGCTGAAACTAAAACTCTCATATTTTGCCATGATTTAAATATTAAATTAGAAGAGAGTGCCGATATTTTTTATGTTGTAGTGACTTTAAATGGCTTTAATTTAAATATTACAAACGACCACGAACCAGTCGCGAATTATCCTACAAATATTACAAATTTGGAAGTTTACATGTTAGTGTTTCAATCGCGCAAAAATGGCTCACCGATTTCATCTATACGATGAAATTTTGTACACAGATTGTTTATAACTAGACATCGGATTAAATGCATTTGCATGTTTGCATATGCAAATTGCACAAAGCCCTATAATTTTATAGCTATTTTGCATATTTTTTCAAGGATAGTGCTTATTTCAGTTGCTATTAATGTGTTAGTGTTGTTGTATTATTATTTAAATGCTGTTCTATATAAAAACACAGGTCTAGCCTAAAAAGGTTTCTGCAGGTATGGTGCCAAATTTCATGTTCTATCTAATCACGTAACGTCACATAAATTCACCAACCAACGTCAAAAGTTTGCTCCAGAAAAATATTTGTTTGTATGATGTCGCAGAAATTAAAACTGTTAGATAAATATATTGTGACGGTAAACGTAAATTCCAATGACAAAAGCATTTTGACAGTGTATATATTGTGCGTATTTCGCACATTTTTAAAGCATATTTTGATATGGCATATATCCGATGTCTATTTATAACCTCACATACGATAGTTTTTATCCTTGTAAATTCGGTATAGGTAATGGTCTGTTTTTTATATTGCTATGATACCTAATGGTCCTTAAGGATAATAAAACATTATACACGAGGGTTTAGCCACGGGCGCAACTAGCTCAGTTCCAAATATTTCCATTAGCAAGAAAAACAAATAATATTTGTTATTTGATTAACACGTCCTAATGAAACTGACAGATACATTTCTGTCACAATCTACGATACACTGAGTGAATATGATCCGTTGAACGATATCCTCCGCCATTTCTATGAAAGACTCGAGAAAAATAAGGATACGATGTCTAGACAATACTCACTGCGCGTGTACACATTGTATTATTAAACAAAGGTAACAGCGATCTTCAACAAAGAAAAAAAACAGTCTGGCCGAGCCTATTCCCAACTCTATGTTGTTACATGGGGTGACTGCATATCTAACCTCCGTAACCCAGTAACTAGGTAACACAATACCCTTTGGCAATACTGGTGGAACAACATATTATCGTGCTTTCCGAGGCACGGAGGAGCAACAAGCGAAAAGTTCTCATAAAATTCACATTTAAAATGTCAGTCGCACACATGAGTCGGGGCCATTTAGACCCAAACAATAACTCGCTGCTGCCAGCAACACCTCGCATTTAACCGGACCATACGTCACAAACTTTTGCGGGGTCGAATGGGCCTTAAGTTGGGCAAACTGACCTGGATAACAATCTAGGACGGGTGTCTAGAACGGCTGGCTCAACACTGATTCAATTAGCAAAGAAGAATGTTTTGTTTGGTATAGGTTATAGTAAGACAACTTTAAATGTAGCTCTCGCGATCGAATTTAGGGTTGTGCCCAGATACTTGAGTTTTTTTGTACAGAAGCCTTGGGTCATCATTCCTAGCAGTTATTCTTGTCTCTAATTCTGTATTTTGTGTTTTTTTTATTCAGCATCTATTAAAGTTGAAAAACTGTATTAATAGCAGTCGTAATATAACTTGTATGGTGTAGATACATACACCAGTTATTCTTGTGTCTCATTCTTTACATTGGGTTTGTTTATTCAGGACATTAGAATGTAGAAGAACTGTATTTATAGTTGTCGTGTTATAGCGTGTACAGCTAAATGTTCAGACACTGAGCCTCTTTTAATTGGAAGATTGGTTACTATTTCTAGTTACGATTTTATTATTTTTAGTAAAGCAAAATACTAAAAGGTTTTTGTTATCAATCTTAGTACAGACATTCTAGATAAATATATTATTATAAATAGATGCAAAATTATTCCATTCCAGACTTTGAGAGGAGAAACTGTAGTATGTTTATTCTGCTTATTACCAACGAATATTCCAACCAAATAAACACTAAAATTGCGGCACAAGAAGAACAAATATAATATCAAGAATAAAAACAAGTTCTATAGTATACTAGTAAGAAAGCTCCACCGTCTAGATCTGAATTTCCAATGAAACATTACGGAAAGCAATCAACTGAACTGGAACAACATTATACGGCCATTACCTATTATAATATCATTCAAAGAGAATTCTTGAAAGCAAGAACTGATTAAAATAAAAATATAGATACCTACGTTTGTAGCTTACTCGAACTTTAAAGTGAAACGGATGTCAAAGCCAAAAATTAGCTCAATTAAATTAAAAACATATTTCAGAAGCTGATTATACAAATAACACTAAAAACGTCGTCGTGTCGTGGCGCGAGATACACCAATCATACGAATCTGTTCAAGCCTACGTCATATTACAGCGAGTCTTGTAGCCAATCAAATGCGTCATAAGGCGCCACACCACGACACGTAAGTATATTCCTGCTTTTACTAGTCGACTTTCAGCTTGCTTTAAGACCGTGCAATCGTATAGCTTTATAAATAACGCCCTACAAGCAATCAAATCCTCAAAATATTCGAGTAGGTACTAGCTTTTATCAGCGGTTTCACCGACGTGGAATTTTGGAATTCATTGTACATTCTTCTGGAATACAAAGTATCTGTTGTCCTAATACAGATATTCATGTTCAGTTTTCTTCTAAACACATTCAAACTTTATGACGTGTAAAGCTAAAGAAGTAACAAAAGGTGGTCAGAATCAGGTTGAACAGCTGGCTCCTGAACGAAATAAAAAGATACTTGTTTATCAGGATTCAAAGTTCCTCGTAACCAATGAATATTATAACTTAAACGTTAGTGACTCAGTAATTTCCATAATGATATTGTATTTGATAACATACAACAGATTGCTTTATTAAACAAGCTGTCAGTCAGTATTTACTGCCGGATTTATTATAATATTAATATATATGTATTCATTTTCAATGTATGGTAGGTGTATACTGTGGTGGTGTTGTGTCTTCGATAGTGTGTACATTTGCGAGAAAAATGTGGCTATTTTCTTAGTCAATTAATGTCTTTTGTTTAAATATTATTATGAAACAGATCAATTAACTAAAACTTCTTCCATTATATTGTTGACAAAGTCTAAAAGTTACTGACAAGTATCACAGTTTCTTTATGCCACAAAATATCGAAAACTACAACGATTTGTATAATTCTTTCGTTTTTCGCGTAGAAAGCGAACGGCGATATAATGAGCCAAAACTTTCCAACTCACTTTGTAACTGTTTTCGCTCCGGTTTCTTTGGATATAAGGCGAATATTTTTTCTGTATTTATTATAACTTTGGCAAAGCTGTAAGGAAATAATCAAGTGTAGTTTTGCTTACTTTTGTGTTAAATTAGAGCTTTGCAAAGGATTTTGGGTATTGGGAATATTGTTTGTTTGAAACTGTGTTAAGCAGATATTGATTCATTTTAGTTCTACTTGATAAGAACAAGGTATACTAGCTAGCTGATGGAGTATTGTATTTTCTCACGACTAACATGTAAATAAGAAAATAACTAAAAAAGCAAGCTTTTTCGTATCCTTCTCAGCAAACTCTTTAATTTGATATATCACGGGAATACATAAAAATATAATTGATCCGCCATGTTTGGTAGTTCGTTATAATCATATTGTATATAGAATGACGTCACTTTGTATGACGCCATGCATTGTCATCCAAACTTATCGTGTAGGTACACAAAATTTCAGCTTAATAACTAATTGAGCTCTCGTATTCGATGGGGATAACTATTTTAAAATACAGTTGCAGTTATGTCATATCTTATGTCCTAGTATCTATTTTACTAGCTAATTAACAAGTCAAATTAAAGAAAACTTGTAAATAGTAGAATGAGACCCATGACCAGTAACAGACAAACGACCAGAAGTGAATGCTGAAATTCCAAGTTACTAACCGATGAAACGTCACTTTCATCTACAATGTCGGTCTACCGCAGCCAAATACTACCTAGACGTAATTCTCTCCCGAATTTCACAGAGAAGGCGGTAACGTATCCGATCCGAATCCGAGAAAAGTCGGTTGAAAGTAGCCGTACTACTTATTGTAGGGGAGTTTACGCACTGTACCCAAACTTCGTCCGTCTGAAATCAGTACATTTCCAAGACATGACGTCTCGTCAACTCTTGACATGACGTCTCGTCATCTCTTGACATGACGTCTCGTCATCATCTTCGTCCCGTACTGTCCAGAGGCTCTAGACAAGTGGCCTTATATCAAAATAGTCATTGCTCTGAGATATCAAACATTTCTAATACTATAAATACTTTTTTACAAACAAATACTTTTTAGTTGTACCTAATAGGCAAGTTCTTTAATAAGGTACCGTACCTATAATGCCAGAGTAGATTACCCGAATATCATGTAACTTCAACATAACCAGTGAAATGAGAGGTACCAAGGTGAACTGTACACGTCTGCGTACCCCTTTACCCCTTTAAAGCGTACTGGCGTGATGATATGTCATGAAATGGTGTAAACAATAAACAGACATGCAATTGCCGTACAGAGATTTGCCGTAATTTATTGAAAAATACTGTTGTATAACTCCCAAGTTCTTCATCAGTTCTTCACCAAATTAAAATGGGACCAATTTGAGCAAATACCCTTTCAAACAAAAAAAGAATTTTCTGAATCGAAAATATATAACCTCCTCCTTTTTGGAAAGTCAGTTATAAATGACAAAAGTGTATGCGATTGTGAAGCCCTATCGAAATGTCACGTGACTGATCCCTTACATCTTGGCATTTAGACAATCGCCATCGCTGACATCGAATGACACTTGTGACATATTATTATCCTAAGGGTGACACGACTAGAGTGCGGGCACGGTAAGTCTGCGCGCGACGGCTGGCGTTCTTAATGCTGCCAGCATAACTGATCTTTTTTCCTTCATTTAATCAATAGCCATTTTTCATTACTCGAAACTTGAAGTAATTTAAGTTAAGAATAATTAATTACTAGATTTTTCTAATTGCATAGAATATGATGAAAAAAGCTTCATGAAAATATTGTAAATCTTTTATTGAATACTTAGTAGTACCTACTGTTAATTTTGTTCTAACTATGGTCCTGCAGTGGTTAATACCTTCAATTTCAATTCTTTTTTAATTTCATCTTTAATAATTTTTGAAAAAGCTGCTGCCACATAACCCTCTCGAGGTATTTGGGTAACGGTGCGTTCAGAAACGCCTAAAACAAAATAAAATTGATGCATTATATTACATGATGCCGGTCCTGTCTCGCTGGTATATTTATGTACTACCCAAAAACCAATACTGTCGGGCACCGGTAGTACAAAAATTCAGGGAAATTTTAGTATTGTGGTATACCTAAAAGTTACCTTTCAAATAAGCAACGCGGGCTCTATCTTTGTAAAATGGTACCGTAGCCCCGTTATTGTCTTGTTCACTTCAAGAAAACATCCCTGCCATCACTTTAAATTACTTTTAGCAAAATGATTTCGATTATTTACGGCGAAAACGAATAAAAACACGGAATACAACACACTCTCTTGACACCTGACATAAATGACAAACGATTAGTTCCGATTTTGGTCACGCGCAGACTTATCTTGCGCGCTCTCTATTTGTAGCACCATACAATTTAGTTGGTACAGTCAGTGCAAGCTAGTTGCTGCCTGCCACGAATTTGAAACAAAAACAATGAAACAATTTTTTGAAAAAAAAATATTTATGTGAACAACACTATTTCATAATTTTACCCATAAGCTAATAGTTAATGACATTATTGTTGATTTGTGCATGCCTAAACTCGGACAGAATGTACCCGGCTCACTATATTTTATAACAACTTTATTGTACAATACTTACATTCTATGCGAATAAATGATTTGATATTGATTTGTGAATGAAAATGAACACAGGAAATTATAAAAATCATCACAAAATCCTAAGATCCAGCAATAATAATGAAGTTGATTGTATAATGAACAGATTAAGTAATATCTAAATAATAGCGGTAAGTGATAAAATATACTTAGTTCTAGAATAGTTAGTAGTGTAATGGTTTCACTGATTGACTAAAGTTTCAATTAAAGTACTCATTCAATTACATAATAATAACAATACATTGATTGAATGGGCAATAGGAGACATGGAAAACAAAATGAAACGTGGCCGAATTTAACAACGTTTGTTCAACAACTTTTAACAAATGGATATCTACTATGAAAATTTTACAGGAGTGAATACATGTTTCAAAGTCCTCACAATAAAAAGTTCATAACAAAACTTAAAATTCTATAATGCATTAATTACTTCTTACTTAAAAATTTGAACTAAACAAAAATGTAAATTGCACACATTATAATATATAAAATCCAAAACCTATACATATCTATTTTAGTATTTATATTTGTATATCTTTACAGGACACACCTAAGGCGTTATACATTGCAAATCAAACAAGGAAAAAACACTAAAACGAAACTTACAGGAATTAGGCAGAATAAAATATATCTAAATATAAATAAAAACTAATTAAAATAAAACTTACGAGATAACAAAACAGAAGAAAAATTATGCATACTATAAATAATCCTTTCAAATACTCTATCATTTTTTTCAATCTAAAACCGCCGATAGGTAACAGCAGGTTGACTAATATCTCTTTCATTCATGACGATATCTTGATCTCCATGCGTTCCTGATACCAATCGAGTATTTTTATTCGCATAATATTCGGTCCAAAGTTTTATATTGCTCCTTGTTCCCACTAAAAAAATGTCCAATAGTAACCCATAAACGTGAAATAATAGAAACTGCAATATTAAAGTGTAATGGTTGCTTTCAACACCGACGACAGTATAAATATATTCGGACAACAAGAAAATGTCGCTCTGGATAAATATCAATGTGGCCATGCAAAAGCGACGCCATTTATCGCTAGATGTATGGGCGCTAGCGTTTGTGTGGTGACAAATAGAACGGATAACTATAATGTAAAGAACACAATTTACTAACACAGGTAAAAATAAATAACAATAATTCACAATGTTCATAAATAAACCTGAGTTAAACGGTATAAAAGAAATAATCGTAAAAATTAAGCTAGTTATAAATGACATAACCCAACCAAAGACGCTACTTTTTAAAAACCTCCGTTGGGTATTTTGATTGAAAACTTTAATATCTATGTAAAACAAATAACATAAAACTATCAGCCAGAAGTTTTTCACTGTCGTAAAGTATACGAACAGAAATATAATTATTCTGTTGTTTATCAAAAAGTCGTATTCTACGGCATCACTTTTTCTAACACAGATGGCAATCGCTATCATCGAATAAAGTATGAAGTTTGATAAAATTGCATTGAGGCACACATAGTTTCGGTAATTGCGAAACTTTGTAAGAATACCCCACGATGTCACTCCGTATCCCAAAGTTGCAAAGGTCAGTAGAATCTCGAAAATTCGCAAGGTATCGAAAACAAAGTCAAAACTCTCTGGACCAGCAGGTACTTCTTTGTAAGACATGATGAACGTCACTCGCAAAGGTCTGATTGGTTCACTTTTGGTTTAAGAACACGTATTTGGGAACAGTTTCACTTAAAGCACTGATATAACCTTAGCGAATATAGGTGCTTCTTCCAAAACAATCGCGGGACCAATGGTTCCAAAATAAAAACCAAACTTAACGAAATAATCACGTTAGTTATATTATAATTCGATAAGGTTAGGTAGAGTATTATAATACTCGTAGTTTTGTTTCTTAATTTCCTGTTTGTTTTCATTTAAATCGTAGGTTTTATTTTGAAACAATAAGACAAGTGTGTAACTAAAGTGCAGTTACCTACAGTACGCTGTGCTTACCGCAGAATGATTGCAAACAATGCTAGGGTAAACCCAGTAGACATGCCTAAACTATGAAACCTATGTTTTAGGCAAGTTTAGCAGAACAGTCACATTATAAAAATAAATTCATCACCTAAAGACCTGTTTTTGTTTACTCCATGCATGGTGGAAACTTCTTTATCGATTCAATATTGTCATAAGTCAACGTGGCGACCGTGAACTGGAAGACGTTGCGTTGGAAGGCATTCCACCAGGTGGAACGATGAACTGGTGAAGGTTGCGGGGATCCGCTGCTTGCGAGACGCACGGGACCGGTCAAAGTGGTGACGTTTGGGGGAGGTCTATGTTCAGCAGTGGACGTCTTTCGGCTGATATGATGATGATTATAAGTCAACGTCACTGATTGACACAAAAGTGTTAATTATTTTAACATGTTGATCCGGTGAACTTCTTGACACCAATATTTTTTGTTTTCTAAAATTTTCTTTTATACAAAGCTCAAACAAAACAATATTAGCCAAATTAAGTATTGAGTTTGTAATGAACATCACGCCTGTATTCCCCGAAGCGTAAGCAGAGGTGCACTTACATTACACCCATATTTGGCCAGTTACGTTTAAGGACCCGTATCAGAGGCGAGACCATTGATTTCAACCGGACACAAGTCCATACTCCGGGCTGCTATTGAGTTTTATTTTTGATATGCCCGCTTGACCACTATCTCACCGATGGTAAGCGATGATGTGTGTGACGATGTAGCACGTTTACCTAGAAGAAACCTATTCACTCTTGACTTAAAGACTCCCTGGTTGTAGCTATCAGGAAATACAGACTGCGTCAGGAAAATCCACTCGTTAGCTGTACGCATAATAAAATTATTCCCAAAACGTTTGGTGCGTTATGCGAGATGGAAAAACCAATAACACTTTGCCTGACCCGAAAATCGAACCCAGGACCTCGTACTCAGCAGTAACACTTGCAACCACTTATACCCATACCACTAAACCACATAATGATATCTATTTAGTATTCTATCTTCATACAAACGGTCGGTGTGATCGTGTACCGCGCGGCTGTAGGTAACTATTTCAAGGACAAAGCCCAGTCACAATACTGTATAGATATCATTACCGTGACTACACCAACCAGGCAGTTTCAGTTTATGCCTAAATTGAAATAATGCATACAATAAATACATACTTGATTTCGTTTTAATTAAAGTCAATATACAACGAGGAAAATGTCGCGAAAAATTGCCTCAACAAAAGAACTCAAGCATCACGATAACTTTATTCATTCAACGGCCACCATTACGTAAATCAGTTGTAAAGTGGCCTGGGCCCTTCGCAAACGGGTTACGACGGAATCTTTTTATGGGGCCTATTTGATATTGGTGAAATGATAGCCACATATGCGACGCGGTGCCAAGCACGGGGCCCCATACGCGCGCCTCGTAAACATTACATTATGCTGGCGATGGAGCCGCGGCTGGCTTTGTAGAGAGGCTGGCGCTTAGATATTGGGAGCTATACCTATGTAAAAGTACAGGTGCTGAGAAATAGGTTCTTACATACATAAATATACTGGCGTAGGAAGTTATTACAGAACACCACCTGCTACGATCTTTACATACTACTTTTGCTTCCTTTACGTTTATACATCTGCAGTTAAGAGAAGGTACCTATTGTACCTGCTTAGCCACCTGGCCTTTCTGAAAAATATCACAAATAAGATCCCGCTGTTAATATTACTATTCGGTAAAAAGGGACTTTTCAATAACAACTTTGTTACCGTGTGCACCAAGTAAGTTAGTTTAAGCGACCTTCCTAATGGCGCGATTCGGCTTATATTACACCGGTAAGACATTTTTACTAAGCGAAATTGTAAGAATATTCTCATGGGCAATACTATATAATTCGATCGACATGCATATGAAATTTTCTTAAAAAACACTTGCGTGATATCACCTGTCGACGGAATTTAAATTTAAGTCGCGTCATCAGAAAGGTCCTAGGGTGGTATTACGCTATCATATATCTAGGGTCATGCGTAGAATCTTATCCAAAATATCAAATGACAAAAATCCTTTTTCTAAATCACTATCATATAAATATGACTCATAGATCTATGATCCTAGATATATGCCCGTAAGTCGGATTGTCCGTTAGGATAACAAGTTGTGACAGCTGAGAAAATATCGCATAGCAACAGCCTCACACTGGACGTCACCCTAAAACATGTATTAATATTTTTATTCGTATGAGCAACTGCGATGTTTGGTTTATTTATGCGAAATTACGGCGGTCAATAACGGTGTGTTACACGTTTTGCATGAAACGGCTTGTGTTCGTGCACACTGTAAACATACATACTTGTGTACTGTGTACTTATGAATAAAGTGTGTACTTGTGTGCGATAATCTCGGCAAACACTTTACCGTTTTGTGGTTCCGGTTTATATCTTTAAGTTCGTTTGCTTTTACTGATATCAAACGGTTTTCGTGAAATAGTAGTAAAACAATATTTTTGTTTCAGGATTTTCAAAATGATCATAATTATGAAGCGAATGATTGCCTCGCTAGTAAATCACTTAATTTCTAGTAACTTTGTTTTTGTCCACTCGCCAACCATTCTTGAGTAAGTGTGAATGTTCATGCCTTCTATTTATGGGAAGTTATGGGTACTATCCAGTATTTTTCCTGTTGAATCACAACATAAGTCATCCTTTTTCCTCTTTAAAAAAAAAGCTGCTTAAAAATAACTCCAGGCCTTTTTGGCGCAGTCGTGAGGCACACTTTTCTGCTAACTTCTTACGTCAAGACTTTATACTTTTTTATTTCTTGTATTTGTATATTATCTGATGTATATTATTATGAATTTAGTATCTATATTGTGTGTGTTTTACTCTGTGCTAAATTAATTATTTTTTACAAGCGTGTTAACGGTGAGTTCATTATGTAATATTTGAACTCACCACCCCTCGTGCACCAGTAAACACTTTAACCACAGAGCTATTGCCACTTCATTACAAAACCAATTTATTACATAAATAAATACTTCAATGGCAACAATTCCAACGAAGATTATTTACGTCTAAACTCCTACTGGTGTAAAACAATACGACCCCTACAATAATCGTTATTGTGTCTCCTCTTAATTGATAGCAGCTGATAACAAAGGGATTATGTTCCAAAGGAGGGTAGTTGTTTAGTCTAGGACTGGTGTCACACCCTAGGGGAGAGATAGCTTTTGAAGTAGTGGCTTCCACGTGCTCCTTCTAAGAACGGATAATAAAATAAACTTTTAGAAGGAGAAAAGTTAGTTATGTAGTTTTGCCTGCGGCTTGGCAAACGTGTTGTCGGAAATTATCTCAAAGGAACATTTTCCCGGAATATAAAGTAGGTATCCTGTGCCCTTATCCAGGATATAGTCTAACCATTTGCCAAGTTTCACCCAAATTCGTAGGTTACAAACAGACAACCAGACAGATAGATTAGATTATTGGGTGATCCGCACGAATTATAGTTAGTTTCGCATTTCTAATATTCGTATTGACTATTAAGGATAAGGATGGAAGTACGGGTTTCTTTCATCTAATTTAAACTTCTAAGCTTATATTATATTTATTTATTTATTTATTAATAAGGCACACCAACGACTTTTTACACATTAATATTACAATTAAACATTTAGAAAAGATCCCGTGTAAGTAAGTCACTTACAGGCATGCACATCATTTACAAAATATCAATTAAAATCATAATAAAACAATATAAAATAAAAAATGAAATAAATTTTGATGAAATTAAAATTGAACTATTACTTACCCTAAATAATTAATAGAAATTAAGTAAAAAACAATATTATTCATTCATATTACATTAGTCAAATCAAATCATTATTAAAAACAATACCATTAATATCCGATACGATTCAAATTACAATGCTATCGAATTCCATTATTCAAATAAATATTGAGATACTCACATTGCACATACATCAATTAAAACAAACAACAAATTACAATTAAACTATCAGATTAAACAGCATTATAAAAAATAAATTTGTAATATCAATAAAATATAAATCTTACTTACCATTCTATAAAAAAATATAGAATGGTAAGTAAGATCTTTGGAAGTAACTACTGATAATAGTGTAGCTTCCTGTTGGTGACACTAGTGCCGAGTGCTGTAGGAAACATGATTTACCGGCAAAACGACAGATTACGGGCGCAAAGCCGCAGGAAAAGCTAGTGATGAATGAAAAACCTAAAGTTTGATATTATAGATTTTTGCGATCAAGAGTCTGAGATGCGACTAAAGTTGAAAGAACATCGATAGCCAATAAATATATAAAGTGAAGTCATCATCTTCCAGCCTTTATCCCATGTTACTTGGGGTCAGTGCAACACGTTTTCTTCTTCCATACCGTTCTGTCCCCTGTCTCGCCATCACTGACTCCCTTTTCTTTCATATCACTATATCTTCACACAGTCCATCTATATTTTCTTTGGACGTCACCTCCCTCTACATCCATCCACATTTATATTCATAACTATTTTAATAACATGTGTCTCATCCCTCCTCATCACATGACCATACCAGGACAAACTGTAAATATATTAATTGAAGTACTATACGTTTTCGAAGCGTATATACATGAAAAATATTATTGATTCGCCATGTTTGGAAGTTTGTTAAATTGTATTTAGAATGACGTCAATTTGTATGACGCCATGCATTGTCAGCCAAACTAAACGTGTAGGTATAAAAAATTTCAGCTTAATAACTGATTGCTGAAATTCTCTCGGATTCGTTGGGGATAATATTTTAAAAATTCAGTTACAGTTATGTTCAATACATTTTACTAACTAATTATCAGGTCAAGTTAAAGAAAACTTGTAATATAGTAGAATGAAACCCATGATCAAGTTTCACAGTAAGGGCGGTTACGCACTGCATCTGATCCGAATTCGAGAAATCTCGGTTCAAAGTAGCCGTAGGTACTACTTCTTGTAGGGGAGGTTACGCACTGTGTCCGAACTGTGTCCTTCTGAAATTAATACATTTCTAAGACATGACGTCTCGTCATCATCTTCGTCCCGTGTCCCACGCGGGATTCACTTCAGTTTGACAAGAGGCTCTAAGCAAGTGGCATTCTATCAACGAAAGCGTCGCGATACTGATTCGAAAAACAAAAAGGTAAGCGATTTTTTTTTTTACTCTGTCCCACATTAGAATTTCTCGTGTATCGTGGGTGCGTTTACAAACATATAAACTCACATACTCAAACACCCAATCGCGCCAACCGTGTGTCCAAATTGATTTGATTGATTGTGAAGCGCTAACGAAATATCAAGTAACCAATCTCTTACATTTTGGCATTCAGACCATCGCCATTGCTGACATCGAATGACACTTGTGTAGATCTTAAGGGTGATACAACAATTTGCAGCATCATACAAGTGAATTGACAAAGTCGGTGCAAGCTAGTTTCTGCCTGCCATGAGTTTGAAACAAAAACAATGAAACTATTTTTTTAAGAATTTATATTAATGTGAATGAAAATGAAACACAGGCAGTTATAAAAATCAACACAAATTCACAAGATCAAGCAATAATAATTAATTTGATTGTATAATAAACAGATTAAGAAATAATAGCAGCAGGTGGATCAAATATACTTAGTTCTACAATAGTTAGTAGTGTAATGGTTTCACTGATTGACTAAAGTTTCAATTTAAGTATTACTCATTCAATTCTATAATCATAACACTACAATAATTGAATGAGACATAGGAGACATGAGAAACAAAATGAAAAATCGACAAATTTAACAAAATTTGTTCAACAACTTTTAACAATTTTATATCTACTATTAAAATTTTACAGGATCGAATACATATTTCAAAAACCTCACAATAAAAAGTTCACAATAAAAATTAAAATTAAATCAATTAATTATTATTTAAAAATATGAACTAAACAAAAATGTAAATTGTACACATTATTTAAAAAAGCCAAAACCTATACATATTTATTTAAGTATACATGTATAACATTACACTTTACAGGTCACACCTAAGGCGTTATACATTGCAAATCAAACAAGAAAAGAAACACTAAAACGAAACTCACAAGAATAAGGAAGAATAAAATATATCTAAATATAAATAAAAACAAATTAAAATAAAACTCACGAGATAAGATTTTTTTTAAGGCCTACATGGACACTTATAAATCGTCGACAAAAGGTGCACGGTTCGGGTTGGTCGTTTCTGATGGAGAGGAACCGGCAAGAAACTCCATGGTTACTCTTTTAAAAAACTATTTGGTTTTACTATATGTCTGTGTTACAGCAGTACTTAGATGGGGGGACAACGCAGGCCCGACAATAAGTCGTAAGAAACTAAAACAAAAATTAATATATAATAAATAAACAAAAGATTAAAATAAAAGTAAAAAGAGATAAAATGTTACCAATTGTTAACAATCTAGAAATCTAGAAAGCCTATAATGTTCACACATTTTACAAAACAATCGGTGAAAGAATCTATACAAAGTATAACAAGACTAAATTTAACATATGGCACAAATGTTGTTATCAGTGCTGTAACTATTCTTAGCAAAGGGATATAAAGATAATTGAAAACCATTGTAAAAAGTCTTATTAAATGAAGAAAAAATTAGATTGAGAATAGTAAGAGACATTCACATATTTTTGCCGTTTATGAGTTACCAGGGAAGCCGCATGCTTAGAAGGAGCTAAAGCCATTTTTTTTATCTTCAACGTAGTCCTTGATTTTATAATATGCTGTAAAAATATGCATTATAAAAATAATCCTGTCAAATACTCTATCATTTTTTAAATTCATTATCTAAAACCGCCGATGGGTCACAGCAGGTTGACTATATATCTTTCATTCAACGATATCGTGATCTTCATGCATTCCTGATACCGATCGATTATTTTTATTCGCATAATACTCGGTCCAGAGTTCTATATTGCTCCTCGTTCCCATAAAAAAAACGTCCAATAGCAATCCATAAACGTGATATAATAGAAACTGCAGTATTAAAGTATAATGGTTGTATTCGAAAATGACGACTGAAAAAATAAAATCAGGCAACAAGAAAATGTCGCTTAGGATAAATATCAATGTGGCGATGCAAAAGCGACGCCATTTATCGCTAGATGTATGTGCGCTAGCGTTTGAGTGGCGACACAGTGAACAGATAACTATAATGTAAAGTGCACAGTTTACTAACACAGGTAATAATAAATGACAAAAAATCACACTCTTCATAAATAAATCTGAGTTAAACGGCATAAAAAGAATAATAGTAAAAATTAAGCTAGTTATAAAAGACATAACCCAACCAAAGATACTACTTTTTAAAAACCTCCGTTGGGTATTTTGATTGAAAACTTTAAAATCTACGTAAAACTTAAAACATAAAACTATCGACCAGAAGTTTTTCACTGTCGTAAAGTATACGACCAGAAATCGAGCTATTCTATTGTGTAACAAAATTTCGTATTCTATAGCACCACTTTTTCTAACAAATATGGCAATAGTTGTCATCAAATAAAGTATGAAGTTAGATAAAATTGCATTCAGGCACACGTAGTTTCGGTAATTGCGAAACTTTGTAAGAATACCCCACGATGTCACTCCGTATCCCAAAGTTGCAAAGGTCAGTAGAATCTCGAAGATTCGCAAGGTATCGAAAACAAAGTCAAAACTCTCTGGACCAGCAGGTACTTCTTTGTAAGACATGATGAACGTCACTCGCAAAGGTCTGATTGGTTCACTTTTGGTTTAAGAACACGTATTTGGGAACAGCTTCACATAAAGCACTGATATGACCTTAAATACAAATATAGGTGCTTCTTCCAAAACAGTCGAGGGACCAATGGTCCCAAAATAAAAACCAAACTTAACGAATTCGATAAAGTTAGGTATAGTCTTATAATACTAGTAGTTTTGATTCATAATTTCCTGTTTGTTTTAATTAAAATCGTAGGTTTATTTTAACACAATAAGACGTATAGTGCATTTATCTGTAGTAGGCTGTGCTTACCGCAGAATGGTTGCAAACAATGCTAGGGTAAACCCAGTGGTCATGCCTATACTATGAATCCTATTTTTAGGCAAGTTTAGCAGTGCAGTCAAAGTATAAAAATTGGTTTGTTATTTTATTTTGCACCACCTTCATACACGATGGAAACTGTTTTAACAATTTGATTTATACATATTTCAAAAGTTTTTATCATCCCAAAGGAAAATTATACCGGGATTAAAAGTACTATGTGCTATTCCACACTATGATATATTTATTTATTAGATATTCAGCCTCTCTGTCGTGATTGAGAAACAAACATACATCCATCCTTCCAAACTATCGCATTTATAATATAACTAAGATATTAAGATCCACAGTATAATTTATCTCTGTGCCAAGTTTTATATAGATCCGTTCAGCCTTTCTTGCGTGATTGAGTAACAAACGTCCATCCAAATCTTCACTTTTTTTTATTGTTGATATGCTTGCGCTTGACCTCTCACCGGACGGTAAGCGATGATGTGGTCGAAGATGAAGCACGCTTGCCTAGAAGTAACCTATTCAATCTTTACTTAAAGACTCCCAGATTGTAGCTATCAGGAAATACAGCCTCGGGCAGGGAATTCCACTCCTTAGCTGTACGCATAATAAAAGTATTCCCAAAACGTTCGGTGCGTATGGGTGGTTTAATATGGCCGCTATATATCCATGGCGCATCACTGTACGTCTTGTAGTCCGATGATGGAACAGGCTAGGAGGAATTAGTTCATGCAATTCCAACGCACACTCCCCGAAATGTAACCAATAAAAACCCACAGGCTGGCAACTCGGCGCCGATATTCGAGGTTCTGGAGCATACATTCGACCAGTACTTTATTGCCGATGAGCCTCTTGGCCCGTTTTTCGATCGACTCAAGTGCATCCAGCTGGTATTTGGCAGATCCGTCCCAGACATGAGAGCAGTACTCCATGCATGATCGAACATGCGCTTGATACAAGTTGAGCAATTGTTCTGGCGGAAAGTACCGTCTGTTTATGATAGTAGTAATTTATGAAGTAAGATAATAATAAGCCTTTACTCAAAAATGTATGTAATGTGGTCATTATTTTGACAACCTTGTTTGGGCAAAGTCGACCTTGCCGTTCTGTTTCAAGGAGCGGCCGACAAAGTTTTGCTGGCCGCTCTAACAGGCCGGCAATGTTTTGCCAGCCGCTATTTTGACGTTTCAACGTTTTAAAAAATCAAATCCAAAAAGTTTTTATTTAAAACACAGCTGTTTGTATTTATAGAGATAGGTACAAAAAGATTTTATTCCATATTAGGCTGTATAGTTCCAACTACCATTGCTAAAAAAAAAAACAATGAAGTAACAAAAGTGCGTTTCAGCGAAAATTTTGTTTTTATTTAATGACTTTTTTGCTAAAAATGAGCTCCCAAAGCAAAAATTCTTCCGATTCAATGTGTTTACCACCGCCAGACATTAAAGATGAAACTAAATTAGTGGTTGAAAATTTGATACCGCGAAACTCAAAGGAAAAATATAAGATTGCATATGAAAAATTTGTGCAGTGGAAAATCAGTAGGAAATCTAAATCTTTATCCGAAAATGTTTTTCTTTTCAATCACCGCATTAGAATAATCGCAAACTATTACTAATATCAAACCGGGTAAGTCGGTGTTGAATTTTAGTAACTGTACTTTTCATAATTTTCATTTTAATTAAAATTCTAGTAATGTAATATATTTTTCATTTAAATTACTTGCTGGTTTTATTTAGATTAGGTACTTGCATTTTTGAGTAAAGCACTATACAAACCTTGGCCCACAATGACTGCTTCGCTGGTCACGCTATGATTGCCTCGAGCTAGCCTAGCTAAGCCTTTCAGCTTGGCCACCATTGCAGCCCTTGCTGTCCTCGCTGTAAAGGCCTCGACCTACGGTCTCGGCCTTTATCTCAGCTCCTCCATCAAGTGCTGAACGCTGACCGCGCTGTGTCGGCCTGGAGCTGCGCTACGCTGCGCTGTCGGCCATAATCAGCGCGACCAACAAAGTAGTCATTATAGACCGCGGCAGTAATGTACTATAGTGCTACCACAATTTACCCGACCTGGCCATCGAATCCAGGGCCTCATGCTCAGCAGTAACACTTACGACCACTACGACAATCAGCAAGTTTCAGTTTATATGATTAATCATTAATAATACTTCTTGATTTCGTTTAAATTAAAGTCAATATAAAATAAGGAAACTGTCTGTAAGCGAAACTGCAAGCATATTCTCATGGGCAATTCGACCGTTTTTCTTAGAAAATTCTTGCTTGTTATCGCCTGTCGACCAATTTTAAATTAAATCGCGTCATCAGAAAGGACCCATGGGATGGGATTTTTAATATTACACTATCATATATCTAGATATATGATAGTGCAATATTAATAATCCCATTCAAAATATCAAATGTCAAAAACCTTTTTTGAAAGACGGTTTGATTCATGTTTATATTACACTGTCATATAAATATGACTCATAGATTTAAGATCCTAGATAAATGCCCATAATTCAGATTGTCCGTCAGGATAACAAGTTGCGGCAGCTGAGTAGTCATCGCATAGCAACTGCCTCACACTGGACTTCTGCCCAAAACATGTATTAATATTTTTATTCGCATGAGCAACTGCGATGTTTGGTTTATTTATGCGAAATTACGGCGGTCAATAACGCTGTGTTACACGCTTTGCATGAAACGGCCTATATTCGTGCACACGTGTGTACTGTGAACTTGTGTGCGATAATCTCGGCAAACACTTTACCGTTTTGTGGTCGCGGTTTATATCTTTAATTTCGTTTGCTTTTACTGATATGTAAAGGATTTCGTGAAGTAGTAGTAAAACCATATATTTATTTCAGTTTTTCAAAATCGTCATAGTCTTTGTAGCAACTTCGCTAGTAAATGACTTAATTTCTAATAACTATGTTTTTCCCGACTCTCCAACCTTTCTTGAGCAAGCGTTATTTTAATGCTCATCCCTTCTATGTATGGGAATGCATTGGAGTAGTTATGGTTATTACCCAGTATTTTTTTCCTGTTGAATCGCAACATAGCTCATCCTTTTTCCTCTTTAAAAAAAAACTGCATACAAAACAACTCTGGGCCTTTTTGGTGCAGTTGTGAGGCACACTTTCCTGCTAACTTCTTACGTCAGACTTTACACCTTTTTTATTTTTTTTTATTTGCATTTTATCTGATGTATATTATTATGAATCTTGTACCTATATTGTGTGTCTTATACTCTGTGCTAAATTAATTAAATTTCTTTCTTTCTTTACAAGCGTGTTTACAGTGAGTGCATCAAGTAATATTTGAACACACTACCTCTCGTGCACCAGTGAACACTTTTACCACTGAGCTATTGCAGCTTTATAACAAAACTAATTTATTTAATAAATAAATAACTTCAATGGCTACAATTCCAATGAAGATTATTTACGTCTAAACTCCTACTGGTGTAAAACAATACGACCCCTACAATAATCGTTATTGTGTCTCCTCTTAATTGATAGCAGCTGATAACAAAGGGATTATGTTCCAAAGGAAGGTAGTTGTTTAGTCTAGGACTGGTGTCACCCTCTGGGGGAGAGATAGCTTTTGAAGTAGTGGCTTCCACGTGTTCCTTCTAAGAACGGAAACTAAAATAAACTTTTAGAAGGAGGAAAGTTAATTATGTAGTTTTGCCTGCGGTTTTAGCCACGTGCTGCCAATTATCTCAAAGGTACCGGTTAAAAGGGGTTACATTGAGATCTGGGGTAACTTTGATGATAACTTTTTTTTTGTTAGGTTTTTAAAGCTTAGTCCGTGAAAACGGAACGCACCTCAATTTTCTTTTGTTTTGAATTGTACAGTGTGTATTCATTAAAATACATTGTAAATTGGGGTTTCTTTATATTGTAATAAAAAAACAATGGGGTATCAAAGTAACCCATTTTTATTTTAGCGTTCATAATCTCTACTTGTTTTTTTAGTCGCCAACACTGCATTTTATTCATATTTTTACCGACTTTCCAAAAAGGAGGAGGTTCTATGTTCGATTTATGTGTGTTTTTTTTTTTTTTTTTTTTTTGTGTATGTTCACCGATATCTCCGTCAATTGTGGACCGATTTTGAAAATTCTTTTTTTGTTTAGAAGAGTATGTTTTGAAATTGGTCCCATTTTAATTTGGTGAAGGTCTGATCAAGAACTTCGGAGATATACAACAGAACTCTTCAATAAATAACGGCAACACTCTCGGGATTGCTGCAATCGCATGTCTGTTTATTGTTTATACCATTTCATAACATAACATCACGCCAGTACGCTCTAAAGGGGTAAGCAGATCTCTCATTTCACCGGTTATGTTCAAGTTTCATGTTATTCGGGTAATCTATTCGGCGTTATAGGGACCTTAGGAAACAACTTGCGTATCTATTAGGTAGGCAACACTAAAAAGGGAAAAATAAAAAACTTTTTTGCAAAAAAATACTACCGACTTCCGAATGAAAAACTACAAAGTGAAAAAAAACTTAACTCTTGGAAGTCGGTATCCATATCGAAAAAAATGGTACCTACGTAAAACACCGACTTCCAAGAGTTAAGTTATTTTTCACTTTGTAGTTTTTCATTCGGAAGTCGGTAGTATTTTTTTGCAAATAAGTTTTTTTCATAATGTCATTGAAATAGTTTTGTCAATTTTAATTTCAAAATTAATCAATTTAACCTCGTTTTACCTTATTCCCGGCATATAAAGCAGATATCCCATGGACTTATCCAGGATATTGTAAGGGCATGAGGCTTTACACTTAATGTTGAATGTTAAATAAAATAAATTCTTTATTCTTTATTCTTTATTGTACACAAAACACATTTATACAAATACAAAAGGAGAGCTTATGTACAAAGGCGAGCTTAACCCATAATTGGGTTCTCTTACAGCAAACCTCAATGTCATAGGGATTTTTAATAAATAAATATTAATAAATAAAATGTTAATAATAAATGTTAATGATTAAAAGGTATTTAATACGAAATTACACTAAATGATGTAATAATAGAAAAATGTTACAAAATGATGTTGATGTTAGATGTTGCGCGAGCTCGTTATGAAACTGAAGACTTATGTACTTCCGTACGTGACGATAGTACCTGCATTTTACGAATTAACAAAATTTGCAGTTACAGTTGCTAACTGTACATAAATGTGTATGGATGGAGAGGGAGGGGACGGCCAAAGAAAAGATGGATAGATTGTGTGAGGAGTGATATGAAGGAAGGGGGAGTCAGTGATGGCGTGACAGGGGACAGGACGGTATGGAGGAAGAAAACGTGATGCGCCGACCCCAAGTAAAATGGGACGAGCGCAGGAAGATGATGATGAGTTGCTAACCGTACATATATAGCCTACCCGTTTGCCGAAGATATATAGTCTCACCCAAATCCGTAGGTAACAAACAAACAACCAGGCAGATAGGTTTATTGGGTGATTCGCACGACTCGGAGATCGGAGTTTCTTTCGCATTTCTAATATTAGTATTGGCTATTAAAGATAGGGATGGAAGAATGGGTTTTCTTCATCTAATTTAAACTTCGAAGCTTATATTATAGAGTGGTGGTTGATGTCTCGGAAAAACGATCTAGTGCGGGAGCAAAGCCGCAGGAAAAGCTAGTGATGAATAAAAATACCTAAAGTTTGATATTATTTATTTGTGCAATGTACAAAGATGCGACTAAAATTTAAAGAACTTCTATAGCCAATAAACATATAAAGTGAAGTCATTATCTTCCAGCCCTTATCCCATGTTACTTGGGGTCGGTGCAAAACGTTTTCTTCTTCCATACCATCCTGACCCCCGTCACACTATCACTCCTCAAACAGTCCATCCATCTTTTCTTTGGCCGTCCCCTCTCTGGCCATCCATCCACATTTATATTCATAACTCTTTTAGTAACAAGCGTTTCATCCCTCCTCAACACACAATACCAGGACAAAATGTAAATATATAAAGAGAAGTACTATACGTTTATGAAGCATTCATATTTCAAAACTTATTCAAGTTGCACGGACGAAATAGCGGTAATACAGCCAAGAATTAAATTTCACGTTTTATATTGAAAAATAAAATAAAATCGTGCCAAAAGTTCGCACCCAGTAATGAAATATATCAGAAAAACACTGTTGTACCTGAAAACCGCAGTTGAATTGTTATTGAAAGGTTTTAATTACCTAGTTCTAGAGTTTCATGAACCGTGGGACGTTGTTTGAAAAGGCTATGTTGCCCAATATTGAACGAATGAATTTAAACTGGAAACAATGTTTACGTTTAAGCAAATTGGTTTTAGAATTTGTGACACATCATTTCGAAGTGTATTTTGGTACGTAAAGGTTTATAATTGCATGACTGTTTAGATTCCTGGTAAAATTTCATAAACACAAAAAGACCATAACTATTATAATTGAGTGGCATTTCTGAAATTTCTGACTACTAGGGATGTTATCTGAAAATTAGTTTTTTGTCCGTCAAGTAGATTAATAAAAAATATTGGACACGTATTTTGTCTTTTGACCCGTAAACACTAAGTGACGATGATATAATGCGTTGAAATATCGTGTGACGTCACGCCGTTAGTACTCTTTATACTGTCATAGTGATTTCACAAGCCCCCCACTCCTGAAATTTGATGTGCTTTATCTTTATCAATATTTATTGATGTGGTCAAGCAAAAAATCCGTGTCCAATATTATTTAATATTCTCACTGACGGAATAAATATAACTATCATTTTTCTACCCTGGAAACATCACTATTTATTTATTAAAACTTCATACAACATACACATACAACATACCTGTATGTTGCATGAAGTTGCTGTACCAATCAACCAAGGGTGGTGGAGAGGTCACATGGCAAGACTATAAAAAATAAAATAATTGTTGAAGTAAAAAATATTAAAAATATAAATAGTTAAAAGAAACATACCTACATATATATTTATTACAATAAATGCCTATATATTGCTTGAGCTCGTGCTTTAATACATAAGAATAGCATAATCAACCTATAATAATGCCACTGCTGGGACACAGAACTCCTCTCTGTGAGAGGCAATGCGCCGTAATGGTCGTCACACTGGCCGGGTGCGTTTTGTGTTGTGTTTTTTTGGTTCTAGGACATGCCAGGGTCTTCACAATGTTCTCTTTTACTGTTTTGATAGTAGCGGTTATTAAATATTTTGTACAAAATAAAATGTCTGTATGGGTTCGGACTTACAACAGTACGTAAGTCGCGGCTGACACGTAACCTTGGACCTCCACTGCTCTGATTAGGTTTAATTTAATTAATTCAACCCGTTGCGAAATAAAATAGCTCCTATAATCGTTAAAAGTGACCAAGATTTTCTATTCCATTATCAGTACTTTCTCCCCTTGATTGTATAGTACAGGTATAAGGCTCTATTTCTAATAATATTGGTATACGGACGCCCCAAACACTTTAACAAATCAATGTAACGTCAGACACAAGAAAACAGCAGTGTATATTTGTTCAGTAATCGTCCTCGATAACTCTAAATCCGCAATCACAGCATACTAATAGACAAAGGAAACTATTCGTACTCTCGCTGATTCCCAAATCGCAGAGCCACTTCCCATCGATTCTGCCGAAATTATTGAGTGTAAGGAGCGATTGTGTAACAAAGAGAGGTAATATTTCATCCCCGTCCCTCGGGCCTGTCCACTACAAGAATGGACATGGAGAATGGACTGAGACTTCCTGTTACAGGTGCTGTGTTATGATTATGATTGTTTAATGCGATCATGCGAGAAAGAGACGGAGCTATATAATGACCGATAGCACTGTCCTTTTTTTCTTTTTCATTCGGGATCATGATGGCACTAAACCTCATAATACAGACACGAGTATGAAGTGAATAAGAGTAAGACTGTGAGAGGAATAAAGCGATCTCTTTCGACGGTTATCGTTTTCTAAAACTTCGATAATACGTCCAACGTTGTCTTTCAAAATTCTGTTTGGTGTATTTTGCCGATGAGTGTATTATGCCGTAGACACACTAAAAGGCTCGTGATTTTTGCTCTGTCTCTTTTCAAAAGTGGTCTATTTTAGGAATGTTGGTTCTGTCTGTGATGATTTTTAGGCCCGTGCCTTTTCCGTAAGTATGAAAAGACGTCTTTGCTCTGTAGTGGGACAGAGTAACATGTTGCTAATATCATTGCTCAATCCATTCTCCATGTCCATGAGTTCTAGTCATAACCTCGGCGATTCCACGTAAGCCTCCTTGGAAAGTTGGTCGCCATCCGTTTAGCTGGTGATTTACTTATGAGTATGACTAACGTGCAAATTGTACGTATGAACTGTGTGGGAAGTTTGTGCTGCTGTAAGGTCGAAGGTGTTTGTTTGTGTTGCAGTCTTTGTGTCTTACGTAGGTATTTTTGTGATTTACGTATGTTGAGGAGTTACAAATATTACGAATAGATGGAGGCCATAGACTAAAGAGATGGTCTTAGTTTTCTTTCTAAGGCAAATGAATTGGCAAATATTTGAAGTAGGTAAATAGTAAACATGGAGTAAAGTTATGGCAAACCTTTTTTACTCTCCTAATCTGACCACTTCTTGGAAAAAGGCTTGATCCACTGCTTCCGTCTTTCAGTTAATTTAAAAAGGTAACAATAGTAGATTGTTGCAACGAGCGCAAAGTGAGTTATTGATGCATGAGTGTTATGTTGGTGCCCGAGCGCATGCAAGGGCACTAAATTAACACGAGTGTATTAATTACTCACTTTAGCGAGGTGCGTAATCTAGGTTTCTTTCAACTACCAATCTACCTCTCATCTATTTCCATTTTTTTATACTTTTCTTGCTAAATATGAAGTACCTACTTATCGAAGTTTTACAATGGTACAAAATGCGGGGCAATTTTTTCACCTAATTGGTTGTATACAGCCGATTTTTATTTCTTTTATCAGCCAGTATCTTTTTGATATTATTACTGCATAAAATATCTAAACTAGCTGACCCCCGCGGCTTCGCTCCCGTCAACTGGCTACCTATCTACCTACCACTACCTACCTACCTTGCCTACCCTGCCTAGCCTATCCTGCCTACCCTGCCTAGCCTACCCAGCCTAGCCTATCCTGCCTACCCTGCCTCTGCCTACCCTGCCTAGCCTATCCTGCCTACCATGCTTACCCTGACTATTATGCCTACCCTGCCTAGCCTATCCTGCCTACCATGCTTACCCTGACTATTTTGCCTACCCTGCCTAGCCTATCCTGCCTACCCTGCCTCTGCCTACCGTGCCTGCCCTGTCCTGCCTACCCTGCCTTCCCTGCCTTCCCTGCCTTCCCTGCCTTCCCTGCCTTCCCTGCCTTCCATGCCTTCCCTGCCTTCCCTGCCCTCCCTGTCTTCCCTTCCCTACCTGCCTTCCCTGTCTTCCCTGCCTTCCCTGCCTTCCCTGCCTTCCCTGCCTTCCCTGCCTTCCCTGCCTTTCCTGTCTTCCCTGCCTTCCCTGCCTTCCCTGCCTTCCCTGCCTTCCCTGCCTTCCCTGCCTTCCCTGCCTTCCCTGCCTTCCCTGTCTTCCCTGCCTTCCCTGCCTTCCCAGCCTTCCCTGTCTTCCCTGTCTTCCCTGCCTTCCCTGCCTTCCCTGCCTTCCCTGCCTTCCTTGCCTTTACCTGCCTTCCCTGCCTTCCCTGCCTTCCCTGCCTTCCCTGCCTTCCCTGCCATCCCTGCCTTCCCTGCCTTCCCTGCCTTCCCTGCCTTACCTGCCTTCCCTGCCTTCCCTGCCTTCCCTGCCTTCCCTGCCTTCCCTGCCTTCCCTGCCTTCCCTGCCTTCCCTGCCTTCCCTGCCTTCCCTGCCTTCCCTGCCTTCCCTGCCTTCCCTGCCTTCCCTGCCTTCCCTGCCTTCCCTGCCTTCCCTGCCTTCCCTGCCTACTCTTCCTACTGCCTAGGCTACCCTGCCCACCCTGCCTAGGCTACCCTGCCTACCCTGCCTACCCTGCCTACCCTACTTTTCGGCTTTATAATATTAGTATAGATAAAAATACAAAACAGTGCATTAATGAAAAATTATATAACATTTCTGCACTGTTTTGGCTGTAAGCATAAAATACGTCTATACGTTTTGTGATCAGTTTTGTAGTGATTAATGATAACATTACTACGTAGTTGGTGGAAAATGTTTTTTTGTTACATTCATTTATTTAATGACACTTCTCCTGATTGATCATGACCAAATTAACACAACTTCCTCATTACAATATAACTTGAAAGGTGGACAGATCTAGTCTCCTACACACCCTCAGGTAATAGCTATCCAATACATTGCCCGTCTATATTCAAGTCCCCTATATATTGTATTATTTTCCATGCGAGAGACGAGACTCACTGCCGCAAATACGTTCGGATAAATCACGAAATATTGGTAGGTTCACCTTTGATATTCAATATCGACAACCCACACTAAAACACAAAACCCAACTATAACACGGAAGAATAAAGTTGGATTTACAATGGAGGTGCTACCACAGAATTTACCATATGATATTGTCTTGAAGACTGTCACGCCCCCACTTCACCATTCAAAACCCAACTCTGTCACAAAAGCACAAGGTTAATTTTCCATCGACGGTGTACAGTACGATATTGTCTTGCTAGGGCTGCCACGCACTATGAATATGTGAGGTGTTACTCCATACTTTCTACAGGATATAGACGCGACATGTGTCGAACGAGTGACTATTTGTTTACAACGTATCTTATACTGTAATTTTCCTTTTTGGGAGCGACACGTGCAGTCTTCGGAGATTTGTTGCAGACCTGTGGGAATGGACTTGAGTTTAGATTGGAAACGGTAGAGGTTTAGTGAAAAATAAAGTGTGGGCTCAGGGATTCCATTTTAACAAAGCATAACAATACATCTGTATTCCCTGAAGAGTTAAGCCGAGCTGGAACTATAGTACACCCACATTTCGCTAGTTATGTGTAAGTCCTATGTACAGTCGGTTATAGCCGTTACCTGGCCCACCCTGTCATTAAGCGACCCACTAAAAGTTAGACGATTTTGAACCTACTGCAATTAGCAGTAGATAAGGAAGCACGGACGATAAGGGACCTATTGCCATAAAATAGGCACAAATCCAGACTTCTCTTTCCAGATGGCAAATCCCAATAACATTTAGCATCATCCGGGAATCGAACCCAGGATCTCGTGCTCCACAGTAGTGCTTGAGACCACTAGACCTATGAGGCAGTACTCCATCTTACATTTTGTTTACTCAACTCATGATCATAGTTTGCCGAAAACAAAGGGAACAATATTTTCCAAAGCTAAGAGAGCTAGCTAATTTTAAGTTGTAAGGATAAAATAACTTTGAAGATTAGAATCTAGATAATTGTTTTGGGCAAGAACCTACTGCCTATAAATTGTTTTGGGCAAGGACCTCTGCGTATACAACAAGGGGAACATTTTTTTACATAGCTAAGAGATCTAGCAAATTTTAAGTGGTAATGACAAAATAACTTAGAAGATTAGAATCGAGATAATTGTTTTGGGCAAGGAGCTACTTCGTACACAACAATATTTTCCAAAGCTAAGAGAGCTAGCTAAATTTAAGTTGTAAGAATAAAATAGATCAATAGATTGCAATGGGTCGAAGTGTCTGAGTTATTACTCGGCCCCTCCACAAAATAAGATAAGGATAAAATAACTTAGAAGATTATACGTGGGACACTCAGAAAGTTTTGCGAAACTAAAAAAAATTGTTCTATACGTACATATATTTTTATTAAATCTTTTCAAAGTACTTTCCACCAGCCTCTATACAAAGATTCATGCGCCTAAACCAGTTTTCAAAACACTTTTTCCAGTCCGCCGCAGACACCTCGTTTACAGCCTGCTCGAACGCAGCCAGCGCATCTTCCGGCGACGAAAATTGTATCCCTTTGAGCTGATTTTTTATTTTTGGGAATAAAAAGAAGTCACACGGTGCTAGATCAGGGCTGTAAGGAGGGTGACCCAGGAGTTTGACTGGCGTGCTGTCCAGGAAGTCCCTCGTTTTGAGTGCGGTGTGCGCAGGTGCATTGTCGTGGTGGAGCAGTAGCCCGCGGAGCCCTGTGTTTGGTCGCTTGTTGCTTATAACAGAGAAAACTTCTGGCAAACATTTGGTAGTATACCATTCGGAATTAATGCTTCTTTGATCCCGTAAGGGAATTGATACCAAGTGGCCAGTCAAATTAAAAAAGCTAGTGATCAAAATCTTACCCCCGCTTCTAGATCGCTTCACTTTGGTAGGCGTTGGCTCATTTTGAAACACCCAAACAGTCGACTGGCGCTTGGTTTCTGGGTCGTATTGATAAATCCAGGACTCATCACCTGTAACGATGTCGTAAACACGCCGAGACGAGCCTGCTTCAAATTTGTTAAGCATATCACGGCACCATTCCACCCGGGCCTGCTTCTGAGCATCGGTGAGGTTGTGCGGCACCCAGCGTGATACTATCCTCCTCACGCGAAGATGGCTGTGTAGAATCTCGTGAACGCTTCCCGATCCAATCTTCAATATGTGTTGAATCTCCTGATATGTAATTCGCCTATTGTCTTGGATTAAATTTTTCACTGCTAGCACGTTTTCTTCGGTAACAGCCGTCAAAGGGCGACCGCTTCTTTCGTCATCCCCCAAAGTTGGTCGACCGCGCTTGAATTCGTAATACCAACGATACACGGTTGCCTTGGAAGGGCCTTCATCCATGAATGCCATTTGAAGTCTATCGTACGATTCATGCGGTTTCAGGCGACACTTGAAATCGTATAAAATCATAGCTCTAAAATGTTCCCGGCGCAGATCCATATTTCAGTGAGACACAATACTTTGAATTAACTCGCAAAAAATGTGGAGGGAAATTTTGAAATTGGAACTTACTTATTTTTACTTATAAATAATCATATTTTCGAAAAACATTATAACTGGCCAGTCTCCCATATATAAAAACTTTTTTTCGCAATACTTTCTGAGGGGCCTGGTAGTTTAGATATTGGTTTTGGTTATGGACCTACTGCCTATAAATACAACTACTCTCAAAAGCATAAATTTTAGAAACTAGCTCTGAGTTTTAGTCTTAATTTATATTCATGTTAATGTTTCTATTTCATCAGAAAACCAGCTTCATATGCGGTCAACGCGAATGTGGTCTCATCAATGTAAATTGTGGCTCTGGTTTGTACGAGTAATGTAATCAGATGTATGTATTTGCATCAGTGTTGGATATGTACATATTTAGATGCTTATAGGTATATATGCAGGATCTATAAATAAATAGGACTAGACTTTGATGTCATGATTAGTTTAAAAACTGTTTGACTGCCCTCCGCGCGCTCAAATTGGAATCAAATATAACAGCTCACAATATTAGGACCCATTAATATGAATGCAAATTTTTACTAGGCAACTGGGCTTATCCCAGTGGTAAATAACCTTTTGTGCCTATTGGTCTTGTTTGTTGTGTCTATCTCCTGCTTGATATGGAGGGAAGTGAAAATTTGAATTTTTCCTAGTCCTCCATTATTCTTTTCTAATTAATTTCGTTGCGGGATCCAAGACAGTTAAATTCATTCTCCGGGACTTCGTCGAGCTTCATTTTCTCGGCGCTTTTCTGGTGGTCACCACTATTGATTCTTGCTTTCAGGAGTTGCAGTGGTTTGGTAATAGTACAGTGGGATTGTCCCAAAAAACTGTTTGAAATATCGATTTTCACAGACTTTTCATTTATTTATTTTAGAATTATATAGTTAACTAGCGGACGCCTCGCGGTTTCTCCCGCGTATTTCCCGTTCCCGTATACAGGGATAAAAAGTATAGCCTATGTTACTCGGGGATAATGTAGCTTCCCAACGGTGAAATAATTTTTGAAATCGATTCAGTAGTTTTTAAGTTTATTCGTTACATACAAAATAAAAATCTTTACTGCTTATAATATTAGTATAGAGTATAGATAGCAAATTTATTGATGAAAAAAAAGAATTAAAAAATGCCATCGTGCAGCGGCGAGAAAACAAACGCTATGTGAAAATGCATGAATAACCCACCCAAATGTAGAATAATTGAGGAAAAGAGAAAATTGCGAAGAGAAACTAATTAATAACAAAACGATGGTATTCTAAAAAAGGCGAAGCTTCTTACCAAACATTCGCTTTGGTAACATTTGAAACTGAATTAAACAGAGAACAATATATCGCTCTCACTATATTCCTGTTTATGTGGCTTGCTCTTAAAACTGCGCAATACTTACTGAGCTGTCGCGAGGCGACAGGTCCAACACTTCGCTAATTTTAACTCAAATTGAACTTCAGCGACATACGGGGATTAATTTAACGTCCACAACTTTGAGAGTTAATATTTTAGGGTTAATTTTAACCATTATGTTTATATATGTCGCTTTCCTTGCAGTTTAATTGCCTAACCAAGTGGGCTACCTTGTACGCCTTGTACTTTTCTTTGTCTACCTGCCGCTTGTGTATACTTATCTAAAACTCTAGGGTTCCATGACGTCATACTTTAAGTACAAATCAGCATCAATCCATTCGATCTGCCTAGCTTTCTCCTAACTATAATTGGGTCGGCGTCCTTTCTAACCGGATACAGCTGATTGCCAAAGAGCGACTACGTAAATCAGTAACACGATTATCTTTCGCAAGACTGATAAAATTTTCTGGCATCTGATACCCGTACCCGATTATCAAAGATCTTTAAATGCCAGCCAACGTTTTAATGCGTTTTCCAAGGCCCAACCAGTCTCGATATGTAATGGATCATCCAAAGAATGACTTCTGTTATTATTTCGCCGCGAGCTCCTAACAGCATCAATGCACTTGAATTTAGTTCTAAGTTATTCTGCAAACCTAATAATATTCTAAACGATTCAACACATAATTTTGGTTTAACACCTAAGTAAGACAGACAGCTTTATATCTAAGTCACAATGGACTTGTAAATGCAATTAATGGAATCTAGAACAATCTATTGTAAGATCTAGACTTATTAATTAGGATCATGGAATAGTAATTTGTTTGCGCCAGGCCATTGTTAGCTGCTAATTGAGAGATGTCTGGACTGACCTGACTGGCGACGCGCCAGATATCGGTGTCAACGTGTCATTGGGGCATTTGTTAATTTGTGAATAAAGACTAAAAGGTCTTTGTTACTCTTGAATCTTATTAGATTCACAGTGGGGTTGGGCCAAGGCCACCGCAAAATCCTTCCAAGAACTGCTCCACCGCGCCTCCTCGAAAATCAAAAATACATTAGTTACGTTAATATTAATTTTATAAATTAGTGAAAAAACACGTCAATCTTGCTTACGTCAATTTTAACTAGATAAAGTCGAGCACTAAAACTCTGAGAAGAAACACTGAAACCAACTCAAACTCTTTTAAAGTCCATTGAATTAATGTAATGGTCATTATGAGAGGAGCTAGGCTAATGTCTGAGGTGGTCTTTTGAAAAAAGCAACATGCAAATTTGAGTGGACCTGTCCAGACATCGCAAGCATTTGTCAGCCATCGCGTATAATAAGAACAGCAAAAACTCGAATACGAGTGTAAATATTGGGCATTACAGATAAAGTTATCTAAAGCGGTTCCAAAGAAACATAAACCTCAGCAGTATTTCTAACCTTGTTGTATACTACTAAAAGTCTACTGACAGTATTAATATTGCATGTGACAACGATAAAATCCTCATAAATCTCAATAAAGTGACAAGAGATAAAATACAAAGTAAAATAATAAAACCTCATCTGTATCTAACTTCAAACTAATATTATAGTAGCAACATCCCACTTGAGAGCTCGACACAAAAACACAGCACATCTCCGCTCATCTCCGCTTGCTAGTGAGCTTTGACAAATGATCATTAGATGCAGCCGAGCGACGTCATTAGCCAGACACTCGACACCTCCCTCCCCCCCTGCCGGGGTGCCTGGGTCACCCCAGCTTCATTATAAAATATCCCACACGCCGACGCGTTATAACAAATGCGGAAAAACTACGTCCTCATTGAAATATGAGGTTAAACTTATTTATGTGCGCTCGCTTCTCTATGCGGCTGGTTTTAAATAAAAATATTTTGAATACGCTTTTTATGCTTCTCTCATTTATTTTTATATACTGCCTGCTACTTGAATAAAAGAAACCAATTGAATATGTTCTTAAAACTACATTTAGTTTTAAATTCAATTATCTTTGTAAGTAAACTACCAACGTCATAAACATAGGTCAAAACCAGCGAAATGAACTAGTCCATAAAGTAACTGAACTAACCACGCAAAGCTAGTTTTTAAACGAGTTAACACTAGAGTAATTCGCAAAATTAAACATAATTTTGTAAAACAATTCTCGCTCGTAGACGTTGTCTACGACAGGCGTAGCGGCGTAGTGCGGCGGCGTAGCGGGCTCTACGAAAATGCTACGATTTAATTAATGCATTTCCAGAAAACGGGTTCGGCATCTTGTTAGTTTGTGTTATGTAATATATTATACAGGGTGAGATTTTCAAGTGAGCGTGGATGGCCAATTCCGAAACTTTGAAGAATAAAGAAAAACAAACTAATTTGTAAAAAAAATTGCTCTTTCTTCGAATTTGCCGTATGTGAATGTTATTAGCGACGCAAACGGATGGTGTAATGATACAGCGTGTGTTTTGATTTTCAAAAATCCACATGCAATTTTAGTTTTCATCAAAATCGAGATCGAGACTCGTTTGAGTGTTTTTCGCTATTCCTTATAGTTTTGGATTTCACGGACACTTGTTAAATTCACCCTGTATACAAAGTAAGAGTACATAATGTACACTAGCTATGTGAACATAGTTGCTGTGGCCTTGAGTGCTCCAAGAAGCAATTAGTGAGATTGAACTCGTCACAGAGGGTCTTAATGGCATTTTTTGTGACCAACGAGGGTTATAATGTGAAAGAAGATAAGGGTGATAATGGACCCTATTAGGTCGTCTACGAGGCTAGGGATTTAGAACAGAGCTCAGTTACAGTTAGCCTTAGCGACCTGCCGGATGGCTCGAAGCTATTCGATTTTTATCACACTAATAAGCGATTTTCATTAAGCGAAACGAAATTGCAAGTAAGTTCACAAGGACGCAATGAGATGCAATTCGACCGATTTTCACTTGAAATTTTCTCAGAAGATGTGCGCAATATCGCCTTTTGACGCAATTTAAATTGTGTTGCGCCATCAGTCAGGTACCATACCCGAAGGGTCCAAACGGTAACCTATTGGTGTCACTCACGTGTCCGTCTGTCCGTCTGCTCGTCGTCTGTAAAAAAAAATTGTTACCAAGAGCTTTTTAACTTGCCATTTTCCTTGAAATTTGGTGATAGTATTTATTATTACGTATATTTTACCATCAGTTGAATATTCTACATTCGGTACGGATCCCTAATTATGCGAAGTCCGACACGCACTTAGCCGGTTTAGGTGTACATTTTTTTTTGAACTTTTACTACCAAACACGATTTTGATTTGAAACTTACATTGATACACACTACCGAATTAAATTAAAGTAGCAATCAAAACTTTGCAGACGATTTGGATATCAATTTCTAATATAAATAAAGCCAAAAACGTCTTACAGGTAACTCTCACTTCCAACTTTATGATGTCAACGGCCTCTGGTCACGTGTGTCTTTTTGTAACCTTTTTGTCGCCGAATTATTGAAAATACCGAAAGCTTAAAATAAATAACGTGATATCGAAAACTGTATCTTCTCAATAAGATACGGGTATCTTTTAAACTATCGAATTTATATATGATTTATAGTATTTGAAGTTATCTGTTGTTGCATTGTATTTATTATTTATAATCGCAAGATTAATTACAAACTGACGGTGTCTGCAATAAACCGGTGACATCCGCATTACATATTACGATAGACGTCACATCTGTGTTTCAATTATTAAATTAGAAAACGTTTTGTAAAGGACTATAGGTACCTTTTTCCACTTCCACAAACTTCTCTATTGGCACTATAACATTACAATGACGTCATTCGCCACTATTTGCAATCCAATCGTGTTCTAATATTAATTAACAACCTTTGTTTGTTGCCATTGTGGGCCAGCCCCACACAATGGCTGTGGGAACTTCACACAATGGTCCATATTGGCCATGCTGCCTTTTGTCCTATTACACAACTATTGGGGATTGAAAAATGCTATTCTTTTTGTTTTTAGAAGGAAGTATTTGGTTGTGATGTTCAACTGTCTTGAAGGTATTCATTGGGTTGTGGATTAACAGCAGGATCTATTCCATTGTGTAGTGGTTGTATTTTTCCTTGACGTACCAAATTAACCTATTGTTACCCATGTTAAGGAAAGTCTTATTAGGTAATTTGGTCAGGAAGGGAAGGCTTGTCAGGCTGTATGTATTGTGTGTTGAATAAATTAACTTTTCCAAGAGATGGATGTATCTACGTAGTATAATTAATGTTTTCATGAAGTCTACCGCAGTACCTTATTATACGCTAGCCTTTGTCCATCTAGTATCTTACATATGGTGAAAGAATTTATCAAATAGTTGCAGTGCTTTTAGAAATTATCCTTCTCGTAAACACAAACGATAAAAAATCGCACTTTCTCTTTATAATACTAGTATAGATCCTAAAGAAAGTTTTTAAATGGAAAGAGCAAAAAGTTTAAAACTGTAAGCCTTTGTTACCCGGGCCATAATAACGATTCGATTGACACCTTATTTATCAAAATCCGACGAATAGTTTAGGCGCTACTACTTAGGTGGTTTAAGGCGGTACCCCGAGCAAAACGCCGCGCAAGCCGTTTTTGTGCTGTTTTTAGGAGCTATCTACTCGTTATTTAAAAAGAAATATCAATTAATAAAAATACATTAAATTTCTACATAATATTGATTCTAAAATGGTAGATTTAGTTTTTTTTTAAATGTTGTATATATTTCACTAATCTACTTCCAAAAAAACATAAAAATGAGAAATAATTATTGATATTATGCATCTCCTCGTAAAGTGTTCATTGATTATTTTTTGTACTAACACTAATGGATAGACGATTTAATAACGAACATTTTTGTAGAATTATTTTTTTCAAAAGACCAAAATTCGATTTTATAAAGATTTTATTCTAAAATCTGGGCGTATTCACTACTGTAATTCATGCGCCACCAGTGCCGCTAGACCAATAGGAACGCTAATATCTCATGCCGATTTTTTGGTCAGGGTACCGTCTTAATTACGTAAATAAAAACATGCATACTTAAATAGACTGCTAAAATCATAAACCTTCCTTTTGGCTTTGCCGTAGTCGGGTAACAAGGTCTAACCACTACACAATTAATTTTAAAATTGCAGTCAAATTAGAAATAACACAAAATAACAAGCAACACACAGAAACAGCCACAAAAACACACTTCACTAACCACAATGAGGTCCACACACACTAATTCAAACGCGCACATAATCCTTTCACCTGTGTCTTATATAATTAGAGCACATCGTTACGGTGGGCTAACACCCTTACGCGCCACTCGCAGTGAGTACAAGGCTTTAGAGCGGTGACGTCATTTTATACGTAAACTTATTAAGTATGTGTTAAATAAAGCCTGCGGTTCTAGGAAGGCCGGTCGAGTGGAGCCTTTAGAAATGCTTGTGCGTAGTATGGCGCAATTGAATTACTGTGCCTTTGAAATTATACTGATGAAGTATTCTGTAGCTAAGTACGTCTAAAACTAATATATGTATACTGCCTATATTGTCCCAGCACATGGCAAAGACCTCTCTGTACCTTTACATATTTATTTTTATTTTGCCTATACTGTCTTACTGCTCATATCGTAGTGGCTCAGTGGCTAAGCCCTCGTCTCTCTTGCTTGAGGTCGTGGGTTCAAATCCGGGCAAGTACCATTGTGACTTTTCAAATTCATATGTACTTTCTAAGTTTATCTTGGACATCACAGGCAACGGTGAAGGAAAAGGTTAATGTAAGTCTGAAATAGCCAAGTCAAAGGTCTTTGGGGTTCCCAGAGGCGACTTAAGGGCTTTCCAGTTCCACCGCTGTAGTGCCGTAGAAAGGTTACTTTATAGAGCAAACTGCTAAGGAACGGCTAGGTTTAAAGGTTTGAAAAATAATAGATTAGTTAATAGATATTATTATTATTGATTAATGTACATTATTTGTAAAACAGGGTTTTTTCGTGTAACTAATAGATTTGTATAAAAAAATAAATAACAACACGATATTTTTATAGCCACTTTTGGATACTCATCCAACACGAATTAGATGTTTAAACATATTTATACACAGATTTGATGGCTAGAATTTCTTCGTAACTAAAATAGGTTCAATATTAATATTCTGGCTCCGAGGGGGCGCACGCCCAAGCAGCAAAAATGCTTTATAAGGAATGACTTATAAGGGCTAAACTCTAGTACATGTTTTGTTACAGCATTAGTTTAGCAACTCTCTTTATAAAAGCATGATAAAGTGTTTTTTGCTAATATGGTAAATCAGTATTATAATTTTATCTTATAAACGTTTATATAACTAATTTATATGGCCCTTTTAAAGCAATGGGCATATAAAAGAATATTATATGTCTATTCAGCCATATAATATTTTAGCCATGTAGTCGCTTTGGCGTCATACTATTTGTAAATGTAATATGGCTATTATAAAGCTATACCCATATAAAGGCTATCAGAATGCACCTTTAAAGCTAATGCAATATGGTAAGTTACATGGCTTCTATAACTTTTAAAGTTTTGACTAAACATTTATGTAACTGCTACAAGAATTATTATATGTATACTTGATTTTGCAGCTACGATGGAATAAAATGCTATGGGTTCTGTAGAATTAATCTCACAAAACATTGACAAAGACCCTTTCTAGGATTTTTCCTAAATGATTACCTTATTCAAGGTGATAATGAAACATCTGATGAGCGTGACAGTAACATAAAGACGGGTTCAGAGAATATATTTAGCCAATATGTTATACAATGAAATGGCTTAAAAATAAACAGACATGCGATTGCAGCAATCCCGATAGATTTGCCGTTGTTTATTGAAGAGTTCTGTTGTATAATATCTCCGAAGTCCTTCATCACATCTTTACCAAACTTAAACGGGACCACATGAAAAGCACCAGCTTTCAAATAAAAAAGAATCAAGATCTGTTCACCAATTAAAAAGTTTTGACGTGACACATAAAAAATACAGTCGAATTGAAAATCTCCTCCTTTTTGATGTCGGTTAAAAATAATGGCGATTGAACCCTAAAATCTTTCAATATGGTTGACCATATTAGTAAAAAGCATTTGGTTTGCTAATTATTCTTATAATAGTAATTCACAAGGTCTCTCAAAATTTAAATCATTTTTTAAATAATAAAAACATAAATTTTAAGAGGCGCATTAAAAATATGTTATAAAACATATCCACAATTCTCGCAAAACTGCTTTCCCACATAACCTTGCAGTATAATAAACGAAAAAAGAGCGATTTAGTAAATTTCTACTAAGGCAGCCATTTATTGTCTATTTTATTTATAAATAATGGAGGTGTTTGATATAATCATGAAGTAATAACTCATATTCGTATTGCGTTTTGCTACTACACGAGAAATTGGCCTTAAAGCCGATTTTTTTTTGCAGTTATAAGGGTGATTTGTTACATAAAAGCAAATTTCTTGTCTATTTCGAGCTAATCAGCCATATAGTATGCGTTTATAAAACGTTTTCAAGGGTGATTAGCTTATTTTATGGTAACTATATAACCTCTAAAAGGTTTTAGCCCTTATAATTTGCGCCCAAACCCTACTACTAATATGGCCTTTATAAAACATTATTTTTTGGCTTTAATGACGTTTATAAAGTAACATTTTGCTAGTTGGGCGGCCTACTACGATAACATTTATATGCGATAGAGATTGTTAAAATGTATGCGATTACCAACGCTTTCCAAATGTCCACGTGATCAAGCCCTTACATTTAAAAAAAATGAATTACCTACTTTACTAATCGCCCAAATTAGCTAAAATATACAGATTCTATGATTAGTAATCTATCAAATGTGGATCAACTCCAGGATCTTCCGCTCACTAGTACGAGCCATAACCAAACCACAATGTTGACCTACAACTGCTTGACAACGCCAAAAATAAATCTCATTAACTGATGAGCCATAGACAGTGAAAAATTACAGAGATTAACATCAACACTCTCCATTGATAACATCAAAATGTAATTACCAGACTCCTGCCAATCAAAGTTGTTATTTCAATCCATCTAAATCCAATTTCCAAATTGATCAACTGTTTACAACATGGCAGCAAATTCTGTTTTCTACACATTCGTTGTATTTCAAAGGGTACATAATTGAAAGATTCAGAGCCTTTAGTTTTAGTCTACGTATGTTAGTACAGTCGGCGAGATATTTTGGTGTACAGGTATTGATCATGAATGAATAAGTTTTGCATAGGAAATCGATGTTGTGTGTGATATTTTTTTATTGATGCGACACTCAGATAAAGTAAGTTAAGAAAAGACGTACCTTGTTACTAATCAGTTAATCATCCGTACATCTCAGTTTTTAGGGTTCCGTACCCGAAGGGTTGAAGGGTCCAAACAGAACCTTATTGTTGTCACTCACGTGTCTGTCTGTCCGTCGTCTGTCACACAGGTTTTACAGCCAAACGGTTTGAGCTACAGTCTTAAACGTTTCACAGTATAAACATATTATTGAGCCAAAACCATACATATTAAGTCAAACAATATTTTTAAATCTCTTTTAGGGAGCCCCCATAAAGCAAAAGGGGGGCGCGAAAAAATTACTTACCCCATCGAGTGGGGTATCATTGTATAGAGCTCGTTGAGTAGATACATACTGTATAATTTGTTTTAAAAATATTGGAAAACAAAGGAATGAGATGCCACGGTCTTTGCGGTTTGGTACGGAACCCTAAATGTGCGAAGTCCGACACGCAATTGGCCGGTTTTTTTATCAACCTGTATGGTCTTCTGCTAGGCAAAGATCTCCCTCATCGTTTACTTTCTTCTCTGTGTGTTTTTTGTACCGGCCAATCTCCAGTAAATGTCCCAAGTCTAAAATTTACCATCGTTAAATCGATATTTAAGAAAAGTTAATGTCACTTACGTTCTTCTTGGCGTGTCGATCGCAGATATAAAATATTAAAATATGTTACGCTGACCCCAAATGAATTGAGACAAGGGAAGATGGTGATAAGACGCTGAACTTTCAAATCTTTAAATCGTTTTTTAAAACACTAAAAAGCGCCCTGTATACACTTTAACAATCTGTTACACCTACACAGAGATTGAATAAAAAATGTGTTTTTGGATGATTTGAACAAAATAAACTAAATAACCGCTTTTTACCCCGTTGATGGTAGAGTTTAAACAACACGAATACGTGATTCACTCTATTTTTCTCTTTTTTTTCGTTTATGTTCTATTTCATACAAGATAAGTGTGTTCCATCAATAATATTAACCGTTTAGAATTTAAAATATTTAGCAAAATATTCCTTTTAACCCATAGGCCTCCCAACCCCAACCGAAAGCAGGTATCAAGGATGGATGACACACCAGCCCGCGGCCGAGGGTACGAGGCAGCGGTTTATACGGAACGTTAAACACCCGCATATTTTAGTTATTTAAAAACTCTTTTATAATTTTTGCAACTTATACTGCCGCACTGACACACGCACACTAGAAAATCGAGTACTATCAACTGCGAATAGGATCGACATCATATCAGTGAAAGGTTCAAGTGTATTAAGTCTAGTTTCCGTTGCGCGTCCGTTAAATACTGCCGCAAATGTCTTCTAAATGTACCTATTGTGTACATGTAGCCTGCACACTCATTTTTCACCTCACTGTACAAAGGTAACGTTCAGTTGCAATATTGGAAAAGTTTCTTTCAATTTCATTCGTCAAATATTTTTCAAGCTAGTTTCCAATGCTTCATGCAAGTTAAATTTGTTTTTTGTTTAAACGTGCGTGATTGGAATGAGAAATTAATGTTCGGCGCTAAGGATTTTTTGGTTTTCATTCGATTACGAATATTGCTAAATGTACAACTTTTATAAGTTTTAACAGAGTGCCTTGTAACTCATTGGCATTTTAGGAAAAGTAATTTCTCATGAATACAACACATTTTCTAAAACAACGTAACATCACGCTTGGGTTAGGCAACGGTGTGTTTTACTAACTTTAGTATACCAAAATTTCGTCAGCTATTTTAAGTCCATTTAATAAGGGCCATCAACCGACTCCGGACTGCTTCTCCAGATATTTTATCTAACATTTTAACACTTTTCCCATACTGGGAATTAAATTTAAGACATGTTCAGCAGTGCTGCAGGCAAGCGCTGAACATGTCTAGACCAATGTCATGACTAGACTAACGGAGCAATCAAATTTCAAACAACTTTTCACAACGTTTTTCTTTGTTTAAATTTTAAATAATTGCATGATAATGTGATTCCTACACACCTATTCAATAATACAAACATCATAACAACCTAACAACTAGTCTAGGTACCGTTTATGACATGCATGCATTAAACTGCGCAACAATACCCACAAAGTTGAATAGTTTGCGCTAGCCACTTCAACACTCAGCCGCTTCAGCGCTGTTACGCCGATTAGCCGTCTAGCTGCAGCGCTAGTTCAGCATACAATGGTCATTGGCGACTTGATTAGAGGTACCGCCCAACTAGCAAAAACGTCGTATAATTCTAGTCTTATAAGACTTCATGGTATATAACAGTTATATAGTGGTATGTAGTTAACTATTTTGATATATAGACGTTTATCTTACGACGGTTCAGTCGCGGGACTGTAATGTCTTAATATAAAGTTGAGTAAACGTTTTCAGGACTAACTTATACAACGTTGTAGAATGGTGTCAGTACATATGTTGAGTAAATGTTTTCAGGACTAACTTATACAACGTTGTAGAATGGTGTCAGTAAATATGTTGAGTAAATGTTTACAGGACTAACTTATATGACGTCGGATAATGGTGCCAGTGCATATGTTGGGTAAACGTTTTCAGGACTAACTTATACGACGTTGTAGAATGGTATCAGTGCATATGTTGAGTAAATGTTTTCAGGACTATCTTATATGACGTCGGATAGTGGTGTCAGTGCATATGTAGAGTAGACGCTTTCAGAACTAACTTATATGACGTCGGATAGTGGTGCCAGTGCATATGTTGAGTAAAAGTTTTCAGGACTAACATATATGACGTCGGCTAATGGTGCCAGCCATGACGTTTATTGGACAATGTATTGGTCATATCAACGTTTCGGTTAAATAAAAGGTTTTTGTAAGACAACCATCGTCGTGTGTGAATCTTAACATAACTTTTATATAATTAAAACGCCACTTAAACGTTTGCGTATGACCTTTTTATAACAAAACTATTTTGATCGTATGGAAGACTTACTAAGACTTGTATGCAACTAAAATGTTGAATTTCTACGGTTACATTACTTTAAGTAGACTTTTGAATCATTTAAAGGTCAAATCCACACTTTAATTGAACCATTTCTATTTTGTTTTGTCTTTTAAAAAAGGGATAGAACGAATGAATGTTGCCGAATAAGATTCCGTATATATATATTTTTTAAATTATCATTTAATGTAAACAACAACAATAAAATTAAACAATTAACAATGGAACTGTGACAGTTATAACATTTGTTTGAAAAGGTAAAATAAATGCTTCGCCAAGGCCATTTTTCTCTTTTAAGACGTTTTAAATAATTTCAGATCAAAAATTTATCGATGTCCCAGAACACTACCATAGTTCATTCATATCCTATGTTAAACCTGAAAAAAAAACATTTAAATAAATTAATCTGGGCTAAACGTACTATTTGATTAGATAGCCATTGACAAGAAAAGAAGATGAATTTATAATCATAAAGGGCCGAGTTAGTTCTCTGTTCAAGTTATGCAATGTTTATTAGATCTGTAAGTAATGCATATGGAACCCTAAAGTAAACTGAATATGGCCGCGGCGTCATAGACTCAAGAAAATGTATACGACCTTTTTGTTATATTAGTGTTATATAAAGGTCGCTATACAACGTAAACAAGATGGGTGATGCTTTATTATGAAAACATATTTTCGATAATTAATTAAAATGATTCAAATACAAAGAAATAGAGGAGGGCGTTAAAAACTTCACAAAAACACATATATACATTGTCATAAAACTAAAGTTCCCTGAAAGATTAACACAACTATCATTATCTCACACTCATTTAAATAATGCATAATAAATCGATATTTTGTAATTATGGAAATAGACATTTACTTACCTTTTTTTATTTAAACACCGGCAGAATATTTAACAAACGAAATAAAACGGTTGCCGTTGAGCAGTCTTTTGAAAACGTCATTGTAACAGCTATGTGACATAATCGGTCACATAAGAGACTCATCATAACCAGTATTGGACCGTAAAGTCGGTCTCTGTACTTTTATTTAACTTGTATACAACGTTTAAACGGTCATTGGCTGACTTCTACTTAACTACTAAACGACAATATTGTCGTGTAATTTGGGCCTAATTCGCGTTATTTATACGTTTATATTTACGTTTCTGCGACCAATCTTAAAAACTAGACTCAAAGTGTAAAACGTTAAATTGACTATTATAAAACATTGATTTGTTAGTTGGGCGGTGTATTACATTTGGTTTTCAATGCTGGTATTCTGTGTTTTATAGCACTTAGAACTTGGAAAGCGATCGGTTTGATGGAGGATAACTTTGTGGTCTTGTTTCTTATGAGATGACCCCTTAACAAATAAGTCAACCGGTTTGAAGTTCTGTCATATGCCTCTTGGCCATATCCCGATTTATTTAAGGTCAACGCAGCATGTCATATTCTATATATTCTAAATGGCTGGTCATCTCAGTAGCCACCCTCTTTCTAGACGTATCGTTCATCTTTTAAGCTGGGAACAAATTATCGGACGTGTCCGTAAGGGGCTACACACAGCTGCGACTGATATGTGCACACTGCACAGTCGTTTGGCAAGTGGCTTGCAGACTCGTCCAAGCGCTTATTCAAAGAAGATATGTTGACGAAGAAATATGTTGACTCGTGAAAGTGCGAGGATTTTCTGACATTAGTGGCGGCTGCTTTATGTTGCCCAAGTTCAAGTTTATCTTCGATCTGCACTCTCGTGCGAGATTTTGCGTAGTCTGTTAGTTCGGTCGCTCTGTTCTGACGCCAGGGACGCGTCCCGCTCCCCATCGACACCGCCCGCGGACGTTTTATCGGATGTTCGAAAGCCCAAGGTGGCGTCCGCGACATATGTCCGAATATTTGCACAATTTATTGTACACTCATTATCCAGATACTCTATAAGTCGCGTCCGTCAGCCGCGTCCGATAATGTTCCCAGCTTTACTATCTCTCAGTGTACAGATTCTGTAATTTTTATCTGTTAATGTGCATCTTCAGTCTAATGGTCGCAAGCGTTACCACTGAGCTCGACGTTCATGGTTTAATTGCCGAGTTGGGTAAACTGTTGTTGGATTTTCCATCTGGAATGTCTCAGTAGCAGCCTGGCGGTGTCCGGATTTGTGTCCGATTGATGGCAATAGGCTCAGCCCCTAATACATGCGTTGCAAACCTAACTAGTGGGGGTGTACTTCGAGGTTCATTTCTGTCTTATCTTTCGGCGAATACTGGCGATATGTTATGTTACTCGTATTATTAGGTAATTTTCAGCTACATAAGAAAATAAGATAGTGTTGTATTACGACCTTGTTGGGTAAGGCCAACTTTGAGAAAGAGGTTAACCGTCGAATCCTACTCGGCTGGGCAGCGTTCGGGAAGTTGCGCGGTGTCTTCTCGTCCAACTTAACACAGTGTCTCAAGACGAAGGTCTATGACCAGTGTGTGTTGCCATGACCTATAGCTCTGAGACGTTGTCGCTCACAATAGGCCTCATCATAAGGCGCACGGGACCCGTCAATGTGGTGACACCTGGGGGAGGCCTATGTCCAGCAGTGGACGTCTTTCAGCTGATATGATATGATGATATTATGACCATTTATGACACTCTAAAAAAAAAAAAAAAGTTTATTCTCAGGCCATATAAAAAAAAAAAAAAAAAAATTATAGTACTTTAATTGGACCCATTTTATCGAATATATTTAAGTTAATATTAATAAAATATAATATTAATGAAAATAACTTTAAAACTGGAGAGTAACAAATAATCAGAGTTCGGTAATAATTGAAAATATCTGGGTCGGTAGTAATGTGTAATATTGATATTTTAATTATCAAATTTTACTAACTGTTTTTAATTATGAGTTCTTGATGTTTTCACTTATATAATTATAATTTAATTATTGGTTTGAACTAAAACAGACCAGAAATAGCTACTATTTTAAATAAGCATCTTAACTAACAGAAAATTGCAACTATTCTCTTATTCTTTGTAGCTGGCTATCAGACTTCCTTAATGAACGGTCTATCCGAGTAGTCATTGACGGCTGCTCCTCTGACCTTATGGCTATTGATGCCGGCGTTCCTCAGGTGTCTGTTCTCTTTGCAACTCTTTTCCTGCTGCACATCAATGACCTACTTCAGCCTGGTATTGTTGAGTACGCAGATGACAGTACTGTTTCAGAGAGATACTTGTCCAGCGCAAAAACCAGCGTGGATGAAGGTCGTTCCTTGAGACAGGTTATGGTGAACCGGACAGATTTGACCTTAAGCCTTGTCTCCCAGTGGGGTGATGAAAATCTGGTCTCCTTTAACGCCACCAAAACACAAGCGTGCCTATTTACCGCTAAAAGGAGACTTTTCGATCTAACTCCTACTTTCCGGGGTGCGTCTGTTCCTGTGACTGATCGGCTCGAGCTCCTAGGCATGGAGTTGACATCTAGTCTCAACTTCGGCGCGTCCATTGAGTACAAAGCCCAAATTACGGCCAAAAAACTGGGCATCCTAAATAGAGTGAAGCGATACTTCACGCCTGGACAGCTTTTAACTCTATACAAAGCGCAAGTCCGATCCTGCATGGAGTATTGCAGCCACCTTTGGGATGGCTCTTGAACTGGTGGATGCCAAGCTTAATAGCTTGGCTCATCGCCGCAAGGTTGCCTACTTATCGATCTTCTACAGACTGTACTTCGGTGAGTGTGCTCAAGAGCTCCACGACCTCATCCCACCAGCCCCCTTCTACCATCGGACATCTAGACGCACTGCAAGTTACCATCCTTACCTTGTTGCCATTCCACCAATTCGCACCAAGCGCTTCCAACAATAATGCGCACAGCGAATGAATGGAACTCACTACCTGCGTCTGTGTTTCCGAACGCATTCAACCCGAATGTCTTCAAAGTTAGAGTAAAAAGGCTTCTTCTGGGTAAGCTCACTCCATCGTAGACTCTATCTCTGTCACCTCTGACCTAGACTAGAGTCAAGAGCAAACCCATCACAAATAAAAAAAATTAAAAAAATCAGCCATTCTATTTTATCTTTCATTTTACTTAGGTATCCTTCATTTTTAGGCCCGTTTTGTCAATACTCACTCTCTTTTTTGTAGAAACAATAGTTATACATTTTTTATCCACATACTAGATACGCTACCAAATATCCTACTACTTCAAAAAAATAAACATTCACTCTACAAACACCCAAATCACATCACATCACATCATCAGCCTATTAATGTTCCCACTGCTGAGACACAGGCCTCCTCTCTGTGAGAGGGAATGGGCTGTAATCCACCACGCGGGCCCAGTGCGGGTTGGTGGATGTCACATGTCTTCGAATTATTGGTTCTAGAGCATGCTGGTTTCCTCACGATATTTTCCTTCACCGTTTTGAGAGCAGTGATGATGAAATAATTTACACAAAGTAAAACGCCTGCTTGGGCTCGAACCCACGACCTACAACTTGTAAGTCGCGGTCGATACCACTGGGCCACCACTGCTCTCAAATACAGACACGGAAACGAGAATTCGTGTCGTAAAAATCAGTGTACCATGGAGAGTTATAAAGAGCTTACTCCGAACTGAGTCCATTCCAGTCTATCACGCAGATCTGTAAGTATCCAACTTCGGATCCACTACATTCGAATAGTTAATTCTAATCGCTTTGTTCTAAGACCCGAGGGTCAAGAAAGGGGATGAAAGGGGGGTAAAGGGGTCTACTTTGTGCTGATACCCTCAGGAATGGCATTGTACAAGTGTCCAAATTGTACTTGTAGTTGGGGTAAATTGAAAGCGCTTCTGGAATGTTCTGCGGCCCTGACACGCTGTGGGGAAAAGGAATATTGAATGCTTGGGGTGTGCAGATGCGGAGGATGCGACGAATGTTGTGTGGAACACTGGATTGCTATTAGATATGTGCGATTAACATAACAGTATCTTCTTATGACCCTGCTTTTTAGATGTCTCTTACATAAAAATGCATCTACTTGACGTACTAATATTATAAATTAACGTTTATTTCAGATTGCCATAGTTTACATACAACAAACATATAAATACAATACAACACATTACGAAAAGCCAGTTTATAACACACAATGCAATGAACAAACTAAACAAAATACGTTACAATTGTACAAAACTATACACATAAGTACACATACAGATCTGAAATTGTTTGTTTATATTTTTGTAAAAGATAATCTCGGAAACTTGCTTTCCGAAAATTATTTTATTGATAAAAAGCTACTGTATCGTTGGGTGTCATAGAGTACTTGTAATACTAGATAAATTGATAGGCCACAAGAGGCATTTCGGAGCGTTTCATGAAAAAGTTTATTGTCATTCAGTAAGTCAGTTAAATCTACTAAAAAGTAATAGTGTTCGTTATAGTACTACTAATACTATTTTTAAAGATTTATTTTCGTTGTATCCCACTTTTGAATCCCACTTTAATATTCAAAAATTCCATTAAAAAAAACGAAAATCTAAAAAAAAAAAACATCAAAAGTTTCTACTGACTCATCAGCAGCAGCATTCCGAATAACTGGAACCGGCGACGCGGTAGGCCCAGAAAGAGATGGCGGGACGAATTAGACGTCTACCTGAAGGATTGGTCAGATGTAGCAAGAGACAGGCAAAATTGGAAAGACGGAAGGGAGGCCTTTGCCCTGCCGTGGGACATAACAGGCTCAGAATAATAAAAAAAAAATAGTTGAATAGTGGGTCTTCAGTAGGGCCAGTTGTCCAACTATAAAATTTGGACATTGAACAACTGTCCCTACCGAAGACCCGTGGTCCAATTGATTTATTTTAATTATGTATAATGTTGCCTTTTAATGTTTCCACTGCTGGAACACAGTTCTCCTCTCTGTGAGTGAGAAAGGGCCGTAATCTACCACGCGGGCCCAGTGCGGGTTGGTGGATGTCACAATGTCTTCGAATTTTTGGTCCAACTAGTTAGACATTATAGTTGGACCACGACCCCTAACCGGATGAATCTATCTAGCTAGGTTGAATTTTTAGAAATCATCGTTTTCTCTATTTTTATCTTTTTTTGTGTGCAATTAAAGTATGAATTCATTCATGCTTTATTGTTCTGTCTTTCATTCATTCAATCATTTAACAGTCGGTGTGCCGAACACACGCTGCTTTTTAAATGTTTGATAAAGGTAAACCACTTTTCTTCTGAAAATTACACATGTTGTTATAACATGGGATTCAATGGAAATAGCAAATTGGACCGCTAATACCTAAAAAATGGGATAAAAAATAAATCTTTGTAAAGGATTAGCATAAGTATGTTCTTATATTGTATGTATGTCGTTTTATGACAAATTAACACTTTTTCTTTCTTTATAACTCCGATCAAGTAAATTAAAACCACGAATATCAGAAGGTATGATTATCGCTGTTTGTTATTTAGGTAAAGCGTACGAAGATGACACAATCACTTAGAATCTTCACGAAACACACAATAGAAAATATAGCTTCATACCAACTGAAAATATTACTAAGCTATCTATTCCGCTACATTAATACGTCCATACTCCAGTAATTCTTTTTGTCGAAAGCGGTCATCGTGCCATTTTCTAGAGACGTGATCCGTAACCACAATGTGTCGATATTTCTCGGCCTAGCGCTAGTGTCGTACCGACGATATCTTCTCATGAAATACCGTCTTGTTTATTACATAGTTGCTCAATATTATGTACTGTGTAGTTGTATGTATGTTCGTGAACAATGATTGTTGGGTATCGTGAGTCACTGAGATTCTTTTCGTGTTATTGAATACCTTGATTACTACATATGTTGTGTTTGACGTTTCATCTTATATTGTATGCAGGTTGGTAAGTCTATTGGAAATGGACTCTTGGTATTTTCTCACAAAAGGTATTGCCGATACTGTGCTGACCTTAAGAAGATTATTGAATTATCTGTATACAGCAAGCGGTGCCCCTGTTGAAAACATGACCCACGTGTTGGAGTGCCTCCAGTGCATCATTGGTCCATTGAGGACTTCAACAATGCCACTGATGCCGCTATAAACGTAGCCAAGTAGTATGAATGTGGAAGGCTATAAGAGAACAGGAAGACCAAAAATACGATGAATGTACTTTGTGAAAAATGATTTATTTCGAAAGAGTGTGACTGGGACCGAGATGGGCAATAATCGAGACGAATTAAAGAAGAAGACATGTTGCGTTCACTCCAAATAAATTGGAATAAAGGCAAAAGAACAATGACAGTGATGAGCAATGCTTGGCCATAGCACAGAAAACAAACTATTTTTTAATTAAACAAGCGACACTCGTCTCTCCTGCCAATTTATCGACGCCTGTTGCGAGGCAGTCAAAGAGGCAGTAAACGGGGTAGAGCCATGCTGCACGCACATATGTGCCCGTGTACACACATTATCATTTTATTTATAAATTATTTGTTTATCTTCGCATTGGAATGTCATGCAGCAATTACACCAATGTAGCACCGACTTATAATAAACTAATTGTAAGTTCATGTTACCTCACAAACAATTTAAATATTCGTTTTTATTTAGTAGTATAGTATCTACCTATCTGGTATACAGGTTGTACCTACTTCCCACTACTTTTAAAATTTCCTAGCTTAGTTTATTTTACTACACAAAACAGCCAATTTAAAATAAATGAAGTTGAACCTGCTAGCAAGCCATTAAATAGACCTCGTAAAAGTTTATAAATAGCTGAAATTTACAACCCTCATCAGCATTAAGTGAACTGTAAAAAATCTTGTATTTTCCGACAGCCGTGTGTTATTGAGAAAATTATTTAACACTGTGGCATGAATTAGGCAGGGCTATACTATAGCCCAATGCTTGACACATTGGTTTCAAACTGACAAATTATGATTATACAACATTTTAAACTGACAAATTATGATTATACAACATTTTAAACTGACAAATTATGAAGATACAAAATGTTAAACTGACAAATTATGAGCTGACACGTGTTTGACTAAATCGTGTATTTTTCACAAACGGTAAGACAAACCTCATTCGCAACACAATAACTAGTTCGCGAGTTTACGGTCAAGTAAACACTCGTTTTCAAAGCGCCCAGTAAAGAAGAGCTATTCAAATAAGTGTTTCAAATTATGGCAAGTAATCAAGTTGAGATACCAACTGCAATCATAAACATTATTCGATAAAACAACAGAATCACTTTTATCAGAAGCTTTTATTTAATTTGCAATGTATGTACTCGTATGTATGTGGATTTGGATCAAATCTTGCAGCTTAATTTTAAAGCAGTCATCCTCCACCGATTAAGATGAAATTTTGCATACACGTTCAGTTTGGATGACAATGCATGGTTAGCTAAGTGCCGTCATTCTAAATCCAATATGGCGGACGGCCCAAGATGGCGGGCTAGTTTATTTTTGTTCACTACCATTTTATGGGTATCAAATGAAAGGGCTTGCTGAGAAAAATAAGAAAAAAACTTGTTTAAAAAAAATACTCTTACTGAATTATTTTATTTTATTCACACCAACGACATATTTACCTAAAGTTATACCAAAAAGAGAAAATCACAGATCTTCAACATACATAACATAAAATCACGCCTGTATACCTTGAAGGGCTGGGCAGAGGTGCACTTAAAGTTGTCTTTTTGAATTATTTTTATCTTGGTGTATAATAAAACATAAATAAATAAATAAAGTTCACCCTCATTTCCAGTTATGTTTAAGTCCTATGAAATGGGGTACGAGTCTATTGCCATCAACTGGACACAAGTTCATGCTCCGGGCTGCTACTGCGAAATTCCATATGGCAAAACCCAATAACATTTTGCACTTAGCGACCCGAGAATCGAACCCAGGATTTCATGTTCAGTAGCAGCCCTTGCGACCACTAGACCAACGAGGAGATCTCAATTCTGTTTATATACATCACTTACAAATAATAATATCATCATTCTCAATTCTGTTTATATACATGATAGCGCTGGTAAATGTAACTAGCAGCAGAGACGAAATCAAAACGTCAAAAAGGCAGATGACATAACGGAAACACGAATTATGTATTGTTATTGTAAAGATTTGTTTTTATTTGAGTAATATTTTAAAGTCAAAAATGGAAGGTAGATTCACCGACTGTTAGTTTATTTCAATAAAATAATTGGTAACTATATTCGTTCAAAATATTTGTAAAAAGTATTATTAATTACTAAACAAATAATGTACACAATTACTGTATTTTTACAAACCTAAATCTATAATTAATTGATAAACGAATGTCACCGGATGTTGTTGCTGTGTGACGTCTTGTCATTTGTTTAAACGTATAAATAGGCTGGTTCTAGTCGAAAGAACTCAGTATTGAATTGTATTGAACTGTGCACATATCTTCATAAAATTAAGTTGTGAGACTTACTGTTGGTGTGAGTAATAAAAAGTGTAAACAAGATGTCTGATCGTTATCATTTGAGAATCCTGAGTACGCCCGCTCTTACATCAGAAGAAAGGGATCAACCCGAGCCTCAACTGGACCTATCAACACAGTCGCCTTGCCTAGCCTACCGACCACTCGACCAGGACATTCGGATGAGCTGAATTTACTTCGTTGCCAGATCAAGTTGCAGAAAAGGATGTTTTTCAAAAACAAAACACCAATACCCACAAGCTAAGTAAAATTTATTTACCTAATTATGATCTTGACCAGCATAAAATAACAATTGAGTGAACAAGTTACCTGTCTATCCACCGTGCGAGGTAGTTCAGTCTATTGCTAGGATGAAGGGATTTTCATGCTTGCTAAGACGCGCCAAGCAATTGGTAGACACTAATGCTCATTCTTTTGCACTCGTAGCACAATATTAAGTAGCTAAACTAGATATTATATTGTGTATTGGAATTGTGTGTGTATTGAATAGACTTCAAATCAAGCTAAATCTTTTTCTGAATATGGTACCAAGTCATAAAGTTTACTTTCAAGTATTTTTCCTAATGCTCCAGTGGCATAAAATCATAGTTTTACCAAGCTGAACCCCTCGGGTCAAGCATCAAGAACACAAATCAAACTGATTTGCTATATTAGCAAAATATAGTTAACAACCCGCCGATGTTATATCAGTTGAACCCTGTGCTAAACAACCAAGGTATGCTTTCATCTGCGACGTGATACAATTGCATTAAACCACATATTTCTCGTGATTGCAGATCATTGTTCGTAAAATCTGCAAGAAACCAGTTCATCCATTTGAGGGCTGCTGGTATACAAAGAAACACTAGGAACATTCCGAGACAACTTCTGCTTCATCTGCTGCACCACCACCTTCACGCCGAGAAGTTTACTAAAAAGAGGTGATATCTTTCTTGTATTAATTGATAGTATTTCAAAATTTTCACTTTATGAGAAATGTTTCTGGGTTAAGAGGGTAGTTGAATATAAAAAAAAAAAAAAAAAAATACGACTTTCTTTATGTATTTCGAAACGTAGCCACAATTGGTCGCCATGTTGGTGGCGTCATAACGTTCAAGGAAATCATGATACTACAGTGTCAACTACACGTAGATTGACTAAATATATCCGAAAATAAGTGCAAAAATATTATTAAACAACAAATTTTATTTTGTCTTGTGATAAAGGATTTATAAAGGCTAATGTCGATAATATACCCACCTGATGGACGATTTAGAAGTTTTGAGCATAAATAAAGTAGTCGTAATGAATAATACGTGAGAGTAGACCGGTTTTAGTTATTGTTGTTTACCAGGTACATTAGGAAACATAATTGTCATAAAGTAATCGTTTATACATATGGATAGGCAGATTGATTGGTTTAGGTTACTACACCGATGCACAGGTTAATTTCCATCAAAGCTGTGTATGGTTAAGATAACCGTGTGAACATTATACTCTCGTAATATTTTTCATGTTTCAGATACCATATTGTGTCGCAGCCTGAAGCCTCTGTTGAAGGCTAGCGATTCAGATGCTGAGCGCGAAGGTTGACGTGTCAACATCTGAGAGGTTAAGAAGAACAGCATGCAAGCAGTTCGCTGGTCTTAGCCGAACGGTACGAACGTGCGCAAGTTTGGAATGGAATACTCGGTGAGTCGCTTCCATTTTATTTTGATAGTGAAGTCGAATATTCTCTAGTGATGAGATGCTATTTCGAGTTTTAAGTGTTCATGTTGGAACACTGAATTGGTTGGTAGTGGTTATACCTAGCACTATCACTAGGTAATTAAGACACACCTGGTAAAAAGCAAGTAGCTAATAAGTTACCTATTGGGTTGTTAGTACTTTCCTAGTTTCAACATTTGGTTCAGTACGAACTTTAGGATGAGATATCCCATAAGAAGGAGATGAGATATCCAAAATGACTGAATAACTAGTCGTTTTCAGTGGCAAAGCGAGTTAGTAATGTCGTTGGGCTATCGTAATTGTATCGAGTTAGTAACGGTTCTGGTCATTTGCGTGTATTCAGGACGGATCTTGTTGCGTAACGATGTACAACCACCGTCTTCAGATCTGAATTCACTTGCTTACTTTTAAAGTAATATTATGATAACAGTAGATCACGCGATTGTTTTTCTTACATGAAAACTGAGTTAGTGACCGACAGTAAAGGGTTACTGTTGATAATCTGATATTTATGATATTGATCAGAGTTAATTCGTGAAGCTCCTTAATAGTATCAGGGTTAGTTGTTTCCCTTTTATAAGCCATCAGTATGTTCCAAAATCTTTAAGTAGAAAACGCGAATCATGTTGGAAGGATACCCGATCGCCAAGTTCTTTGAGAATTAGACGTCATAGTTGATGACTGTGGTAGTGAAACCGAATCTGATTAACATGTCTACTCATAATACCAATTCTGGACCGCACCTCATGCGTACCATGTGGCGATAGGTTTTTTAAAAGTGGGTTTATGAGTTGAGTATGCATTGCCTTTACTTTGTTTAGTTTAACTTGTTGATCGTCGGACCTTTTTCTAATGAATAGTGTTGTGTGGGAATCTTTAGTACGAAAACTGAAGAGGCCCGGTATTAAGTCCGCGATAGGTGATTATGACAGGATAGTGATCATTATACACCGAAAGCTTTAAATAGATACGCTTAAACCTACAAGTATGGACACGGTAGGTTAAGGAAGATGCCAGCGGGTCATGTACCAGTCGATGTTGATGTTAAAAGGATTTTAATGATGATGAGCAAGCTCAAAATGTCGAGTAATTGAGTCTATCAGCCGTATTATGTTTGACCGTTCCAGTGGATTCTGGCGGAGGTCGGGGTCTTGAGAGACCGTTGTGTGAGAGCAATATAATTGCTGTTCGGCTACAGAGCCGTGGCGTTAGAGGTTTTACTCGAGGGTTTCTGTAAGCTTGGCAGTTTTCGCTGCAGAAGAAGTTTTAAAGTTTGATTTGAGCGACTGGTGGTACATGGCCCAGGGTAATGATTTAGTTAAAGATCAAAGTTCTAAAATTTCCCTATTGTCACGAACCCAATGATCTAGTTTGGTCAGGAGTAGCCGAGCGTTGTGCGTTGGCCTGTGTGGCAACTGTTGGCCTTTATGGCAACTGTTGGCCTGTGTGGCAACTAAACGCCAGTGTGCCAACTGGAGGCCTTTATGGCAACTGTAGGCCAGTGTGGCAACTGGAGGTCTTTGTAGCAACTGTGGTCCTGTAAGTTGGTTTAAAATAAACACGTTTGTGTAAGGAACCTTACAGAGGATTCCTGTAGAGTTATGAGGTTAAGATAAAGTAAACTCGCATAGTCACGCGAGAGGTGAGGTCACCATGTTAATGTTGATGACGTTCGAATCGACAAGCCTTCGTTACGAAAATTGAAATAATTTTGGTTTTCTAATTTTTATTACTATGCGTAGATTGTGTTAGTAAGATATACAAAGCTGAAGTACCAATTGAGATTGTAGATGATGAATAGACGTAACATAGGACAGACTAAATCTCTGTGTGAACAGGTTCTGAGTTCAGAGAGTTGAGTTGACTCGACAACGTAGGGATGTGCGAGTAGAGCAATTGAGAAGAGAGCTATGTGATGGCTAAAGGTCGTGAATAAGATACCTGGTGTCTTTTTCTTTTGTTTCATTTAATGTGACATTAGTGACTATCAGTGGTACTTGGACTTTGTAATCACGAAGATTAGAAGCTTTTGCGTTCCGAACTTCACCCTATTGATGATCATTTCAATTAATCTTTTGGTACCTCATGTAGAATTATTACAAATGGGGAATCCGCTACAATGGCACAGATTACAGCCATTTTTATTTTCTTTTTCTTCATACATCATGCTATTACTCGCGGTACATCTAGAGCTAACAGTCAAACTGAATGGGTTTGGGTTAATAAAATAGGTGAATTGTAATTGGCATTAAAATATACGAAATCTAAGGCTACTGAATGGCCCTTTTGATTAACTAGGTAAAATAGCCCCTCCCCTGCAATTGAAAATACCATATCCGTTTAGACCCTAAGCATAGAATGGCCGAAACGGAAGCAAAAAAAAAAGGTTTTGGTTTTAGAAAAAGACTTTGGTCACTCAATGAACTTTGAACGACTAGCCCGTGATAGCAAGAATAAATAATAATGAAAAAAAAAAAAAAACAAAGACTGGCCTCTGAATCTTTATGATCAAGCAACGAACTACGACCTCTGAGTTTCAGAATTAGTTGGTTAAATAAAATTCTGTCAAAACAAGTCAAAGACGGGGCCTCTGAATCTTTATGATCAAGCAACGATCTGCGACCTCTGAGTTTGATAGTGAAATAAAACTCAGTCAAAACAAGTCGTAAGACTAGCCTCTGAATCTTTATGATCAAGCTACGATCTGATACCTCTGAATTTGATTTGAGTTAGCAAAATGGATGTGTAAAAAGGCCTTGGTCATGGCTATGGTTTAAGTTGGATGATTCAATAAAATTTAAGTCAAAACAAGTCCAAGATGGGCCTCTGAATCTTAATGGACAAGCCACTATCTGCGATCTCTGAGTTTGACTCATTCACTCACAAATATTTTAATTTTTTTTATGATTTTCAGAAATTCGCTGGGCCTAGCAAGGCCCGCTCGTCAGTATGGCCGTGATAGCGCTGGTAAATGTAACTAGCAGCAGAGACGAAATCAAAACGTCAAAAAGGCAGATGACATAACGGAAACACGAATTATGTATTGTTATTGTAAAGATTTGTTTTTATTTGAGTAATATTTTAAAGTCAAAAATGGAAGGTAGATTCACCGACTGTTAGTTTATTTCAATAAAATAATTGGTAACTATATTCGTTCAAAATATTTGTAAAAAGTATTATTAATTACTAAACAAATAATGTACACAATTACTGTATTTTTACAAACCTAAATCTATAATTAGTTGATAAACGAATGTCACCGGATGTTGTTGCTGTGTGACGTCTTGTCATTTGTTTAAACGTATAAATAGGCTGGTTCTAGTCGAAAGAACTCAGTATTGAATTGTATTGAACTGTGCACATATCTTCATAAAATTAAGTTGTGAGACTTACTGTTGGTGTGAGTAATAAAAAGTGTAAACAAGATGTCTGATCGTTATCATTTGAGAATCCTGAGTACGCCCGCTCTTACATACATCACTTACAAATAATAATATCATCATCATCATCAACAACAGCCTTTTTTAATATGCCCACTGCTGGGACACAGGCTTCCTTTGTGTGAGAGGGAATGACCGTCATCCACCACGCGGCCCCAGTGCAGGTTGATGGCGGCTTTGAATTTTTATTTCTAGGACATGCCGGTTTACTCACGATGTTTTCCTTCACCCTTAATAATATGCACAACATTATAATGAAAGATTGACATATTTTGTTTTTTTTATAATAATAATAACATTCGGTTTGTATTTAATCATTACTCGTAAAAATTTAATACCTACAAAAATAATAATAACATTTAATCATCACTCGTATAAATGAACTACCTACAATAATTAAGAAACATTAGGTTTGTATTTTAATTATATTTAATAATTACTCGTATAAATACCCTTCCCTCTGGACCGCCAACTGGTGTAGACGTGTACAACACCCGTATTTCTTTAAATTAAATAATAAATTCAAAATTCAACTAAGTTAAGTCGCGCATAAAATAGGAGTGCATAAACCGGAAGAACCACAGTCCGACCTACCAGTTGTAAGACTCACCGACCTCTTCGCTACTCCTAGTACCCTAGTACATCGAAGCAAACCGGCCACTCTAAAGGTACGAATTATTTATTTACCTGCCCACGCGCACGGCAACGCCCCCAGGAACCGCAAAGCTCTGCCTACCTGCACATCATTGGACTACCAAGGACAGTCTACCGTGTGGAGTGACCACCGCTGTGTGCGTAAACAAAACACATTTGCACATCACACTGCTACAATACCTTATCTCTACGGACTTCAGCCCACGCAGGACCTCCTTATTTTTATCTTCTCCTGGTACATGAGCCGATTTTACTCCATCAAAGTTGTGCAATTCGTTGTAGTACAAACAACTGAGCCAACGAACAAGACAAGCAAGTACAAACTGAGCGTATATATCCTCACTGATTTATTATCTCCTGGTACTCGAAATGGAGGAAATGAGTGGCAAATCGCTATCTGAATCGAACATTTCCGTTCAACTTGAACAAAAAACTCCTCCTAACTTCGTATCTCGACGATACAAGAGATCGAGAGAGGATCATTATGACTACGACTCTGACTTCCGTGCTTTCAAAGAGGAAGTCAAAACACTAATATCATCTTTAATGTCACCACAACAAGAAGAGATTAAGAAGATCTACCCGACTCTAATGGAAATCAAATCCACTAATAGTAACATAGAATCCTCCATGGCTTTTCTCACGGCACAAAATGAAGAACTAAAGTCCAAAATTGAGCATCTCGAGAATCAATCAAAGAAGGATAGAAGCTATATCACAATATTAGAGGACAAAATAGAAGACCTGCAAAGAGGCACCAGAAAAGCGAATTTAGAGATCAAAAATGTGCCAAAAATAGCTAAAGAATCCAAAGAAGACTTAATAAAAATGACAATATGTTTATCCAATGTAGTAGGCTGTAATATCACTAAAACAGACATTAGTGATATATATCGAGTAAAAAACAAACGAACTAACACAAAGAATAGCCCTATTATAATTGAGCTAAACTCGACTATTCTTAAATCAAACTTCTTGAAGTCGTCTAAAGCCTTTAATAGAAAACATAATGGGAAACTATGTGCGAAGCATCTCGGATTTAAAACAGATGAGAACACACCAATATATGTCTCGGAACAGTTAACGGCAAAAGGAGCTCGACTACACTTTCTGGCGCGCGACCTGGCAAAATCTAGGGAATATAAATACTGCTGGACAGCCTACGGGAAAGTCCATATTAAGAAGGATGATGATTCTCCTACTATTGTTATAAATTGTGAGTCACAGGTACATAATCTTTTACTTAAGTGACTAATCTTCATCTTACAATCAATCTATTGTTATGGCTTGTTTATCTTGTTATGTTTCACGTATTTGTTAGACTTTTATCAGTATTTTAAACTCGTTAAATTAATTAGAATTAGGTTAAATAATAAGTTATATTTTGCTTACCAACCGCGCCATAACACTCATTCTTCATCACTCAAACCTACCTTCGACCGGCGTACCAAATTCACCAACTTTCAATCCACATATACCTCTATACATAAACAGACACATACATACACGCTCACCCACAAACGAAATAATAATACGAATATAATTGGGATATCCTGCATTTATAAAACTTCTAAATGGATAATACTTTACTCACTTTAAATGACATAGATAATTCCGAAGTAGCTAAGGTGTTTGACTGTGAAATTGATGACTTTACTAAGCACATAGCGCCCAACTCTTCCGATTTTACCATTGTTTCGCAGAATATTAGATCTGTCTACTCTAATTTTGATGATCTTCAATTAAACTTACTCAATCTTAAAACCGATATCGATCTGGTAATCCTGACAGAATGTAGGTTGAACTTGAACAAGCCAATACCTCAAATAACAAACTATAACTCGTACCAAACTACAAACCACCTGAATAAGGCTGACGGAGTAGTCGCGTATATTAAAAGCACACATAAAAATAAAACAAGAGAAGTAAAGTTAGCGCACGCGTCTTGCTTAGAAATTCATATTACGCCGGACCTTATAGTTATTGCGATTTATCGGTCCCCCTCAACTGCGAACGCAGACCAATTTATTCACTCCTTGAACAATCACTTAACTACCATTGCATCAACTAAAACCATAATAATCACTGGAGACTTAAATATTAATCTGATACACAATCAAAATGAGCAGTCACACGAACGTGCAAACAGACTTACTAATCTTAATATGTTAGCGATGCATGGTCTACTCCCAGGTCACTCGCTCCCCACGAGAGACAAAACCTGTCTTGACCATTTCATAATAAAACTGAAACCTTGCACTCAAACTGCAACTATCGCAATTATTCACACGACAATTACTGACCATTTCATGACTTTCTTAAAAATCGCAAACCATACTAACTTATTAAGATGCTCAAAAACTAAAACAGTTTTTAATTTGGAAAAGGGGCTTGAGCTACTCAAAGACAGTCACCTATCGGACCTATTAAAACTAGATAACCCTAACACGCTTACTAATAACCTAATCAAAATATTACAAAATTGTATTACACTCAGTACAACTACTCTGAATATACCTTTGAAAAATAGAATCCTAAAACCGTGGATGACAATTGGCTTATTGCGCTGTATCATGAATAGAAATCGTATGCAAAAGAGACTTAGACTTGACCCATATAATGAGGTTCTGAAAATCACTTACAAAAGGTATCGTAATTACTGTTATTCCATTATTCGAAGACAAAAACGTAAGCATGACAGAGATCAACTTTCTAAAGCGCACAGGAATCCTAAAAAAACATGGGATATCATAAACAACATCACACAACACAAACCTAAAAAAACAAATAATTCGGAACTGCTAGAGCTACTCACTACCCCACAAAACTCTGTTGACAGGGTTAATGATTACTTCTGTAGCATAGGCAAAATTCTTGCTGAAAACATCACAACTTCTCAGTCCTCAGCAGGAAGAAATATCAATCCTGACTCATTCTCAAACGACAATCCTATGGCCTCATCTCTTGTTCTTCTCGACACAGACCCCGACGAAGTTAGAGCTACTTTAATGAGCTTGAAATCGGATAGCGCTCCCGGTTGGGATAAAATTCAAGTCGACTTTCTAAAATCTGCACACGAACAAATTGTACCAATCATAACCCACTTAATTAATCTATGCTTCGAGCAGGGAATTTTCCCGGATGCTTTGAAAGTAGCCCTTGTAACGCCTGTGTACAAGTCTGGAGACAAGACTGACCCGTCTAACTATAGGCCAATTTCTGTCCTACCGTCCATTTCAAAAATCCTTGAAAGACTTATAAATTCACGTCTAATTAAATTCCTCTCTAAATATAAAATACTGTCGCCTTCTCAGTTTGGGTTTAGACAAGGAAAGTCTACTGAGGATGCAGTTCTGTCTCTAACCTCTGCTCTAGTAGACGGAGTGGATGGTGGAGCCAAGTGTCTAGCTGTGTTTCTGGACCTCAAAAAGGCCTTTGACACAGTGTCTGTCCCCTTACTTTTACATAGGCTAGAACGCATCGGTATAAGGGGACCCGCTCTTGATCTTTTTAAATCCTACCTCAACAATCGCAAACAAACGGTTAAAATTGCGAATTACACCAGCTCCGAGTCAACCGTAACTTTCGGAGTCGGCCAGGGCAGTGTCCTTGGGCCGACCTTATTCCTTATCTACATCAATAACCTCTGCAACATGAAGATTGATGGCGGGCTCATATTCTCATACGCTGACGATACTGCCATTGTCTTCACAGCTAAGACTTGGACTGACGTTAGAAGGTTGGCCGAGGATGGCCTTGCGAAGATATCAGCTTGGCTGAATCATAGTCTCCTCACACTGAATGCCTCCAAATCCAATTACATCTGCTTTACATAGTATATTAGTACGCAACCGTCTCAAGATTTCCAAATAAAAATCCACAACTGTCCCAACCCCCTAACCCCCGACTGCTCTTGTCTAAAAATTGACAGGTTGCAACATACTAAATATCTGGGTGTTATGATTGACCAGCGCCTGTCCTGGCACATGCATACCGAACTTATTATGAAAAGGGTTAGGAAAATGGTATGGACTTTTAAAACACTGCGACATGCGGCTTCGAAGCAACTTCTGAAGCAAGTTTACATATCACTGGCCCAATCGATCCTCATGTACTGTCTATCTTGCTGGGGAGGAACAACAAAAATTAAGTTTTTAGAACTTGAGAGGGCGCAAAGAACCTTACTCAAGGTGATGTTCTTTAAACCCTATAGGTACCCAACCCAAAGCCTCTACCAGTTTTCTGATCTCTTGTCTGAAAGAAAGCTTTATTTGCTTCAACTTATACTAAGAAAACACACATCCCTCCCATATGATCCTTCTAAGCCTAAAAGCAGAAGGAGCTATTCGGTTGCTCCACCTGTCAAAGCTAGATCTGCTTTTGCTAAAAGACAATATTCAAGACAATCTTCTTACCTATACAACTTGCTGAATAAAGAATTACGTATTTATTCCATGAAGCTCAGAGACTGTAAAAAAATTGTAACCGATTGGCTTAAAACTAAAACCTACAACGATGTAGAATCTATTGTTACTACTTTGCAGTAACCAAATTAGTTACATTTGGGCTGCTGTGAGCATGATTAGTGAAATAAGTCTTCATGGGCTTTTTTCGATCATTGTCGCAGGGCTAATCCGGCAATCCGACAACCTAATTTGGACTTACGCTTACACCTAGCTATACTGGCATGACATTCCGGTTTCACCTTCATAACTGTGTCTCGATGCCATGGAAGTGTCGGGTCGGAAAGATCTTGTGTCCTTATTAAGAATCTCATTCGGATTTGTTCAGCCGTCTCAGCGTAACTAATAAACAAACAAATAAATAAATAAACACACACGCTTTCGTATTTGTAAAGACAGGATATTAATTAAAATAGGACAGGTGAACTAAGCTTTGCTAATGATAACTCGCACACCACACCACCTCACTATTCACACTCACAGCCATACTCATGCACTCACTCACACACTCACTCATTACACACATACTACACGTTCATACGCGATCTGGCCTTTTGGTACGCATAACGGAACATTTGCAGAGCTGTTTGTAATAATTTTAAGGTACCCTTTTATTTTTACTTTTATTTTTAGTCTTGCATGTTTACATTGTCTACGTTTCAATTGCATCAAATAATGATAAGCGGAAGTGCGGAGTCTCCTAATACAAGCAATTCCTTGCTTAAAAGGTGATCTCCAATAATATGTATCGAAATGCCCTTTGTAATTGAAATAAACATTTTTTTTTTTTTAATAAATGAAATACCTACAATAATAATAAAAACCATCAGTTTCTATTTAATCATCACTAGTAAAAATTAAATACCTACAATAGTAATAAAAACATTCGGATTGTATTTAATAATTACTCGTATAAATCAAATACCTACAAAAAAATCAAATCTAGATCTCTCTCAGTCTCAGTCATACGTTTTCTGTTCTAATTTTCTTTTTGTTCTGGTACTAAATTCTAAGACTAATAAACCCGAGCTGCGGCCGAACCCTTTGCGATTATTATTCTGCAGCCGTCTTACAAGAAACTTGCTATTTAGTTTGAGCAAAACCAAATAAAAAGTCAATAAAGTACATAAATCAGCCTGTCTGCGTAATAAAGAAATCTAACTAAGTCCCAGGCTAGGGTCTGCACCCACCGGAGAGGTCACCCATAATCCACTAACTTTAACTCTAAACTTTGCAAATTGACAATTGGTCCGGATTGAATTCGAACAAAGATGATCATTTAAACTTTTATCGATGAAGTCTGTATTGAATTCGGATTAAAAGTAAATGGAATTTTTATCTTAACATGTGGAGAAAAATACCTGATTAAACATTTTTTTAAATTATTAAATAGAAAAAATGTGCTGACATTGTGATTTCAAAGTAAAACTTAAAGGTTTTTATTTCAAACTCTGAAACTCGGAAGAACTTCGTATCTAAACTATTTATTCTACGGTTTACCCATTTTTTTATACCACCCCTGTACTAGAGCGAATAAAACATATCGGTTAGGACGCGTTTGACTTTTAGCAAGACTAACGAACAGCAATTGATTTTTATATAAATAAATAAACCTTTCACTGGGACTTTTATAATGTTGGAGTCGGACTATCAAAAAGATGAAGCTAGTACCTAGTACATTTTCAAACATATACAATGCCTGTATAAAAGAATGCGTGACGTCACACCATTATAATAAATAAGTTCAAGGCCAACACTAAACAGCTACGACCTATCCGCACATTCTTTTACCCCTTCACAAAAGTTAATATCCCCTCCCATTCGCAGTCTATCGCGAGCGAACGACGACATTACCATTACCATAATGACTGCGAAAAAACAACCGGTCCCGTGTGTACACGCCCTTACACATATTGTTTCACTTATACGACATTCTGAACTCAAGGGATTTACATACATCGGCGTCCAGCCGACGACTGCCATGGATTTTTCTATCTACATAACACCACACCGGTATTCCCTGAAGGGTTAGGCAGAGGGCGGTGTGCATTATTACACTATCAAGCATGTCAGTATCCGTAAAAATAAAAACTTTTCTTTCTTTTGCTGTTTATTAAATGGGACTTTAAGATAACTGGAGTCATATAACATATGCCATATCTCAAGGTATGTTAAATCCCGACTCCGGGACGCTTCATCTTGCTGTGCCCGAAAGGGTCCATGATTGTTAACCGATTTCGAAAAAAGGGGGGGTTTTCGATTCGTCAGAATCTGTTTTTTTTTACCCGATTACTCAAAGACAACTGGACCGATTTAGAAAATTCTGCTTTTGTTTGAGAGGATATATATACTTCTCAGTTAGTCCCATGGTCATCAGGTCAGGATATGATGATGGGAAATCGAAATCGAGGGAACTCCTCAAATATTATAGGCATACGTATAGCGATTTTGGTATTTTCATCAACAATGCAAGCATTTGCACTCAGAAAGTATAATTTGGTGAAGTGGAACTGATGAAGAAGACCACAGAGGGTCATTGGAACTCCTTAGTGTTAAATAATATTATGTCACGGGTTTAGGATATCTTAAACGTAAGTGGTTTAGGATATCTCTTAAGTGTTTGCTTCATCTTAGTTGGTTAACTACCAACTAAAATGAAGCAAACACTTATAAATAATTGGTACTTATGAAAATGGTACCATCAAACTGATCTGATGATGAAGCCGGAAAGTAGGCACTGGAAGTCCGAAATAAAACAATGTATCCTAATCCTGTTCGGGCTTATTGGATTCGTTATGAGATGTACTTTGTCAATAAATGATTTTCATGGTAATTTGAGGTACCTACGAAAACTAAAAACTGAAAAAACCTTATTTATTGAAAAGTTCTGGATATATAATATCTCCGAAGTTCTTCATCATATCATCACCAAATTAAAATGAGACCAATTTCGTATCATACTTTTTCAAACAAAAAAATAATTTTCAAAGTTGGTCCGTCACTCCTTTTTGGTAAGTCGGTTATAAATAACTTTCTTTTCCGAACTCGGTGTCGAAAAAAGAAAAACAGAACAAAACAAAAAACAGTAGGTAACAATGACACCAACTACGAAAAGAAATAAATTTTTCACTTTTTTGTTTTTTTTTGTTATGTTACTTATATTCACCACCTGGTTGTACATAATGGATGCAATAAATTTGATTTGAGTTAGACCCGCAAAGGCCAAACTTGACTAATCCAAATATGTAATTAAACAACTTGCATGTTCTGTATATACTCATGTTTCGAGAAATAAATATTCTTGAATCATGACATTCTAAAATTATTATTTTGTAATGATTCTACTAACGACTACATTCACAGATACTGTCATGTATGTATGATACTCATGTTTGAGCAAATTACAATGATTTGATTAGATTTGACACCGATAAAACTCAGCCCGACCCGACAAACCTAAGTAATTACACTCAGCAGTTAATGCTTGCGATCATGACTCAAACAAGTCAGCTTGTGGACATTTTCTATCTTTTATTAGGGTTCCGTAGCCAAATGGCAAAAAACGGAACCCTTATAGATTCGTCATGTCTGTCTGTCTGTCTGTCCGTCCGTATGTCACAGCCACTTTTTTCCGAAACTACTAGAACTATGCTGTTGAAACTTGGTAAGTAATTGTATTCTGTGAACCGCATTAAGATTTTCATATAAAAATAGAAAAAAAACAACAAATTTATGGGGTTCCCATACATGAAACTGAAACTAAAAAAATATTTTTTCATCAAACCCATACGTGTGGGGTATTTATGGATAGGTCTTCAAAAATGATATTGAGGTTTCTAATACCATTTTTATCTAAACTGAATAGTTTACGCGAGAGACACTTCCAAAGTGGTAAAATGTGTGTCCCCCCCCCTGTAACTTCTAAAATAAGAGAATGATAAAACTAAAAAAAATATATGATGTACATTGCCATATAAACTACCACCGAAAATTGGTTTGAACGAGATCTAGTAAGTCGTTTTTTTTTAATACGTCATAAATCGTAACCCGCAATTTTCCAAGTACGGAACCCTTCGTGCGCGAGTCCGACTCGCACTTGGCCGGTTTTTTTAATACGTAGTGTTGTCTCTGTGTTTGAAACAATTTGCTACAAATGAGAAATGAAGGCACAACCTGTGTGATGCCAGGTTTGTAATTTCAATTTAGTTTGGAGCGCACAGAAAATTAAATTGAGAGGATTTGGATTTAGTTCTGTGTTGATGTTATGTTTGTGTGTTTTCTATACATTTAGTTATACCAGTGAGTGAAATGTGCGAATTATTTGCTATATTAGCTAACACTTATATATCCTCCAACTCCGAAATAATATTCAATAATTTATGTAAATGGTGTGAACTCGGGGTTATAATGTTATTATGGAACATAGTTTTGGTTTACGTCCAGTGTTCTCCATAGCCCAGTAGGTAATTGGACGATGGAAACATGTCATTTTCCCCATAGACCAATTGGTCAAATTTGAATTGGTCTACGGAGCACCGACGATTTTTCAACTTATAGATACTTTAAATATATTAACATATACAAATTAATATTCAAAAAAATATAAACCTATTTACAAAGATGAGAGGGAAAACGGCTCATTGTGAATCAAGTGTTTTAAGTTTTCTGCACCAGCAGCAGCCACCCCAGCATAGCCCGCCGTACTAAGAAGATGGGAAGGCATACCTATACAATATACTATTTAAATTGTAGAATCTAAATATAGTAGCTCTGATTTTAGCTTAGGCTGCTACCAACAGCAGCCGCATTGCGCAAGTGAATTCGGCCCATCAGATTGCCGTCTGTGTGATTGGTCGATTGATAGCAGTCAAACCCTTTGCGTTGCCGTATTCTCTTACGCAATAAGGCTGCAGGTCATCGTACAAACAATCTTGTTCCGGAATCGAACCGTATTCAGAAGTTCCTAAGATTTCCTTTGTTCTTTGTGACTCATGAAAGAATGAAAATATTTTGAATCACTGTAAGTAGCAATAACATTATTTAGTTTCTTCTTTATTATAGGTTTCTGGTCTAAAAATCTGGTCAAGTTCTAAAGTTTTGGTCTTAAAATTAACAGTATCCGCCTAAATCAATTGAGATTCGCAGACAATATAATCATAGTGTGCCCCAAAAAATTAGAACTCATGATAAAAACCCTAGCGGACAAGAGCAGAGAAGTAGGGCTAGAAATTAAAGCGAGCAAAACAAAGCTGAGGACTATCTCCACAAAAGCAAACATAAAATTTAATGGAAAGGGCTATGAAAATGTGAGTGAATATGTTGCCATAGGACAAAATTATCTCCCCTCATGACTGGAAGTTTACAAAAAAATGATCTGCGGGTTGAAAAAAAACTTGTCTATGAAGGAAATACTGAATAACAGAGACTTAGGCATGCAAAATTTAGAGGAAGAATTTAAACAGTTGCATACTACCATGCATAACATATAGATAAAACTTGGTAGCCTTTTTTTCCTCGCCTTTGACCACAGTTTCGCCTGATGTTAAGTGATGATGTGATCTTAAGTGAAGCACGCTTGCCTAGAAGTAACCTGTTATACTCTTGAGTTAAATATCCCTAGGTTGTAGCTATTAGGAAACAAAGACTCCGGTAGGGAATTCCACTTCTTAGCTATACGCATAATGAAAGTATTCGCAAAACGCTTTGTGCGTATGGGTGGTATGTCCACCATGTGTACTGAGTGATGGACAAGCTTAGGGAAAAACTAACAAAATCTCGGCGTTCAATGGAGAGAAGCATGCTAGGAATTAAGAAGAAGAAGAAGAGATCCTTCAGTTTAAATTTAAATGACATAATTTTTTTGTTATTGTATATTTACCAAAAAATGACGTGTCATTATTCTATTATTAAATATGTTAAGCTCTTGTTATACTACATTGTAAGAAATTTCGTAACCATATTTATCTGCAAATAAATATTTGACTTTGGCTTTGGCTTTGACTTTCATAACTCATAAAAGTACCCCAAATCAATCTGACTTTGCCCAACTATATTAGGGTGGTCATAAAAGTACCTAAGGGTCCTTAAAATATGTAAGTGGTCCTTATCTAGTTGCCTAAATGAAACTCGATATTGTTTTCAAACTACGCCCAAAATATAAAGCCACACATAAGTAGCCTAACATGTGTTAGAGATACTTCAAACAGCTCCAAATTATATATCTAACGAGTACGTTTAAAAGTTTAAACAAAATATCCGCTTCAATTTCGGTTAGAATTTTACGTCCCGAAGTTGATTAAATTCACAACCGCACCGCGCTAAGCATTCGCGTATTTTGATTTTAGAAGGGCTGGTTTTAATGTCGACTTACGCGCGTTTTCCGTGCGTAGCGTAAGCGTGGATTGCGTGAACGTGGGTTATTATATGTATGTGATAGATGATTAAAATAGCTAGGTTTATTTAGGTCTATTTGACCAGTCCAGACATTTTGCTCAGAAATCAAAAGCCGTACTTGTTTTCGGACGTAGGTGTAGTCTATAAAGATACGTGAGAAGGTCGCAAACCTTTGCAGCATATAGGCTGGCAGTAAAAGCTTCTAGCTGATTAGTACGTGTCACTCGAATTTATTATAGTATTTTAAAATAGACAAAATATGCTATGAGTTAGAAAGAGTATTCGACGATACAAAAATTCATACGAGTACTACTAAACGCCTTCTGTATAGGAGAGGATCTATTAGTAGGTACCAGGATAGCAGCGAGCGATGATAGAGTCCCGAACAGCGACTGACGTATTCCCGCCCCAGGTGTCCACTGTATTGATAGATAGCACTTGCAATATTGGCCACTGAACAAATCAGTGCACTGGGGCTCGATATTTTACACGTGTAATAACTTTATGCTATCCTAGTAATCTTTTATAGTAGATTAGTAGCCAAGGGCTGTAAGGCATCAATTGCAGCCCAAGATATTTAGGCGCACGAGCGCAGCGAGGGCGCCTATAGTTCGAGGGTGCAATTGATGATTACACCCGAGCTAACTATTCTGCTTTACATCTCGATTGTGAGGTAAGTAGAAAAAAACCGGCCTTACAAGAATAAAACATTTAAAAAAATATTTATTTTTCAAGAACGAAATTGAGCTTCGCCGTTCGATATTTAAAATTTATGACTATTTTTTTCGCCCTTATCGGGCAGGCTAAGGTCTTGGACCATACCGCCTAATCTTCAGTGCAATTTTAACATTCTTTAGTATGCATTAGAATACGGGTGTAACAGATACTAATAGTTTTTGGAGTATTTGGCAGCAAATTGTATCGAGTCAGCCTTCCCAGTAAGCTTTGCGGAGGTAGTCAATACTACAATAAAATTCTCCGCTCCACTATCCTGAAATCGCTTCTGTCAATGATTTCACATATTGTCCAGTTGCGTAGACAGTTGAGACACAAAACTGCACCAATTTTATATCACAATATCCACTAGGAATCAATTTGCAAAAGTTATTAAATACTTGTTAACTTGTTATAATAAAGAGGTGTACATAAGCACAAAGATGGTTAATACTTTTATCTACACCAATGCTATAAATCCTCTATAAAAGTTCTTGAAACAGTTAGCTTATTGCCAACATTAAAACAGCCAGTGTCATAGTAACCATAATATCATCCAAACGGGTGTTATAATGTTGTACTGAATTTCATAATGCAACTCCTTTTTAAGCTGAGAACAAATTATCGGACGCGGCTGACGGACGCGACTTACAGCCGCGGCTGATATGTGTGCACAGTCGTATGGGACGCAGCTGCCAGATCTCTATCAGACGTCCGAACGCTCAAGGTCTTGTCCGCGACTTACGTCCGATAGTTTGCACAATGTAATGTACATTCGTTACCTAGATACTCTATAAGTCGCGGCTGTCAGTCGCGTCCGTAAGCCGCGTCCGATAATTTGTTTCCAGCTTTACTCATCGAACAGCCACATTCTCATGGCATCTTTATGAATTTCAAAAAAAGAACATTGTCATGCACGCGCGTTTCACTACTACAGCGCCGTAATTTAAAAAAAACTTATTCGAATTTTAGAATTGACGTCGTATCCCGCCATTTTTGTTCATTAATAGTATTAAAAAAAAATGTTTTTTTGTTGTTTACAAAAATGAGTGATACAAGCTTTGATAACACACCACCAGATATTTCTAATGCAGCAAAGGACATTTCTAACTAATTATTACCAGAAAAGTCGAGAAAACATTATGAAAAGACGTACCAAAATTTTATGAATTGGAAAATATCAAAGAGTAGTACATAATTTTCTGAAGATGTGCTATTAGTATATTTTCAAGAATTATCAGAAAAATCAAATCTGCATCCCTATGGACCTTCTATTCAATGCTGAAAAGTACGCTAAGTATTAATACCCTCCCTATGGTTTCAGAACCTTTGTAGACGATTCATATCATGGGTGTAGATAAAGTCTTGTATGCAACTGTTATAATTAGGTATTAAAACACTCATGTGATACTATTATTACACTCGGTTTCGCCTCGTGTGATAAACCCACATTTGTGTTTTAATACCCCTTATTATACAACAGTTGCATAAATAACTATAAGATTTTTTTTTAAATCCATATTTATATGGCAAAAGAGAGCTGTCAGAGCCATATATAAGTTAAGTCACCGTGAATCTCTTAGGGAACTATTTAAAAATATTATTATTATGACAGTTTCTTGCCAATTCATTTATGAAAATATTATGTATGTAAGGAAAAATATACATCTCTATAGTAAAGTCAGTGATAGACACAATTGTAATACCAGAAATAAAGATAAGTTAGATCAGCCTTCTTACAGACTAGCTAAAGTACAATCATATTTCATGGGGTACTGTGTTAAATTCTGTAACAAAATACCTTGTGATATATTAAAACTAAAAAAAGTAAATTTAAAACTTTAGTTAAAAGCACTCTTTGTAAACAAGCATATTACAAATTAGATGATTATATTCAAGATAAGAATGCTTGGAAACATGCTGGTCCTGCTCCATAGGGCAATCTTTGGTGTAGACAAAATCAAATTTGTTAATTTATATTCCCATTCATAGTTATTGTATTCATAGTTTTTTTTTCTTTTTTAGAAATTGACTCATACACTGTTCCATTGTTGTTGAATTAGGTATTTTACCTATGTTTGCAATATTTGTAAGTATGTGAGAACCATGTTATCAAATTAATTAATTTTCCTGTTAATGCTTTTTAATACTTTATACCTGTACGTAGTATAGTGTGTAGAGCTATTCTGGGTGCAACGTCCTCACATATATTAATGTATTAATGTATGTACTTATTTATGTAGATATTGTAAAACACCTATTTTTTTTAAAAGGAGTAAGTATGGAGTTTCGTGTGCGTTCTTCTCCATAACAATCTACTTTCCGAATGCACGGTAGAATCATTTTTAATTACTTGTAAATTTTAATTTTAATTTATTTGACGTTCAAAAGTGCCGTTTATTGGCCTAGTTGAATAAATATATTTGACTTTGACTTTGACACCTTTTTTATCCATAATTTAAAGAGCCATAACATATTTTGTCCTTATCATCATTTTTTCAAATGATATCTTACTCAAACTATCACATAATCACATAATATCACATGCCATAAAACTGAAATCCCTAAATATAATATGTCCTAAATCCGTTTGTCATAAATATTACAATCAATAATATACAAAAGACATAAAACCGTTTATCTGATTTTGCATTATATTCTTTTGGGGAATTTTTAACTGCACCTCTATTTAGAAATTTAAGCAAACAAAATATCTCCACTAATAACCTACTGCAAAACAATATTACTCACCGTGAAACAAAAATACTGATTTGCACACAAATTATTCAATTAAATATAAAATAAATGTGAATTAGTCCAAGAGCGACCGAAGCGAGCTCGGGAGCTTAGGGCACCCCGACACGGATAGGTTAGGTTCGAAGGAGATGACGGGAGCTGAAGTGAGCGAGCAAAGCGAGCGAACTCAGCTCCCGTCATCTCCTTCATGTTAGGTTACTTTAGACCCTGCAGACAGAAATAGGAGCCCTGCGCAGCGGGGCTCCGTCGACTTTGTTTCGTTTCCCCCCCTCCCTTAAAACTTAAATATTTTGTTGCACTCGAAGAATTATTAGATTTACTTTTAGTTAACAGATAGTTATTCAGTAAAACAGTTAAGCTTTAAAGATCTAGCAGTATAGTATAATTCATTTATTTGATGAGCAAATTTAGTGTGCAATTCAGTATTTTTGGTAGTAATTTCGAATATTTTGAAAAAAGGGGAATTACAGTTAAAGTATTAAATACCACCCTATTTTTTTATTATACATAAATAAATATATTATAAATGTATTCAATAAAGCAGTTGATTGTGAACATGTAGTTTTTGTAAGCAAGCAAGCATGCAAGCAAGCACACAGCATGCAAGCAAGCATGCAACATGCAAGCAAGCATGCAACATGCAGCAGGCATGGTTTCTGTCACAGCTCCGGCGCTGCGGGGCTCCAGCGGTCCCACGCGAGTTTATCGTCGCAGATGGGTTTAACGCTCACCGCCGCAGCTTGAGCTTGCTTGCGGCTTTACCGGCCAGCGCCGCGGCGGCGAGTGTTACAACCACCTGCTTCTCAACTCGCGGGCCGACTCACCCCTCCACGCCTACGCGATTTTAAATTACACTCTAGGGGTAGAGCAGACAAGACTGCGCGGATTCGGATTTACAACGATTTGTTTCTGTCACTAAAACCTAATTTTTACCCGACTGCCAAAGGAGGGTAATGTGTTTATCATTCTATGTATGTATGTATGTATGTTTGTTCCTATATGGCGTTCCAGAGACTAAACGCGTTGGCCGATTTTGATGATTCATACGTCAATCGATGCCTCTTAACCCTGCGAGTGGCATAGGCTACATTAAAATTGGACAATACAAAAATGGCGGCTTTTGGGTACCATATTGTGGGGGCTCAATTATTTTTTTTTTCCAAACCCTTCGTGTGGGGTATTAAAATAAAGGGTTTTAAGAGGTGATTTCAAAAATATATGACACTTATATGTTTAAATGTATCTAATTCGAAAAAAAAACTAACTAAAAAGTTATAAATAAAAAAACTTAATTCAAAAAATCAAAAAAACTTGACTGCTTCAAAAGCGAACTAAAAGTCGTAAACAAGGAAAAAATCATGCTGTGCATGCGGAGGATACACAAGATTTTGATCAGCCAGCCCGCGAATATGTATCCTCCGACTGCACAGCATGATTTTTTCCTTGTTTACGACTTTTTAGTTCGCTATAGAAACAAAAAGCTCTCTGATTATACTCTCAAGCTCATGAAGGAGAGGCGTGAGATGATCCTGCAGTCTTCAGACGATTCGTTGAAATACCGGCAGCTAAATAGACGGATCTCAAAGTCCTTGAAAAGCGACCTCCGCCGCTTTAATACTGAAAGTATTAAAGACGCGATTGAGCGGAACAAAGGCTCCAAGGTCTTTGCAAGAGATCTGTCTATTGGGCAGAGCCAGCTCACGAAACTGAAGACCGATGATGGCAGGATCGTGTCCGCCAAACCGGAGCTTCTGAGCGAGATCGAGAGATTCTATGGACAGTTGTACACGTCAAAAAGTAAACCCGTCGCGAATCTAGCGAATGACCCAAGAGCTAGATTGACCCGACACTATACCGAAGACATTCCGGACGTCAGCCTGTATGAGATTAGGATGGCTCTGAAACAACTTAAGAACAACAAGGCACCGGGTGATGACGGAATTACGGCCGAACTCTTGAAGGCGGGTGGAAAACCAGTACTTAAGGCCCTTCAGAAGCTTTTTGATTCCGTCATACTCGAGGGGAAAACGCCACAGGCATGGTGCAGGGGTGTGGTGGTACTCTTCTTCAAGAAGGGTGACAATGCCCTACTGAAGAACTATAGGCCCATCACACTCCTTAGCCATGTCTACAAGCTGTTTTCAAGAGTCATCACGAATCGTCTCGCACGCAGGTTTGACGATTTCCAGCCTCCCGAACAAGCCGGATTCCGTAAAGGCCTCAGCACCGTAGACCACATACATACGCTGCGGCAGGTTATACAGAAGGCCGATGAGTACAACCTGCCTCTCTGTTTAGCGTTTGTGAACTACGAGAAAGCCTTCGATTCGGTCGAGACTTGGGCTGTACTGCAGTCTCTCCAACGGTGCCAAATTGACTACCGGTACATCGAAGTGTTGAAGTGTTTATACAAAAACGCCACAATGTCAGTTCGACTTCAGGATCAGACCTCGGAACCCGTCCTTCTGCAGCGAGGTGTGAGACAGGGAGACGTAATATCTCCGAAGCTCTTTACCGCTGCACTGGAGGATGTCTTCAAGGTTCTGGACTGGAGAGGGCTAGGCATCAACTTCAATGGCGAGTACATCACTCACCTTCGGTTTGCCGACGATATAGTGGTTATGGCTGAGACCATGGAGGACCTCAGTACAATGCTCGATGATCTCAGTAGAGCTTCCGAAAGAGTGGGTCTTAGGATGAACATGGACAAAACTAAGTTGATGTTGAATGCCCATGTTACACCCACTCCTATCAAGATTGGAGACCCTACACTCGAAGTTGTGGGCGACTATGTGTACCTGGTACAAACGATCCAATTGGGTAGGGCCAACTTCGAGAAAAAGGTCAACCGTCGAATCCGACTCGGCTGGGCAGCGTTTGGGAAGTAGCGCGGTATCTTCTCGTCCAACTTACCGCAGTGTCTCAAGACGAAAGTCTATGACCAGTGTGTGTTGCCAGTGATGACATATGGCTCTGAGACGTGGTCGCTTACAATGGGCCTTATCAGAAAGCTTACAGTCACTCAAAGGGCAATGGAGAGGGCTATGCTCGGAGTTTCCTTGCGTGATCGAATCAGAAACGTAGAGATCCGCAAGAGAACCAGGAATACCGACATAGCCCGAAGAATTGCCAAACTTGAGTGGCAGTGGGCAGGGCACATTGCTCGCAGAACGGATGGCCGATGGGGCAGAAAGGTTCTGGAATGGCGACCGCGAACTGGAAGACGTTGCGTTGGAAGGCCTCCCACCAGGTGGACCGATGACCTGGTGAAGGTTGCGGGGATCCGCTGGTTATGAGATGCACGGGACCGGTCAATGTGGCGACGCTTGGGGGAGGCCTATGTCCAGCAGTGGACGTCTTTCGGCTGATATGATGATGATGAGTTCGCTTTTGAAGCAGTCGGGTTTTTAGATTTTTTGAATTAAGTTTTTTTTAGCAAATGTTTTAGGACTAAAAAAAAAATTTTAAATGAACATTCGGAATAATACACATTATTTACCACAATACTTAGGACATATGACTTTAGGTCATGTAAAATTAGGAGATTCAATTATTATTGTAGGTACTCGATACTATGACAGAATGTTTTTAGAACTAAAGATAATTATGTTAAACAAAATTTCGGGATTTTGAACATTATGGTTAATGAAGTTTATATCAAACGTGTTAAGGATAATGGTTTTGAGACAATCAATTTTAGGAGAAGAAAGAGAGTACCCTTCCAGAGATATGATGATGATGATGATAATGCCTCTAGCCAGTTTCAACCACAGCGACCGCATTCCTTGGCGCCTCAATGTGGTTCGAGCTTAAATTTACTACTCTGCTATGTGCCCTCATGTGACTTGCACACCTTTGGCAGAAAAAGTGCGAACACAATGCGGACATGTATGTGTCTGTCATGTGTCGTGCCGTGTGTGTGTAGTGTGTGGGTGTTCCAGAGTTTTACGTCTACATTCAAACAATTTTGCATGTCCATAATATTAGTATATATTAGCAGAAAACTACCTCGTTGATTTAGAGATCTCGAGCGCTACTGCTGAGTACGAGGTCCTGGGTTCGGTTCCCAGATCGGGCAAAGTGACAATGGGTTTTTCCATCTGGAATTTCTCAGTAGCAGCCCGGAATCTAGACTCGTGCCTTATTAGATGGGACTTAAACATAACTTGTAAAATGTGTGTGTATACAATAATTATGGCTCTGCCTAACCCTACGGGGAGTACAGGCGTGATGTTACGCCATGTATGTATAGATTAGCGAATATGTACATATTGTACATAGTACACAGTGCCGAACATTGGCGCCGTGTACTGCGAGTCTTGGGTATAAGCTTCGAAAACGGATTAGTTAGGTGCGCAGTTTAGATTTCAGTAATTACTTTACAAGGATGAGTGGTAAAGGAGCTTAGACTTTAGGCTAAATCATTTAAATCATCTTATCTGTATATAATCACCTATTACTGGGTATAGACCTCTTTTCCTTTCTACCATGCTTCCTGGTTATGTTATGGGCCCAAGCGACATAAAACAAAGGTAAACACAGGCTATTCCAACTATACCAGCCTTGAAAGTTTTTACTTTGAAGCTCATATTACATATTCTAGTCCAGTTACCGTCTAAATAATAATACCGGGCCGTTAATGACTCATTGATTAGCAAAGGGCTCTCCTCATACAGAGAAGGCACGAACAGTGCTCACCACGCTTGCTCAAGAAGGGTATTTTCAAACTTAAGAAAGAAAGAAAGAACAAATATTTATTTGTGACCCGCACAGGAGACGCGAGAAATAAGCATAAAAACTTATAGTAATTATATGTCCTAGTCTCCTCACGATGTTTACGTCGCCAATGTCTATAATTTTAAGATTGTTACTTACACGGATTAGAACTCAAACTCAAGCACGAGAGACGAGGTCTTAGCCACTGGGCTACCATGTCACTACCGACAAACCTGATTAAAATTATTATAACAGTATGCCACGTAGGTATTATATCATTAACAATGAACAAATTAATATTCAAATAAACTATTAGAAATAATGACGCATCATAATATATATTAGAAACGATCATAAAAGCGATATTCATCAAAAATTCTCTACATAAAATGACTAAGGCTGAGACACCTGTCCTAGGCACAGTTATGGAGCTACATATTTAATCCCTTGTCTAAACTCTAAGTAACAGGACCCACAAAGGTTGTAGTCTAGACGTTGTTAGGATAGGCGTTCTACAAGTGAATAAATAATGTATGTAGACAGCGGGTTTCACATTATACTCCTAGTTGAGGAGCTGGCGACAAATATAACACTTCATCTGGCTGGACACTGTGGATGACTGTGATCATCCGAGAAGTACGAGAATAAATAAGGCATGTCTACCTCCTTAGCCGTTGGGATAGGTTAAACAACAATGACAAATTTTTATGTCGCTTATTCGCTTACTAGTTTTCTAACTCGCAGCAATTTACTGCTTCTCTTTGCTTGACATGAAATAACGAACTTTTAACACCCAAATACTATCACTATTACGCACGTAATCACTGAAGGGTAAGGCACGAGCCTGTTGCTGTCAACCCGGCTATCAATTTTTAAATCTTAAAAATAAATAGCAGCAATCATGATAAAACGCACAATGCTTGTAAACCCTACGCTGGCAGTGCCAAGCAAAAGCAGTCGAAGCGTATCCGTGCTCTTTAATAAAATGCAAAATCAAAATTTAATCATTTTATTTACATATTGCTTATCAGACAGACCATCAGATAATTTCATACGCGAGCTCTCGAACTATCAGGGATAACGCTCAAGTGAGTCTTCACAATTCGCTCGTTAATCATTTTGTCGTCTCGCATCGCGTCGTACCGTGCCGCATCGTACCGTACCATACCGCAACGCGTCACACGTCAATTAGTCACGGGCTAAACTATACACCGTTTCATTATAAGCTCAAATTATATATTTTTGTTTTATAAGGTTGAATATCAAAGGTAAAGGTTGTGAATTTAATATTAATGTCGTTGAAATTTAATTCTGGTAGAAAATGAACTATTTCTTAGTATTAGTCTTGATTTAAATGTGTAAACATAGGCTTTGAGCTACGGTCTCACTGTACTTTGCTATCGTAATTGGCATATTAAAATATAATTTTGAAGATTAAGTTGATGCTGATAATAAATTAAAACAATTACTAAGTATGTAGTCTATCTGGCATCGCATGTCAATTAGAGGCAATTAATTATCATTCAGCCAGCAAAACTATCGTACTTAAATTGTCTTGAATTTGCAAAATAAATTGTTAAAATTTAGCTAAGTGACACAGACCAGCCGTTTAAAACACGCATCATCTTAGCCATACACTTAGAGCAAAGTAAACCAAAATTGTTTAGGGAGAACGCTGAACAATTTACAGAAGGTCCACATGTTACATATTCGTAGGTACTTATTTATTTTTATGGAATTCATCTAGTCAAATTCCTGAGAAAATTCCATATACGTTGACGGAAGCATTGATCAAACTACTGATTGTGAGGTTGAATATCACGAGGTTGAATATCATAAGGATGATTATCATAAGGTTGAATAATATCATCTGTCTGGCCTATTCCCAACTATGTCTGGGTCGACTTCCAGTCTAAACGGATTCAGCTGATTACTTGAATTTTGTACATCATTTGATAGAAGTTTAAAAATTGTAAGGCGAAAATATCAAACGATTACTATCACTGTCCTCTCCTTTACTTACCACGACAGAACAGTTGGTATGCATATAGGTATACGTTTGGGGTTAGAGGTCGTGTGTTTGTCTGATACAATTTTCCTCAATAAATTATATACTGGGTTTGTGTGAAACACATGTTTCATCCATGCAATTATCGACCTGTTTATTCAGCGTTAGGATTATGGTTTTAATGAATCGGATAAACGAGCCTGCCACTAAAAATATATTTTAGGTAGATGCAGCTCAATTCAATAACACCGTTGGCGTAGTGGTTGATTTAGCGGCTGTTACTCTGCTTGTCACGGGTCCAATTCCCGCAAGAAACCAATATTTGTATGGTCTACAGATACTTGTTTTGGGTCTGGGTGTACGTGAGTTTATATGTCTGTAAGCACACCCACGACACAGAAGAAATAGTGAGGGGCAACATTTTTTATATTTATTAAAGAAAAAGAATATACGGCGACCGTTGAGAACTTTGGTCAAGAAGGACTTCTGCAACAGTCCTACTTCAGCGAGTTCAAGTGAAGGGCTGGTAAATATGAAGGTGTGAGCTAAGCTCGCGACCCGGCGTACCGTCACGTTGCGTGATCACGTTGCCGTGGACCTTGACGTGAAGACGCCACGCAAACAGCGGTCAAAAAAATGCAAACACTATAAAGAACTTAAAAACTAGAAGACTGTTTGGGTGTGCCCACCCAGTAACCACGACCACTGTGTCAAAGGTGTGCCGACCAAGAAAATAGCTGCCAAGAATCTACTGAAAGGAAGAAAGCAACGGCCAGACCTGGAACACCTAAATACCTTACAGTATTTTTATTTTACTATATCAATTTTTGTGAAAGTAATTTTCTGCTCGTGTGCTCGTTTCGCTTGTCACGCCTGATCAAGAAATTAAATGAATATTTGAAGATCAAAGTGTAACCTAAAAATAAAGTATTTTTAATTACTTACGAGAACAAGCACCATTAGAACTGTTTACTGCAACGCACTATTCTCAAGTAGGACCAAACAAACAGTAAACAATCCCCAATGTGCTGTAGGTAGCTGAATCCGTAGTTAGGGATTGCCCTAAAAGCCGGTTTACGTATAGCACTACTTTAACGCCACAAACCATTAGAGCAGGCCGCACTAATCGGTCCAGCCGTTTCGGAGATAAATGGCCCAACTGATAGACATTACTTACATTTCCAACGCCCTATAACTTCTACTTCGGATAAAAGTCTTGCTCAATGTAAATTTAGGTTCTATCAATCTGGGGAACTCTGATTTGACCTTAGTGTAGGCTGCAGCCTATGTAGCCTTGGTTATTAAAAATAAGCCTACACGATTGATTAATTAATTACAGTACTTTTTAAAACTATTTTCTTAAGTGAGAGCGGTGGTGCTTCAGTGGTATTGTCCTCGAGTTACGACTTAATAATTTCATAAGCACGGTGTAAGAAAACATCGGTGGGATACGATTTCGAAGACATGAGATATTCAACAACCCGTATTGGGCCCACGTGAAGGATTGCGGGCTCCGGCCCGCTCACTCTAACTGAGAGGTCTGTGTCCCAGCGGAAGGATAGGTTTACTTCGCTAAATGTATGGAACAGTTTATTTCTTTTCAGGATTATTTCATTGTAAAAGATGTTGTTACGGAAAAGTTTACCGACTTTCACCATATTATGTATGTATTGTAGACTTCGCCTGCATCTTGAATGAATGATAAAGTTAAGTTAATAATAAGTTTTATTACTACGAGTCGGACACATAGTATAAAGACAAATATATTTATTCAGTTAGGCCAATAAACGGCACTTTTGAACGTCACTTAAATTAAAATTCAAAAGTAAAAAATAAATAAAAATATATGTGTCTGCCGTGCATTCGGAAAGTAGATTGTTATGGAGAAGAACGCACAAGAAACTCCATACTTACTCTTTAAAAAAAAAAAATAGGTGTTTTACAATATTTACATAAGTACATACATTAATATATGTGAGGACGATGCACCCAGAATAGCTCTACGCACTATTCTACGTACAGGTATAAAGTAAAAAATCAATTTATTAATTTGATAAGTAGGAACATGGTTCTCACATACTTACAAAAATTACAAACATAGGTAAAATACCTAATTCAACAACAACGGAACACTGTGTGAGTCAATTTCTAAAGAAAAAAAAATACAATTAATACAATAACTATGAATAGGAATATAGGAATAGTTTATATTATATATTATTATAGGAATAGTAAATATAGTCTAGTTTGTCCCACGATGTCTTCCTAGACCGATGACAGTGATGTCTAAAATAGGCTTGGCTTAAACAGGACATGTTATAAATTGAAATTACATTGGCATGACTGATATATTTTATTTATTTTTTGAGCCTATTGCCTCATTTTTTTTGTTTTGTTTAAATAGGATTAGATAAGGCACAGAATGTTGCATTTCCGCTGTTTTAACGGCTCTACGGTTAATCTGGTATCGTACTTAAGCGGCGCTCAAGGAGATTAATATCGCAAAGGATTGAGGCAAGTGCGAGCTGGCGGTGACGTCACGCTTATTTAAGTCTAGTACTTTAGCGGCTCGGCAGAGCGGCAGGTGTGCGCTAATTATTGTGGGCTGCTTTAGTGCTTTGGTTTGTGATGTAGTGTGTAGCTATTGTTTAGGCATTTAGTGTATTATTAATGATGATGTGCTGAAAGATTTATTACCTAGGTATATACAGACTAGTCTTGTTCTCTAATTGGCCCGATTTATGTGGTTTATAAAAAAAACTCGACCAAAATTAAATATTTTTGGCAATATCTGTTTTGGTGACTTGGAATGATTGAATTGTTTGAACGCGAGTAAAATCTTTATTACCTTTAGACCAAATTCTTGACTGGGTGATGTCAACCAACATAATCTCTCTACGGGCAACCTACTGGACCCAAATTGTAACAATAGTTAACAGTCGACTTGAAAAGAAAAAGAAGAACTATTCTTTCGATGACAATTAGTAGATTCATCATTTTCATCAGCCTTTTTAATGTTCCCACTGCTGGGACACAGGCCTTCTCTCTGTGAGAGGGAATGGGTCGTAATCCACCACGCGGGCCCAGTGCGGGTTGGTGGATGTCACATGTCTTCGAATGTTTAGTTCTAGGACATGCCGGTTTCCTCAAGATGTTTTCTTTCGCCGTTTTTAGAGCAGTCGTGATGAAATAATTGACTCAAAGTAAAGAGCCTGCCTGGGTTTGAAACCATGACCTACAACTTATAAGTCGCGGCTGATACTACTAGGTCACCACTGTAAAAGTACCACCACATCTCACACCTTAATTCAATATCATAGTCACATTACCTCCACTAAGTTACTGTAAAGCCGTTCGCACACAAACCTCTCAGCGCATAAAACTAGCCGTACATGACGATTCAAACTAAATGACATCTGTAAAGTTCACTTTTCACTGCGCACCCTTCAAAATGTCACATAATTTTGCTACTGCCCAGCGACTCGCGCAGTGTTCTGAGCCGCCATTAAGTTTGATTCTACCTGTACCTACCAAAGTTAGTGAAGAAGGGTGTGTAGATGAGTCCTGTGACGTCATATCTCACAACTTGCTCAATACCTTGAACTGCCGGCATCGCGCAAAGTTCGGACCATGAATATGTGCATAAAACCGGGTTCAGCAAATAAGATGATACTATTTTCTACATAAAGGTAATTTTCTAGACTCTGATGAAATATGAGTTCTTTATGGTGCAAAAGGAAGACGTCAGAGGCTTTATTTGGTGAGTATAATTGAAAGATTAGCAAATCATTTCAGTTCGTGAAACTTTAACTGCATAACAAAGGACCTTATTTATAAATATCTCTGAGGCGTTTAGTACCTGCTTTTTCTCTACACAATATTTGAGAATGTGCTAAGCAATTGCTTTCTATATTTTTATATAATTTTTAGCATATTGCCTACTCATATTGGGCATTTTCAAATTGTCCGGGCATTGTGAATAATGCTGGATTAATCATCTGGTCCATTACATCTAATTCGCCTAGATGAATGGAAATAGCTATCGGAGCAGCTGATTTTTCAGATGGATTCAGGCATTGTTTCATTGTAAATGTTGTTTATAAGAATGAAAAAGTAAGAAGTTCAGGGTAAAAAGAAACAACATAACATCGCACTACAGCTGCTCGCAGTAAACGACGCCAACGTTCGGCACTGTAAACTATGTACATATTCTCTAATCTATACAAACATAGTCTATAGATTTTTTGTTTGTTTGTACCGAATAGGCTCCAAAACTACTGGACCGATTTAAAAAATTCTTTCACCTATGGAAAGCTACATTATTCCCGAGTAACATATGCTATAAGTTTGACGGGAGCGAAGCCGGGGGGTCAGCTAGTTATCCATAAAGCACAAATTAAATTTGGCAACGCCGCGTTTACCTGTTTACTTTTATATCTGTTAGATATATTACGGTTACACTTTTGCAAGTGTTTTGAGTTAACACATTGAAAAACACATTTATAAGTGTTACTTATTTGATTCTATTATCAATTCAACATGTAACACTTATAACTCTGTAACCTTTATGAAGGTGTTTTTAAGTTAGGGATTTAAAAACACAGGGTTAGGGTAAAAACATCGAGAGGAAACCGACATGTCTTGGAACTAAAAATTCAAAGACATGTGACATTCACCAACCCGCACTGGGCCCGCGTGGTGGATTAAGGCCCATTATCTCTTTCACAGGGAGGATGCCTGTGTCCCAGCAGTGGGAACATTATAAGGCTGATGATGATGACGCGTATACTATAATTAACTCTCACATTTCACCATTTGTTTTTACCCGACTGCCGAAGGAGGGTAATGTGTTTATCAGTCTATGTATGTAAGTAAGTTTGTTCCTATAAGGCGTTCTATAGACCAAACGCGTTTGCCGATTTTGATGTTTCTTACGGCAACCGATTCGTTTTAACACTGCGAGTGTCACTGGCTACATTAAAATTGGAAAATAGAAAAATCGCGGATTTTGGGCGCCATATTGTGGGGTCCCAATATTTTTTTTTCCAGACCCATCGTGTGGCATATCAAAATAAAGGGCTTTAAAAGGTGATTTCAAAAATATATAATACTTATATGTTTAAATGTACCAAATTCGAAAAAGAATAACAAAAATGTTATACATAAAAAAAGTTAAATCAAAAAATCAAAAAACCCGACTGCTTAAAAAACGAACTAAAAAGACGTATTATTATTATTTTATTGCCAAAATACTTAACCTTTTTTACATTTGGTTTTAGCCACGCAACAAAAACCTCACAGGGCTTAACTGTGTGATGGCGAGCCGCTTAAATTAAATTAAATTACATTAAATTACAAATAAATTACAAATTGCAATGCTAATTAAATACAATATTATATATTTATGATTAAATCACATATATAAATACTTTTATAATAAACATTGATACATTTTGTTGAAAGATAAATTATTTGGGGAATTTTACTGTGTTAGGAAACGTTTTAATTTGTACTTACAACCTTTCGAACCCTTTTTGCATAAAGTTTGCAAGTCTTCTGGAAGCTTATTAAGAAAAAGAGGTACCAAGTATTCTGCAACCCTCATCCCGTACACATTATTGTATTTTGGTAAGCTGTATTTATGTTTAAGTTTTATATTTCTAAGAAAGTCAGATCTTGTTTTTCGGTTAGCAGCTCCGGTCTATTCACTTCAGTAAGAGTGAAAAATTCGACTTTATTAAACACATTCATAACATTACAGTATTTAAAAAGATCTTCGTCACTATTTTTGAACTTCTTGTTTATATGTTTAGGCGTAATTACTTTTTATTCTTCGTTGTAGCTTATAGATATCTGTCAAGTATGTATGATAAGTTCTCCCATAGCTGCTGAGTCCGTAGTTGATAAACATTCTTAGCGTTTTATACGGCAGTTTATATTTTAGTATGCTAAGTTTACCTACGATAGACCTCAGTTTGTTGCATACGTAGTCTTTGTGAGGGCCCTAACAGAATCGGCTATCAACCACTAGACCGATATACATGTGTTTACCAACTACTTCTAATAACGGGCATTTACAAGTCATAGGCGAGCTATGTAAGCAAGCGTGTTCGTGTGCTGTAACTGTAGGTATAGTCGAGCATTTATTGTGTGATGAATGTATGTGAACAATTTTAGTTTTAGATGCGTTTATTACCAGTCCTACGTCATGAGTCCATTTACTCATTTGATCGAAGCTACTTTGTAAGGATTCCTGAGCAGCTTGGATGTTTTCATTAGCGACCAAAATACATGTCGTCTGCAAATTATTATTTATATTATATTATAGCAGTACTCAAATCATTAACATAAAGTAAGTATTCCGTTGGACCTATAATTGAATCTTGGGCCGTTCCTTGCGTTGCCAGAAGCTTAGCACTGTACTCATCTTTTATTTTGACGGTGTTCTATCTGTTTGTGTGATAGTTTTTTAATAATTCTTATTATATAGTGGCCCTTGTGTCCGATTTCGTAACAACAAACAGTGTATCGCTATGGAGCATATCGAATGTTTTGCTAAAGTCTATAAAGAGTGTCAAGACATGTTTTTTTTCATTTAAGTGTCTATTTACTTCATCGGTAAATTCTCTCAATAATAGTGTCGAACTCTTATTTTTCTGAAATCCAAATTGTTTATTGTTAATTATTTCGTTTATAAGACAATATAGTGATAGGACGATAATTATTAACGTCATTACGTCAGCCCTTTTTGTGTATTGGACGTATCACCCCTATCTTCAATAGGTCGGGATATATACCAGTCTGTAAGCAGCAATTGATCAAATGGGTAATAACTGGGACTAAATTAGCTGAAGCATACTTAACATCTTTAGCACGTATCCCGTCAAAACCCGGGCTTTTCCTATCATTCATTTGTTTGATGATGAATTCCACCGTATCTTTTCGTGCAGGTTTCGCTCTTATCGACCTATCAGGAATTATCTCATACGTTGATTTGTCTAAAAGAGGCACATCGCAAGAGTTGCCTAGGTTAATGATACTCGAATTAAATTCAGTCATAAAAGTGTTGGCCAATGTCAATAAATTCGTTCGAAAAGTTGTAAGTAAAATGTGTTCAATAGATTGCATAATTTTGTCGGTTAAACTATTCACATTGCTCCAAATCTTTTTGCTGTTTTTGAAATTTTTAGAAACTTCCATCATTATATGTTTATTATTTATGTAATTTGTTTGTTTTATTTCTATATTTATTGTATAATAATCTTTTTTGTGGATTTTTTTTTTTTTTTTATTTATCTATAGGCTCGCGTTTGACCACTATCTCGCCTGATGGTAAGTGATGATGTGGTCGACGGTGAAGCACGCTTGCCTAGAAGTTGTAGCGTTACGTATAGCTCAGTGGAGCTATACGTAAGCCACGTTATTAAAATCAAGATAAAAATTAAATTAAAGCTATAAAAATAAAGGATAAAGAAGTATAAAACTAAAGGGCCGGCTTCGCGCGACGTGGGCAGGTATCCAGCCAGCAGGTCGGGCAGGAAGTTGTAGAATGTCCGAGGTAGATAGGTGAGCAGACACCACGACGGACAAGCAGGCAATCGGGCAGGTAAGGCAGACAGCTGGACGAACTGGAACTCTTCAAACCGTCGTGGTATGCTCGAGAGAGACACGTGAGCAGGCACCACGACGGAGTAGCAGGCATACGGTCAAGAAAGGCAGGCAGGACAGCAGTGAAACGGCTAGTAGCCAGATACGTGGGTAAATCATACACGATATAACACTCACAGTATATATTTTAGAGCACTTCAGAAAATAGTATATTTACATAAAAGTTTCACAGGTTTAAGGCTTTTAAAGAGTTTTAAGAATAGAAAAAGACATTGAATTCCAGTACACAGTATATCCCACTATCGGCGTTCAGACCAGACTCTAGACTGAAAAGAACTGAAGCCCGTTTTTCATTCGATCTCCATTTCTTCTAAATTTCAAATTCAAATCGCCAAAAAGACCAGAGAAATAAAAACGGCTTTACAAAGGCGGGTCAGTCTGCTCTGACCTTACAATAATGTACAACTAGCTTAAGGAAAGGTCTAGGTATTATAGTCCATGGTACCTATGGTATGTCTATGGCTTTAAGAAAATAAAATAGACAGACATATCATGTCAGATGAAAATGTCAGAGTATAAAAAATTCCATAATTTTGCAAATAAGCAATACAAATTAAGTTAAAGAAATAAAGAAACAATCAGAAATAACTAAAAATATGCTTTACAGGTAATAATACAAAGAATATATATAAAAATGAGTTACACAAATTGATGCGATATCAAAAGATGTGAAGATGGATTGTGGAGTGTTATGAAACGTAAGTAGATCTTGAATAAATACCACATTTCCCCGATGACCCCAGAAAAATTTTCAACTAGAAGAAAATTTTGAGGTTTAAATATAATCCTTGCTCTATCACACAACATCTTTCATACATTCGTCAAACACTCTCATTCAATCACACGTTAGGGGATATAGTTCACATTCAATGACGTATACTCCACAAGGAAATATTTATTAAGATATAACGAAGGCTTATTTATTTTTAATAGGTGTCGTTACCCGCACCTGTTTGAAAACCCTTTAAGAAACTATTTATTTAAACAAGAGGAACTCAAAGAGGAGGAGGACTGAAGTCTATAAGAGGGAAGTCTCAAGTCTATAAGAGGGAACTAGGTTGAGAGGGAACTAGGTTTGAGAGGGAAGGATACAAGAGGGAAGGATACAAGAGGGAAGGATACAAGAGGGAAGGATACAAGAGGGAAGGATACAAGAGGGAAGGAAACAAGAGGGAAGGATACAAGGGGGAAGGATACAAGAGGGAAGGATACAAAAGGGAAAAAAATATATTAAAGAAGACTCCACGCATTTGGCTTATTTTTAAAGAGTTACGGGACCGCTCTTTGCATATAAGGCTTTCCGAGTTATGCAAACCGCTCTTAAATAACACCTCATTCTTTAAGAATAAGATTCAAGGGAATTAAGAAGTTTAAGAAGACTCCACGCATATGGCTTATTTTTAAAGAGTTACGGGACCGCTCTTTGCACATAAGGCTTTCTGAGTTGTGCAGACCGCTCTAGAGGAATACCGCTCTAAAAATAAAACAAAGAGAAAACATAAGGAGGGAAAAAGAAGTTGCCTAATAGGTTTAAGTTCTATCAAAAGTGTGAAGAGAGAAAATGATGATGAAATGGGGCCTGTAAGAGAAACCAAAAGTTAGCCTTTGTATATACTTGTGTAAGTATGCTTTTTAGAATTTAGAGAAGGATGATGAAAGGTCGAGCCCACGTTAAAAAAAAGTGTAGTAAGTAAGTAGAGTGTGGGTGATGGGGTGAGTTCATAAAATTGGGCGCAAAAACAACGTTGCGCCTAATTATTTAAAAGTTGGGCGCCAAACTGTAGCGTTACGTATAGCTCAGTGGAGCTATACGTAAGCCACGTTATTAAAATCAAGATAAAAATTAAATTAAAGCTATAAAAATAAAGGATAAAGAAGTATAAAACTAAAGGGCCGGCTTCGCGCGACGTGGGCAGGTATCCAGCCAGCAGGTCGGGCAGGAAGTTGTAGAATGTCCGAGGTAGATAGGTGAGCAGACACCACGACGGACAAGCAGGCAATCGGGCAGGTAAGGCAGACAGCTGGACGAACTGGAACTCTTCAAACCGTCGTGGTATGCTCGAGAGAGACACGTGAGCAGGCACCACGACGGAGTAGCAGGCATACGGTCAAGAAAGGCAGGCAGGACAGCAGTGAAACGGCTAGTAGCCAGATACGTGGGTAAATCATACACGATATAACACTCACAGTATATATTTTAGAGCACTTCAGAAAATAGTATATTTACATAAAAGTTTCACAGGTTTAAGGCTTTTAAAGAGTTTTAAGAATAGAAAAAGACATTGAATTCCAGTACACAGTATATCCCACTATCGGCGTTCAGACCAGACTCTAGACTGAAAAGAACTGAAGCCCGTTTTTCATTCGATCTCCATTTCTTCTAAATTTCAAATTCAAATCGCCAAAAAGACCAGAGAAATAAAAACGGCTTTACAAAGGCGGGTCAGTCTGCTCTGACCTTACAATAATGTACAACTAGCTTAAGGAAAGGTCTAGGTATTATAGTCCATGGTACCTATGGTATGTCTATGGCTTTAAGAAAATAAAATAGACAGACATATCATGTCAGATGAAAATGTCAGAGTATAAAAAATTCCATAATTTTGCAAATAAGCAATACAAATTAAGTTAAAGAAATAAAGAAACAATCAGAAATAACTAAAAATATGCTTTACAGGTAATAATACAAAGAATATATATAAAAATGAGTTACACAAATTGATGCGATATCAAAAGATGTGAAGATGGATTGTGGAGTGTTATGAAACGTAAGTAGATCTTGAATAAATACCACAAAGTAACCTATTCACTCTTGACTTAAAGACCCCAAGGTTGTAGCTATCAGGAAACAAAGACTCCGGCAGGGAATTCCACTCCTTAGCTGTGCGTACAATGAAAGTATTCGCAAAACGCTTTGTACGTATGGGTGGGATGTCCACCATGTACCGGTGGCGCATTGCCGTACGTCTTGTTGTCCGGTGATGGAAAGGGCTAGGTGGAATCAAATTGTGCAGTTCCATCGCACACTCCCCGAAATGTAACCGATAAAAAACCGACAGACTGGCCACCCAGCGTCGATGTTCAAGGCTCTGGAGCTTTGAGGCGACCAGTGCATCGTTACCGATAAGCCTCTTGGCCCGTTTGTCAATCGACTCAAGTGCATCAAGTTGATATTTGGCAGATCCGTCCCAGAGGTGAGAGCAGTACTCCATGCATGACCGAACTTGCGCTTTATACAATTTGAGCAGCTGTTCAGGCGTGAAGTACCGTCTCACCTTTGCAAGGATCCCCAACTTTTTTGCAGCCAACTGAGCCTTTGCCTCAATGAAAGGACCAAAATTGAGGGTCGATGTTAACGTAACACCAAGAAGGTCGAGATGGTCCGTTATCGGCACGGTTACACCACGGAAAGATGGAGCCGGGCGGAATAAGCTCTTTTTTGCGAAAAAAAGACACGCCTGGGTCTTAGCAGCATTGAAACTGACTAGATTGGCATCGCCCCATTCGGAGACAGCCTCCAAAGACAGGTTCAAGCGCCCAACCATGGCCTGCCGGAGAGACCGGATCTCAGGCCCAGTAGCCCGTGCGCCGGACAAGTATCTCTCACCAACCGTGCTGTCGTCTGCGTACCCAAAGGTTCCGGGTTTTAGCAGGTCATTTATGTGCAGCAAAAACAGTGTATCCGAGAGCACCGACCCCTGAGGGACTCCGGCGTTAATACCTAACTGACCGGACGAGCAGCCATCGATAACCACTCGGATTGACCGATCTCTCAGGAAGTCAGCAATCCAATCACACAGACCACTAGGCAGACCGAAGGAAGGAAGCTTACCAATAAGGCTCTCATGCCAGACCCTGTCGAAAGCCTTCGAGATGTCAAGGGAGACAGCAAGCGCTTCCCCATGCCTCTCGATGGCCTCACTCCAGATGTGAATGGCATACGCTAGAAGATCCCCAGTTGACCGATTTCGGCGGAAGCCGTATTGGCGGTCACTGAGGATATCGTTGTCTTCTAGGTATGCCAGGAGCTTATTGTTCAGCACACGTTCCATACTCTTACAGAGGATGGACGTTACCGAGATGGGTCTGTAGTTGGCCGGGTCAGCCCGACTACCCTTTTTGGGCACGGGCTGAACGTTAGCTTGCTTCCAAGCCTTCGGCACCTTTCCAGTCACTATCGAAAGGCGATATAGGCGTGTCAGGATTGGAGACAATTCAGGCGCACTAGTTTTTAGTACAATTGCCGGTATCCCATCGGGGCCACTAGCTTTGTTCACGTCAAGGTTACGCAACACCCTAAAGACTTCTCTCTGATGGATGCAAATATCCGACATACTCGTCCCACATCCAACAGGAGACGGAGGGGGCCGCGCGCCATCAGAGTTCAGACGTGAAGATTCCGCAAAAAGGGAGGCAAACAAGTTTGCCTTGTCCTCGGCGGAGTGGGCCAGTGACCCATCGGGTCTCAGCAGTGGTGGTAGTGAGGGGCGACAGAAGTTTGATTCAACCGACTTAGCCAGGGACCAAAACGCTTTGCTACCAGCAGGGTATGAAGCTAGTTTGTTCCCGATTCTGCTAATATGGTCAAAACGTGCCCTTCGCATCGCCTTTTTGCAGGACTTGGCAGCCCTATTGAAGGCTCTCTTCTTCTGAATAACGTCACTGGCTTTGTGCACACGAGCGTCGACCCATGCCAGGTAAGCCTTGTGTTTAACTGCATTTGCGCGGTTGCACTCGGCACCAAACCATGGTCGTTCAACACCGGACAGCGCTACGTCAGAGAATGGAATGTAGTACTCCATCCCCTGCCGCAACACATCAGTGACGGCGTCAGCGCATGACGATGGATCTTCCGAAGAGAAGCAAGTGGGCCGCCAAGGATAGCATGCGAAGAAAGATCGCATCCCATCCCAATCTGCTGACCTGTACCATATATTACTCATCATATATTATTATTACCATATATTACTCATCATTTATTATTCATCATATATTAAACAATGTGTCAAGCCTCCTGCACATCTTTATAAGTTTTTCTTTGGCCCAAGGACATGTGTTACGTTTACTGAAGCTGCAACTGAGAATACACACAAACACATTCGCGACGGACTTTGATTTTTATTTTATTTTTTATTAATTATTAGTTTGAATGTGTACGTTAGTTTTAATTTTACCCTGTTAATCTGCATAAGAATAAATTGTAATTCCTCCCCGGAAGAGAGCACTGGCTCCTGTAACACAGGTCAATCACCTAAATGCTGTCTCAGTATAAATATACAAACAGTATGGAAACTACCTTCAAACGCTCGAAACGGTACACTCACACAAACATGCGCATCGACGAGAACCCTAAGTGGCTCTCACTACTGGCAGCCCCGCGGACGCTGCTTAGGGGTCTCGTCAGTGCGCATGGTTGTGTGAGAGTGCTGTTTCGATCGTTTGTAGGTAGTTTCCGTACTGTTTGTATATTTATACTGTGACAGCAGTTAGGGAATCCATGTTTTTGTATGTTTTTATGTAAATAAAGTTAAAGTTCTTAAAGTAAATTAAAAATCTCAATAATACTTTGTCCGACCCAGGAATCAAAGCTAAGACCTCACCCACAGCAGTAGCGCTAACAGAAACTAACTCTATATGTTACGTAGCTATGTAGGTCTGTATAACACCGTGTTGAAGTTTACCAAAGTTGCTAGTCCCGCGAGTCGTTCATAAAGCTTATTACAAGAGAGTCTTGTCACCCGCGACGCTTGAATTGTTCATTTTGTAAATTAATTATTGTGTAAACTTTGCCGCGTTTGCTACACTAGGCACCTTTAAGCTAAAATAAGCTAAATATTGAAATACAATTTAGGACTGGTCTGGTTATTCTGAACTTGTCAATAAAAACTGGACCAGTTTTTGTTAAACAAAGGGCACGCAGTCAATAATCATAAGCACTCTATTAGCCTACCCTAATTCCAAATATCTAATTATGGGGTAATTATGGGGTCTAACTTGATGCAACTTAATATCAGTATTTTTTTTTTTTCGAACTTGCCACCAGCAGCCGTATTGCGTAAGTGCGCAAAGAGTTTAAACTCTATCCAACCGACCAAATCGGCCAATCACACACACACCACAGCGCGTCATTTATCTCGCATGTGATTGGTTGATTTGGTCGGTTGGATAGAGTTTAAACTCTTTGCGCACTATCGCAATACGGCTGCAGGTCACCTGTTCGTAATAACAAATAGGTTGCCCAAGATTTGCCAGTCAAGCCCTTTCATTCCTAATATACCAGATTTCTAAAATGGTTGATACCCATTTGAACATTATTTGTTTTCCACCGTCTTCACAGCGTAGTTATTATAGGCCAAACAATATTTGTGAACTAGACAACTATTTAAGTCAGATTTACAAGATTTGTTTCACCGGGCATTGGAAAACTTGAATGATTTAAATATCCCACATAATTATCATGGGACAAGGGCAGGCAGATGATGATGTAAACTAGTAACATAATTCGTAAAATGTACCTGTTTCACCGTCCTTGCTACCAAAAACGGCCATAATTCGGCCACATTACTTGGTCTTTTAATTCCCATATAATGGCCACAGCATCTTCCCTCAATTCCACTTAAAGTCGAACAAGAAGCGGCATAAATTCCGCATCCTCCTGCTACGCATTCATGGGTATAAGCGAATTCCGTTATCGGGTATAAATCAAAATCCGAATACTTCCGAGTGGTCTTAGAACCAATGCCCTTCTACAGCTCAAAAAGTAATTGTCGTTCAAAAATTGGCTTTATATTCTAAGTCATAAGGTTTATGGGTAATTTTGTTGTGTGATTGTATGTATTGTTAAGATATAAACAATTTCTTCAAAGGAAACAAATTGTTCGCAATTCAATTACTGTAATGGGCGTAGGATCGCGGTGCCCGACTCGCGATAGAACAATGATTGACGATATCGTTCCATACAAATACAATTTTTGCGCAACTTCGATGCACTCTCGAGGATTGTATGTAGAACAATGAAATGTATTGTTATAGTTTCAGTAAGAAATAAATATTTATGGCAGCTAGGGAGAACTTGCAAGGATAATAAAGTTAAGAATAGCAAACCTATGTCGGATACCAACAACGGATGGTCGAAGGGGCAGAAAAGTTCTGTAGTGGCGATCGAGTACCACAAGACGAAGTGTTGGAAGACCCTCTACGTGGAGCGATGACATGGTCAAGGCAAGGCACTTGGGGAGGCCTATGTCCAGCAGTGGACGTCTTTCGGCTGAAATGATGATGATGATGCAAGTAGACAAGACCTACCTAACAGTCGAACTGTGAATGATAACGATCAGCTGAAAGAGGAAAATGGCGTAAATTAATGTACAAAGGTAATTAACGTAACGTACGGGGAATACTTTTTCAGGCCAACCTGTTCTACCTCTAGTTAACAATTTTTTCATAAAAAATACTTGACTCTCACCTCGAAATGAATTATCGTCCAGGGAATATAGCGCATGTAACATAGAATGACTAAATTAATGGCACAGTTAGAATAATATGTTAAACCCACTGTTATTTTTTATTCAAAATGGCACAGAGTATTTCTAAGGTACTTAAATATATATCCACAGTTTTATTTTTCTCCTCTATCCACAGTTTTACTATCTGCCCGCGGCTTATCCCGCAAAAAAAATGTATTAAGACAAGGGAACACGTACCGCGATAAATACTATCATATGTTTTTCCAGGGTCTAAAACTGTCCCCATACCAAATTTCATCTTAATCGGTTCAGCGGTTAAGATTTAAGGTTAATTAAAGGTTTAAGTCTGAAAAGATAACAGACAGAGTTACTTTCGCATTTAAAATATTATACAGGATGGAATTTTGTAATGCCACCTGAGGGGAAAGTACTCTTAATACTGTATATAGAAAAATTTATTCAAAGAAAACATTCCTTTATTTTTGAAAAGAAAGAAAACTTCATTCAAAGATTTTCGAAAATTCGCTTGTCACACCCGGGAATCGAACCGACTAAAATCTCTAAAAATTACACCTTGTACTTTTATTGTATCGATAGTTAAGGTCAATTATAAGGATGAAATCTCTCTAAGAAACTTGATAAATTAAATGAAAGGAAAACCATGATATATTTATCCAAATATGAGCTCGTGGCTAAACAATAACAGCCGCACTGGTCGATCATTAATGTTAAGCAACGCTTGACGAGGTCGGTCCGTGGATGGGTGACCATTTCAACATACCGAGTTTCCTCCGTGCCTCGGAAAGCACGTTAAGCCGTTGGTCCCGGCTCTCATTTGAAGATCTTTGACAATCGTTACGGGTAGTCAAAAGCTTGAGATTTGACACCAGTCTAGCCAAGGGGTATCGTGTTAGCCAGTTACTGGGTTTTGGAGGTCAGATAGGCAGTCGCTCCATGTAAAACACTGGAGTACCAGTGTTTTACATGGAGCGACTGCCTATCTAGCTGAATCTGGTAAGACTAGAAGCCGACCCCAATATAGTTGGAAAAAGGCTAGGCAGATTGATATAGAATGGATTACCTACGCCACATATAATACAATACTATCACACGCCTTTGTGAATTTAGTATTACAAATTAATAAAATAGAGTTTTTGGTAGACATAAATTACTTTAAGCTTCAAAATAATTTATTTCATCTAATCCGACTATAATCCCTTTCACGAATTTCAATTTATCATTACATTTATCTGTTCGATATGAAATTGAAAAACCAATACTTTCGAATTTTTTGCGAGTTTAAGTAAATAATACTTCTAATAAAAATTCCAATTAAACGGGAATCAATTGAAAGGAGCGTAATGTTGGGCAGTGGTTAAGTCCTGCGAGACTAAAACGCGGGACAATTGCCGGGACTGCAGTGCAGTGGATAACGTCGCAGCCGGCCGGATATAAGGAGCTCTTTTAAATATACTGCTAGGGCTGGTACAGACGGGCGACTATCTGCAACTGTCTTATTGGGGATTTAATTTTGATTTGATTAAATTTCATTTTTTGACTTCAAGCTAAATAATAACAGTCCACTGATTGATCTTCCAGGTTAAGTAACATTTGCTAAGGTCCGGATGTCAAAATAGGCGTCCATCATCCATTACTCGTGTCTCCTGTGCGGGTCACAAATAAATATTTTCCTTTCTTTCATTCTTTTACCTAAATTCCGAAATCCTTCCCCTTGCCTCGGAAAGCACACTTAGCCCTTGGTCCTGTCATTTGATTATCGTACTCGTCCAGTCTTGTCCGAGGAGTATCGTTTCAACCCTCTAGCTGGATTATGTTGGTCAGATATGCATTCCCTCCATGTAAAAAAACTGGTATTCGCCTGAGACTTCCAACGGATTGCCAAGCGAACTTCATGTTGAAAAAATAATTGGGTTTTTGTTTTTATAATAATTTGTATAATTTCAGACTTTTTAGTCTTATTAATCGAATTCTGCAAAATAGTTATGTGGTAAAACGTTATTTATTTTGCAAAAAAGTTACGCTTATCTGGAATTTGTGCCAAAATAGTAGCAGAAAAGTGTTACGATATATATATGATGATGGATGATGATGGTCTATTTAGTAGCTTTCATTTGATACCCATACTGTAATGACAACGAAAAAAAAATTGTATCACCCCCTTTTTTTAGGGTGCGTTGCCATATTTAATAATTGAGATTTATTTTATTTTTTTAAGAGATTGCCCTGTGCGATAAGACCGCCCATTGTACACTTATCTATATAAATGTTTTGTCCTGTAATTCTTTAAGTGGTGTACAATAAAGTATATAATAAATAAATAAATAGCCTATGTCACTCCCACAATTGAGACAAATTCAACGACACCTCACATGTCGTAATCCGTCAAGCCGTTTGGGCTGTAGAACGTGATATAGAAATGGACATACATACATACATATACAAATACGCTCGAAAAACATTACCCTACCGCAGTCGGGTAATAAGACCAGAATTAGGTAGCTACATCCACAAAAGCTAGGAAGATACATCAAATTTTACTTGAAAAGAATTTCTGGAGCATGTGATCGCAGCTACTTCTCTGCTGTAACATCTTCATTAAACCCTTGTCTACCTCATTTGGAGCATGTTTCACTGAGCAACAAGATCCTGACGAGTAGGAAACCTTTACGAAAAAGTAAACATGAGGCGCTTTTCTTTTACCTACATTTGATACGGAAACCTAGTTTGTCGGTCACAAAAATATATCTATACAAATATTATAGAGAGGAAAGATTTTTTTGTTTGTACCGAATAGGCTCCGAAATTACTGAACCGATTTTAAAAATTCTTTCTCCTATGGATAGCTACATTATTTCCGGGTAACAAAGCTTATAATTTATTTAAAAAAAACTAGAGATCCTTATGATAATTGCAATAATGTAACCCAAAGTAGCAAAATTTTGCCTATAAAATTCATTATTTGGCGTGCGCTGACAAAACTATTGATGATACATAACAATTATGTAATACATGATTTATACTCATTATTAACTACAAATAAGTCTGCGAGAGAATATATCTCACTATCATAGTGAAGTCACAATAGTAGCTTTTGTTTTCTTAAATTTAATTAGATCGTCGGTAGAGAGTTTTCTTATCGCAAGACACAATGAAAGTAGTAAATGTGCTATTCCAGATTATAATCTATGTCTGTGCCAAATTTCATCCAGATCGAGCCCTTCTAGCGCAATTGAGTAAATAACACGTATTTTTTATTGTATGTAGCCTCGCACTTGACCACTATCTCACTTGATGGTAAGCAATGATGTGACCGACGGTGACACATCTATCCAAACTTTTACATTTATAATATTAGGGGTTAAAGTATGAAATTGCCAATTTGTACTGAAGAATTGAATCAAAATAATTACCATTATTATCTATACATTGCTGCCATCTAATAGGAAGGTCATTTATGCCTTTGCGATAGAACTCTGGTGATCTAGATTTGACAAACTGTGTGAAAGCATTTTGTACTGCCTCCTGAGTAGGAAACTTTTTATCACGTAGAAAATTGTCCAAATCACGAAAAAAATGGTAGTCCGTTGGAGCAAGGTCTGGCGCAAATGGAGGGTGACGAATAGTTTCTAATTGCAGTTCCTGTAGAGTTAAAACGGTTGGTCGTGATGTATGAGGTCTTGCGTTATCATGGAGCAATAATGGTGAAGATCGATTCATGAGTCGGGGCTGTTTCTCTGCTAGTTTTGCTATCATTGTTCGGAGTTCGGCACAGTAGACATCTGCCGTTATTGCTTGACCAGATTGGAGAAAGCTATAGTGAATAACACCATGCTGAGACCACCAAACAAATACCATTCATTACCTTTTTATTGGTAAGCTTTGCTTTATTATTACGGTTATTTTTACTGTAGCGCCATTTGACCTGGGGTCAGCCATTGCATTTTTCGCTTACGGTCACAATTCGATCCAATATTCCTTCATTTCTGTATCGTTTCAACAAGGAAACATAAGTTTCAACACGCGTTTCTTTCTGCAGATCAGGCAAATCATGAGGCACACATTTTAATTTTTTTTTTTTTTATTGATTTGACACAAATGAGTCAATATTGTTAGTAAGGTAACGTTAAATCATGCCGATAATTCCTGGGTGGTTTGGCTCGGATCGACTTCTACCATCTCTTTTAATTCATTGTTATTCACCTGTATGAGCGGTCTTCCAAAATCAAAGTTTCCATCACGAAAGCCTTTATTTAAACCAAAATCGCACGGTGCGTTCATTAGCAGTTCCCTCTCCAAACGCAACATTGATATTGCGAGCTGTTTCTGCCGCGTTAGTTCCGCGTCGGAACTCGTATTCAAAAATCACTCGAATTTTCGAAGTATCCATCTTTCTTGTCTAAGCTGAATAAAAAAAAACAATTGAAAGTCAATAATCGATTTGCACATTTTTTTAATTTAAAAGAAGAATTTCATAGGTATCATGTGAAAAAAAGTTTCACTCAAAAATCTCAAACCATGAAGGTTCTATGTCAATTCGAAATACCTATTAAAATAAAACGGCAATGTCATACTTTAACCCCTATTATTAGTAAGATACAATAATATATATTTATATTTAATTGACCTAGTTATATTGACATTTATTTCAAAGTTCGAAATTATTTTTCTCGTGGCTTTTCTCCTGTGGCCAATACTACAGGTACCGTAAAATTTATCAGGATAAAAAGTAGCAATTGCGATAGTGATAAGTCCTAGTATTCCTAATTACCTAATCCTATAGATAACTTTTTACAAACATATAAATAAACAAACAGTTCAAATATTAGATAAGCAGAAGATGTGGCTTTGTCAGCATAACCGTTTTTGAAAATACTTTTACAAATGTAACTCATTGTTCTGAAGATAAAATAGGTAGGATTATTGTTTACTTAAAAAGTTAATATAAACTAAATATTTCGAACCAATTTAAACAGGGAGTCAGTGATAGCGTGATGGGAGACAGGACGGTATGGTAGACGAAAACGTGTTGCGCCGACCCCAAGTACCATGAGACAAGGGCAGGAAGATGATGATGGAGCACAAAAATATTAATAGAAAATACTGCAATAATTTTTGACAAAACATATCGGAAAACCAACAAATTTTAATGTACGGTGTTTAAAAATGAATTCTACTTTATTTAATAAATCGCCTATTTATCGTAAGTTACAAATTATTATATCAAAGGTCAGAAAGTGACACAAGATAAAAGATCGGGTTAATAAGGTTACTAAATAATTATTTATTTAATACGACTAAACTTATCTACGAATGTCTTCGTTGGCGTATGAACCCTGGGCGTACCTTTGTTTGAATATGCCACTCCCTTCTTGACACAATTATTGAATTACGACTTATATATAATTTAAACGGGCGCACGATTGGCGCAGTGGTTGAGCGACTGACTGCTGCGCTGCGTGTTGCGGGTTCGATTGCCGCACGAAACAAATATTTGTATGACCTACAGATACTTGCTCTTGCTTTGGGTGTTGTGAATGTGCGTTTATGTTTATAAACTCACCCACGATACATGAAAAAATTCCTAGAGGGGCAAAGCTTAATTTAAAAAAAAAAAAACTCCCGGCTGCCCGTAACATTTTTTTTCTTGGACACTTTTAGTCACTCCTCACAATCTAGCCTCAATAATCTGGCTATGAAATTGTCGTCGAAATCGTTCCAGTCTTTTCTGAGATAAGCTGAAACAAAGACGTGGATTGACAAAAAATTTAACAATTAGTTTTTTGGTATACTTACCGTTAATATTAATAATGATGCATTTAGTAAAAAGCTAATATTTTAACATTATATAATATTAATATAGAATAATTAAAACCTAATACGCGTGTTTTCTTTGTAATTTGGTTCATTTCAGATGGAAATAACTATATGATTAGCTTAATGATGTGTTTAGATGTTGTTAAATGTTATGTTTAGATTAGATTAAGTTTTTATTCATTTAATAATAGACTGTGTCAATTTTGCAATAAATTCTAACGTGTATACGTTTCTACAAAAAACATTACTTGGTATTTAAATATAGTTCTAGATCTAAGGTATGTGATACAATTTACGATGTTTTCTTTTAAATGAGGAATTTTGCAAGCTAATAAATTTAGAAAATCATTCAAAATATTTTAAATTATTTCCTTCATATACCATAAACTCTTGAGGCCTCACAATTTTGCCGAGAACACCAGACATCATCAAATTAATATCAATATACATACCTTAAACGGTATCGACCCTTAACAGAGCAAGATATTATCATCAAAAACGATTTCAAATCTCCCTTCAGCCAGTTAGTAGTTAGTTCAATTTGCTACAAAGGGAAACTTGTCCGTGTAACCTAATCCCATAACATCAATGGAGTTTCTTATGTCAAACGGTACAGTTTCCTATTACCATTAAAGTAACTTGATTAGGGAACCGCTAGACGGACGACGGGCTCGGCCGCACGAACGTCTGTGTGAACGCGTCCTAACGTGCGGTAATAGGCTCTCGCAGACAGCCGCAAGGCGAGGTTGCGGCAACGACGATGCTACAACTTTTTTAATTGAAAATTTTATTTTCTATGTTTAACATTTTTAGAAGTCAACTGATTTTCGTGTTCCCGTGTAACCGATTGACTACTCAGTATTATTATTTGTCGCAATATGTGGCTAAATGGACATATTTTAAATAAAATTTATATGAAAACGCATTCTAGCAGTGTAGCTTTTACCTGTCTGCGGGAAGATTTTCTTGGAGTGTGAAAGCGGCATTAGCTACGCGACTGGATTCCTTTCGAAAGGTTTTACGGTTTACATTTTTGTAGATAGTTTCTTTTATTAAATCTAACCTCGGTTGTGCTTGTTTTTAGTTTTATATTCGATTGTAGTTGTTTACAATATTTCTTCTCTAACATACTTTTCTTAGTAGGTACATGCCCTTGCTAAACTTCTTTGTGTCACTTTATACCTTAGTAAGTATTCAGTAAAACAAAGAGGTAGGGTTGGATAAGTACCTAGACTTAATTTATTAAATTAAGTTTTATTTATTTGTTTCATCCTCATCACATCAGCTAACATCAGCTACAGGAGTGCGCCCAATGTGATAAATGCACTTATCCTAATGTATACTACTCTTCGGCCTGCCGTTGCCTCATGATACGCATACCGTACCGTCCCATTCACCTTCACGCTATCACTGAATCCCTTTTCATTCATATCACTTCTCACACAGTTCACCCATCTTTTCTTTGGCCCTCCCTGTTCACCTGTTCATACTTGTTAAACTTTGCACTTCAAAGTCAGAGTTTAAAAATACTACAGACTTGAGAATCTCCTCTTTATCCTATTTATTCTCCTCTTTTTTTCTCTGTTTTTTCTTTCGGTTAAAAAGGGCTTTCCAGTTTCAAACACACTTTTTAAAGATACGTGTAATAATTATAATTGATTGAAACCTCCTGTTCAGATTAGCATGAAATATATTCACCAAATTCTGAATGTATAACAGATGGTTGAATAAAATAATATTAAAATGCCTGTATAACGAAAGAGCTACAGTATTATTTGCAATGGAAAGCACACCACAATAAAATGTGAAATATGGCCAATGTATACAATTTGTTTCAATTTATTCAATGCTATTTACCTGATGTTTAACAAGTATTGAAAACTGGAAAATACATACATAAACTCACACTGTTTCCCATGGGGGAAGGCAGAAACTACAAAGCGATCCTTTCATATTTATTATTCCTTTCCTTCCTTTGCTTAATTTTTTCAATTCTTTTCATCGTACCTATAATATAGTAGGCGTACCTATAATATCATTCAATTATGAAAGAAGTTAACTTAAATTGGATACTAATAAAGCTGTTTATTTCCGAAATTTGGGCACATAATAATATGCACATTTTTTGCTCATAAGAAATGTTTGGAGTTTAGAAGTTTAGAAGATGTTCCGTAGTTAGGCGTGCCTTTTGGCATAGACTTCCTCCAACTCCCTCCATTTGTGCTCTGTCCTCTGCAACTCTAGTCCAACATGGCCCCCTAATTATGCGGATATCGTCTGCCCATCTTGTTTTTGGACGTCTCTATTTTTTAGTTCTGTCTCTTAGATACCATAGGGTCTCTTGTTTGCTCCATTTGTTATTTTTGTGTCCTGTCCAGCCCCATTTTAAATGATCCGTGACTTTTTTCCTTATTATGTCAAAATTATAATTTTGTACGGTAGTTTAATTTCTAGCATACTTCTCTCCATTCTTTTCAGTGCCTTATGACATTTTGCTAGTTTGTCCCCAAGCTTGTCTGTAAGCGACACAATTTTGCATCCATATGTTATGCATTGTAGAATGCAACTGTTGAAAGTCTTCCTCTTAATATGCATGCCTGTCTCTGCTCTTCATTACGTCCTTCATGGACCAGCATTTTTTCCGTCCGCAGGCTATTCTTTAACTTCTTCTTCTTTTTCGCTTCGTTAACTTCTTTGAAAAATTAGTCATGAGGGGAGATCATTTTGTCTTAGGGAAACAATACATTCACTAGAATTAATATTTGTTTCGGGATATTTACTATGTGTAAGTTCTAATGATTGGTACCATGTCAGCTTAAAAACTAATATATTCACTCATGCATAGTTCTTTCCATTAACTTTTATAATAATAATAATAATAAGCCTGATATAGTGGCGGTGGACCAAATCGAGAGGCGTGCAATGATTGTTGACATTACCGTCCCGCATGACGGGAACCTCGTGAAAGCCGAGAAAGATAAGAAAATCAAGTATCTTGACTTGGCTCGCGAGGTTGTCGACATGTGGGATGTGGACACAGCGATCATTGTACCGATAGTCGTGTCAGCCAATGGCTTAATAGCCACGAGCCACGACCTCGACCAACACCTTAGAAGGCTCTCGTTAGGCGGCTGGGTCAAGGGCCTGATCCAGAAAGCAGTATTGCTGGACACGGCTCGTATTTTTAGGAGGTTCCTCTCTTTGGAGCCCTGACCGCCGGTAGCTTGGACCCTGTTCCCGATACCGGTGGGCCTCTATTTTCTATATTTTTAAATGTTTTTACTTTTTAATTTATTTTATAAAAATATTTAAAAATTTAAATAATTAAAAAAAATAATAATAATAATAACGCCACGTAGCAGGTGGCGTTCTGTAGTTTCTGCCTACCCCCATGGGAAAAAGGCGTGAGTTTATGTATGTATGTATTTAAAAATTTACAAGATAAGAAATTTAATGAATAAAGGAGATAATAATAAAATCGTTTATTCAGGCAAAAATTATGTTTGCTTCTGTGGAGTTAGTCATCAGCTTTGTTTTGGTCGCATTCATTTCTAGCCCTACTTCTGTGCTCTTGTCCGCTAGGGTTCAGCATGGAAGAAAGCGCATGTTCTGCCTCTACCCAAAGTTCCTAAACCCTCTTCAGTTTCCCAGTTCCGTCCAATTTCCATTCTTCCAATCCTATCTAAAGTCCTTGAGAGTGTTGTTAATAATCAGCTGTCCCATTACCTCTCCTCTAATAGCCTGCTAAGTCCCTTCCAATCTGGATTTCGTCCTGGCCACAGCACTGTATCGGCCCTGGTTAAAATGAGGATTTGAGCAGTGCTTTTAATTCAGTTGATTTTGACATCCTCTTAGGTATCCTATCCTCTCTTAATGTATCCCTTTCTGTGATCGCGTGGTTCAACTCTTATCTTCGGGGTCGTTCGCAATCGGTTCGCTCAGAGGGGGCTTCCTCTGACTGGTGCGATCTTTCTGCGGGTGTTCCTCAGGGTAGCGTCCTTTCTCCTCTTCTTTTCTCTGTTTTTATTACCGCTATCACTAAGGTCTTATCTTCACACTATCATCTCTATGCAGACGACTTGCAGCTTTATCGCCACTTCAAACTCGAAGAGCTTACTGGATCTATCGATGCCATCAATAATGATCTTAAAATATCTATCAGTGGGCTAAAAGTTTTGGACTTTTAGTAAACCCAACAAAATCACAAGCTCTCATTATTGGTGGCAGATATTTCCTAAATTTGTTGAGTAACCAGTCTCTCCCTCCTATTCTGTACGATTCCGTCCCAATAGCCTACTCCAAGAAAGTTAAAAACTTAGGTGTTTTCCTAGACTGCAACCTATCTTGGCAGGTTCACATTGCAGAAGTGAGCAGGAGGGTGTTTTGCTCGTTTCGTCGTCTCTGAAACGTCTCCAGAAGTTCCTGCCTTTCTCGACTAAAGTTACTCTTGCTCAGTCTCTCCTTCTTCCTTTTCTTGACTATGCTGATGTCTGCTTCATTGATGCGACTGAGGAACTCCTTGATAAGCTCGAACGTTTGCAGAATTTGTGCATCCGCTTCATTTTTGGCCTCCGAAAGTACGACCATGTGTCGGAATTTCGGGAGCGGTTGAAGTGGCTGCCTATTCGGCAGCGTCGAGATACGCACACTCTTTCTTTACTCTTTTCTGTACTTCATAATCCTGCCTATCCTTTGTATCTTCGTAAACGCTTTGAATACCTTCTACCGAGAGGAAAACCTTGTCGTTTGTCATCATCTCTTCTCCTTCGTTTTCCTCCCCATTCATCAAGTCGTTACGATGGATCATTTACTGTGCGTGCTGTCCGCTTTTGGAATACTCTACCTCACTCTATACGGGATAGCCATTTGTTAGAGGTTTTGAAGAGAGGAATAAAGTGTTATTTCCTGTCAGCATGACGCAAAGTTTTTGGTTGTATTATGTAATATATATGTATTAGTTTATACATTGTGTGTTGTACACGTATTTGTGTAAGTTTATTTAGTATGTAAGAATTTAAAATATTAAGTGTTTTTATAAATTTTGTTGTGCACTTGTATGTACTGTCCTTGTTGGGAATTCTACCCAACACTTCGGGCGGCCGGAGCGCGCAGTCAACGCTGCACACACATCTGCGTGACCCACACGGCATCGGTGTGTGGGTGCACAGCGCGGCGGCGACGCGGCACGGCTCGGCGGAGACTCGCTACCACGGACTCCACCGCGACAGTCGACACCTCTTCCTAATCTCTCATTGTTTGTCCGGGACAGTTTACTGTACTTTAAATAATATAACGCCTTTAATTCCAACCGCCTTTTTATACAGTCCACTCAGCTCTTCATCCACGAGCTAACATTGGTCCTTCGAGCCGGATTCAAATAATAAAGTTAGTTAACCGTAGCTTGCCTTGTTTACGTTCACAATAACAAATTTATTGTTGCCACTTATTTCTTTTCCTTATTTACAAAGCAGAGATTGCACCTTTATTTACGTACAATCAATCTTGTCGACTTCATCTGCAGTTGTGCACGAGCCAGTCTTCTCGCGCCTGTCACTGCGCCATCTAGGTATTGGTCGGAATCCACAATACACTTTCTTTCGTCAAATTAAGCGACGTTCAGTTGGGCACCTGTCTCAAAGTCCAGTACTATGGCGGCCTGGTTAAAAAAACACATCCAGTTGGAATATGTACTGCGGCCCGCATGGAAGCCATGCTGAGCATCGTTGAGCTGCGAAACTACTTGTGAGTGGATAGATGAACACAACGCTAACTCGAAGACTTTAGCAAATGCTGACAGTACTACTGGTCTATATCCACTGATGTCTGTGCTTAGGGCACCTTTCAGTACCGGAGTAACCCTGGTCAACTTCCAGCAACTTGGATAAGCTTGACCAGATTTTTAGACCAGGAACCTTTACTAAAGAAGAAACCAAATAATTTTATTGCTACTTACAGTGATACAAAATATCTTCATTCTTTCATGAGTCACAAAGAACAAAGGAAATCTTAGAAACTTCTGAAAACGGTTCGAATCCGGATAATCCGCTGGTAGCAACCTACACCTAAACTTAGAGCTACAATATTTAGTTTCCAGAATCTTTTTGGCACGGCGGGTTGTGCTGGGGCGGCTGCTGCTGGTGCAGAGAACTTAAAACGGCGCAAATATAACAAACTTATGGGAAGTTAGTGGAACAATAGGTCCATGGGGTCCGAGTGCGCATCGTTTTTTTTTGAAACATTAGCACAAAGCTCATCATCTCTTTACGTGACCAAGAGTCCCATCTTTGTAAATAGGTTTGTTTTTTTTAGAATATTCATTTGTACATGTTAATATATTTACAGTACCTATAAGTTGAAAAATTATATAAATTATTGAATATCATTTCGGATTTTAAGAATATAAAAGTGTTAATTAATAAAGCAAATAATTCGCACATTTCATTCACTGGTATAACTAAATGTAACATCAACACAGAACTAAATCAAAATCCTCTCAATTTAATTTTCTGTTCGCTCCAAACTAAATTGAAATTACAAACCTGGCATCACACAGGTTGTGCCTTCATTTCTCGTTTGTAGCAAATTGTTTCAAACACAGAGACAACACTACCTATTAAAATGAAAGATAGAAAATGCCCGCAAGCTGCCTCGTTTGTGTCATGGTCGCAAGCGTTAACTGCTGAGTGTAATGTCTTAGGATTGATGCCCGGGTCGGGCTGGGGATTATCGGTGGCAAATCAAATCAAATCATTGTTTATTTGCTCAAACTTGAGTATCATACAAACACAAAAGTAGTACCTGTTAGTGTAGTAGTTAGTAGAATCATAACAAAATAGATCATTTTAGAATATCATGATGCAAGATTATTTATTTCTCCAAACATGAGGATACATATTCTCTACTCACATACATAATCATAATTCACGCTAAGTCTTGTCCTTCCTCTTTCGATTTGCTTCCCACTGATGAAGATGAGGTTCGTCAGTGTATCCTAAATCTAAAAAAAGTCAATTCAGTTGGACGAGACAATATCTCAGGAGCTTTTCTTAAAAGATACCACACTATCCTAGTCCCGCCCTTAACGTACATCTTCAACTTAATGTTCCACAGTGGTGTTTTTCCCAAGGAATTTAAATTTGCTGAAGTAATCCCAATCTACAAGAGTGGTGCCAGAGACTGTGTCAACAACTACCGACCCATCTCTATACTTTCTACTCTGTCTAAACTAGCTGAAAAACTTATTAACAAGCGTCTAATTAACTATCTTGAGACGAAATCCTTGTTGTCAAAATCTCAGTTTGGTTTTAGAGCTGGAACCTCGACCAATGATGCGGTTCACGAGTTGATCGATCATGTTGTTGATAAACTAGACCACAAAAAGAAAGTGATAGCGATATTCTTGGATTTAGCTAAAGCTTTTGACACAGTCTCTGTTCCACTCCTACTTAATAAGCTACAAAGTATGGGGATTCGTGATACACAGCTCAAACTACTTGGGGATTACCTTGCTGACAGGCAACAGAGAGTTAGAATAGGAGAATTCACTAGTGATGACTTACCTATTTGCTACGGCGTTCCTCAGGGTAGTGTGGTTGGGCCCACGCTTTTCCTCACCTTCATCAATGACCTGTGTGATCTGCTACTAAAAAATGGCAAAATTGTCACATTTGCGGATGACACTGCGTTGATCTTCCATGGCGACAGTTTGGATGAGGTTTACAGCCTCGCTCAATCTGGATTCAATACTGTAACTTCTTGGCTCATTAACAATGACCTCACTTTCAATGTCAGCAAAACCAAAGTTGTACCATTCTCTATTAAAAACATCTCATCCTCAGTTCACGAAAATTATAACATCAAAGCCCATTACTGTTCATCTTTCCACTCTTGTTCCTGCAGTCGATTAGAAATAGCATTTAGTATAAAGTACCTGGGAGTCATGATTGATAGTTCTCTCAGCTTCAAACTCCACCTGGACCTACTATCTTCCAGAACTCGAAAACTAATTTTCATTTTTAAAAATTTAAGTCGTATTGCAGATAAAAATGTAATTAAAATGGTTTACATGGCCCTGTGCCAATCCATTCTCACTTATTGTATTACTTTATGGGGTGGCACTTGTAAAACTAACTTAATAAAACTGGAAAGAGCTCAAAGAGCGGTACTAAAAGTAAGCCTGTCGTTACCTTTCTTCTTTCCTACCAAAGATCTGTACTTGCTCTCTGATGTGCTGACAGTAAGACAACTTTTTATTCTGTGCTCAGCTCTAAAACAACATTCTTTATTTGGCTATGATCCACTACTTAATGCAAACAAGAGAGTCAAACACAGGGTTTGCCCAACACTCACTAATCGTAACACTGCCTTCTCACGCAAATTCTTTGAATTTCTTGGTGGACATCTTTATAATAGAATAAATAAGAAGCTAACAGTTTACCCTCTTACAAGAGCCAATTGTAAGAGGGTTATTACTGCCTGGCTTAAGTCGCTCAATTACGATGACACTGAAAGTCTGCTTATTGTACCATCCTAACCAACTGCGTATGCTGTCACCTCTTTCACCCCACACACACGCACTCACACACACACTCACTCTGTCCCACACACACTCACTCAGACGCATACACGCTCCCTCACACTCGCACTCACACACACACTCACTCTGTCCCACACACACTCACTCAGACGCATACACGCTCCCACACACTCGCACTCACACTCGCGCACACATACTCACGCACACATACTCAAATACACACTCACTCAATTTAGTTCCTCTCACCCACTTTGTACCACCATAACAGCAACAACCTCACTCACCTAGCTTAATCCCTCTTAACTATTACTTCTTACTGATGTTGTATACACTACTGTCATCTATTGTCCGGAGTCTGGAGAGGCTGGTAATCTGTCATACAGGTCTCCTAGTACAGAAACCAGTCTCTCACATAGATCACAAGAATTTTCGCTAATGTTTTGTTTGTTTTTTTATATTGTCTGTAAAATTCTATGTGAGAGAAGAACAATAAACTTTATTATTATTATTATTATTTTAATCAAATCATGCATATTGTTCTATTACATATTTGGATCAGCAATGTTTGGCCATTGTGGGTCAACCCAAAAAAAATGTTTTGCTTCCATTATGTACATACGGAGGTAAATATAAGTAACAAAAACAATAATGGACCCTGTCGCGCACATCAAAATGATTTTCTTACTGAAGTTTGTAGTTGATGCGGCTCGGAGACTGCATTTAAAGAGTTTTGATTCTGGAGAAATGGGGTGTGTTATATGACTCCAGTTATCTTAAAGTCCTATTTAATAAACAGCAAAAGAAAGAAAAAGTGCTTATTGTCACATAAGCTGACATGCTTATAAATTATGCTTAATAAATCCTTATAGGTAGAATAATAATGCACGCCTCTGCTTAACCCGTCAGGGAATACCGGTGTGGTGTTATGTAGATAGAAAAATCCAGGGCAGTCGTCGGCTGGACGCCGATGTATGTAAATCCCTTGAGTTCAGAATGTCGTTTAAGTGAAACAATATGGGTAAGGGCGTGTACACACGGGACCGGTTGTTTTTTCGCAGTCGTTATGGTAATGGTAATGTCGTCGTTCGCTCGCGGTGGACTGCGAATGGGAGGGGACATTAACTTTTGTGGAGGGGTAGAAGAATGTGCGGATAGGTCGTAGCTGTTTAGTGTTGGCCTTGAACCTATTTATTACAATGGTGTGACGTCACGCATTCTTTTATACAGCTTTGGGTATGTTTGAAAATCTAGGTATCAGCTTCATCTTTTAAATATCCCGATTCTTACAGTATAAAAGTGCCAGTAATTTGTTTATTTATTTATATTAAAATCAATTGCTGTTCGTTAGTTTTGCTAAAAGTCAAAGAAAACCTACCCGATCTGTTTCTTTTTTATTTTATTCGCTCGAGTAAAGTTTTAAAAAAATAGGGTAAACCGTAGAATTTATAGTTTAGATACAAAGTTCACCGAGTTTGAAATAAAAGCTTTAAGTTTGACTGAAATCACAATGCCAGCACATTATTTAATCTTTTTAATCATTAAAAATCAACGTTTAATCAGGTATTTTACTCAACTTATTAAGATAAAAATTCCATTTACTTTTAATCCGAATTCAAAACAGACTTCATCGATAAAAGTTTAAATTATCATCTTTGTTCGAATTCAATCCGAACCAATTGTCAATTTGCAAAGTTTAGAGTTAAAGTTAGTGGATTATGGGTGACCTCTCCGGTGGGTGCAGACCCTAGCCTGGGACTTAGTTAGATTTCTTTATTACGCAGACAGGCTGATTTATGTACTTTATTGACTTTTTATTTGGTTTTGCTCAAACTAAATAGCAAGTTTCTTGTGAGACGGCTGCGGAATAATAATTGCAAAGGGTTTGGCCGCGGCTCGGGTTTATTAGTCTTAGAATTTAATGCTAGAACAAAAAGAAAATTAGAACAGAAAACGTATGACTGTGATTTAGAGAGATCTAAATTTGAATTTGATTGTTGGTATTTCATTTATACGAGTAATTATTAAATATAAACCGAATGTTTTTATTGTTATTAAAAAAATAGCAAAATATGTTAATCTTTAATTAAGAATGTTGTGCATATTATTAAGGGTGAAGGAAAACAGCGTGAATAAACCGGCATGTCCTAGAACTAAAAATTCAAAGACATGTGACATCCACCAACCCGCACTGGGGCCGCGTGGTGGATGACGGCCCATTCCCTCTCACAGAGAGGAGGCCGGTGTCTCAGCAGTCAGCACATTAAAAAACCGGCCAAGTGCGAGTCGGACTCGCGCACCGAGGGTTCCGTACAAACCTCAGCTTAAAGGTATTATAGACCTGAGTATTTGAATGTGAATTTCAATACCTCTACGCATACATGAGAAAAGGGGTAGTAAGTTTTAAATTATTAAAAATATTTTATAATATGATGTAACTAAAAATTTACTGTTTTCTGTTTTTTTACGGGTTTCGGTGTGCTATAAGACGTTGCTTCGTACCAAATTTCAAGATTCTGAGTTCACGGGAAGTACCCTGTAGTTTTTGATTTCCTTGCGATTGTGGAAATTTGTGGCATAAACGGCTTGATTTTTTTACAGCTTTAAGGGACAGTAGACTTGAGTATTTCATATAAATTTCAGCTTGATACCTCCACGCGTTCCTGAGAAAAAGGGTCTTGACAGACAGACGGACGGACAATAAAGTGATTCTATAACGGTTCCGTTTCTTCCTTTCGAGGCACGGAACTCCGAAAAGGCTGTTGATGATGATGATGATATTAAGAGGTTATCGACCCGCGATTAAACGGAAAAAGTGTCATTTCACGAAATGGATTACACAACTAAAATCGATATCGGCAAGTTAATTGGTAAAGAAAACTGGCAAACATGGAAATACAAAATTTCGATTATGCTGGATGGAACGGAGAATGCGATGGCAGCCGTCGAAGGCAAATTGAAAGAACCAATACCTGTTGATCAATCGGAAGGTGACGTCGCTGTCAGCACTTATAGTTCGGCTCTAGCCAAGTATAAGAAGGCCGAAACTGGCGCTCTTCTGATGCTAACCACTAACATGTCGGAAGACACACTGAAGAAAGTAATGAGATACAAGACCGCACGCGAAGTCTGGCAAGAATTGCACAGATTATTCGACGGGCTAACGGAAGATAGAGCATATAATTTATGTCTAGAGTTCTTTGGACTGAAGCACGATAAAGTGGATGACATACCCACTCACATGGCCAAATTAAAGAACCTCTGGAATGAGTTGAAGGCGGAAGTCTCGAAGATTGACGCTACTGCTAAACTTCCCGAGATGTTTCTCATTTGCAAGGTGTTAGATACGTTGGATGAAAGGTACCTCAACTTCAAGTCAAGCTGGCTCATGCTTAAACAGACTGAGAAGACCATAGATAGTCTGACGACTCACCTTTGTGCATTCGAAAGAGATTTGGGCAGCCAAGAGATTCCCAAACAGGAAGCGCTAGTGGCAACACCAAATGAGCGTCCTGCCAAGCATGACAAAGACAAGGAGCAACTGATCTGCAACTACTGTTCTAGGAAAGGACACAGAGTGCGCAATTGCAAGAAGTGGATTAGAGATGGCAGGCCACCAAAATCTACTCAAGAATCATCAGGAACAGGCTCAAAGTCCAAGCAGGTGCAACACATCTCGCTAATGGTAAACGCATGTACTACAGGACAAGCTCAAGATCGAGAGAACTGGTTTGTCGATAACGGGGCAACAACCCACATCGCAGTACGGAGCGACTTCTTCAGCGATTTTCAAGAATTTGATATAGACCACACAGTAATTACAGCTGACGGAAGCACAATTCCTGCTGTAGGAAAAGGCGCTGTGGTGGTAGAAACAAATGTAAATAATAAAAGAGAGAAGATAACACTTAACGATGTGTGGCTCGTACCAAATCTGACCAAAAATCTGTTCTCACCGTTGGCAGCGCAAGATAGGATGCAAAATAGCCTATTCACATCAACGACTAGACAGTGCAAGCTCGATATTGAAGGCACTACTAGAATTGTTGGCAAGAGAGTACCCTTTGGCGGACTCTATAAACTAGAAATGAAGGCGGTCATGCCCACTAAGCAAAAATCAATAGAGGTCAATGCCATCAATGGTACGAACATGCTGCAGCTATATCATGAGCGCTTCGCACACCAAGACAAGAACCACGTCATTCGCGTAGCTAAACGCGAGCTAGGCATCGAGTTACGTCCAGATAAAGTGAAATGCGAAGGCTGCATCTATGGAAAGGCTCATCGAAAACCCTTTGGAACTAGGGAAAGAGCCTCAGCATGTGGAGAGTTGATACATACCGACGTTTGTGGCCCCTTCACTGAAAGTATCTCAAAGTACAAATATTTTGTATTGTTTAAGGACGATTACTCAAGCTACCGCCTTGTGTACTTCATAAAGCAGAAGTCAGAAGTCAAAGAAAAACTGACACAGATGCTACAAGAAGCTAAAAACGCTGGGCATATTGTCAAAACCTTACTGAGTGACAACGGTGGTGAGTTTGATAACAAGGACGTCCGGAAAATACTGCAAAGACACGGTATTCAGCATAGGCTGACAATGCCTTACACGCCGGAGCAGAACGGCTGTAGTGAGCGAGAAAACCGAACGCTTGTCGAAGCTGCGAGATCTATGCTTTATGCTAGAGGAGAAATGCCTCAAAAACTTTGGGCAGAGCTGATAAACACAGCTGCTTACGTGCTTAATAGAACAGGGCCTACTAGAGTACAATCGAAAGTTCCTTTCGAGTTGTGGCACGGTAAGAAACCCAAAATAAGTCACTTAAAGATAATCGGAAGTGAATGCTATGCTCATGTACCAAAACAAAAGCGCAAGAAAATGAGCAAGAAAGCCATCAAAGGCAGGCTCATAGGCTACGAAGGTGATGACGGCTACCGGATCTGGAACGGAAGAGAGACATTGAAGTCGAGAGATATCTCATTCCAGACCGATGTTGAATTTAAAATCAACATCAGCGGGCCCTTACGGTCAGAGGGAGCTGAGAGCGATGATAGAAGCAACCCTGACCCTGTGCCTGATGCCAAAAACCAGGAACTTGCTCAAGAGGGAGATAGAATGGATGACCAAGTTCTGGTCCCAGACGAAGTCTTTCTCGACGCTAGCGACGGAGGTGAGCTTGAGGTCACTGAGCCTGGTGACGAAGGAGAGCTAGAGATAACTGAGCCTTCAACTGCTGATGGTACCCCTGCTGAACAGGAACCTCGCTACAATCTTAGAGAGAGATCCACGATCGCGAGACCCAAAAGATACGAGGACTTTGTGTGCTCAGTAACCAATGAGAGATTCCCAGAAACCTACAAAGAAGCCATTGTGAGAGAGGATAGCGAAGAATGGCGCAAAGCAATGGAGAGTGAGATTAATTCACTAAGAGACCTAAACGTCTGGACGCCATGCCCGTTACCCAAAGGCAGGAAGGCACTGCCCTGCAAATGGGTCTTACGCATTAAAAGGAACCCTGACGGCTCTATCGATAAATATAAAGCCCGACTTGTCGTAAAAGGCTTTAAACAACGAAAAGGCATCGACTATGAACAGATTTTTAGTCCGGTTGCTCGTATGGCAACGATAAGAGCCTTACTAAGTGTAAGCGCGCAAGAGAATCTACATCTTGTCCAGTTTGACGTGTGTACTGCATTCTTAAACGGCAAACTTCAGGAAGAGATTTATGTACATCAACCGGATGGCTACACTGATGGTTCGTCAAATGTTTTAAAGCTTAACCGAAGCCTATACGGTCTAAAACAAGCCCCAAGATGTTGGAATTCTTGTTTCGAACAAATTCTGCTGGATATGGACTTTAAACAAAGTGTATCCGACTGCTGTTTGTATACTAAGCAAGTAAATGGCAAAAAGCTACTCATCACCCTATATGTTGATGACGGTTTGATAGCTGCTACTGATGAGGACCTTGCCAACAGCTTTCTTAATGATTTGAAGATAAGACTGAAAATTACGACGAAACCTGCGTCTTACTACCTAGGATTAGAAATAGTCAGAGAAACAGACGGGTCTATCTTCATCAAACAAGAAGCATATGCCAAGAAGGTCCTTGACCGATTCGGAATGGGCAACTGCAATTCAATTGGGACGCCTATAGATAATAATGCTCAATCAGGGAAAGTTGATGTAGTAGAGGCACACTTCCCATATCGTGAAGCTGTTGGGTCCCTCGCATATCTGATGACCGGAACTCGCCCAGATATTGCATATGCTGTTGGAGTTGCATCCCGGAAACTAGAGTCACCAACTAAAGAAGATTGTCTTCTAGTCAAACGAATTATGCGCTACATTAAAGGCACTTGTTCCTTTGGAATAAGGTACAAGGCCAACCATGAATGTGGCCTATTGAAAGGCTATAGTGACGCTGACCACGGCGGTTGTCAACTGAGTGGACGTTCAACCACAGGAGTGGTATGCTGCTATTCTGGAGGCATTGTATCATGGCTAAGTCAAAGACAAGCCTCAGTCGCCATATCAACGACCGAAGCGGAAATTGTCGCAGCCAGTGAAGCTACCAGAGAATTAGTATGGCTCAGTAGGATCTTTAATGATCTGACTGAATTAAGAGAAGTACCAGTACTACATGTTGACAACGAAGCTGCTATACGCCTGGCACACAACCCTGAGTTCCACAAGAGAACAAAACACATAAGGATAAGACATTTCTTCATAAGAGAAATCGTTGAAGAGGGAGACATAGTGGTTAAGAAAGTAAGCTCGAATGAGCAACTGGCTGATTTTTTGACCAAGGCTGTGCCAAAGCCCATCCACCAAAAGACATGTACTAAACTAGGAATATGTTAAACAGGCAATTAAGGGAAAGTGTTAAATGCGGACTCCTTGGACCCTTTGCTCCATAGAAAAAGTAATTGTCTGTTACCATGGTGATTAGAAATAACAGTGTTGTCAAAAGAAAATGTGTCGCATGTATTATGTTGTAATAATTTATAAATTTCGTTGTACCTTTTAAACTGTTTACTTTGCTTCCACAACTGCGTTCCTCCCGCTATAAAAAAGCGTATATTCTAAGAGATATTACTATTTGTAAGTTATTTATTTAAACATGATTGAGATCTCTTCGTTGGTCTAGTGGTCGCAAGGGCTGCTACTGAACATGAAATCCTGGGTTCGTTATCCGGTTCGCAAATTGCAAAGTGTTATTGGGTTTTTCATCTGCAATTTCTCAGTAGCAGCCCGGAGTCAGGTCTTGTTCCCAATTGTTGGCAATAGGCTCGCACTCTACTTCAGGGGACTTAAACACAACTGATGAAATGAGGGTGAACTATATGTGCACGTCTCTGCCCAGCCCTTCGGGAATACAGGCGTAATTATATGTTGTGTATGTTTGAGATAAGTAAGTCTGTGTTTTATCTAATAATGTTTATGAATGCAGTTGGTTACTCAACTTGATTAGCTGCTATAATTTGGAACACTAACTAGAATAGCTGAGCGCCTTTACTGGACGCTTTGAAAGCGAGCATTTACTTGACCGTAAACTAGCGAACTAGTTATTGTGTTGCGAATGAGGGTTGACTTACCGTTTGTGAAAAACATGCGATATGGTCTAACACAAGTGTCAGGTCAAATATTGAATGATTAACACATTGTATGGTCATAATTTGTCAGCCTATGATATCCCAACATATTAAGCATTGGGCAATCAAAAGCGTCTCCTAAAATGCCACCAAGTTCTATCCAAGATCTTTTAGACAAGTAATATGCTATCAAAGAAATGAAAAATAGTAAAAAAAAATATGTATTGGTATGCCAAACGCTATCGAAATGTGACCTCACATTTTTCGACCATCGCTTTCACTGATAGAATGATACTTTGTCTAGAGCTTCTAGTGAAATTTTAAATAGTTAACAGGTTGTATCGTCATATTTTGTCAGTTTAAAACGTTGTATCGTCATAATTTGTTTATTTAACATGTTTTTTAATCATAATTTGTTAGTTAAAGCTCAATATATCAAGCAGGGCAAATTAAGCAGGGCAGTATAGCCCTGCTGAATTCATGCCACTGTGCATGCCATTATATCCTCAGTCCTCCTTTACATACATGACGGTATGTCTTAATTAAATAAGTTTCTGAAATAAAACACGGCTGTCGGCAATTACAAGATTTTTTACAGTTCACTTAATGCTGATGAGGGTTGTAAATTTCACCTATTTATAAACTTTTACGAGGTCTATTTAATGGCTTGCTAGCAGGTTCAACTCAATTTATTTTTAATTGGCTGTTTTGTGTAGTAAAATAAACTAAGCTAGGAAAGGGAACTAGAAATTTTTAGAAGTAGTGGAAAGCAGTTACAGCCTGTATACCGTATCTGACCGTAGATACTATGGCCAGGCCCCCGACACTCCCTACTACATAAAAGCGAAAATTAAAATTGTTCGTGACGTAACCTAAACTTACGATGAGTTTATTATAAGTTGTGCTCCATTGGTGAACACATAAATTATTGGCGAAGATTAACAAATAAATTATAAATAAAATGAATAATATGTGTACACGTGCAAATGTGTGCGTGCAGCATGGCTCTATCACGTTTACTGCCTGGTTGACTGCCTCGCAGCAGGCATCCATAAATTAGCGGGGGAGACGAATGTCGCTTCTTTATTTAGTAACCGTTTGTAATATTTGCTATGCCCAAGCATTCCTTATCACTGTCATTATCCTCTTGCCTTTATTCCAATTTATTTGGAGTGAACGCAACATGTCTTCTTCTTTCATTCCTCTCCATTATTGCCCATCTCGGTCCCAGTCACACTCTTTTTACCCGACTGCCGAAGGAGGGTAATGTGTTTATCAGTCTATGTATGTATGTATGTATGTATGTATGTATGTATGTATGTATGTATGTATGTATGTATGTATGTATGTATGTATGTTTGTTCCTATGTGGCGTTCCAGAGACCAAACGCGTTGGCCGATTTTGATGATTCGTACGTCAATCGATGCGTCTTAACCCTGCGAGTGTCATAGGCTACATTAAAATTGGACAATAGAAAAATGGTGGATTTTGGGTGCCATATTGTGGGGGCCCAAATTTTTTTTTTCTTCCAAACCCATCGTGTGGGGTATCAAAATAAAGGGTTTTAAGAGGTGATTTCAAAAATATATAACACTTATATGTTTAAATGTATCTAATTCGAAAAAACTAACTAAAAAGTTATAAATAAAAAAACTTAATTAAAAAATCAAAAAACCCGACTGCTTCAAAAGCGAACTAAAAAGTCGTAAACAAGGAAAAAATCATGCTGTGCAGGCGGAGGATACACCAGATTTTGGTCAGCCAGCCGGCGATTATGTATCCTCCGACTGCACAGCATGATTTTTTCCTTGTTTACGACTTTTTAGTTCGCTTTTGAAGCAGTCGGGTTTTTTGATTTTTTAATTAAGTTTTTTTTAAACTAAATAATTTTTCACACAGTGCAATTATCGTATTTTTGGTCTTCCTGTTCTCTTATAACCACCCACATTCATACTGTTTCGTTTTATTCTTTTTGAGTAGTTAGATGGTCTGGGCTCCTTAAGTGGCTACGTTTACAGCAGCATCAGTGGCATGATGTAAGTTCTCAATGGACCATTGATGCAATGGGCACTTGAGGCACTCCAACACTTGAGTCTTGTTTTTAAAAGGGGCACCACTTGCTGTATACACATATATCAATGATCTTCCTAAGATCAGCACAATATCAGAAATATCTTTGGTGAGAAAAATACCAAGAGTCCATTTCCAACAGACTTACCAACTTGTATAAAATATAAGAAGAAACGTCATACACAACGTAGTAATAAAGGTATTCAATATCACGCAAAGAATCTCAGTGACTCACAATACACAACAATCATTGTTCACGAACATACATACAACTACACAGTACATAATATTGAGCAACTATATAATAAACAAGACGGTATTTCATGAGAAGATATCGTCGGTACGACACTAGCGCTAGGCCGAGAAATATCGACATATTGTGGTTACGGATCACGTCTCTAGAAAATGGCACGATGACCAGCTTTCGACAAAAAGAATTACTGGAGTATGGATGTATTAATGTAGCGGAATAGATAGCTTAGTAATATTTTCAGTTGGTATGAAGCTATATTTTCTGTTGTGTAAGATTCGAAGTGATTGTGTCATCTTCGTACGCTATATCTAAATGACAAACAGCGATAATATCCCTTCTGATATTCGTGGTTTTAATTTACTTGATCGGAGTTATAAAGAAAGAAGAAAGAAAAAGTGTTAATTTGTCACAAAACGACATACATACAATATAAGAACATACTTTATGCTAAACCCTTAAAAATAGTATTATTAGTACTATAACGAACACTATTACTTTTTAGTAGATTTAACTGACTTACTGAATGACAATAAACTGTTTCATGAAACGCTCCAAAATGCCTCTTGTGGGCTATCAATTTATCTAGTATTACAAGTACTCTATGACACCCAACGATACAGTAGCTTTTTATCAATTAAATAATTTTCGGAAAGCAAGTTTCCGAGATTATCTTTTATAAAAATTTAAACAAATAATTTCAGATCTCTATGTGTACTTATGTGTATAGTTTTATACAATTGTAACGTATTTTGTTTTGTTTGTTCATTGCATTGTATGTTATAAACTGGCTTTTCGTAATGATTTGTATTGTTTTTTATATGTTTGTTGTATGTAAACTATGGCAGTATGAAATAAACGTTAATTTATAATATTAGTACGTCAAGTAGATGTATTTTTTGTAAGAGACAATCTAAAAGCAGGGTCGTGAGAAGATACTGACATGTTAATCGCACATATCTAATAGCAATCCAGTGTTCCACACAACATTTGTCGCATCCTCCGCATCTGCTTACCCCAAGCATTCAATATTCCTTTTCCCCACAGCGTGTCAGGGTAGAACATTCCAAAAGCGCTTTCAATTTACCCCAACTACAAGTACAATTTGGACACTTGTACAATGCCATTCCTGGGGGTATTGGCGCAAAGTAGACCTCTTTACCCCCTTTCACCCCCTTTCTTGACCCTCGGGTCTTAGAACAAAGCGATTAGAATTAACTATTCGAATGTAGTGGATCCGAAGTTGGATACTTACAGATCTGCGTGATAGACTGGAATAGACTCAGTTCGGGGTATGCTCTCTATAGCTCTCCATGGTACACTGATTTTTACGACACGAATTGTCGCTTCCGTGTCTATATTTCCGTGTTTGTAGAGTGAGTGTTTTTTTTAGTTGTAGGATAGGTAGTATAGCTAGTATGTTGTTGAAAAATTAACAACTATGGTTTCTACAAAAAGGAGAGTGAGGATTGACAAAGCGGGTTCAGAAATGAAATATACGAGTACATAAATACAATGAAAGTTAAAATAGAATGGCTAAAAAAATAGATGCAATTTTCTGTTTGTTATGATGATTATTTAAAATAGCAACTATTTCTGGTCTGTTTTGGTTCAACCAATAATTATAATTCGCTTACTAAGTTTAAACTTCAGGAACTCATAATTAAAAACAGGTAGTAAAACATTCTTCTTCATTTTTCTTGCAAATAAACAATTTGAATTTGAATTTAATAATAAAAAAAACAATAATACACATTACTACCGACCGGTAATAATTGAAAATAAACTCTGATTATTTGTTACGATTTAAAGGTATTTTTTTAATAATATTATATTTTATTAACTAGTGACCCGCTAATTAGCAGACATAATAGAAATTACCATTGTCTTCCGCCTTAATCTTATTAACTTAAATGTATTCGAAAAAATGGGTTCAATTAAAGTATCTGACTATCTTATTTTCTTATGTAGCTGAAAGTTGCATTAATAACATAATATCTCGACAGTATTCGCTGAAAGTTAATACAGAAACTCACGTCGAAGTACACAGTAGTTAGGTTTGCAACACATGTACTTTGGGTAAGGGTTTGAGCCTATTGCCATCAATCGGACACATATCCAGTCACCGCCAGGCTGCTACTGAGAAATTCCAGATGGAAAAAGCCAACAACAGTTTACCCAACTCGGAAATCAAACCCAGAACCTTGCCCTCAATGGTAGCGTTTGCAACTACAAGACTTGAGAGGCAGGTTTGAAAATATAAAAATACAGAATCTGTACACTGAGAGTTAGTAAAGGTGGAAACATCATCGGACGCGGCTGACGGACGTGACCGACAGCCACGACTTACAGAGTATCTGGGTAATGAATGTACAAAATCACACCCAGACACTCACACACACACACACACATATGCAAAGTTATTGCAGACCAAAAGAGCATGCGCATACCTTATTTCTTTTGTTTAACTATGTTTATTTTTTACCTGACTGCCGAAGGAAGGTAATGTGTTTATCAGTATATGTATGTATGTATGTATTTATGTTTGTTCCTATATGGCGTTGGTCGATTTTGATGATTCTTACGTCAATCGATTCGTCTTAACCCTGCGAGTGTCACTGGCTACATTAAAATATTAAATTAAAAAATGGCGGATTTTGGGCGCCATTTTGTAGGGGAAACTAAATTTGTTTTTCTTCTAAACCAATCGTGTGGGGTATCAAAATAAAGGGTTTTAAGAGGTGATTTCAAAAATATATGACACTTATATGTTTAAATGTACCAAATTCGAACAAAAAATAACAAAAAAGTTGTAAATAAAAAAAGTTAATTTAAAAATCTAAAAACCCGACTGTTTTAAAAGCGAACTTAAAAGACGTAAACTAGAAGAAAATCATGTTGTGCAGTCGGAGGATAAATCGGGTTTTGGTCAGCCAACTCGCGAATATGTATCCTCCGACTGCACAACATGATTTTCTTCTTGTTTACGTCTTTTAAGTTCGCTTTTTAAGCAGTCGGGTTTTTATTTAAATAATTTATTGCACAGCTTACATGTAATAAAATGTACCACACATGGGTGAAGACACTGGCTCCTGTAACACAGGTTGCTACCTAGCACAGGAGCCATGGCTTCAAATAAGTATGTTATACCTGTATTTTGTGTCAATAATCAATTTATTAAATAAATTGAGCAAATTATCGGGCTTAAGTCGCGGACGCAACCTTGGCCGTTCGGACATCCGATAGTCATCTGGCCCGCTGGATGTTTTTGTCAGCCGGAGACGTCCGGCACCCAGTGCACACTGTCCACCGGGTGCCGGACGTGTCACTGGCGTCAGAAGAACTCAGACTACGCGAAATATTGCACGTGCGTGCGAGGTAACAAATAAAAATGGAAGAAAAACTTAGACTTGTATAAGCATAAAGCAGCCGCCATTAATTACAGAAAATCCTCTCACTTTCACTACTTAACATGTTTCTTCGCCAAAATATATTCGTTGAATAAGCGCTCCGACGAGTCTGCAAGCCGCTTGCCAAAAGACTGTGCAGTGTGCACATAGCAGTCGCAGCTGTGTGTAGCGCATTACGGACACGTCCAATAATTTATTCCTAGCTTAAAAGATAAACGATTCATCTAGAATGAGAATGGCTATTGAGATGACCAGTCATTTAGATAAGTATATAGAAGACATGCTGCGTCGACCCGAAATAAATCGGTACATGGCCAAGAGACACATGACAGAACCTCAACACTATCGTGTACTCGTTAAGAGGTCTTCTCATAAGAAACAAGATCTCTCAATTTCGATCCACTAAATAGCAAAGGTTACACGCAAACTCATCCTCCATCAAACCGATGGCTTTTCAAGTTCCAAGTGTAAATAACACAGAACACCAGCATTGAACACCAAAGGTAATTTACCGGTACCTCTAATCAAGTCGCCAGTGAGCATTGTATGCTGATCTAGCGCTGCAGCTGGACGGCTAATCGGCGTTACAGCGCTTAAGCGGCTGAGTGGTGAAGTGGCGAGCGCAAACTGTTCAACTTTGTCGGTATTGTTGCGCAGTTTAGTTATAAACGGTACCTAGACTAGTTGTTAGGGTGTTACTTGTTATGTGTTTGTATTATTGAATAGGTGTGTAGGAATATGGAAAACGTAGTTTGATATTTGATTGCTCCGTTGATCTAGTCATGATATTGGTCTAGAAATGTTCAGCGCTTGCATGCAGCACTGCTGAACATGTCTTGAATTAAATTCCCAGTACGGGAAAAGTGTTAAAATGTTAGATACAAAACCAGTCAAAGCAGCCCATATTACTTGGACTTAAAAATTATTGACAAAATTTTGGTATAATAAAGGTAGTAAGACACACCGTTGCCTAACCCGAGCGTGATGTTACGATGCTTTAAAAGTTGTGTTGTATTCGTGAGAAATTACTTTTCTTGAAATGCCAATGAGTTAAAACTTGTACATTTAGCAACATTCGTAACCGAATCGAAACCACTAAAATCCTCAGCTCCTATGTTTATACCTCAGATGAAAGAGCATCCAAAGAATCCGAACATTAATTTCTCATTCCAATCACGCACGTTCAAACAAAAAACAAATTTAACTTTGTAACGATTATTTTTGGTATCAAAGCGACATCTTGTGTTAAAGATGAGAACCAGCTTGGCATGGGAGTTGATCATTGCGTGATACGGGATGGCGTTGCTATCTGCAGTTATATAAAATGATATAATAAAATAACAATTTGTATGTATCAATTTAATTCAACAAACACACAATTCAACACTAAAATATTAAATAATTAACTTCTTGAAAATATCTACCTAAAGAAAAACCAGACATGTCAAGTCTATTGGATAAACTTCAATGTCTATGACTGACAAGAATGACAATTCTTTTTCATTGGAAGTATTGGGACAGTGCAGTTGATAAAACTTTCATCCCAATAAGAGCTCACAAAAGTGAATAGAATGACACGTAGGCGGCAGGGAACAAGCCCCAAATATAAATATATAATGTGTCAGTATTCGCTGTAAGTATAATGTTGAATTTAACTAAATTTCCATACTTGTGAAAACATGTGCGTGTGTGATATTCATCATGCATTCTTTTCTCCTCGGCAGGGCACTCTAGGATTAATTTGATTATTACCTAAATAAATAAGAAAATGGTCAACTACAACTATATATAATACATCTACACATATGACTACAATTCCTGAAGAAAACAGCATCTGAGCTCCATCATTTGGTACCGAACACAAATGACATTTTAGCTTGCACGAGGCTTGATTATAGCTTCCCAGGCGAATGATACTGCTTGAGACATCATACCTCCGGTATCGGAAATAATGGGTAAATTGTATCCCAAATAAAAGTAAGTTTCATTGTACTTGTTTAACCTCAAGAAATTGTGATGACGGATTGTATGTTCAAGAATTAAATTAGTTGACCAAACTGTGTGACTTTTACTTCAGTCAACTTCATGCGAAACCATACCCTACATAGTCTCATGCTGATCACCTATCCTTGAGCTAGTTGGTGAGTAAGGCAAGTAAAATACTTTCTTACAACTTGCCTGAAGCATTAGAAACTAGCTTGGAAAATATTTGACGAATGAAATTGAAAGAAACTTTTCCAATATTGCAACTGAACGGTACCTTTGTACAGTGAGGTGAAAAATTAGTGTGCAGGCTACTTGAGTTTTTCTTATCTACACACCGTTACAATTTTGGTCGTTAAACGCCCTTCGAGGGTTGATCCGGTACATAAACTAGTATCGATTTGTAAAGATACTATTAAAAAATAATAAAATGAAGCAAAAACAATATACCGAATTCCAAAGAAAAACACAAAAAAGTTGAAAAATAACTTTCTTTTCGGAAGTCGGTGTCTCTTGTTTTATCATTTTGCAACACCGACAACGGTAGGCAACTAAGTGAGTCCGAGACTCCCCAGACTGGCTCGTATGTGAGGCAGCTTAGGCGCCTTATGAGTATTACCCACTCCTGGTGGAAATAGAACCTGATCGAAAAAAAAGAGTGAATAACATATTTGAGTTGTTTAAAGTCTACCATCAAAGGGGTAAAAAGGGGTTATTAAGTTTATTTTGTTCAAATCATCTAAAAACACATTTTTTATTCAATCTCTGTGGAGGTGAAATAGATATGAATATGAAATACATATGAAATGAAATCGTTTATTTGCTAAATGTAGGAGTTCAGATTAGATGTTCTTTTTGTAGAGAGTCCCTATCCCTATACATTTTGCCTTACGGCATGCAATTTTTTATATTTTTTTAATTTAATATACAGAAACACCAATATTTTTATGAATTATCATCACTCCAAAACAGTAAACAGTCCAAACATAAAATATATAAAATTGCTTGAAATAGGAAATGAAAAATGATGTAGGTTATTACTAGCGAAACAATTTGAATACAACAAAAATCAACATTATAGACATTAATATACGTGGGACACTCAGAAAGTTTTGCGAAACTAAAAAAAATTGTTCTATACGTACATATATTTTTATTAAATCTTTTCAAAGTACTTTCCACCAGCCTCTATACAAAGATTCATGCGCCTAAACCAGTTTTCAAAACACTTTTTCCAGTCCGCCGCAGACACCTCGTTTACAGCCTGCTCGAACGCAGCCAGCGCATCTTCCGGCGACGAAAATTGTATCCCTTTGAGCTGATTTTTTATTTTTGGGAATAAAAAGAAGTCACACGGTGCTAGATCAGGGCTGTAAGGAGGGTGACCCAGGAGTTTGACTGGCGTGCTGTCCAGGAAGTCCCTCGTTTTGAGTGCGGTGTGCGCAGGTGCATTGTCGTGGTGGAGCAGTAGCCCGCGGAGCCCTGTGTTTGGTCGCTTGTTGCTTATAACAGAGAAAACTTCTGGCAAACATTTGGTAGTATACCATTCGGCATTAATGCTTCTTTGATCCCGTAAGGGAATTGATACCAAGTGGCCAGTCAAATTAAAAAAGCTAGCGATCAAAATCTTACCCCCGCTTCTAGATCGCTTCACTTTGGTAGGCGTTGGCTCATTTTGAAACACCCAAACAGTCGACTGGCGCTTGGTTTCTGGGTCGTATTGATAAATCCAGGACTCATCACCTGTAACGATGTCGTAAACACGCCGAGACGAGCCTGCTTCAAATTTGTTAAGCATATCACGGCACCATTCCACCCGGGCCTGCTTCTGAGCATCGGTGAGGTTGTGCGGCACCCAGCGTGATACTATCCTCCTCACGCGAAGATGGCTGTGTAGAATCTCGTGAACGCTTCCCGATCCAATCTTCAATATGTGTTGAATCTCCTGATATGTAATTCGCCTATTGTCTTGGATTAAATTTTTCACTGCTAGCACGTTTTCTTCGGTAACAGCCGTCAAAGGGCGACCGCTTCTTTCGTCATCCCCCAAAGTTGGTCGACCGCGCTTGAATTTGTTATACCAACGATACACGGTTGCCTTGGAAGGGCCTTCATCCATGAATGCCATTTGAAGTCTATCGTACGATTCATCCGGTTTCAGGCGACACTTGAAATCGTATAAAATCATAGCTCTAAAATGTTCCCGGCGCAGATCCATATTTCAGTGAGACACAATACTTTGAATTAACTCGCAAAAAATGTGGAGGGAAATTTTGAAATTGGAACTTACTTATTTTTACTTATAAATAATCATATTTTCGAAAAACATTATAACTGGCCAGTCTCCCATATATAAAAACTTTTTTTCGCAATACTTTCTGAGGGGCCTGGTAATAGTAATCAATCTTAACAATGAAATTTCACCACAATAAATGTAAGTTATAAGATTGAGATAAATAATATTGGTAATGTCAAAATAATAATCAGATGTCGATTAAAATCTCAACAATTATGTATGCCAATTTAATGTAAAATTAAATGCGTGCTAAATATAAATCAAATGTCAAATAAAATCAATATAATTACGTCATGTCTTTTAAAAATTTGTCAAATGTCAAAAATAGTAAAATACAAATGTCAAAACCAAAGAATCTACCATAAAATCGGAATAAAATAGAAAATAATAAATGTCAACAAAATAATTACAATGTCCAAGCAAAAGTTTTATCATTTAAAAAATCAGTAATAATGTAGTAACACTTGTCCAATAACATTTTTGTTAACTGTTTTTTTAAATAAATTGGTGGGTGATTCTAATATATTAGGTAGCTTATTATAAATAAGCTATTCTTAATAGGGCTGTATTGTGACCACCCGTATAAAGTTGTTTTTTTTTTATATAGATCTTATGGGTCCTGTTCGTTTTCTTATATCAATCAATGAGGTAAATAACTATTTATTAGTTTTAACGAGTAGGGCAATTACAAGAATATATAAAGATGGTAATGTGAGAATTTTTAGTGATTTAAATACGGTAGGTACACAGGTTTCTGTAGATTTCAGACCGGTTATCGGTCTAAGACAACGTTCTTGAACCCTAAATATTCGGTCCCTTTCACTACAATTACCCCAAAATATAACTCCGTATCTTATCAATGACGCAAATAAGCCATGGTATGCTGTCACTAGTGTTTTTAAATTTATTTTTTTGGAAAGAATGTAAAGAAGATAGGCAGATTTCCGGCTTTGGCTCAATATGCTCATACTGTGAAAATCTGTTTGGCTGTAAAACCTGTGTGATAGACGACGGACAGACAGACACTTGAGTGTCAGCAATAGGGTTCTGTTTAGACCCTTCGGGTACGGAACCCTAAAAACTGAGGTGTATTGATGATTAACTGATTAGTAACAAGGTACGTCTTTTCTTAACTTACTTAATCTGAGTGTTACAACAATAAAAAAATATCACACACAACATCAATCTCCTTTGCAAAACTTATACATTCATCATCAATGCCTGTACACCAAAATATCTCGCCAACTGTACTCACATACGTAAACTAAAACTAAAGGCTCTGAATCTTTCAATTATGTACCCTTTAAAATTCAAAGAATGTGTAGAAAACAGAATTTGCTGCCATGTTGTAAACAGTTGATCAATTTGGAAATTGGATTTAGATTGATTGAAATAACAACTTTGATTGGCAGGAGTCTGGTAATTACATTTTGATGTTATCAATGGAGAGTGTTGATGTTAATCTCTGTCATTTTTCACTGTCTATGGCTCATCGGTTTATGAGAATTATTTTTGGTGTTGACAAGCCGTAGTAGGTCAACATGGTGGGTTGGTTATCGCTCGTACTAGTGAGCAAAAGGACCTGGATTTGATCCCCATTTCATTGATTACTAATCATAGTATAGGTATATTTTAGATAAGTAAAGTAGGTACTATCATTTAGATGTAAAATAAATCTTATCCTGCGCCGCTGCCATCTCGAACAAGCCCTCGCGTTTCGCGTCAAGAGACTCTAGACAAAGTTTAATTCTATTAGCGGTGGCGATGGTCAAAATGCCAAAATGTCAAGGTGCTCCCTCACTTGGAGCATTCACCTTTAAGGGAGGAGAACCGAGCATTACAGTGCGTAACCTGTAATGTTATTCATTCGAGCATTACATTTGTGTGGGAAGAGAACCGAGCTAACTGTATCATGCAGATATATTTTGAGAAAAACAAATCTAAAATGTTACATTACAGGCGAATGCTCGTCAAGTCCGGGAGGCAGTACTGTAATGTAATGCTCAAAATAAAATGTTACATCTGAAATGTCACATTAGAGGCGAACGCTTCAGGTGAGGGAGCACCTTAAAAGACTGGTCACGTGACATTTGGAAAACGTTGACAATCGCATATATTTTTGACATTTTATCAATCTCTATCGCGTCCAATCGCGTCGCAAACGTTGATCGAATTTCACTTGTCTAGATTCTCAGGTGGTCTTATCTCTATTTCTTTGCCCAGCAGTTAAAAAAGAATATTATTTACATGTGTAATCAAAAATAAATAAATAAACTCTTTAAAATAAATACTACCGACTTCCAAATACCAAAACTACAAATTGAAAATAACTTTATTTTTGGAAATCGGTGTTTTTGGTAGGTACCAATTTTTGGCGTTATGGACATGGACTTCCAAAAATAAAGTTATTTTTCAGTTTGTAGCTTTGTTTTTTTTTTTTTTTTTTTTTATATATATTATAGGCTCGCGCTTGACCACTGTACGTGTCTCTTCTCTGTCTCTGTATCTGTTATTTGTAAGTCGGTAGTATTTTTTTGTAAAAAGGTTTTTTAAAAATTTTCACTTTTTAGTGGTACCTCCCTAATAGGCATGTAGGGTACCTATAATGTCAGAATAGATTACCGGAATATCATGAAACTGAACATAACTAGTGAAATGAGAGTGCACCAAGGTGAACTGTACACATCTGCGTACTCCTTTAAAGCGGACTGGCGTGATTTTATGTTATAGCTTTATAACTTTTATATATAAACAGACATGCGATTGCAGCAATCCCGAGAGATATGCCGTCATTTGTTGAAGAGTTCTGTTGTATATCTCCGAAGTTCCTTCACCAAATTACAACGGGACCAATTTCGGAACATATTCTTTCAAACAAAAGAAATATTTTTAACATCGGTACCCAATTGAAGGAGATATCGGCGAACATACATAAAAACAATCAAACATAAAGTCGAACATAGAACCTCCTCCTTTTTGGTAATTCCGTTTAAAATCAATCAAATATCAACATTTCTATATTCAATTAAGCCATTAAGCGGCACTTTTGAACGTCAAAAATTTATATTTAATAGTATTAATAGGTAATTGATTCTACCGTCCATTTGGAAAAGTAGCTTGTTATGGAGAAGAACGGACAAGAAATTCCACACATACTCTTTAAAAAAAAAGTGTTTTACAAGTATTTGGTTACATCATTTTTGTTGAAAAAAAACAATTCATGTATGTGAGTGAGAACGATGTAAAAAGACGTTTGACTCTTGTGTTAGAGTTAATAGCCGCCTCTAGGAACCCCACGGGTCTCTGACTTTCAGATTTACATTAACTATATGTGGGATAAAAATATTATAAGGAGTAAAAACAGAACGCAGCGGATGGACGAAAGTGAAGTTTGTGTAATCTGTGGAATGGTATGTCTGTGGAAAGGATGAAGGGATATAGATAGTTTTTTACGACGAATGTAGCAACGGTGTAATTTTGGGTGCGTGTTAAAAATAAAAGACTTATCACGAAGAATTTAGTTGTTTATTTTGCCATACAATCCCACAAATTTGGGGGCTCGTCCGGGATTGGCAAAATAACGACAATAGTTCGAGTTTTAAGAAGTTTCCGACGGAGAACGGCAAGCGGCGTTGTGCACGGCGGCCGTTTTACGACGGCATACGACGGTATCGAAAAACGGTGAGCTCGCGAAGATATGACTACGAAAATGACGAAAGACGAATCACGTACGGGCCTAAGCTCAATGTTGTACCTAACCTCGGATCTAATACCTAAATTCACCGGTCAAGATAAAACGTATCCAGTGACGCGATGGATACAGGACGTGGAAGAAAATGGAGAAATATGTGGTTGGACAACGTTACAACAGCTGCTGATGGCACGGAGATCCCTATCTGGCACCGCACAGCTTTGGATGCAAGCTGAACGCCCACACAAAACATGGGAAGAACTTAAGGCGGCCCTGAGTAAGGAGTTCCCTGACACCGTCGACATCAAAGTAATACACGAGCTTATGAGCCAACGAAAGAAAAGACGCGACGAGAGTTGCATCGACTATATGATGGTCATGAAGGAATTGGGAAAAAGAGGAAAGATACCCGATTACGTGGCCATTAAATACATCGTTGATGGCATAGTCGACCACGAGACCAATAAAATCATGCAATACGGTGTAACTACGTATTCCGATCTTAAAGAGAAGTTTAAAATCTACGAGACAGTTAAGGAAAAGATGAAGCTGGAATGTCCTAAAAGTACATTTAGAAACGAAAAACGCGGCATCGTACGTCACGAAAAAATGTCGAAAAGGTGCTATAACTGTGGTGACGGCGATCATGTGTCGGAATACTGTCCGCAGAAGGCACAAGGTCCAAAGTGCTTTAACTGCAATGAATATGGCCATATTTCACCGAAGTGCCCGCATAAAAAAAACATGGCGGTAGGCGGCCGTAAGGAAGATTCGAGTTCATCAAGATGGCGTAGTTCCGGTGTTTCCGGCGATAGAAAAGAGCCCAACGGCGCATCGACGAATGGGAGCGGGAGTGTCGAACGTGTGAGCAAGCAAGCAATGTTCGGTCAATCATCGTTCAACAACGCGAGTGAAACGTCATACTCACTGAATGACAGTGACAAGAGACTGACAGATGACGACAAAGACAGCAAACGTCAGAGTCAAATCGAGTATGACATTTCCGATGTAAACAAACAATCGCAACGGGAAAAACCTTTGAAGATCGTAGAGTTATGTGGTAAAACGACAAGTGCGCTTATTGATTCGGGCAGTGACGTGAACTTGGTATCTTCTGAGTTTTGTGCAAATGTCAGTAAAGTGATAAACAATAACATAACACTATCTGGACTTGGTTTCGCTAAAGTGGAGTCATTAGGTTGTATAACAACAAATGTTGTGATAGATAGTACGACATACGACGATGTGTTATTCTACGTGGTACCTAAAGACTGTATGCCTTTTGATGTGATCATAGGTCACGAATTTCTTAAAAATGTTATAACGGTTTTGAATGGTAGTTCTGTGTGGATGAAACCTTTGGAATGGGTGAATGAAGTCAAATGTTTTAGCTGCAGTATCGACGTTGGTCATGTAAGTAATACTTACCTTAAAGAGGAGGTTGTTCAGATGGTTGAGAGCTATCAACCATATCAAATTAAAGAAGCTCCTGTCCAGCTGAAAATAATTGTGAAAGATGATGTCCCGGTGGTGCAACGTCCACAACGCATATCACTAAAGGAGGAAAACATACAACACATCAAAATTACGACGGGAGTGTCCAGAGGAAATGGGCAAGTAGAAAGGGTTCATCGTACTATAATCTCCGTACTTACAAAGATGTGTATAGAAAACCCTGCTCTGTGGTACAGACATGTAAGTAGATTACAGCGTTCTCTAAATAGTACCTTTCAGCGAAGCATAAATACTACACCTTATCAACTATTGATTGGGACTAAGATGAGAATGAAGGAAGACATAGAGATTTATGATTTGCTTTTAGAAGAAGAAAGAGAAAGCTATTCAGAGGAGAGAGAAAAACTTAAAGAGAAAGCTAAAGAACAAATTCTACAAGCTCAAGAAGAGAACATAGGAAATTTTAACAAGAAAAGAAAAGAAAATTTGAAGTACAATGAAGGGGACTTAGTGGCAATAAAACGTACGCAGTTTGGCACAGGAATGAAGCTAAAAGCCAAATATCTAGGACCCTATCAAGTTGTAAAAGTAAAGAGAAACAAAAGATATGATGTGAAAAACTCTACCCTAATGCTGAAGGCCCTGGGGTAACCTCTAGTTCAGCTGATTACATGAAGGTGTGGCCAGGTGACAACTCCAAAACATAAAGGGGCGACAGTCGCTTGTTAATTTATTTTTTATCTTGTTTCAGGTTTGTGTATGAAAGGTTGTGTGCAATGTTTTGTTAACACATGTATTATAATGATAATGGCTTAGTCCAAAATAAGAAATCTGTATCTGAAACTATACCTACTGCATTGTCAGAGTGCCAACATGTTTGTAGAGGAGTATTGTTTATGTTATGTTGTATCATTGTGTTTAGAATAAATCATAAAAGCTAAGTAATGTTATGTTGTTACTTTGATGCTGTAATGGTGTACTAGTAGTTAAGTTAGATTTAAGTTGAAAGTAAGGGATGAATGTTTGTGTGGATGTCTGAGGACAGACATGGATCAGGATGGCCGACTGTGGGATAAAAATATTATAAGGAGTAAAAACAGAACGCAGCGGATGGACGAAAGTGAAGTTTGTGTAATCTGTGGAATGGTATGTCTGTGGAAAGGATGAAGGGATATAGATAGTTTTTTACGACGAATGTAGCAACGGTGTAATTTTGGGTGCGTGTTAAAAATAAAAGACTTATCACGAAGAATTTAGTTGTTTATTTTGCCATACAATCCCACATATATATATAAGTCCAGCAGCCATATTGCATAAATGAACTCGGCAAAGCAAAGGACAAAGAGTATATGAACAATCGACCAATCACATGCGAGATGAATGACGCGATGTGTTTGGCCTTTGCCTGGCCGAGTTCACTTACGGAATATGTCTGCAGTTTCCTTACGATGTTTTCCTTCACCTTTGCCTGTGTTGTCCAAGATAAACTTAGAAAGTACATATGAATTTGAAAAGTCACATTGGTACTTGCCCGGATTTGAATCCACCCTCAAGCAAGAGAGGCGAGGTCTTAGCCACTGGGCCACCACGATATGAGCAGTAGGACGGTATAGGCACAATAACAAAAAAATATGTTAAGGTACAGAGAGGTCTTTGCCATGTGCTGGGACAATATAGGCAGTATACATATATTAGTTTTAGACGTACTTAGCTACAGAATACTTCATCAGTATAATTTCAAAGGCACAGTAATTCAATTGCGCCATACTACGCACAAGCATTTCTAAAGGCTCCACTCGACCGGCCTTCCTAGAACCGCAGGCTTTATTTAACACATACTTAATAAGTTTACGTATAAAATGACGTCACCGCTCTAAAGCCTCGTACTCACTGCGAGTGGCGCGTAAGGGTGTGCGCCCACCGTAACGATGTGCTCTAATTATATAAGACACAGGTGAAAGGATTATGTTCGCGTTTGAATTAGTGTGTGTGGACCTCATTGTGGTTAGTGAAGTGTGTTTTTGTGGTTGTTTCTGTGTGTTGCTTGTTATTTCGTGTTATTTCTATTTTGACTTCAATTTTAAAATACAATTGTCTAGTGTTTAGACATTTTACCCGACTACGGCGAAGCCAAAAGGAAAGTTTATGATTTTAGCAGTCTATGTATGTATTCATGTTTGTATTTACGTAATTAAGTTCCACCGTAGTGCCTAAACTATTTATCCGATTTTGATGAATTAGGTGTCAATCGATTCGTTATTATGGCCCGGATAACAAAGGCTTACAGTTTTTAAATGTTTTGCTTGTTCCATGTAAAAACTCTCTTTACGATCTATACTAGTATTATAAAGAGAAAGTGGGAATTTTTATCGTTTGTGTTTACGTCAAGGATAATTTCTAAAAGCACTGCAACTATTTCATAAATTCTTTCACCATTTGTAAGATACTAGATGGACAAAGGCCAGCGTATAATAAGGTACTGCGGTAGACTTAATGAAAAGATTAATTATACTACGTAGATACATCCATCTCTTGGAAAAGTTAATTTATTCAAACGGATCAACACACAATACATACAGCCTGACAAGCCTTCCCATCCTGACCAAATTACCTAATAAGACTCTCCTTAACAAGGGTAACAATAGGTTAATTTGGTACGTCAAGGAAAAAATACAACCACTACACAATGGAATAGATCCTGCTGTTATTCCACAACCCAATGAATACCTTCAAAAGACAGTTGAACATCACAACCAAATACTTCCTTCTAAAACCAAAAAAGAATAGCATTTTTCAATCCCCAATAGTTGTGTAATAGGACAAAAGGCAGCATGGCCAATATGGACCATTGTGTGAAGTTCACACAGCCATTGTGTGGGGCTGGCCCACAATGGGAACAAACATAGGTTGTTAATTAATATTAGAACACGATTGGATTGCAAATAGTGGCGAATGACGTCATTGTAATGTTATAGTGCCAATAGAGAAGTTTGTGGAAATGTGAAAAGGTACCTATAGTCCGTTACAAAACGTTTTCTAATTTAACTAGTGAAGCACAAATGTGACGTCTATGGCGTCGATATATAATGGCGATGTCACCTGTTTATTGTAGATATCGAATGTTTGCAATTAATGTAGCTGTCGATCCTACCGGCTGCGCCATGTCTTGTCGTGTTCTTATTAATTAAAACAATCTTGGTGGTCTGGGGTATTCTTCTTATTTATTATTTATTTTATAATCAGTGCTTTTACATTTCTTAGTGATTAATATAACAATCAATGCTCACTCATCTTGGCTTATTCATCAACCACTGACTGCTGTCACAAAACCCAGCTGTCATGTTGCGTTCCGTTAATATAGTAGCGATTATAAATTATCGATATATTGCGAACAGATAAGTTCAAATACTACGAGTATAATCCCTATCTAAATTCAATATTTTAAAACATACCCGTATCTTATTAAGAAGCGACAGTTTTCGATATCACGTTATTTATTTTAAGCTTTCGGTATTTTAAATAATCCGGCGATAAAAAAGTTACAAAAAGACATGTATCTATGTGACCAGAGGCCGTTGACATCATATAGTTGAAAGTGAGAGTTACCTAAGACTTTTTGGCTTTATTTTGATTAGAAATTGATATCCTCTGCGATGTTTTGTCTGATGAAATCGTCTGCGAAGATTTGATTGCTACTTTAATTTAATTCGGTAGTGTGTATCAATGTAAGTTTCAAATCATAATCTTGCATGGTAGTAAAAGTTTGAATACATAAATAAAACCAACCAAGTGCGTGTCGGGCTTCACAAATTTAGGGTTCCGTACCAAGTGTACAATATTCATCTGATTTATCAATATTTTTTGTTATTTTTTCTAAAATATACGTCATAATAAATATTATCGCCAAATTTGAAGTTCAAAGGTCAATGGAAAGTTAAAAAAAAGTCTTCAAAACAAAATTTTGTAACAGACGACGGACAAGCGGACAGAGGGACATGTGAGTGACATCAATAGGGCTCCGTCTGGACCCTTCGGGTACGGAACCTTAATAAAGGATCTTACTGATGGTGCAACGTAATTTAAATTGTGTCGATAGACAATATCGCGCACATGTTCTAGAAAAAAATCAAGTGCAAATCGGTCGAATTGCATCGCATTGCGTCATTGTGAACACACTTGCAATTTCGCTTTATAAAAATTGCTAAAATGTGTGATATAAATCGAATAGCGCCGAGCCATCCGGAAGGTCGCTAAGGCTAACTGTAACTGAGCTCTGTTCTAAATCCCTAGCATCGTAGACGACCTAATAGGGTCCATTACCACCCTTATCTTCTTTCACATTATAACCCTCGCTGGCCACAAAAAGTGCCATTAAGCCCCTCTGTGACGAGTTCAATCTCACTAATTGCTTCTTGGAGCACTCAAGGCCACATCAACTATGTTCACATAGTGCTGTAGCTAGTGTACATTATGTACTCTTACTTTGTATACAGGTTGAATTTAACAAGTGGTCGTGAATGTCCAAATCCGAAACTATAAGGATTAGCGAAAAACACTCAAATGAGTTTGGGACTTTATTTTAATGAAAATTAAAATTGCATCGTTTAATTTCTGAAAAATCAAAATTCTTAGCTAGGTATGAAACCCATTGGTTTTGAAACAAAAACACAAGCTGTATCATTACATAATCCAATTGCGTTGCTTAAAACAATCAAATTCTGGGAATTGAGGTATATCACATACGACAAATTCGAAGAAAGAGTTTTTTTTTAATACAAAATACTTTGTTTTTGCAATTCTTAATAAAATAAAATAAATAAATAATAATATAAATAAAATATTAATAAGGTTATTCACGCTCACTTGAAAATCTCACCCTGTAGAACATATTACATAACACAAACTAACAAGACTGAGCTCACTGTGTGTAAAGCAAAGGTTTTAACCCGTTTTCTGGAAATGCATTAATTAAATCGTAGCATTTTCGTAGAGCCCGCTACGCCGCCGTACTACGCCGCTACGCCTGTCGTAGACAACGTCTACGAGCGAGAATTGTTTTACAAAATTATGTTTAATTTTGCGAATTACTCTAGTGTTAACTTGTTTAAAAACTAGCTTTGCGTGGTTAGTTCAGTTACTTTATGGTTTAGTACGTTTCGCTTGGTTTTGACCGTTTATGACGTAGGTAGTTTATTAACAAAGAGAATTGAATGTTAACCAAATGTAGTTTTAAGAACATATTCAAATGGTTTCTTTATTCAAGTAGCAGGCAGTATATAAAAATAAATAAGAGAAGTATAAAAAGCGTATTCAAAATATTTTTATTTAAAACCAGCCGCATAGAGAAGCGAGCGCACATAAATAAGTTTAGCCTCATATTTCAATGAGGACGTAGTTTTTCCGCATTTGTTATAACGCGTCGGCGTGTGGGATATTTTATAATGACGCTGGGGTGACCCAGGCACCCCGGCAGCGGGGGGGGAGGAGGTGTCGAGTGTCTGGCTAATGACGTCGCTCGGCTGCATCTAATGATCATTTGTCAAAGCTACACTACCTTCACTAGCAAGCGGAGATGAGCGGATATGTGCTGTGTTTTTGTGTCGAGCTCTCAAGTGGGTTGTTGCTACTATAATATAAGTTTTAAGTTAGATAGAGATGAGGTTTAATTATATTACTTTGTATTTTTATCTCTTGTCACTTTATTGAGGTTATATATTATATACAATATTAATACTGTCAGTAGACTTTTAGTAGTATACAACAAGGTTAGAAATACTGCTGAGGTTTATGTTTCTTTGGAACCGCTTTAGATAACTTTATCTGTAATGCCCAATATTTACACTCATATTTGAGCTTTTTACCCGACTGCTGAAGGAGGGTAATGTGTTTATTGCAGTTCTTCTTATACTCGATGGCAAAAAATTCTTGCGATGTCTGGACAGGTCCACTCAAATTTGCGTGTTGCTTTTTTCAAAATACCACCTCAGACATTAGCCTAGGCCAGGGATGGCGAAAAAAAGTTATGAGTTGAATTGTTTAGAATATTATTAGGTTTGCAGAATAACTTATAACTAAATTCAAGAGCATTAATGCTGTTAGGAGCTCTTGGCGAAATAATAAAAGAAGTCGTTCATGTCGAGCATTTTGAGCCTCGGAAAAAGACGTTGGCTGACAGTTAAAGATCTTTGATAATCGGGTACGGATTACGGTTATCAGATGCCAGAAATTTGATCAGTCTTGCCAAGGGATATCGTGTTACCCAGTTACTGGGTTGCGTAGTCTCTCTGGCAATCAGCTGTCTCCGGCAAGAAAGGAAGCCGACCCCGTAATAATTAGGAGAACGATAGGCAGATTGAATGGATTGTTGTGATTGGTACTTTAAAGTATGACGTCATGGGACGTATACACCTGCGGCCGGTAGACAGAAAAAGGTACACAGCATACAAGGTAGTCCACTTGGTTAGCCAAGTAAACTGCAAGGTTAGTGACATATATAAACAAAATGGTTAAAAGCAACACTAAAATATTCACTCTCAAAGTTGTGGAGGTTAAATGAATCCCCGTATGTCGCTGATGTTCAATTTGAGTTAAAGTTAGCGAAGAGTTGGCCGACAGAAGTTTTATCGACTACTGATTTCGATTAATGCAGTTTTTAGTATGTATTAATTTTTACTCAGACAACACTGGTACTCAGCTGGAAGCTGACCTCAACATAGTTGGAAAGAGGCTAGGCAGATGATAATTATTTTTTACTAAGAAAGAATCAAAAAAATGCACAGTAAAACAGCGCAGTAAGCACTGCGCTATTTTAAGAGCAAACCTCACAAACAGGCAAATAGTGAGAGCGATCAATTGTTCTCTGTTTCATTCAGTTTCTAATGAAATAAAAGCGAATGTTTGGTTTTAGATTTTGCTTTTACTAGAATTCAATATTTTTAGGTTCCGTACCAAAATGGTAAAAAGGATCCCCTATGGTGCGACTCAGTCTGTCACAGCTGGATATCTCAAGAACTATCAACTTCAAATTTAGAATAGTTTTAGATGGCTTTTGCACAAGCACAACAATTTAGCAAATAAGAAAGTTTTTTTTGCATAAAATTTCATCTCGAATTAACATGTAGATGAAGTCGCCTTGACCTGTTTTAAAATATTTAATTATGATTAAGACTAGGATAACATATTTACATACTAGGTTTTCTTATTTTTTTTTTTTTATAACAGCTTAAACTATCATTACAGGTTTTACCCTAATGCGACAGCTAAGAACTTAAATTTCCTAATCTTAATTTACTTTGTAACGGTTAAATAAAATATTACACTGTAACACTTTTCTTCATCACTGCCCGCGAATTGGAAATCGGGCATAGCGGCACCTTTCAGTAGGTCATTTTCGAGTCGACCATAGCGGGACTAGAGCATAGCGGAACTAACCCGTAAAAATGTCAACAATTTATGCCACGTGATTAATCCATTACATTTTGACATTTTGGCCATCCCCACCACTTATATCGAATCACAGTTTTTCTAGACCCTTAGGGAAGTCAACCCACCCATCTCTTCACTTAAGAAATGCCACGGTTCCCAAATTGGGAACACGAAAACGACTTTAATGAAAACAGTATTCAATTAAGAAACACGAACAGAAAGCCTCTGCAGAATCAATGCAAATAGGCTGAAGAAAATTCAAATGTCCCGATCACTTACATAACTAGATATCAAACATTCACTGAAGGGAATCTTAATTCGTCCAAGCTCCGCGATCAACAGACCGACCACAGCTGCTTAACATGCAGGATCCAGTTCCAACCAGTTTGAATCAACAAGAATTTATCCTTAACGAATTTGTAACTCAGTTTTGTTACATTGATACCGATGGAAATTATCTAGACCAGAATTATTTACAGTTCATTTTACAAGTAACTGTCTACGATGTATAATTCAAGATTCTCGTTAGCGATATTTATTCAGAAGCGTCAAAATCTGACAGCAGTCTTGCTAAGGGATATTGTGATACCAGACTAAGACATTACTGGTTTGTGGAGTTCAGATAGTCAGCCACTCCATCTAAAATACTACTAGCCAGCTGTATTCGGTTAGTTTGGAAGCCCACTTCAACATATTTAAGCCACAGGGTCCCAGCGCTAAAAACGATAATTAGGTTCAAATAAATCTCATTAGATGGCGCGATATGCAACGATCTGTTATTGAATGTGTGTAAAATTATCATTTTCTGGAATTGAACATAAAAATTGTATGTTGTTTAATCAACACTTCTAAGCACAAAATTATGGAATATTGGGCTCTTAATTCATATTTCAAAGATTATTTGAACGGATCATTTAAAATTGATGCCAATAGATGGCGCGTTTTTAAATTTCTGAGGCATTCCACTCGTTTATTTAAATTTGCATTGTAACACATTTTGGTGCAAAGAAACTGTAAAAACGCGCAGAAAATACTATTAAGAGGCAGGTTTGCGAGCGTGAGAACTTATTTTAGAACCCACACATCGACATTTTCACTAACACATTTGCATCACACATTGTAGTGTACACGCAACCAAGAACAAGTGAAAAATTATGCGGCGCGACGGGCATAATATAGCTTCAATGCGCGTTCGCTTCTGAAGGATTTGTAAGCTTGTCTCAAAAACGCGCAATGTATTAGCTATTGATTCACCGCTCCGAACGGCACGAATGCCCATAGTAATATAGTCGTGAATAAAGGGTGGGGTCACAGTGTAATCGGTTGTGTAGTTTGATTGTTAGAAAAAATAATTACTATATGTAATACAACATTTAAATTATTATTATGATAAGTACAAAAAATAATGCTTGATTGAATGATGTTCTCTAATTTATTTATTTTATAACTTAGATCTAGAACCTTTTTTAGGGTTCCGTGGCCAAATGGCAAACAAAAAACGGAACCTTTATATATTCGTCATGTCTGTCTGTCTGTCCGTCCGTGTGTCACAGCCACTTTTTCCCGAAACTATAAGAACTATGCTGTTGAAACTTGATAAGTAGATGTATTCTGCGAACCGCATTATGATTTTCACACAAAAATAGAAAAAAAAAAAAAAATTTTGGGTGTGCCCATACTTGAAACTGAAACAAAATTTGATTTTTTTTCTTCAAACCCATACGTGTGGAGTATCTATGGATAGGTCTTCAAAAATGATGTTGAGGTTTCTATTATATTTTTTTCTAAACTGAATAGTTTGCGCGAGAGACACTTCCAAAGTGGTAAAATGTGTACCCTCCCCTGTAACTTCTAAAATAACAGAATGATAAAACTAAAAAAACATATGATGTACATTAATTACCAAGTAAACTTCCACTGAAAATTGGTTTGAACGAGATCTAGTAAGTAGTTTTGTTTTTAATACGTCATAAATCGTAAACCGCAATTTACCAAGTACGGAACCCTTCGTGCGCGAGTCCGATTCGCACTTGGCCGGTTTTTTCAACTCATGATGGCTTATAAATATGTTAGGTATTTTGTGTATGATTTTATTGTACAAGTAGGTTTGTGGCTGCTTAATGTTAAATGCCACAACGCACGTTGCACAACGAGTTGCGTAAGATTGTCTAGTTGAGAAATTAATTAGTTTTCCTCCTACGAACTTTGCAACAACACTTTTAAAAACCTCTGCTATATTACTATTGACTTTATAAATTAAGCTTTTAGCATTGTTGACTAATCTTGAGACAAGTTTCATTACGGCAATAAAAAAGGTGTAAGCTTTCATTACCGGCAATTTTTTTTATCATTGCCAATTTCACCATTTATATTTGTTGAATTCAGTTGCTCGCAATAGTATGGCTTACAAGACACATGATTACCAAAAACATGATTTTATCCATTTTATCTTATTGCTTGAATAGTGATACAGTCATGTCACGACACTCGCGACCCACCCTTATGCCTATTGTGTATGTGTGCGTAGACGTTTTGCGAACTCGGCTCGGCAAAAAAACGGACGTGCTCTCACCTTGGAGTCTAAGACGGCACTGAAAATTTTTCGCGCGCGTGGTCTATTATAAAACAAATGACGGGAGCGTAACGCTCCATACTAAAATGTATGGGGAATAGAAAACAATTTGTGTAGAAAAAATAACAATGTTGAAACGTGGATTACTATCATTTGGTGTGACTTATTAGATAAATAAAACGGTGAACGTCATATTCATACTTTCGTGTTACGATATATCTAAAGAGATTTATAAAAAATCTTCTAGAATTATGACAATAGTGCAAATAGAAAAGGTCGATTTAGATGTTTTTGAGAGATTTCAACAATTTATTTTTTAGAAATTTAAGATGGTTTTACAAATATCTCGCGGTGAAACTGTTGGCACATCTGTTAAGGTTCTTCATTTTTTTTTTTGTGTAATTCAGCGCGGTGAATCTTTAGAAATAGCGAAAACTGTAAGTGCCTTTTTAGGTGTTTCTTAAGGACTCGCCTCTTAAACAAACCTTCACTGTATTTAAAGAAATATAATCCCGAACCGAGTAAACCCTTTTACTTGCAAATTGCTGCTAACAACAACTAATCTATCGCCGCGGAACGGAACCGAACGCGATTGAAGGACAAAAAATAATCGATGGAGAAAAACGCTAGTTACGTCGGCACGGTTTCTTTGTATGGGATGAGGCATCTGTATGCTAGTATTATATTATCTGTGGTTGAGCAAAGGCTAACCAGATATTCTTCATACAATGTAATTTGCAGTGATCTTGAGGAAACTGATATGTTCTAGAAGCAAAAACTCGAAGACATATGTGACATTCCCCAACCGGCACTACTCGTGTGATATATTACGGCTCACTCGCTCTTAGAGAGGAGGCCTGTATCCCAGTCAGTGGGACTGGGCTTCATCTTCGGAACGGCTTAGCAGCGTCCGTGGCTTTCTTTAGGCCATTAAAAGTGTATGCACTTTCCAGCAAATAGGTCATGTTAAGGATTTATTAGCGGACTATGCTATTATTTCAACAAGTTTCCTGACCACTTTCAAGGACCTATGCAGCTCCAATCTCCTAGAACTTTATGTTACGTGTGACACTACATACTAAAACTACACTGCTTGTAACAGTTGCATATAATTGTTTCATGTTCTAATCAGCGTCGGAATCGGCCCACCAAATGTTAATTAATACTGAATATTCGACTGGCGGTCAAGTAACACTACTTGCACCTTCGATATGGCTACCTGTTTGATTTATATAGATATTAGAAATAAATACAAAATTAATTTCGTTTAATATTTTGACTTTCATTTTGATAAAGCTTTTTTGAAGTTTATTCCCATCAGCATAATTCGTTTTCCACGTGTTCTCAATATTAAATGCGAATATTTCGAACCGTTAAGAAGCACCCAGACATAATCCTATCAAAAAACCATTCCGCGTACCTTCTTCAAAAGAAAATCGTTGAAATACACTGAATTATCATACGGAGCATATTAGGGAGCAATAATTGACGCTATCTTAAACACACAAGGAAATACACAGTCTTACAGCAGTCGTATATCATATTTATCGAGCAGTCGGCAATGTATGCCTGTGCCGATATATGCCAGGACCATGAATATCGCCGGCACCGCATTATCCATTGACAAATGTCTCACCATAACTGGAATTTATGCAAAGAACCCGTCGATGGCCAGCGAAATGTTTATTTGTGCGGCTTTTATCAAACACTCGGACGTAACAAATAGCTTTCTCATGTTTTGCGGCTTTGTTTGTGTTTTCACAGGCTTTGTCTTTAAAAGTGTTGTGTTTTGACAATGTGCCTACAGCCTCATACTCTGATATTATATTGTTAAGAAAGTGTTTCCCCCTTATTTATGTGGAGTTTCCTTGTTTTTCTAACTGAAAGCTGTGAGTGAATTGATAACGTGAATATTTTTGTTATCTGAGGCGTAAGTTTGTTATGCTTTGTGACTTAATGGCGCCTCGTTTGGGACTCAATTTAAGGATTGAGGTTATTTTGATCTATAGGGGTGGCAATTTTCTTAACGTACTTAATATATGGACTTTTTGGTGGTTACACACCAGGAAACATTCATTGACATGTCTCTCTACATTCAATAAAATATTTTTATTATAATCGATTGAATTGATGTTCTAAATGATAAATTATAATATAATACTGTTGCAATTATTTATTTGTCGGGTTCAGTCAATAGTACGGACTTTAAAACAAATCGCAAGCACGCCATCTGGCGGCAAAGCAAGAACAACTACGCATTGGCGCACTATTTCTAACCACTTGCGTGGTGGGGAACATAGAAGATGGCAGTTGAGTACTGAACGCCGTAGAGCTAACACGTCGTAGAATCAGTGTCGATACGTAATATTCGTAAGCAAGAATGTAACTGAGTTGTGACTATTTAAATAAACCCAGTGTATCGAATAACTTCTGTGATTTCATTTGCACGATTGTACCCAACGACCTGCCCACACACGATGTCTTAACCTAAGGGTACATCCTGACTTCCCGATGGTTTACATCTATCGGCCAGCCTTGATGCGACATCGGAATTGGGATTCGGTCGTGCTAATGAGATCACACGTAAAAACAATGCTAGTGAAAATTGTGGTTACATTCTTGCAAAAAAAAATCGCGGTGTCAGTTGAGACTACCCTCAGTCTTGAATAATAAAAAACCAGTCTGGAGCGGAGCAGCAAGGAGGCTAGTAGCAACCAAAGAGCTGGACAGGTCAAGGAGAAGCGTGTGGACGTGTGGAAAGATCCATACACACTGATCTTTATGTGAATCTGGTGAGTCGTTTTCAATTTGTTATGACTATGGAAAAGTGTGTAAATTATTCAAGATTCTGGTTTTGTGTACGGTATGGTGGTCAGTGGTTCACCGGGATTGCCCGTGTCAGGTCATAGTTTCATGTTAGTTATTGATGGTCAAGTTTTGGTGTTGTTGAGGGGTTATTATTCTACTATCGCTGGCAGTAACCCTTGACTGGCCTTGGCTGACTATCATTGTTTGGAAGTTAGAACGATATGGTGACAGTGACGTACCTGCCTTACACATTAGTCTGGAATTTATGATCATTCCAAATGAAATATTTAGTTTAGTTTTGTAGTATGATAGTTTTGTGTAGTGAGAGTTAGCTAAGTTTGAAAACAAGCCTAGTATTCTTCTTTTGTGGTCGGAGGGCCAAACTATCTGACAGGTGATGAACCCTGCCAGGCCTAGTTAATTGTTGCTTAAAATTCCACTGATAGTATGGCATTCAATGGATTCTAGAAAGTCCATATACCAACCTGGGCGTTTGGGACACTGTAATGTGTGGTTCATGTTTTGGACAGGGACTCTGCACTCACATTCGGAGTCCATAATAACACATTTCGCAGGTTTAGGTTACTACTACTACTAGAAGCTCGTGGCTAAATAATAACAGCCACACTGGTCGATCATCAAGGTTAAGCAATGCTTGACGAGGTCGGTCCGTGGATGGGTAACCATTTCAACATACCGGGTTTCCTCCGTGCCTCGGAAAGCACGTTAAGCCGTTTGTCCCGGCTGTCATTTAATGATCTTTGTCAGTCGTTACGGGTAGTCAGAAGCTTGAGATCTGACACCAGTCTTGCAAAGGGGTACCGTGTTACCCAGTTACTGGGTTGTGGAGGTCAGATAGGCAGGCGGTCCATGTAAAACACGGTAGTCGGCTGAATCCGGTAGGACAGGAAGCCGACCCAATGTAGTTGGGAAAAGGCTAGGCAGATTGATTGGTTTAGGTTAATTTTCATCAAAGCTGTGTATGGTTAAGATAACTGTGTGAACATATACTCTCGTAATATTTTTCATGTTTCAGATACCATATTGTGTCGCAGCCTGAAGCCTCTGCTGAAGTCTAGCGATTCAGATGCTGAGCGCGAAGGTTGACATTTCAACATCTGAGAGGTTAAGAGTAACGGCAGGCAAGCAGTTCGCAGGTCGTAGCCGAACGTTATGAGCGCGCGCAAGTTTGGAATGGAATACTCGGTGAGTCGCTTCCATTTTATTTCGGTAGTGAAGTCGAATGTTCTCTAGTGATGAGATGCTATTTCGAGTTTTAAGAGTGTTCATATTGGAACACTGAATTGGTTGGTAGTGGTTTTACCTAGCACCATCACTAGGTAATTAAGACACACCTAGTAAAAAGCAAGTAGCTAATAAGTTACCTATTGGCTTGTTAGTACTTTCCTAGTTTCAACATTTGGTTCAGTACGAACTTAAGGATGAGATATCCCATATGAAGGAGATGAGTTATCCAAAATGACTGAATAATTAGTCGTTTTCAGTGGCAAAGCGAGTTAGTAATGTCGTTGGGCCAACGCAATTGTATCTAGTTAGTAACGGTACTGGTCATTTACGTGTATTCAGAACAGATCTTGTTGCGTAACGATTTACAGCCACCGTCTTCAGATCTGAATTCACTTGCTTACTTTCAAAGTAATATTATGATAGCAGTAGATCTCGCGATCGTTTTCCTTACATGAAAACTGAGTTAGTGAGCGATAGTAAAAGGTTACTGTTGATAATCTGATTTTAATGATATTGATCAGAGTTAATTCGTGAACCTACTTAATATTATCAGGTTTAGTTGTTTCCCTTTTATTAGCCGTCCGTGTGTTCCAAACTCTGAGTCAAAGGCGCGAATCTTTTGGGAAGGATCCCCGATCACCAGGTTCCTTGAGAATTGTACGTCATAGTTGATGACAGTGTAATGTGTCTGCTCGTAAGACCAATTCTGGACCGCACCTCATGCGTACCATGTGGCCATGGGTTTTTGAAGAGGGTTTATGAGTTGAGTATGCATTGCCTTTGAATTATGGTAAAGAGTAACAGAATTGTTACAATTACTTTGTTTAGTTGAACTTGTTGATCGTCGGACCTTTTCTAATGAATAGTGTTGTGTGGGAAACTTTAGTACGAAAACTAAATAGGTCCTTTATTAAGTCTGCGATAGGTTACCGGACGGTGACATTACATGACATTACAGGACGGTGATCATTATACACCGAAAGATTTAAGTAGGTACGCTTAGAACCTACCAGTATGCATAAGGTAGGATAAGGGAGATGCCAGCGGGTCATGTACCAGTCGATGTTGATGTTAAAAGGATTTTAATGATGATGAGCAACCTTAAAATGTCGAGTAATTGAGTCTATCAGCCGTATTATGTTTGACCGTACCAGTAAATTCTGGCGGAGGTCGGGGTCTTGAGAGACCGTTGTGTGAGAGCAATACAATTGCTGGTCGGCTATAGAGCCGTGGCGTTAGAAGTTTTAAAGTTTGTTTGGAATGACTGTGGTACATGGCCCAGGGTAATGATTTAGTTAAAGATCAGAGTTCTAAAATTTCCCTATTATCACGAACCCAATGATCTAGTTTGGTCAGGAGTAGCCGAGCGTTGTGTGTTGGCCTGTGTGGCAACTGTTGGCCTTTATGGCAACTGTTGGCCTGTGTGGCAACTAAAGGCCAGTGTGCCAACTGGAGGCCTTTATGGCAACTGTAGGCCAGTGTGGCAACTGGAGGTCTTTGTAGCAACTGTGGGCCTGTAGGATACCTGTAAGTCGGTGTAAAAAAACACGTTTGTGTAAGGGACCTTACAGAGGATTCCTGTTGAGTTAAGAGGTTAAAATAAAGTAAACTCGCATAGTCACGCGAGAGGTGAGGTCACAATGTTAATGTTGATGACGTTCGAATCGGCAAGCCCTCATTACGAAAATTAAAATAATGTTGGTTTTTCTAATTTTGATTACTATGCGTAGATTGTGTTAGGAAGAGACACAGGGCTCGTACCAATTGAGATTGAAAGTGAAGTTGATAATGAATTGACGTAACATAGGACAGACTGAGTGTCTGTGTGAACAGGTTCTTAGGTCAGAGTTCAGTTGACTCGACATCGTAGGATGAGCGAGTAGAGCAATTGTGATAGCTCTGAGCTATGTGATGGCTACAGATCGTTAATAAGATACCTGGTGTCTTGTTTCTTTTGTTTCATTTAATGTGACATTAATGACTATCAGTGGTACTTGGGACTTTGTAATCTCGAAGATCGAATCGATGATTAAGTTGCTATTTTCTTTAAATTGGAAATAGAATTACTCGTTCCTTGCAATAGTGAACAGAGATATTTAAATGATCATGTTTGATTGTTTCGAAATGTTTCCTCACTCTAGATTATGAGTCAGGATTGGACGAGCGAATACTGTTTGGAAATTTTGTGTTTCAGAAAAACATCCCTTGTATGATGGGAGACTGATGGGTCGGAGTAGACTACGAGGACGTGTGGTGCAACACGACATGAGGAGGCATGGAGCAAGGACAAGAAGATGATGCCTGCGGGTGATAGATTTGGGGATCTGTCACCTGAGAGAGGCCCGAGAAGGCGACGTGCTGTGTGCCACGTTCGCCTCTCAAGAGAAATTACGGCCTAAAGAACACCATGTGGTTTTAGTCAGTAGGAGTCTGACAGACCCCTCAGCTGCCCCCAAGGGCTGAGGACATTCATGAGAATTTCCACATGATTCGATACACTGTTAACCCTGACAATAAGTAACAGACGAGGACGCCTGTCTCGCAGGATGGCCGTGTCGGGTTTAGTCAATAGTACGGACTTTAAAACAAATCGCAAGCACGCCATCTGGCGGCAAAGCAAGAACAACTACGCATTGGCGCACTATTTCTAACCACTTGCGTGGTGGGGAACATAGAAGATGGCAGTTGAGTACTGAACGCCGTAGAGCTAACACGTCGTAGAATCAGTGTCGATACGTAATATTCGTAAGCAAGAATGTAACTGAGTTGTGACTATTTAAATAAACCCAGTGTATCGAATAACTTCTGTGATTTCATTTGCACGATTGTACCCAACGACCTGCCCACACACGATGTCTTAACCTAAGGGAATACATCCTGACTTCCCGATGGTTTACATCTATCGGCCAGCCTTGATGCGACATATTCATAAGTGCATTACCTCTTACAGGTAAATAGTAGCATTATGTATTTAAAATCAGTCGGATAGGTTAGGTTCGAAGTCCATCATGTTAGGTTACTTTAGACCTTGCAGACAGAAATCGGACTCCGCCGATTTTGTTGCTTAAATAGTAATCGTACTTACCTATTCCATAATATTAGAACCAATTTCAACATTCAAATAATTTAAAAAAAAACACATAATTTTATTACCCGGCCCAATGAGTGATGGGCATTATTCAGAAAGCCCGGTCAATTTAATTATTCCATTAGTTTTATCATATTGCCTACTCATATTGAGCATTTAACAAACTGCCCGGGCATTATGTATAATGCCGTATTAATCACTTGGTCCATAACATAATTATAAAATTAGAATAAGACTAGGTTCTGCCAGCAGCTTCGCCCGCGTGAATGTCGAAAATTACCTCAAGAGAACATATTCCCGGAATAATAGTATCCTATGTGCTATTCGAGACTATAATCTGTTTTTTTGCCAAAGGGCCATGGGCACTTTTGTATGAACACTGGGCCCACTTTTTAAATTTATGCAATATTTGCATATATGCAATATATATATGCAATATTTATTAAATTGTGCAACAGTGATGAAACCTATGACATATGAAAGCTCTTGGTGCGTACTTTGTTTCATTCTATTGCAGCTAAGTTAAAATCCAGCGCGAAAATGGCGTTTTGGTATGTTCAAAAAAAGTCTTATCATCCAGATCCGTCCAGTCGTTTGAGCGTGAAGAAGTAACAAACATACAAACACACACACACTCACAAACTGTATAATATTACTAGCGAACATCTCGCAGATTCACCCGTGTAGTTCCCGTTCCTGTTGGAATACACGGATAAAAAGTAACACATGCCACCCAGGGATAGTGTAGCTTTCCAACTATGAATTAATTTTTAAAATCGGTTTAATAATTTTTAAGTTTATTCGTTACGTACAAAAATACAAATCTTTTATAATATTAAAATAATAAATATAGTAATATAGTATAGATATAGATTTTAAGTAGTAACAACAAGTTCACTACTGCTTAAACAAAGCAGTGGTGGCCCAGTGGAATTCGTATAGTCGTGGATTCGAACCCAGGCATGCGCTTTACTTTGTGTAAATAATTTCATCGTGGGGAAACTAAAAATTCGAAGAAGTGTGACATCCACCAACCCGCACTGGGCGTGCAGGCATCCACCCACATGGTGGATTATAGTATGGCCCTTTCCCTCTCACAGAGGAGGCCTGTGTCCCAGCAGTGGGAACATTAAAAGGCTGATAATGATGATGATGAGACTTTATCTAAATCAACATAAGAATCTTCTATTTAAAATCCGTACTTTCTGACTCTATCCACGCTATATGGGCTAACATTCAATTTCGCACGACGATACTGAAATCTAATTAGGAAGTGAGCGAATTTTGCGGCATTGCCGAGTATCGCATAGCTGGACAAGCAAGTTTAGCTGATGGCGATCAGGTTTGAGATCGGATACCGATACCTGGACACAGGTGTACAACAATATTGCAACAATATTGACTTTTGGCATTACGGTCTGAGGTGGAGCTCCGAAGACAACTATGTTACAACTGGAAAGGGCGCAGAGGGCTGTCCTCAAGGTCATGACTTTCAAACACCACCGGCATAGTACAGCACTACTGTACAAAGAATGTAAGGTACTGACTGTGAGACAGCTCTTTGTGCTGAACTGTACGTTGCGTAAACATACCGGCCTGATGATGGACGCTAATCGTCCGGCAATTCGTAGGACTGCTAACGTTTGTCCCTCCGTAAGACATAGAACCACGCTTGCGCAACGACATTATATAGTACTAGGTAATCGTATATACAACTTTATTAACAAACAGTGCGGCATTTACAAGTGTAATAAATTTGACTGCAAGACTCGAAGACTAGTCAGTAAATGGATCATCACTCTTTGCTATGATGAGGTCGAAAGAATTCTCAACGCTTGACCGTATTCTGCTTTCCTTTTTCCAAACTTTCCACCATCCCACAATTCCATAAATACACATACACACTAACAAAACAAAACATAAACACAATACACACACACGGTTTGCCTCTTTATTAATTTATTAATTATTTTTATTTTGATAATTTATATTTCTATTTTGATAATTTATATTTTTATTTTTATAATTTATATTGTCTGTACCCTTATGTTTCCTGTTTGACGTGTATGTCGGGTTAAGTTCAGACATCCGGAGTGCAACTCAGATATGGCCATAAAGGAATTTATTTTAGTTGAACAATCAGTTATCTTAACCCAGAAAAAAGAGAGTTAAATCCAATTAACTAAATAAGTAATAATTGCAGTGGAGGCGGTCACATAGGGCAGTACTGGCTGTCAGGGACAGTGTTCCATGCACCCACCGCAATAAGGATAGTACTACTTGTCGGAGACAATGTTCCACATCCAAATAGGATAGTACTAATTGTCGGAGACAACGTTCCACATCCAAATACTGGGCAGTACTGACTGTCGAGAGACAGTGGTCCGTGCACCAAGACGCATCCATTCGAAATGCGTACCGACTGAACAGTGCAGCTCCTTTTAAAGGCGATCACCAGGAGGGGGGGTAAACGTCACATTATTTTACTCGATTTAACTTCAAGTCTTTTAAGCCAAATGACAGATAGTGAATGGTTTGTCCAAGATGCATCTGGTGCACGTTCCACTAGCGCCATGTAGTCGCCGTCTCTCACAGCTGATAAATCATATGGCTGCCGTCACGGCCATTCTGACAATCACTCGTCCTCGAGTGCATTCATTCATCTAAAAATAATAATAAAAAAAGGACTTTCATTAATTCTCATCATCTTCATCGTTACATATCGGTAAAAGATTTTTTTGTTGTAAAGAAATATCTTTACAACAGAAAACCCCTACAGTTTTAATCAAGCTGGTCTAAATCGTCACCCACTAAAGCAGGTGAGATTCCTGCAGCACTTCATAGATCACTGGTCTAGGTATTTCTGTACAACAGAAAACCCCTACAGGTACAATCAAGCTGGTCTGAATCGTCACCCACTAAAGCAGGTGAGACTCCTGCAGCACTTCACAGATCACTGGTCTAGGTATTTCTGTACAACAGAAAACCCCTACAGTTATAATCAAGCTGGTCTGAATCGTCACCCACTAAAGCGGGTGAGACTCCTACAGCACTTCACAGATCACTGGTCTAGGTATTTCTATACAACAGAAAACCCCTACAGTTATAATCAAGCTGGTCTGAATCGTCACCCACTAAAGCAGGTGAGATTCCTGCAGCACTTCACAGGTCACTGGTCTAGGTATTTCTGTACAACAGAAAACCCCTACAGTTACAATCAAGCTGGTCTGAATCGTCACCCACTAAAGCAGGTGAGATCCCTGCAGCGCATCACAGATTAACACAACACAGCAGGAGTGATCTTAATATTTTATTTACAAAAATGATCATCTTCCACAAAAGTAGTAGAGACCAGATACTAATTGATCATTCCAAAGATTCTATTATAGCTTCGGAATTATCTACACTTAAGGTGGCACACACATGACCACAGAAAGTGTTTCCTCCGAATCATCTGCAGTCAATGTTCGAGAGCTTACAGAAAGTGTCTGCTCTGAATCGTCTGCAGTCAATGTACGAGAAGTGTTGCCTCCGACTCTGAGGGCATATTATTATTTACAGGTACAAAAGACATACCGAACTCATCATCTGCCGTCCGTCCATCATCATCATCATCACTATAATTTTCGCAAATTTCCAATAAAAAAAAATAGCAACTTAATCATTGATTTGGTAGCTGTAAGCACCTAATCTTCGTGATTACAAAGTCCAAGTACTACATAGTCATTAATGTCACATTAAATGAAACAAAAGAAACAAGACACCAGGTATCCTATTCACGATCTTAAGCAATCACATAGCCCTCCTAGCTGTCTCACAGCTCTTAGCAATCACAAATGCTCTACTCGCACATCCTCACGATGTCGAGTCAACTCAACTCTCTGAACTCCGAAACTGTTAGTCTGTCCTATGTTACGTCAAATCATTATCTACTTCATCTACTATCTCAATTGGTACTTGATCTTTGTGTGTCTTCCTAACACGGTCTACGCATACTAATCAAAATTAGAAAACCAAAATTATTTCAATTTTCGTAATAAGGGCTTGACGATTCGAACGTCATCAATATTAATATGGTGACTACCACTCGCGTGGCTATGTGAGTTTACTTTCTATTAACCTCATAACTCTATAGGAACTTTCTGTAATGTTCCTAACACAAACATGATTTTTCACACCAGACAGTGTCACACAGACTTACAGGTGCCATGCAGGCCTTCAGTTGACACACAGGCTCACAGTTGCCACACAGGTCAACAGCTGCCACACAACGCTCGGCTACTCCTGACCAAACTAGATTATTGGGTTCGTTAAAATAGGGAATTTTTGGAACTACTCTTTTAACTAAATCATTGCCCTGGGCCATGTACCACAGTCATTCCAAACAAACTTTAAAACTTCTGCTGTAGCAAAAACTGCCAAGCTTATAGCAACCTTCGAGTAAAACCTCGAACGCCACGGCTCAATAGCCGACCAGCAATTGTATTTCTCTTACACAAAGGTTTCTCTAGATCCCGACCTCCGCCAGAATCCACTCGTACGGTCAAACATAATAGGGCTGATGAGAGTCGAAATCTTCATCGACTGGTACATGACCCGCTGGCATCTTCCTTAACCTACAGTATGCATACTTGTAGGTTCTCACCGCCCTGTCATTATCACCTATTGCGGACTAAATACAGGGCCTTTTCAGTTTCCGTACCAGAGTTTCCCACACAACACTTCATTAGAAAAAGTCCGACGATCAACAACTCATGAAACCTCTTCAAAAGCCATCGCCACATGTTACGCATGAGGTGCGGTCCAGAATTGGTCTTATGAGTAAACATGTTAATCAGATTTGGTTTCACTACCACTGTCATCAACTATGACGTCTTATTCTCAAGGAGCTTGGTGATCGGGTATCCTTCTCACAAGATTCGCGCTTTTTAATCAAAGATCTGGGAATATACTGACGGCTACTAAAAGGGAAACAACTAACCCTGATATAGGAGGTTCACGAATTAACTAGGATCAATATCGTTAAAATCAGATTATCAACAGTAACCCTTTACTATCGCTCACTAAGCTTTCATGCAAGGAAAACTGATCGTGAGATCTTCTGCTACTATAACACTACCTTGAAAGTAAGCAAGCGAATTCAGATCTGAAGACAGTGACTGCAAATCGTTACGCAACAGGATCCGTTCTGAATACACATAAATGACCACTACCGTTACCAACTAGATACAATTGCGTTGGCCCAACGACACCACTAACTCGCTTTGCCACTGAAAACTACCAGTCGCTCAGTCACCTCATCTCGTTCATATGGGACATCTTAGCCTAAAGTTCGTACCGAACCAAATATTAAAACTATTACCGCCAATAGGAAACTCTTCAATCATTGGCTTTTTCATTAAGTATGTCTCAACCACCCAGCGACGGTGCCAGGTATAACCACCACCAACTCTGTGATCAAACATGAATACTCCTAAATCTCGAAACAGCATCTCTTCACTAGAGAACATTCGACCTCACTATCGAAATAAAATGGAAGCGACCCACCGAGCATTCCACTCCAACCTTGCGCGCACATAACCAGCCGTTGTCATAACGTTCGGCCGCTATCCGCGGCCCGCCATCGGTCCCAACCCTTCAGATGCTGAGCGCGAACTGAATCGCTAGCCTGCAGCAGAGGCTTCAGGATGCGACACAATATGGCATCCGAAACATGAACAACACTACGAGAGTACACGTTCACACGGCTATCCCAACCATAGACAGCCTTGACAGAAATCAACCGGTGCAGCGGTGTAGTAACCTAAACCAATCAATCTGCCCAGCCTTTTCCCAACTACATTGGGGTTGGCTTCCAGTCCTACCGGATTCAGCTGAGTACCAGTGTTTTACATGGAGCGACTGCCTGTCTGACCTCCACAACCCAGTAACTGGGTAACACGGTACCCTTTGACAAGACTGGTGTCAGATCTCAGGCTTCTGACTATCAGTAACGACAGTCAAAGATCTTCAAATGACAGCCAGAACCAAAGGCTTAACGTGCTTTCCGAGGCACGGAGGAAACCCGGTATGTTGAATTGGTCACCCATCTACGGACCGACCTCGTCAAGCGTTGCTTAACCTTTATGATCGACCAATGCGGCTGTTATTATTTAGCCACGAGCTAGTAGTAGTAGTAGTAACCTTAACCGTCCAAAACATAAAACACACACTACGGTGTCCCAAGCGCCCAGGCAGGTATATGGGCTTAAGACAATCCAACGAATGCCATAGCGTCAGTGGCACTGGAAGTCGCAAACAACGAGGCCGCATACTAAGTCCAAACTATCTAAAGACTTCAACGTTAACTTGAAAAGAAGAAGCACAAAAATCACATAATCAAACTGCAAGAACTCGAAACCAATAATATCACCAGGAATTATCATAATTTCCAGAATGACGTGTTTGGCAGGTTCGTCACTGTCACTACATCGCTCTAACTTCCAAACAACAATAGTCAGCCAAGGCCAGTCAAAGGTTATTGCCAGTGATAGTAGAATAATAAATCCTCAACAACACCAAAACTCGACCATCCATATCCAACATGAAATTATAACCTGACATGGGCCACCCCGACAAACCACAGACCGCCATACTGTACAAAAAAACAGAATTTTTGAATAATGAACACTCCTGTCTACAGTCACAACAAAATTAAAACGACTCACCAGATCGGCACAAAGATCCGTGTGCATGGACCCTTCCACAAGTCCACAAGCTCCTCCTTCACCTGTCCAGCTACTTGCTTGTTGCTAGCTTCCTTGAAGCTCCGCTCCGGACTAGTTCTCCACTACTACAGACCGAGGGTAGTCGTAGTAATGAACCACAACTTCTATCTGTCACCGCAATTTTCCTCGCAAGAATGTAACCGCCATTTTAACGTGTGATCTCATTAGAATTAAGTTGAAATTTGAGGATACTGTCAAAATGATCCTGAATAAGCATAGGGTGAGAGAACCGAGCTTTTAAAGTCTCCTGTATATCTTCCCATTCATTGACCGGGAGGTATCTTGGTCAGTAATGTGGCTGCGCGGCCTCGAAGACAATTGGTCAGTGTCATGATTAAATCGACACCTTTTAGACTTTTGCTCTTAATTATAGTGTCTGACAGCTGACACCAGCCCCCTATGTCTGAATTGGGGTCGTCAGGATCAAAAGGTACTTACGATACGAAAGGTGGTGGCGCATTGGAACGGGGTAGTAGTATCAGTTAATTTTGAAAAAAATGCTTCTAAACTCTTAGAGGGTTGCGGAATATTTTCCTGCATACTTTGTGACGATGAAGTGCCAGAGGTGGGCGAACAATACGATCCCAGTTTCTGATGTCGGGTTAAGTTCAGACATCCGGAGTGCAACTCAGATATGGCCATAAAGGAATTTATTTTAGTTGAACAATCAGTTATCTTAACCCAGAAAAAAGAGAGTTAAATCCAATTAACTAAATAAGTAATAATTGCAGTGGAGGCGGTCACATAGGGCAGTACTGGCTGTCAGGGACAGTGTTCCATGCACCCACCGCAATAAGGATAGTACTACTTGTCGGAGACAATGTTCCACATCCAAATAGGATAGTACTAATTGTCGGAGACAACGTTCCACATCCAAATACTGGGCAGTACTGACTGTCGAGAGACAGTGGTCCGTGCACCAAGACGCATCCATTCGAAATGCGTACCGACTGAACAGTGCAGCTCCTTTTAAAGGCGATCACCAGGAGGGGGGGTAAACGTCACATTATTTTACTCGATTTAACTTCAAGTCTTTTAAGCCAAATGACAGATAGTGAATGGTTTGTCCAAGATGCATCTGGTGCACGTTCCACTAGCGCCATGTAGTCGCCGTCTCTCACAGCTGATAAATCATATGGCTGCCGTCATGTACTTTACTCCGAACTGTATGCATTGTCCTAGTGAACTTAGAGAGCCCTGACACTCATAACACAAGTTCAATCTTAGCTTGGGTGTCAGAGGTGTATAACTCTGTGTTATGTAGAATTCTCAATTTAAATCTTAGTTTTGTTTAACCACATAGTGACATTGAAATTGTAATCTGGCAATAATTTTTTTATTATTTTATTATATTTCCTTTATTTCATTATTGTACATAGTTTTTACATTTTTAAATATTATCTTATAAAAATAAAATAAAAAAAACATTTAAAAATATAAAAATTAGTAGCCCACCGGTATCGGGAACAAGGTCCAAGCTACCGGTGGTTAGGGCTGCTGAGAGAGGAACCTCCTAACGATACGCGCCGTGTCCAGGAGTACCGCTTTCTGGATCACGCCCTTGATCCAGCTGCCCAACGAGAGCCTCCTCAGATGTTCATCGAGACTCTTAGCTATTATGCCATTGGCCGTCACGACTATCGGCACAATGACTGCTGTATTCACATCCCACATGTCGACAACCTCGCGAGCTAGATCAAGATACTTACTTTTCTTATCTCTCTCAGCCTTCACGAGGTTCTCGTCATGGGGGACCGCTATATCAACAATCATTGCGCGACGCTCTAATCGGTCTATCACCACTATGTCAGGCTTATTGGCAACAATAGTCCTGTCAGTGATGATAGACCGATCCCAATACAACGTGACATTGCCATTTTCGAGAACTGGGTCGGGCACGTACTTATAGTAAGGCACTTCCGATTCCACAAGATTGTATTTAAGAGCAAGTTGCTGGTGGATAATCCTGGCTACAAGGTTGTGTCTATGCAAATAGTCTCCGTTAGCCAGACTAGAACAACCGGAAATAATGTGTCGGATTGATTCTCCCGGCCGGTGACATGCCCGACAGATGTCAACCGTGCCGTCCTTCACAATGTATTTCCGGTAGTTGTTCGTCATCATAACTTCGTCCATAATCGCAAAGACAAAACCTTCGGTTTCCCCGAAAAGGTCACCAAATCGCAGCCAGGCCACGGACGCTAAAAGATCTACATCGGGCCCATATAGGACCCGGTAGAAGCGTCCGTGAAGTTCCTTGCTCTGCCATACCTCCCTGCGGTCATTAGTATCTAATACTATAGGTTTGCGCGAGTTCTCGTTAGCCAAGGAGAGCGGGGTAAGGCCCTTGTCCACCGCTACCACATCTCGATGCATACCCACGTCGGCAGCCTGGAAATATTCCCTAAGACTGCATACCTCGCGGTTGTGCAGGGTTTTAGCATTTAAAAAGCCACGACCTCCGCACTTCCGCGGGATATACAGTCTCATAACCGATGATCGTGGGTGATGCATACGATTTGCGGTAAGCAATGTGCGGACTCTCCTATCCAAGGCGTCAAGTTCTGTCTGAGTCCATTTGAGTATGCCGAAAGAGTACATCAAGACCGGCATGACCCAGCCGTTGAAGGCGCGCACCTTGTTCCCACCTGATAAAAGACTATTTAGTACTTTTTTCAGGCGGCCAAAGAAGCGCTCCTTCAACGATTGTTTCACTTCAGTAGCATTGATGCCTAGTGCTTCCGACATACCCAAATACTTGTAAGTTTCGGTTGAGGAAAGGGATCGAAGGTGTATGGAATCCGAGAGTTGTATTCCCACGGATTCCATAATCTCCCCTCGCTTTACATGCATGGCTGCACATTTGTCCACACCAAATTCCATCCTGATGGCGTCACTGAAGGTTTCTGTTACCTTCAGTAGCTTCATCAGTTGCAAGTTGTTGGGTGCAAAGAGCTTCAGATCATCCATGTAAAGGAGGTGTGATAGGACCTGACCACCTCTTCTCAACCGATAGCCCAGGCCCGAACCCTCCAGCAGTGTACTGAGAGGGTTCAGGGCTAAACAAAACCACAGAGGACTCAGACTGTCGCCCTGAAATATGCCGCGCTCGATCCTTATAGGTTCGCTGTTTTCCTGAATCTGTCGACATCCTGGATAGTGAAGGACCGTCCTCCACTGCCCCATACATGACGTCAGGAAGGCGCACAGAGTTGCATCAATTTTATACAACTCCAGCACCCTCATGAGCCATGTATGTGGCACTGAGTCATAGGCCTTCTTGTAATCTATCCAACATGTCGCCAGATCCTTGCGGGAACGGCGAACCTGTTGGCTAATGGCAATGTCTATGAGGAGCAGCTCCTTAGTACCGCGGGACCCGTTCCTACATCCATTCTGAGAAGCAGACATGATGGAATTATTCTCAATATGCTGATTAATTTTAGCTCTCAGAATGGATGTAAAAACTTTATAGACCGTCGGTAAACATGTTATCGGTCTATAATTTTTAGGTTCCGCAGTACTACCTGATTTGTGGAGCAGGTGGGTTATTCCTGTCGTTAGGAACTGGGGCAGCGATCCTGACTCTAAGGCAGACTGGAACTGAGTTGCCAAACGAGCGTGCGACCTTTGAAACCATTTAATCCAAAAGTTGTGCAGTCCGTCCGGCCCCGGAGATTTCCAGTTAGGCAACGGACGGACTGCACGAGCTACATCTTGGGGGCTGATGGTAATTGCCCCCATTTGTGGTATCGAATCGCACGCCCGTTCGACCTCTCGAGTCCAGTCACCCTCGGTGTGACTGACAGGCACCGACCAGATATTGCGCCAGAACGAATACATGGCGTCATCATCTGGTAGGCGAGTATCAGTCACACCTTGGTCAGGTCGCTCCCAAGCCCTATAAACCCACCTTTCGTTGCTCTGGAATGTGCGATTCTGAGTGTATCGCTCCACTCGCCGCTTGTACCGACGAATACGGCTTGCCCATGCATAGATCTTCTGCTTCAGGAAGTCGATACGCTCTGTGACGCGGGACAGATAATCTCGAGAATTGATATCCGTCCCCGAGAATGCCCGCCTCACAAAGCGCATCACTCTAGGGCGAGTGTTGCCCTCCCTGAAGCAGATAAGCTTGCCGATGAGTGCTCTAGCCTCACCGATACGACGCTCAATCCTGCACTGCCAAGCTGGTATAGCTGGTCGTGTAGCTCTGTCAGTTTTGGGAAACTTGACGTTAGCTACACGACATGCCGCTGCAGCCGCACAGTACAAGATCGAGTGGGTATCGGCAAGGTCTTTGCTGCTATCAAAAACATTTGATAGCTGTGAATCTAGAGCACACACCAGCGCCCTATTTTTCTTATGCATGGGCAGACGAGGTAATCGAGGTCTAAGCTCAGGCGGTGTGGAACGATACTCTCGGAATGCACACTCCAAAGCGCTCCTCAGTCGTTCATTGCACTGGGTACTCACGGATATAGCCCCGTCGTCGTCATCCTCTCCAACATGGTCGGGTCGCGGTGAAAGACTGGGTTGCATTAGCACCGCGGCCGGTGGCAAGGCAGGCGAGACACGGCTACTCCGTGATTCCTCACGCAGTCTATCAAGTACGGCGTCATCCAGCATACGGTTACGTTGGATGACCCGCACCTGATCCGATAGACGTTGGGCCGACACGTTGACAGCTGGCTCAAGCACCTGAAACAGAGAGAGCATCCGACCACGGTACGCAGTCAGATTACTTCCCCCCTCTGTAGCCCCAAAGTATGCGCGCATGACGTTTTCATTAATCGATTGCGTCCATCGCATGCGCTGCACACTTCCACCGGGAGCGGGGACCCTGTCAGAAGCCGATGGGCCTCGAGGTCCCAGGCAGTCCGGTGGCCGGCGTCCTCCCCGTCGACGCGTAGGTGGTGGTGACGTCGGCGGAGAGAAGTATTCGTCGCTCGAACTCGACGCAACTACAGCGTCCGGGATCGCTTGACTGACGGTTGTAGGGGATCTCGGTGGCTGCGAGGCGGAGCTGAGCGACGAACCCGAAGATGTTGGGCGTGTGTTTTTGGCTCGGGCCTGGCTTCTTGTCAACATTTTCTTTTTAGTTTCGTCTTCTTAGCTGTCATTTTTTGTTTGATGTTTAATTGTTCGTCATTTTAATTATGTTGTTTGTTTTCTTCTTGTTGTTGGTTTATTGTATAAAGACATTATTATATTTATTATTATTATATTATTATCTGTGTATCTCGTGCCGGGATATCGGGGTAACAATTTGTCGGGAAATATAGGGAGAGCGAAGATTTCTTGTTGAGTAGGAAGATTTCTTCTAGTTTTATTTTATGGGACATTTTTTAAGGTTAAAGAGTAAGATGGACAGTGTTGTGTGTGGTGTTTACACGATTATTATAAGTAGTATGTTAGTTTTTTGTGTGATATTCTGATTAAGTAAAACTAACTGAAGTATTTTATTGCAAGTAAGAGGACTCTCTGGAAGAGATTGATTTCAGAGTTAAAAGTATGATACTCTAAGATCGTAGACACCAATTTTCTCTAACTTTTTCTGTCATACTCCTGGGTAAAGGCATCCCTCCACTCATTCCATCATTCACGAGCCCACGCTTTCTCCACTGGAGGTAGAAATCTAGAAATCTGTATTTCATTCCACCTGCATGTTTTTTTTAAATTATTATATTCATCTGTAAACTAGAGGATAGATTTTCCAATAAATAAAATAATAATAAAGCTTTCAGCAGGGGTTTCGCCCGCGTGGTTGTCGGGCATTATCCTACGGGAACATACTATAGGGATAAAAAATTGTCTATATTGTCCTATCTCTGTGTTCAGCCGTTCTGGTGTAATTGAGTAACATACATCCATTCATCCAAACTTTCGCATCAACAATATTAGTTGGTTACAAGGCGATATCACCAGTGGCGATGCTTAGGGAGGGCTATGTCCAGGAGTGGACGTGTTTTTAAGAAAACCATGAATGATAATGTAAACCAAAACAATTATGTATGTCAATACAACCAGCCCATAAATACGAAACCCTATCTTTGCTGTCGCACAGTCGGGTAAGAAGAGAGCTTTTCGAGTAAAAGCTCCTCCTTAAATATTCTTGTTTACAAAATCAGTAATTTATCCATAATAAATCCACTTAACTACGTCAGAAATATAAAATAAACAAAGCCAAGGGCTAGGTGAGAGGGCTCCGAATCGCGAATGATTTTCGACAGGCGGCTCATTTGCGCAACACGATAATCCCGGATTGAGAAGACACTGAGATCTGTACAGTAATGAGATCCCCCGCCGCGGTAGTGACGCCTGGAACTGAGAAAAGTATTGTCAGCTGTGGCTCTGTTTTTTATGCTTTTGTTCTAAAGAATTAAAGGTTCTGACTGAAAGATTCTGAAGTAGCGACCGCGTTTAGAAAGACGCAATGTTGGAAGGCCTCCGACAAACTAGACGGTAAACCGCTGATAAGCATGTCCAGCAGCAGACGTCCTTCGGCTGAATTATGAAATAGAAAACTGAAACATCATTGATCCACCGTCTTGTCTTGTCTTGTAATGTCCCTCGGCAAACTTCGTGTTTCGTCAATCGTTGTCTTTCTATCAGTTGCCATTTTCACGTGGTGCAGACCGGACGCTCTCAATCAACTTGGATGTAAATAGAGTTGTTAATAGGTACTCTTTTAATATAATGTAATTTATTTAAAAATGGGAGGAATGCTACTATTTTTACAGCTCTATATATTTCACATGGACATAAAAACAAAACAACAATAAAGTATTTGGCTGAAAATAATTGATGGACATGGAAATTGGCATTCGTTTGTATTCAGAAATGCGATGATTGCCGAGGGACATTAAGAAAATAGTAGAACTGTACGTTTGTTCGGATCAAATCTCGCAATTGAATTTTAAAGCAGCTAACCTCAACTGATTAAGGTACAATTTTACATACACGTTTGCTTTGGATGGCAATGCACGGTAAGTTAAAAAGCTTTTGTAAAATAGTTATTTTTAGGGTTCCGTACCCAAAGGGTAAAAACGGGACCCTATTACTAAGACTCCACGGTCCGTCTGTCTGTCTGTCTGTCACCAGGCTGTATCTCATGAACCGTGATAGCTAGACAGTTGAAATTTTCACAGATGATGTATTTCTGTTGCCGCTATACCAACAAATACTAAAAACCGAATATAATAAATATTTAAGGAGGCTCCCGTACAACAAAAGTGTTTTTTTTTGCCGTTTTTTTGCGATAATAGTACGGAACCCTTCGTGCGCGAGTCCGACTCGCATTTAGCCGGTTTTTTTTCTTAGTCATATTATCTTTTCACGCAATCTATTGATATTGTCTTTGGTCTGCGTCTTTTTATAGCCATTTACATTCTTAATACTACTACAAAGACTATTATTTTTAGGGTTCCGTACCCAAAGGGTAAAAACGGGACCCTATTACTAAGACTCCGCGGTCCGTCTGTCTGTCTGTCTGTCTGTCACCTGGCTGTATCTCATGAATCGTGATAGCTAGACAGTTGTTTTTTTTTTTTTCACAGATGATGTATTTCTGTTGCTGCTATAACAACAAATACTAAAAACAGAATAAAATGAATATTTAAGGGGTCTCCCATACAACAAACGTGTTTTTTTTTGCCGTTTTTTGCGATAATGGTACGGAACCCTTCGTGCGTGAGTCCGACTCGCACTTGGCCGGTTTTTTTGTGTATTAGTAGGTACTAACTGTTGAGAAACATTAGGTTCTGTTCTAATAGGAATTTGACTAACTGTTCACCGTTTGGGCTTCTTCTTCTCCAAATTTTCCCAAGACATATTCTTCCTCGCTTTGCTTGCATGTACCAAAATACAATTTATCTTCAATTTACTAAATACCAATTAACAGACTCCAAAACGTGTAACCCACATTTCCTGCCACTTCGTAGACATAGTTACATATACCTATCGCCATACATCAATAGCCGGGTGTTCATCTACCCATAAACGTACGGTAGGGGTAGGCAGAGCTGCAGCACCGACGTCCTTTTCACGGTGACGTGAATTAGTGAGCGTCCCTCGGAAATTGATTATTAAGCGTCAAACCTACGTTCGCTAGGTTGCATACATAGATCATATTTTCTACTTGTACAGCACAAAATATTGTTAGTTTGATGAACATAACTGGTGAACTGTGATTGTACCTCTGCCAAATCCTTCAGGGAATACAGCAACTTTGATGTTATGTATGAATGAGGATAAAATAGTATAGAATATACTTTATTGTACACCAAAAAATTACACATATATTTTACAGCAACGTAATACTATGGGTACAAAGGCTGACTACGGTATCAACCAGACAACCTTTGGATAATCTTTTAAAATATACTGTGAACCCTTCAGAGAATTCAAAATATAGAAAATATCTGTTTTTAACCCCCGCCGGAAAATGAGGGGTGTTATAAGTTTGACGTGTGCTGCTGTGTATCTTTGTATCTGTGTGTCTGTCTGTGGCATCATAGCGCCTAAACGGATGAACCGATTTTAATTTAGTTTTTTTTGTTTGAAAGGTGATTTTCGAGAGTGTTCCTAGCTATGTTTGAAAGTTATGGGCGTTGTATTGTTTGAATCAGGGTGTTTTCGCAAGATAAATGTGTTTTATAAATTTTGAAATTTTACTTGTTAATACCTAATACCGATCCTAAACCCATGCCTGGAAAGACCATGGTCACTTTATTTATTTATTTATGCACACACAAAACACTGAGAAAAGAAAGGATACAGATAGAAGAGCACAAAGGTACTGCTTATTTCAATAGAAATTTCTTCCAGCAGACCTGCGACAGGAAAGTTGAATGATAGACGAAGACACTTTTGTATACATCGCGCAATATAGTTTCGTCTCTCTCTGTCTTTTGCAAACTTATATGGTGTAATTTTTTCATTATGTATTTGAATACATAATGTTACTTCTGTAACTATCCATTTTTGGTTTATAAAAGTTACCTAACAGAAATATCTCCGTCTCATTAAGCTGACAAAGAAGTACAGATTTTCTAACATTAACGAACATGGGTGAACTCACCGGACTGCCTTACAGCAGTGTAAATAAAACTGTGAATACCAACGTATTGGAAATAAATAGGTCGACAAGTTGGCAACCTGCAGCGATGTTAACGTCTTGTTTCAGTTTGCATCCGTTTCTGGGACATTAAGTAGCATGTACGAATGGCTGCTCAGCGGTAAAGCACAATGTAAATAACCCTACCTGAAATATTTTTGAATACATTGAAAGAACATACAAGCAAATAGTAAGGTAGTGGTAAAGATTTGCAACATAAGTGCGAAAGTTTGAATGGACGGATGGTTATTTGTAACTCAATCACGCCCGAACGGTTGAATGAATCTGAATGAGATTTGACACATAGATAGATTATAGTAGGTATGTAATAGCAAGGCAATTTTTTCATCCCGTTATAATGTTCCATTTATATTATGTAATTTAAAACATACAGTGAACAATTTCCTTATTTTCTATAGAAAAACCAAAATATATAACTACGCTACCAGCTGGCAACGGCGTTGCCAGTGAAGTATTCCGTAAGTATTATTAGTAGGCACCATTTCGTTAAGTAACCCATAATTCCGGAAAATTCGGAGAGAATTAAGTTTAATGTAAGTCTCCAAATTCAATATCAAAATACATGCATAAATTTATCTAACGTTCTCGGAAACAAACAATTCTATATTTCTTTTGGTTAGAAAGAATATTTGGAATGTCTTCGGCAGTTTGGAAGTTATAATATAATATTTGTGTGCCAAGCGCAATGCGGCTGGTTTGCTACGACGCGCGACGCGCGAATGTGATGATATGTCTCAACATCTGTGGGTATCGTGAGTACAGTCAATCGTCCACTTCTCCTTCTCCGTGGCATATATATATTTAACTTTAAAAATGTCCGAAGCTATTGTAGCCAGCTGTATTGAATAAACGTTAATAATTTAATAAACGTTCGGCACAACTATACAACAGAATTAATAAACATGTGTATGTTTACGATAAAAATTACCGCGACTGTAAAAAAAGTATAATAAGCTGGTTAAAACCACTTACCTACGAGGAAACCGAGGCACTTCTGGAACACGATGAGTAGTCGAAACTCATCCCATATAATATACCTTAATCTAATACACCACATCCAATACACCACACTACATTACACCACACACACTACGCTACACACAACACACTACACTACAGCACACACACCAAATAACACCACATAACACTCCACGTACAAAAACAAGAAATTGTGTTATATAATGTTAGTAAAATCATTTATCAATTTAATCTTATTTTACTTTTTAATGTTTAAAGAAATAAATTATTAATTTTTTAATACTCAATTAATGAACAACTAAATTTAAATTAAATAATCATAGATGTCACATCACAGTACATTATTTCATAGTAACTCACAGTTAGTATAAGTAAACACGGCAATGCTATGGAAGATCGGAGTCTCCTAATACAGGCATTTTTTGCTTAAAGGGAGGCTCCAAACACGTCTTAATGTAATATGCTAATTGTGGCAATAAACGATTTTGTATTTTTGTATTTTTTTTTTTTTTTTGTATAGCACTGTCATTGGCTTTGATTAAATCCTGGCTGGTTCAGGTGATTCTGTATGCTGGGCTGGAAAGGTGGTGACGCATATTCTGTGAGGCCTCACATAGACATTCAGTTTGGGTTGAGTCAAGGATGCCCCATTTGGCTAGATATTTTCCACAGCGACCAACCTGGGTCCAAAACGGACGGACTGGGTGCTACGTAGGATATGCATGGAGTGGTTTGACAGTTTTGCCACGGTAGCTGCGCTGTTTATTTGTTTGCCAGCCACGCATACATTCGTACGTACTGTTGCCATGGACCGCCCAGCTCTAAACAAAGTTCTATCGTTGGCTTTGGTCAAAATGCCATAATAAGGGATTAACCAAATTACATTTCTATAGCATTTAGCACACCCATACTTGCCTGGTTGATAGAATGTTATTTCTCTAGAGCCTCTTTGCTACCTTTTCTTATAAAGCGTAGCTTAGCTGTGTGCTCCTATGGAAAGACGCATTAAAGGGAAGCTAGGAGACGCATGTTGCAAGTTTGGGTAGTAAGCCACACGGTGTAACTCTGCAAACACTGAATGTGTTGTGAGCGGGTGGAATGTACTTGTCTTTTTATGTTAGGCATCGATGGGTGTTCGAAAGTTGTGCAGCTTCGGAATTTATCGACAGTTTTATGGTGCGGAAACCTTGTAAACTTGTAAATGTCTAGGTAGGACAAGTGTAGATTATTTGTTGAATAACTTTCAAATAATAACTATCATAGAAGTGTGCATATTAAATAGTTATATGTAACTGTTATTGCAAATGCAAGGTCCTCGAATTGAATCCGGGCAAAAAGTTGTAACTTTGTAACCCAATGATAGCCAGACCAAGATAGACAGACCAAGTACAGTTAACAGTGACACTTCTAATAAACAAGTTATTACTAAACCTGATTTTCAATGTCAAGTGGAAGCAGCGATGGAAAGTGCAACACACATCCATCCAGCGGGGGAGGGTGACGCATCCCCTTTGAAGCATTCACCAATCACAACGTACATAGACAGAAGGTTTAGCAAACACAGTGCTTGATAAGTGAAACTTCGAATATTCTTCTTTTACTTCTTCATTCTAGCACTTTCACACTCGTCGTCCTCTACCTCTCTTATGTTCAGCTAGTTGTAACCCTTTCTTATTTTCGCTGTAAGCTAATCTGTTCCAAATTTAAATGTTTTGCTTGTCACATGAAAACTTTCTGCATCCTCTTTTTGTGTGGCTGACTTGGCTGACTGGCTGCAGACATCCCCGCTCCCTCCCTGCACGTCAGCCCCCCCCCTCATCTGTGTAATATAATTCGTTTTGCATTTCCTGCTCTCCTGTATATATGTAACGGGTGTATACCCTAGGTAGACCTCCCTCGAATCCTGGCTTTTCGCTGGGTTTCATAATGTGTTCATAACTTTGTAATTTTACTAGTGTTCAACTGTTAATTCAATGGTCTTGCTCTATTCATGAGTTGGATGTTTATTTTAACACTTGCAAATGTAGTTACCACTTTAAGGATGTGGGGTAGCTTTGGCTGTTACTGACTACTGTTTTTTTTATATATGAATATTAAAAACGTTTTAACAAAAAAAAAACCGACAACCAAAACAAAACACTGGCCAAAAATAACTTTATTTTCGGAAGTCGGTGTCAAAAACTAAAAACCGGCAATATCGCAAAACATCCCGTTTTAATACCTCAATGGGGACCACATGAAAAGCACCAGCCTTCAAAAAAAAACATCAAAATCATTCAGTTCATAATTGGCGGAGTAATTGCGTAACAAACATACAAAAACATACAGTCGAATTGAGAACCTTCCTTTTGAAGTCGGTTAAAAACTCATAAATAATATTTACATTAAAATACCAAATCATGATTACTGACATTTCGTCAATATGTTATGACATAGATAACCTAAGAATTGTTTATCTCGACTTATCATTACGAAACAAATTGACATAATCATTTTATTCCAATACATTCATTGTCACAGTCATGGGCCGACTAACTAAAGAAGAAAAAATATTTTACAAAGAAAATGGATACATAGTTCTAAAAGACGTGCTTTCAGATGAAGAATTGAGTGGCATCAGTGAGGAATATGACAAGTTGTTCGCGAAGAAGAACCAGGACAAGATGGAGAGCTCGTGGGTGGGGAGCGACGCGGATGACAGGAAGAGTGACGCCACACTAACGGTGAGGAAGTGATGCTTATGATATAGAAACAATTAACTCGTTCCAATTACAGTAGAAAAAAAAACAAAATCAAATGTTTTTATTGTAACTTGTACATTAAACAGCATTACATAGTTGGAGGTAGCCCCAGTTAGTTATATATTATGCTTATGTCGGGGCTACCTCGCTTCTTTCCACAGTGTCTATAATATTAAATAATGTCGAGATTAATAAAATTATAATTTTATGGTATACATAAAATTATAATATCAATAAAAAATTAATTCAATTTATAGTGAATACATGATAATATGTCACCTTATAGAGTGAGTGAACATGAATGTTTGGGTCACCCAGTCTAACTAAATGTAGCTAAGTGCCAGTATTTTATACGGATTGACTGCTTATCTGACCTTCACAACCCAGTAACTGGATAACTTGATACTTCTTGGCAATAATGGCAATTTCCTTACTTCTGATTAGCCGTTACGACTGTGAAAGATCTTCAAATGACAGCTGGAACTGGTTTACCTGCTAACACAACTCGTTCCGTGTGCTAGTGTTATACCTATATGTAAATAGGTAAACAAACGTTCTTATTCCTGCAAAACATTACCACGTTGTTCAACAGTCTATTCCATATCGGATAAGTATTCATTATGTTTTCGAAAAATCCGTCTGTCTCGTACTCTCGTCCCCTATTACAATACAAGTAAGTAATATACTATAGCACCTCTACCTAGTCATAGTTTAGTTATGTCTTGTGTATGTTATGGCATCAATCTAATACCTCGTTTATTTTCGACGCTGCATAGGTAAAAGGTATCCACAACCTGCAGTACCACCACGCTGTGTTCAACTCGTTCCTGTTCAGCAGAAAACTCCTAGATGCTCTGGAGGACATTATGGAGACAGGCAACATCGTGCTGCATCACACCAAAGCACACTTGAAGCCACCTGAAAAGGGGGCCGCTTACCCTATGCATCAGGTTAGCACTTCCAGCTATCGGTTTTTAACCCCCAATGGAAAAAGAGGGGTGTATTAAGTTTGAAGTTTGTATTTGTGTTTCTGTCTGTAGCACTTAGCTCCTAAACAGATGAACAGTTTTTTTTGTCGAGAGTGTTTTTAGCTATGTTTGATGAAAATCGGTTCAGCCGTTCAAAAGTAATGGGCGTTTTACCGTTTGAATCGGGGTTTTTTCGCAAGACATCGTGTCATAATTACGTGTTCAATAGATAGTTGATCGAAACGTGTCTACTTCTAGATAAATTATGTAGTTTAAAAAGTAAGAAATAAAATAAAATAGTCGGGGTTTTGGTTTTTTAAATTTTTATTTGTAAATGTTCAATACAATAAAATTAAAGTAGGTGTTACAGTACTCTCCTATTTACCTATGCATTTTATTCAATTGACCTTTATTGAGTACCAAAACATACAGACAATTAAACAAATACAATAGCTTATAAACAAAGGCCATCTTAACCCAGAATTGGGTTCTTTAACAGAAAACATTAGTGCGATAGAGTGATTTGCAAATTAGGACAGTATACACAAGTGCAAAAGAAAAACCTCAAATTACTTATTCTTGTGGCAGGACTACCACTACTTCCCGTATAAGAACGACTCCATGATAGCAGCCTTCCTGCACCTGGACGCAGCAGGGCCTGATAATGGAGGCCTGTTCGTGTACCCTGGCTCCCACAAACTGGGTCCTCAGGAAGACGTCGGGGCTAAGGAGAGTAACTTCCATTACGTGGACCAGGTAAGGATGTAGTTAATCAATCTGTCTATTTTGTGGACCAGGTAACGATGTAGTCAATCAATTTGTCTATTTTGTGGACCAGGTAAGGATGTGATCAATCAATCTGTCTATTTTGTGGACCAAGTAAGGATGTGATCAATCAATCTGTCTATTTTGTGGACCAGGTAAGGATGTGATCAATCAATCTGTCTATTTTGTGGACCAGGTAAGGATGTGATCAATCAATCTGTCTATTTTGTGGACCAAGTAAGGATGTGATCAATCAATCTGTCTATTTTGTGGACCAGGTAAGGATGTGATCAATCAATCTGTCTATTTTGTGGACCAGGTAAGGATGTGATCAATCAATCTGTCTATTTTGTGGACCAGGAAAGGATATGATCGATCAATCTGTCTATTTTGTGGACCAAGTAAGGATGTGGTCAATCAATCTGTCTATTTTGTGGACCAGGTAAGGATGTGATCAATCAATCTGTCTATTTTGTGGACCAGGTAAGGATGTGATCGATCAATCTGTCTATTTTGTGGACTAGGTAAGGATGTAGTCAATCAGTCTATTTTGTAGACCAGGTAAGGATATAGTCAATCAATCTGTCTATTTTGTGGACCAGGTAAGGATGTGATCAATCAATCTGTCTATTTTGTGGACCAAGTAAGGATTGGATCAATCAATCTGTCTATTTTGTGGACCAAGTAAGGATGTGATCAATCAATCTGTCTATTTTGTGGACCAGGTAAGGATGTGATTAATCAATCTGTTTATTTTGTGGACCAAGTAAGGATGTGATCAATCAATCTGTCTATTTTGTGGACTAGGTAAGGATGTGATCAATCAATATGTTTATTTTGTGGACCAAGTAAGGATGTGATCAATCAATTTGTCTATTTTGTGGACCAGGTAAGGATGTGATCAATCAATCTGTCTATTTTGTGGACCAAGTAAGGATGTGATCAATCAATCTGTCTATTTTGTGGACCAGGTAAGGATGTGATCAATCAATCTGTCTATTTTGTGGGCCAAGTAAGGATGTAATCAATCAATCTGTCTATTTTGTGGATTAGGTAAGGATGTGATCAATCAATCTGTCTATTTTGTGGACCAAGTAAGGATGTGATCAATCAATCTGTCTATTTTGTGGAATAGGTAAGGATGTGATCAATCAATCTGTCTATTTTGTGGACCAAGTAAGGATGTAATCAATCAATCTGTCTATTTTGTGGACTAGGTAAGGATGTGATCAATCAATCTGTCTATTTTGTGGACTAGGTAAGGATGTGATCAATCAATCTGTCTATTTTGTGGACCAAGTAAGGATGTTATCAATCAATCTGTCTATTTTGTGGACTAGGTAAGGATGTCATCAATCAATCTGTCTATTTTGTAAACTAGGTAAGGATGTGATCAATCAATCTGTCTATTTTGTGGACCAAGTAAGGATGTAATCAATCAATCTGTCTATTTTGTGGACTAGGTAAGGATGTGATCAATCAATCTGTCTATTTTGTGGACCAAGTAAGGATGTGATCATTCAATCTGTCTATTTTGTGGGCCAGGTAAGGATGTGATCAATCAATCTGTCTATTTTGTGGACCAAGTAAGGATGTAATCAATCAATCTGTCTATTTTGTGGACTAGGTAAGGATGTGATCAATCAATCTGTCTATTTTGTGGACTAGGTAAGGATGTGATCAATCAATCTGTCTATTTTGTGGACCAAGTAAGGATGTAATCAATCAATCTGTCTATTTTGTGGACTAGGTAAGGATGTGATCGATCAATCTGTCTATGTTGTGGACTAGGTAAGGATGTGATCAAGCAATCTGTCTATTTTGTGATCCAGGTAAGGAAGTGATCGATCAATCTGTCTATTTTGTGGACTAAGTAAGGATGTAGTCAATCAGTCTATTTTGTAGACCAGGTAAGGATATAGTCAATCAATCTGTCTATTTTGTGGACTAGGAAAGGATGTGATCAATCAATCTGTCTATTTCGTGGACCAAGTAAGGATGTAATCAATCAATCTGTCTATTTTGTGGACTTGGTAAGGATGTGATCAATCAATCTGTCTATTTTGTGGTCCAGGTAAGGATGTGATCGATCAATCTGTCTATTTTGTGGACTAGGTAAGGATGTGATCAATCAATCTGTCTATTTTGTGGACCAAGTAAGGATTGGATCAATCAATCTGTCTATTTTGTGGACCAAGTAAGGATGTGATCAATCAATCTGTTGATTTTGTGGACCAGGTAAGGATGTGATCAATCAATCTGTTTATTTTGTGGACCAAGTAAGGATGTGATCAATCAATCTGTCTATTTTGTGGACTAGGTAAGGATGTGATCAATCAATATGTTTATTTTGTGGACCAAGTAAGGATGTGATCAATCAATCAGTCTATTTTGTGGACCAGGTAAGGATGTGATCAATCAATCTGTCTATTTTGTGGACCAGGTAAGGATGTGATCAATCAATCTGTCTATTTTGTGGACCAAGTAAGGATGTAATCAATCAATCTGTCTATTTTGTGGACTAGGTAAGGATGTGATCAATCAATCTGTCTATTTTGTGGACCAAGTAAGGATGTGATCAATCAATCTGTCTATTTTGTGGACTAGGTAAGGATGTGATCAATCAATCTGTCTATTTTGTGGACCAAGTAAGGATGTAATCAATCAATCTGTCTATTTTGTGGACTAGGTAAGGATGTGATCAATCAATCTGTCTATTTTGTGGACTAGGTAAGGATGTGATCAATTAATCTGTCTATTTTGTGGACCAAGTAAGGATGTAATCAATCAATCTGTCTATTTTGTGGACTAGGTAAGGATGTGATCAATCAATCTGTCTATTTTGTGGACTAGGTAAGGATGTGATCAATCAATCTGTCTATTTTGTGGACCAGGTAAGGATGTGATCAAACAATCTGTCTATTTTGTGGACCAAGTAAGGATGTAATCAATCAATCTGTCTATTTTGTGGACTAGGTAAGGATGTGATCAATCAATCTGTCTATTTTGTGGACTAGGTAAGGATGTGATCAATCAATCTGTCTATTTTGTGGACTAGGTAAGGATGTAATCAAACAATCTGTCTATTTTGTGGTCCAGGTAAGGATGTGATCGATCAATCTGTCTATTTTGTGGACTAGGTAAGGATGTAGTCAATCAGTCTATTTTGTAGACCAGGTAAGGATATAGTCAATCAATTTGTCTATTTTGTGGACTAGGTAAGGATGTGATCAATCAATCTGTCTATTTTGTGGACCAAGTAAGGATGTAATCAATCAATCTGTCTATTTTGTGGACTAGGTAAGGATGTGATCAATCAATCTGTCTATTTTGTGGACTAGGTAAGGATGTAATCAAACAATCTGTCTATTTTGTGGTCCAGGTAAGGATGTGATCGATCATTCTGTCTATTTTGTGGACTAGGTAAGGATGTAGTCAATCAGTCTATTTTGTAAACCAGGTAAGGATATAGTCAATCAATCTGTCTATTTTGTGGACTAGGTAAGGATGTAGTCAATCAGTCTATTTTGTAGACCAGGTAAGGATATAGTTAATCAATCTGTCTATTTTGTGGACCAGGTAAGGATGTAGTCAACCAATCTGCCTTTTTCCACACTTTGTTGTGGTCGGCTTCCATTCTATATTGATGCAGATTCTTCTTCTTCTCGAGTCGATGGAAAACTGTTCATAACTTTGGGCCCAGCAGATGACTACGCCGATTGCAGCGTTAGTGGCGATATCATCATCATCATATCGGCCGAAAGACGTCCAATATTGGACATAGGCCACCCTCCAGCGTCGCCACATTGATCGGTCCCGTGCGTCTCGCAACCAGCGGCTCCCCGCAACCTTCACCAGGTCATCGGTCCACCTGGTGGGAGGCTTTACAACGCAACGTTTTCCGGTTCACGGTCGCCACTCCAGAACCTTTCTGCCCCATCGGCCATCCGTTCTGCGAGCAATGTGCCCTGCCCACTGCCGCTTAAGTTTGGCAATTCTTCGGGCTATGTCGGTAACCCTGGTTCTCTTGCGGATCTCTACATTTCTAATTCAATCACGCAAGGAAACTCTGAGCATAGCCCTCTCCATTACCCTTTGAGTGACTTTAAGCTTTCTGATAAAGCCCATTGTAAGCAACCATTTCTCAGACCCATATGTCATCACTGGCAACACACACTGGTCATAGACTGTCATCTTGAGACACTGCGGTAAGTTGGACGAGAAGATACCGCACAATTTCCCGAACGCTGCCCAGCCGAGTCGGATTCGACGGTTGACCTCTTTCTCGGAGTTGGCCCTACGCAATTGGATCGTTTGTCCCAGGTAGACATAGTCACCCACAACTTCGAGTCTCCGACCTTGATAGGAGTGGGTGTAACATAGGCATTCAACATCATCTTGGTTTTGTCCATGTTCATCCTAAGAATCCTGTTCTCACTCTTTCGGAAGCTCTACTAAGAGACTTTTGTATTTATGTATGTATGTATATATTTTTGATTTATTTTTATTTATATAATTATGTAATTTTAAAATTGTACACTGGATCCTACCCTCTTTTGTCACCATTCTCTGTCACTCTAGGGTTTGCTGTAAGAGAACTCAACATTGAGTTAAGCTCGCCTTTGTACATGTACTTTATTATCACATTGTATTAAATATTGTTTTTGGTGAACAATAAAGAATTAAGATAGAATTAAGATAAGATCATCGAGCATTGTACTGAGGTCCTCCATGGTCTCAGCCATAAGCCAGCCGAAGGTGAGTGTTGTACTCGCCATTGACGTTGATACATAGCCCTCTCCAGTCCAGAACCTTGAAGACATCCTCCAATGTAGCGGTAAACAACTTCGGAGATATGACGTCTTCCTGTCTCATGCTTCGCTGCAAAAGTACGGGTCCCGAGGTCTGGTGCTGAAGTTGAACTGACATGGTGGCGTTTTTGTATAAAAACTTCAACACCTCGATGTACCGGTAGTCAATTGGGCACCGTTTCGACCGCACCGAATCGAAGGCTTTCTCGTAGTCCACAAACGCTAAACAGAGAGGCAGGCTGTACTCTTCGGTCTTCTGTATAACCTGCCGCAGCGTATGTATGTGGTCTACGGTGCTGAAGCCTTGTGGCGATATAGCCGAGTATATTTTACAAGTTGCGGCTGCTTATCTGACTCCTACAAGGTAACTGGGTAATATGAAACCCCTTGGAGACTAGTATCAGATTTTATAGATTCTGAGCTCCTTGCGAGACCTCATTACGGGTAGCATAATTACTGTCACAGATCCTCTTTACGTGCTTTTCGAGGCACAGAAGGGTCACGGTATATAATGGATGGTCACCCATCCTCCCTAAATGAATGATTGCGAGCCATCCTTATTACTTGAGCTAGTTATTTTCCAGGTTAATGGAATTTATCTTCATGAATACCACTAACAAACCCGATTCAATTTTTTTTTTTGAGATTTTGTTTGATTCTCATTTTTTTTTAGGTAATTTCATGCATTTCAATAAATTCTATCTGGCACTTTAGATTTTTATTCTTGGAACTTTTTCTGTATTTCAGACCAAATTCTCCTTAGAACGCGCCACGCCGGTGATCGCGGCTCGTGGCGACGTTGTGGTGTTCTCGTATCTGCTGGTGCACGGCAGCTCCCCCAACTGCTCGCGCCGGCCGCGCCGCATGCTGTTGCTGCAGGCGGCTGCTGCGGAGGATCAGCCTCTGGGCCAGCAGCCACTGCGGCCCGGCCAGGGCTGGCTGCTCAGAGGCGTCAATGTTGACAGAGATGCCAGCATTTCCAAGAGATTTGAAACCAACTAAAGACACCGATGGTTTCAACTATTTTTGTCTAGAGTAATAGTTGCTGTTACTGTTAGGAAAAAAACTCCAAAATAAACACAAATTTATTAGAAACAGAAATATACACAAATTATACACCCAATCTTTACTGTAACTATAAAAATAAAAGAAACTAGTGAACACAAACTATTCTGTAAATTCAGTTAGTAAACGCTTCTTTGTTTTTACCTTATCGTAATTAACGAACGTACGAGAGAATATTTAAAAGAACACCCAGCACATAAAACGCTGAAATACTCACAATACAGTTACGAAGGCAATAATTTGATGGATTTTATTAGCCACGCAGAGGTACTCAAGGCTTGCTCAGAAAAAAGACGATACTGCAAGGACTAAAGTGTTGAGTACTCCTACAACACATGAGCCCTTTATAAAGAAAAAATTACGATCGATAAAAAAACTTGAGCGCGTCGGATTAAGGCAAGATGAGTCATTATATGCAGAAAAGTGTGCATCTCAATAATCTGACAATTTGAGCGTGACACAAGAAAATTGGAGTCTCAAAATTGCAACAAAAAAAACGTCACCTGGACATTTTCGAGCGCGGTATTTTTTTATTTTGAAGGATATCATTCAAGGATCACGGGAATAACATAATTTGCTAATATTTCACGAGCCTAAGTAGCTAAAATCTTCAATAAAGTGTGGTGCGCGCAGCCGCTGAGAACCAAGCATTGCCCACTTTGCACCTCTCTACCCTCGTTCCGTCGCCATGATCAATGTTGCCTTATCTACGAACTTTTTGGTAGATCTACCGCTTTTGGTCCTAGTCTTCCGTTCTACTGCCACAGTCCATAAATCTGGCGTTTTTTATATATCAACATTTTAACAAAAATCTGTTACTAGCGTTTGCATTAATAAGTAATTTATTTATTTTTAATTTAATATTGGTGCTAAAACAGTGCTTATGAATTTCATGAAAACGTGCCAGAGGAACAGATTACCTTATCATAGAAATCATTGAAGGATTTTTGAATACAAAACTATTGATTGCCTAAAACGGGGTACGTCAGTTCTGAACATTTAAAACTGTTAATATTATTATTTATATTTTAACATGTTGTTGTTACTTTTTGCAATAAATATATTTTATTATATAATATTTAATTACATATTTTAATGATATAAATATTTGTATTTTCATTTTTTTTATATTTTAAAGATGAAAATATTTTATTTTATTTATTAATTCCTACATATTTGAAATCTAAACTAGATTGAATATGATTCCACTAGTATGAAGATGACAAACCACCACACACCACTGACGATGAAGACTAAAAAGAAAAACATTGTTTTTCTTCTTTATACCATTTTCTTCGAAATAGCAGGATAGAATTTTACTTATATTCATTCTTCTTCTTCATAGTCAGGCATTCTAGGCAGAGTGGTCGTAGTCATAGGTGGGACCTGATGGTTCTTACCATGCGTCTCCCTCTATTCGCCTCTATTGGACGCATTGTGGCCTTGTGGGCACAGTCAGTCATTATAGCTTTGATGATGTTTTTTCTGGTCGGAGAGCAACCTCGGGATCTTTTGCCCTCCATTCTGCCTTGGATTACAAGACGCTCCATTGATTTTTAATTGCGAGTTATATGCCCAAAGAACTTTAGTAGAGTGAATATGATTCCACTGACGATGAGGATTAAAAAATATTTTCATTTTTTTTTCCCACTACACTATTTTCTTCTAAATACAGGAAAGAATTTTACTTATATGTATTTATTACATTCAGAAAAATAAGAAATAAATAAATAACTACTTTTCCCAACCATCAGATTAATGAAATTCCTCCACATAATTGACAGTACGACAATCGACATCAAGATGAAGCGTCTGTATATTAATCCGACGTGCTTGAGTAATTCAATGCCCTCTATAATCCCAAATTCCCCCTAAAAAATATTATTATCTTCTACAATCAACTGTGGTGATGTGTGTTATTTTGACGTCAGTGCGGTTCTGTTGCATATGCTTGATAGGCTCCTTAACTAATCTACTCGGTTCATATTTAACATGCGGAAATAAGACCATGTTTGGAGCTATCTATACAGGTTTGAGCTCAAATGGATGTCCTTTCGCCAGAGAAGAAGTTTGCGCACTTTAACAAGGTTTTTCCCTCCTCAACTCTCCAACCCCATCTTCTTACCATAAGTTTCAATTTCAATATTTAAGTTCTTCTCGCGCTAGGATTCTGCGTTCCTCCATTAATTTTCTCCTACTGTGTCCTTCTCATACTACTGATTTTATTCACTCCTTTCATATTCAGTATATTCTTCTCTGGAAAGCGATCCTTCCGAAATCAAGACGGCCACTAGTCAGTATGCTTTCAATCGGAAATCGCGGTTTTATTTTCAACAGGGAGAAGGGACATGTCGATAACTTCTATTCATTACTTTATTAATATATATATATATATTTATTTAGGTATAGTATTATTTATTAATATTATACTTTAAGCACACAGAGGCAGACTTAAGGCGGTACCCCGAGCAAAACGCCGCGCTAGCCATTTTTCGTGCTGATTTTAGAAGTTATCTACTCTTTATTTAAAAAGAAATATCAACTAATATATATAACTAATAAATTAAATTTCTACATATTATTGATTCTAAAATGGTCGTATACTTTTTTTTAAAGAGTTGTTTCACTCTCCTTCCAACAAAACCATAAAAATAAGAAATAATTATTTATAGCATGCATCTCCTCGCACACACACAGACAATTTAATAACGAACATTTTTGTCGTATTTTTTTTTTCAAAAGACCAGAATTCGATTTTATAAAGATTTTATTCTAAAATCTGGGCGTTTCCACTACTGTAATTCATGCGCCATCAGTGCCGCTAGGCCAATAGTAATGCTCATATCTCATGCTTATTTTTTGGTCAGGGTACCGCCTTAATGCCTTAGGCATTTTTACCAGCGAACCTTTGGGTGATGCAGAGATAAATAGTGGTAGGTGCAATTACGTATTATAATGTGTTATATAAAATAGGTCCCCACGCCGCTCGAGTTAATCCCTATTTAGCCTCTTAGGCTCCCCTACTATAGGACTTCCTTGCAAAAAGTTGTTCATTTCCATAGGAGTTTGGTTTCATTAGATTTCCATAGACTTAATTTTGATTTCACCTCTAAGCACGAGTTACCCCGTTTATTTAGGTTAGGTCCGACCGTTCACTCTGTTTAATAAACACTTACCAAAAGATTTCGTACACAACCAAACAAATATATAAAAAAATGAACATGCTGAAATGAACACAAAATATTCTGACAGGATACGAGTAGGTAGTACAATCAGAGTCTGTTAGTTATGCATTCGTTTCCTCGCTGGCAGACGTGACTGGAGGCCATTTAGCGTAGGCCTCACAAACCTCACATGAGAAGTACTGTCCACTCAGTATTCTATCAACGGCTGCTGGTAGCCCGTTGTTTTTGTTCATCGTGGCTAATGAGCGGGATAAACGTGATGAAACGCTCACGTCTGTCATTCCGTACCTTGAACAATGAACGCGTTAAGTGGAAGCTAAGCTAAAGGATTGATGGTATTCATCGCTCGCGAGTTCACTTGTATTTTATGTTATTTAAACTGCCTTATTTTTTTTGGGACACCTAACCATAGTGTGACAAACATTGATGTTTTTTTATAGGTATTAATGGTGATCAATATGTTTTTTTTATGTAGGCAATTGTGTGTCTGACACCAAACCATTTTGAAATGAGGTACTTTCGCAAATCGCGATACCAGTACTACACAGGAGGATTCATAGGAGGGTAATATGGTCACTTACTTTTATCTTAAAAAGTACAAGCACTAAACACAAGATGGTACTATTAGTAGATAGCTCATAGACAAGTAAATCAACACAGCAAATCCTGCAATTTTTTTTTACCGATGCCATTTTGACAGGAAAAATAGTACGCGACGGCGAAAATTTGCTTTTGAAAATCCTCTTAACCAATTATCGAAGAAATCACCAAACATACTACTTCAAGTTCTATGATTTGTAATATAAGTAAATGAACAACTCATTTTCTGTATTTAAGGTGGCATTGGTGTAATTATGTATGTAACGTGATTCAGAATTTCTCTTTATTTTTAAAGATGCCTTTACTCTATATTTCAAATTGTTGTCAAAGATTTTGTGCCTTGATTCTTAAAGTGTATTAAACGCACACTTTGATTCCTCCTTGCCCTTTCTATCACCGGAGTACAAGACGTACGGCAATGCGCCATCGGTACATGGTGGATATCCCACCCATACGCAAAAGCGTTTTGTGTATACTTTAATTGTGCGCACAACTAAGGAGTGGAATTCTCTGCCGAAATCTTTGTTTCCTGATAGCTACAACGTTCTGTCTTTAAGTCAAGACTGAATAGATTACTTCTAGGCAAGCGTGCTTCATTGTCGACCACATCATCGCTTAAAATTAAAATCAGACGAGATAGTGGTCAAACTCGAGCCTATCACAAATAAAAAAAATAATAAACGTATGTTAAAATTGTGTATTTTGTGTGCTCCTCTTATGTTTGAAGGATGCCTTATGTAGAAATTAGTATGACAGAAATAGAAAATGGTCATGCTGCGTGATTTACGATACGTTCTACTTTCGTTGTTTTTAATAATTATAATGCAAACAAATAAATAAATTTTAATAGCTCTAATATGTAGACATCTCACCGTGATTCCTAGCATCGGTTGGAATGATATCCAACTTCGAGCTCACTTCACCTAAGTCTACACGGTGAGATTTGTACAGAATAACACTACTGATGTTGTATCCAACGTTATGAAAAATGTTAAAAAGTGGTTAGCGAATGTAAGGGCATCCTCTTAACAAAAGCTTGGTCGGGTATCAGCAAAAGAATTGCGCAGGACCCGCTCAAGCCCCGGGCTGGGGGTCCTCGATCATGAGGCCCGTCCCGCAGATAAAGCCCTAACGTATGACATGCGATTACTCCACGTTTATAAGAAAATCCTCGACAACTATTCGTCGGCTGACAAAGGAAAATATACTTTTTCTTTAACGTAGGTAGCTATTAATCAAAATGCTTGATGTAACGATGAATAACTACAATGATCATGAAATTGGTTTATGTAGTTTACCTTTAACTTCTTGAAAAATCCATAAATCCTGGAAAAACTGCCTGGTTCATTAATGATGTCGATATTTATTTTCAGATAACCTTTGTACAACTCAAAACAAAATAAGGGCCACCCGATAAGTGTACAAGTTTTTTTTTGCCTAATATTTATATTTCCATAGTAATCTGTCTAAGCTATGTCACAAAGTACGTAAGCAGCGGCGCGCCGTTATGGATTGTTGCAAGTATCAGCACAAAATAGAAAGTATACAGAAAGGCCACTACCGCCGTTTCGAAAATTGACACATATTCTTGACAGATTCACTAGGATTGCTTGGAACATTGGGTTCGGATTCTGAATTTAAAAAAAGAATAGTTAGTATAAGTTATAAACACAATTACATCGATTCGTCTAAACATACATCATATCATACTTACATGCCTTAGAGGGTAGACAGCATCAAATATCTATTAATGATCTCGACTCCACATACGACGAAGATTAAATGGTAACAAATTAATTTGAGATCTAGAAGGGTGACTAGTTTCATAGCCTTTCCTTAAACAATGTACAGTGTTTTCGTCTATGGACTTAAAATAATTTATTGTTTTATTTTTAGATATTAATTTTTTAACCAGTCATCTTGATTTTTTTGAGCTTTATAACTTACTAGCTGTTCCCCGAGGCTTTTTTCCCGTGGCCCACCCCACATGACCCGTCTTAGTGATTAAAAAAATAGCCTATGTCATGCAGGAATAATGTAGCTTTCTACTGGTGAAAGAACCATTACAAACAAACTTACAAATAAATCTTTCCACTTTATAATATTATTAGTGTATAGTAAACAAGAACTACAGTAAGCATCTTTATGTAATTTCAGGCTTCCTTACATTGGCTACATCGCTTATTGACGTGTGTCTAGATCAAACTGTACTGTACTGTGTGTGTTACTGGCTGTGTGTGTGCTGTGTTTCCTTTGCCAACAATTATACAACCAATAAGCTAAATGTAAAAAATCATAACCAGCCAAGTACGAGTCGGACCCGCGTGCCGAGTGTTCCGTAGGACTTACTTAGGATATTTACCATGTACATTTTGATTTTGGTTGAGAGCTCGATATTTTGGCACCGTTACAAGCGCCAACAACAAATACAATTCTAATGATTGTGACCATGTCAGCTTAAAAACTTAGGATTTTCGTTTAAGTTTCCCCGTAAATTAATTACAGTAGGATTAGCAACCCACATAAACCTACATGTACACAAAATAACTCAATATGTATAAATCCAGTTGCACCATTTGATATCCACAGAATCATACAATCGCTCAAAAATACAAACAGCACCGGCTTTGATGGCATAGCCACTAAAATAGTGAAATACGTAAGCACTTTAATAAGTCCAGTTCTTAGTCATATTTTTAATCTCTGCATTGAGCATGGTCACTTCCCTAGTATTTAAAAAAAACTATTGTCAAGCCATTCTTTAAAAAAGGTGATAAGGGCGTTATGTCATGTTACAGACCAATTTCCCTGATACCGGTATTCTCCAAAGTTCTCGAAAAAATAATTTATAATTGCCTATACCAGTTCCTAGAAAAATTTAATATTTTGGTCGATGAACAAATGGGTTTTAGAACAAGTAAAATTTCACAATTTAAAAAACCCCCGACGCATTTATCTTGCGAAAACAGCCCGATTCAAACAGTAAAACGCCCATAACTTTTGAACGGCTGAACCGATTTTATTCAAACATAGCTAAGAACACTCTCGACAAAATTACCTTTCAAACAAAAAAAATTAACTCGAAATCGGTCCATCCGTTTAGGCGATATGATGCCACAGACAGACACACAGATACACAGATACACAGCAACACACGTGAAACTTATAACACCCCTTCTTTTGCCGGCGGGGGTTAAAAACACCCCGATTCAAGCAGTAAAATGCCCATAACTTTTGAACGGCTGAACCGATTTTATTCAAACATAGCTAAGAACACTCTCGACAAAATTACCTTTCGAACAAAAAAAACTAAATCGAAATCGGTTCATCCGTTTAGGCGCTATGAAGCCACAGACAGACACACAGATACACAGATACACAGATACACAGATACACAGCAACACACGTGAAACTTATAACACCCCTTCTTTTTCCGGCGGGGGTTAAATAATAAAAATATTAATAAAGCAATTTATAACTTTCTTGAAAAAGTGATTAGAAGTGTTGATAGGGGGGTACCAGTTTGTGCATTATACATGGATTTAACCAAAGCGTTCGTCTATGTAGACCATAAAACACTAAAAAACAAGCTTTATGCGTATGGCATACGTGGCAGCGCCTAAGACCTAATTATGTCATATTTAAGTAATAGGAAACAAGCCACGTTAATAACGAAATCCTACTCTATAAAAAAGCAAGAAATTGACCATGCTTCAGACTACGTAGAAGTGATATATGGCGTACCACAGGGCAATGTCCTCGGGCCCTTATTATTCTTAATTTACATTAATGATTTGCCGAACTGTGGACTTTCCTATGATTCTTTTTGCAGATGATGTACAGCCATATTTTGTAACAAAGATTATGCTTCACTGGAAAATGACACTAACACCACATTGGTTCGCATTGTCGACTGGTTAAAAACAAACAACCTTCTAATTAATTTACAGAAAACTAATTTCATGATAGTCAGAAACAGGACTAAACCACCAACAGACTTAAACATACATTATGATGGAACAAAAATTAATGAAGTTGAAGTAACAAAATTCTTAGGTTTGAATGTTGATTGTAATTTAAATTGGAAATCACATGTAGAATCTGTCTGCTTAAAATTAAATAGATATTCCTATATGCTATACATGCTCACAAAAATTGTATACATATCCACGGTAATGACAGCCTATCATGCGTATGTGGTATCCACACTGAGATATGGTTTAATTTTCTGGGGAAACTCGACAGAATGGGAGTCTGTTTTTAAAGCCCAAAAAAAAATGCTTACGTGCAATGTGTAGACTTAAGAACACAGATAGCTGTAAACCTTATTTCAAAAAACTTAAGATTTTAACTTTACCTATCCTCTTCATTTATGAAATATCAGTATTTGTCAAAAGTAATATGCATATGTATGAAAAATTAATTCCAAAGTGCTAGATATAAAAATAAAATTCAGTTTGCACCATGCAGAACTTATTTAATGGGCTCCAGTGTTTATTGTATGACATCCAAGATTTTTAGAAATCGTTGATAGCGATCTTGTTTATGCTTGTGGAAAATTTGCAATTGCCTTAAATACATAAGGCATTGCAAACTATAATGATCTCTTATAAAAATAAGAGATCAAAATAATATATAAAAATATATAATACTTTGATCTCAGCACAAAGTACGTAAGCGGTGGCGTGCCGCAGACAGAGACGCCACTACGAACAAGGCATCATTTTGCACACAAGCATTGACAAAGCGATTTTATGGGGATTCTTGGGCAATATTGGACCGAGCTCTGTCGCGTCTATGAGTGCTTTGTGCGGGTGTTTGTCACGCCATTCATAAAGTACTGTAACGGGGTTGTATTAACTGGGTTACCTTTAATAATTGTTACAAACCAAAAATACTTTAAATTAATTAGTATTTATAAAGGATCTGGATGTCAACAACTGTCAGGCCACCTGAAGCACATAGCGCAGAGTACTTTTATTTTATGGGACATAGGTACGTGTTAATTGATACGTAGGTGTAGCTATTTACGTAAGCTTTGATCCTGAGCTTTCTACTTTGTGGTCAAGTGTTGAAAAAATTAATGAACGCTATTAATACGCCTGCAAACGATACAGAAAGGTAAGTAGTAAAATGCCAATCTTTAGGTACCTATTACAGTTTAAATATTTATACTATACCTATACTACCTACACCTTTTTAAAATTCAAAATTAATATAGTAGCAACCCTAGTGAGTCTGTCAAGTTTAGGTGTAAATTTTCGAAATGGTTGGAGTGGCCCTCCAGTATACTTTCTATTTTGTGATCTCAGTAATGTTTCTAATGTCAAATGATGTCAAGTGGACACTCATAACTTTTCTTTTATCGGGTTAATTCCTCAATTACCCGATGTAACTAAAATTTACGCCAAATTTTGCAACTTTTAACCAGTGTTTCTCCTACTTTTAGTGCAAGCATTTTATAATGCTTTTTAGGGTTCCGTACCTCAAAAGCTAAAAAAAACCCATATTAGAACACTCTCTTGTCCCTCTGTCCATGACGTTCACCGTAGACCACACAAATGTTAAATGATGTCTCTGTGATTAATGCGGTAAAAATCGGCAGCGATCACCGCATGGTAAGTGACACATTGACATTAATATTAAGCTTGAAAGGTCTCGACTGATGAAGTCCACGCTCCGCCCAGCACAGATCCAGGTCCAAAACTACGAGAGCTTTCAGATCGAACTCCAGAATCGCTTCGAGTGCCTAAGGAGCTACGCGGATGTATACAGCGATGGGTTCGTAGAAGCTGTCCATACGGTCAGGTCTAAGTTTTTCAAGGCCCATCGTACAGATAGGAACAAAAAGCTCTCTGATCCTATCCTATCTCAAGCTCATGAAGGAGAGGCGTGAGATGATCTTGCAGTCTTCAGACGATGCGTTGAAATACCGGCAGCTAAATAAACTGATCTCAAAGTACTTGAAAAGCGATCTCCACCGCTTTAATGCCGAAACTATTAAGGACGTGATTGAGTGGAATAAGGGCTCCAAGTTCTTTGCAAGAGGTCCAACTATTGGGCAGAGCCAGCTTACGAAACTGAAGACCAATGATGGCAGGATCGTATCCACCAAACCGTTGCTTCTGAGGGAGATCGAGAGATTCTATGGTTAGTTGTACACATCAAACAGTAAACCAGTCGCGAATCTAGCAAATGACCCTAGAGCTAGGCTGACCCGACACTATACCGTTTCTGGACGTCAGCCTGTACGAAATTAGGATAGCTCTTAAACAGCTTAAGAACAGCAAGGCAACGGGTGATGACGGAATTTCGGCCGGTAATTAAGACCCTTCAGAAGCAGTTTGATTCCATCATACTCGAAGGGAAAACCCCACAGAGATGGTGCAGGGGTATTATGGAACTCTTCTCTGAGAAGGGCAACAATGCCCGATTGAGGAATTACAGGCCCATCTCACTTTTTAATAATCTTTTTTTTTATAATCGTCTCACGCGCAGGTTTGTCGATTTACAGGCTGCCGAACAAGCCGGATTCCGTAAAGGCTTCAGCACAGTAGACCACATGCATACGCTGCAGTAGGTTATACAGAATACCGAAGAGTACAACCTGCCTCTGCTTAACATTTGGGGACTACGAGAAAGCCTTCGATACGATCGAGAATTGGGCTGTACTGCAGACTCTCCAACGGTGCCAAATCGACTACCGGTACATCGAAGGGATGAAGGGTTTGTACAAAAACGCCACCATGTCAGTTCGACTTCAGGATCAGACCTCGGAACCTATACTTCTGCAGTGAGGTGTGAGATAGGGAGACGTCATATCTCCGAAACTGATCTCCGAAGATTAAGTACATTCATTTAACCGCACGAAAACAGCGAACTTCCATCGCACTATCCATACAAACTGCATTGCGCCAAGTTACCCGGCACTCGTGCCACAGAAAATGAATAATTAGAAATGGCTTCGTCTCGATTAGAATCTCTGTTTAAATTGGTCTATCGGATCCCGCTGGAATTCCCGCAGATTTAAAAATTCTTATACATGAATATAGTAATGCTATTACTACGGAATGTTTTATTTTTATTTTTACTTAAGCTGTTCATGTAGTATTTAAAAATGAAACAAGTAGGCATAATATACGTAAAATCTGTGTTTATAACTATTGATTAACAGAAATCAGTCAGGACATCTATAACATATTACTTTTGATAGTAAGTTACAAACAATACTAAGTTAGTTTTGCTAACAATTAACGTCAAATCGTAACTTATACATAGACTAGCTGTTCCCCGCGGCTTCGCTCCCGTGGGCCACCCCACAGGACCCGTTTTCGGGATTAAAAAATAGCCTATTTCACTCAGGAATAATGTAGCTTTCTATTGGTGAAAGAATTTTTAAAATCGGTCCAGTAGTTTCGGAGCCTATTCGGTACAAACAAACAAACAAACAAAAATATCTTTCCTCTTGTTACGCGGTGCTAATCTATGAGGATCGCCGAGACAGCATCGACCCAAATCAACACTGCACACGGCTCGACCACGCAGTGCAGCATCAGCAGGAGCGTGCCGCGCGTCGACGACAACAGAGGTTTCGCAATATCGGAAACGCGGACCCAGATTCACTTTTGATTCACACTTCGATCATTGTCAATCTTTTAGAAATAATTAACTTGTAACTTTTAGTATAATTAAATTCTATTAAATAACCTTTGCTTTTTTTTGATCCTCCGGTTGTAGCCCACGTAATTGGCGCAGTCGGTAGGATACCAGTAAAGTAGAGTCAGTGTCGTATCGAACGATTAGTCTACGGGTATCCGAACCTACGGGAGCTGCAGTCCAGAGGAGAATCCGACTCTCGATTCGTCAAGAAGAAGCAATGCTGTAAGTCCTTGAATCTTTCAAGTCCTTGCCTACCTAACTCTTAAGTCTCCTTGAATATCTCAAGCCCAAAGTTAATCCTTACTATATTCTTATATCCTGTCCAATCTATGTTCATGATATTATTTTTTTTCTTATAATTTTTGCGTGTGTGTAAGTTTTAGCGTTCAAGATTTTCCATCCTATGGAATATCGATCTGATAGGTTAGAAAATAGTGACCGAAGTAGGAGTAGGCTCGCGGCTACAGACGAGAACAGGAATTTAGGCGCGATGTCGAGCGACGACGTAGACACGATTTATAAATCCCTAAGATTAGTGCCGGAGTTCGACGGAAACCCGCACGTACTAACCCGTTTCATTAGCATATGCGACCAGTTGGTAGTTACTTATTTTAAAACCGCACAAGGTTATGAACTAACGAATTTAGCCCTCCTTAACGGAATTTTGAATAAGATTACGGGACCCGCTGCTAGGCATATTAATTCCAATGGTATCCCGGATACCTGGCAGGGTATTCGATCCGCTCTGATCAATAACTTTGCTGACCATCGAGATGAGACCGCTTTATACAGCGACTTATCCTTGCAAACCCAGGGTTCCAGTAGCCCTCAAGAATTCTATGAAAGGTGTCAAAATTTATTTAGCACCATAATGACTTATATCTCGCTTCACGAGACAGTTAACACCACTATTGAGGCTAAACGATTGCTATATAAAAAGTTAACCCTTCAAGCTTATCTGAGGGGTCTAAAAGACCCCCTAGGCTCTAGAATACGTTGCATGCGCCCAGAGTCCATGGAAAAGGCATTGGAATACGTGCAAGATGAACTAAACACGCTTTACCTGCAACACCGCAATGAGGGAGGACCCAGTAGAAAGGACTGGGTTCAACCGCACCCAAATCATCATTTACCCTTGAACAATTTCACCCCCAAAGTAAACCCTTTTAACGTTCCTGTCATGCCTGGACCATCGAGACAATTTGCGTTCAATACGCCTGGCCCGCAGCGACAGCAGTCAATGCAGCCTTATGTTCAAGGATGGAGACCTAGCATGCCTACGCAACAGCAACCCCGTGGCTTAACCCGTACACAACAAATGATGCGCGCCCCCTTGCCAAATTATCACCCGCAAAGTAACGTTTTTAAAATGCCTCCTAGACCTCAGTCACAACCACAATCAAGTTATAATAACGCGCCTAAGCCAATGAGCGGCGTCAGTCCTTTTGTGCCCAAAACCTTGCCACCCTCAGGTCACGATTGGAGACAGTATGGTAATCCACCTCCGAACAACCATTTCAGGACACGCGAGATTAATTTCAACGACTTAGACTACGACTATGATTATAGTAATTGGTACTATGCCGATTACGAACAAGATTGCTATTATACCAACGAACAGTACCCCGAACCTGGATATTATGAGGATTCACATCCCTACCACGACACTCCTTCGGTAAAAGAGGTAGACCAAGATACCCAACCTACTGAAAATTTTCAGAAGGTATCCAAATTAGAAAAACCAAAATAGAGCTCAACTTTCATATACAGAGGCAACTCGGGTTTATTCAGATCCAGGATCCACCACTTAAGTTACTAATTGATACGGGAGCTAATCAATCGTTTATAAGCCCAGAAGCCGTAAGCAAATATTTTAACCATAAGCCACTAAACTATGAGCCATTCGAAGTAACAAATGTTCACGGGACGTCTAAGAATGACTATTCCATTACTTTGCCATGCTTTTCAGAATTAAACGAACATTCAGATGTTACATTATTCGTTTACAAATTTCATGATTACTTCGACGGACTCCTAGGCTTTGATTTGCTTGAAAATTGGGGAAGTAAAATCGATCTTAACCGTAAATTACTAATAACCCAGAATGCACAACTACCTATACAGATGTATGATTCACGCAATGCCAATTTGTACGAGGATATAATATCAGCTAATTCATCCAAGTTAGTTAGAGTACCTATTAATACGTTGGACGGTGAAGTAATGATCGAGGATCAGGTCATCTCTAGTTGCTTAATTTCAAACTGCATAACTAGTGTAAAAAATAACCGTGGCTGGGTGGAGATCACTAACCCAACGTGTAACGACATCATCTTTTCAATGGACCGCCCCGTAGAAGCCCAGTTATTTAACATTGAAGTTGAAGATACTGCAATTCCATCAGATCGTGTTAATGCCGTACTTTCTCGTCTTAGAACGGAACATTTAAACCCAGAGGAACTTGCTAACTTAAAAAATCTCTGTGCGAACTATGCCGACGTCTTTTATCTCGAAGGCGAATCATTGACATTCACAAATAAAGTAAAACATAGCATCCGAACAACTGATGAAATTCCAGTACACACTAAAACTTATAGATATCCCTATGTCCACAGACAAGAAGTCAGAGATCAAATAGGTAAAATGCTTGATCAAAATATAATACGACCATCAGATTCGGCCTGGAGTTCCCCTATTTGGATCGTACCCAAAAAGGCGGATGCTTCTGGCAAGGTTAAATGGCGACTTGTCGTGGATTTCCGAAAAGTCAACGAGAAAACGATTGATGACAAGTATCCCATACCTAACATTACAGACGTATTAGACAAATTAGGTAAATGCCAATATTTTAGTACCCTGGATTTGGCCAGCGGGTTCTATCAAGTCGAAATGAACCCTGAAGATATACACAAAACGGCGTTCAATGTGGAAAATGGCCATTATGAATTCCTTAGAATGCCGATGGGGCTTAAAAATTCTCCATCTACATTTCAAAGGGTTATGGATAATATCCTTAGAGATCTAAACCACATCTGTCTGGTATATTTGGATGATATTGTAGTTTTCAGTACCTCCCTGCAGGAGCATATTAATAACCTGGAAAAAGTATTTAAAAGATTGCGAGAATCTAACTTTAAAATTCAAATGGATAAGTCCGAATTTTTAAAGTTAGAAACTAGCTTTCTAGGCCACATCATTTGCAACGAAGGTGTCAAGCCAAATCCAGACAAAATTAAAGCCATAGAAAACTACCCTCTTCCTAAAACAGCAACAGACATCAAACGTTTTCTCGGCCTGATCGGCTATTATAGGAAATTCATCCCGGATTTTGCTAAATTAACTAAACCACTAACTCAATGTTTAAAAAAGGGTAGCAAAATAACTTTGGATCAAAAATACATTAATTGCTTTGAGCACTGTAAAAAACTCCTTACTAACGACCCTATTCTGCAATATCCAGATTTCAATAAAGAGTTCATTCTAACAACCGACGCATCTAACGTTGCGATCGGCGCCGTCCTATCCCAGGGAGTAATAGGCTCAGATAAACCCATAGCGTACGCTTCACGTACTTTAAACTCTAGCGAGTTAAATTACAGTACCATTGAAAAGGAATTGTTAGCAATCGTTTGGGCCACCAAATATTTTAGGCCATACTTATTCGGTAGAAGATTCAAAATAATTACCGACCATAAGCCCCTTCAATGGATCATGAACTTGAAGGAACCCAATTCGAGACTCACAAGATGGCGGCTAAAACTGAGTGAATTTGATTTTTCAATAGAATACAAACAGGGTAAATGCAATACTAATGCGGATGCTTTATCACGGCTTGAAATTAATAATGAAGAACTAATGTCTATTGTAGCTAACCCTACAGAAAATAATCCTGCCCTTGATGACTCTAGAACCATTACGGCTACGGAACCCGCGGATGACTCGGGTACCGCTACAGTCCACACAGATAATGAGAACCCCATCCTAGAGGTTTCCGTTTCTGACGATCCATTAAACAAGTTTACGAAACAGATTATTTTTAATATAGTAGGAGATTTAAAGGGTCGAACAATTGTAACTAAACCCTTTGACACCCACACACGAATTAACATTCAGGTGTCAGAATCAAATCTAGAGGAGGAAGTAGTTAATGCGATAAAAGAATACGTCCATCCTAAAATTAAAACAGGGCTATTAATAAATCCAACTTTAGGCATGTACTCAATAATTCCCATTATTCAAAAGAACTTTAAAAATTCATCAATGAACTTAACGTTAACCAAAAAGGAATTGGATAACGTTAGAGAGTACTTGAGGCAACAGGAAATTATTAACAAGCATCATGATGGGAAAACTAACCACAGGGGTATTAACGAAACTTACTTAGCTCTATCTCACAAGTACTACTGGCCGAAAATGCGCGAACATATAACGAAATTTATTAATGAATGTACTATTTGCGGCCAGGCAAAGTACGACCGCAATCCAACCAAACAACAATTTAAAGTAGTTCCACCAGCAAGTAAACCATTTGAAATAGTACACCTCGATCTATTAACTATTTAAAGCGAAAAGTTCCTAACGTTAGTAGACTCATTTTCAAAGTATGCTCAGGCTTATTACTTAAGAGATGGAACAGCTATAAGTGTAGTACAAGCATTTCTTAGCTTCTGCACTCACCATGGAATACCATCTACCATCGTTACTGATAACGGGACAGAGTTTACTAACCAACTAATTGCAGAATTCACAAGGTTACACAAGATTCAACACCATAAGGTAGCACCACATACCCCGAATGAAAATGGTATAGTTGAGAGATTCCACGCTACCATATTAGAGCACCTCCGCATCCTTAAATTTAGTCAAAAAGGTGAATCCGTGACTAACCTCATGCCCTACGCCCTCCTAGCTTACAATAGCAGTATCCATAGTTTCACAAAATGTAAACCTATCGAAGTTATTACCGGACATTTTGATCCCCGCGATTCCTTCGACTTAGATTTATCCGCTCATTTGCTACAGCAGTATATGACTAGTCATAAAGAGAAAATGACTACTGCATATAATGCAATTCACGAGCTATGTATCGAAACCCGCAAGGAGTCTACTGATAGTCGTAACCTTCAACGCGAACCAGAAGTCGACTACCCACCTGAACAACAGATTTTTGTAAAGAATCCATTTGCTTCCAGGCAAAAATTAGCTCCTCGATACACTCATGACGTTGTTATGGCGGACCTCCCTATCCACATCTATACAAGGAAGAAACGCGGTCCTGTTGCGAAGTCCAGGCTAAAAAGGGTTCCTAAAACCGCCCGATTGTTGCAGGAAGCTCCTGATCCTGCACCTGTTTCTGCGAACATCTCTGTCTCAAGAAATAAGACTTGAGAGCCTGGACGATGGACCCGGGATTGTACCCTTTAAATTAGGCCCAGCTAAGATCTTATCACACCACCATTCCTTCATACAATACGTTAATTTAGACACTTTACAAGATAAAATAAACTCTATTGATAGCCAACTACTAACCAGCAGCCCTAATCTTAATAACCAAACCAAATCATTATTCCAGCCTCATATAGACTATCTATATCTCATATCTACTACCATCTGGAGGCTGAGAAACCAGCGCTCTTTTTCCTTACGGAGACGCAGATAGCGAATCCGTCAGACGTGTCGTACTTGTCTTACCCAGGGTTCACCCTGGAGCACAATTTTAGACCACGGGCGGGCGTATGTATGTATGCCCGTGACGACATTTGCTATCGGCGTCTCCGTAACCTTGAGGACTCCACATTCTCAACGCTCTGGGCTCTGGTGGACACAGGTTTGGATAAAGTTATCTACGCCTGTGTCTACCGTTCGCACAGTGGAGATCAGGAGACATCCAGGCTCACAGAGTACCTCAGTGAGGCGGCTGATGCGGCACAGCAGCGGTACCCTTCCGCCCAATTAGTGTTACTGGGGGACTTTAATGCCCACCACCAGGAGTGGCTCTTCCCATACCAGTGCACTGACCATGCTGGACGGGAGATGCGTAAGCTTGCGCTTGCGCTAAACCTCACCCAGCTGGTCCAGGGGGCAACGAGGGTGCCGGATGTTGATTCGCACACAGCGAATTGCTTGGACCTTCTGCTGACAACAGATCCGGACAGATACTCTGTGTCGATAGCTTCACCTTTGGGTAGTTCCGACCACTGTCTGGTGAAGTCTGTGTCCGTCTATTCCCCGCCCGATCCCAGCCCAAGAGGCACCCGGCGGGTTTGGCGGTACAAGTCGGCAGATTGGGATGGTATGCGATCATTCTTCGCATGCTATCCTTGGCAGCCTACTTGCTTTTTTTCGACTGATCCATCGTCGTGCGCAGACTCCGTGACCGATGTGTTGCGTCAGGGAATGGAGTACTACATTCCGTTCTCTGACGTAACAATGTCCAGCGTTGACCGGCCATGGTTTGGCGCCGAATGTAGGCGCGCTGACGCGCTTAAACATGAGGCGTACCTGGCTTGGGTCGATGCTCGATCACGCAAGGCGAGTGACGTGGCTCGGAAGAAGAAGGCCTTCAACAGGGCTGCCAAGTCCTGCAAGCTGGTGTTGCGAAGGGCTCGGTTCGATCACATTGGCCGAATAGGGGCCAAACTTGCTTCTTACCCAGCAGGAAGTAAAGCGTTTTGGTCCCTGGCTAAGTCGGTCGAGTCGAACTTTTGCCGTCCCTCACTACCACCACTGCTGAAACCCGATGGGTCGCTGGCACACTCCGCTGAGGAGAAGGCAAATTTATTTGCCTCTCTTTTTGCGGAATCTTCACGTCTGAATCCTGGTGACGCGCGGCCCCCTCCTTCTCCCGATGGATGCGAGACGAGTATGTCGGACATTCGTATCCACCAAAAGGACGTCCGTAGGGTGCTGAGCCACCTCGACGTGAACAAGGCTAGCGGCCCTGATGGCATTCCAGCAATTGTTCTTAGAACCTGTGCGCCTGAACTGTCTCCGATCTTGACACGCCTATTCCGCCTTTCGTATGAGGCTGGAAAAGTGCCGAATGCTTGGAAGCAAGCTAACGTACAGCCCGTGCCCAAGAAGGGCAGTCGAGCTGACCCGGCCAACTACAGACCCATATCTGTAACCTCCTTACTCTGTAAGAGTATGGAACGTGTACTTAATATAAAGCTCCTGGCATACCTAGAAGCTAACGATATCCTTAGTGACCGCCAATACGGCTTCCGCCGAAATCGGTCTACTGGGGATCTTCTAGCGTATGCCATTCACATCTGGAGTGAGGCCATCGAGAAGCACGGGGAAGCGCTTGCCGTCTCCCTCGACATCTCGAAGGCTTTTGATAGGGTCTGGCACGAAAGCCTTATTGGTAAGCTTCCTTCATTCGGTTTGCCCGGTGGTCTGTGTGATTGGATTGCAGACTTCCTGAGAGATCGGTCCATTCGAGTGGTTATCGATGGCTGCTCGTCGGACCAATTGGATATCAATGCCGGGGTCCCTCAGGGGTCGGTACTCTCAGCAACTTTATTCTTGCTGCATATTAACGATCTGCTAAAACCCGGCACCTTTGGGTATGCAGACGACAGCACTGTTGCTGAGAGATACATGTCCAACGCTCGAGCTACCGGACCTCATATCCAGTCTCTGCGGGAGGCCATGGTGGAGCGCTTGAACCTGTCCTTGCAGGCAGTCTCCGAATGGGGCGATGCCAATCTGGTCAGGTTTAATGCTGCTAAAACCCAGGCGTGTCTTTTTTCCGCTAAAAAGAGCCAATTTCAACCGGCTCCAACTTACCGAGATGTGACCGTGCCAATAACTGACCATCTTGAGCTTCTTGGCGTTACGTTGACATCGACTCTTAATTTTGGCCCATACATTGAGGCAAAGGCTCAGCTGGCTGCCAAAAAGCTGGGGATCCTTGCAAAGGTTAGAAGGTACTTCACGCCAGAACAGCTGCTCAGCTTGTATCAAGCGCAAGTTCGATCATGCATGGAGTACTGTTCTCATCTCTGGGACGGATCCGCCAAATACCAGCTTGATGCACTAGAGTCGATCGAAAAGCGGGCCAAAAGGCTCATCGGCGATGAGGCACTGGTTAAGTCAAAGCTCCAGAGCCTTGAACATCGTCGCCGAGTTGCCAGCTTGTCGGTCTTTTATCGGTTGCATTTCGGGGAGTGTGCGATGGAATTGCATGATCTAATTCCACCAAGCCCGTTTCATCATCGGACTACAAGACGTACGGCGATGCGCCATCGCTACATGGTAGACATACCACCCATACGCACTAAACGTTTTGGAAATACTTTCATTATGCGTACAGCTAAGGAGTGGAATTCCCTGCCGGAGTCTGTGTTTCCCGATAGCTACAATCTAGGAGTCTTTAAGTCAAGAGTGAATAGGTTACTTCTAGGCAAGCGTGCTTCACCGTCGACCACATCATCGCTTACCATCAGGTGAGATAGTGGTCAAGCGCGAGCCTATAATATATAAAAAAAAAAAAAAAAAAAAAAAAAAAAAACTAAGATCCAAACTCAATAGCGTATCCGAACAATTAAAGTCCTTCGAGATAACTCGTATAAAAAGAGGGCTCATAGATAGCCTCGGTAGTGTTGTGAAAAGCATTACAGGAAATTTAGATTATACTGACGCATTACATTATAATCAAGCTATAAAATCTCTCGAAAACGATGAACACAAATTAGTTACTGAATTCAACCAGCATGTTAGTCTAACAAAAGAGATGTCCGCTCAATACTCTAAAATGATCGACGATATTGCAGATAACCAGGGAAAAATGGCAGCCCTACTAAATAGAATTAACGAAAGCAACGCAGATAAAGATAATGATTTGATAAAGTACGCACATTTAGCCCAAATACTTATTATCCTCAGCGACAACGTAGATGCAATTTCACAGGAACTAAACCGGCTACAGAATGTTCTAGCATTTATAAAGACCTCTACAATGCATCATTCTATTCTCAGCATAGACGAAATACGCGCTATACTAAATAAATTAACAAGTTTATATAGCAGGGAGGAAATAGTAGACATAGATATAAGAGAATATTATAATATAATTAAGTTAGGTTCATATTATACGAGAAATAATATAGTTATAGTATATAAGTTTCCAATATTTCTACCGCAAACATACGATCTATATAAGTTATCAATAATACCTAACAAATATCACGAAGTCCTCATTCCATCCTCTCCTTTCCTAGCCACCTTCCAGAAAGATTCTAAGAACATAGAGGCTGAATGCCCGAAGACCAACAAGTGGTTCATATGCGAGGAGAAACGAAGTCTACAGAGCCATTTCTCACAAGATTGCATACACGAACTCATCAACACGCAAAAGAAAAGTTCTAAATGCAAACCTGTCGCTATCACCTTGGACCAGCCAGCGTACGAGGAACTTGACGACAGACACTACACCATCAGCTTCCCGGTTCCCACGAAGGTTCATCTCTCTTGTGGACAAGACCTGTACAAAGAAGTTCAAGGAAGTTACTTACTCACCATACCGCAGGACTGTTACATAGAGACACCACAGATCACTATCGCCAATAAGAAAAATCGTCTGAAGGGTCACGTATTGAAGATTATGGACCTACCTGTAGAAGACGTAGACAAACAGCCTCCAGTCCCGACACTAAAACTGAACTCAATAAACTTGGACCACCTACATGCAGCCAATATGAAGATAATGCAACAACAGCCACATATTCCAGCGACGAACGACTACGGAATCTACCACACTACGATTCCAATGTACATAGCACTAACCGGTGCATGTGCACTCATGGGTTACTTTATCTACCGACGGTACTGGTCAAAAGCCAAGAAGACTCCAGACGAGGAACCACAATGTCACCCAAGGCGTCCAGAAAGAATTTACGCTCTTCCAGAACCTAAAGAGAGGATAAGCTGCAACCAACCCCCACCTCAATTTAATACGAAAATCATCGGTGGTGGCTGCTCTTCGGGGGGAGGTGTTACGCGGTGCTAATCTATGAGGATCGCCGAGACAGCATCGACCCAAATCAACACTGCACACGGCTCGACCACGCAGTGCAGCATCAGCAGGAGCGTGCCGCGCGACGACGACAACAGAGGTTTCGCAATATCGGAAACGCGGACCCAGATTCACTTTTGATTCACACTTCGATCATTGTCAATCTTTTAGAAATAATTAACTTGTAACTTTTGCGCTTATTTTCTCGTGTCTCCTGTGCGGGTCACAAATAAATATTTTTCTTTCTTTCTTTCTTTCTTTCTTTCTTTAGTATAATTAAATTCTATTAAATAACCTTTGCTTTTTTTTGATCCTCCGGTTGTAGCCCACGTAATTCTCTTTATAATATTGGTATAGATTATTGTCTCTATTTACTTTACACATACGCATACTTCTTGTTTGCTGTTATATTTATATTACTAAATCAATAACGATCTCCTAACACAAAACAGAAGATCAACCAATGTTTGTCCAATCATCCGTTACAACACAAGTTTCTCTCAACGGTTTTTTCTGCTTTCTTGGTACTTTGCTGTACAACAATAAGAATAATAAACTATTTATATACACGCATACAAAAGAGGTTTGTAAAAGGAAATTAAGGAATTGGCTGTTAAACCTTGACTACATTTCCACGGAAAACATTTTAAAACCAGTGTCATAAACTCATAACACGTACATTTCACTCACACTCTTACACTCACACATTTACACCCTCACATTACACTTATACAATCACTCATGCAAGCATCCTTCTCATTTCTCCATTCTCATTAGTTACATAGGTACCTACTTATTGTTTGTAGGTACCTACATACTTTTCAGGGAATAAGATACTTCTTTTGTATATTTTTCGCTGAATTTTTAAATTTTATTTATCTTTGATTTTGATTTTAATTCTCTTTAAACTTAATTTTCATTTAATTTAATTTGATTGTATTCTTCTTTAATCTTAAATTTCGATTTTGTAAAGACTACACGTAAATTATTTCATGGTTAATTATTCCTCTATGTAAAATGGGTGATCTGTAACACAGGGCCTAACCTATCTCAGACACCCTTCTCCATATAAGGTTACGTATTATAATAGTCACTGTATTTTGATGTCGAGATAAATAAAGATTTTTATTATTATTTTGTTTATTCAATTTTGTGCACATTTCATATTTACATTTTTAAATATTAGCTTATGAAAATAAAATAAAAAAAAACATTTAAAATAAAAATTAGTAGCCCACCGGTATCGGGAACAAGGTCCAAGCTACCGGTGGTTAGGGCTCCTGAGAGAGGAACCTCCAAACGATACGCGCCGTGTCCAGGAGTACCGCTTTTTGGATCACGCCTTTGATCCAGCTGCCCAACGAGAGCCTCCTCAGATTTTCATCGATACTCTTAGCTATTATGCCATTGGCCGTCACGACTATCGGCACAATGACTGCTGTATTCACATCCCACATGTCGACAACCTCGCGAGCCAGATCAAGATACTTACTTTTCTTATCTCTCTCAGCCTTCACGAGGTTCTCGTCATGGGGGACCGCTATATCAACAATCATTGCGCGACGCTCTGATCGGTCTATCACCACTATGTCAGGCTTATTGGCAACAATAGTCCTGTCAGTGATGATAGACCGATCCCAATACAACGTGACATTGCCATTTTCGAGAACTGGGTCGGGCACATACTTATAGTAAGGCACTTCCGATTCCACAAGATTGTATTTAAGAGCAAGTTGCTGGTGGATAATCCTGGCTACAAGGTTGTGTCAAACCTTTCCTGGCAAAAAGGAAAGATTCGATAAGTGATAATTTAATGGGAGAAAGCAGTGTAAACTCTGAACAAAAATACACTTGTATATGTGTGACAGGAAAAGAAACTTTACCAAAACAATTTGGTATGGCAAACCTTTAGAGATCGTTAAAAATCGATAAGATAGGAAAGATGGTATATAAAAATGCATTCAGAGTCTTGATCTTTTTGAAAATAATGAAAGTGCATTGAAATTATTAAATTATGAAAGTTTTATTAGTTCAGGATACAGAGTTCAGAGGACTGACGAAATTAGCTTATCTTATGGTATTTTAAGATAGATCTAGGAACAGAAGAAAAATAAATTCTTGAAAATCTGTCATGTGAGCATGAACATAATATCAATAAGAAGGCTAAAGAGAATGTCTGACAGCGGGGAATGGATAGATTCAGAAACAATACGAATTTGTTTTATGGGTGCCACTTGGCCACCGTATGTATTTGGGTACGGTTACAGGTTCAAAGTGGACCCTTATACTTTTCCAGTTTCTCAATGCTCGGGATGCGGGCAATTTGGCCACCTTTCCAGAACATGTCCAATTAAAAAAAAATACCAAATGCGGTGGTAATCACTCAAATTGTGAAACAAATAACTATGTTTGTGCGAATTGTAAAGGACCACATATCGCCATGTACAAGAAGTGCCCAATCTTCCTAAAAGAAAAAGAAATCAGAGACATCATGACCAAACAAAACTACACCTACAGAAAAGCATTACAACTATATTTGAAAGAAAACAGAAGTCAAGGAACAAGTATTAATAAGGAGAAAATTGAAAACAATATTAACGACATCAATTCACAACATGGAAATAAACAGAATACACAGGCAATATATAGAGATATACTTGTAACAGGACAAATGGCTAATAGTAGTAGGAATGATGAGATGATGCTGAATAATGTCACTGAAGAGAGAAACTCAAGAAAAAACATTCGTCGGCAAGAACATGTATCAAAAAAGAAGACGATGGAGACTAGAGTGTCGGACTAGTGTAGTTTAGTTAAAGAGAATTCGTCATCATCACCCGCCTATAAACCTACATATTTAGAGAAAGAAAATACCCAGAAAGTACGAAAAACTCAAGCGTCAGCTTAGATTTTCTTAGAACCTTCCAGAGTGTCAAAGATATATATGTATGTCTGACACCGATTGAGATACCAAAATTAAACAACTAGGGAAACTTATAATGGCAATATTAGTTCAACTGATTGTTAAAGTTTTGCAGAAAGATGACATTTATACTAAATTTATATCTATGTTTAACAAAGGCTAACAATACAACAAAAGTGAATATTATACGTATTATACAGTGGAATGCACGAAGCTTACAACCTAAATGTAATGAGTTTGAGTTGCTTATGTCACAAGAAAACTACATATAGCTTTAATAAACCTTCAAGTGTCAATAAGCAGACACAATAGAAATTACCATTGTTTTAATCCGATTCGGATGAATGGACAGTTAAGAGGCTGGAATGTGGCTGGCACCTGAATCTCATTTCAATGTTAGTGGGTATAATATTTTTAGAAAGAATAGGACGAAAGGAAATTTAAAGAAATCGATATACTGACTCTACCTTTACTTTATATTTTGGAATGTATTTTGTATGTCCGTAAAAATCGAGGGCTTTTCAAAACTAGAAGCGACTTAAATAATTTAAATACACGCAGTAAGTACGAAATTGTAATACCCAAATTCAGATTAACAAAAACTAGCAAGTCTTTTCATATAAACAGTATACGCTTTTATAACAAGTTGCCAAAGTCAGTTATAGAACTGACCGATGGAAAGTTCAAAAACTACATCAAACTATAAAATCAAGGACTACGTTGAAGATAAAAAAAATTGGCTTTGGCTCCTTCTGCGCATGCGGCTTCCCTGATAAATCATAAACGGAACAAATATGTGGTTGTCTCTAACTATTCTCAATCTCATTAATTCTTTGTTTTTTTTTCCTTCTTTTGATTATTCTTTTTACAATGGTTTTCAATCATCTTCATAGCCCTTTGCTAAGAATAGTTACAGCACTGATAACAATATTTGTGCCACATGTAAGATTTAGTCTTTTTTTATTTTACTTTTGTATAGATTCCTTTACCGATTGTTTTGTAAATGTGTGAACATTGTAGGCCTTCTAGATGCTTGTTAACATTTGTTAACTTTTTAACTCGTTTTATTTTCTTGTGTTTAAATAATATCTTATTTTTTTTTTTTTTGTTTTTCTTTCGACTTATTGTCGGGCCTACGTTGTCCCCACATATCTAAGTACTAATGCTGTAACAAGGAAATATTATAAAACCAAACCATTTTTAAAAGAGTAACCATGGAGTTTCTTGCCGGTTCTTCTCCATAGGAAACGACCAACCCGAACCGTGCACCTTTTGTCGACGTTTTATAAGTGCCCATGTAGGCCTATATGAAATAAAAAAAATGATTTTGATTTTGACGGATGGATTTGTGGGGATAGCTATTATTATTAATAAGTCGATAAATGTACAACAATGTTTTATTTCTATCAGAAATTCAGACATAGAAGTTATGTCAATTCAGCCTTTAAGCTGTAATGAAATTAAGAATATAGTATTCTTATATTGCCCTTCTTCAGTTCGCACAAGCCTTGCTGACTGGAAATAAATTTTCTCACTATATTCCAATAAATGCATAATAGCTGGGGATTTTAACGGCCACTATGCAAGCTGGTCCTCTAAAGCCGATGGAAGAGGCATTCAGATTTATGATGCGGCTGTAGATGCTGGATGCTCTTAACGATGGGAGTGCCACTAAAGTGACTTTAGTAGATTTTATTGTTCAGAGGACATCTCGCAATGATACTTTTGTTTCGACCGATTTGTCTGTTTTACTAAGCTGGAGTGTTATGAACGAAAATCTCGGCAGTGACCATCTGTTTGTTAAAATTTCATATAAAAATAATAACAATATAAACGATGTTTGGATAAAAAAAGAGAAATTTCAAGCTAGCCAAGTGGTCAGAGTTTAGTAAATCTTTATAAAATTATTTATTACTTAATGTGCAATTCTTATATGATAATCTTATCAAACAGATGAATTAATCGAAAAGTAGAGATCGTCGAAAAAATCGTCTAACAAACATAATACTTACTTTGATGAAGCTATATCAATCAATCTTTAATTTATTGCACTTAACTTTTCGTATCATTGTGTGTCCTAGACATCACAATTTATCAACATTTACCAGTCCTTGAGGTAAGTCCTAAGATTTACCATGTCATTGCTGGTAAAAGCTCAAAATTAGCGATAATATTAGACCATTTCGGACTTTCACTAGTAAGACTTGGTAAATCTTAGGTTTAACAGTAACATTATATACGTGGGACACTCAGAAAGTTTTGCGAAACTAAAAAAAATTGTTCTATACGTACATATATTTTTATTAAATCTTTTCAAAGTACTTTCCACCAGCCTCTATACAAAGATTCATGCGCCTAAACCAGTTTTCAAAACACTTTTTCCAGTCCGCCGCAGACACCTCGTTTACAGCCTGCTCGAACGCAGCCAGCGCATCTTCCGGCGACGAAAATTGTATCCCTTTGAGCTGATTTTTTATTTTTGGGAATAAAAAGAAGTCACACGGTGCTAGATCAGGGCTGTAAGGAGGGTGACCCAGGAGTTTGACTGGCGTGCTGTCCAGGAAGTCCCTCGTTTTGAGTGCGGTGTGCGCAGGTGCATTGTCGTGGTGGAGCAGTAGCCCGCGGAGCCCTGTGTTTGGTCGCTTGTTGCTTATAACAGAGAAAACTTCTGGCAAACATTTGGTAGTATACCATTCGGCATTAATGCTTCTTTGATCCCGTAAGGGAATTGATACCAAGTGGCCAGTCAAATTAAAAAAGCTAGCGATCAAAATCTTACCCCCGCTTCTAGATCGCTTCACTTTGGTAGGCGTTGGCTCATTTTGAAACACCCAAACAGTCGACTGGCGCTTGGTTTCTGGGTCGTATTGATAAATCCAGGACTCATCACCTGTAACGATGTCGTAAACACGCCGAGACGAGCCTGCTTCAAATTTGTTAAGCATATCACGGCACCATTCCACCCGGGCCTGCTTCTGAGCATCGGTGAGGTTGTGCGGCACCCAGCGTGATACTATCCTCCTCACGCGAAGATGGCTGTGTAGAATCTCGTGAACGCTTCCCGATCCAATCTTCAATATGTGTTGAATCTCCTGATATGTAATTCGCCTATTGTCTTGGATTAAATTTTTCACTGCTACCACGTTTTCTTCGGTAACAGCCGTCAAAGGGCGACCGCTTCTTTCGTCATCCCCCAAAGTTGGTCGACCGCGCTTGAATTCGTTATACCAACGATACACGGTTGCCTTGGAAGGGCCTTCATCCATGAATGCCATTTGAAGTCTATCGTACGATTCATCCGGTTTCAGGCGACACTTGAAATCGTATAAAATCATAGCTCTAAAATGTTCCCGGCGCAGATCCATATTTCAGTGAGACACAATACTTTGAATTAACTCGCAAAAAATGTGGAGGGAAATTTTGAAATTGGAACTTACTTATTTTTACTTATAAATAATCATATTTTCGAAAAACATTATAACTGGCCAGTCTCCCATATATAAAAACTTTTTTTCGCAATACTTTCTGAGGGGCCTGGTACTACCATTATCTATTTCTTTTGTAGTTAATAAATACATACATTCGATGTATTTATTAAATACAATAGAAATAGAGTGAAACAGAAGCTAGTCTTCTTCAGTGACCAGGCTGCTGAGATACCATTTCATTCTGCTGACTGGTTGATCTGCCTCCCATATCGGTTTGAAGTAAGATACCAATTCCTTGCACTTTCCAATGTGGACCAATACCCACCCTTAAAATAAACACACTACATGATTTTATGAATTACCAACGTAAATTAAGCGTTCTTTAGTTTCTGCCTACCACATGGAAATAAGGTCCTTCATCACTCAACTATTTAGGTAATTAACTGATGAAGCATTACAGTTTCTCTATCGAACACACAACATCGGGTTCGAGAAGCGGGACTCTTATCTTCTGGCCAATCACGACATTATATAGATTAAGCGAATAAAACAATCTTACGACTCTTTTCGTAAAACTTGGTCCTGCATTGAGCATCGAGGAACTTGCAGTAGGTGTCGAAGTTGTGGTACCCGTGGTCAAAGTTGTGGCCAGGTTTCCCGTCGCAGAACCTCGCCGCCCAAAAGGTAGGCATAATCGCCCCGCAGCCGTTAGGGTCTTTTGCAGTTTCGTCCGACTTTCGAGCGCATACGTGCTTTATCCTATAACAAATTAACATAATTTCCGGAATTGTCAGTTCCGATGCAGCTATCGTTTTGATAGTACAAGTTCCAACGACCAAAACCATGTCACATCGTTATATGGTCAAAACCGTATAAAATCGCAACTGTAAGATTAGATGAATTAACCCGGCTAGGTAGTACCGGCCAAAAAAAGTACAGAGTTATAGGGGTGTCATTTCTGCTTTGTCAAGAAAAATAAACATGGTTCAAATCAAATCAAATCTTTTTATTGTGGGCATAGGTTATACATTACTAATGTGATCCACTGGTAGACGTTTATTTTAAATACAAATTTGAAATTTGTAATTCACGAAAAGTGATTGTTGGTACCGTGGTTTAGTTTGGTACGACAAAAGTTAGTGTCTTAACCACTAAGCCATTCGAACCTTGTAGTGATAAGTCGAATTTTGTGACTAGTTGAAGCAAATTACTTTTTTGTTTGTTGGTTGTTGTGCCAAATTTAAATTGTTAAAACACAGTTTGAATCACTTTTGCATAATCATGAAAATTATTATTGTTTTTATCACACTTATTTTGATGTATAAAGTCGTATAGGGTTTCAGGGGTTGTATTTTTTTGTTTATTGAATATTGTCACTAAAAGTTATTGTTTTAGGATGTTTTATGAAATTTAGAGTTTCTTGATTTTTACTTCACAGTTTGTGTTTTGAACTTGCAGATAACACTGTCACTTAGTTATTAGTTGATGTTTTGTTCGTTCACTTAGTTTTTCTTAACTTACATGTACTAATCATATTTTTAAATTATATTTTATAACACATCATATATATTTGAAACTTGACATAAGTACCCTCCGAGTGCGATTCTGCAATGTTGTTTTAATACAATATGTCAGATATTTAAAATGTACGTATATTTCGTAATTTTGCCCAACACAATGTTTGCTCTCAGGCCACATGTCATGTGGCTAGAGGACATTTTCAAAAATGTTAAAAAAAATTACCAACATGTCTGATTTTTTTTAAATCTTTTTTACAGTTGCCGAGATTACCAGAAGATTGATTCCAAACATTTTAAATGTCACCTATAACTCGAAAAACGAAAAGAACGTTTCGATTTCAATACATTTTCACATTTTCTTCTGAAAAATGATTTGTTCTCATCAACTAACCAATATTTACTTGAAATCATAATCTTTAGACAATTTGTATGGGTTTATTTTTACCTCATTTTTAATGTTCTCAAATGGCCTCCTGGGCTGGTGTCTGAAAATTGTGTAATAGGTGTGTAAAGTCTAAGGTCATTCTAAAAAATCAGACAGATTGCTATGAAACAGTTCGGTAATTTTTTCAAGATCAAGTGGTGTGCCTATTTCTAGGTTATGAGTCGGGCAGAGATTGGCTAAATGTCGCCTAAGGCCGGTTGCGTCTTACCACACTGTCTTTTGGGGTTTTGAGACAATTTTAAACAATTACATTATATATTTTTTACATTATTTAATACTATCTATTTTACATATTCTTTCAATTTATAAGTTAAGCACACGTATCCACTTTATGACATTATTTTAAGTATCTAGTATCTATTTATTTACCTACGTCCGTGTATCACTAGCGGGGTGCCAACTGAAAATCAGCGCTGGGTGTCTGACGCCCAGCAAATGCTGAGTTGGTAACCCTTTCGGTATGGGCACGCTCGGCGCAATCACTGTTAAACCTTGTTTGTACTTTTATTTTTTTACTATTCTTCTGTTACTTTGTGATTGTTGTTGTTGTGTTGTTTCTATGTCGAATAAATGTTTTCTATTCTATTCTATTCAAATCGCAGCCAGGCCACGGACGCTAAAAGATCTACATCGGGCCCATATAGGACCCGGTAGAAGCGTCCGTGAAGTTCCTTCCGCCTTCGCCTCCATCATCTGGTAGGCGAGTATCAGTCACACCTTGGTCAGGTCACTCCCAAGTCCTATAAACCCACCTTTCGTTGCTCTGGAATATGCGATTATGAGTGTATCGTTCTACTCGCCGCTTGTACCGACGAATACGGCTTGCCCATGCATAGATCTTCTGCTTCAGGAAGTCGATACGCTCTGTGACGCGGGACAGATAATCTCGAGAATTGATATCCGTCCCCGAGAACGCCCGCCTATTATTATTATTATTATATGCTTTATTGTACACCACAAAATATCTACAGGACAAACATTCACAAAAACAAGTGTACAATGGGCGGTCTTACTTCTTGGTCTAGTCGGTTGCCTTATTTCTAACCTTAGATTGTGATTGAGAAGTAGCAGTTCAAAGTCCAAAGTATACCGATTTTGTTTAAGAATATCTATGTTGAAATCCCCACATAAGACTACTCTCCTATTCCCCCTAGAACACAGTTTTTTAAGCACAGTTTCCAATCTTTTGCAGAATAAATTGAAATTTGACATCTTTGGCACTCTATACAAACATATAATTACTAAATTCTGCTTTACCAATTCAATTGCCCCGGAAATAGATAATCTTGCTCTCTGTTTGTACCCTGAATTCGTGGCATTTTCGTGTTAATATACAGACGCCTCCTCGTCTTTGTTCTTTTCTTGAGTATATTGCGGCGAGTTTAAAATTAGGAATATTGATCAGATCCTCTTGTCCAGAAATAACAAAATATTCCGTGATGCATATTATGTCAATGTCTACATTTTTCTTTAACAATTCTTGGATATGGATGAGTAATATGTCTGCTTTGTTTAAAAGTCCGGCTATGTTCTGGTGAAAAAAATTCAGTATTTTTTTATTTTATTTTTTTGAAAATCTGAAATTCAATGTCGTAGGGTTATAGCTAGGTAGGTTGTCATTCTCACAATCGGAACTTGTGGGTACTTATTCTACCATTTATGTTTGTTGGATATTCTAAAGAACGGAATAGGTCGTAGTCTATATTAATGTTAGTCTTGATCTGATTATAAATATGTTGCCATCCGTCTTTGTTGATTTTCCCTGTATTATTAGAAAACATCTCATGTGTAAGTATTCTATTGCTATAAAAAAGTAGGCATATTTGTTGTTGTATGTCCAAATAGAGAAGATTGTTAAACAGAACAACTTTATAATTATAGATTAGTGCACCTTTTATGAAGTCGGGGCACAGATAATGTTGTTAGTGTGCGTAGCATTCTTCAAACTATTTTTTAAGTTGTCCAATATTTTAATGTCAAATGCCATCACCCTCACCAACCCTTCGACCTCTCGGAAATAGAACAGGTTACCGGATTTGAGGATTATCGAATCCCCCTCCTCTCTTCGGACTTCAGATAACCCTATAATACTCCATCGCAACTTGCTCAATTCCTCTTCGAGCTAAGTGATGGTCTCGTCGGTACGAAGTGTGCGCGTGTTGTACATTGCCAGGTCCAGTCGTCGGTAATTGTTGGGGTAGCCGGCTCTCGTCCGGCGATTCATAACACGCCTTGCCATGCCGTAAACTCGACCGCTACCGTAGTCGAGGGTAGGCAGGCTGCCGGGCACTAGGGGCCATTTTTTATTTGTGCTATTCATGGCGGGTTTGCCATAATCGCCACGCTCGGCAGGCGGGTTGGCGAACGCAGTATGGTTGTTATAGAAGTACAGAGAACGCTGCTGCCCATTCTCTGGTTTGTCCCTTAGTCGCCTCTTACGACACCCAAGGGAAGACATGGTATGGTGAAATTCTTAACGTCCGGCACCATACGGAACCTAACCAAAGTTAACCTAACTACCTACCTAAACCTAACTTAAGTTAACAAGTCGAAATTATGGTTCGCATTGTTTAGTCCCAGTATTTGAACGAACAAAAACGGTCGATTAGAATTTTTTCACTGTCAAATAATTTGGTCACTTGGTTTTTTGTTTTGTAAAAACATGGCCATTGAATGTTAATGATCACTGTTTTATATAAGTCACTGCACTCGATTGTCACTATTTGTCATTGTTGTTGTTAAGATTTTGATTTCATTATTGTAAGTTACTTATATTTGCCTTTTACTATGGTTATTAATTTAGCTAAAAAAAAAACAATAAAAAGCATGTTTTTTTTATTTTGGGAATTCAGTCACGGAGCGGATTCGATCGCATGACTCTCGCATGGAGTTTCTATTCAAACTATACTACATGAGTGGTTGATGTACAAAGGCGAGCTTAACTCTAAGAAGAGTTTTATACCAGCAAACCTTAGAGTGATAGAGAGAGTTTACAAAAAGAAGAAGAGAAGTAGTCCAGTGTACAATTTTAGAATAATATAAAATAAATCATAAATAAAAATAGCTGGTTATAGCACGCTAATAAACTGTATTATTATAATGTGTCAAAAAACTATAAAATGCCAACGTGAAAGAAAGACTCAAAACATGTTTTAACAAAAATTATTTATTATTATTAAATCGTAATCATGCATTTATCTATACCAATATTATAAAGAGGAAGGATTTTTTTGTTTGTTTTTTGTTTGTACCGAATAGGCTCCGAAACTACTGGCCCGATTTAAAAAATTCTTTCACCAATAGAAAGCTACATTATTCCTGAGTGACATAGGCTATTTTTTTATCCCGAAAACGGGTCCTGTGGGGTGGCCCACGGGAGCGAAGCCGCGGGGAACAGCGAGTTCAATATATTTTGAATTCGGGGCAATTTGCCAACACGGTGACACCAAGAAAGAATAACTATTGTTGTTTCATGTGCGGCCACGCCATAGCTCGATCTATAGGTACTTTATCTAAGATTTTTCGTAATCATAAGTCAAACTAGATTGGATTGCCAAGCAAATACCGCTACCCGACCATAGATAGCGGTATTCTCAGTGGTCGCAATTATAAACTTAATTGCGTTTGCCGCAAGGTTGACATTCGTGTGAGGGAGCAGTGGTAGCCCAGGAGGGAGCAGTGGTGGCCCAGTGGTATCGGCCGCGACTTACAAGTTGTAGGTCGTGGGTTCGAGACAAGGCAGGCGCTTTATGTACGATTTCCACCAACCGGGCGACGCAGGAGTGCATCGCAGCGCGTCGCAGTGGATGCACGAGCACACGCCAGTAGCCAACCGCGGCCGCCCGCCGGCTACAATCTGCTAGAACCTGGGCGCAAGCGTATCCACTAGCATGCTCTAGCGACTAATGATGCTTTCGTGTTGCAGTCAGTTTTTTTTTTTCAAATAAACAGATAAGGTGTTCATTTGTATCCATATTCATTTTGCACGAAAAACAATAAACAACGAAATAAATCTGATCTGATCTGGTTGTCTGTAAGAGATTGCCCTGTGCGATAAGACCGCCCATTGTACACTTTGTTTGAAAGTATTTGTTCTGTATGTATTTTTTTTTATGGTGTACAATAAAGAATATAATAAATAATAAATAAATCACGTTGGTCTACAGTTCAACACAAAACTTAAATAATTCAACATGTCAGCCGGCTACAACAAAGGAGCGCGCGCGGTGGTAGCCAACCGGTCGCTACGACAGCCGAGCCCCGCCGTTCACGTACGCGAGGAGCCGATCGGCTGCCACGGCGTGCGAGCGCAGCCGACCGGCTGACGCGGCATACGCGCGCATTTAACCGTGTTCCTAGTAGTGTAAACGCCATGCAAACGTGAAACTTAACTATTGTATAGAAGCCTGAATTTCCTTTAGCACAGTGTGAAATGCGCTCCGGCGCACCATGACGCGGCCCGTTTGGTGGCAATTGGACATTACTTTGTGTAAATTATTTCTTCACTACTGCTCTCAAAACGGTGGAGGAAAACATCGTGAGGAAACCGGCATGTCCTAGAACCAAAAATTCGAAGACATGTGACATTCACCAACCCGCACTAGGCCCGCGTGGTGGATTACGGCCCGTTCCCTCTCACAGAGAGGAGGCCTGTGTCCCAGCAGTGGGAACATTAAAAGGCTGATGATATGATGTGATGTGACATTCTTGTCATAGGTTTATTTATTTAATTTGAAGGCTTATATGGTTTTATGAATAAAATCAATTTAAAATTATGTACTTATTTAATTATGGTCATTCAGGAGGCGGGCTCGGCTCTTTATAATATTATCTTATAGAAATATTAAATTACTTATTTTCTTTGGCGATATCATTCTATAAAGGCAAAATCCGACTCGTCTACATCACTAATTGAGTAGCGAAGAACTTTCGAGAACTAAATAGTGAATACAATCAACAATTTTCAAATTTCGAAAGAGAAAGAAACAAGGAGCGTGCGATCGGAGGATCCAGGAACGAACCATATCATTCCACGTGTGGCTCTAACGCGCGCTCGTATCTCGTATAAGGTTACTGAGATAGGAGCCTTTAGGTCTCGCACGGTTTTTTTTATATTTTTTATTATCGTTTGCTTAACTAATGCGGTGCGGGTCACAAATAAATATTTTTCTTTCTTTCTTTATCCGCTCCTTTCGCAATTGACGTCCTTCATATTATGATTATTAATTGCAGCTTATTTACTTTGGTTGTTTGTTACTATCATTGAATAATTTGATTTTACTTTTTGAAAATACTCATACCAGAATATTTGATTTCGGTTTTTAAATATTTGGAGATTTTAACGAAGACTATCTCCGTAACGGCGATACAAATGATCAAGTGATGCTGGTTATAGCTGAATTTGTTTTGTTTTTGTAGTGTTCTAGATTTAGGTCAACTGGACACACTTTTGATATTTTCCTTGTCTCTAACATTCATTGTGTAATGCATACCTTTTATTTGTATGGTTATAGGTGTACCAGAATCTCATGACATTTTTTATTTTTTTTAAATTTTGATTTTCATATGGCAATGTCAATTGTCACCTGTCGAATCAAAGTACTTGATGTGTCAACCGCTGCTGAAATTTTTTGATATTATCTTGAAAGTTTGTTATTTTTGTGAAAATGTCGAAAAACCCACTTCGATCTCATGCGAGACATATTGTTTTCAATGTGTATCATAAAATAAGGGAAGAAGAAGGCGTAAATCAAACTCAATCTTTGATTTTAAAGTGCGTCGTAGAGTGGACCGGTAAGTTGGACTGACTTGTTTTGATACTTTTAGTTTAATTTATATTTTTCGTACTTAATTTTAATTTCTTTCCATTACTATTATATGGTAAATCGTAGGTCAGGGCACATCGAATGATGGCCGGAAGGAAATGGCAACAATAATGTAACTGTTACTAATTCTTCGAAAAGATATTGATTTTAACGGAGATTGAGAATCTTTGACGTAAGAAAAATATTAAGTAATAATCTGCGCAGTGGGACGTGTATATAGACGGGAGTTTTTGGCGGGCTTTTGTCGAGTGAAGTTCAGTGGCTGTTAATATTATTTGCAAATTGATTCCTAGTGGATATTGTGATATATTATTGGTGTAGTTTTGTGTCTCAACTGTTTACGCAACTGGACAATTTGTAAAATCATTGAGAGAAGCGATCTCGGGATAGTGGAGCGGAGTATTTTATTGTAGTTTGACTGCATCTGCAAAGATTACTGGGAAGACTGACTCGATACAATTTGCTGCCAAATACTCCACAAAACATTAGAACCTGTTACATCCGAATTCTAATGCATACTAAAGAATAAATATAAGATCCAAAACTCTTTCCAAAGACGTGGCTAAAAGGTCCTAGCAACCAGGCCATAAAACTTACATAAAAAAGTATATATAGACTGATGATGATGAATGACTATAAGTAACATGATACATTTTATTATTTTTTACAGACTTTATACATAAAGAGATTGGTTTTGAATATGTTAAATGCCAATGAAAAAGAACCATTTTGATGGAGAGAGATGACATAAAACTACAAAGATACAAGTTTTTGAAAGGCCAGTGGAGTTCATGGAATCGTATTCTAGTTTTCTAGTTCTGAATGAGGTTTTTAGTTATTAGTATGATTTAAATGATATATAATAAATTAGTACATAAATTAATATTCAATTGATTTATTTTTCCTATGTTAAGAACCCGATGTATAAAAACATTATTCATACACATACCTATAATACTCACAGTGGATCTTTGTGTCTCTGAAAAAGACCCCGCGCAGTAGCTATTTTTGTGTCAATGTTGAAGGTGAAGATAGCATTGTATAACTGTCTCTTTCACTCGCTTATGTATGTCACATAAGCTTACGGAGTTTCTTGTGCATTCTTCTCCATAACAAGCTACTTTCCGAATGCACGGTAGAATCAACTTTTATTCCATGTAAATTTAAATTGTGACAATCAAAAGTGCCGCTTGGTGGCCCAGTTGAAATAAATATCTTTTGTCTTTTTTGTCATCGTCCTATCTCGCTTACTCTATGCAGTATACTCGATGACAAACTGTTTCTTACGCAATGGTTGGCAGGACCAAGTTCAAAGACACAAAGATCCGTTGTGACTACTATAATATAGGTACCTCATGTTCATTAATACTAAAGACATAAAATAATAAAAATTAAACAGTATCAAGATCGTTTGATCCAATTTCCCCAGTATTGCATACAACAAATTTTTATTTCCCCTTTTGCCATGAGATTCTGGTAGACCTATACTGAAATGCCGATTTTAGATGTTATTTTATTTGAATTGTAAGTGATATTGCTGTTGTTGTGCTTATTATAATTAAATGAATAAATCATTATTAAAAACTCTTGCCTCTACCCGCGGTGGTACTCAAACAGATATTTTAAAACCCTCTTCTTAGTCCGCATTATTATGCAACTACGGAACCCTATTACTGCGTGTGCCCCGACACGCAGTTGGCCGGATTTTATGGATATTTTTGTTTGAAAGTTGATTTATTAAAAATAAAACGGCCAAGTGCGAGTCGGACTCGTGCACCGAGGCTACCGGACAAACCTGTAGGTATATAAGTAAAAGTTGCCGGCCGGCCGGTGGTTGGCCGGTTTGTATATATATTTTTTCGTTTTTATATGTTGTAACTAAAAATTTTCGATTTTCGCAATTTTTCGTGTATCTGTGCTATAAGACGTTGCTTCGTACCAAATTTCAAGATTCTGAATTCACGGGAAGTACCCTGTAGGTTTTGATTCCCTTGCGAGTGTCGAAAATTTGAGGAAATTTGCTATAAATTTCAGCTTGATACCTCCATGCGTTCCTGAGAAAAAGGGTCTTGACAGACAGACGGAAGGACAACAAAGTGATCCTATAAGGGTTCCGTTTTTTTGGTTTCGAGGTACGGAACCCTAAACAAAGTTTTTTTTCACTTCTAGTGTTTTTATTTGGAAGTCAGTTGCATTTTTTCGTAAAAATAGTTTTTAGATACTTAGTCGATAGATATAATTATATCTCAATGAAGCAGCTGCGAGTAGTTGCAAATGCTAAACAGCAACGGAAAAAGCTATAGGTAGTTCACATACCTTTGGAATAGATAGTTGCACTCCTCGGAACATACTTCGGGCCGTCTTGTTGTTTTTTCTAACCTCGATATGTTGGGGGCTAGCGTCGTGGTGAGCAGCCATTCACCGTCGACCCAGTACGGCTCGAAACCATAGTTTGGATAGTATTCAAATTGCATTGCTTTCTGTTTAGAAAACTTGAGAAGTTCAAAGAGGCTCTTAGTGGTTTTCTGGTTGGGTTTCTTCGAAGTATACGCCGTCGTGGTCGGCATTCTGCTCTTAAAGAAATTAAAGTGTGAGTACCATAAAGTTGTTTTTATTAAATCATCAAAATGAATTTAAAGATGTTCGTGCTGACACGTCAGCCATTTAAAGCGCAATAGATAAATTGTTGTTGTTATTATTGTACCCTATGTATTTCTCAATTTTTAGCACAATCAACTTTATATATTTTAAATTTTATCAATTCTGTAAATCTTACAATTTTACCAATGTTATTAATTTTATACTTTTTATCATTGTTACTTTTTATTATTGTTTTTTCTCTTTTGTTAATGGGCACATGGAACTTTTATTTTTGTTGTTTTATTATAATTAATTGTATACTTATTATAAATGTTTGTCGGTGTTTTCGAGCGTACGGCACTCGTGGGCTGCAGCTGAAAATCAGCGTCAGGTGGTATGCCCTGTGTTACCATTTGGCATTATGCTGAGCTGAGGCCCTTTTGGCATTAATAGTTTTAAAAATATTTTGTTTAATTTTAAGGTGTTTTTGTTTTAATGCAAATAAACTCATTTTCTTTCTTTCTTTCTTTCTTTACCACAAGTACAAGTGTGCCGCCAAAAACTACGGACAAGATGCACAGGACGCATTTCACTTTAGTTTGTAGTTAGCAAAATTGAGCAAGTGCTTTATGCTAGGTCAAATAGAAGCTATTTTCAAAACACACTAACTCGAAAACTGGCTATTATTGTACTGCCTTTAGGCTCGCACACGTGCGCACTATTCATTTCACACACTGTGCGATTCTTTTTCTATTTTAGCCCAGTAGAAATCGACATTAAAATCGCAAAGCTAAGCTGCATTTTTTGGTTGTTATATGGGCCAGTTAGAGTCGTGTTAATAAATTGAATTAACTTTAAAGAAGTTCGGAATTGTATTTGTCTAAAAACGCTTAGTTTATGACTTAAATAGCATATAGCGAAAAATGTCCCAATATTTCTGTTTTTCGCGTGTTGCGACAAGTTTTTCGAAGTTGCAAATTTGAATTGAAGGGAGAACTGGTCCATAAAAAAAAAACAATAAATCAGAACTACATCATGCTTTGTGATTTTAGCCTTTTTACTCGGTTGAAAGGAAAGTGTATGTAATATTCTATTCTTTCAACTACGTAATGATGTTATCATTAATCACTACAAAACCGATCACGAAGGACGTATTTTTCATTAATGCACTGTTTTTTATCTATACTTCTATACTAATATTAAAAGGAAGAAAGACTTGTATTTTTATATGTAACGAATAAACTTAAAAGCTACTGGACTGATTTCAAATTTTTTTTCACCGTTGGGAAGCTACATTATCCCCGAGAAACATAGGCTACTTTTCATCCCTGTATTCTCACGGGAACGGGAACTACGCGGGTGAAACCGTGACGCGTCAGCTAGTTTAGGTATAAAATTTACCACAGTGGTATAATGTCTCCCATTAAGTTTAATATAAAATGTATGTATTAGATGAAACAGATACGCAAAAAATCGAATATCAATTGTTCGACCACTGTATATCGAACGCCTAAATATTCGAACGTTCATAATATCGAATGGTTAATAAATCGAACATTCAATATATTGTACACGCAATACATCGAGTGTTCAAAATATCGAATGTTTGTTTGATCGAGCGTTCAACACATCACATATTCATTCCATCGAAATATCAATATACTAAATATTATTTCGAATATAAAATACATACCTCAGGAGGCCTACTATGCCCTATTTTGTATTTTTTTCGGATTGCTATGTAATGGCAATAAACAGAAAATAATAATTAACCAGGCTGCACACCAGAGCAGCAAGCGAATAGCAAACGCTGTACACTATTTGCTTCCCAAAATTTGCATCTTGAAGCATTTGCGGCGAATATACGCATACCTGTAACGCAATTATTGGTATGTTGTCTGTTACAGAAAGTTGATGGTGATAGATTTTTTGGGCGTCAGGTTAAGTTTGAAGAAAACTATGTAATGTTATTTGCAATTAAATTAAATATAATACTATTAAAGAAATCACAACTTTGGGTGATGGATGCTACATTCGAAATATGTTCTATACTTTTCAGACAAATAATTTATAGTATTCGGTATTTATGCTACAATAGAAATTGAGTTAAGGAGGAAGCTATAACAAATAGAACTGTTGAAAAGGCAAACGCAGGATTGGAAAGATCTACGCCACAAAACAACTAAAACCCGACTACTGAAAAATTGCGCTCTAAAAAGTATGAAACAAGAAAATATTCTCATATTAAATTGTTTTGTACAAACTATTCCATAGAGGATAACCATGGGCGTATGCCACTTTGCAGAATGTATTGTTTTGTTACGGTAATGTAGGTATAGGTGTGCGTATTTTCGCCGAAAATGCTTCAAGATGCAAATGTTGGGCAGCAAATAGTGTACAGCGTTTGCTATTCGCTTGCTGCTCGCTGCTCTGGTGTGTGGCCTGGTTTATTTATTTTGATGTTTATTGTCATTACATAGCCATCCGAAACTAAGACCGACTTGCGTTTTTGAGACAATAAAGGCTTTTAATAAGACCACACAGATTTTTCACAAAATTCGCTTGTAATGCACAGCTTAAAGTCTGTTTTTAGGGTTCCGTAGCCAAATAGCAAAAAACGGAACCATTATAGATTCGTCATGACTGTCTGTCTGCCGTCTGTATGTCTGTCTGTCTGTCCGTCCGAATGTCATAGCCACTTTTTCCGAAACTATAAGAACTATGCTGTTGAAACTTGGTGAGTAGATGTATTCTGTAAACCGCATTAAGATTTTCACACAAAAATAGAAAAAAAAACAATAAATTTTGTGGGTTCCCATACTTGAAACTGAAACTAATTCTTCTTTAATCTAAACTGCATAGTTTACGCGAGAGACACGTCCAAAGTGGTAAAATGTCCCCCCCCCTGTAACTTCTTAAACAAGAGAATGATAAAACAAAAAAAATATATGATGTACATTACCATGTAAACTTCCACCGAAATTTGGTTTGAACGAGATCTAGCAAGTAGTATTTTTTTTAATACGTCATAAATCGTAAACCGCAATTAACCAAGTACGGAACCCTTCGTGCGCGAGTCCGACTCGCACTTGGCCAGTTTTTTATCTCTGGGACAAAATTGACAGATGCAAATGTCAAATTACTTCTATTAGGGCTCCTGAGGTATGTATTCTTGTATTCTATTTAAATAGTATTCAGTATATTGATATTTCGATGGAATGATTATGTGATGCGTTGAACGCTCGATCAAACAAACATTCGATATTATGAACATTCGAATATTTAGGCGTTTCTATTTTTAGTGGTCGATCAATAGATATTCTATTATTAGGCATTCGATTTGGCGGTAGGTAGATTGGTAATTGACAAAAAATTAGATTACGTACCTCGCTAAAGTGAGTAATAAATGCACTTGTGTTAATTTAGTGCCCTCGCATACGCTTGGGCACCAACATAACACTCGTGCATTAATAACTTACTTTGCGCTCGATGCAACAATCTACTATTATTACAACATATCTATCATACTGCTTAACGAATGTTTATAGACATCGTTAGATAGGTCTTGACCACCCAAGTGTTCTAAGATAAGTAACGTTAAAAAAATAAACACTTTATATTATAATATTTATTAAACATGACGGCTTTTGGGCGCCAATTGTGGGAGGTCCACCTTTTTTTCCTTCCAAACCTATATTATACTAAAAAGTTGTTAATAAAAAAAAGTTAATAATATCAAAAAACCCGACTGCTTAAGCGAACTAAAAATATGTAAACAAGAAGAAAATCATGCATCTAATCTAATCTAAAAGGAAAAATGTTCCCTGTAACTAAAAGAAAACCGGCCAAGTGCGAGTCGGACTAGCGCACGAAGGGTTCCGTACTTGGTAAATTGCAGTTTACGATTTATGACGTATTAAAAAAAAAACTACTTACTAGATTTCGTTCAAACCAATTTTCGCTGGTAGTTTACATAGTAATGTACATCATATATTTTTTTTAGTTTTATCATTCTCTTATTTTAGAAGTTACAGGGGGGGGACACACATTTTACCACTTTGGCAGTCTCTCGCGCAAACTATTCAGTTTAGAAAAAAAATATATTAGGAACCTCAATATCATTTTTGAAGTCCTATCCATAGATACCCCACAAGTATGGGTCTGATGAAAAAAAATATTTTTAGTTTTAGTTTCAAGTATGGGAACCCCCAAAATTTATTGTTTTTTTTTTTTTTGTGTGAATATCTTAATGCGGTTCACAGAATACATCTACTTACCAAGTTTCAACAGCATAGTTCTTATAGTTTCGGAATAAAGTGGCTGTGACATACGGACGGACAGACAGACAGACAGACAGACATGACGAATCTATAAGGGTTCCGTTTTTTGCCATTTGGCTACGGAACCCTAAAAATGGCCTCGGATGGCCAGACGGATGTCCAGTCTACCCTCGCCTAAGGTAGCCGTCGTGGTAAGGGGTGCGAAGAATCCCCGAATGGGGCGATAAAGTAGAGACCATGTATGAGGACATTTTTAGAATTATGCATGGTCATAAAACTCACTTCACCGTGGTCATGAGGGACTTCAACGCGAAACTGGGCAAAAAGACGATGACGAGTTGCGGTTACCTACTGGCCAGTTTTATGGAGAAGGTGGGCGTATACATGATGAAGTCCTTCTTCAGAAAACGTGACCACTGGAAGTGGAACTGGCTGTTCTGGAGTGGCACCCGCGTACTGAAAGACGTAGCGTTGGAAGGCCTCCATCTAGGTGGAGCAAAGACCTGGTCAAGAGTGTGGGAATCTGCTGGATGCGAAACGCACAGGACCGATAAATGTGGCAACGCTTGGGGTAGGCCTATGTCCAGTAGTGGACGTCTTTTGGCTGAAATGATGATGATGAACTAATGTTTCACTCTTGGAAAGGATACAGAGCGTGATTCATGTAAGTTTACACTGTATTGATAGGAAAAAGAACACAACCAGCCCAAACTACGTGACAGGGTCTGTGTCGAAGTGATGATGAGGCTGAGGTTGAGATAAATATAATTATTTTATGATTTACATACTGAGCATTCCCCAGAATGGTGCACCATTGTACTGAAACATAACAAAGCAAGTAGGTTATTAGTGGCTTACATTGAAAAAGAATATTGGGACTTGCGAACTTTTTTTCTACTAGCAATAAAACAATATTTTTTTTTATTAAATAAAGTAAACTTTCTTTGCTTAAATTTTTACAAATATTCCGGAAAGCGAGGGAGTTAAGACAAGAATCCTGAGTGCAGCGTGGGATTCAAGGTCGCCCAAGACGAAGGCACCTTAATCCCGGCAGAGAATACTCTACTTTTCACACCATCTACGAGACCATAAAAAGCAATAGTACTAGAATCAAAGTATTTATTAAAATTATAAAGTATTTATTAAAATTATAAAGTATTTATTAAAATTATAAAGTATTTATTAAAATTATAAAGTATTTATTAAAATTATAAAGTATTTATTAATATTATTATTATATTAATTGTAAGTAGACCTATTTAAAACAATTAAATGTTAAAGGTGAGGTTAAAGGTAATGTTTGATACATTAGGCCAGTTGTAGAAAGACAAAGATATGTTTTTGAGGAGGTGCCTGCCTCTGGAGACATTTTTTATATTTTAAATGTTTTTTTTTTATGATTAGCTTTTTAAAAAGATGTATTTAAAAATGTAAATATAAAGTGTGTACAAAAGTGTATAAAAAAAAACATCAGCAGTATGAGATGGACACAATCCATCAACGAAAATGTCATGCGCGCATACTTTGGGGCTACAGAGGGAGGCAACTACCTCACCGCATACTGTGTCGGGATGCTCTCTTTGTTTCAGGTGCTTGAGCCAGCCATTCGTTTCAGCCCAACGACTTTCGGATCAGATGCGGGTCATCCAGCGTAATGGCTTGGCTTGGCAGTGCAGGATCAGACGACGTATTGGTGGGGCCAGAGCACTCATCGGCAAACTAATTTGTTTCATAGAGGGCAATAATCGCCCATGAATAATGCGCTTTGTGAAACGGGCGTTTTTGGGGACTGATGTCAGCCTCCGAGGCTATAGATCCCCTGTCACAGAGCGCATCGACTTCCTGAAACAAAAAGTGTTTGCATGGGCAAACCGTATTCGTAGGTACAGGCGGAGAGTGGAGCGATACACCCAGAATCGTGCATTCCTAAGTAATGAAAGGAGGGTTTATCGGGCTGGGGAGCGACCAGACCAAGGTGTGACTGATACGCGCCTGCCAGTCAGTCACACTGAAGGTGAGTGGACTCGGGAGATCGAATGAGCGTGCGATCCAATACAAGAAATGGGGCCTATCACGATCAGCCCCCAAGATGTAGCCCATGCAGTCCATCCGTTGCCAAACTGGAAATCTCAAGGGCCGGACGGGCTGCACAACTTCTGGATCAAGTGGCTACAAAGGTCGCACGCTCGTTTGGCATCTCAGTACCAGGCTGCCTTACAGTCTGGTTCGCTACCCAAGTTCCTTACAACAGGAATAACCCACCTGCTTCACAAGTCTGGTAGCACCTCGGAACCTAAAAAATATAGACCTATTACATGTTTACCAACGGTTTATAAGGTACGGCTTACATATGACGGTCTCTCAGAATGGATGTAGGAACGGGAACGGTCCCGCGGTACTAAGGAGCTTCTCCTTACAGATATGGCCATTAGCCAACAGGTTCGGCGTTCCCGAAAGGATCTATCGACATGTTGGATTGAAACGTCACTAGAAAGGAAAAATGCTAAAGCTCAAAAAGCGCATTTAACAGAAGAGCGATTAAAACATCATTTTTAATACATCTGGCATATCTTATTTTCCAGTATTTATTTATACTTATTTATATACACTTTATAAATACATAAAAAATAAGAAAATTACCAGAAAATACAGAAACAAAAGAAACTTAAAACTAAAAAATATATAATGGGCGGCCTTATCGCATTCCGCAATCTCTTCCAGGCAACCTGGAATGGACAGTGAATCCGTGGACATGACATGGGGTTGTCAGTGGTGCAACAATACCAACAAAGAATACAATGATACAAAAATAAATATATCAATGATACAAACACAAATAGATATATATGCCATTTAATAGATACATAAATACATACATATTTGATATATAAGCTTTGAAAATAAATCTCGTATGACAATCATAGACAAAGTGTAAGTCAAAATACTAATAGCACGATTACAGCGATAAGTAATGTTCCTTGACAAGTCTCTTAAACACAGGCACCGACTGAGCACGTTTAATCGGGTCAGATAATGCATTCCACAGACGAGCAGCCTGGACAGTAAAAGATTTATCCATGAAAGTTGTGGAATTCATTGGCATTTTAAGTCGCAAGTTAACTGGTGACCTTAAAGATTTCGTGTGGGAATCGCAGATAAACTGAAAACGATCCTTGAGGTAAAGAAGGGTGGAAGGAGTAAAGAGCACATTAAACAAATGAGAATGAGTATTCCAGCGAAGGCGAATTGCCAACCACTTGAGCTTTACACGGAATTCGGAAACATGGTCATATTTGGGCAAACCGAATATGAACCTTATACAAAAATTTTGAAGCCGCTCAAGATTATCGAGTTGTTCTTGGGTAAGATCAAGATAGCTGGCATCAGCATAATCAAGGATGGCAAGAAGAAGAAATTGTGCAAGCGCAATCTTGGTGGTAGTCGGAAGAAAATTATGTAGTCTCCTCAAAGTTGCAGCAGATGCAAACAACTTGCGGCTAACTTCTTGCAGTTGGGCAGTCCAAGAGAAGTTCCTGTCGATGAATATCCCCAAGTTTTTAACTTTCTCACTGAAGGGAATTACTGCATTGTTAAAAATAACTTGGGAAAGAGTCATCCAGTCGATCCTAGGAACCATTCCTAGGACTGCCCATTACTATTACCTGATTCTTTATAGGGTTTACCTTAAGCCACCTCTTGCTCCAATCGCAAATGCGAGCCAGATCAAGATTGATGGTTTCTAAAGCTTCAAATAGCTTTCCGAGAGGAGCACGTGAGTATAATTGCAGGTCATCTGCATAAAGATGGTAGGAAGAAATTAGTTCATTGGAAATAGAGTTTATAAAAACTGCGAAAAGTAATGAGATAAAACGCCACCCTGCGGTGAGAATATTTTCAAGTACTTATTCCAAATTAAATAAGCTGAAGGCAAAAAATCATTGTTACATTATTATCTATGCTTTAAAGTTGACCTATTGCCTATTATTACTGTATTTCCGCAGATAGTGTCGCATTAGTATAAATGCTCTGACCATTTCGTGAGACAAAAATACAAAAAAAAAAAAAAAAAAAAAAATATTCAGGCACAGTAAAGCATAAACACAATTCAATTACATCAATTAAACTTTAGGAATGCCAAAACGACTAAAATGTATTACAGACTATTAAGTCTTAGTCATTATTACTTACACGTAATAATTAATAATTTAATACTTTAATTTAATTATTAATACTTTTTTACTAAAAAATACTACCGACTTCCAACTAAAAGCAATACAAAGTAAAAGATCACTTTCTTTTTCGAAGTCGGTGTCTTTGGTAGGTACCATTTTTTATTAACCCCCGCCGGAAAAAGAGGGGTGTTATAAGTTTCACGTGTGTTGCTGTGTATCTGTGTGTCATCTGTGTCCCTGTCTGTGGCATCATAGCGCCTAAACGGATGAACCGATTTTGATTTAGTTTTTTTTGTTTGAAAGGTGATTTTATCGAGAGTGTTTTTACCTATGTTTGAATAAAATCGGTTCAGCCGTTTAAAAGTTATGGGCGTTTTACTGTTTGAATCGGGGTGTTTTCGCAAGATAAATGTGTCGGGGGTTTTTAAAATTTTGAAATTTTACATACATAAAGGCGTGAGTTTATGTACGTATACATAAACTCACGCCTTTTTCCCTTGGGGGTAGGCAGAAACTACAGAACGGCACCTGCTACGATCCTTACATACTTATTTTGCTTCACACACATTCATACATCTAGTCATACACACACGCCGGTTATGGGTACTGCGCACTTGGCCTTTCTGAAGAACATTACCTATAAGGTCTATGTATGTCTTTCTAGGGCGTCCCCTCCCGGCGTTTTCATTCACGTCTGCCTTGTAAATACCTTTCGTTAGTCGACTTTCATTCATCCTCTCAACATGGCCAAACCATCTTAAAATACCCTTTTCAATTTTAGTCACTACATCTTCTTTTAAACCACAACGTTGTCTTATTACCTCATTCCTCAATCTATCAGTTAAAGTTACACCACACATACTCCGCAAGGAGCGCATTTCTACTGCATTAATCCTACTTTCATGTCTTTTTTGCCATACCCAGCCTTCACTTCCATACATAAGTGTAGGCACCAGCACGCTGTTGTGAACGGCGAGTCGAGCTTCCGGAGACATCGACTTGCTGGTCACAACTGCATGCATAGCACCATTCACTTTATTCCCTGCATTCACTCTCCTTTCCACATCCTCTTCAATCTTTCCATCCCTTGTGAAGATACTTCCCAGATATACAAACTCGTTCACTTGCTCCACACTCTTAACATTTATTTTCACTTTACACTTCGATACATCTTCTTCTCTTTCAAACACCATTACCTTAGTCTTGTTCACATTTATACTCATCCCTTTTAACTTAAAAGCTTCATTCATCACAGTCACCATGTCTTGCAACTGTTCTGCTGACGATGCAAGTTTGAATCAGTTTGAAATTTTACTTGTTTTCATTATGGACACCGACTACCTATTAAGTAACTTGCCTTTAGTAAGGTACGTATAATGCCAGAATAGATTAGCCGAATACCATGAAACTTGAACATAACCGGTGAAATGAGAGTGTACCAAGGTGAACTGTACAAATCTGCGTACTCCTTTAGAGCAAACTGGCGTGATGTTACGTTATGAAATGGTATAAACAATAAACAGACATGGGATTGCAGCAATCCCGAGAGATTTACCGTTATTTATTGAAGAGTTCTGATGTATATCTCCGAAGTTCTTTATCAGATCTTCACCAAATTAAAATTGGACCAATTTCGGAACATATTCAACCAAACAAAAAAATAATTTTCAAAATTAGTCAACCATTGATGGAGATATCGGTAACATACACAAAAAAATAAACACATGCAGTCTTATTACAAAAAACTCAATAAACCTTGGTTTAAACCTGGTCTATCAAGTCCAGGCTTATCTGCAAAACCATGGTCTAAATTTGTCCGTATTACAAAACTTAAAAAAACTCTGGTTTTCTTAGTACCGTCATTTGAACCATTGTCAATATATCAACCACAGATTAAAACAAATATCATTCGTTCACCATAATATCGTTCAATTGCAACGTTCCGTATGCCCAGAAAAGAAAACTTTTTGATAATACGATAAGGATTAAATGATGTTTAGGAGTGTTAAAATATTGACACTTTGTTATTTTGCATGTATATACACGTTAGTTATTTTATCGATTGCAGTTTTGTTTAGGTTTAAGCACATTACTTAAATTCGTATTAATTACTAATAATACATCTACGTACTTGTAACGAAACGTAACATTCTCGCGCGTTGCATGAAACCATAACAATAAACAAAACCATCGCTTGTTGAACAAACAAAGTTCATTAGGCTTTGGATTTTTAAGTTCTCTTAGTCTCTATTATAATAATTGCCTCTTTGTTAATAATGTGTTAATATATTAAGTGTTGTGATGGACCAACAAAAACAACATCTTAGAATTGGAGTACCGAGGAAAAAGTAATATCCTCAATATCAATTAAATCCACCATGTTAATATCCATTTTCGGGTAAAAACAACACAACACAATGAAAAAGATTCTATAACCTAAAAGAAAAACTTTGACAGATACGACTTAGACCACCGATAAACTAGGGGCCGCCGAGGTTTAGCGTTAGACCATGATATGGTCCATGGTTTATCGCTAAACCATTATTTGTAATATAATTTTTATTTAAACCATGGTTTATAGAGATTTAAACCTGGGTTTTTAGTTAAACCGCTTTTTGTAATAAGACTGATGAAGTCGAATATAGAAACCCCTACTTTTTGAAAAGTCGGTTAATAAAAAGTCGTGCTAGTTACACTATTTATAACTCTGGACTGATTCTGATGATTTTTCATTTATTGGACTTGTCTCCGTCCCGAATAAAGTTCATTTTTTGTGTGTTTATTTTACTAGTACTAGTGTAGTGTAGTGTAGTCTCTTATTTTTAGCGTGGCGATGAAAAACCTTCCAGCTAGATCTCTTGCCTGGCCCAGTATTCGGCCGAGGCAACGCCCTCTGCTGACGCAGCCATAAGTTCCTCACGAGAATAGTCAACAGGGCATACAGAGCAAGATAAAAAGTACTCCATGGTCTGCGGAGAGACACCGCACAAACACCCAAGATCGGAAACATCCGAGAACTCCCATAGGTGGGGGTTTGTCTTTACTACAGCCGACCTGAGTGCGGAGTCTATTTAAACCCTTCCAGATATGCCACGGCCTCGTGTGCCCAGGCGGCAGGTTCTCCGAAGGCTCGATGAAGTGGTCAGGGGGTTTTAGCTTCTTGCGCCAAAGTTTGCACCTCTCCTAACTGAGCTCACGCAGCCAAGGAAACTCTTTCGACTCTTGAGCCTCCGGGGGACCGAGCTGCATTTGTATATTGGGCGGCGTGAGTCACCCTTTTGCTTCGTCCTTTCCATGTGGCTTCCCACAGTCCGACGAATTTCCGGGAGAGCAACGCCGATAAGTGGTTACACATTCGTACCGGGGTCGGCTAAGTCAACCAGTACAAATCGGGCATGTCACATTTTGTGCTGTATCCACTAAGTTGGAGTGGGTGGAGCGGCTCCACACTGGTTAGGCCAAATATTTAATACTAGGTATAAAAGCAAATTATGCTTATCAATAAATAGTGCCTGTCCGAATTAGCTCTGCACTTAGAATCTGTCATAAGTAGAATCTGTCCTATGTAGAATCTGTCCTAAGTAGAATCTGTCATATCTAGAATCTGTCCTAAGTAGAATCTGTCATATGTAGAATCTGTCCTAAGTACAATCTGCCATATGTAGAATCTGTTAAAAGTAGACTTGATGTCAATAGTAGATAGAAAAGTAGACGTAGAAAGTAAACGGTGCGAACCTGTTGGCAGAGTCGATGGAAGTAAGGGTCGCGTTGAGTATTATAGATGATTTTAAATAATATATAGGAATGTGTACAAAAAAGAATAACCTGACTGTTGACAATTGAGACCTAATATCTAAGACCGCCACACTACTTGTAGAAGGCTGAACCAAAATAAAAAAAACTCGTTACATGATAAATATATATATATAAACGCTAACAAATAGTAAATGCTAACTATTAACTTTTATGGACACAAATCAACCAAACGCTAAAACACTATGATTGTGCCTTTCATTATTGACTGACTGACTATAGGACTCTTTACATTGCACTTGATGTACGTACACTTGCAAACAAAGGAGGTAGTCAACGCCAAGCATCCCAAACCGGGTGGATTGCCGTTTTTATGAATGTTAGAATCGTTTCACGCTAAGTCACACCAGGGTTTCGGGCTACCCACTGATACAAAAGAGAAAGATATATATATAGAGACACGTTATTTAGATGCGCAGTAGAAACGCCCAGTTGTTGACGTCGCACGACTGCCAATTACACTGAAGCATCCTCGAAAATGGGGAGATTAATGAAGTGAGAAGTGACGATTCAAAAATCACTTCGACTTACAGCAAGGCAAAGGGTAAAGGGTTTGCAACCGAAAGGCAATGCGGTACGCTAGCAATAATTTTGCAATTTTACATAGTCTTGGTAAAGGGTGATTAGGCCGAGGGAGAAATATTTACTATAGCGCACGTCCAGTACTCCTAGAATCACATCTTGCTCAATGGCAGAGGCACTTAGGCACAACACTGCCTTATTAGGATTGCGTAAGACATGACAGGACCTCTCTAGGCCTTGCGTTTTAGGACCAGTGGCACACGTAAAACGCGTCAGCTGCTATAATGTGGTCTCACGTCACTCGGGTGGGAATATATTGTCAAGGAACAAGGGTTGCACTTTGCAACCCTTTTGTCCAATTAACTTCATATATTATTATTGCTTTACTTATAAAGTCCTTATGGCAAAACAGACAGAAATTTGTTGCTGGTCAGTTTGTCTTGCCACTTCTTCTGACCAGTTAAAACACAAGGAAGTGGTGAATAGTTGGGCATTTTTGTTAATCAGGTCTCTAGGTTAACAAGATAGTTGATTTAATCAACTCCAGTTACTTCTTGAGCTTAGACTCTCGGCCATATGAGTTACTTGTATTTGTATTATTTCTTGAATTTATATTCACTACCTGATCCACTATTCGGTCATGGACCTTATGCTTATTAACAGTAGCGTAAAGGGCGCCTCATACAAGCTCTAGTCAATTATAATAATTTAGGTTAAATCCTGTAGTTATATATTATCTTTCTAAACCACTTCCAAGTTTACTGTGAAAGCCCAAATAAAACAAAATCATAAATGGGAATTCACTTCATAGTCGATGGGGACGGTGACCAGTCAGGACCAGACGAGCCTTACGAAGCAGTGCGGATGGAAGTGCACTATTTCTCCTTCTACATGGGAACCGACCTTTAACACTTAATGTAGGCATTTTAGGAAAATTTTATCAGCCTTGGGTAATTTTGTAACAGTGACAACGTTCATTTGTATCGCGATTCTTACTTCTAAAATGTCCTTCGGAGACAACAAGATCACAGAAATAATTAGTCAAGACAAGATTACTCATATTTTTATGCAAACCCAACCCAAATAGAAACTAGCAATTTCTTGGTGTCTATCGAATGTCTTGCTCTTGATATTTCAATGGGTTTCCTCGATAAAAGCAAGATTCCACAATTTGACACACTGTCGATATTTTTATTGGATTAAATGTACATTCGAGCTTTTAAACATTTGATTAATAGCGGAAGCTTAGTGATCGAAATTCAATCACTCAAAAAACAAATAAATATTCTACGAGAATAATATTATAAAGTACCTGGGTAGGGACACGGTATCGAATAGAAAGTATCGATACTGTAGTCATGAGTAATAATTTTAAAAAAACCGTACTCATAAAAGTATCGATTCTTCAAGGTATCGAGAACTTTCCTTCGGGCGCCTAATGCGCACAGAGCATAGGTCAATATAAGTCAGTAAATAAGGTCAGTTTAACTTCATTAGGGCAGGACATGAAAAACAAATGGTATTGGTAGATAAATTTAAAACAATAATAGAAAAAGACAACTGTAAATTAAAAATATAGAAAAAAAAAAAAATATTTAGTACTTTAGGCGAAACGAATATGATAAAATTGAATGACAACGGTGAACGAGTGAGTGAATGAATATTTAATTAGTGTAGTATATGTATGAAGGAAAGGTTAGGCATTTAACTGTGAACGAAAGAAACGATTTCGAGCAAAGATCGTTGCAATGTTCTAGAAGGTTCAGAACGAGTGAACTAGATGACGTTGCCATAACCATAAACATAAGCCGTAAGGTCGCAAGTTTTAAATGGGTAATTTCTAAGATTACCCATTTAAAACTTAATTTCTTATTCGATACGATACCTTCCAAAAAGTACTAATTGAGTAAAAGTATCGAATGCAAAGTATCGAGTACAAAAATATTGGTATCGAATGGAAATGTACTCGCTACCACACAGTATCGATACATTTTTCGTGTACCTATACCTGGGCGACTGATCTCTGCTCGAGCTCGAGAAAACGAATTTTCCTAGATATGACTACCTAGATCGATTTTTCGCCCCCGAAAACCCCTATAATGCAAATTTTATCGAAATCGATAGAGGCGTTTTCGAGAAAGTGATTACAAATATAAATATAAATATTGCGCGTTTAATAGTATAGGATACTTACATAACACAAATGTAATCTCCAACACTAAACCAAACGACTTCATATCGACGTGAACTGCAATAAAACGTAGCGAGGAAGGTATTGTATTGATTAAATCAGAGAAATATAACCATTTCATTACTACAGTTAATCATGCAAAACAACGAACATATTTCTTACGAGGTCGGCTGGATCACCGGCGCCCGATTCTAGAGGTGACGTTGTCCATAGAGCGTGGAGAGTCTCGGCGGCCGATGCTAGAAATTGCATTGTCTACAGAGCGTGGAGAGCTTTGGCTGCCGATGCTAGCGGTGGCGTTGTCCACAGAGTGCGGCAATCCTCGGCGGCCGCTGCAGGAGGTGGCGTTATTTACATAACGTGGAGAGCATCGGTGGCCGATGCTGTGGGTGGCGTTGTCCACAGAGCGCAGAGAGCCTCGGTGGCCGATGATGTGCCTGTATCTCACATGCGAGTAACGAATAATAGTAGATTATGCACCAAGGGGTTAAAGCAGTGTCTTACGTCACGGGCGGTATATTGAACCCTGAGCGTAACGATGGACTCTAGAGTTAACTCCCGAGTGAAGCGGAATGAAGGAGTTATGTAGAGACCTGAGTGAAGTGAGGGGTTCAAGCTACCCAAGACGAAGACAGGCTTTATCCCAGAGGAGCATACTTAACGTGATCATTTATTCTTTGACTCAAAACGGAGCGTTAGCCACAATTCGGATTTGGGAACTTCAAATTATTTTTTCCACATTTTGCGTCCCAGAGTTCATTTCGGGGACACCGGGACTCGTAATTATAAAAAGGGACAATCCCGTTCAAAACGGGACGTCTGGTCACGTTAAGCATACTCTACTTTTCACATCTTCTGCGAGACAATATAAAGCTGCTTTATGTATTGATTTCAATAATGTGTTTGATGCTTATTTTAAATCCAAGTATATGCCAAGCATTGAATAAATGCACCATAGGCTGGTTGACTTTTGAGTTTCTGTTAAATGCTGGAAATAAACTAAAAGGACGGCTTTACTTTTATTGTTCTCCATTGAAAAAAATCGTGCGAGGCTTTTTCGTACCTTTGTTTTAACTTTTCCGGTCGTTGATTTATTATAAATAAAGCGCCTGTTATGATATACTGAGTAGAATCACTATCGCTCGACATTTTCTGTCAACACGAATATTGAAATAAAATTCAATGAAAATCACAGCACCAAACATCGTCTTTTGTTTCACATTCTTTGAAATCGCGCATTTTTCTTTTTTTTTTTGAGTTCTGGTTATAAACCTATTTACAATGCCATATGGCTATTTTACTTAGAGTTTTCCATGAGTTTCCACACGAATTTGACGTTCCAAATTCAAATCACTTTACTCCCTTGGGAGTTTCATACAACTTTACCTCCCTCGGGAGGTAATGCTTTACTTTACGTTGAGATTGCATGATATGTAATTGGACATTGTCCAGCAGGCAACGGTTTTTGTGGTGTTTGTGTGTATGGAACGGGGTGTGTATGTGTATAATGTAGTATTTTTCACACATTGTTTTTTGTGACAAAGGCCATCCTGTCGCCACATATAATATCTAACGTGGATCATACAATTTGTCGTCACCGACACCCGACGCACGGTCGACTTAGTTTTACATTAGAAGAACACAATAATGTCGACCTCTTATGTAAAACCAAGACGATTTTTGTTTGTTTGTTACCTAAGCAGTTTACCAGACAATCCACTTACATCTACAACAAATTAAATAAAATTTTAAATAGTTTTGAGTTATCGAGAATGTAAGAAATCTTTAATAGACTGGCTTATATGCAAGAGTTATGACAATATTGAAACTCTTATAAAGTAGCATGTGATAATATAACGATAAGCGACTCACACACACACGCGCACGTAAGCACGTAAGCACACACAGACATACCCTCCTAGATTTAAGTTGTTTTTATATTGTATGAAATTTCCTACATTATTATTGTTTCTAGTTTTAGAAGAGACATGGTAATAATAAAAATGTGAATTAAGTATGTGATTTTTTGAAAATTTTTGATAGTATTAATTTTTTTTCTTCTTGCAATTGCTGTCCCACAGCTGGGCAAAGGCCTCCCCCAAGTCCTGGCAGACATTATTTTCCCGTATCCATCTCGCCGCCGTTTTCTGGGCCGGCCTCGATGGCGTCTGCCATTTTCAGGAACCCACTGTGTTTATGATAAATTAAACAAAGAATTTTGTAGAAATAAGTAGGTTTAATAAAGACCTTACAATCTTTTTTTATAATTTTAAAACGAGCAACGTACAGAGTTGTATGAATGATATAGAACGAGTGAATAGGAATGAAGTACATCGAAGAATGAAAGTTTAAGAATGAACAGCGAATGTGTCGTAGACATCCTCGGGGGCCTTGAAAGTTATAGATGAAGCTTTCAAGATCATTTATCTGTGCAGTTATCTGGAGAAGGCAGCAGACACAATCTGTTGATGGCTCTCCGTATGGTGCCTTGTGAGGTAGATACGTCAGCGACTCGTGGCACTCCATCAGTGCCGGGGAATACCTTCGAGACTCTTCCAAGGCGCCAGCATAGTGAAGGAGTCTTATCATCTTTGATTAGGACTAGGTCGTCTATCTTCAATTCTCGGCACCGCACCTTCCACTTCGTGCGCTGCTGGAGCTCCGCGACGTACTCTGTCGACCACCGCTTCCAAAAGTGCTGACGAGCTTGCTCTAATCGCTGAAAACGATCAAGACGGTTTGTGCTATAGTCCAGCAGGTACGGCGATGGTAAAGATGTCAGCGGCCTACCAATAATAAAATGGCCCGGGGTGAGAGGAGATAGGTCTTGTGGTGAAGGACTTAACGGACATAAAGGTCGGCTATTAAGTATCGCCTCGATCTGAGCAAACAACGAAGTCAGCTCCTCGAATGTCAAGTGAATATTTTTTAGTACTCTGTAAAGGTGGAACTTTGCGGATTTGACCCCGGCCTCCCATAGACCACCAAAGTGAGGAGCGTATGCTGGTGAGAAGCGGAATTCAATGCCTTCACGAGATGCAGAGTCAATAATAGAGTCACTATGGGACTTAAGAAATGCATTTACTTCTTTTGCTGCTGCAACAAAATTTCTACCATTGTCGCAGTAGATGACCTTTGGTTTACCCCTGCGGGCTATAAATCTTTTTAGTGTCAGCACAAATGCATCCATTGTCAAGTCGCTGACTAATTCTAAATGAACGCATTTGTACCGAAAGCAAACGAAAATACACAGGTAACTTTTAGTTATTTTACAGCCTCGTCCCTTGCGGTCCGTAATAAGAAATGGACCGGCAAAGTCGGTACCTATCGTGGAGAAAGGATAGTCAGCTTCAACGCGATCTGGAGGTAAGTTTCCCATAATGTTATCCATAGTACGAGCATTGAAACGACGACAAGTAACGCACTCGCGCGCTGCACGTCTAGCTAGAGCCCTGCCTCCTACAGGCCAATAGCGTTCCCTTATAGATGCCAGGAGATGCTGAGGACCAGCGTGCAACAAGCGTAGATGCTCCTGTTTGAATATTAACTTAGTTAAATAATTACTGGAATGTAACAAAATAGGATGACGTTTGTCATACAGGTAATTAGATGAATCGATGCGCCCTCCGACTCTAAGAATCCCATTTTCATCAAAAAAAGGGTTAAGAGACGCGAGCGCGGCTTTGGAATTTAAAGATTTACCCTTTTGTAGTAGTCCTAATTCCATAGGAAAGGAATCTTTCTGGGCTAACTTTATAGAGACATTGGTGTAATGTAACACTTCCAGAGGTGTCAGCACACATCTCACACGAAAAGAAATAGAGACATTGTGAGCGTTTTCTAACTCGGAAACTTGAAGTGGACCTTGTAATCTGTCCGATTTTTTGTGTGACCTACAATTGTTGGCGAACCTTAAAACTCTAGCTAGAACCCGAATAAGTGTAGTTAAATTGGAATATTTTGCTAAATAAACAGACAAGTCTGGCATGGAAGATGCCTCCTCCCCCTTCAAAGTATGGTGGGTTTTAAGTTCTGGCAATTCTATAGAGTCCGCAGTATAGGCGGGCCAGGAATCCTCGGCTTCTAAAAGAAACGATGGACCGTTCCACCATATAGAGAGATCTACCTGGTCAGGATCGACGCCACGCGAGACTAGATCAGCCGGGTTGATAGAAGTAGGAACGTAACGCCAGTCTGTGGGGTTTGTTAGCTCATTTATAGCAGCTACTCTGTGGGCAACAAACGGTTTAGTTTTACTAGAGTTGAGCCAACCTAACACAACCTTAGAGTCTGTCCAATACACCTGACGTTCAATAGAGCAACGTAATGCGCCTAAAACTGTAGCAGTTAGTTGAGCTCCTAACAGGGCAGCGCAGAGTTCGAGCCGTGGTATTGTCGTGAGTTTAATAGGTGCAACCCGTGATTTTGCACGTACCAGGCTGACTTGTATAGCGCCGCTATTAGAAACAGACCTCAAATAAATACAGCTGCCGTAGGCACGCTGCGAAGCATCACAAAAACAATGTATTTGTACAGAAGAGTTGCTGTCAATTAGAATGTATCTAGGAATCCTCAAAGAAGACAAACATGATGATTTAGTAGAAAACTGTAACCAGGAAGACCTTATTTCTGGAGGAACAGGTTCATCCCAATCAATTTTGTGACTCCATAGTTCTTGTAGCATAATTTTAGGTTTAATTGTGAAAATAGACAGAAGACCAAGAGGATCGAATATTTTAAATGTTGAGGAAAGTATAATTCTCTTTGTGACATTTTCAGAAGTCGACATATCATGCTGAAAGTGAAGTTCATCCGAAGACGGCGTCCAACCTACACCTAGCGTACTAGTTGCATTACTAATCATGAGATTACTACATTCCAGGTTAACGGAGTCTGCGAGTAACTCAGGTAAGTTTGAACGGTATTTACGCAGATGAAAGCTTCCCTATGCTAACTCAGAAGACACTGAAAGACGGATATGACGTAACTCCTCATCACTACTTGCACCGGTAAGTAGATCATCACAATATAGATCATTTTGTATTATAGTTTTGATTTTCTGATCTGAACACTCTTCACCTATCTGCCAAAGAGAACGAGTGGTAAGAAACGAGGCACTAGCGAACCCATAAGTAACCGTATTTAAACGACGTGTCCTTAAAGGCTTATCTTCACTATCTCGCCATAGTATCAGTTGAAGATTGCGATCAGATTCTTTGAGGAGCACGCAGCGAAACATTTTCTCTATGTCTCCTGTTAAAACATACTTATGTTGTCTAAAACGAACTAATATATTAAACAATGGTTCTTGCACTACTGGTCCCACCATTTGTAAGTCGTTAACAGAAACACCAGAAGAAGAACGAGCCGAGGCGTCAAAAACAACGCGTAACTTAGTCGACTCGCTTTGTTCCCGTATCACTGGGTGGTGGGGCAAGAAATAGGCATTTAACGGTCTAGACTCCGGAGATTCAGATAGGTGACCTAATGCTTCGTATTCGTTTATGAATTGACAGTATTGTTGTTTTAATTCTGGTTGTTTTCGGAAACGAGCCTCTAAATTAAAAAACCTCTTTTTGGCTAGATTATAGGAATTGCCTAAACAATCTATGCTATCACGAAGTGGCAACCCTACGCAAAATTGGCCATTACTAGAGCGAGTAGTGTTGGCGAGATAATGTTGCTCGCACAATAATTCTTCACGACTCGGGGGTCTTTTTTGAGGAACATTCTCAAGTTCCCAGAATCTGGACAACTCGTCATGTATGTTATTAGAAGTGTCATCATTTGAGACAAAATTGCACATGACTGAATTAATTTTATTTTCATTGAAACAAGGCAATGATCCCGTAACGAGCCATCCTAACTTTGACGCCTGAAGCTTAGGATAACCATGTCCTAACGAATGCTGCTGGGCACTAATGATATCCCAGAACAAGTCAGCACCGATCAAAATATTGATTGGGGATGGTTCATTTAGAGTGGGATCTGCTAACTGGAAACCATGGATATTTAATTGTTTTAAATCAAAGTATGATTTAGGTAAGTTGCCGGTAATTTGCGGCAAAACTAAACATGAAACCGTCACATTAAAGGAACACGTTTCAGAATGGATGCGTAGAATACAGCGTTCTGTGTTAATATTTAACTTAGTGTTACCAATGCCTACTATGGTAGTGTCTGATGGCTGAGGAATCAGGTTTAGGTGGCACTTGACGGCCTGTGTAATAATTGTCGACTGACTCCCGCTGTCGAGCAAAGCTCGCACTATCATAGTTTCGTTGGTGGCTGGATTGGTAACCTTTACTCGAGCAGTACACAAAAGTACTTCAGAAGAGCATGTTGAAGACATAGTGATGGAATTAACTGAATTGGAGTTTTCAGTTTCCTCTGATTTGTGAAGAAGAGAATTATGTCGTGATTTGCAATGACGACATGTAGCTGAAAGACGACAACGTTTAGCGATGTGACCTGATCTCAAACAGTTCTCACATAATTTATTAGTAGAAACAAAGGCTAACCTATCCTCTATTGAGCTCGACTTAAAAGACGGGCACTCATACATGCGATGATTATTCTTACAGAACAAACATTCAGGTGTTTTAGGAGTAAAAGTGTTGCCTTCGTTTGGTATAGCCACTAAAGACTTGGAACTATTATGTTTGTTTTGGTTGCTTGAGAATTGCTTTGGTTTATTGTCTTGAGTATCATGTTTATGACGATAAACGGTCTCCAATACATCAGCGCGACCTTTAAGGAAACTGAAGAAATCATTAAGCGAAAGTATGTCACTCAAACTATTTCTATGTTCTTCCCACTTGAAATAAGTACTACTATTTAATTTACCTGCAATAATATATATAACTAAGACATCCCATTTGTCAGTAGGCAGTCCGAGCGAATGGAGCGCTCGTAAGTTTTTAGTGACGTGGTCAATAACATATCTTAAAGACTTGTCATTTTCTTGAACGGAATTAATGTTTAACAAAGACTTAAGATGGTTATTTATCAATTGACGCTTATTGTCGTAACGTTCGCATAAAAGTTTCCATGCTTCGGAATAATTACTATGAGAAACTTCCAAATTGGCGATCACCCGAGCGGCTTCTCCATCGAGATATGATTGTAAATAGTGATATTTATGAATATTTTCGATCTTATTATTGTTGTGAACTAGCGAAACAAATGTTTCCTTAAATTCCAACCACTTAAAATACGTACCGTCGAAGTTTGGAATTTTAATCACTGGTAACTTAAAACCTAAGTTACAACCGTGATCGTTATGATGACACGTAGCCATAGAAGATTTAATTTGAGAATTATTCTCATCTGGCTGAACTGTTGAATTTTGCTTAATCAAACTTTGAGCTAACGCAATACAATGGTAGAAGTCGTTTTCTATTAAATCTCTAGTAACTAACTCGCTACTTTGAATATCTGTGTTATTAACTTCTATCAGATTCTGCACCTCATCAAATTCAATGAACAATGCTTCAATTTTTTATAGCTTCAGTGCGAGTTTATTTATTTCTAGTTCTGAAATGGATTCTAATAAAGCTAAACTATCGAGACTTATCTTAAATTTCGTTACGCGTCCTCTAATAGAACCGCGTTTGCTTATTAGTTCCTTTAACTTTGATGGTTCAGACATTGTAATAAACTCGTAATAAGCTAACACAAACAGATGTTAATAGATAACGAAATAGGTATATAGCATACGATACGCTCCTCGCTTTGTTGATCAGCTGATGCCCGCGGCCCACGTAGACTGCAAAGGTACAGCAGGGCTGCGGGGCGCCGGCCGGCAGTCAGGTTACAGCGATGCGCAAACGATGCCGTGTCACAAGTCACAACGCACGATCCCTGGAATAGATCAATTCCGCGTGCCTTAGTAATCTGATAACAACAACTAATTATTTGTATGACGAAACGACGACGGTTTGTAAGTTTATAGTTAAACTCTGGAGATATACACCTACTATGTATCTAAGTGATATCAAGATTGAATGGAGTTTTATAGGGATAAAAATTTATAATAGTAGAATAGTTTTATAAAATTGAGTAACGGTAAGAGAATTGTTAAGTTGTATTGTAGTTAAATGTGCATTAATAATTTAAGATGGCGGTAGGTCGAAAAGTGAAATTAATTAGGCTGATTTGTGCTTTGCCTATCCTATTTAGACATCTTTCGATAGTAATTATGGTTAGGCACAATAGACACAAATAAAAATTAGGAACTTCACTTGACTTCGAGAAACTTAATCCGCTAAATACACAGATTGAAGGATAACACATTTGGTGGGTATGTTAGTAAGATGGAACGGGCTCACTTTAAATAGGCAGACAGCTAATCCCAGCAGTCCCTTTGTAGGCAGGAGCACGTAGATAGGTGGATTGTGATCCCTCTGACTCGTTCTAAGGACGGACTTGGCTTGATCGGGGTTCCGTAGTCCCAGCAGAGTTCCCAGAATGGCTTCTTGAAGGTGCTCGACCCGGGTAGAAGTAGGATGCTAGTCCACAGGCTCGGCGAACTTGGGTTTTCAACACGGCCTTCCGTTGGTACTGGTAGATTTCGTCCGTTGTCGACGATTTCCTTCGAGTGTCCACTGCCCTTGACACGGGAATAATCTAAGTGGATTTTTAGCTTCGATCCGGCGATTGTAGGTCCTGTCACGGTCGCCAATTTTGTTTATGATAAATTAAACAAAGAATTTTGTAGAAATAAGTAGGTTTAATAAAGACCTTACAATCATTTTTATAATTTTAAAACGAGCAACGTACAGAGTTGTATGAATGATATAGAACGAGTGAATAGGAATGAAGTACATCGAAGAATGAAAGTTTAAGAATGAACAGCGAATGTGTCGTAGACACACTGTGTATAGACTCATGCCCAACGGTCAATTTGCATGCGACCAACGTGGTCACGTTCATGATCACCAAATCCCATTTGAGCCTGGCACCCTTATAATAATTACGATAAATACATTTATATTTATTCTATTCGCGAAATAAAGAAGGCTTGAATGAGCCATTCCAGATAACCTACATTGCGATGTGTAGTGATTTTCATAGCAGCAGCGGTGTTTTGAATAGAGATCGGTCTTAATTGCGCGGCTACACCTTTGGGACAACTGTCACAAGAGTTCGTTTATGGAGTCGGCCTCTGTGGTCGACCATGTCAATTAAAGTTAGTTCGCTGTCTCAGATCCTCATAGTGTGGTGCTAGGTTATCGAAAGGTAAAAACATAACCCTGTCTTTGCTGTCACACGATTTTATGTTTTGTTTTATTATTTAAATTTTATTTAATGTTAATTGATTGTATTATTTTTTTTGTCACAAATTTTAATTATTGATAGCTTAATTTAAAAACTAAAAAAAATTATTATTTTAAGCTGATATGTGAAATAATTACTTGTTGCTGTGGCCTATCATTTCCACAGGGTCCATTTGTGTATGTAGCTATAAGCCATAAAAAAATATAAGGAGTTCAATAAAAAAATATAAGGTTTCTCTCCATTCCTTCCATTTCATTCGGTATTATGCTTCATCTTGCCAATTCTCGAGGAAGCCATCCTAGGCATCCCGCCATCTTCTTCTCAGTCTGCCACGACCTCTTCTACCTGTGACAGGGTTCCAGTCTTGAGATATACGAGCCCACAGCTTAGACGGCATCCGACAGACATGGTCTGTCCAGTCCCACCAGTTTTGGAGCTTTTTGAGCTACGTCGGCAATTTGCGTTCTGGAGCGTAGTTTGGTGTTTCTTATACGATCAGTCAATTAAACATTAAGTATGCTGCATTCCATCGGCCGTTCGCAGACCTTGCACTTAGACTTCTGGATGTTAGTCAAAGATCAAATCTATGCACCATATAAAATCAAAATCAATTTATTTTAATTCAAATAAACCATACAAAACAAAATATGAATCTAGTTGCACGTTCGCAAGCGTCAGTAAGTCTCCATGGAGAAGAACGTGCAAGAAATCGCACGGGCACTCTTTTCCATCAGTTTTAATTACAATTATTTTAAAGCGTCTAGAGTAAAACAAACAATTCAAAAATAAAATAAGTACGTAATTAAAAACAGGCCGAAGTAGTTAAGTTATGACCGATCCCAACTGATGGCGCCCGTTCACGAACATGACGCAGGAATTGGCACCACTCAGTTCAACCATGAAGGGAACTGAATGATCCAACACATGTCAGTCATCAGAGAGACATTAGAGAGAGCATCACACAATCTCAACTGCCAAAAAAAAAAAAAAAAAAAAAAAAAAAAAAAAAAAAAAAAAAAAAAAAAAAAAAAAAGGGCACACACAAGTCAACGAACGACACATAGGTAATATAAATGGTAGATTTATAGTTGGTACATAGTTCTCACACATGTGCTAATCAGTTATTTATTATATATATTTATTATAAATTATATTAAAAGAAATTGAGTTTATATTATTTTTTCCTGTCAAACTCGCCCCGCCGAGACAAACACCCGTCTCTTCCCAGTCGGTGGCCAACATACTAAAAACTTCTTAAAGGATACTAGTAAACAGCTTTGAAGATTAGGGGTCGCCTTGCTAAGCTCACCTAAGAAGTTTAAACCTTAGTTCTTATCCATTATTTTATAGCAGCTGTGCTGTTGTAGTAAATATTCTGTAAAAGACTTATAACATACCTAGATGGATAGGTACTACATTTTGTTTTCTAAGGGCGTAAATACAAAAGCTTTATAATAATAATCCACAAATGCAAGATAAAGTGTAATATTAAATTAAATGTATTCCATTACTTGGTCGATGGTATGCCAGTGGTCGGTAGTAGAAAGTCCGGGACGGAAGCTTGTATGTTTTGCTTAGTTTTGTTAGTTGGGCATAATAAAGAGAAATAAGGTGTACCATATTTTGTAAAAGGGCTCCACATTGGCACAGAGGTTAGGGTGGGTTTATAATACCCTATTTGGCCAGACGCTCTAGACAAGTGACATTCTATCATCGCAAGCGTGGCGATAGCGATTGTCAAAAAAGCAATATTGTATGGAGTTGACAAGTGATATCGAAAAATCACATAATCAATCTTACATTTTAACATTTCGACTATCGCCTTCGCTGACATTGAATGCCACTTCTCTAGAGCCTCAAGAGTCTTCTACAGCGGAAAACCTGGGCCTGCAATCGGTTCAGACATTTTCTTATTATCACTGTAGTTCATGTCCAAACTTATCTGCTTTTCGACTATGAAATGCAAAGATATTGCGATGGGAATTTAATAAACCACATTTTAAGGTTGGCAGAATACCATTTTACGCATCACAATCAGGTCGCATGCTTTTCACAATTATCACGTTTATTTATTTATTGATCACAAAATCCATAGCGCTTAAAGATACCTTAACTTTACCTTAGTTTCACTTGTTATATTAGTCGAATTCGTAAATCCATTTTTTTATGTTAAAATAAGATCTCTATTTTTATTACATGAAAGTAAATAAATATATATCTTAGCAACTTAAATAGTTCATCATCATCCTCTCATGATGAACCATACTACAACTAAAGACATACATACATATACACAAAAACAAAAAACACTTCACTGGTCGAAATAATGTGGAGGCTGTAATGTCAGTTGGTGTCATAAATATCACCCGTCCGGAAGAGTGAAAGTTGTGTCCGCCTTAGCAGTAGTGTATTCTTTATGGAAGTCCTCTTCATATTTTTTTAATCGCTCCTTAATACCATCGCCATCGAAGTCCATTGGAACATATCCATCTGTACAATTGCCTTGATACAACACAGCCCAACCTGTAATAGTGATTTAGCACTGTATCATGTGTGTTTAGTTATGTAAGAAACATTAATTTCATTCTACCTAGCCTTTTTTCAACTTCGTTGGGGTCGGCTTCTAGTAAACCGGAAGCAGCGGAGTCTTTTTATCCGACTGCGCGACGAAAAGGAGTGTAATGTGTGTTTGTTCATATGTAGCGTTCCGATGTTGATGAGTCTTACGTCGATTACGATTTGCCCTAACCTTGCGAGTGTCACTGAAGACAGCGGAATACGAAAGGTCTTTTGGTCAAGGTTTTTGTAGATAAACAACCTAAGCTGCAGTTGTCCCTTTCGCACTTTACGGGGGGAGGTTGGAGGTCTGTCTGAATCTATACACTAGTGATATATATATTTTAATCTATACACTCTCACATACACTAGTGATCTATTCAATGATTTTATTAATGAAACCTGTGATTGTAAGTATTGCTTTTTATTGTTGAAGGCACTTGTCGAATGATTATCGTAAGCATGCATGAGAACTTGAAAGTGCAGTTGCGAATGCACTATCACAAGTTGTTGGGCAAATTAAACCAGGGTCCAGAATAATGCTAGGTACAGACCAACCGAACAAACTAACAATTAATGTTGTTGAAAATTATTTATTATTTATTTATTTATCATCACCAATTATAACATCTTTACAGTTTGATCCAATATGATGCTACAAGTCACAATTTAAACACAAAATTACTTACTACTAAAATAACCTAGCAATAAAATTACATATAATATACATCAATCATTTCAGCCGAAAGACGTCCACTGCTGGACATAGGCCTCCCCCAGGCGTCGCCACATTGACCGATCCCGTGCGTCTCGCATCCAGCGCCTTCCCGCAACCTTAACCAGGTCATCGGTCCACCTAGTGGGAGGCCTTCCAACGTATCGTCTTCCAGTTCGCGGTCGCCACTCCAGAACTTTTCGGCCCCATCGGCCATCCGTTCTGCGAGCAATGTGCCCTGCCCACTGCCACTTAAGTTTGGCAATTCTTCGGGCTATGTCGGTAACTTTGGTTCTCCTGTGGATATCATCATTTCTGACGTGATCACGCAAGGAAATTCCGAGCATAGCCCTCTCCATTGCCCTTTGGGTGACTTTAAGCTTTCTGATAAGGCCCATTGTGAGCGACCACGTCTCGGTCCCATAGGTAACACACACTGGTCATAGACTTTTGTCTTGAGACTCTGCGGTAAATTGGACGAGAAGATACCACGCAACTTCTCGAACGCCGCCCAGCCGAGTCGGATTCGACGGTTGACCTCTTTCTCGAAGTTGGACCTACCCAACTGGACCGTTTGTCCCAGGTAAACATAATCGTCTACAACTTCAAGTGTAGAGTCTCCGATCTTGATAGGAGTGGGTGTTACATGGGCGTTCACCATGACCTTGGTTTTGTCCATGTTCATTTTAAGACCCACTCTTTCGGAAGCTCTACTAAGGTCATCGAGCATTTTACTGAGGCTCTCCATGGTCTCAGCCATGATCACTATGTCGTCGGCAAACCGAAGGTGAGTGATGTACTCGCCATTAACGTTGATGCCAAGCCCCTTCCAGTCCAGAACCTTGAAGACCTCCTCCAGCGCAGCAGTGAACATGCCAAAATCTATAGCTCCAGGCCTCTCTCAATAATTATTTGATCCCTTTAAAAATAAATAGCTGATTGTTTTTATTATAGATAGGCTCGCGCTTGACCACTATCTCACCGATGATAAGCGTTGATGTGGTCGACGGTGTCAACCGATTAGCCCGGGACCAATACGGTTTACTACCTGCTGGGTAGGAAGCAAGTTTGATCCCTATTCGGCTAATGTGGTCGAACCAAGCCCTTCGCAACATTTTCTTTCAGGACTTAGCAGCCATATATGTTTTATGCTTTCTTCCTCTGACCCACGTCACTCGCCTTGCGCGTTTGACCATCGACCCAGGCATTGTTCGCCTCATGTGTAAGCGCATCGGCATGATCATACTCGGCGCCAAACCAAGGTCGGTCTTCGCTAGAGATTGTTACGCAAAATATTCATCACGGCATACGCGCACGACTAAGTATCAGCCGAAGAAAAACAAGTACGCTTCCAAGGATAGCATGCGAAGAAAGATCGCATCCCATCCCAATCCGCTGACTTGTACCGCCATACCCGCCGGGTGCCTCTTGGGCTGGTATCGGGCGGATAGTAGACGGATACAAACTTCACCAGACAGTAGTCGGATAACCCCAAGGTAGGGCTACCGACACCGAGTAACGGTCTGGATCTATTGTCAGTGGAAGGTCCAAGCAATTGGCTGTATGCGAATCAACATCCGGTACCCTCGTTGCCCCCTGGACCAGCTAAACGAAAATGCTAGCTTAAGCTTTCACGCCTCTCGACCAGCATGGCCAGTGTCCTGGTACGGGACAAGCCTCTCCTGGTGGTGGGCCTTAAAATCACCCTGTATCACCAGTTGGGAAGAAGGATACCGTTGCTAAGCCTCATCAGCCGCGTCACTTAGTTATGATGTAAGCCCAGTTGTTTCCCTATTTTCGCTGTGCGACCGGTAGACACAAGCATAGATAATCTTATCCACCCCTGTTTTCCAGGGCCCAGTGCGCTGAGTATCGAGTCTTCAAGGTTTCGGGGATGCCGATAACAGATGTCGTCATAGACGGATACGCATATACCCGCGCGTGGCTTGTACTTGTGCTCCAGGGTAAACTCTGGGTAAGAAAGGTACGACACGTCTGACGGACATCCGATCTGCGTCTCCGAAAGGAAAAAAAAAAACTGGTATGTCAATTTCTAGATGATGGTAGACTGCATCAAGTTTTGAGTGAAGACCTCTGATGTTACAGAGGTGTAAATGATGTGACAGTGAGTGCTGCCGCTGGTAGTCTTTTTATTCTTCTGTTCTTTGCCATGGTTGAGAGTGAAGGTAAGAGAAGATAGGAAGTGAGGTGAGGTTCCACGCTGGCAACCCACAGATACATGGGCATTAAAAATATAATAGATTAATGAAAAAAAAACGAATTTCGATTATGGCAGTATGCAGCCAAGGTAACCGAAATCGTCATCGACGTCTTGAACGGAGCCAATTTATTTGCCCTGCGCAAGAGGGATGGCGGGATTCCTCTCATTGCCGTGGGAACTTACGTATGACAGCCAAGATTTGCTGTAAATTTTACGGTAAGATAATTTCGGAAAAATTGCAGTCCCTGCAGCTTGCTTACGGCTCCAAATGGGGCTGTGAAGCTGCCGTGCACGCATTATCGGCAATGGTATAGGCAATCCTCTAACTGACTACATCGGGACGTCGGGAACCTTCCTCACGCGAAATAATGTTGTACAGTACTGTACCTTGCACTTAATACTTACGAAGGTCAGATTTTGGATAGGTTTGTGTTTAACTTGAAGCGGCCGGGACCCATCCAAAGACTAACTTTGGTAAATATTGCTCCTGTATTGGGTCACCTAACCAAAAACAAGCAAATTAAAAAAAAAGTGGTTACCCATCAAAAAACCGTCCTTGGTAAGGATTGCTTAACTTGCCAGCCGCTCAAGATAAATACTATTTATAGTTACTGATTACATTATAGTAGTGAATGAATATCAGCAAGGGTAGCCAACCGAAATAAATTGATGCCGATTATTTTAGAAGCGATTATGTAATTTCTCGATGATGCAGTTTTGAGAAACCCAAAACAAACGGTTAGCAACTGACGGTTGGATAATTTGTGACAAATTGTCAGCTAATTCGAAATGTAAGAAGCGTCTAAGAAACTGGCCCTAGTGTTGCTTAACTTGTGCGGTGTTTCCTATCCAAAAACAAGCAAGCCAATAAAAAAAAAAAATACAAAAACAAGCGGTCCAAAAAAAAGTGGTCACCCACCCCAAGACTGACCTTGGTAAGTGTTGCTTATCCTGTAATTGGGTCATCTAAACAAAAACAAGCAAACCAAAAAAATGGTTACCCATCCAAAAACCGTCCTTGGTAAGGTTGACTTAACTTGGCAGCTTCACTAACCCAGCCGCTCAAGATAAATACTGTTTATAGTTACTGATTATGTTATGATAGTGAATGTATACCGGCTAGGGCTAGGGCTAGCCAACCGAAATAAATTGATGCTGATTGTGGTATTCTGTACCACCTTCTACACTTGCAGCCTGTGGGAGAAGTATTCGCAGGCGTCGTCTGGAGACCTTCGTGTCCAGTATAATAACGCGTTCAGAAAACTGATGGGGTTGCCTTGGCGTTGTCGTGCGTCAGGGATGTTTGCGGCGGCGATATCGTGTTGTTACTAATACTTAGTTTTAATGCACATTGTTATTAACCCTATATGAGTCTTCGCTCGAAATATAGTTTTTTGAATTTGAATTTGAATTATACCGCCATAATAAAATTGGTATATTTTTTATTGGTGCCTAAGTTTTAAAGATAAGGGCAAATCTAAATGTTTGAAACTAAACTTGAAAGTACCATAATTTACCTTAAACAACTTTTTTTATTTTTGGATTTTTTCCTTTCTTTGTGCTGTAAGACCTTCCGGTTGACCTAGAATTATCAAATTTGGTTAAAAGCAAGGTCTTACAGCACAAGTAAAGAGAAAAATCCGAAAAATAAAAAAGGTGAAATTTAAGGTAAATTTTGGTACTTACAAGTTTTGGTGAAAATCTAAATTTGCTTATATCTTTTTATCGTGTTGACTCAGGGCCTTGGTTTTTATATAGCTAATAGGGACTATTGGCCTCAGTATCCCCTAACCCTAAAAACCCTAAAATGGATGTATTTGGTAATCTATTAAGATATAAAGCTTGTCTTGTTGCTCGAGGCTTTACTCAACAGTACTTCACCAATTTCAACGAAACTTTTGCCCTTGTTGCTCGTAACAGCTAGTTTAGATTTATGATTAGTTTTGCAAATCAATATAAATTATTAGTTCAACACATGGATGTCAAAACAGCATTTTTAAATGGAACTTTAAAGGCAGACATTTACATGAAAGTTCCAGAGGAGGGATTTAGTAAACATGATTATGTTTGTAAACTAAATAAAGCTTTATACGGGCTAAAGCAAGCTGCTCGATGCTAGTTTGAATTATTTTATCAATGTCTCAAAGAAACGGGGTTTGTAAACTCCTTATGAACAATATCAAGATTTATCTTATGAGTAACTTAAAATAGTAGATTTAAATGAGATCAAATTATTTCTAGGCATTAGAATTACTAGACATCTAAATAAAGTAACTTAAGATCAAAGTGCATAGATAAAGAAAATTTTAGTAAAATTTGATATGTCTGATTGCAATCCTATATGTAATTCCTATAAGAATCCCCATTGAAAATTAAACCAAATAATGAAGCTCTAAACATAGAAAGTGAATATAATGCACCTTGTCGTAATCTTATTGGTTGTTTAATGTATATTATGTAATGTACTCGTCCAGATTGTCGTGCAGCACAAGATGTTCGTTTAGCAGTATATCAAGCAGGCCATCATGCACCTTAGCGACTATGATTGCTAGAGAAATAGGTCTTTAGTTTCCCCTATGCGAAAGATCACCTTTTTTACTTTTAACAATGGGAACCACAATCGTCCTCATTAGGTCAGAGGGCAAGTATGAATGACCAATACATCAATTGTACAGCAGTGCCAAAACCCTCGGTAAGTGAGGACCGGCGTATTGCAAACGATGAGCTACTGAGCCCGTCATGTCCAGGGGACTTACCTCTAGACGTAGGCGTAATGACCCTGGCCACATCTTTGGCACTGAAACGTGTGCCCACCTTGCCACAACGGGGCTAAGCATCCAGCATCTCACAAGAGCTCCCTAGCTGTGACTTTAAAACAAACTGATTTTTAAAAAGGATATTTCCTTCGCATCACTCACACCATTCACACTAACAGGCAGGCCTGGTCATATGCTCAATTTATTAGCGCTCTTCCAGAAACCGTGAAAATCACGCTTTGAATGCTTAAAGGCAATTATGTCCATCTTTATCTGTATCTTTGCCTCTTTGCTTTGTAATGGGTAGGTACGGAACCCTCGGCGCACGAGTTCGACTCGCACTTGGCCAGTTATCTATTGCCCGTGTTAGGAGACAGACACAAAAACATCCTTGTGAAATCGTTAATTTGAATATAACGAACATTATTTTAAATTCAAAGTCTGCATTTTAAGTCAAGCCCGATTTCCAAAAACCTGATTTCCAATAGTATTCAAAGATTTTAATTATATTCATTTAAATTGCAGTTAAAGAAATAAAGACTTATACTCTTTTGAAACTACTGTGGAAGTTCTCTCAGTACGCACCCGGCTCCCCATACGTCGCCACGTCTATTTCTTACGGTAAGAGATTCTGTTCGTCGATACACAGTCTGTGCAGCGGCCCACGTTGTTATCGGCGGTGTAAGTTTTAATAAAATACATGATAGCATCTTTTGTCTCTTCTGTTATATTTATATTGAGGCGTGTAGCCTTGTCTTTATATACCGTTAATTCTCGGAAACATTCCCCTCTATACAGCGCCTTCCAACCTGAAATAATTACGCGGGCGTTTTAGCTAGATAATCCAAGTTATTTTTTTAAATGTAGTAACACTAGGAATTTATTCTGTGTTTAGGGTGCATTTACAAACTGGAATCTTTTAATTAGAGTATTATTAACGTAGATAGGCTACACAAAATAAGTTGGGGAACGCAGATGTACACTACTTTTTTGGCAACTTTTCGACTTCAGGCCAATCTTTGAAGATTGTTTTAATCCGTTTAGTGAATTCTTTAACCCTAAAACTCACCTGATTCGATAGATTCAGAATTTTTCTGCTGGTTTATTTACAAGGACACAATCATGATCAATCTAGTACACCTTTATGTGTTACGGGATTTGAACCATTATCGTTGTTTATAAAGAACTTATTTATAAAAATAACTTAACTCATTAGCATATGCGTTATAGAGTTAAGTCCCCAAATTTGAATTTGAATTAAGAATCTGCTTATCTGTTGCTTTCTGCTAAGCAACATCTTAATCACGTAACTTCAAGGAACACGCACTGGCGTGTTTTGTTGCATTCGCTGCTTCATAATTATGTTACAAACCCTGAACTCGACAGCAACAAACACGCAATGAATACTATTGAATTGTTACAATTAAAGGGAAAGGAAGTCGCGGCCATGGATTTCGTACTTAAGTCCACGAAATGCAAAACGTTTAAAAGTGTAGTTTTGGATTTATCAATTCAATCTTTATTATTAACCCCCGCCGGAAAAAGAGGGGTGTTATAAGTTTGACCTGTGTTGCTGTGTATCTGTGTGTCTGTGTATCTGTGTATCTGTGTGTCTGTCTGTGGCATCATAGCGCCTAAACGGATGAACCGATTTTAATTTAGTTTTTTTTGTTTGAAAGGTGATTTTGTCGAGAGTGTTCTTAGCTATGTTTGAATAAAATCGGTTCAGCCGTTCAAAAGTTATGGTCGTTTTACTGTTTGAATCGGGGTGTTTTCGCAAGATAAATGTGTCGGGGGTTTTTGAAATTTTGAAATTTTACTTGTTTACTAAATAAGTGCTACATTTAGCATTGATAGGAGTTGCTTTAAATAAAAGAACGGCTTTCACGCCTTTACCGCTGAACCAATTTTAATGAATGTTGTATAGTTTGGACCTTTGGGAAGGACTAAGAGCCCACATTCGACTACCTTAATTAAGGTAAACAATTTAGCGTTTAACTGAGCCCTTACTGTTGGATAAACAGAAATCAACTTCTAACAACCAACCCCCTTATCTTAGGGGATGTCGGTGAAAACGGGCATTAGAATACTTTTTATACCGGAAATTCGTTCCCCTATGATAATTTCTTACCTTAAGGGGGGAAGAACATTATTTGGATGCCACCGAGGATATTCGGTAGCGATTTGACTTCGCAGGAACTCTCGCATATTGTGTCTATTATACAAAGTTCATAATCCTTTAACGCGTTCCTACCTTCGAGAACGCTTTTCTTACCCCGTCCATCCGATGCACTTTGCAGATCGCATCTTAAAAATTTCGATAATAGCCCTTCCCACACTATCGCCTTCTACTCCTACTCTTTTACTGTGTACGCCGTGCGACTGTAGAACTCTCTTCCACCTGACATTAGGGACTGCCAAACTCTTGCAGTTTTTAAAAGAAGAGTGAAAGAACACTACCTTTCCATTACGTCATAGTTGCATATAATTATGTATTAACATATTTTATAAATATAGGTATTAGTATTTATTGCTTTAATATTTGTTTTACAAATATGTATGTATATATGACAGTATATTTAATTTGTAATCAGTATCGTTTATTAGTTATTACTTAGTTATGAATCGTTTTATGTTAATTATTTTTTCACTCTAAACACTATGTCTACATCTCTTTTTTTATCTTTCCTTTCGCAGGTATGCTGGAAGAGATTTCTATAGAAATAAGCACATAGGTGATGATTGGCGACCGCGAACCTGAAGACGATACGTTGGAAGGCCTCCCACTAGGTGGACCGATGACCTGGTTAAGGTTGCGGGAAGGCGCTGGATGCGAGACGCATGGGATCGGTCAATGTGGCGACGCCTGGGGGAGGCCTATGCCCAGCTGTGGACATAGGCCTCCCCTGGTCCAGGTGTGTGTCTTTCGGCTGAAATGATGATGATGATGATAAAGCATCACCTATGTACCTATTTTTCTGTTTCTTCTTCTTGTATGTATATTATATGTGTGTGTGCATAAATAGTTAAATTAATAAAAAAATAAAATAAGAACCTAGTTAACTATAAGTGACAGTGCTTGACACAGCAAAAGATAAAGACATGCCGTGATTGACACTATAACATAACAGGTATCTGGAGTGGATCTGATGATGTAGACTGAAGTCCAAGAGATCCTCAACCATTTACAGTGCCGATATCGTGTTTGGGTTCTTTCATTCACATGATGAAAACTTAAGACCTAGCTGGGGTGTGACTGTCATCGATAACGAAATGATAAACTGAGAACCGATGAAAGTAAAACTTTGTAACAAAATAATTAACCAACGAAAAAACAAACTGAAAATTATTTACCGGCATCAAATCTGCCACCTACGAACTGATAACATGACGTCAGAGTTCTCGGCGCATTTTAAACGTATACAACAACCGTTGGGCAGTTGCCCGGACCAGACACAACACCCGTCTGGTCGGAGGATCCTCTCTTTTCTATGGAGGTTTGTGGGACTTTACACCCTGTTCCGCATACCTCCTAACTTGCGACCCTTCCAAAATGAACATCAGCAACATACTTCGTGCAAAGCCAGTTCATCGTGATGTAATCATCACTTCCTCAAGCTTTCGAGCAGCGAATCGTCAGCCAGCAAGTAGGTACCCACGGCATCTACGAGGGTATCCTTACCACCAGCTTGCAGCGGACGTTCATTCCTGGTCATCACCTTCAACTATGCCATCACCCTAAACCACAACAGCGACCCTGGCACAGCAAACTGCACCTTCGGCCGGGCAACAAGAAGAGCCTTGAAGATCCTCTCCTAGTCAACGCCAGCAGTATTACTAAGTGACTACGCTGCTTAGCACCGCTCCGATCCACTGGAGCCAGCAGCATCACTCCGAATCACTGGAACCTGCAGCACTGTTTCACTGGGACATCATCACCCTGACTCACTGGGCACAACTGCAGACAGTTCTGTCTTACTGTGAACTATGTGGCTGCCGGTTCCGAGTCACGGAAACCAACCGCCCACCGGCCTAGCACGCATCACACGAACGACTAAACCTGCTATTGTCCCCCGGTTTTCGGAAGGGAGAGATGTAGCGGCATCAACGCCGCCACCTACGAACTAACGACATAACGTTACACAGATTGCCATGCACGCGCAGGCAAAAGAAGCCTAAATGCTATACGGGTGCAGTACAATAACGCGTTTAGAGCGGTGATAGGACTGCCCCGATATTGTAGCGCCTCAGGTATGTTCGCAGAGGCACACACCGATTGTTTTCACGCGGTTATGCGCAAGCGCGCTGCTTCTATGGTCTGCAGGGTACGGGCCAGTTCCAACACCGTCCTGGCTATGATCGCGGAAAGGTTAGATTGTCCTTTCCTCCGACATTGTTCTGACAGACATGTCACTGTGCCAGTGCCAGAGAGAAGGTACTAAATACTTTCAAATTTATTTTGTTTTAATTAATTTTATTTTTATTATTGTAGCTAGGCTAATTTTATTCTGTTTTGATATGACATTATTTTAATTGACTTTACTTGTGACTTGATTTGACAATGACTTTTTGTTTTTGACCGGTATTTATCTGATATTATTTTTATTATTCTGATGTTTATTTTAATGTAAAATGGGTTCTGTAAGTTACCTGAATAAAGAAATGTTATTATTTTATTATTATTAAAGTTTCCGGCGCGATTGGAACGTATACAACAGCCCGACATCAAGCGTTGGGCAGTTGCCCGGACCAGACACAACACCCGTCTGACTTTTAGACTAGCTTGAATTAGAGAGTTAAATTAGTAGAGAACCAAGTACAATTAAATGACAGTCTGCATATTTTACTCGACGCCGATAAGTATAAACAACACAACCTCATAAAATTTGCAAAGTTTTCGCAAATACTGCAAGTAATTAGCAATAACGTAGATAGTCTATTAAACCTTAAACTGTCCATTTCCAGACACAATAGAAATTACCATTGTCCTAATCCGATTCGGTCTGGTGGACAGATGACCGGTTAAGCTCTCGTGTGCCCGAAACCAACCCAAGTCCAGCTAAACTGCGAACAGGAAGAATCCATAACCCTAACCGGAAGCTTCCTAGTCACTATTTCACATAACTGCAAGCTACGAACAGACGACCACATTAGTGGACAACCTATGAAGATAAGCAGTGTGCCAGATGACATCGAAGTATCAACCACGCCACCCCTTCAAAGCAGTGCTATTAACTTGAAGAAGCTGCACGATATTCAAGATAGAATAGACTCACAGAAGCCAATCCACATTGAACCAACCTCAACCATTTACCATACGAACATCCCATTTTATGGTACACTACTGGCCTTACTTGTACTGGGAGCAATACTTTCATACCGAGTCCACATCCGCCGTAAGAAGCAGATGACAAACCCAGATGAAGCCATGTACGCCGAGCCGGAAACATCTGAAGCCCGCCGGAACCAGCTGGCACCTCAAGATCAATCTAAACTCTCGACGATATTTCATCTCAAAATCTGAAATAGTCGACGATCTGAGGGGGGAGGTGTTACGCGCATCACTACCAAGTAAAGCGCTGACACATGGTACCAAGCACAACGCGTGCGCATCTTCGACCCAGTTGCTACGAGGGGAAACTGCTGACACAGAACACGAGGCCCGAAGACACCGTCTACGTGACCGAGCCCGCGCACTTCGTATCCACCATCGAACGGGTCGACATAATATTCTAATAATTGTAAAATAAATTAGTTTGTAATAAATTCGGTTTTTTTTGAGTCCTCCGGCAGTAGCCTACGTAATTCGCACATCATATTTGTTGTTTGTTTATCAGAAAACACTATATAGTTTATTGTAAAACGCAACACCACGTAACACTTCATAATATTGTTTTAAGCTATTATTAGCGTACAAAAACAATAAAAATAACATTTTTATCACGAGGAATAAGCACAAAAAACCGTAATGACAAGTAGAGATGTGACACGAGGAAACTAACTTTTATTTTAATAGCTTTAATGTTGTGACTTGGCGCTGGTACAAACAGCTTACTACACGTTAAACCATCTCGGACAAGGAGAGAGTATAATACTAAACTGTACTGCTACTACAGGGTTTATGACTATGTGGAAGCTAACAGGCTAACTGGCTGCAGATGAATGCTAGTATTTTACCTAAAGCGACTGGCTGTCAGACTACCCCCAACGACATTCAAAGTTCTAAAATTGGCAGCCTGTACCAACGAATGCCATTCGTAGATGCTTGCAACGTGATTTCGTAGGAACCATTCACGGAGCAGCCATCCACGGACTGGCCTCGGTAACCATAGGTTAAGCTTCGACAGACCCGTGTGACAGCTATGTATTTATCACGAGCCCCTCCTGGTCGACAGACCCGTGTGACAGCTATGTATTTACCACGAGCCCCGCAGGACTCGGCTTACTTTATGATTATGAAACATGATTACGTTTTATGTTGCTGCAATCCTCATTCCTGAGCTGGCAGTAGTTGGCAAACGTTTTATATACGGCGTCTTTGTTTCGTCCACATATTTTCCCATACCTGGAACAATTTCAGCTATTATGATACCACACAACACCCTTATTTCCATGTTGCAAACAAACCTTTCACCGACATCCCCTATGCTACTGCCTACGTATGGGATTAAAGCGCATCCAAACTGGCCCCTAAATTAAATTTCTTTTCACGATCATTTCTATTACTTAGCTGGGGGACACATAACCTTGTGCATTGAGTGTACTACGCACTACATATTATCTCAATGACCATGTGACGTTTTGTTTTCGATAATAGTGACCGTTTCGGCTTTGAACTTATCGAAACTTTGAAACAAGAAAGATCTTTATGAAATTCTCTAAAGTATACACTTATATGGATACAGTTACTAATGTATTATGTTTTTATAGCAATAATAAATATTATTTAATTCATATTTTTTATTAATTTCATATCTTCTATCTAGCTTACTTACTCTATGTATCATCACGAAACCTCGCATGTTATCAGTGGTCTTATTTGAATAGAATAGAATAGTTCTTTATTTGCACAGAAAGTAGGTACAAGTTTAATGTACTGATCCTTATTCCGTATTTGACACTTCTCTTTTGTGACATAAATACTGATGTGAGATGAGATTCGGTCGTTTGTATTTGACTTGTGAGAGTGTTAGTTTACCAATATTTTTTATTTTTTTATTTATGAGCTCCATTTAAAAACATACTTATGTTAAGTACTCTCCTATTATCATCCAATTCTAAGGAGTGTTCATTTTCTTCCAGTAAATACATAGAATAGAATGAAATAGAATAGAATAGAATAGAAAAGAATAGAATAGAATAGAATAGAATAGAATAGAATAGAATAGAATAGAATAGAATAGAATAGAATAGAATAGAATAGAATAGAATAGAATAGAATAGAATAGAATAGAATAGAATAGAATAGAATAGAATAGAATAGAATAGAATAGAATAGAATAGAATAGAATAGAATAGAATAGAATAGAATAGAATAGAATAGAATAGAATAGAATAGAATAGAATAGAATAGAATAGAATAGAATAGAATAGAATAGAATAGAATAGAATAGAATAGAATAGAATAGAATAGAATAGAATAGAATAGAATAGAATAGAATAGAATAGAATAGAATAGAATAGAATAGAATAGAATAGAATAGAATAGAATAGAATAGAATAGAATAGAATAGAATAGAATAGAATAGAATAGAATAGAATAGAATAGAATAGAATAGAATAGAATGGAATAGTATAGAATAGAATAGAATAGAATAGAATAGAATAGAATAGAATAGAATAGAATAGAATACTCTTTATTATGTACACCATATAAGTACATACATCACTGCAGATTTACAAAACCTATATCTCCGAAAAAAGTCAGTATCATCAAAACTTTCTAAGTATGTACCTAGTTTGGTCGTTTCCGAAACATTTTTGGTCTAAGGCTGTTATTAACGTCGAATATTGTAGAAACAGATTCAAAATTTTCAACAATTTCAAACAAATCACTGTCCATCTTAGATGCTTGTGAGATCACTTTCGTATGTGCCGGTTTATGGGCTCAAATTTCGACCACCTAAATTTATTGTTAGTGAAACAGGAACCACCTTCTAACAGCCCTCTAACTACTCTTAGGGGATGTGAGCGAAGACATGCATGAATTTTCACCTAAAGAAGACTACCTTCTCTGATAATTTCCCTGTCCACGTCACATGTGTGTTGTAGCATGTATTCTTTTTTCATCTCGTCTCGTCATGTCCGTTGTTGAGCGCATTCTAGCCATAAATATGTTACTGTAATAGCCGGAGCTACGTTAAAACCTAAGATCGACCAAGTCATACTGCTAAAGGTACAAAATGATCCATGATAATCACAAATTTCGGGCTAACTTGTATATAATATATTGAAAAATTGTAATGTTTATGGCCCACTATGATACGAAATAATGAGAACACTGTAACACTGGAGACAAATAATCAGACGCGACTGATAGTTGCGACTAATATGTATAGTCTTCCTATCTGGATGCTACCGAGGAGCTCTTAAATAAGCTTGAATCCTTGCAAAACTTGTGCATCAGTTTTGTTTTTGGTTTGGTTTCTGAGAAAATACAATCATGTATCTCATTTCCGCAAGGATCTCAAGTGGCTCCCTATCCGTCTTCGCAGGATCACTCGTATATTATGTCTCCTTTTCAACATCCTTTTTAGTTTTGCATACCCTAGCTACCTGCTCGATCGTTTTTCGTTTTCTCGCCCTGCCGATGCTCTGTGTAGATCCCGCCTTTTCCTCTTCATCCCGATTGTGGAACTCACTTCCATCTAAAATCGGTGACTCTCAAAATGTATCTCTGTTCAAAACACAAGTGAAAGAACATTATCTCTCTACCATATTGTAATTTTGTACATTATCTGTATGTATTTTATCTTCTATACTTATATTTAGATAAGGTATATGTGTAATTTATATATAATTAGTTAAGTTATTATAGTCTATTTAAGGTTTCCTTTAAGTTTAGGTTGCATATCATCCAACTATCCTGTCGCAGGTCTGTTGGAAGAAATTTCTATTGAAATAAGCAGTACCTTTGTGCTCTTCTATCTATATTCTTTTTATTCTCTGTAAAGTGTTTTGTATGTACATAAATAATAGTATATTATGCAACTAGTGAATAAAAGACGGATTTAAAGCGAGGGCCACAGATGAATCAAGAGCAAGTGAATGATTCTAACGACTGAATCACGACCGTAGGGAGTGATTCATGATGATTGAATAACGAGCATAGCGAGTGATTCAAGTGTTAGAATCATGAGCGACGCGAGTGATTCATGGCCCTCGATATAAATCCGTTTTATTCAAGAGTTGCATACTATATTTTATACCATGACTTCGAGAAAAAGAAAGATTTAAGCGAAAAGCACAAGGAATATTACGAGTGATAAATAAATAAATAAATGGTTTATTCTTCAAAATTTATATAAAATGTGAAACCCTGACCCCTGAGCTAGGTAACAGCACCTGTGTTTCAGGGACCAGTAACCATCTCCGTTACGTGACATAATTATAATTAATTAATTACAATCCAAACAAGTATTCAATAAATATCTTAGATTAAAATCAAAACCATTATTAAAATCCTAAATAACAAACTCAAAATTAAAATCGAAGAAGGAGTTTGTGTATCGAGTATTATTTGCGCAAGGAGGCGCAAGGAGGTTACATAGCATTGAGATGGACGTCTAGTACAATGGTGTGTTCCAAATTCAAACACCAAAACAGTGATTAAAAGTGCTTTTTATTCACTGTTTTCAGTGAATAAAATAAGCTTTTTAGAGGGGGAATGGTATAAATAAATAAATATGTGTGCAAAAATATACAGCAAGCCAGATGTCTATCGGATGTCAAAACGCCCAAGGTTATATAATGATTGTACATTCATTACCCAGATATTATAAAAGCCGCGGTTATTAGTCGCGGCCGTCATCCGATAGTTTGAACTATCCGACACGTCCGATAGTTTGTGTTGTGGGCAGCTTTAAACACGACTAGACACAGACAACACAGAACAGTTTAACTGTTTTGTGGTAGACACGTCTGAGGTAAATGCTAGCCGTGTGATTGAAAGACGTCCACTGCTGGACATAGGCCTCCCCCAAGCGTCGCCACACTAATTGGTCCTGTGCTTTTCTTATCCACCGGACTCCCGCGGTCTTGACCAGGTCGTCGCTCCACCTAGAGGGATGCCTTCCAACGCTGCGTCTTCCGGTTCCCGGTCGACACTCCAGATCTTTTCGACCCCAACTGCCATCCCTTCTGCGTGCAATGTGCCCTGCCCACTTAAGTTTAGCAACTCTTCGGGCTTTGTCGGTAACCCTGATTCTCTTGCGGATGACTTAATTTCTGATTTGCCCTTCTGATGAGGCTCATTGTGAGCGATCACGTTTCGGTCCCGTATATAATCACTGGCAACACACACTGGTTATAGACTTTCGTCATGAGACACTGCGGTTAGTTTGACGAAAAGATTTTTACGCAGGCGAAGTCTCTGGCAGAAGTTAATTGAATATATGCTTCTTAATTGACATGATAAAGTCAATCTCATTTCTAGTCACACCATCGGGGCTCTGCCAGGTCCACTTTTGTGTGTTCACGTATTCTGAAGAATGAGTGCATCATGTAGAGGCCCTCCTTCTTTATAATAATAACAATAATTTTTATTTGCAAAAGAATCAGCCTAGGTTACATCAGTGTTTACATTACAAAAATGGACATGGCTATTACACATAATAAGATCCCTGTCCTTCAAACTAGGAAAAGCCTGTATCTTGAAGAACAGGCAGTAGGTGACCAAATTGCCTCACTCGCAGCTCGTCATTGTTTCGTTTGTGTGTGTGTGATTGCTGGTAAAAGCACAAAATAGAAAGTATACAGAAGGGCCACGCCCGCCGTTTCGAAAATTGACAGCTAAACTTGACAAATTCACTAGGGTTGCTACTATATTGATTCCGAATTTAAAAAAGAGTAGGTTGTATAAGTTACAAACATAAATACATCGATCCGTGTAAACATACATCATATCATGCTTACATGCCTTAGAGGGTAGACAGAGCATCAAATATCCATTAAATATCACGACGCCACATACGACGAAGATTGGAGGGTAACAAGACGTAACAATGGTGTAATAATGATCCCACTAAAAATATTAAATTGTGAAAAGCACCAAGCACCACAAAAATATAAATGTGAAAAAAAAGGTGATATAATCAAAAAACCCGACAGCTTAAGAAGCGAACTAAAAATATGTACTTAAACAAGAAGAAAATTATGCTGTGCAGTCGGAGAAAACATATTTGTGAGCTGGATGACTTAAACCATTATTATTGTGACAAGTTTCAGAATTGAATTTCTAGCTTGTCATCTTGAAAAATTTAATAACCTTTATAACTTAAAAATGAATGAAAAAGTGAATAAAAAAAGTGTATTCGGTCTGTAACAAATAATAAATGTACCTAACCCAGCCAATGCAACCTCGTTACAGTACTTTATGTATGAATGACTCATGACAGCCGCGACTGAGCTCGGTCCCATATTGCCCAATATTGCCCTGTAAAATCGCAATGTCAATGTTTGTGTGCAAAATGACGCTTTGTTCGTAGTGACACCTCTGTCTGCGGCGCGCCACCACCTACGTACTTAGTGGTAAAAGCCAGAAATTTGCGATTATCATAGATCATTTTGGACTTTAACTAGTAAGACTTTGTAAATCTTAGGGTTTACCGGTAAAGCCTAGGTTTTACCGTATTTCGGGCATTTACAATAAGTAACACATACCATCTGTTACAAAATCCACCTATCGTTCTTACCACATCTACTCTTATCCACATGTATTCTTAGAATTTGCCTCACCACATGCTCCTTATGCCGCTTCCATCTTATCCTCCACTCTACATCTCATACTCGATCGCTTAGTCCAGGTCAATCTATTTATTAAACCTCGGTCACTGGCGCCCCTTTCTGACTTCTTGTTACATACTCTTTTCTGATTCTGCTAATTTATTCGCGTAACTGAAGCCCACAGACTACTTTGAAATACTAATCTCAAGCCTATCCCTAAAGTGAAACTGGCAACTGACTGAAAGAAGATGTTAGTTGCCATGTAATACGCTTCGCTTCCGTTTTCTAGAGTCTGGCAAATTCGTGCGTGACAACGGGCGCGCGGGACGTAAGGCAGCAGTTGTGGAAAAAGTACGCGCGGGACGGAATTCACCTGACGGGAGCGTCCACACGTCATCGCGCCGAGACAGCATTGGGTAGTAACGTCCCCCGCCACCCGCGCGGATCATGGGAGTGTCTCGCACGAATTTGCAAATTGCAAAGCTATAGTGCAACCACTTCAATGGCAGCGGCCGTGCCAGTAGCGGAGTAGTTTGAGTGAACGCGTAAGCGACGCGTATTTCACGTCACGAGCCTCTTTGATCTGAAGTATCTGCCTAGCCTTTTTCCAATTGTTGTTGGGGTCGGCTTCCAGTTTAACCGGATTCAGCTGACTATCAGTGTTTTACATGGAGCGACTGCCTACCTGACCTCCACAACCCAGTAACTGGGTAACACGGTACCCCTTGGCAAGACTGGTGTCAGATCTCAAGCTTTTGACTACCCGTAACGATTGTCAAAGATCTTCAAATGACAGCCGGACCAACGGCTTAGCGTGCTTGCCGAGGCACGGAGGAAACTCGGTATGTTGAAATGGACACCCATCCACGGACCGACCTCGTCAAGCGTTGCTTAACCTTGAAGAACGACCCGTGCGGCTGTTATTATATAGACACGAGCTCCTCTTTGCTCGGAAGTAAAAGTTTAATATTCTCATCTCAGCGCATAGACACAACGGCCTTTTATTCATCCAATATTCAGATCCATTTAAGGTAGGCTTGATTGTCTGTTCCTATACCTTAGCTCAGTAGTCAGTTTACTTACCTGATATAATATTTTATACTGTTTACGTACCCATTTTGTTTTACATAAAATCACATACAAAAAATGTTATAAGGATTGAACATGGTTATTATTATATACTAACTCTGTATAGATCTTGGGGCACCGGATGCCACACATGTACAAGTTCTTGTCCTTGGTTCCGTCGTCCCTGTCGAACACCCAGTCCCCATGCTCCCAGTAGGGCTCGTAGCCGTAGTTGGGTTTGTAGGAGGAACCGCGCACCGGCCCGGCCTCCAGGCTCGGCAGTAACTCGTCGATGCTGACGGTGCTCGCAGTTTTTACATTCCTCGCTGAAATAGTGTAAGTTTTTAAAGTTGTAGGTACTGTCACGAGGTAGCATAGACCGCGTTCCCTTTATTAATTGTTACTGGCTGGATATACTTTAAAGTGTCATTCAACTCGACTTCATTCAATGTCAGTCACTCCGCACAAACTGCTGCACAATCGAAGAGCCGAAGCTCTCAGCTAGTTTTCAGGATTTGTTTTGACTGTCCCTCACTCTCCTAAGTAGCGAGCATTGTTTTATTGGACGCGCAGAACATCCAGCAATCTCTTAGTATAATTGACCTTTTTAACTGCTTGTGTACAGACTTTGGCAATAAGCCAAAAGCTTTGTTATTGGCAAGATTTTTTTATTTAATATACAGCTAGCGTTATGGGCTGTCACAGTACCCATACACCAACGTTGACGACGAGTTCAGTGGCTTGCACTATACAACCTCTTCCAGTTGCTTATTACGCTCTGACTTCAGGCATACAGGAAAAGGCATCCTGATGAGACTTAATAATTATCTACGAAACTGTAAGGCTCAATTTACATTGCCGCGGAATAGAATGGAAACGATTTTTTGCAACGAAATTCCATTCGGCGACGATGTAAATTGAGCTTTATTGTTAGTGAAAATGGGCTTGAGATACTGTGCAGATTGAAGAAATGGTGATAGAAACTGGAGAATGTTGTGATGACCGGGGTTCAAGTAAACTGAATGTTGAAAGAACTAAATTTACTTAACAACACGTTTTGATTTTTTTGCAATCTAAATTACGATTTAAACGATTTAAATAACGGAAAATAAATAAAAATTAATATTATACATGTAAAACAACAATCAACAAAAAACCGACCAAGTGCGAGTCGGACTCGCGCACGTAGTGTTCCGTTCCATTATCGCAAAAAAAAACAAAAATCAAAGTCAATATCATTTTTTTTATTTCATATAGGCCTACATGGGCACTTATAATACGTCGATAAAAGGTGCACGGTTCGGGTTGGTCGTTAACTATGGAAAAGAACCGGCACGAAACTCCATGGTTACTCTTTTAAAAATTGGTTTGGTTTTACAATATTTCGTTGTTACAGCATTAGTACTTAGATATGTGGGGACAACGTAGGCCCGACAATAAGTCGTAAGAAAAACAAAAAAAAAAAGATTAGAATGAGTGGGGGGCTCCCAAACACGTTTGGGAGATCCCTCTCAAATATTTATTAGGTGTCTTTTGTACCCATTATTTTCCGGTTTTCGACACCGACTTCGGAAAATAAAGTTATTTTTCGCTTTATAGTGTTTTGTATTGAAAGTCGATTTTCTCAAAAAAGATTTTTATTTTTCTCTTTATAGTTTTGGTAGGTACTGTTACCGACCTCCGACCTTGGATATACCAGCTTGACTTAATTCTACAATACGTATAGTTCATTTTTTATTTTGAATGTTAATCTTCTAATATATTCATAATTAAGTATTCCGAATGATTAAAACCTCTTAGGACAACATCCGCTTGTCATCTTTCGGTGTATCAAATAAATAATAATGTTAATTATTACGCATGATTCTTTGATAAATATTACTGGTAATAATTGTTATTTAATATTAGTAATTGTATTATGTAATTCAATTTGATTATTACATTAATAGAAGTTTATTGGGATAATATAAAAAGCGGATGTGTTAGGCAGTTTGAATTGTTGGCGGTGTCCGCCATTGTTGATTCTACGAATTGTAAGACGAACGCTAGTCAGATTGTTTTTTTTGTAAATAACTGAGAATAAACACTTTGTAAATTATACGAGTGCCGTTTCTGTTCTGTGACCAGCCTATCCTGACCACTGGTTCACATTCAGAAGTGGGATAATAAAATCTGGCCCCTACATTGGTGGCGTTCGCGCCAAAAAAGAATAGTTTTTTTTTCTTCTTCGATCTGATCTCGATGAAAGCAATAGAAGATACCTTCGACGCAAAAGGCACCGTGTTACCCAAACCGATGCTGAAATCATTCCGAAGTTCCAGGCGATCTAGCCGTATGAAAAATCAAGCAACGTCAATGGCATAGGTCAATGGTTGGTTGCACATCGACAAATCAGGCGACGTCTATGTTTGGAACTTAAAAGATCGCCAGTTCATCATGCAAATTCGTCTTCGCGGATCCGCTCGAGATTGCAAGTGCAAGCTAGCAACGTGAACAAGTAAAAGCAAGCAACCCCAGGACAACATGTAACATGGAAGAGACGGGGAAATATTTCTCCTGATTCAAAGGAAAACGAACGACTGCCGAAGAAATACTACAACTGCAGAAGTCAAGGGCACGAGACAAAAGACTGCAGGCTTCCATGCTGCGAGGTGTGTCATCGTCCAGGTCACAATACCGCAGGATACTGGTTTGCAGCCAGCTGTTCACAGTAGCAACCACAAAAGGTTAGTAACATACTATTGATTTGTTTATGACACTACCATATTGCTCCAACCAAGACATTAAAAATTAACTAGTATGGAGGATTTAATGAGGCCTTTTTGTAAAGATAAAGAAAAGGAAAAAAATAAACAATAACAATTGAGGAACCAATCTTTAATCATTAATTTTAACTACGGGAGATACAGACACAATTATTTTAAAAACTTTTTGAAATCTAGGCTTGCCTTTAAGAAATTAATCAAATACTTAATTATTACAATACAATAAATATTTGATTGTACACCAAAATTGTAAAACAGCAATTTAAAATATACATCTGATTTTATGGGTACAATGGTATAACCTTATAGCAATATCTTCCATACAATGAGACAATCTAATAATGGACCGAACAAACACAAAACTTGGAAAAATTGCAAAAATGGTTACGTGTTGTTTTATTACAATCTAGGCTTGTTATAAGGAATTTATCAAGTTCTGAACTATTATTGTGGAATATTTCACATCAAAACTTGGATGGAATCATAGTCTTATTGCTGATCATCCAGACAACCAGAGGACTTTATATGGACTGCACTAACTTAAAACCAATTTCTTTTCCTCTATTATTTACATTATTCTGACACTAAACACTGACACAAATGGAAAAAGATCTTGCACATATTTGGCTGATTGGGAAACCCGTATGACTTGAGGTTCACAAGTTTATAAGCTTTTGCATTCAGTTACTGTATTAGGTCTAGTTGTTTAGTTTCAAATCCTAATGGAATACACCATTGTTTACTTTTCATGTTGTTTCCAATGAGCAGATACATTGCGTTGCATTGTAATTCATGGTTTCCTTATTTACAAATGAGCAATGAGCCTTCCAGTTAATTAAACATTATCTTGGATCTAAAACAAAGAATTTTGCATTTTAAAAACATTGTTTAATGGATTGAATAACGTTTTTTAATAAGATAAAGCTTGATAGTTGATGTTGACTCACTATGTTTTGTAGGATAGTCATTTTGTCTTTTCGTGTATTTTTCTAGATTTTTTTTTTTTTTTTTTTTTCCTTTTTTGCCTATTTTTCTAGATTCATTGATCAAAACAAAACAACAAAAATTAATAATGACAACTTTGACAACAAATATGACATTGACATCGTTGTCGCGTTCCAGGCCCAAGTTGCGGATTTATTGGTAATATGTCAAACATAAACTAGCGAAAGGGACAGCGTTATGCGTGATAAGTGTGCGTAGAACAGAAACGAAAACCGTTTAATTCTTAAGATTACAGTCATTTCGCTGTTTTTAAAATGAATAGAATGCATTCATTCTACTAGGGTAGCCAGAAATAATACCATTAAGCCATTTAGGTATTAATTTAATGTGGCAAGTGAGTAATTTTTCAATGATCTTCTATCAAGAAACCCAAAAAGAACAGAATATGTGAGAAATTGTCAGTGAATTCGTGATTTTACATGGGTTTCGGCAAATTGGCATAAGGGGTTGCCATACCGGTCCGTCCTTATATGAATTAAATCTGAAATCCGTACAAGAGAAACATAAATCCGTGCAAAAATTACATACACAATCGGGTATATAAAAAATAAAAATAAAAACTTTTATTTTTTTATGTATTATTACATTGACAACATTAGAATCAAAACAAGGTTTAATTGCGCAACAAAGCAAAGAATTAAATTTGTCATTCATTCAATTTTTAAAACAAAACAAAGCTTAATTTAAATATCTCTTTCATTCACTACTGCAATCTAATACTCTATGCACTACTGCAATCAACGTCAACCGTGTGACGTGCCATCTTTGTCAGTCTCTTAGATGAAACATGAAACAGCAGTTCTTTATTGTTTTAATACAATTCTTATATGGATGTCGAAAGTCAACAAAATATAGATATATCGATGCATCGATGTTTTTGTGAATTTGGTGTGTATTAAGTATTATTGGAAATCCGAACACATATCCGTACGCAGTTTATATCAGTACGCAATACTCTAAATTCCGTACGTGTATGGACAAATCCGTACATAATAAGACATCACCGGACTCAAACAGATTGCTTTGAAATATCCTGTCAATTTAAAATATCATAGTGTACGTAATAACTCGATCATGGGGTCCTAGTGCTATTTAAATTTACTTTGTAACCCATTCTGGTAAAATTAAACTTTAAAAACAAAACAAACTAATAAAACAAATCTGTTTAAGGAAAAAAAAAAAAAACAATTTACGAACGGAGTTTAAACCCTTTTACTTACCGTTACCAGTCGCTGTACTAGTGATGGGTCGTTAACGGTTTTTCCCTAAATGAAACGTTAATTTAACTTCGTCAAATAGTTAATTTATAAACGGTTATCGTTAATATCGTTGGCAGGAGATCAACGGTTGAATCAAGTAGTTCGTTGTTTTAACGCCCATCGCTACACTGGCACTGTACATACCATTTATCACTTGGGACGGACCCAACCACGTATAGGCCGACAGAAAACTAGTTACGGCGGCAACGATTTTCTCTATGAGATGAGGCATCTTTAAGCTAGATATAGAAATAAGATAATGCAATCGATTGCTACAGTTATTAAATAAATTTAGACACTTGTTTGCAGAAAATAATAAAATATTAGGATGTACGGACGTGTTGGAGATGCATATGCCGAGAACAACCGAGCAACCTGTTTACTGCAAACTTTATCGACTTTCCTACCTAGCTTGATGACATCATGCTTCCAAACATTTCAGTAGACTCAAATTGTTGGGCAACGTCCTACAACTTTTCTTAGAAGCTAATTAAAAACAGAATTAGAATATAAATCAGTTTAAAAAAAAACGGGATTATATGGGACATGAGATCAACGCCAAAATCCGTTGCGTAGCTAGTTAAAAAATAAAAACCCGTAATGTTCATGAAATCCGTAAATGTTTTGATTTGACATCGTATTTTAGGCAATCGTAGACTCTCTGAAACAGTTCAGAATTCATCTCGTGGGTATTCCAGAGACTGAACAAATTGTGCCGCGTTTTGAATTTTATTAAAGTACACGCATAAATTAGTAGAATAATTAAAATTACAGCTGTGTAAAGTTGATCAGTAATTTAACCTGCGTGAGTTACCAGAAATTAAAGCTTTGTGAGTAAACAATAATTAAAGCAGTGTCAGTTTGGAGAAAATAAATCTGTGTGAGTTAGGCTAAATTAAAACTGTGAGTCAGGAGAAAATAAAGCTGTGTGAGTTAGGATAAATTAAAGCTGTGTGAGTTAGCATAAATTAAAGCTGTGTGAGATAGGCGAAAATAAAGCTGTGTGAGTTAGGATAAATTAAAGCTGTGTGAGTAAGGAGATAATAAAGCTGTGTGAGTTAGGATAAATTAAAGCTGTGTGAGTTAGGATAAATTAAAGCTGTGTGAGTTAAGACAAATTAAAGCTGTGTGGGTTAGAAAATAAAGCTGTGTGAGTTAGGAAAAAGCAAAGCTGTGTGAGTCAACAGTAATTAAATCTGTGTGACTTAACAGGCATTAAAGTTGAGTGACTTAACAGTAAATAAAGCTGTATGACTTAACAGTAATTAAATCTGTGTGACTTAACAGTCATTAAATCTGATTGACTTAACAGTCATTAAAGCTGTGTGACTTAACAGTAATTAAAACTGTGTGACTTAACAGTAATTAAAGCTGTGTGACTTATCAGTAATTAAATCTGTGTGACTTAACAGTCATTAAAGCTGTGTGACTTAACAGTTATTAAAGCTGCGTTACTTAACAGTCATTAAAGCTGTGTGACATAACAGTCATTAAATCTGTGTGACTTAACAGTCATTAAAGCTGTGTGACTTAACAGTTATTAAAGCTGCGTGACTTAACATTAATTAAAGCTGTGTGACTTAACAGTAATTAAATCTGTGTGACATAACGGTCATTAGAGCTGTGTGACTTAACAGTCAATAAAGCTGCGTGACTTAACAGTAATTAAAGTTCTGTGACTTAACAGTCATTAAAGCTGCGTTACTTAACAGTAATTAAAGCTGTGTGACTTAACAGTCATTAAAGCTGCGTTACTTAACAGTTATTAAAGTTGTGTGACTTAACAGTAATTAAATCTGTGTGACATAACAGTCATTAAAGCTGTGTGACTTAACAGTCATTAAAGCTGCGTGACGTAAAAGTAATTAAAGCTGTGTGACTTATCAGTAATTAAATCTGTGTGACTTAACAGTCATTAAAGCTGTGTGTTTAGGAGTAATAAATGATGAGCGGAAAAGTAAACTATATTCATACAATACGAGACTGATATGAAATAAAAGCTACTATATCACAATAGCGTTTCACTTCTACCACATTTTTTTTTTTGACGTTCCCCTGTTCCCCTTAGTGGCCTAATAGAAATAAACAATTTTGACTTTGACCACATCTGTTATTTACATGAACAAATGTACTGCCCATAATGTTTTCTATTCCAGACGCCAAATACCAGCGACAGACCGGCGCTAGTGGAGGTGCTGATCGCCGTGGGTCACGGCAAGCGCAGGATGGCCGAGTGTTACCGACCTCCGACCTTGGATATACCAGCTTGACTTAATTCTACAATACGTATAGTTCATTTTTTATTTTGAATGTTAATCTTCTAATATATTCATAATTAAGTATTCCGAATGATTAAAACCTCTTAGGACAACATCCGCTTGTCATCTTTCGGTGTATCAAATAAATAATAATGTTAATTATTACGCATGATTCTTTGATAAATATTACTGGTAATAATTGTTATTTAATATTAGTAATTGTATTATGTAATTCAATTTGATTATTACATTAATAGAAGTTTATTGGGATAATATAAAAAGCGGATGTGTTAGGCAGTTTGAATTGTTGGCGGTGTCCGCCATTGTTGATTCTACGAATTGTAAGACGAACGCTAGTCAGATTGTTTTTTTTGTAAATAACTGAGAATAAACACTTTGTAAATTATACGAGTGCCGTTTCTGTTCTGTGACCAGCCTATCCTGACCACTGGTTCACATTACCTCCAATAAACATGAATTTTTTTATAGCCAAAGTACATCTCATGACGATTCCAAAAAGCCTAAACACATTGTTTTATTCTGTCTCTTTGAGTACCAGTACCTACCTTCCAGCTTCATCATCAGATCAGTTCGATGGTACCATTTTTATCAGTACCATTTATATATAAGTATGTTCTTTATCATAGTCGGTTAACTGTTCGAGATATCTTATACCCGTGACATACTTAGCTTTAAGGAGTTCCAGTGGCCGTCTGTGGTCTTCTTCATCATTGCCACTTCACCAAATGATACTTTCTGAGTGAAAATACCAAAATCGCTATATAATTTGAGGCCTTTATTATTTGAGGAGTATCCTCGATTTCTCGGGGATGCCAACCCTGATCCTGATTTCTCTATCATGATACCACCCTTAGGATATCTCCTTTCCACCAAAAAAAGAAGCATTAAAATCGGTTCATAAACGACAAAGTTATCCGCAAACACACTTAAAAAAATATAAATATATATACGGTCGAATTGAGAAACCTCCTCCTTTTTTGAAGTCGGTTGAAAAGGAATGATTTAAAGACAAATGTATGCAGCTGGGATGAGAAAGCTAAGAGGGCTATGTGGTGTTACACGAATGCATAGAGTAAAACTATAGTGTATAGTGTGTTTGACACCGGTGCACGATCACTTAACAGTTGTGTGGCCATGTGATGCACAGGAATGAGAAAAATGTCATGAGGAAAATGTTGAGTATCAATGTGGATAATTCAACCTACCTAGCAATTCACCAACTATATTGGGGTCGTCTGAATGCAGCTGAGTACCAATATTTTACATGGAGTAACTGCTTATCTGACCTCCAAAGACCAGAAACTAAGGACCACCACTAACACAGACCACTAACTAAAAATAGCTACTAAGAGAATGTTTAAAACAAGTAATAACAGGACTAGATAAAAAACATCAAATAACTGCGATTTTTATGAATATGCCAAAAGCATTTGATCATGTGGATCATCAAACACTTCTTAATAAATTCGAAAAATATGGGGTAAGAAGAATTGCATTAAATATCTTAAAATCATATTTAGCTAACAGATTACAAGTGACACAAATAACAAGAATATCAAAAGGCACAAAGTATTAACAAATATATAAATCAAATACCAGAAGTAGTGCCCCAGGGAAGCATATTGGAGCCACTTTTATAATTTACATAAAAGATTTACCCAAATCCATAAAACAGGAACTAATACTGTTTGCAGATGATAGCACAGCTATTTTTTGCGAAGGAACAAAAAGATGATTATGAAACAAACGTTAACAAAACTCTTACAGATATCATAAACTGGTTAAATGTAAACCAACTAAAAATAAATATTGCAAAGACAAGCTACATGACTTTCAAAAATAAAAACTCATAAGCAACAAAATTCACATTAACTATAAAAAGAAAACATTAAAAGAAGTTAATAACACAAAAATTCTAGGCTTTCACATTGAATCTGGGTTCAACTAGAAAATGCAAATCGATCATATCTGCAAAAAAAATAATCAATCTTCCTATGCTCTCTACATGCTAAGAAAAGTTTTACACGAAAGTGCATTACTAAGCGCTTATCATTCATATGTGGGATCTACAATCAAATATAGTGTTCTTTTTTGGGATAATTCTCCTAAACGCATATTCTCACGTTTAAAGCCCAAAAAACTGTTTCAGGAATATATGTTTTTTTTTTATTATTATCGATAGGCTCGCGTTTGACCACTACCTCGCCTGATGGTAAGCGATGATGTGGCCTACCGTGAAGCACGCTTGCCTAGAAGTAACCTATTTACTCTTGACTTAAAGACCCCAAGGTTGTAGCTATCAGGGAACAAAGACTCCGGAAGGGAATGCCACTCCTTAGCTGTGCGCACAATGAAAGTATTAGCAAAACGTTTTTTGCGTATGGGTGGGATGTCAACCATGTACCGATGGCGCATGGCCGTACGTCTTTTAGTCCGATGATTGAAAGGGCTAGGCGGAATCAAATTGTGCAGTTCCGTCGCACACTCCCTGAAATGTAACCGATAAAAACCGACAGGATGGCAACTCGGCGTCGATGTTCGAGGCACTGGGGCTTTGACGCAACCAGTGCATCGTTGCCAATAAGCCTCTTGGCCCGTCTGTCAATCGGCTCAAGTGCATCAAGCTAGTATTTGGCAGATCCGTCCCAGAGGTGGGAGCAGTACTCCATGCACGACTGAACTTGCACTTTATACAAGTTGAGCAGCTATTCAGGTGTGAAGTACCGTCTCACCTTTGCAAGAATCTCGAACTTTTTTTTGGAGCCAACTGAGTTTAAGCCTCTATGAATCGACCAAAATTGAGGATTGATGTCAACGTATCACCAAGAAGTTCGAGATGGTCCGTAAACGGCACGGTGTTTCTAATAATAAAATAAAAACTGTGTGGCAAGTAATTAATAGAGAAACCGGAAAGACACAACTACGCGATCAGAATGAGTTGTCTTTGAAAATAACTAATCAAACCATTTCTGATAAGCAAGAAGTCGCTGAGACATTAGAAAATTTCTTTACCAACATTCCGTTAGAGGTTACGAAGTCTCTTCCGTCCTCATCTAAATTAGCTGAAGCTCTTCTTAAGGAAAACTTTACTAAAGACTTACCAACCTTTAGATTTAAACCAATATGTATTGATACAATTAAAAACGCGTTCAAAAGTCTCAATATAAAAATACTGAAGACTTATGGGGGATATCCGTTAGGGTTCTTGGAAATATTATTGACTCAATTGCTCCCGTCCTAACAGGCATATTCAATCAATGTTTGGACAGCGGCACGTTTCCTGACTTAATGAAACACAGTAAAGTAGTACCAATTTTCAAATCAGGCTGAAAGAGTGATCCCTCTAATTATAGACTTATATCTGTGCTTCCAGCATTTAGTAAAATCTATGAAAAAATCATGCTGGACCAGATGTTGTCTCACTTCAATTCAAATGGGATCCTGCATAGTCAGCAGTTTGGTTTCACGAAAGGAAGGTCGACAACGGACGCGGGAGTAAAACTCATCAGTCACATTTTGGAATCTTGGGAGAAGTCCCAGGATGCCATTGGCATTTTCTGTGATCTCTCAAAAGCGTTCGACTGCGTCGACCACAACACACTGATCTATAAATTACACCACTACGGAATTCGAGGACAAGCTGCTGATCTTGTGCTTTCTTATTTATCAAACAGACAGCAAAAAGTAAATGTTAATGGGGCGACGTCCTCCGGATCTCTAGTCAAGATGGGCGTGCCTCAAGGTTCAATTCTCGGCCCATTCCTCTTCCTTGTTTACATTAATGACCTCCCTTTTATGATGGCCAAATTATCGGATATAATTCTATTTGCTGATGATACTTCGCTAATTTTTAAAATAGATAGGAAAGATACGGATGTCTTACAGGTCAACGAAAGTCTAATTATTCTCTCAAAATGGTTCGCAGTTAATAATCTTTTACTGAATGCGAAAAAAACTAAATGTATTAAGTTCTCTTTACCAAATGTACCTACCACAACGTGACCTAAATTTAAATCTTGACGGCAAAAATCTTGAAGTTATAGCTGAAACTGTATTCTTCGGGATTACTATCGACTCAAAACTGCAGTGGAGCGCGCACATTAGAACTCTTTCGGGTAGGTTAAGTTCAGCTGCATATGCAGTAAGGAAAATAAGGCAGTTAACCGATGTAGCCACAGCTAGGCTGGTATACTATGCTTATTTCCACAGTATTATGTCTTATGGCATTCTGCTGTGGGGATCAGCAGCAGACGTTGACTCAATTTTCATATTACAAAAGAGGGCAATCCGCGCGATCTATAAAATGGGTCCTCGCGAGACCCTCAGAGAAAAATTTAAAGAGATCGATATACTGACTCTACCTTCACTTTATATTTTAGAATGTCTTTTGTATGTCCGCAAAAATCGAGGGCTTTTCAAAACTAGAAGCGACTTCCATAATTTTAATACACGCAGTAAACACGAAATTGTATTACCCAAATTCAGATTAACGAAAACTAGCAAGTCTTTTTTTATAAACAGTATACGCTTATAAAACAAGTTGCCAAAGTCTGAACTGACCGAAGGAAAGTTCAAAAATCACATCAAACGTGTCCTTATTAAAAAAGCATATTATAAAATCAAGGACTACGCTGAAGATAAAAATATTTGGTTTTAGCTCCTTCTGCATATGCGGCTTCCCTGGTAACTCATAAACGGCACAAATATGTGGATGTCTCTAACTATTCTCAATCTCATTTTTTCTTCATTTAATAAAACTTTTTACAATGGTTTTCAATTATCTTTATAGCCCTTTGCTAAGAATAGTTACAGCACTGATAACAACATTTGTGCCACATGTTAAATTTAGTCTTGTTATACTTTGTATAGATTGTTTTACCGATTGGTTTGTAAATGTGTGAACATTGTAGGCCTTCTAGATTTCTAGATTGTTAACATTTTATCTCGTTTTACTTTTTTAAATCTTTTGTTTATTTATTATGTAATCATTTCTTGTTTTAGTTTCTTACGACTTATTATCGGGCCTGCGTTGTCCCCCCATCTAAGTACTGCTGTAACATGGAAATATTGTACAACCAAACAATTTTTTAAAAGAGTAACCATGGAGTTTCTTGCCGGTTTTTTTCCATAGAAATCGACCAACCCGAACCGTGCACATTGTCGACGTTTTATAAGTGCCCATGTAGGCCTATGTGAAATAAAAAATATTGATTTTGATTTTTGATTTTGTTACATCACGGAAAGATGGAGCCGAGTGAAATTGGCTCTTATTAGCGGGAAAAAGACACGCTTGGGTCTTAGTAGCATTGAAACTGACCAGATTGGCATCAACCCATTTGGAGACCGCCTTCAAGGATAGATACAAGCGTTCGACCATGGCCTCCCGGAGAGACCGAATCTGAGGCCCAGTAGTCCGTGCGTCGGTCACGTATCTCTCAGTAACAGTGCTGTCGTCTGCATAACCAAAGGTCGGTTTTAGCAGATCATTAATGTGCAGCAAGAATAATGTTGCCGAGAGCACTGACCCTTGGTGGACTTAAACAAACTGATACATGTAGAGCACTGTTTACTAGATTAAAAATGTTAACTCTACCTTCAATGTACATTTATGAGGATGCAGTGATGATAAAACGCGATATTAGTAATTATGAAACATTAAGAAGTGCATGACATAAAAATATGTTGAGTGTTATTAAATGTAGAACAGATAAATTCAAAACGAGTATATTTGGGATAGGGATACAAATTTCTAACAGACTAGCGGACGCCTCGCGGTTTCAACCGCGTAATGCCCGTTCCCGTGGGAATACAGGGATAAAATTTGCCTATTTCACCCGGGAATAGTGTAGTGTAGTTTTTAAGCTTATTCGTTACATAAAAATACAAATCTTTCCTCTTCATAATATTAGTATAGATTACAAAATTGCATAAAAAACATCGAAAGACTGAATATTTTCAAAAATAAACTCAAACTATTCTTAATAACTAAAGCAGCTTAATAAAAAATTACTTAATCGAGTAGTATTACTCGGTTAATTAATTTTTAAATGATGAAATATTGATAAAAAGTCTAACCTGACCTAAAAACAATGATAAAAAGTGTATGTGATTGTTGAATTTAAATCTGACTGTGGACTGTATAATTTATATCGATGATATTTAATAAATTACAATGTGTTTTTGACAAGAGTGTAACATGAATAAATTAAAATGTAATTTTGACATGAGTTTTTAACTTATTAATTAATGAGTTATATATGAGTTTTCATTATGAAAAATATTGTATTGTAGACATGAAGTTTTGACATATTAAATAATGTTAATATTTATTTTAAGTATATATACGGGATTTAAGGGGGTACATTCACGATCTCAGTGCCCCAAGTCAACCTCACCTGCTCGCGGTGCATCCTGCTAAATAACAAACGAGGCTTTGACGACAACCGAAAAATGGCAATGTTCAGAATAGAATGTCATTACCAACCATATTATTATTGTAAGTAAGCTTAGCATTTCTAGGAATACATTGAGGGTTTGTCGTGTCCCGAGCAAGTGACTCGTGATTAGTCGTCGTAACTTGTTGCGAAACTCCAAAAACCGCTACCATAATAAGTAACGCACGGGCGCTATGCACCCTGATTGGCCTCTTAAATTGCAACCAGAAATAAATCTCGAAATACTTGTCTAGAAGTTTGGCAACGACGCGGCATTTACACCCCCGCCCGCACCTCATACACTGTTTGAATATTTCCGCACAATGCAAGAGCGGGCAGGATTCGCTACTAGTCATCAAAACGCTCTTGCGCACCTATAGTTCATCCGGATCGCCATTGTCTACCCTCTTTGTCGCCGATAGTGTAGGTTTGCAAAAACTTATACTGTCGGAGGCAACCAGGGCGGACTTCGTCGCTGCCCAACGGCTTTTGCTTGCGGGAAGTCGTTGTTGCAGTCGCAAAAAACTAGCCCTCATACTGGTTTTCATGCTTTTTAGTATACGTACTAGAAAAAACAGCCACCAAGGACATCGCCATTCCATGGACCGGACATCTTCGCTCCCCAACTTGGGGACCTAGACATCCAGCGTCCTAGAACCAGCAGCAAACAGCGAGGGAAGGGGCCAAGAAAGGCAGATTGCCACTGACTCCCCAGCCTCACCAACGTCACCAACACCAAGTAGGTACAGTGCCCCCACGATGTGTAGACCCGCTAAAAACATCACGCCGGTTCCTACAACCCGAAACCTGTTGGTTAAAACGCCGGAATCCAATTTTTCCGCAGCGCCACCAACTACTCACACTGACCAAAAGTCACCGGTCACCCGCGTCAGTGCTCACCCGCCACGACCTTCAACCCAGCAGTCGCGTAGCACCTATGCAAGTGCTGCGCCTACACACTCTGCACAATCATTTGTACATACAGATGTACTTCGTACACCCGCACCACCGCGTCCTACAACGCGAGTGTCACAGGGCACCGTGAATAAAAAAAGGGACAAAAAACAGTTACATGTTAAAGTTTAAATAAAACTATGAGTACATAATAAAGTGGCAAACATATAACCCACACCATTGTCCACGGTGTCCATTAATATATGAAAAAATAGGAAACGGAAGAGTATCGTTCATGGCATTAATTTATCTTAGATTATGGATTATGGAGATAAAATATTTATAGCCAGACATTTAAACTTTTTAGTCGAAAGGAAGAAGATATCAATGTCCATGAAGTGTGTGTTATAGGTTTCCACAAGCTGACGAAGTGGCACCCGTGCCCCGGCGTTGGTCTTACATGAATCCACATGGAACAACCGGGGCACGTGGGCCTTTCTGATAACATTTCGGGGCACTGTATAGCGTAACTTATTTGTGATTTCAATACAATCGAATCTATTGTTACACAAACCATGCAGCATCATGGCCACCAAAAGTGAGCGCCGAGACTCTAAACTTAAAATATTATATCGCTGTAACAACTGTGTGTATGGAATCCTCGAATGATAACATCTATAGATCATTGTGCGTAGAAAGTTTTTCTGCACGACTTCTAATTTAATGTTATATTTGAGGTAAAACGGTTTCCAGATAGGAACGGCGTATTCTAATTGAGACGAGGGTCGCACAAAGTCTTTAGAGGCTCTCATGACAAAACCATACATTTAAAAGGCTTTATTTATTATGTTTTCAATATGCAAATGAAAATGCAGACACGAATCAATAGTTACACCAAGGTCACGAACGGATTCTACTATTTTTAATTGTTGGCTATCCAAAGTATACTTACCCTCAGTTTCCCAGCTCAAAATTATCGGAGAATTAATGTGACAAATTGTCAAGCACGCGTTATATGCTGTGATTGGCTGTTGAAAATTCATTCAACCAATCACAGCAGATAACGCGTGTTTGGATAGATGTATTAATTTATTTTTGTTTTTAGTAAATTATATACTGTGACATTTTGGAAGACTAAGAGAGAGTTTGTTGTCTATACAGTAGGTATTAAGTCTGTGAAGATCCTCTTGAAGCAGTAGGCAGTCATAAATTTATTGACAGTCTTTATAAACTTTCATATCATCCGCGTACAATAAGAAATTCATGTTTTATATATTTATAAACAAAATGAAAAGCAAAGCTTGAGGAACACCGGATTTAACAGCCACAATCTCAGATTCAAACCCATTAATAACGACCTTTTTGTGTCCTGTTATAAATGTATGATGAAAACCAACGAAGTAAGTTGCCTCGGATTCCGTTGAAGGCGAGCTTTTCCAAAAGAATATATATAGATATAGAGACACCAACGTCACCCTACCCTCCTGATATGGATGTAGATTTTCAGCTAGGAGGTAGGGCACTAAGGAGACGTAGGAGCCCTGACGAGCCAACGGAGGAGGCGAAACGCTATTGTCCCATCTCGCAGCACCCGCTAGCGACCGACAGGCAGGGCGCAATTTCACCCACCTTCGCCGAGGCAGAGCGACGCACCCCGTCACCCGGGGCGCCCGCCACCCACGCAGCTCACATGAAAACGACTTTAGGGGTAAGTGTAGATGCACACACACTCACCCCCAACCCAGAAGCAGCCCCCACCCAGGCCACCACCGACAACAATGGAGGTAACCCCGCTAAGAAAAAGCGCCTACGTTACCCTCCACTCATAGTTGAGAAACTGCCCAACTGGGCGCATCATTTTAGGGCCCTGGCCGCCAAATTAGGATGACCACCCCATGCCCGCCCGTATGGACAGGGAGTTAGATTCTCCCCGGAGAGTGATGAGGAGTACAGGGTGGTACAAGGGTACCTCACCCACGGTACCACACTGGAAAAACAGGAGAATATTAGTTGGTTTGCGTATTCTCTGCAAGCCGACAAGAAGTTTAAGGTGGCCATTAGGGGGCTGCCGCTAGACATGGACCCAAAGGAGGTTGAGGAGGAGCTCCGCAGCCTGGGCTACGAGCCTGAATACGTTAGCCACATCAACGCGCGCCAGGGGCGACCTGGATGCGTATTCCAAGCCATGCTTAGAAAAACAACAAACGTAAGAGAAATTTATGACACATCCGTGTTCTCAATATGCGGTGGGTCAAAATAGAGGCATGGCGTGGCAAGCGTGGGCCCGCTCAATGCCACCGGTGCCAGCAGTTCAGACATAGCTCGAACCTGTGCCACCGCCCACACGCCTGTGTGAGGTGCGGAGAGGGGCACACTGCCAAAGATTGCTCTCGCCCAAGAGAAGAGCCGGCCACCTGCGCAAACTGCGGGGGCCCGCACCCAGCGAGTAATATGAAGTGCCCCATATTCCAGAATGAAATATCAAACAGGCGACTGCGCACTGTCGCCATCTCGTCAACTACATCACGCCGTCTACAGAACATAGACCAGACGGGAAGAACCACGTCGACGTTCAAAAGTAGTCAATCAGTTTTTAGATTGCAAATTGCAGAGGTCATTTATGTAAATTAGAAATAGTGTTGGCACCAGAACGGAACCCTGGGGTACCCCGAAAGTCAGTTCAGCCTCAGCACTGACGAATTGTCCCACCTTAACCCTCTGTTTTCTCCCTCTCAGGTAATCCTGAAGCAGGTCCAAAGAGATGCCTCTTATGCCAATAAGTTCGAGTTTTTGCAAAAGAGTGTGAACAGAAACGGTGTCAAATGTCTTTTTCAGGTCCAAAAATACTGTTAGGCATCTGCCTCCATTGTCCAATTGATCAGTGATTAGAGAAGTTAAAGCTAGTTCTGCGTTGACTTACCCGATTGAAAACCGTATTGAGAGTCTGATAAAATTTTAAACTTTTTGAGGTAGTCTGTTAGTCTATTATTTTAAGTTTTTCCAGTATTTTGGATAGTGAAGGCAGGACGGAGATTGGTTTATAATTATTGACATCCTCTCTGCTCCCACCCTTGTGCACAGGCGTAATGACTGCTTGTTTCAAGAGAGTAGGGAACACCCCCCTCCTGAAACAAGTGTTAACCAAATGGGAGATTATTGAAATTAGTATGTGCCTAGCTAGTTTGAGAAAGCTAACCGGAATACGATCACATCCAGGCGCACTATCCGTTTTTAAACTCATGAGAACTTCGAGTACGTCATGTGGATCAGTGTCCAGTAGGACAAAGGATGAGAGTAGGAAATTTTGAGAGGGACTTAATGGTGTTATCTCACTAGCAAGACCCGCACGGTTTGGCCGCACGGTTGGCGCAGTGGTTGAGCGATTGACTGCTGCGCTGCGTGTCGCGGGTTCGATTCCCGCACGGAACAAATATTTGTATGATCTACAGGTAGTTGTTCCGGCTCTGGGTGTTGTGTATGTGAGTTTAAATGTTTGTAAACGCACCCACGATACAGGAAGAAATTCCTAGTGTGGGGCAACGTTTTCTTTAATAAAAAAAAAAAAAAAGACCCGCCCCTATGCTTGAGAAAAAATTATTAACATAGGCAACTGATTCCATTTCAGTGGATTTGATGTTAAGAAGTTTGTCGTTATTGTTTTTAGTCTGTTTTATGTGAGTAATATTTTTAATGTTTTTCCAAAGGCATTTTGAGTTTTTAATTGATCTTTCAAGCAATTGTTTTTCATAGTTACACTTGAGTTTCTTGATTAGCTTATTGCAATAGTTGCGGTAACGTTTATAAGTGACACTAAGGATTTCATCATGGGGATTAGAGCGTAACCTTTTCTGCATATTGTTTCTATTCCTAATGCACCGTAACACTCCTTATGTTATCCAAGGCCTGATAACCCGGTGCTTTTTCGGTATTAGTTTCTCATGTGTGTTCTCTATCAGCGAATCTGTGATATTCGAGACTAAGCTCTGACATATTATTTCAGGATCATCACAAAGAAGTAAGTTGGAGACGTTCTTGTGTAGAAGGCTGTCCACAGCGCTCTCATAATCAATCACTGTAGCCTTTTTGGCAGATTTTGATTTAGTATTTACATTGGACAGGTGTAAAAAAGTTGTTAAATGGTCCGTTATTGAGGTTTCAAGTACTGCCACTCAAGCAGATATCCTGCATTTATCTAATTTAAGCATAATGTGATCAAGGCAGTTTCCATCCCGAGTTGGCAAACTGTGGCCAGCCATAATACCGTGGATACTAAGCATATAAAGGTATTCCAGTCGAATTTTTCTCATGTAACTTTGGTCATTAGGGTTATCAATTATATTAATTACCAAGCGACCTTAAGGAATCCAAATCCAAGACTACATTTAAAAAGCTAATCAAACAATTAATATTAAAGAACGCACTTTCCTTGAAATAGTTTCGAGCCACATCCAGTTGCGCTTATCCGTGTTGTAATTGTAACTGACGGTGACTTGTTTACCTCAATGTTTGAACCAGTGTCGATCCAAAATATTGTTGTATTTTGTGGTATACCCTCAAAATTTAATTAATTACCTATATTGACCTACCTCTGTATTAACCCCCAACAATAATTAATCTACCTACTGTTATTTCTAATATTCACATGTGAGTGAATTATTTGTATTCTTATGTGACTAAAGATTTCTCAAACCTCATTTATGTTTATATCACTATAACTATAAGTTTATTTAATTTATTTAATTCAAGATGGGAATTTAGTGAGTTGATAAATCTTTGCGCATTGGGATTTGAGGGTGATCTGTATATAGACATAATGATATAGTAGTCTCAATCTGTAGACATGATGCATCATCCAGCAGTATTTCCTTTACGTTAACCGAAATGTTATCTTTGATATAAACAATAACACCATTTTGATTGAGATGCCGCTTACTATGATAAGAAACATAGTTAGGCAGGATTGGAATCGTTTTGTCATCATTAGTCCAACATTCGGTAAGTACCACAAAAGCAGGATTAAAATTTAAATGAGTGAGTAATACTTGCAAGTCGTCAAAACTTTTATAGACACTCCTGATATTTTGTGATATCAATGTTAGATCACTTGTTTTAATATTTATTGTTTTGTGTAAATTCTCAATGTCACCAAAAGACGCAAAGGCTCTGCTAATAATAATCTCTGCCGTATCTAGGTCATTTAAGGTGTTAAGGGCATCATCCATTACAAAATAAGTTGAGTTTCATACGGTTGTTAACTACATAATGGTGATATCTAAAATGTATTTTAAAGAATAATGATACGGGCGCTAATTACTTCCAGTTTGATGCAGTATACAGTTATAGTGATTTATGGTAGTAAAGTATTCATGTAAGAGGAGGGGGTTGATGGTGAAATAGGCTAGTTTAAATACAAGATAGTGACAAGTGTGTGAGGGTACACACCCTCACACACTTGTCACTATCTGTATGCAGATTAGTAGTATTATGAAAAATGTGTGTATTTGTGTTTGTCTCAGAAAATGTGTGGTTATATGTTTGACGAGTGTGTTTATATGTGTAAATTATCATTAAGATTAAGATTAGTGTACATATTAGCACTTTAGTATTAAACAACAAAAATAAAATATGGGACCAATAAACCATACAAATCATACTAGTTGATTCAATACTAGTTGAGTGTACAATATATAGTCAGTCACCATTAAAAAGCTGCTGGACTTGAGCCTCAGATTTGATTGTTATTATTGGGGCGTTTATTTTCGAATGTAAACACGTCCGTAGGCTGTCCAGCAGAACTCGTATTTACCAGCTTTGACGAGATCTCTTGCTAAGAAATGAAGCCGAGCACCTTTTGCTGTCAGCTGCTCCGACACGAAGATGGGAGTATCCCCTGCCACACGGTGACCCAGGTGCTTGGCGCACAGCTTATACGCCCTGGTAGTGTTGAAGGCCTTGCAGAGTTTTAATGAGGGTGGGGAAAAAAATGTATCACCATCTTTCTAGATCTCGCAAAGGCATTTGATACGATTTCTGTTTCCCGGTAATGATAAATGATAAATGATTTTATTTCTGTAAGTTGGTTTGTACAAACTCTTTTACATGTCGATCATATTTCTTAAAACTAGATGAGGTCGGCGTTTCCTATCTGACTACTCTGAGAAGAAAGGCCGAAACAAACTCAGAGGTCACAGTCTCTTTTAAAGTTATGACAAAATCTTGGTTAGATCATGTGAAGACCATGTAGACTGATGTCTGAAATGGTCTTTTGAGGAAAGAACCAGTCAGATTGAGTGGACCTGTCCAGTCAGTGCACGCATTTGTCATTAACCGAGCAGCTCAACTCAGAATTTAAGGAGCTCAACAATTCGACGAACAATACCAAAGAAAGGACATTCGGGTAAGCCGCATAAACTACTCATACTGCCAGACTATGAGTATAAACTAACTAAGATAAAATAAAAAAATCGACATAGTCTTCACATTCACAATAATAAAAATAAAATAATATAATACTTTAAAAAGTAAATATTCTTGTGTTGGAACGCCTAATCTACACGTCGTAGCAGCTAGTTGCGACGCTGCGTCCGTTCATAGTTTTTAAGTTTTTTGTATGTAATAGCCAGTAGCTTTTGTGTCATTGTTCCCAATACACCGCTATTCACAGTAATCCATATTTCACCTGTTTTATTTTATCCCAAGTCCTGGTTGGTCCCGCACATCTTGTCATTGCAAGAAAACCAAAAAAATATCAAAATTAAAAACAAAATTCACGGTGCAAAATATAAAAATCAAAATTAATTGGAGCAGCTCAATCCCAAGCCTTTTTGTCCTCAACGTAATCTTTAATAGTATAAAACGCTTTCTGGCACAACTTACGTTTAATGAATGATTTGAATTTATTAAGACTTAGATCTTGTACGTGGCTTGGAAGCTTATTATAAAAGCGTACACATTGACATCTAAACGAGCCACCTATCTTCTTGAGCCTTGTTGTAGGTACTATTAGGTTACTGGACAAACTCGAAAGATTGGGAATTAGAGGTACACAGTTGAAACTTTTTACTAGTTACCTGACTGGACGGTCTCAGTGTGTTCGTGTAGGTAAATATAAAAGTTCTCACCTTCAGGTTACACTCGGCGTACCACAAGGTAGCATACTGGGACCCACCTTATTTCTTGTGTACATGAATGGTCTCACGAGTCTTGACCTCACCCATGGTGAAATCATATCTTTTGCAGACGATACTGCCCTTTCTTTTGCTGCCAATACATGGGAAGAGGCTTTCGGTGCTGCACAGCGGGGCTTCGATATCGTGGGTGAGTGGCTTCGGAGTAATATTCTTACATTAAATGTCGACAAAACCAAGTATATCTGCTTTAGCATAAAAAAATTAACTGGAGATGGCATCGTGCGAAATATCATATCGCACGAGTGTCAAGCCGAAAAAGATTGCAATTGCCCTTCACTGGAACGCGTGCAAACAATTAAATATCTAGGAGTGAACATAGATAGCAATCTCAATTTCAAAGAGCATGTTAGGGTGCTTTGTTGTAGAATACAAAAGCTCATATATATTTTTAAAAACCTGAGGCACATTGCTGATTTTAAGTTGCTATGCTCTCTGTCAATCGCTTCTAACATATTGTCTATCTTCTTGGGGAGGGACATCAAAAACAACTTTGAAGTCTATCGAGGTCGCTCAGCGTGCAATACTGAAGGTCACGACGTTCAAACCTATCCGTTTCTCTACAATATTACTGTACGAAATCTGGAGGACCATGACCGTGAGACAATTATACATACTGGGCGTTGTCCTCCTTCAACACAGTAAACCGAGTTATAACCTAGTACTCCTCCAAAAACGAAAAACAAGATATGGTGTGCGATGGAAGTGGGCAATTTAAGACGGTACCCTGACCAAAAATCGGCGTGCGATATGAGCATTCCTATTGGTCTAGCGGCACTGGCGGCGCATGAATTACATTAGTGAATACGCCCAGATTTTAGAATAAAATCTTTATAAAATCGAATTTTGGTCTTTTGAAAAAAATAATTCTACAAAAATGTTCGTTATTAAATTGTCTATCCATTAGTGTTAGTACAAAAAATAATTAATGAACACTTTACGAGGAGATGCATAATATCAATAATTATTTCTCATTTTTATGTTTTTATGAAAGGAGATTAGTGAAATATATACAACATTTAAAAAAAAACTAAATCTACCATTTTAGAATCAATATTATGTAGAAATTTAATGTATTTTTATTAATTGATATTTCTTTTTAAATAACGAGTAGATAGCTCCTAAAAACAGCACAAAAAATGGCTTGCGCGGCGTTTTGCTCGGGGAACCGCCTTAAAACTAAATTTAGTCAACGGTTTGCCCAATCCATTGGTCGTAGTATGTAGGGTAGGTAGGGTAGGTAGGGTAGGTAGGGTAGGTAGGGTAGGTAGGGTAGGTAGGGTAGGTAGGGTAGGTAGGGTAGGTAGGGTAGGTAGGGTAGGTAGGGTAGGTAGGGTAGGTAGGGTAGGTAGGGTAGGTAGGGTAGGTAGGGTAGGTAGGGTAGGTAGGGTAGGTAGGGTAGGTAGGGTAGGTAGGGTAGGTAGGGTAGGTAGGGTAGGTAGGGTAGGTAGGGTAGTAGGGTAGGTAGGGTAGGTAGGGTAGGTAGGGTAGGTAGGGTAGGTAGGGTAGGTAGGGTAGGTAGGGTAGGTAGGGTAGGTAGGGTAGGTAGGGTAGGTAGGGTAGGTAGGGTAGGTAGGGTAGGTAGGGTAGGTAGGGTAGGTAGGGTAGGTAGGGTAGGTAGGGTAGGTAGGGTAGGTAGGGTAGGTAGGGTAGGTAGGGTAGGTAGGGTAGGTAGGGTAGGTAGGGTAGGTAGGGTAGGTAGGGTAGGTAGGGTAGGTAGGGTAGGTAGGGTAGGTAGGGTAGGTAGGGTAGGTAGGGTAGGTAGGGTAGGTAGGGTAGGTAGGGTAGGTAGGGTAGGTAGGGTAGGTAGGGTAGGTAGGGTAGGTAGGGTAGGTAGGGTAGGTAGGGTAGGTAGGGTAGGTAGGGTAGGTAGGGTAGGTAGGGTAGGTAGGGTAGGTAGGGTAGGTAGGGTAGGTAGGGTAGGTAGGGTAGGTAGGGTAGGTAGGTAGGTAGGTAGGTAGGGTAGGTAGGGTAGGTAGGGTAGGTAGGGTAGGTAGGGTAGGTAGGGTAGGTAGGGTAGGTAGGGTAGGTAGGGTAGGTAGGGTAGGTAGGGTAGGTAGGGTAGGTAGGGTAGGTAGGGTAGGTAGGGTAGGTAGGGTAGGTAGGGTAGGTAGGGTAGGGTAGGGGTAGGTAGGGTAGGTAGGGTAGGTAGGGTAGGTAGGGTAGGTAGGGTAGGTAGGGTAGGTAGGGTAGGTAGGGTAGGTAGGGTAGGTAGGGTAGGTAGGGTAGGTAGGGTAGGTAGGGTAGGTAGGTAGGTAGGGTAGGTAGGGTAGGTAGGGTAGGTAGGGTAGGTAGGGTAGGTAGGGTAGGTAGGGTAGGTAGGGTAGGTAGGGTAGGTAGGGTAGGTAGGGTAGGTAGGGTAGGTAGGGTAGGTAGGGTAGGTAGGGTAGGTAGGGTAGGTAGGGTAGGTAGGGTAGGTAGGGTAGGTAGGGTAGGTAGGGTAGGTAGGGTAGGTAGGGTAGGTAGGGTAGGTAGGGTAGGTAGGGTAGGTAGGGTAGGTAGGGTAGGTAGGGTAGGGTAGGGGTAGGTAGGGGTAGGGTAGGGTAGGTAGGGTAGGTAGGGTAGGTAGGGTAGGTAGGGTAGGTAGGGTAGGGTAGGGTAGGTAGGGTAGGTAGGGTAGGTAGGGTAGGTAGGGTAGGTAGGGTAGGTAGGGTAGGGTAGGGTAGGTAGGGTAGGTAGGGTAGGTAGGGTAGGTAGGGTAGGTAGGGTAGGGTAGGGTAGGTAGGGTAGGTAGGGTAGGTAGGGTAGGTAGGGTAGGTAGGGTAGGTAGGGTAGGTAGGGTAGGTAGGGTAGGTAGGGTAGGTAGGGTAGGTAGGGTAGGTAGGGTAGGTAGGGTAGGTAGGGTAGGTAGGGGGTAGGTAGGGAGGTAGGGTAGGTAGGGTAGGTAGGGTAGGTAGGGTAGGTAGGGTAGGTAGGGTAGGTAGGTAGGGGTAGGTTAGGGTTGGTAGGGTAGGTAGGGTAGGTAGGGGGTAGGTAGGGTAGGTAGGGTAGGTAGGGTAGGTGGGGTAGGTAGGGTAGGTAGGGTAGGTAGGGTAGGTAGGGTAGGTTGGTAGGTAGGGTAGGTAGGGTAGGTAGGGTAGGTAGGGTAGGTAGGGTAGGTAGGGTAGGTGGGTAGGTAGGGTAGGTAGGGTAGGTAGGGTAGGTAGGGTAGGTAGGGTAGGTGGGTAGGTAGGGTAGGTAGGGTAGGTAGGGGTAGGTAGGGGTAGGGTAGGGGTAGGTAGGGTGGTAGGGTAGGTGGGTAGGTAGGGTAGGTAGGGTAGGTAGGGTAGGTAGGGTAGGTAGGGTAGGTAGGGTAGGTAGGGTAGGTGGAGGGTAGGTAGGGTAGGTAGGGTAGGTGGGTAGGTAGGGTAGGTAGGGTAGGTAGGGTAGGTAGGGTAGGTAGGGTAGGTAGGGTAGGTAGGGTAGGTAGGTTGGTAGGTAGGTAGGGTAGGTAGGGTAGGTAGGGTAGGTAGGTAGGTAGGGTTGGTGGTAGGTAGGGTGTAGGGTAGGTAGGGTAGGTAGGGAGGTAGGGTAGGTAGGGTAGGTAGGGTAGGTAGGGTAGGTAGGGTAGGTAGGGTAGGTAGGGTAGGTAGGGGTAGGTAGGGTAGGTAGGGTAGGTAGGTGGTAGGGTAGGGTAGGTAGGGTAGGTAGGGTAGGTTGGGTAGGTAGGGTAGGTAGGGTAGGTTGGGTGGTAGGGTAGGTAGGGTAGGTAGGGTTGGTAGGGTAGGTGGTGGTAGGTAGGGTAGGTGGGTAGGTAGGGTAGGTAGGTGGTAGGGTAGGGTAGGGTAGGTGGTAGGTAGGGTAGGTAGGGTAGGTAGGTTGGGTAGGTAGGGTAGGTAGGGTAGGGGTGGTAGGGTAGGTAGGGTAGGTAGGGTAGGTAGGGTAGGTAGGGTAGGTAGGGTAGGTAGGGTAGTGGGTAGGTAGGGTAGGTAGGGTAGGTAGGGTAGGGTAGGGTAGGTAGGGTTAGTGGGTAGGTAGGGTAGGTAGGGTAGGTAGGGTAGGTAGGGTAGGTAGGGTAGGTAGGGTAGGTAGGGTAGGTAGGGTAGGTAGGCGTAGGTAGGGTATTCTCTCAAGTAGAACGACAAGGCTATCAAAGTTACAAGCTACGCTACGTATGTTAGTGTGCATTATAGATAAAGCTGTTCGGGACAAATTAATATGATTCACCAAACTTTCTGGGAGCAAATCCTAGAATCAGAGATTTGAACTGAATCAATATCGTTCAATATGTTATCCAAAACTAACATTATGAAGTAAAAAATCTAAAAGGTGTATCTTAGTGTCATGAAAGTGTTGCAAATAGTTATTTCGAACAAAGGTTATAAAAACAATTGCGACCACTATGTTGTGAGATGAAAAAATTATAAACTTTTTCTGTGATTGTGAGTTTTCAACCAGTGATTGTGTTTGTATATTTTGTTTCATGTTAAAAGTTGAGTGACTGAGTGCGTGAGGTACTTGTGATACAACATGGATACATTTTCTAAATTTAAGTATAAGGTTAAATGTGTCGTTCAAATTTAAAATAATCAAGATAATTAATAACATGCAGTAATTAAGATAATATAAAGGCCATACAACATATTCTAGTCACGTTATAGTTTGAGGGTGCAGCTTGTTCAAATCACTTTCCTTATCTATTCGATGTGATACGGCGCCCTCCTTCTGGCGGAGGTAAATCTTTCCGTGGGCGGTCCAGCAGAATTGGTAGTTGTTCTTCTTACCAAACTCCCGAGCTAGGTAAAACAGTTTTCTTGCTTTTTGAGAAAGGCATTCAGAAAGGTAGATTGGTTGAGGGGGACCATCGAGTTTCAAGTGAGAAGTATTTAATTTGTTGTTTAAATGTGCCTGATTGTGTTTTTTCACCGAAGTTAACATCCTTTCTTTCAATATTACCGAAGAAAAGTCAACTATGATGGGTCTATTTCCTCCTTTGTCGGCATTTAGGCGAAAAACATCTCTAATCTGGGATTCATTAACAGCAGTTTTAGTTGCTGATCCTACTTTTGAAACTATCTTCAGTAAATCCTCCTTTGTTTCGCTTTTCTGTACGGGAATGTTCCTTATCTCAATACTGGCTTGTTTTTGAGATCTCTCAAGGTTTTCCACTTTCGACTCAAGTAATTGTATGTACGCTAATTGCGTACGTCTCTCAGTCTCCATTGAAATGAGTTTGTCTTTCATTTCTTCGTAGTGCTTTTCCATGAACTTCATAAATTTTTCTATTTCACAATTCTGTTTCTGAATGCCATTTATACTTACTTGAATAGAGTTCTGTTTTAATTCTAAATTTTCAAGACTTTGTTTCATTTCAGCGGTCGCTTCGTAGTCAAAGGGTCGCATAGGGCCGCGATTTTTCGTGCTTTGTGCATTACTCAAGCTCTCGTTGTCGGTGTCCGTGGCTGGCGCAGAACTTAGGTCTGTATCCATCTCACGATTACGATTGACCTTGGAAGTGGATGGCGAAGTTCTTTTCTGTGGCATTGCAATGTCTAAGTAGGTATGAGTTGGTTTGTTTTGAGCGCCGAAACAACGACACAAGGTCAAGGATGACGACGGCGTGTAAAATATTCTAACAATGAATAATATTGTCCGTCCCCTAAGTAGTGGTAGTGGCGGAGTCTCCTTTACGCCGTATAAAAAATTATATAAAACAAAAACAGGATTCGCAAAAAGAGGTCGTCCGCGGCCAGGATTGAACTTGCTATACGACGCTCAGCAGTCCACACCGATCGGCACTGGACCAACCTGTCGGTAACTGGCGTCGTAAAATATTGTTTCTGTTTTGTCCGTGATTCACTGCAAGTTCAAAAGTTGAGGTGACCTCTCAACTCTCGAAATCACGGTACCAGACAAAAAACAGTTACACCCACAGTTTCAAATTGTTAGCTACTTTTTATTTTTATTTTGTCTGAATTAGCAGTAATAGTCCATTAACTTTAAATTGTTTTTTTCACAGTTTTAAAGACGATTCATTTGTCCACAATATAGAGTATATTTCACGGTAATAGACACAGATATTACACAACTTTTTGAATTTAGAAGCTTAGAGACGTGACGAATACGTCTGACTTGCACGGACGCTCGGGGGGGGGGGGGGGGGTACTTCTTAACAAATTAGAAAAATATGGGGTAAGAGGAATTGCATTAAATATTTTAAAATCATATTTAGCAAACAGATTACAAGTGACACAAATAACTAGAATATCAAAAGGCTCAAAGTATGAACAAACAGATAAATCAAATCCCAGAATTATTCAATATTGAGTGCCACAGGGAAGCATACTGGGGCCACTTTTGTTCATAGTTTACATAAACGATTTACCCAAATCCATAAAGCAGGAACTAATACTGTTTGCAGATGATAGCACAGCTATTTTTACGAAGGACCAACAAGATGATTATGAAACAAACGTTAACAAATCTCTTAGAGATATCATAAACTGTTTAAATGTAAACAAACTAAAAATAAATATTGCAAAAACTAGTTACATGACTTTCAAAAATAAAAACTCAAAAGCAACAAAAATTCACATTAACTATGAAAACGAAACATCAAAAGAAGATAATAATATAACATTTCTAGGCTTTCACATTGACTCTGGGCTCAACTGGAAAATGCAAATCGATCATATCTACAAAAAAATTAATCAATCTTCCTATGCTCTCTATATGCTAAGAAAAGTTGTACACGAAAGTGCATTACTAAGCGCTTACCATGCATATGTGGATTCCACTCTCAAATATGGTGTTCTTTTTTGGGGTAATTCGCCCAACAGAGAATATGCGTTTAAAGCCCAAAAAAAATTCATTAGGAGTACATGTAGAGCACTGTTTACAAAATTTTAACTATCCCTTCAATGTATATTTATGAGGCTGCAGTGATGATAAAACGCGATATTAGTAATTATGAAACATTAAGAAGTGCACGACATAAAAATATGTTGAGTGTTATTACTTGTAGAACAGATAAATTCAAGACGAGTATATTTGGGATAGGGACAAAAATTTATAACAGATTACCAAATTGTATAAAAAACATCGACAGACTGAATATTAAAAAAAAAAACTCATAGTATTCTTAATAGGTAAAGCATACTACTCGACCAATGAATTTTTAAATGATGAAAGTTGACCTTAAAACAATTATAAAAAGTGTAAGCGATTGTTGCATTTAAATCTGACTGTGGACTGTAGAATGTATATCGACGATATTTAATGAATTACAATGTATTTTTGACAAGCGTGAATTATAATGTAATTTTGACATGAGTTTTGACATATTAATTAATGAGTTATGGATGAGTTTTTGTCAAGAAAATATTGTATTCTTGACACGAGGTTTTGAAATATTAATTTATAATGCTATTATATTTTTTGGCATAAGTAATAATATTAAAGGTAATTTTGTATTATTTCACTTTGACTAGTATAATAATATTAACTAATGATAGAATAGAATAGAATAGAATATACTTTATTGCTTTTTTGAAAATGTACTTTAACATGAATAATGATAGAATAGATCTTAAATGACTATTAAATATTGTACGCCCTGCGGGTATGTTGCAGCAATCTATATATATATATTATGATAATAACTACTTTTACACCTGTAACAAACAATAAAGGAATTTGAATTTGAACGTTTGAATGGGTTGTGGGAAAGAGGACATGTTTTTACCGAGAACATAGTTTTCTGGGAAGTAAGAAGCATGATACTTGATGACGTAGAGAAGGCGGATACCTACCCCCTAGCCAAGACAACGTTGCAAACGTTTCGTATTGAATCTCTTTCTACAATCGTTAACGCCTTCTATTTGTTTGGTCTGACCACGTGACTAAAAGATCAGATGTGTCATTTTCATACATTGATTCGTTTTCTACTAGCGTTATCGATTGTAGATTGTCTACAGGTGCTAAATATAGCGCCTTCCACAAATCAATTGTGATAGTAGTAAGGAATGACACGGTAGATTCAAAGTTACCTCATCATTCTCAACCTATTAGATTAAAACTAATATTTAGATAATGTGTAATGCTCGTAAACACTAACCACACAAATGAGTAGATCCAAACTAGTGCTTACCTGTCGCGGCTTGCGGATCTATGCCTCCTGCTCCCACTCCTGGTACTCCGGGAATATTTACCGTTCCTCCGCCAAAATGTCCTACCCCTCCTCCTATTGCGGGTTCTCCACCTCCCTCAGGAGACTTAGGACCAGGAAAAGCAGCACTTGCTCTTCTTCCTCCTCCAGGAGGAGTTACTTTACCCATACCATATTGCCTGCACGAAACCAACAAGATCACTGATCCTACTGCCTATAGGATTTAGGTAGCTACTACTTCAAGAGATCACAAAATGAACAATGTATTCTTCCGAAATCCACATGCATAGTAGAAATATAATTCCGACAAGCACAGCCACGTTGTAGAGTCAAAACAACGAGGAATTTATTCGACGATAGAGGTAAGTAAAAAATTCCTGTATGGACCAATAGCAAAGGGTTCGGTAGTCGGGACGAGTATTATCACGTATTAAATTTACCGAATGCAAACTAAAGTTTGCCCTTGTTATATTATACCCTGAAAATTACATCCCTCAATTATTTTTATTAACCCTTGAATACACGTGTTTGCGGTTTTTTGCCTTCTTCATGACAACAATGGTACAGTAGGTGGTATTATAATTTAAATAAAAGTATAAATACCTTCGCTTGACACATGATTTTCGTTGCCAGAACCTTGAGCTTCCCACTTGGAGCCACTTGGCCCCTACACAAAGGGCTTGTGACTTATTCATCTTCTTAACCGGACGGCTGGCAGTCAGCACCCCGACTAAACATTGGAGATCGTTAAGATAAGATAAGATAAGATATAAGATAAGATATTGGCTTAGTGTTCGGTACAGTGGCCAGCCAGTACTGAGGGCAGCCAGTACTGAGGGCTGCCAGTACTGAGGCTTTAGACTAAGTTTCTGTTAGCGAAGGCGTTGGTCGAAATGCCAAAATGTAAGGGATTGGTCACGTGACTTTTGACAGCGCTTGGCATTGCCTGTACATTTTGTTTTTTTTACATCGCTATGGCGGTTACTTCGTTGATAGAACGTGAGGTTGATACTCCAGCGTGTGGCCAGGCGGACCACTGCTCCCAAGTTCCAGAAAGTAACACTTGATTTCATAAGCTTTGCAGTTCTGGCCATCCCACGACTCCAATAGCTCAAAACATAGATAGGTATTTCACACACATATCGTTTAGGGGAGAACCTATGATGATGCTTGGGTAAATAATAAATTGATGAAATTCTTATAATAAATTGCTGTGCCCGACAGGGTCCATGTGAACTATACTACTGTTATAAGATCTTTGTTATACACATGTGATATGCAATAAAGAATTGAATTGAATTGAATAAATAAAAAGACTTACTCAATAACAAAGCGGAAATAAAAATTAAGTTGTTTTTCATATTTTATTAAATTGGCATGCGTCCAATCCATAAATCAATCATATCATAGATTATTCTCCGCCTGTAGGTACCAAATCTTTCTTAACTCTCGGTGTGTTTTTAAAACTAAAATATTTTAATGTCAAAGTAATATCGTCGAGTTAATTGGTAGTTTTATGAGCGAGACGCGGCGACTAGCTCTCGATAACAACGTTACATCTAGGGTTACCAATGTTACCATACGTCCGGCTTTGTCCGGACATGTCTGGACATTTGGCGCCTTATGCGGTCTTTGTCCGGCCTTTCAATTTGTCCGGATTTTCACCTGTAGGACAAATACTCATCGTTATGCTGTGATAAAAACTTTTGCCATCCATACAATTAATTGAGCCTACAATTTGCTCAAAACATTTTTTTTCTCCGTTTTTTTTTGAATTTGATTGAATCCATTCAAAAACTTTGACCAAAATGTAAAACGTCTGTATTTTAAAGTCCGGCTTTTTGTCAGGTCTTTTAATTTTTTTTAAATGGTAACCCTAGTTACATCACAGTCGAGGCCTTTTGTTCGCAGGAAATACCAGGCAGGTCCGTCTGCTCTTCGAAACGTATCTCAAAGATACCGTGGGGAATAAAGTGGCAAGGTACGTGAGAGCTACTCGGTCAAGATTTTTCGATTGCAAACAGACCTCAGTGAGCGTTGGCAAGATTGGTCCGTCGATGGGTGTATTAATTTAATACAGAGTATCCGTCATTCGCAGATCTTTAGCAGTCGTGCTGGTTAGTCAGATGCCCAAAAGCACCGCCTAGAACAACAGCCAGTCTTACAAAGGTGTTTTCTGGTAACATATAGGTGTCTGTCTGAAATTAATTTAAAAAGCAAGCCATATCATTACTTTCTCTCCTTAGATTGGTAAATATAGTAAGTAACATGTGTGTGCTAGAAATTATTTGGAAAAAAAAACTTTTTAACAAAAATATTAAATTGACTTCCAAATCAAAACATTACAAAGCAAAAAATAACTATCTTTCAGAAGTCACCGACTGCCGAAAATAAAGTTATTTTTCGCTTTTAGTGGTTTGTTTTGGAAGTCGGTTTAATATTTTGTTAAAAAGTTTATTATATTTCTCTTTTTAGTTATGGTACTTACCTTATATTACCATGAAAATACACATTATTAAGAATCTAATGTAATCTGATGTTAAATTTAGTAGTTAGTTGTAAATACTATTTGTTTTCCGATTACAATAAAATAAAATAAATAAAATACCTAAATAACTACACGTCAGATCTTGATCAAACTTAAAAGGGACACATGAAAAGCACCAGCTTTCAAATGAAAAAAGAATCATCAAAATCGGTTCACCTAGTAAAAAGTTCTGAGATTACACATATTAAAAAAGTACAGTAGAATTGTGGGCCTCCTCCTTTTTGAAGTCGGTTAAAATTTTTTGAAAGTTTCGCGGTGAGAGCGAGGGCGAGGCTATCACAGCGCATCGCGGTAAAGCTAAGCAAGCTATGAGGCTGTAGACAAGAGACAAGTGGCATTGTATCCACGAGAGCGAGGGCGAGGCTATCACAGTGCATCGCGGTAAAGCTAAGCAAGCTATGAGGCTGTAGACAAGAGACAAGTGGCATTGTATCCACGAGAGCGAGGGCGAGGCTATCACAGCGCATCGCGGTAAAGCTAAGCAAGCTATGAGGCTGTAGATAAGAGACAAGTGGCATTGTATCCACGAGAGCGAGGGCGAGGCTATCACAGCGCATCGCGGTAAAGCTAAGCAAGCTATGAGGCTGTAGACAAAAGACAAGTGGCATTGTATCCACGAGAGCGAGGGCGAGGCTATCACAGTGCATCGCGGTAAAGCTAAGCAAGCTATGAGGCTGTAGACAAAAGACAAGTGGCATTGTATCCACGAGAGCGAGGGCGAGGCTATCACAGTGCATCGCGGTAAAGCTAAGCAAGCTATGAGGCTGTAGACAAGAGACAAGTGGCATTGTATCCACGAGAGCGAGGACGAGGCTATCACAGCGCATCGCGGTAAAGCTAAGCAAGCTATGAGGCTGTAGACAAGAGACAAGTGGCATTGTATCCACGAGAGCGAGGGCGAGGCTATCACAGCGCATCGCGGTAAAGCTAAGCAAGCTATGAGGCTGTAGACAAGAGACAAGTGGCATTGTATCCATTAGAGCGAGGGTGAGGCTATCACAGCGCATCGCGGTAAAGCTAAACAAGCTATGAGGCTGTAGACAAGAGACAAGTGGCATTGTATCCACGAGAGCGAGGGCGAGGCTATCACAGCGCATCGCGGTAAAGCTAAGCAAGCTATGAGGCTGTAGACAAGAGACAAGTGGCATTGTATCCACGAGAGCGAGGGCGAGGCTATCACAGCGCATCGCGGTAAAGCTAAGCAAGCTATGAGGCTGTAGACAAGAGACAAATGGCATTGTATCCACGAGAGCGAGGGCGAGGCTATCACAGCGCATCGCGGTAAAGCTAAGCAAGCTATGAGGCTGTAGACAAAAGACAAGTGGCATTGTATCCACGAAAGCGTCGTGATAGTGATTGAAAATGACTCCGTATCAAAACGTCCTATCATGTCAAAAATATATGGGATAGTCAAGTGCTTTTTACCCGACTGCCGAAGGAGGGTAATGTGTTTAGCAGTCTATGTATGTATGTAGGTTCGTTCCTATACGGCGTTCCAGAGACCAAACGCTTTGGCCGATTTTGATGATTCATACGTCAATCGATTCGTCTTAACCCTGCGAGTGTCATAGGTTACATTAAAATTGGACAATAGAAAAATGGCGGATTTTGGGCGCCATATTGTGGGCGACCAAATTTTTTTTCTCATCCAAACCAAATCCATCCATCGTGTGGGGTATCAAAATAAAGGGTTTTGAGAGTTGATTTCAAAAATATATAACACTTATATGTTTAAATGTATCTAATTCGAAAAAAACTTAACTAAAAAGTTATAAATAAAAAAAGTTAAATCTAAAAATCAAAAAACCCGACTGCTTCAAAAGCGAACTAAAAAGTCGTAAACAAGGAAAAAATCATGTTGTGCAGGAGGAGGATACATTTGGCCAGCCAGCTCGCGCGTATGTATCCTCCGACTGCACAGCATGATTTTTTCCTTGTTTACGACTTTTTAGTTCGCTTTTGAAGCACCGCCTAGAACAACAGCCAGTCTTAATAATGAATGGACCAAAATTGAGGGTCGATGTCAACGCGTCATCGAAATGTCACATAACAGTCGCTGACATCGAATGACACTTGTCTAGGGCCTCTGGATACCAAAATACCTGCCTTCTCAGCTAATGCGTAATCCGCATTGAATAAATTACAAACGACATTATTTTGTTCTTAAAAAAGTAAGGAAACCTTTTAAAAGAAGTCCAAATCCCGGCGCGGGCCTCTGTATAATTCAATTACATGAATTCACGACTGACGACTGAATTCTGAATAAGAAATTCTTGAAATGGCAACAGGTAACTTGATTTACTGTAAGTCGAGGAGCAGTCGGAGGGCAGTTCATGGAATTTTTCTTTAGTTTCATGGCTCATTATCGACTGGGAATCGGATCTAAAGCCGACGATTTAATTTAGAGTTACTCGAATAGGATGTCGAGGAGCTTTATGCCAATGTGGGAACTTGATTGAAATGAGCCAGCTTATGCGCGCTTAAGTTTTATCGTACATAAAAAAAAAATAAAAAAGCCTTTTATTTCTTGCACATGCATTACAAAAAATTTACAAATAGAAAAATAAAAGTATTAAACTAAAAATAAAATTGAAATGAAATCAGAAAAATATAAAGTGAAATAAAATTTGAAAATTGTAAAAAAAAATAAAATTAAAAATATAAACAACATTAAAAATCTTTTACCATTGAAATTCAATTCATATTACAAATTTAAAATCAATTAAAAAATTATACAGATCAATTTCATTTATACTGAATCAATATATTTAAATTATAAATTATTAAATAAATTTCCATTTATGTAATAAATATAAAAACATCATAAGTGCAAGAACTCCTCTCAGGTGAAGGCCTCCTCCAGAGATTGCCATGCGTCCCTATTGTCTGCTATTCTTGCCCAGTCCCGGCCGGCTATGTGAATTATGTCGTCTGCCCATCGTGTTTGCGGCCTGCCTCTCTTTCTGTGGCCTGCTGGCCCTGGCCACGCCGTGGCTCGTATGGTCCATCTATCATCCTTCATTCTGGCTAAATGGCCCGCCCATCTCCATTTTAGTATCTGTGAGTAACTTAAGGCATCAATAATATCTGTCTTTCTACGGATTATGCTATGTGGTATTTTTTGCAATTTGCTTATCTTCAGCATGCTATCGTACATGCCAATGCGATATTCAACGAATTAGGATCGGCTCTCCAGTACAGTGAGAACCTGATGACCGAAGAAAAGGGTTATGATGAAATTGTAGGGTGTGTTACGTCACTTAGAAAAGTGTTACATCGAAGAACACGTCACCGTAAGTTTATTAATACGAAACACTCCACAACGAATGCACGCTACCACGAAAAACTTAACACCGTAGCCATGCGATCACGAATAACCAAATCTCTAATTTCACCAATTCGAATCACTTAACAACAAATGCGCGCTTCTACGAAAAACTTATAGCCGAAGCCACGCGACCACGCTTAACCAAACCCCTAACGAAAGACGCCAATTAATTAAGGTAAATCCTAATAAAAACCGTATTTTAATAAAAAATAAATATTCTTTTAACAATCAACAAAATCAAACACTTGAGAAAAAAAAAACGAAATCTATACTGAATATCATAAAGCTGAAGAGTTTGTTTGTTTGTAGGGTAGGTAGGGTAGTTCGAGCATCTCAATTTGGAACCAATTTGCAACCTAATATAGTAATTACTGACTTCGAGAAGGCGTCAATAACGTCGTTTTTTTTTCCGCAAAAAGAGCCAATTTCAACCCGCTCCAACTTTCCGAGATGTGACCGTGCCAATAACGAACCATCTTGAGCTTCTTGGCGTAACGTTGATCTCTAAATTTTGGCCCATACATTGAGGCAAAGGCTCAGCTGGCTGCCAAAAAGCTGGGGATCCTTGCAAAGGTGAGAAGGTACTTCTCGCCGGAACAGCTCCTCAATTTGTATCATGCGCAAGTTCGATCATGCATGGAGTAATTGTTCTCATCTCTGGGACGGACCAGCCAAATTCCAGCACGACGCACTAGAGTCGATCGAAAAGCGGGCCAAGAGGCTCATCGGCGATGAGGCGCTGGTCAAGTCAAAGCTCCAGAGTCTTGAACATCGTCGCCGAGTTGCCAGCCTGTCGATTTTTTATCGGTTACATTTCGGGGAGCGTGCGATGGAATTGCACGATCTAATGCCACCTAGCCCGTTTCATCATCGGACTACCAGACGTACGGCGATGCGCCATCGATACATGGTAGACATCCCACCCATACGCACAAAACCTTTTGGGAACACTTTTATTATGCGTAGCGTACAGCTAAGGAGTGGAATTCCCTGCCGGAGTCTGTGTTTCCCGATAAATACAATCTAGGGGTCTTTAAGTCAAGAGTGAATAGGTTATTTCTAGGCAAGCGTGTTTCACCGTCGACCACACCATCGCTTAGCATCAGGTGAGATAGTGGTCAAGCGCGAGCCTATAGGATATTAAAATAAAAAACCGGCCAAGTGCGAGTCGGACTCGCGCACGAAGGGTTCCGTACCATTAACGCAAAAAACGGCAACAAAATCACGTTTGTTGTATGGCAGCCCCCCTTAAATATTTATTTTATTCTGTTTTTAGTATTTGTTGTTATAGCGGCAGCAGAAATACATCATCTGTGAAAATTTCAACTGTCTAGCTATTACGGTTCATGAGATACAGCCTGGAGACAGACAGACAGACAGACAGACAGACAGACAGACAGACAGACAGACAGACGGACCGCGGAGTCTCAGTAATAGGGTTCCGTTTTTACCCTTTGGGTACGGAACCCTAAAAAATGCGGTAAAGCAAGTGTTTCCTGAAAGTAAACACAAGTGTTGTTACTTCCATCTGGCTCAAAGTATTTGTAAACATTTACAATCTGCTGGTCTATCCAAACAATGTTCAGAATAGACATCTTTTGCTCACAAATTGCGTCATTTTGCCGTATTAGCCTTTTTAAAACCAGATGAGATAATAAAAGAAAAGTAATACCCAAGGATGCAGTGAAAGTCACTGATTGGTTTTACAGATATTATGTCAATGAAACTTAACATTAAAGACAAATTTGCAAAAAGTGCCTCCATTGTTGCCGCCTTGGTCGGTAAATCGGTAAATAGCTCAATATATTTTTTTTTTATTAGGATTTACCTTAATTAATTGGCGTCTTTCGTTAGGGGTTTGGTTAAGCATGGTCGCGTGGCTTCGGCTATAAGTTTTTCGTAGAAGCGCGCATTTGTTGCTAAGTGATTCGAATTGGTGAAATTAGAAATTTGGTTATTCGAGATCGCATGGCTACGGTGTTAAGTTTTTCGTGGTAGCGTGCATTCGTTATGAAGTGTTTCGTATTAGTAAACTTACGGGGACGTGTTCTTCGATTTAACACTTTTCTAAGTGACGTAACACACCCGAAATTGTAGGCCAAAAGATATTTGTTTCCGTAAATATATTACAAGATAAAAAAAAAACCCAAAAAAATCATCGAAACAAAACCAGTCGTCAAAAATACGAAATCAGGAAGACTGACTTTTAGCTATTTTCAACAGCACCATTTATATTAAACAATATCTCCCGGTGAACATCGTACCACCTCAAACAAATATATAGGAAAATGGTTTAACTAACCCAACTTTGTTTTAAATTTCAGAATAATCGACAACGCCATATACTGGCATTACCGGAAACAGTACACCTTGCTATGTTCATTTTGGTCCGTGTTTTGTTTCTGTCATGTATCACAGATAGCGCTCTGTTCGCAAAACGTATGAAGAAATGAATTTTCTTCATAATTTTGTTTTAAGCTATTATTTCCGATATTTTAATAGTTATTTTGTTATTCGAGGCGGAGATAAATCTAACAAATCCTAAAAATCATGAAAATCGATCCAGCCGTTCACGAGTTATGAATGGTGTAACTAACACGACTTTGTTTTTTATATAAAAAGATTACTTCGTCATAGTCGCTCAACTATTTGAGATTTCTTATCGCAAGTCTGAAATACCTGGATACTATTGTGAAGTTCTGAGAGAGAAGTGTATGAGTTCTACTTAACCTAATGGTACCTTATGAATGCAAATGTTTGATTTGTTGATGAAAATACCAAAATCACTACATCAGGTATAGATAAAATAAGATATTTTTTTTATTTTTTATAAGTCTTTCATGTTTGAGGTCTTCCCTCAATTCCTTATGGATCCCATCATCAGAACTGTATTTTGATAAAAATAGGACTGATGTTACCAGCTTATGCTTTCAATTAAAAAAATATTTACCAAATCGTTTTGTAAATGACGAAATGATCACAATGACGAAATCTCAGATAACGAAATTAAAAAATCGAACTGGCTAATTAATTTTTTGATAAGAAGGTTTTTAGTTTCCTCTTTTTAGTTTTGGTAGGTACCTCCAATTATCAAGAAAATAATTTATAGCCAAAGTGCAGTCTAGGGTCAAAATTGCAGTCGCACCTCAATATTCAAAATTGCAGTCGCATCTCAATGTTCATAATCGCCCGCACGCGAATGGCGTACGCTAGCCTGTAAAAACGTAGTCCTAAAATTCGGCACCGACATTGAACTAGTCATACCTAGCTGAGTTGTGAGGCTGTGCTACTTTAAAGCTGGTGGCATGGGTTCAAATCACGGCAGCCCAAACTACTTTTTTATTTTTTGTGTATCCTACACTCATTGATATGTAAGAAACAATGCAAAAAGGTTGCGCGACAATGATGCAACCTATAGATAGGTATTTTTTTTTTTTTTTTTAAGTATCGTTTATTAATTACCCACAAGGTTAGTTGCATACCATGGGTTAGTTGCGTCGACTTTGAGATTCGGCTTAATATTTTGGGGCAATTGTAGCCTGAGAGAACAGGTGTTCAAGGCTCAGAAACGATGTTTAAGGGCAATGTGTAATTTAACAGTAACAAATAGCTGCCTACCTTTGTTTAAGTCCCTGAAATTACTAACATTACCATGTCTTTATATCTTCGAAATGGCTGTCTTTGTTTAATCAAATATGTATCTTTTTAATAAAGTATCCGATAATAGAAACAGGCCAATAAGGAAACATTAAAGAAAAGTGTTTTATGTATGGGCCCGATCATATTTAATAAAATACCTGATAAAATAAAAACACAGGCTATTCCAGTCTTTAAATAGAAATTGACAGATTTGTTGACTAATAAATGTTATTACACGATTTGCGAATTTTTAAACGATGAATACTTAAATTAATCCTGACATTTCTGTAGCAATTCCTAACTTTTAATTCAATCATGACAGACATACAGACTGATCATGACACATAAATTAACCTAACGAAGGTGATGACTAATGATAAGGCTATCAACTGGAATACTTCCTAATAATTAATAATGTATATTTATAAACTTTAATTTAAAATGATTTTGACGTTGTACTTGTACTATGCTGGTGTTATGCCTGTATTATTTTAATTAGTTTGATTTGTTAAATAAAACTGTTTTGCATGCCTTAGTTAAGGTAGAAAGTATAAGGATCACTTAATATTATAATAACATCTGTATCTTGTACCTACTTTCTGTGCAAATAAATCAATATTCTATTCTATTCTAGGATAAATTGACTTTTCTGCATGCCAAGATGTCACACCAACTTGAGGCAATACTATCCACTATCAAGAATGTATGTTGTATAAAAAGAGCACGAAGGCGATATTGACCTATTTAACTCTTCTGTACCTGCTCTAAAAAAAGTCGCGCTTGCCATTTAGTGTGTATCTCTCTCTAGTAGGTACCTAATCATATATAAAAATAAAATGTATACTAATTAAATTTATTCTAATTTAATTTATTTTATTCTAATTTAATTTATTATGTTTTAATTAAATTTAATCGATGTTATTTAATTTAATTTATTGCAATCAATTTAGCTTGTTGAGTCCCTGGTGTAGTGTGTGCCTTGGGTAGGGAAAGTAATTGAAAGTCACGGACATAGAAGTAACACAGTAGTTTATTGTCCTCACTCAAAATCGACACATTTAAGTTGTAGCCTCTCAATCTATATACATGCTATTACTAACGCTGATCGTTAGGGACTGCGCTCCCGCACACAATGTATCCAGTAGTCGACTATACATTTTGTCGCGGCAGCCCCCACAAGCTTTTAATAGTTTTTTTATTGTTTTTAATTAATAAATTCTATATTTATCTCCGCATAATTTAGTGCATGCAGTGCTTTTCTTTAAGTGGTGTGGCACTTAGACTTAAGTTTGAAATGTACTTTATAAAGTAACAGTGTACTCAGTGTTGAAAAGCCTATTACATACATACATACATAAACTCACGCCTTTTTCCCATGGGGGTAGGCAGAAACTACAGAACGCCACCTGCTACGATCCTTACATACTTCTTTTGCTTCACACACATTCATACATCTAGTCATACACACACGCCTTTTATGGGTACTGTGAGGGGGTAGATAGGGTAAGCAGCAGTTAAACACGGAAATAACTTGATTTTTCATGTATTTAGCAAGAATATTACAATACGCCTGCCTCTGGGCGGCTTCAATCCAATTCTGACACATTCAAAATTAACAAAAAACTTCTACAGCTATTCTGTTCGAAATTCATACATCTTTCAAGTAATAAATATTGCCAGTCTTTTAATAGGCAAGTAGGTTGCCTTCTCAAATGGTTAGTCCTTACATGAGCTATGCCCCTACGAATAGACGCACAGAATCATATGAGGTGCTTCTATTCTAAGTCTTGAAAGGATATATGAATCCTACCTTATCCTAACCCGAACATTTACCTAACAGAGGAATCAAAGTACAATTGAGGTACGACCCTTAAAAGGGGAAGGCTTAATCATGACAAACGAGTTATCGGATACTCCGATATGTGCTTTTAACTTCAGCTGACGTGCACATAAGCACTAACAAATCAACGCAGTCATGCTTGAACCTCCTTGGCCAAAACCTCTGAAAAAGGAACAAGGCGTCCTCCCAACACTAATAAGAATGATGCGTCAACTCACATCGACTCGGATGGGGTTTAAATTCAAAAATTCAGATATGATACAATATTTCGATCTCGTGCGTTTATCAGGCCAGAGAAGGAAAGGCTGGATCGCATCGAATTTAAATTCTACTCATCAAACTTACACCAGGGCTTAATATCATAAATATATTTACTTTTTTAAATAACAGTCATCAGCTGGACCGATGATGTCAACTCGACATCCTTTGCAAAGGCTATGCCCCGTTAGCAAAGTCGGATTCAGTTACAACTATTCCTCATCTATTGTATTTTATCACTAGGGCCTGGTGGAAGTTTCGCACCTACAAACTTGCTCATTATATAAATAGTCGTTTCTTCGATGCATAGTTAATGTTGCCAGCCTCTTCTTCGCCCAGCAGCATACAACCCATCAGCACATCAACAGCTCATGCAACGGAAAGAAATAATTTTATTATATCTATCGATACTATTTGAATATTAACTATCGATACATTTTTCCTACTTTCCCATCCCTATTAACTTCAATATGTCAAATTTGATAGTTGTCATTCATATATTTTTTAATTGACAACGGACCTTATTCTATATGGAAACTTTAATAACCTTAACCTATTCTTATCTATTTGGACCTATATCTTATTCTAATCGAACATTAAAAGGTTTTAATCTATTTACATGTACTATGTCCCTAAAACGCCTACTATTATTTTTTATAATTACATAATTTACATCAGTTAATCTCCTAACTATACGGTATGGGCCTTTATACAACCTACACAGTTTTAGACTTCTATTTGTGGTCCGTCTAGGTGTATAGAGCATCACTAATTGATTCGGCGAAAATATTCTCAATTTAGCTTTTCTATCATACCGCATTTTCTGTTTAAGCTGTGCCTTTTTTATATTATCTATGGCACAACGTGACAAGCTGTTACCTAGCTCATGACGTCCTACATAATCAACTATGTCAATATTGTTGCCATTTACTAGCATGTCGGTTTGGAATAATGGTTCTCTTGCGTATAGCAACATGTGAGGTGAAAATCTAGTGCTTGACTGTTTGCTGGCATTATAAGCAAAACACACTAGTGGAACATAACTACACCAATTTCGCTGATCGTTGGTGATATACATGGATAGCATCTGACACATTGTTCGATTAAATCGCTCAACTAAACCATTTGTTGCAGGGTGGAACGCTGTGGTGAAGCGTGACTTGGCTCCAAAATAACTTACAGTTTCTTTTACCAAACGAGATGTAAAAATTGACCCCCTATCCGACACAATTTCTATAACTCCTCCATAACGACAGAAAATTTCTTCGATTAGGAACTCGCTGATCCTCTGCGCTGTCACCCTAGGAACTGCTCTACAAACTGCATACTTCGTTGCATATTCCAAACTTACAATGATATACCTATTACCTCTCAGCGACTTCCTAAAAGGACCTAACACATCTATCCCAACTTTATCCATCAATCGGTTCACAACAACAGGTTGTAACTGGGCCACCTGATAGTCCTTCTTCCGCTCCTGGCACAACACGCAACTTCTTACATATTTATCTACCACTCTCTCTGCATCCTTGATAAAGTACCTCGCTCTAAACTTAGCCAAAGTTTTCGCCAAACCTAAATGTCCTCCTGACCATGGATCGTCATGAAGTTCTTTCAACACCTCCTGTAACAAATTTTTAGGAATAACTACTAGCATTCGATCAACATTCATAATCCTGATTTTTTTATACAAAATGCCATTTATCACACTAAATCCCTTCACTGCATTACTCCCGCTAGCTGCTATCCTATCCAACCAATACCTACAAAACTCATCTCTAAGCTGGTCATCTCTTATCCTGACCACCTCGATCCTATATAACTGCATGCCATCGTCGGGGTCCTCCTCCGTCCTCTTCGGGTCCTCCTCGACTTGCACTAATGGATTCCTACTCAAAAAATCAGCAATAACGTTATCTCTGCCTGAACAATGTACAATATCGAAGTCATACGCCCGGATACACAGCGACCACCTAGCTAATCTTCCATTCATGTCCTTTCTACCTCGTAGCCAGCACAATGCCTTATGATCAGTGATAACCTGGAACTTCAGACCCCAAAGAAAATGTCTAAAATAATTTAACGCCCAGACTAATGCAAGACACTCTTTCTCCGTTGTAGAATATTTCTTCTCTCCATCACTCAACTTCCTGGATGCGTATGCTATAGGGAACAACACCTTGTCACCTTGCATGAGACAGCAGCCAAGGGCTTCCCCACTTGCGTCCACATGCAACCTAGTTGTTAATTTTTTATTACTAGAATAAAAATGCAATATCGGGGGTGATTCCATAATATTTATTATCTTCTGGAAGGCTTCTTCTTCTTTTCTTCCCCATATAAACTTAGCGTTTTTTTTTAATAATCTTGTGAGAGGTAATACTATCTCAGCAAAATTACTAATGAACTTTCTATAGTAAGAAAACAAACCCAATACAGACTTAACCTGTTTTGCATTGGTTGGAGTCTTTAATGTTTTTAATGATTGCAATTTTTTTTTATCAGGCTTAACTCCTTCACCGGAAATCTCATGCCCCAACACTGAAATTTTCTTATAACCGAAGCTGCACTTATTCGGTTTTAGCGTAAGGTTTGCTTTCTTTAATCTACACATGACTTCTTCTAACGATTCCATAAACTCCGTGAAATTATTACCCCACACTAATATATTATCTACGTAACAAATGGCCTTTTTATATTTGATACCAGCTAAGACCTTATCCATTATCCTTTGGAAAACAGCTTGACTCGTCTTGAGCCCAAAAGGTAAAACATAAAACTCATATAGACCGGAAGCAGTAATAAACGCAGTTTTATGCTTATCCTTTTCGCTTAAACGATGCTGCCAGTAGCCTGAATTTAAATCTAAATCCGCAAAGTATCGCGCCCCTGACAAATAAATCATTAAATCTTCTATGATTGGTAATGGGTAACTATCGGTAATTACTTTTTTATTATATTCCGATAATCAACACAGAATCTCCAGGACTGATCTGGCTTCTGTACTAATCTTATCTTATCTTGTGGAGGGGCCGAGAAATAACTCGGACACTTCGACCCATGGGATCTATTGTGTTCCCCTAGATAACTTACTCCTCGCCGATCTCGTTGAAAACACTTTTCATGAGTTTTACAACGAGACTAGGAGATATGAGCCTATAGTCTTCTGGTTTTGGATATCCAACCCCTAGGAGACTCATTCGCTTACCAGCCAGTGCATCACATGTGCACAGAAGGTGCTCCATGCGTTCCGTATGTTCCCCACACAACCTGCACATGGGTGTCGCGGTTAGACCCATTTTCATGAGCATGTCGTTGGTTCCAAAGTGCCCAGTAAAGGCCCCAAGCAGGTAACGGATTTGCCCCCTGCTCATATTCCAAATGCATTCCCGGGCTTTGAACGTAGAGCCTAGGAATTTCTTGGAGTGTTGTAGACCGGTATTAGACAGCCAATGTTTTCGTTGTTTTTGATCTGCAAACTCCCTAAATGTGGCTTTGACGAGACACGTCGAAATGCCTACACATGGTTCTGGACCCACAAAATCATTTGCTGAGCCCTCTCTTGCCAGTTCATCTGCCACTTCGTTACCATGGATTCCTTTGTGCCCAGGGACCCACATCAGTCTTACCCTGTTATGCTTCCCAAGCCTGTTTAGGGCCTGGATAGCGTCCAGAATAAGTCTGGAGTCCACTTTGTAGGATGCCATGGCTTTGATTGCAGCCTGACTGTCACTAAGAATATATATGGATTTGCCTCTGGTTCCTCTATCTATATTCTCTTGAGCACAGGTTATTATGGCATATGTTTCTGCTTGGAATACAGTTGCCATCTTCCCTAAGCTTCTGCTACATTTGTAACCTTTTGCGTATATTCCCGCTCCTGTACCTGATTCCATTTTGGATCCATCAGTGTACCATACCAGACTATCTTGTTCTGGTGGATCGATTCCCTTCGTCCAGTCCTCTATTGTAGGGATTTGGACCTTGAAAGACCTTTCAAACACAAACATAGTTTGCATTTTATCGGATATCATGCTTGTTACCCGATCCAGGTCTTCATTCCCATCGAACTTTGTATGGTTAGTCTTTGGCTTAGAGGCATCCCAAAGTCCAGCAACAGCAAGACGATGTAATGTCTTCCTTGCCTCGAATTCAACCATCATATGCAGAGGAGGGATATTAAGGTATCTCTCAATCGCTGCCGTAGGTGTTGTCCTGAAAGCACCCGTGATGCCGAGACACACTGTTCTTTGTAACCTGGTGAGTGGCGCTTTGCACGAGGCAAGCTTTGTTCTTGGCCACCACACTATGCTGCCGTATGTGATAATAGGTATTATCATTGTCCGGTACAGCCATCGTATCACTTTGGGCTTTAGCCCCCAAGTTTTACCGTAGGTGGAGCGACACATGCCGAACACTCGTAGGGCCTTTGTCGTAATATTTTCCACATGAGTTTTCCACCTGAGTTCTTTATCAAGCGTTACACCCAGATATTTAACTTCGGTGGACCAGGGCAGCTTTATTCCATTGAGGGAGGGCTCTCCTAGGTTTCCTAGTTGTCTTTTCCTCGTGAATGGAATAATGACTGCTTTGCCTGGGTTGATAGAGAGGTGGTTCTTAGTACACCATTCTTCTGTCATCCTCAATGCCTGTTGTAATAATCCAGAGACTATGTTCGGGAATTTACCATTAACCATTATAGCTATGTCATCTGCATAGCCTACTGTGTAGAATGGTCCGGTATTGAGTTTGGTAAGTAGCGAATCTACTACCAAGCACCACAGTAACGGTGACAGCACTCCGCCTTGCGGACAACCTCTTGTTGTTTTTGCACTAAGTCTGTCTCCCATCAGTTCCGATCTGACTATCCTGCTTCTCAGCATATTGTCAATCCAGTTGCACGTGGTATCATTGATGCCATGTTCCTTTGCAGCTATGCGTATGGACTCAAATGTTGCCTTGTCGAAGGCTCCCTCTATGTCGAGGAAAGCCCCAACACATATCTCCTGTCCCTCAAGCGCAGCCTCGGCTCGACTCGCAACATAGTGTAATGCCGTTTCCGTAGATTTGCCAGGGCTGTAGGCGCACTGTAGTTGATGTAGAGGGAATACTTTAAGTGGTCCCTCTCTTAGGTACCTGTCTACCAGTTTCTCCAGAGCTTTTAGGAGAAAGGATGATAGACTGATGGGCCTGTAAGCTTTAGCTTCCTCATAAGTCGGTCTACCCACCTTCGGTATAAAGGTGACTTTGACCTCCCTCCATGCTTTGGGTACGTACCCAAAGGCTATGCAGGCTCTGTAGAGCTTGCTCAAATGGGGTATCAAAACAGATGCCCCTTCTTGCAATAGTATTGGGTAGATGCCATCCGGACCAGGTGATTTGAGAGGCTGGAAGCCCGCTATGGCAAGCTTTAGTTTATTTTCATCTACCACTTTCTTTGCCGTGAGCCAGTTATTTTTGGACGTGTGCCTTGTGAGCTCGTCCCTTGTGACTGGTTCCTCTTCATCGCTGTCGCGCAGTATACATTCCGGGAAGTGAGTCCTAAACATCACACCCAGAGTGTCCTGTCCAGTTTCCGTGAGATGCCCATTCTCATCCTTTATAGATGATAGTGGGTTTGTCTTAGTCATGGACATTGCTTTGCACACCCTCATTCCATTTGGCAGAGTTTCAATGGAGGTGCAATGCTGCCGCCAATTAGTTCTTTTGGCCTTGCGTACCGCCGTGTTGTACCTTGTCAGCATGCTATGATAGCCTGAGAAATCCTTCTTGGCTTTTGCATCATTAAAGGCCTGTCGTGTTTCCTGACGTATTTTAACTAGTTCAGGAGTCCACCATGGTACCTTTTTACAAAAGGCCTTTTTCTCTGGGCAATTATCTTCCCATGCACCGATGGTGCCCATCTTGATTCTGTCCGCTTCAAATTCTATATCTAGTATGGAATTAAGCTTACCTTTAGGGCTCCCTAGATTTATTTTTAGGTCCCTCCTGTACGAGTCCCAATTTGTATGCCTTGGGTTTCTCCTTCGTCTAGTTTCGGCTACTCCCGCCGTCCTAAACCTAAAGCATATATAATTATGGTCAGACAGAGAGATTTCGTCCGATACATGCCAGTTTTCAATATGACCGCTGGCCCTGTTTGAAGCCAGTGTCAGGTCAATAACTTCAGTTCTCGCCGAGGTCCTGAAAGTAGGTTTATTGCCTGCATTAAGGATTTGTAAAGAAGAGCTTACCACAAAGTCCAACAAATCCTCCCCTCGTTTGTTGACATCTGAACTGCCCCAAACGACGTGGTGTGCATTCGCATCGCAGCCAAGTATCAGGTCGAGGTTTTCTTGGTTGCCGTATTCAACCAGCCTTCTGATTAGTGGTGTTACTGGTTCCTTTTGTTCATATGAGAGATAGGCAGAGGCAAGGATAATTCTCCTTTTCTCTGTTCCCGTCCCCACTTGGATCAAAGCTGTTGTGAGATCCCTGTAACAGAAAGTACGTAAGGGCATTGCCTCTATACCGCCCCTGATATAGATGCAAGTCCTCGCGTCATTAGTTGGACAGTCATAGAATACCATACCTCCTGTCCCACCTAAGCCTTTTATAGTCCCCTTATACAGATAAGGTTCCTGTATCAAGGCAACGTCATATGTGTTAAGCTTCAGTTGCCGAGCCAGAAGGGCAGTAGCGGCTCTGCAATGATGCAAATTTATTTGTACACACCTTAGTCCCTCCATCTTGGATGATTTTGATGGGCCTGTGTTGATATGGGAGGGCCTTAGTTTTGAGGCCCCTCCTCCATCGCCTGGCTCTCCTCGAGAGCAGTCGGCGACTCAATCCCCAGGGTGTCGAATTCCCCGAGGATGTCATCCTCGTGGTCTGCCTCTGACGCCCCGGTCTGAACCTCTGTCTCCTGCGCTGCGTCGTGAGCAGAGATTTCGTCGATGGCCCCATCGCAAAGCGGTGGTCCATCCTCGGAGGGCTCCGCTTCTGCTTCCACAGTGGGCGCCTCTCCCTTGTCTTCTTCCAGGAGCTTGAACGAGTATCGTTCAATACCTCCTGGAAGAGAGTAGCCCGCGGCCTTGATGACCCCAGCGGACACCCCGTCCATGAGGACGATACGACGGATGCCGGTCTGCTCAGTGAGAGTATTCACGACCTTCCAGTCGTCCGTCCTCAAGGCAGGGTTAAGTCGCTGGAGCAGTCGAATGGCCCGGGCAGAGTCTTGCAACGCCAAGTTGCGACTCTTCCATGCCATTTTGACTGGCTTTGGAAGGTCCTTGGCGTCGACGACCTTGAGTTTCAGGGAGCCAAGTTCCACATTGTGGATGGCACCCCGAAACCAGCAAGCTGCATCAGAGTCGTCGCAGGATACATGTACTGCACCTGCAACGACTCCGGGAGCAACCGTGAGAACAGGCAGAGGATCCGGCGCATCCTCCAGTTTCCCAATAATAAGCTCCTGGATTGGCGCCAAGTCCTCCGCCTTCAAGTACTCCTCTGGGTACTTGACTGTGACGACAGCGAGTTTCACAGCCGCCACCGCATCCCTAAAGGATCCGGTTGAGGATGAATGCCCTTGGGTCTTCATTCTCTTGGCCACCGTGTCCCCGCTGTCCCCGCTGAGAACAGCACGCGGTCTCTTTGATGGGCCCTCCGTAGGAGTCCCCTCAAGAGCCGCCTGCTGTCTCAGCTTTTGACGCTTTTTCCGCTGCGCCCCAGATCGTCCAACCGGAAGCCAGCCTGAATCATGCCGGCCCCCAGGAGACGACGAGGTGCTGCCTTTGCCGGTCGCGTCCGGGGCTGCAAGGTCCGAGATCATTTGACCTCTAACGCAACGCTCCCGTGTCGCGCCAGCTTTGGCAGTACCCTTATGCCCGGTGGGCTGGTTTGCAGTTCCGCCCTTCGGTGGTCCCACAGCAGTGCCGACCCTCGACAGTGCCGCAGCAGTACCGTCAATTGACAGTCCCACCACAGCCCCATCTCGAGACGATCCCACTGCAGTCTCGCCTCTGGACGTTCCTGCTAGGGAAGATGCAGTCCCGGCTTGCGCCGGTCCCGCCGTCTGGTGTGCAGTCCCAGCTTTTGCCGGTCCCGCCTTTTGGAGCGCAGTCCCAGCTTTCGCCGGTCCTTTCGCCTTGTGGTTTTTTTTGTTAAAATCCATTAAAATCCCGATAATATTTTCGTCCCTCAACTATCCCCACCCGCCATGGAGTGCTCAAGTGGCGATGCTACGGTAGCACCAGGGTTTAGTCGAGGGATATAGCCCCCCCCCATTAGTTGCTCACGAGACTGCACAGCACCAACCCACACCGCTACCACTAGCGATGCGAGCGAGCACTGCCGCCTGCAAGCCCCCAATGGGAGTGAACTCGCCTGGGGGCCGTCTGACCGGACCCCGCAGCCGATTGACCGTAGCTGGCTAAACTACGGCCTCCCGTGTGATGAGAAATCCGGGCCAAAGTGGAGTGTTGCCTCAGAGACGTTAAACCGCCTACGCTCGTCGGCTCAGCCACCAGGATCCCTTCATCCCCCCGTACGGGTCCCCGCGCACGGCACAAACACGCGGGAGGTCATTGCTATCCATCATTGTTCTCGTTCAATGGTGGACACCCAGGGGCATGACCTCGCCACCCCTGTGTTACGTCGCCCGGTGATTTCTGTTACGTCTATTTCATAGGGAATTAGACCAAAAACAGGGCGGCAACCACGAGAAGGAAAATCACCGCACTTGCCTTGAGGATCTACACGACCGTAGCGCTCTCCCTCAAGACCACGCCACCTTCTGTACTAATACTACCGGAGAAGCGTACGCACTCCTCGATTCACGAATAACACCATTCTTAAGCATCTCTTCTATTTGTGTATTTATTATGTCAAGCTGTTTAGGGGATACTCTATAAGGAGGATGATGGACAGGTATATCATCTACAGTTCTAATAGTAATTTCCTCTATACTACAGCTGCCTAGATCCGAAGCCGTAAAAGCAAAATTCTCACTATAAGATGAAAGAAGATTCTTAAGCGATTCCAATTTACAGAGACTCAAGTTTGGGTTTATATCAAGTTCCCTTTTTAAATTAGATTCTTTGGGTACAGTTGATATACCAGGCCCCTCAGAAAGTATTGCGAAAAAAAGTTTTTATATATGGGAGACTGGCCAGTTATAATGTTTTTCGAAAATATGATTATTTATAAGTAAAAATAAGTAAGTTCCAATTTCAAAATTTCCCTCCACATTTTTTGCGAGTTAATTCAAAGTATTGTGTCTCACTGAAATATGGATCTGCGCCGGGAACATTTTAGAGCTATGATTTTATACGATTTCAAGTGTCGCCTGAAACCGGATGAATCGTACGATAGACTTCAAATGGCATTCATGGATGAAGGCCCTTCCAAGGCAACCGTGTATCGTTGGTATAACGAATTCAAGCGCGGTCGACCAACTTTGGGGGATGACGAAAGAAGCGGTCGCCCTTTGACGGCTGTTACCGAAGAAAACGTGCTAGCAGTGAAAAATTTAATCCAAGACAATAGGCGAATTACATATCAGGAGATTCAACACATATTGAAGATTGGATCGGGAAGCGTTCACGAGATTCTACACAGCCATCTTCGCGTGAGGAGGATAGTATCACGCTGGGTGCCGCACAACCTCACCGATGCTCAGAAGCAGGCCCGGGTGGAATGGTGCCGTGATATGCTTAACAAATTTGAAGCAGGCTCGTCTCGGCGTGTTTACGACATCGTTACAGGTGATGAGTCCTGGATTTATCAATACGACCCAGAAACCAAGCGCCAGTCGACTGTTTGGGTGTTTCAAAATGAGCCAACGCCTACCAAAGTGAAGCGATCTAGAAGCGGGGGTAAGATTTTGATCGCTAGCTTTTTTAATTTGACTGGCCACTTGGTATCAATTCCCTTACGGGATCAAAGAAGCATGAATGCCGAATGGTATACTACCAAATGTTTGCCAGAAGTTTTCTCTGTTATAAGCAACAAGCGACCAAACACAGGGCTCCGCGGGCTACTGCTCCACCACGACAATGCACCTGCGCACACCGCACTCAAAACGAGGGACTTCCTGGACAGCACGCCAGTCAAACTCCTGGGTCACCCTCCTTACAGCCCTGATCTAGCACCGTGTGACTTCTTTTTATTCCCAAAAATAAAAAATCAGCTCAAAGGGATACAATTTTCGTCGCCGGAAGATGCGCTGGCTGCGTTCGAGCAGGCTGTAAACGAGGTGTCTGCGGCGGACTGGAAAAAGTGTTTTGAAAACTGGTTTAGGCGCATGAATCTTTGTATAGAGGCTGGTGGAAAGTACTTTGAAAAGATTTAATAAAAATATATGTACGTATAGAACAATTTTTTTTAGTTTCGCAAAACTTTCTGAGTGTCCCACGTATAACTCGCATCATCACTATTCACTAATCTCGAAAAATACAAATAGTCATTCTTAGACACCGTATTTATACTTCTTTCTTCCATAGATTCACCATCGCCGTCCAAGACGTTATTAACTTTATTTGTTCCGTCTTGATAGCTCTTACACACCACTGGTTGTGAAATCGACGTAACGTTTTGTTCAGAGAATTTACAAAATTTAGCACAAAACTTGCCTTTAAAGAATACACATTTCTTACTAAAGTCAATGATAGCTTCATTATTATATAGAAAATCTTGGCCAAGTATTAGACTTTGGTTAATGTCTTTTATCACAACAAAGTCATTTGTTAAGACACACGAATCCACAATGAAGTTGATCCTCGTTTTTCCAATAACTTTTAGGTGTGCACCCGAAATGGATTTCACAAAATGTTTCGTCTCATCACCGGTATGTTTCAGACCTAGCAGCAGAACTAATTCTTCCGTAATGCAAGAGATAGAAGCACCCGTGTCAACTAATGCGTTATAAAAAAAAGAATTGATTAGCTAAACAAATATTAATAAATGGAGTTAGATCACCGTGTTTATTGACTTCGGTTGGGAGCTGCTCTTTCCTGGACACAGTGCGCAACTCCTCATCTATCTTTATTGTCTGTGTCCTGGTTCGTTTGGGTGATCGGTTGGTAGAGGGCTTCTAAATCTAGGGGCAACATGAGAGCGGTTATTTCTGTCCTCGAAGCGCTGCCTTGGGCGTAGATTGTATCTCGGTGTGTGAAAGGTTTCGCCGTCGCCCGCTCGATGCGGATTCACGCTAGATGTGGCCACACCTGGGCTTGGTGATCTCCGTGAGGCAGGGAACCCTTGACTAGATGACGGCGTTTCGAAACGCACGCGCGGAGGTTGCACCGGCAAATTTATGCGCTCATTTTGCACACCTTCTAATATTTCCCTCATTTGTACTATCGTGGCAAGAAGCTCTGCCCTGGAGCCGTACAGTTTCGTGCCTAACTTAAATTTATAATAATTTGTTACCCCTTTTAAGAAAATTCTAATGAATATTTGATCATCGGTTATGCCTGCTTGCTCAGCATAATCCGCCAGTCTATAGAAAAAGGCATTTACTTCCTCTTGTCTATCTTGCCGTGCGTTATAAAATTTCTCAATAAAATTTATCCTCGCTGGGAATTCTTTTTTTAAATTATTACAAATGTCCAAGAACGAGAGATCGTCCTTGTAAACGAACTTATAATAGGCAAGAGCTGGGCCGTCCAAGTATGCGCCCAAAATCAGCCCCAAGTCTTGCGCCTGCCATTTATTTATTTATATTATAGCAGCAATTTGACGGAATTGCATGAGGAAATCCTCAAAACTGGACTTTGTTCCTGTCCCTGTGAATAACGGTTGTGCCATCTTTTCTTAGTTATAAAATACCACTTATCTTTGATAATCCAGGTGCTAGGGTTCTCGCCAACGGTATCTTCGTTCTCCGTAAACTCATATACTCGTAGATGGGGCTTCGCACACTGTTTTCGCCGTGCACACGCGAATTTTTATAATTTTTATTTATTTTGGGATTTCGTACACTGTTTTCGCCGTGCACACGCGAATTTTTATAATTTTTATTTATTTTGGGATTTCGTACCCGGCGCCTCCACCAATATGTGAGGGGGTAGATAGGGTAAGCAGCAGTTAAACACGGAAATAACTTGATTTTTCATGTATTTAGCAAGAATATTACAATATGCCTGCCTCTGGGCGGCTTCAATCCAATTCTGACACATTCAAAATTAACAAAAAACTTCTACAGCTATTCTGTTCGAAATTCATACATCTTTCAAGTAATAAATATTGCCAGTCTTTTAATAGGCAAGTAGGTTGCCTTCTCAAATGGTCCTTACAGTACTGCGCACTTGGCCTTTCTGAAGAACATCACCTATAAGGTCTATATATGTCTGAAAAGCCTATTAGTAAATATATATATAAATATTTTTTTACATAACATATGCCTGTCATGATAGTTATATTTTATATAATAAATTTATGTTTTATTAAATTATTGACGATCTTTTATTGGGCTTATAGCTAAGTTATTCATTTTAACAAGGAAAAGACGATTGAAGCTTGACCTCGAGAACTTTAAAACGATAGCAAATATTTAATATTGTGTATTAAATATTTTCTATTATTTTAAAATTCTATAACCATTGATTTAAATAGTATACAATATTTTTATATAAAATAAATACCAATTGAATACCGATTGTAATACATTAAAATATTTCTTAAATAATTATTGATTAATTAATATTAAATCGATATTGATAGCTTTGATATTATTTCACACTGTGTTTAACATTATGTCGTTAATAACTTTAACGTAAAATCCTTAGGAACTTGTCTACCCGCACATTTTATTGACACTTCTACCTGATTCTGTGGTAGGAATATTATTGTTTTCAGACCAACAAATCTTCGCGCCATAAATGAACTCTTTCTTTTTCTATTACTATAGTCCCCCAGTTGAAATCTAAGTATTACCGAGCAAAACGTAAACGTTCCTTTTAACCGACTTCCGAAAACGGAGGAGGTTCTCAATTCGGATGTTTTTTTTTTTTTTTTTTTTTGTTTTTATGTAATCTCTCGCCATGAAGTGCGCAATGACGAATCTATCTACAAATCCACTTGCAAAACGTCTTGTTATTTTGAAACGAAACCAATTCATATATTATAAGTAATCACCTTCCACACCACCTGGACACTTCATTCTTTCTCAAATCTCTTTATTTGACGACTCATGGTTATTATCTAAAAAAATAAGAAAACTTATTATTACACACTTGAAATAAGTGATTTTGCTTACGTACTTGACAAGAGAAATCATGCACTTTATTATACACTTTAGTAATATAGGCGAGTGCGGTGCGTCTAGGTGCGCGTTCACCTTTATACACCAGGATAGCGGAAAGTCATCTTGTAATAGGGGTTAAAGTATGAAATTGCCGTTTTATTGTAATAGGTACTTCGAATTGACATAGAACCTTCATGGTTTGAGTTTTTTGAGTGAAACTTTTTTACATGGAACCTATGAAATGTGCAGCATTCGATTATCGACTTTCAGTTGTTTGTTTTATTCAGCTTAGACAAGAAAGATGGATACTTCGAAAATCCGAGTGATTTTTAATACGAGTTCCGACGCGGAACTAACGTGGCAGAAACAGCACGCAATAACAATGTTGCGTTTGGAGAGGGGACTGCTAATGAACGCACCGTGCGATTTTGTTTTAAACGCTTTCGTGAAGGAAACTTTGATTTGAAGAACGAACCACTAGAAAACCGCCCACACAGGTGAATAACAATGAATTGAAAGAGATGGTGGAAGCCGATCTGAGCCAAACTACCCAGGAATTAGCGGCATGGTTTAACGTTACCTTACCAACAATACTGACTCATTTGCGTCAAATCAATAAAATAAAACATATATGAAAAGTTAGCTGATCTCCGCGGCTTCGCTCCCGTCAAAATTATAGCCTATGTTAATCGGGAATAATGTAGCTTTCCATAGGTGAAAGAATTTTAAAATCGGTCCAGTAGTTTCGGAGCCTATTCGCTACAAACAAACAAACAAAAAAAATCCGTCCTATTTATAATATTGGTATAGATGGGCACCCATCTCCCTCAAGATTTTACTGATCTGCAGAAAGAACGCGTGTTGAACTTGTGTTGCCTTGTTGAATCGATATAGAATGAAGGAATATTGGATCGAATTGTGACATGCGATGAAAAATGCCTTTGTCGCCCGTGTTACTACCAATCTTACTACCAGTAGTAATACTGGTAATTTGATTCCCTTTCTTACTACTGCAGTAGTAAGTAGTTACAAGGGTAATTACGATTTCCCCTTGTTACTACCAATGATAATAATAAAGAATATGGCGAGATGATGCAAGAAGTCCTATATGATTCGATGCCACATACATAACTTTTGAGGGTGCTGGTGTTGTATAAAATTGGTGAGACTCTGCGCATCTTCCTGACGTCATGTATGGGGCAGTGAAGGACAGTCCTTCTCTATCAGGATGTCGACAGATTCAGGAAAACAGCGAACCTATAAGAATCGAGCGTGGAATATTTCAGGGCGACAGTCTGAGTCCTCTGTGGTTTCGCTTAGCCCTGAATCCTCTTGAGTACACTGCTGGATGGTTCGGGCCTGGGCTATCGGTTGAGAAGAGGGTCAGGTCATATCACACCTCCTTTACATGGATGACCTGAAGTTCTTTGCCCCCAACTACTTGCAACTGATGAAGCTTCTAAAGGTAACAGAAAACTTCAGTGACGCCATCAGGACGGAATTTGGTGTGGACAAATGTGCAGTCATGCATGTAAAGCGAGGGGAGATTATGGTATCCCTTTCCTCAACCGAAACTTACAAGTATTTGGGTATGTCGGAAGCACTAGGCATCAATGTTACTGACGTCAAACAGTCGTCGCTTCTTTGGTCGCTTGAAAAAAGTACTAAATATTATTTTATCACGCGTGAACAAGGTGCGCGCCTTCAACGGCTGGGTCATGCCGGTCTTGATGTTCTCTCTCAGACAGAACTTGACGCCCTGGAAAGGAAAGTCCGCACATTGATTACAGCAAAAAAAAAAACGATTTACTGAACCTTACCTATAGCTCAATATCTTTTTCGCCAAATTTAACAGTAGTCCTGCACCAACCGGTAATTGGTGAGAGTCAAAATGGCGGGTGTACCATAGCGAATTAAATTATACCAATTACCAAAGAAATGTACCTAAAAAATACCTCAAGTAAAAAAAACACACTTAATCAGTTGGACAGTTCCTGAGAAATTACGGGGATATTCATCGGATGGTGTCACATATATAGACATATCTAACAAGACCCCTGCGAGTTGGCTTCGGCCCCTAGCACGCCTTTTAAAGATCTGGGATGATAATTTCGGTACACTGGGGGTACCGAAATTGTTAAACAAATATAAAATAGTATTAATAATTGTAGTTTTTGTGGCGAATAAACACTTTTCTTTCTTTTTTCTTTCATTGGTAGTAACAAGGGGAAATCGTAATTACCCTTATAACAACTTACTACTGTAGTAGTAAGAAAGGGAATCAAATTACCAGTATTACTACTGGTAGTAAGATTGGTAGTAACACGGGCGACAAAGGGAAAAATGGATTCTTTATGATAACCGTAAGTGAAAAATGCAATGGCAGACACCAGGTCAAACGCCGAAACAGTGTCCTAAAGCAAAGCTTACCAATAAAAAGAGAATGGTAACTGTTTGGTGGTCCCAGCATGGTGTTATTCACTATAGCTTTCTCCGATCTGGTCAAGCAATAACGGCAGATGTGTTCTGTGCCGAACTCCGAACAATGATAGCAAAACTAGCAGTGAAACAACCCCGACTCATGAATCGATCTTTACGATTATTGCTCCATGATAACGCGAGACCTCATACAGCACGAGAAACCGATTTAACTCTACAGGAACTGCAATTAGAAACCGACAAGAAGTCCGAAGAGATCGATAACCACTCGAATAGACCGATCCCTCAGGAAGTCTGCAATCCAATCACACAGAGCACCGGGCAAACTGAATGAAGGAAGCTTACCAATGACGTTTTCGTGCCAGACCCTATCGAAAACCTTCGAGATGTCGAGGGAGACGGCAAGCGCTTCCCCGTGTCTCTCGATGGCCTCACTCCATATGTGAATGGCATAGAAGATAAGGAAAAAGATACGCTAGAAGATCCCCAGTAGACCGATTACTGTTATCTGCACAAGTACCAGCTTGATGCACTAGAGTCGATCGAAAAAGGGGCCAAAAGGCTCATTGGTAATGGGGCACTGGTTGATTCAAAGCTCCAGAGCCTTGAACATCGTCGTCAAGTCGCCAGCTTGTCGATTTTTGATCGGTTGCATTTCGGGGAGTGTGCGACGGAATTGTATGATCTAATTCCGCCTAGCCCGTTTCATCATCGGACTACCAGACGTCCGGCCTTGCGCCATCGGTACATGGTGAACTGCCCACCCATGCGCACTAAACGTTTTGGAAATACTTTCATTATGCGAACAGCTAAGGAGTGGAATTCTCTGCCGGAGTCTGAGTTTCCCTATAGCTACAACCTCGGGTTATTTTTTAAGTCAAGAGTGAATAGGTTTCTTCTAGGCAAACGTGTTACACAGTCGACCACATCATCGCTTACCATCAGGTGAGATAGTGGTCAAGCGCGTAAATATCCAATACCGGGCAAAAGTACAAGGACATGTTTGTGTGTACTATGTAAACATCGACTAATAATGACACTTTCTTTCTCCAATAAAAACCTTGGCATTGGTCAGACAGCTCTCCCAATATACTAATTATAATATTATTACGAACCGATTTTGATCTAAGATAAAATTTAGCTGTCAGAAACAGTCTTCGAATAAATAACAGTTGGCGGCTCCCCTTCCATCACATGGATAGGCGTACTTCTAATAAATCCTCCTATGGTCCTCATTGCTTGATTTTGCACTCTGAGAGATGACTGTTTCCAAAAAGGAGCCATAATCTATCCTACTTCTATTTATGGCTATGTACAGCTTTCTAAGATGCAAGGGATGAACGCGCCATTTGGTACCCGCTAATACTCAAAAAACATTTCAATAACGATAAACTTTTTTCCTTACCTCATTTATATTATGTTTAAGGAACTGTCCAACCACATTCCAAGGTACTTGACACAATTTAGTTGTTCAATGGAATTATTATTCACAATGAGTTGGGTATTATTTCTTGTTCTCCCCCTACTAAAAATACACAACTTTGTTTTCCTATGGGAAACATTTAGACCTAAATCAGTCTTCATGCTTTGAAAAATATGTAATGCGTTTTGTACATGCGACGCAGAATCGAATAAACTCTTCTGTATGTCATATAAAATGAAGTCATCGGCATATTGCGAAATGTAAACATTGGTTATGCTTCTACAAACATTAACAGTGGCCGCAATAAATAGTAAAGGGGACAGAGGGTATCCTTGAGCTATACCCATACCAGTTATTCGACATATTACACTGTTGTCCCGTAAGTCAACGAATAGGTCTTTGTGAAGATACTGCCAAATACTTAAATAAAATTAAATAAAGTTAATTTAGAATCCTTGAGATATAATTTCTAATACTTGCAGGTGGAAAGTTTTCTGTAAACAATAAGTCATGGTCACCCTATCGGAACATTCAAAACGTATTGAAGGTTTTAAAATTATGAAAAAAAAATACTTTTTTGCCTATTATCGGTAATTCTACATATTAATAGGTGTTGTTTACAAAAAAAGATCTCGCTAATACATTCTTTCTTCGATAGATAACCACAACTTTTTTCTACGCGATATCGTACTACAGCTCCTGAAATATAAACCTAGGATTTATTTGTGTATTTTTACATGTTTTGACAAATTCAAATCTAGGTTTGACAAAAAACTTCAGACGTCGCAGATGCTTTTTCAGCGAGATATCGGCGATAACGTGTTTTTCACCGTTTCAATGGCTCGGCCATAGAGTTTTAGTGTTACAGCTCCTAAAATATAAACCTAGGCTTTTTTGTGTATTTTTTCATATTTTGACAAATTCAAATCTAGGTATTACAAAAAACTTCAGACCTCTGCGATGCTTTTTCAGCGAGATATTGGCAATAATGTGTTTTTCACCGTTTCAATGATGCCGATGGCCATGGAGTTTTAGGGTTAAAGCTCCTAAAATATAAACCTAGGATTTTTTTCTATATTTTTTTTTATATATAAATTCATTCTGTTATGTACCTAAATTTCAGGTCTCCGCAACGCTTAGTTTTAAAGATCTCCGTGGCCGCGCAGTTCGCCGCGTTTCAATGTCGCGGCCACGTTCAAACCCTTAAAACTTTTTAACCATAACTTTGACAAATTTATGGTTTTGGGAATCATCTTTTACAAATTTTTACATAATCTTGGCATAATTTTTTTTTTTAAAAAAACACTGTGGCCGCGCCGTCGAAACGCACACGCTAAGGCAACACACTTCTATGTCACTACGCACATTCGCTCCCTCAACAGATTGGTCGTACTCGAGCTCGCTGCTAGCCATTAGTGATTAGCATTATTTTTGAAGATTCATACTCACGAACGAACGGAGCGAGTCAAACAGCTTTTTGTTATCACACAGGGTGTGCCTGTCCAACAACGACTGACAACGACTAGCGGTCTAGCGCCCGTGCGCAACTGCTCTTTCATGTCATTACTACAAATTTTATAGATCGTGTTCTAGTCTCGGTTTTCAAGATTTATGTTTAATTCTTTTTTAATTTTTTCCTTTACTATTTCGATGAGGGTAGTAGATGAGTTTTCGCTTGGGTTTATTCCATATAAAATTATATTATTTACTCTTCTCTGTTTTTCAAGATAGCATATTTTTTCCTTCAGTGCATGATTTTCTGACTTCAGATAAGTAGTTTCAGAGAAATGCGTGGACAAACATACAAACATCATCATCATCATCACTATGGGCGCACGGTTGGCGCTGTGGTTGAGCGATTGACTGCTGCGCTGCGTGTCGCGGGTTCGATTCCCGCACGGAACAAATATTTGTATGACCTACAGATAGTTGTTCCGGCTCTGGGTGTTTGTGTATGTGAGTTTATATGTTTGTAAACGTACCCACGATACAGGAAGAAATTCCGAATTTCTCCCCCTACTAAAAAAAAAAAAGACATATCAGCCGAAATTCGTTCACTGCTGGACATAGGCCTCCCCCAGGCGTCACCACATTGACCGATTATGTGCGTCTCGCATCAACATACATACAAATACAAACATACAAATATTCAAACATACAAACATTTATGAAATTTGCCACACGTGTTTAGAAGCCCACATATAGTGAATATTGTGCAGTTCTAACAATATTGCATACATACCTGCGTGTCGAATTGATTACCTCCTTTTTTTTGAAGTGGGTAACTTGGCCTATATTTGGCGCCAATTTAAGCCGGGACGATCTCGTCTCAAGCTACAGCTGAGGGACCGAGAATAAGGAAGTTGGCTTCCTGGTAGCGGTTCTAGAAACTTGAGTTTCATTCATAAGGGATTTAGGCAGGTACTTAATTCTACTATAAGACTTGATCGGTACTAAGAAGTACCTATTTCGCCTATTTAAAACATTTTTCTCTGTTGCGTGACATGGCAGTCAGGACACCCACAACTAGGTACTCTAAATAATTTATTACAACTCCCCACAATGAGTTATATTCCAAGGCGATTGTAAATTTTCTCGAGCTTATTCGAGAGCAGGGCTTAATGTGTACCGGTAAATACTTAAGTAAGTAAGCACGTAAGCATCACATAAGTATTTGATTTGCGAAACAACGGGAACCGCTCGGGTCCCGCGTATGACGGAATAATAATTATTTGCCTCAGAAACAGGCCTATTTGCTTAAGACCCGAGCGAACCTCATGTTCATATATTTTGCCGTGTAATGTCTTCATTATAAATAATAAATTAGAAATTATAACATCTGTTTTGCATACCACATTTCCTGGTATTTAAAGTAATATTGTTACCTCCCTTGTGCTGCTTATCGATCTCACCGACCAAAATGTTTGCTGCTCTGAAACCAAGGCCTACGTCGGGCCTACTAGATAGGCTGCGGATATACTTAATGCAGGTCCTATTATTGCAAAAACTTAAATCTTATAGTTTAAACATAGGCAAACAGCGGGCAGTCGCGCACAAGTGCCCACACGCCCACAGCGGTCATTAAATTAAAACGATAAAGATGAATATAACTCACAGAACTCATATCATAATTCTTAACAAAGTCGCTGGCTTGTAATTCGTCTGCAGCGTCCCGTTCCACGTGATATATCGCCCGAGATTCCGCGACGGAATAATTTTTCCTCGCCTTTTCAAATTCACCCCACGCCGTTGTGTTCACACATGACAAATTGCATTCACTTATATACCTACACACTTTGCGACACACAAATTATCCTTATTGACTCACTGACACACACATTTTTGCGAGTTTGTCTACATAATATATCATGGGTATTTTAATGTCGGCGTTTTTGTGATTATTTTTTTGGATTATTTTTGTAAGGTAGATATTTATTATGAATACCAAGGGGCCAGCTTTATAATTTGCTGTTATAATCAAAATATTTTATTTCAACTAAACCATTTGAAGGTACTTTTGAATGGTCAAACAAAAGTTGAAGCTATTTGCACATTCTGGCAACTGCAGCGTTCGGGAAGCGCAGTATCTTCTCGTCCAACTTACCACAGTGTCTCAAGACGAAAGTCTATGACCAGTGCGTGTTGCCAGTGATGACAAATGGCTCTGAGACGTGGTCGCTCACAATGGGCCTCCTCAGAAACCTTACAGTCACCCAAAGGGCAATGGACAGGGCTATGCTCGGAGTTTCCTTGCGTGATCGTATCAAAAATGTACAGATCTGCAAGAGAACCAGGGTTACGGACATAGCCCGAAGAATTTGCAAACTTAAGTGGCAGTGGGCAGGGCACATTGCTCGCAGAACAGATGGCCGATGGGGCAGAAATGTTTTGGAGTGGCGACCGCGAACCGGAAGACGTTGCGTTGGAAGGCCTCCCACCAGGTGGACCGATGACTTGGTTAAGGTTGCGGGGATCTGTTGGATGCGGGACGCACGGGACCGGTCAATGTGGTGACACTTGGGGGCGGCCGGACGTCTTTCGTTTGATATGATGACGGGAGATTTTTTAAATTTTACTTATTACTAAAATGATTTAAATTCTTATTCACGTACATGTTTTCAGGTTCCATCATGATGATAATGTCCTTAACAGTCCTCTTAGAGGATCGCGTCAGCGAAGATTGTATATTGCTCTGCAATGATAGCTCGTTTGAGCAGAATAAAAATTTACTCGATGTCTGCAGCCCTTCTCCATAGTAAGATACCGTAAAACAACTATGAAAGATACTAACATAGACCAGCTTCAGGGTATCTGCATCAGTAAATTGACGAATTTTTCCAACATTTTAAGCTGCCGAACTTAGCCGCCCTGCAAGTGATAGAGCCTGACAAACGAAAGTAGAGACTGAAAAAGCGCGGCAAATTTAAAAATCTCGGCATAGCAACCCCAAAACTAGTATATAATACTTGGAATAACCTAATTTGATACTTTAGAATTAATAATAAATAATGACTGACAGACTCTATTAAATGAGGACCCCATTGTAACCTTGAGTCTAGCGTGATCCCCAGGCAAACCGTTTATAAGTTTACCAAGCCAAATATTATGTTGAATATGTACCAGCTACCTGTAACAATACAGGAAAATATTATTATGTTTCAAATATTAAAAAGTAGGCAGGTATCTAGCATGAATAAACACTGATGTGTGACTGTCCTAATAAAATCGCTCAAATAGGTACCATTTTATTTTTTTTAATCTTTTTCCCACACTATAAACTCACATACACAACACCCAGAGCCGGAACAACTATCTGTAAGTCATACAAATATTTGTTCCGCAATCGCTCAACCACTGCGCCATCCATGCGCCCAATTGGCTTTGTTTTTTTTGAATACAATAATAGATGTTTAAAAAAAAACAAAATAAAGCCAAATTATTTAATTAATTAGGTACAACACTCCTACTTCGGCCTCACTCACTCTAGCATCAATAGTCACTTATCTCCTACCACGTCACCTTAATTTCATACACAATAATTGAAGCCTCTAATTTGATATACCTACTTAGTACATATTAAATAAATGAATAATTTATAACAGAATGGTGCACGTACCTAGCACCTAGACCTATTTATTATTTATTTAGGTACACAAAGCTCTCTCATTGAATTCAGGACAATTTAAAATGGGTGACTAATTTCCCCGGCTGCCAGCTGGGGAGCTGGCAGCCAGGGAAATTAAAGGGAGCGGGGGCTCCCTTTTGCAGGAGAATGGGGAATAAGCGGGATATACAAAAAGTGGACAAACACGGTATGTCCATTAGTGATCACTGAAGTGATTCTTTTTCTTGAAAACAACGGCTCCCTGAACTTTCTGTTTACTGCCTTTATCGATGTTTTTCGCTTTTGGTTAGGGTTAGATACTCAGATTTACGCTTAAGTAGGTAGGGACCGATAACTCAAATTAAACAATGTGTGCTTACGTGTGCGGGTGAGCAGTGGTGGTCCAGTGGTAACGGCGCCGACTTACGTATCTTAAACATGGTCGTGGGTTCGAACCTAGGAAGCCACTTTGTGTAAATTATTTCATTACCAATGTTCTAAAAACGGTTAAGGAAAACATAGTGATGAAACCGGCATGTCCTAGAATCAAAAATCGAAGACCTGTGACATCCACAAACCCGCATTGGGTCCGCGTGGAAGATTAAGGCCCATTCCCTCTCATAACACTCTCATGAGCTCTGTAAACTCTGTACCTCCTTGCCTCAGTCTTATAATTTAGTTCATATTTATAAAATTTTATGTATGGAAGTGAAGGTTGGGTATGGCAAAAAAGACATGAAAGTAGGATTAATGCAGTAGAAATCGCTCCATGCGAATTATGTGTGGTGTGATTTTAAATGATAGTTTGAGGAATGAGATAATAAGACAACATTGTGGTTTAAAAGAAGATGTAGTGACTAAAATTTAAAAGAGTATGGTTTGGCCATGTTGAGAGGATGAATGAAAGGCGACTAACGAAAGGTATTTACAAGGCAGACGTGAATGGAAACGCCGGGACGGGACGCCCAGAAAGACATACATAGACCTTATAGGTGATGTTCTTCAGAAAGGCCAGGTGCGCAGTACTCATAATCGGCGTGTGTATATGACTAGATGTATGAATGTGTGTGAAGCAAAAGATGTATGTAAGGATCGTAGCAGGTGACGTTCTGTAATTTCTGCCAACGCGAAATTGGTGGTTGAAATGGTTCTGTAATTTCTACTGTATGCGAAAGAGGCGTGGGTTTATGTATGAATGTATATTTATAAAATGATCTGTGACACTTACACTACATCACAACAAGGCAAACTGTCCTACTCTCAAATAAACTCTTCATTCTCACCAACTGATTCAATTTACCGCGCAAACCCGCAGGCAATCGTCAGTCCAATAAATCACGTTCCGTAATACTCCAGCCAAAATTATAGTAACGTAAATCATAAAAAGTGTCTGGAACGGTCATCAGGCGTAGATAGTGTGGGACAGGACAAGGCCGCATCAATCAAACTTAGCGTCGCAGGGAGGCGCGGGAGGCGCGGGCGGCGCGGCTGATACCGAGACCCGGCCGGGGAGATTTCGACTTTTAAAATGTTTGGGGTAGGTAGGGGTTATATCTTGCAGTTTACATTGAGTTGAATGTACCTACGATAATATTGAACTTTTCGCAGTTATACATTCAGTTGTTTTTCTTGTAACAGGAAACGTTAAACTAAGTACATGGTTCTTATCATAGTTTGATGTTCCAATTATATTTCCTGTCGCTTATTTCGGAAAAAGTACAAACATTGCTGATTTTAGAGTTCCATTCCAGCCTTTAACAAAAATCAATAAGATAAACTTTTACCTGTCGGTCGTCGTTTTAAATTATTTCAGAACAGGTTCCTTAGTCAAAATTGAGCATTTGCATGAGCAACAACTGCACTCCCATAGACAGGGTGTAACTGCTTCTGCCCATAGGTATTTTTTCCAAGGAAGTCATAGGAACTTAGGCAGTTCCCAAAAAAAATATCTTAATTTTCCAACAAACAATACAAAGTTGCCTGGGGAAAATTTGTTAAGAGTTACGGGGATACAAAGAACAATGGCGAGATTTTAGCTGACTTAAATTTGAGCGTCTGAAAGTGAGATATATACGAAAGACGTTCTATTAATTGTCTACATTTTTTTAATATATTATTGGGCTGGTTCAAAACGGATAAAAAAAATCATAATAAATTAAAAGTTATTTCACTTTTTTGTGAATTTCTTTAGCTTAGTGTTGCCATTATTTATTTTATCTGCTAAGTGACATTCTAGTTACTATATTAATTAATAATATAATTAATGTATTTATTGCAGTAAATTAGTTAACAATACAGTTTATGTCTAAGTATAGATGTTCCTCGCAGGTAGGTAAGAATATTGTAGTGCAGTAGAAATAAATGAATTAATTTTAATTAATGATTGGAAAAAATACTAGTATCCAAGTTTAAAAAATATAGCTTGGTTGTTGACGAGGACGACGACCTTTTGATAAATGTCAAAGTCGCTTAGTTTAAATAAATACTCTTTCCAAAGAGTATATTATACATTTCATGCTGAAAAAACTAGGTAAGGGAAATGCTAATGCGATATTCCCCTTTTAATTCCACGAAATTGATTAATATTACCTATTAAACACATTATTAAAAGTTACCCAGACATAACCTACAAAAGTTTATGACTGAATATCTATTATTCTCGACATTCTCGAACAAAAATTCTTGCACAAACTAATTCAGAACATCACCCTGAGTTAAACCAGATATTTTTCATTTAAAGACGTAGGAATTTAATCTCAGCTAAAAAAATGTATGGGCACCTGCCATTGTTCTTTATTCTTTATTTCTTTTTGAGAATTAGCTTTTCCGTTATATTATACTATCTGTGTCTGTGCCCGGATCCCGTCAACTAGCCTGGCCTACTCTACCAGTCTACCCTACTTCCCTGCCTACCCTACTAACCAGTTCCCTAATTCCCTTTCATCTTACACTACCTATCTACCAATTTTATTCTAGCGTCATTATTTCGCAGAGAATCTTAACACCGCCATTCAGAAAATGACGTCAAATGCACAATGCCATCTATCAATTATGGAGGTCAACTGGCAGAGTATTTGATTTGCGTGTGTTGTGATATTTTACTTCTTGAACACTTTAAATTCATCTACCTTTTGATAGTATGTATGTATCAGCGTTGCCAGAACGTAACTTTTGTTACATTTTACGTAACTTTTGACCGTCTCACGTAACCTTCATGTAACACGACTCAAAATGTATCTTTTACGTAACTTTTAGGACTTATTATTATTATTATTATATTCTTTATACTTACTAAAAATATTAAAATATTTGCCCGCAAACAAAAAATAATCGTGAAACGGGATGCACCTAAGAAAGCTTTTGTTCGTCGTGTTGTCGCATGTGTGCCCTTCACTCACTCACGTGTATTTCTAAATCTTCCATCCCGCTTACTCCGGCGAGCGAGTGAGCGTCGTGTTTTGTTTGCTAAAGTTTTATTATCTCCAAAGAAGAGTAAAATAAATAAATACGAAAGTTAATATCTGTGGATGTAATTTTATTAAATTTATTTCGTCAATATCGTGATTGGTTTGTTATCGACTTGTTTGTGCTAACAATACTTGGTTAGTAAATGATATATGTATTGTAGTTTTAATTTAATAATCACTTTTTTAGGGAATCAGTAAATCAACATCAAAGTCGTATTTGCAACTGAAATAAGTTTATTTTTGTATCAATTATCAACTAAATATCAAGATTATCAAGTCAAATAGCATAATATATGTGTGCCATGCACTGCACATAGCTTCAAGAAGTTCATTTAGCTATGTATTACGCATTGCTAGAGTGGGCTGAGTACCTACCGGCCGGCGTAACATAGATTTGATTATGTTTATCGATCTTTTCGCTAATACGACCAAGTAGGTACCTAGCTATATAGTTTTTCTCCTTGTAATTTGAATGTTCTATACTAAACGCAACGGATTTACCCGTGGTAGACGCGGGAGAGGGCCCGCCCGCGCGAAAATTCAAATAATGGGCGCGATCTGCTAACTACAAAGTAGAAAAAAAAAGTCAAATTATAGTATTTTATTATTTTTGTGTCGTTTTCCACTTATAAGGTAATGTAACTTTTCTCGTGAAAATGTAACTGTTTGATATGTCTCATGTAACATTTGACTATCTACCACTGGCAACACTGGTATGTATGTATAAAAGTTATCTACATTGGTTTAGTACATTTTACGTGACGCTTGCAGAACTAAACATGCAAACAGACAAACATTCCAAAAAATCTGGAAATGGGTTCTGTAGGTTATCCTACAACACCGGCTATTTTTTTAAATATATTTTGGATGTACAAAAACTATGATAAAGATACTTTCAACAATCAATGTGTCATTGATTGTACGAGTGTAACCTCATAAGATAATAGAGCATACAAGCACAGTGCACGGTTCCCCTACACCCAGCTATAAATTTCATTAGGTCGCGCAGCATTTATCGAATTTTTATCGCGTCAAAGAGTCGTCCGGGCCGGGGGCCGACAGACTGCTAGCTCTGCACCATGTTCGATCCTACTCACTTGCGATCACTCGGAGATATTCCTGTCGTGTACCGACCACGCAGCAACACGTCTGAACCCTTCACAACTCAAAGATCTTACGAAATTGCTGATTTGGGGCTAATATTTTTGTTCAGGCTATTTTAGGGTTCCGTACCCAAAGGGTAAAAACGGGACCCTATTATTAAGACTCCGTGGTCCGTCTGTCTGTCTGTCCGTCTGTCACCAGGCTGTATCTCATGAACCGTGATAGCTAGACAGTGAATTTTTTTTTTAATGTGTTTCTATTGCCGCTATAACAACAAATACTAAAAACAGAATAAAATAAATATTTAAGTGGGGCTCCCATACAACAAACGTGTTTTTTTTGACGTTTTGCTACAATTACGGAACCCTTCGTGCGCGCGTCCGACTCGCACTTGGTCGGCTTTTAGTATAGTCGAGCTCATCTATAGATTCGAAACGACCGACCTGAAAAAAATAGAATAAAATAAAGGATCCGATTCATTCCAATTATTGTTTTTACCAATTCATTTGTAATTATCATTTTTATTTCGTAGGTTACACAGCTCATGGACATCCTACTAGTGCTAAAACTCAGTTTCACTGCTACTCGCATAATATAAGGAGTTAGGTACCTCTGAGTTTTAGCTGAGCTGCTCCACATACATAGGACCATTTAAATCGATGCGAACGATTCCATACCAGCGATGCAGTCGTATTGGACCTCCGCCGAGACCCCACGGCTAATTAAGCCCAAAGTTGTAGCTTATATTACCGTGCTTATATCTTTTGCTGAGAGCCGTTACCTTCCCGCAGCATAAATGAAAAGGTAGGTTTACAAATAGATGGCGAATATACTGCAAACAATATCCGGTCCCGAATCAATTTAATCTCATCGGTAACAGTAAATTGTGAACTCCAGATGTACTTTGTTTACAACACTAATAAGAAGTTTTTGATATTCAAGCGGGCACCTCCGCGCCGCAGACATCGTAGCGACAAGCTTCATAAGTATTCATCTGCGGAGTTCAACCGGCGAACCCACGGGACATAAAAGTATCTCTTGAATAAACGTTTAACTTGGAGATTGGAGCTGTTATTCCGCTAGACTCAGCCCCGCTATGAATTTTTACAGCGCTAATGTTCAGCGAAGCAGCTTTATTGCACTACCAATGAAACACAAAATAGCATCTTAATATCGCAGGCGGGTTGGTCGCGCCCCGCGTCCGCGGCACACGATCAATTCCAGATATTAAAGCCGCTTCGAATAGTGAAAGTTTTATTTCCCGCGAGGTGGGGCCGACCTGTGAGGAATGTTTATAGTGCACAAGTAATAGAATATTTACCCCACGATGAATGTTACTTGTAAGTGAGTAGAGTTGTTCTTATTGTCGGTATTCTCGGGGCTCTCTCTAACGTCAGTCGGAGTGTTCGCGATGTTTTACATAATATCAGCGTAAAGTATTTACGTCGCAGCGTGGCTCGCGCTTCTATGAACTTCGTGGAATATGATAAGCGCATTACGTTCATATTCAAGAGTCGCAGTCGTGTTCAACACACACTTCACTTCACTTGAGTTCACCTGCACGTTATTGAACTGAAAACATTTATTTGTTACATTTTCCTTTACTTTTCACAATCGAATCACCTCGAACATTGTAGCAGCAAATGTATCAATTTACTTTAGTATCCCATATTTGCCAGTAAAAGAAACCTACTCAGTAGTTCCAGGATAGCGCTGATGTGCTTGAATTCTGTTCTAAATATATTTTATATTTTTTTATTTTATTACGACGGAGAAGAAGTAGAAGCGCTGATCTGATGTGGAAAGCTCTAGGCTAGGTACCTACAGGCACAGATAATATAATACTAGCATACTGATGCCTCATCCCATACAAAGAAATCGTGCACACGCGAAAAGCGTTTTTCGTCTGATTAAGATGATTAATTTTATAAGTACTTCGATCGCGTTCGGTTCCGTTCCACGGCTAGAGATCAGATGGTGTTAGCAGTGACTTGCAAGCAAAAGGATTTTCTCGGATCTTGACTATTTTTACCGTTTTCAAAAACAACGGAGGTAATCAATTCGGCACGTAGTAGGTATCTAATATTGTTGGCATTGCACAATATTCAAATATGTTACTCTATGTGGGCTTCTAAACACGTGTGCCAAATTCATAAGTGTATGTTTGTATGTATGTATGTTTGTCCACGCATTTGTCCCAAACTAAAACGGATCGTCATCATTCTTATACTTAGGGGATAGTGCAAGTTTCATCAAAACCGGTCCACATACAATACAACCGAACTCCTTAGCGACAAACAGCACGAATGTGTAAATTGGGAATGGATTATTATGTGTATTTTGTCAATCCTTAAGGTAGCTTACTGTAGCACTTGCTCATTTTTAGTGATGGTGTAGTAAAACTAAAAAGAGAGAACTAAAAAGTTTTACACATACAAATATACCGACTTCAAAAGCAAAACACTAAAAAGTGCAAAATAACTTTCGTTTTGGGAGTCGGTGTCGATAAACGATACTTAAAAAAAGAATTACCAAAGACACCGGCTGTGTGACGATTTGTTTTATAGAATGTTTTTGCACGTTCTTACAGTTTCACTGATTAGAATTTTCTCTATAAAACGGTATTTTTTACATTTATCGTCAAACGTCGAAAACAAAGAGGCGCAAGAAAAAAATATTGAGTATGTACAAATAACGCTCTTTCATATGATACTTACATACCTAGTTGCGTGGGGCAACTAGGTATGTTTTCAAATTATTAAGACGCGCTGTCAGCCCCAGATGAAAATAATTTTTCTTTTTTGAAAAAATGTTGGACAAACGTCATCTAAAACTATTCCAAATTTCAGGTTGTTAGTAGTTATTGAGACTGTGACAGACGGACAGACAGACATTGAGTCGCACCATAAGGGTTCCATTTTACCATTTTGGTACGGAACCCTAAAAAGAGTTTACCATTATTGCCACCAGGCGGCGTCTAACTGTTAAGTTTCAGTACGAATTGAAGTTTAAGTTAACACGATCGTAGCGTGCCTACTGTGACAGGCTTGAGTCACACAACTTTATCAAAGTTTTGGAGCAAAAACCGTGACTCCAGCCTATCACAGAGGCCGTGCTCGCCCGGCGGGAACGGTTTTATAAAATAATTAAAAAATAATTTCCAACTTCCCAGTTATATATCTACAGCGGTACTAAACCAAACCATGTAGCTAACTGCGTCGTTATCGTAAATACTCGCGGGAGTAAGGGCCTGTGGGCGCACACAGATGGCGCCGCGGCAGTGTGTGGCCCACCGCCCAGTGTAGGGCATTAACTGATCATTAGGTCGCACTAAATAATTGCCTCGGATGCTAAATGGATTATGATACTTTTCGATGTGTTATGTTTTCTTGTTTTAAACTAAGTTTTGCCCGCGATTGTGTCCGTGGCTTTAGGACGTTAAATAAGCTGTTGTGTTATTTGTAGATTCCAGGGCCACAATTTGTCCGCGGCAGGACCCTTACAGGGGGTTCTGTCCCTACGTGTTTTCGGATGCAGGGCGATTCCGGGAGCCCATGTCCGAGATATGTAAGAGGCAATGAACCCGGGTCCAGGCACGACGCGCCCGGTGCCAGGGGTACTGGTGTTCGCCTTTCGAGCTTACGGCTCCGGCCACTACACCAGGCACCACAGGCTCCGTAACTGCCCTCCGGATACGGAAGCGATTGAGGCGGAGCAATATGAGAAAGACAGAGCGTTGAGGACCACCCTCCGAGCCGAGATCAAGCGGGCCCGCGAGGAGTAGCTGGGGACTCTGAACAGGGATCCCGTGGGGATGCCCCTATAAAATGCTACGGGATAAAGTCCGCCCATGGGCTCCCCCGCTGACGCAGAGTCGCCGGCCGTAGGTCGTAGAGGGCGTGGTGAGCACTCTGTTCCCTTTGCGAGGGGAACATACTCCCCCGACTATGGCTCCACCTCCTGCGGTGCCCAATGCAGACCACACCGCCGACGACGACGACGATGCTTCGGAGTTGACCGAGGTAGAGCCGAGAGTGGCGCTACGCAGGCTGAATGCCAAAAATACCGCCCCAGGTCCCGACGGCTTACCTGGCAAAGCCTTGGGTCCTGGCCTTAGAGGCTCTCGGGCCTTGACTAAGGGGAACTCTTTAGCGCATGCTTGGAGAGGGCTCAGTACCCATTTCGTTGGAAGACGGGGCAACTGGTCCTCATTAGAAAGCCGGGGCGCCCTGCGGATTTTCCGTCCGTTTACCGGCCCATCGTGCTGCTCTATGAAGTGGGTAAGCTCTTTAAAAGAGTCATTGCAGACTGCCATTATGCGCGTGTGTCCCTCACGACGGGGGACGCAGAGGCCCGGAGTGGAGTCGTCTTGGCGGTGTCTTTAGACGTCGCCAATGCCTTGAACACCCTACCATGGAGCTGCATCAGGGAGGCACTCCGGTATTACCGAATGCCGCCCTACCTCTGTCACGTGGTCGAGGCCTATTTGATGGGCAGAGCCATCATCTACCTGGTCACCAGGGAGAGTTTAACCGGCGAGAGATGTCGTGCGGTGTCACACAGGGATTGGTTGTGAGGCCGCATCAAAATCAATCTAAACATAGTGTTATTTGCTGATGAAACTTCTCTGATTTTAAGATAAATAGACGTACGATTAACGTTGACGCCGTAAATAACTCAAATAGGTTCAAAATTGGTTCACAGCTAATAATTTAGTTAATAATGTATTGTACCTTATGGTGACGGACATAAAGATTTTCACCATCCCATATCTTCCCGTGGGTGTCGTAAGAGGCGACTAAGGGATGTGTCCCTTAGAACGCTGCTGCCCATTCTCTGGTGTGCCAGAGAATGGGCAGCAGCGTTCTCTGTGCACTTTAAGAAAACCTGCGGTCACCAAACCACCTGCAAAGCGTGGCGATAACGGCAAACCACCCCCAAATCAAAATGAAAAGCACCAAGGAAAAACGGCCCCGAGTGCCCGGCAGCCCGTTTACCCTCGGCTACGGTAGCGGTCGAGGTGATGGCATGGCAAGGGGTGCGAAGAATCCCCGGAGTGGACCCGGCTACCCCAATAAACACCGACGACTGGACCTGGGAACATATATAACACACGAACACTCCGGACTGACGAGAAGATAGCCGAACTAGACGACGAGGTAGAGACCATGTATGAGGATATCTCTAGAGCTATGCATGGTTTCACAACTCACTTTACCGTTGTCTTGGGGGAATTCAACACGAAACTGGGCAAACGAGTCGAGGATGAGATGTAAGTGGGGCAATTTGGAGTTGGACGTCGGAACCACCGAGATCACCTACTGGCCAGTTTTATGGAAAAGGAGGGCCTCTACATGATAAACTCCTTCTTCAGAAAGCGAGAGTACAGAAAGTGAACCTGGCAAAGCCCCGATGGTGCAACTACAATCGAGTTCGACTTCATCATGTCAAACAAGAAGCAAATGTTAAATGATGTGTCTGTGATCAATTTGGTAAAAACCGGTAGCGATCACCACATGGTACGAGGCACATTGAACATTATTGTTAAGCAAGACCGCGAGACCTTTCTGCTCGAACTCCAGAACCGTTTCGAGTGCCTAGGGAGTTCCGTGGACGATTACAGCGATGGGTTCGTGGAAGCTGTACATACGGTTGGGTCTAAGTTTTTCAAGACCCGCCGTACAGATAGGAACAAAAAGCTCTCTGATCTTACTCTCAAGCTCATGAAGGAGAGGCGTGAGATAATCCTGCAGTCTTCAGACGATGCGTTGAAATACCGGCAGCTAAATAGACGGATCTCAAAGTCCTTGAAAAACGACCGCCGCCGCTTTAATACCGAAAGTATTAAATACTCGATTGAGCGGAATAAGGGCTCCAAGGTCTTTGCGAGAGATCTGTCTATTGGACAGAGCCAGCTCACGAAACTGAAGACCGTTGATGGCAGGATCGTATCCGCCAAACCGGAGCTTCTGAGGGAGATCGAGATATTCTATGGGCAATTGTACACGTCAACCAGTAATACCCGTCGCGAATGTAGCGAATTACCCTAGAGCTAGATTGACCCGACACCATACCGAAGACATTCCGGACATTAAAGAGATATATATATTATATATTCAAGCATTCCATTCTGCCTGTATGAGATTAGGATAGCTCTGAAACAGCTTAAGAACAGCAATGCACCGGGTGACGACGGAATTAAGGCCGAACTCCTGAAGGCGGGTGGCAAACCAAACTTAAGGCCCTTCAGAAGCTGTTTGTTTCCGTCATACTCGAGGGGAAAACGCCACAGGCATGGTGCAGGGGTGTTCACCACACCCAGTAGTTGCATAAAAATTCGGACTAAGAAGAGGGTTTTCTGTTGTTACATGACCAATAAAACGGTTTCAGCGGCTTACAACGTCTAAAAACGGGCCCACATAGGACGATGGTAACAGAAGAAGGAGTTATAAAATCCAACTTAACAAGTGAAGTTAGAAAAATATTATTATCTATTTGAGTACCACCGCGGGTAGAGAGAGGCAAGCGTTTGTAATAAAGATTTATAACCAGCGTCACTTAATAATTTGAATACTGCAGTATTGCCGTTACGGAGATAGTCTTCGTTAAAATCTCCAAATACTTACAAACCGAAAACAATTATTTTAGTACGAGTATTTCCAAACAACCTACTCAACTAGATACCTAAAAGTAAAAGCAAATTATTCAATGATAGGAACAAACAACCAACGTAAATTAGCTGCAATAAATAATCTATATGAACGACGTCAATTGCGAAAGAAGCCGATACTAGCACGTGAAATGAAACACCTTATTTCCGTTGATTACTTGTCCTTTAATTAGGCAACACAATGCTTAAGTTGTAGACAAAGAGTGATAGGTACTGATTTACACTAGTTCTCAACTTGACCTCTCGCTAACACTGTTGACCAAAACTACCAAAGCGGCCATTATGCGTTCGCCGCGGCACTTCCCCGCCATCCCGTTCTTTTTTTCCGTTTACCCTCTAATATTTTTTAATAAAGTTGCAAATGGCGGTGAAGTGTCGTTCAGAATCACTACTTATTTATTTAATACATAATCAAATTACCGTTTTTTAATATCAAAATCACAGCACTTAATCAAATTAACGTTTTTTAATATCGAAATCACAACACTCGGTCATCCGACTGCGTGCTATCTCCGGAGCACGCGTAAATCACAACACAACACGTTAGTTGGTCCTTATTCCATGATACAAAAATAAACATACAGGAAAAGGGACAAAGAGAGAAGGAAAACGAACATACTAATAAATCCTAACAGACCCAATGTAACTCTCATTTATACTGTATCAATCGCTAGCATTAGCATAATTATTACCTTCACTACATATTAAAGATCACATATGTTACTCATTATTCGTATTACACATTATATATTACTCATATTACACATTATATATTACTTATATTACACATTATATGTTTTTCTTATTACACATTATATATTATTCATATTAAACATTATATAAACCATTCTGACTCATGTATTTACTTATTGTTATACATAATTTCGTGAAACAACAGCAATCTCAATAATAATTCTCACCTCCTTCCTCTATCCTTTTACAAAACCTATTCAGAACCCGAATCAGAGTCCGATGACTCGGACCCAGATGACCTGTTTACCTGCAGTGCTTGTATACCGATCCAGGGACGCATTCTATCAGATGCTATGACACTATCATATTTTCTTGTGTTTAACCCTGGTACATTAGCCACCCTATAACGATCGTTACCTAGACAACTAGTAACTCTAAACGAGCCGATGAACTTAGGTAACAGCTTTTTACTCTTTCCAGTGTTGGAAAAGCTGGTCTTCGTAAGCTTCACTAAGTCACCGACCGAGTACGAAACTGCTGGCACTCTCTTTGCGTCGTATGTTTCCTTCTGCCTTGCTTGACTATGTTCAATGTTGGCCGAAGCCTTTTTCCTAATTTCATCGACCCGCCTTCCCAATTCTTCTATAACAGACACAGATTCGTCTGCTCCGTCAGCAATTGGAGGCGAGATGTTGCCATGACCCTCATCCAAAATCTCGTTAACTACAGGGGAACGCTGTGGAAGCACTTCTTCACTCCCCATGCCCCTCGTTACAGCCGAAACCATGCCTTCGCAACTCGTTACGTCATTATGACCCGTTGTTAACTTATTATCAATGGGGCAGTTCGACCTAACCCCAAAAAGTAATTCGGAAGCACTCCTTTTAGTTGTGGCATTGATGGTAATACCCCACTGTACTTGACCCAGTCGCCTGTCCCAGTCGCGTTCATCACTTTCAAAATTCTGTGTAGACAAGGCGGTGAGGATAGTTTGATTATATCTCTCAGCCTGCCCATTTGCTCTGGGGCAAGCGACTGCGTCAAGCACATGTTTGACACCTTTGTTCACACAGAAGTCTTTAAATTGGGCTGACGTAAATGCAGTCCCGCGGTCCGTTATAATTCTATGCGGTATCATAAAGTCGTGAAATAAGCCATCTAGAACTTTAACTACGTTCTTCGTTTTAGTATCCTTAACCGGCCTAGCAAAAACATATTTTGTAAAGCCGTCTACAATAGTCAAAATATAGCTGTTGCCAGCTTTACTCTTTATAAATGGTCCCAAATGGTCCAAGTGCAAGGTGTGAAACGGTTTAGCCACTTTTTCTATCGGGTGTAAGAAGCCACTCCTCGTTCGAGCCGCATTGTCTTTATTGTACGCGCAATCTATACAAGCTGCCACGTATTTTTTTTACAAAACGTCTTAGCTTGGGGAACCAGTACCGGCTTTGAATGCGTTCCAAAGTCTTGGCAAACCCAAAATGTCCAATTTCGTCGTGGTTCGCCCTACAAATCTGCCACCTGCCATCTTTGGGAACTACCAACCGCAACCCATCCTCCAATTTCCTGTGCAGTGCATGATTCTTAACAACGAAGTTGTTTTTAACGTCTGTAACCTCAAGATCTAAACCCGGTTTCAATATCTTGAAAATTCTTTCGAGTTTAGGGTCTGCCATTTGCTGGGTAAGAATCCAATCATCAGTATTTATGTGTAAAACACTTGTCGGCAGTGGTGGGGTCTCCCTTGTTTGACCGAAAGGAATTTGACAAATTTTCACTTCCCAAAAAAATTTTCGCATAATTTCATTAGCCAAATTATTACTTAGCAATAAATCTATTCACAAAAAATTGTAACGCAAACCTAATGTTTGGGAAATGAACGTTTAAACTATAACTTGTTTACCAACTAGTACTTTTAACATTTTTTATTTAGTCAAATATTTCAGTTGGAATAACAGTTTTAACGCAAAATCAAATAAGCCAAATATTTATACTTTTTTACTTTCCTTTTTTTAATATATATTTTTTATTTTTATTTATTATTTATTTAACCATTAATATACACACACACAGTAAATAGACAAGAAGAAGGAACAGAAAATAGGTACAAAGGTATGCTTATTTCTATCGAAATCTCTTCCAGCATATCTGCGAGAGGAGAATTGCAAAAAAAGATATGTAATTTAATGTAGTCGTTCAACATTTTTTTTTAAATAAGTTATTATCCTAATCTAAATAGTTCAGTTCCGGGTAACCTACTAAAAACAATCTCTTTTTTTTCTATTAATGCAAGTCGTTTCTGGCACTCGCCGGCCGCTGCCGCGGCACCGCTCGCTTCGCTCGCTCGGCTCGTGCGTAGGAGGTCACAGTTTTAACCTAACCTAACCTAACCATTTTTTAATAATTAACCTACTCTAACTACTTCCTTAAATAAACTAATACCAAGTAACCATAAATTTGACTTGTTTCAGACAAATTTAAATAATTAATCGAATTCTGCAACACAAGACTAAATACTCCGAAATAAAATTGCTAACGTCCTTTGCAATTTTTTTTAAATTGTAATGTAAAAATATTTTGCATTAAACAAATGATTATATTAAAATAATTTTTAAATTAAATAATTACCAAAACTTCTTATTTTTTTTTGCCTTAATATTTTTTGTCTTAACAAATCATTTCACCAAACGTTTATTGTCTGAAGATTTGTTTGCTGTAATAAATCATTTGATTAAAGACCAAATGCCATAATGACATTATACTTGGTAATATTTTGCCAAGTAAAAATTTGACCAAATAAAAATATGCGTCCTAAAATCATTCGACATATTGCAATGGTATAAAAAAAGGTTGCTAAAATTTGTTTGGGTAATGAAATTTTGTCAAAATCTTTTCGGCAAAACGGCAGGATCCCGCAGTGGTGGTCCCCTATTTCCCTGAGGATTGCGGCTAAGGGCGTCTACATGACTCATCCGACATCCCGGTCGGTATTCGATATTAAAGGTAAAGTCACTTATTGTCAGCCACCAGCGCGCAATCCTCGGGATCAGGTCACGTTTTGTAAGTGTGGTACGTAGTGCATTACAATCCGTGTACACCGTGAAAACTAGTCCCACAAGATAGGGACGAAACTTTTTCAACGAGCAGACCACCGCCAGACGACCTTTCGCCTACTTTTATTTCTGACTCATCAACAGGCGTCATCGGCCTTTCGCCTTGCTCAGTCTGCATCAGTAGAGCCTTAACTCCTCCTATCGGGTTCACCCTAGCTATTAACATCCCTGCCTTGAAGGTAAGCGGCATTTTATGTTCTTTCCTAAGAACCACTCGCTTTGACTTTGACTTTGACTTTGACTTTGACTTTCACTTGGACTTGGACTTGGACTTGGACTTGGGCTTGGACTTGGACTTGGACTTGGACTTGGCTATCGACTATCGACTATCGACTATCGACTATCGACTATCGACTATCGACTATCGACTATCGACTATCGACTATCGACTATCGACTATCGACTATCGACTTTCGACTTTCGACTTACGACTTTGAGGCACAGCTTCGCGGCCACACTCGCTAAGCAGCACACCTACGTGGCCGTTAACTCTATAAGCAGCACACCTACGCGGCCGCACTCACGCTAGACGGCACACCTTCATGGCCGTTAGCTCACTCTATAAGCAGCACGCCTACACGGCTGCACTCACGCTAGACAACACGCCTTCGTGTCCGTTAGCTCACTTTATAAGCAGCACACCTACGTGGCCGCACTCATACTGAACAGCACACCTACGTGGCCGTTAGATAGTTCTATAAGCAGCACACCCACGTGGCCGCACTGACGCATAACAGCACACCTTCGTGTCCGTTAGCTCACTTTATAAGCAGCACACCTACGTGGCCGCACTCATACTGAACAGCACACCTACGTGGCCGTTAGATAGTTCTATAAGCAGCACACCCACGTGGCCGCACTGACGCATAACAGCACACCTTCGTGTCCGTTAGCTCACTTTATAAGCAGCACACCTACGTGGCCGTTTTCGGGTACCTACTTGAGCGATCACTAATATATTGCCATGTAACTGTCTGATAACAAGGATATTCAAAATTACTTACTGTTTTCGTCCGACATGGCGCGCGGGCTACGCACACTTCTGAATTGAAATGAAACACCTTATTTCCGTTGATTACTTGTCCTTTAATTAGGCAACACAATGCTTAAGTTGTAGACAAAGAGTGATAGGTACTGATTTACACTAGTTCTCAACTTGACCTCTCGCTAACACTGTTGACCAAAACTACCAAAGCGGCCATTATGCGTTCGCCGCGGCACTTCCCCGCCATCCCGTTCTTTTTTTCCGTTTACCCTCTAATATTTTTTAATAAAGTTGCAAATGGCGGTGAAGTGTCGTTCAGAATCACTACTTATTTATTTAATACATAATCAAATTACCGTTTTTTAATATCAAAATCACAGCACTTAATCAAATTAACGTTTTTTAATATCGAAATCACAACACACGCGTTAGAGTCACGGGGAATGGTATGGTCCGTTCCTGGATCCTAGCGCGCGCGCTCCTTGTTTATTTCTCTTTCGGAATTTGAAAAAAATCCAATGTATTCACCTCTAATCTGAGATATTCACTATTTCGTTCTCGAAAGTTCTACGCCACTCAATTAGTGATGTAGTCGGGTTGAATATTGACTTTATAGATGGATATCGACAAAAGAAAACAAGTAATTTAACATTTCTTTAAGATAACTAGCTGACCCGGCAAACTTTGTTTTGCCATAAAAACACCATAACATTCATCTACCCTACCCTCCCTACCCTACCCTACCTATTAAAAATAGATAGTAGCCGATTCTCAGACCTACTGAATAAGCATATATAATTTCATAAAAATCGGTCAAGCCGTTTCGGAGGAGTATGGCTAACATTGTGACAAGAGAATTTTATATATAAGAAGATATTGTGAAGAGGCCCGCCCGTCTCAATGAGCATTTAGGATGTTATGATTTTATATTTGTATAGTTTTACATGGTTCTTAAGCATATATTTACTGTCTATTTTACACAGCTAACAACGTTATTTAATTAATTTTTCAATGGCATTTGTACAACATTTTTACTGTTTCAAGTACATTTTATAAGTTGGTCAACTATTACTCGTAAACTTGTAAAGCCTACTTAGCTGTGATAGTTTTCCTTTTAATTTCGTTATATTTACTACTGCCGTGAATTTTTCACATAGCCAAGAGCAACCATTTCGCTGGCAGCATCACTTGACTAACAAAAATTTGCAATTTAAAGCTTAATTTTACGCAAACGGATATCTGAATCGAAAAATGGTTTTAACAAACCCATGATATTTTTGACCGGCCTATCCAATGATATCCCACACCATGGGATAGACGAGGGAAAAAAACAGCCCCACTTTACGTCTATAGGAAGAACCAAAAAAAAATTTTTCATGATTTGGTGGATATACATTCATGTCGGAATTACATAAATGTATATCCATTCCAAATTAAAGCTTACTAGTAATTGTCTCTGAGCTAAGCTGCGGACGGACAGACGGACAGAGCGAAACTATAAGGGTTCCTTCTTGACTTCGGAACCCTTAAAATGGAAGCTCCAACATACGTTATCGCCATCAGTATGTTTTGTCTTTCGACTGATATGATGATGATGACCTTCCTACTTCTTGACTTGCTACTCTGGACGACACGCTGGACCTGGCGCAGAGGAGGTCGCACGGTCGGTGCGACAATTGTCGAGAGGAGCCGGCAATTGGGACTAGAGGTGGACGTGCACAAGTCCGAGGCCATTTATTTTCACCGTCCTCGGTATGCGCCAACGCCGCGGTTCCCAAATAACGGTAGGAGGGGTTCACATAGGCGTCGGGTCGACGATGAAGTACCTGTGGGACTCGTTCTCGACAGCCGGTGCAATTTCGTGGAGCATTGCCGACATTTGTTACCAGACTGGAGCGGGCCGGGCGGGGTTGCCCACAAGCGGCTCCAGACCAATCTAGGGGGTCCAAACACATCCAGCTGGAGGCTCTACGCGGCGGTCGTGCGGCGCATGGCGCTTTACGGGGCACCGGTATGGGTGCGTTCCCTGAGGCGGCGACTAGCCCGCCTGTTGAACGCGTCCCAAAGGGTCATGGCCATAGGGAGTACCGCCGTGTCCTCGTGGAGGCGATCGGCGGTGGCGACCTTTCGCGTCCGGCCCTGGTCTAGACCATGGTACGGAGCGAGGGGGCATGGGAAGCTGTCTCCTCTTTCTGCGAAGCAGTAATGCTCGCAAAGGAGTAGGCGGTACGCGTGTGGGAGATGCAACGTAGACGCCCTCACGCCCCTAGGCACCGCAGGAGAAGCCCCGGGCGTCGGGAGTCGCAAGCCGATGCCCGGCCACCGCAGGCGCGGGCTTGCGGACGGCAAGTAATGGGTATCTCGCGAGTAAGGACCAGGCCCGAGGCCCGAGTAAACAGCGCGCAGTTTTCCACGCGCGCCTCAAAGATATGTCAGCAAACCTGACGAGGTCCGCTAGGGCCGATGCCTGTCTGGGACGCGGATACCGCGACCCTGAGCAACACGGGTGGGTTTTAGTCAGTAAAAGTCTGACACGGCCTCCCGCTTCACCCAGAGCGGGCGATGTCATTGGACGGTTTCCAAGAACAAAAAACCAGCCAAGTGCTAGTCGGACTCGCGCACGAAAGGTTCCGTACCATTATCGCAAAAAAGGGGGAAAAAACACGTTTTTTGTATGGGAGCCACATTTAAATATTTATTTCATTTAGTATTTGTTGTTATAGCGGCAACAGAAATACATCATCTGTGAAAATTTCAACTGTCTAGCTATCACGGTTCATGAGATACAGCCTGGTGACAAACAGACGGACAGCGGAGTCTTAGTTATAGGGTCCTAATTTTTACCCTTCGAGTACGGAACCCTAAAAAAACAAAAAAAAAGGACCACAATTTGTGTTACATGCTTGCAGCCACAATCCGAGGGCTTTTGAAGGAAATTACGAATTCTTTCTGTTTGAAACATTGATCAGCGCGACATCGTAAATAGCTCTGTGAATATTGTAGTAAAGTATGAGAGGCATAACCATTTGTGTATTTTACAACTAATCAGGACGGTAATATGTGTGTGTCACGCAGAGTAAGTAGAAATAAGTATTTTAGTAATATCTTCTGTTTCTCTGAAACCATTATCTGAGGTCTAATCTAAAGGATCTTGAAATAAAACAAGCATAATACACCTAAGAAATTTTTATTGTTGGGATATACACTAATTTCCACTTTATGTGGGTATGCTATAGTTACAGCTCTGCCTTACTCTTCGAGGAATACTGGCGTGATGTTATGTTATATTAAATTTAACATACAACTAATTAACTTTACACATATCCACTTTAATAAGTATAGTAACACGACTATCAGTCTTGCTAACATTTTGTAATACTACACTTAACAAAGGACACACATCTAACGCAAAGTTACATCGAAATCATTCTAGTTCAAACATAACGTATTCGCTTCGAAAATAGAATTTAATATGAACTACGGGCCAAGTATCAAGAATATGTAATTTTGAAAAAACTTTTGTGTCATGGGACACCAAGTTGGAACAAAATTCCTTTCGCTATATATTACACACATGAAAACTGATGGATGATATTCTCTTTCAAGATCTTTTCTTTTAACAATGTTCAAGATCTTTACAAAACACAACGGACATCTGTAAAAATTGTACCCAAAAGAACAATGGCAGAAAACCATACATTGTTTTAGCTGAGATTAAATTCCTACGTATTACAATGGAAAATATCTGGTTTAACTCAGTGTCATCTTCTGAATTAGTTTGTACGAGAAGTAGTCAATGCAGACCACACCGCCGACGACGACGACGATGCTTCGGAGTTGACCGAGGTAGAGCCGAGAGTGGCGCTACGCAGGCTGAATGCCAAAAATACCGCCCCAGGTCCCGACGGCTTACCTGGCAAAGCCTTGGGTCCTGGCCTTAGAGGCTCTCGGGCCTTGACTAAGGGGAACTCTTTAGCGCATGCTTGGAGAGGGCTCAGTACCCATTTCGTTGGAAGACGGGGCAACTGGTCCTCATTAGAAAGCCGGGGCGCCCTGCGGATTTTCCGTCCGTTTACCGGCCCATCGTGCTGCTCTATGAAGTGGGTAAGCTCTTTAAAAGAGTCATTGCAGACTGCCATTATGCGCGTGTGTCCCTCACGACGGGGGACGCAGAGGCCCGGAGTGGAGTCGTCTTGGCGGTGTCTTTAGACGTCGCCAATGCCTGCAACACCCTACCATGGAGCTGCATCAGGGAGGCACTCCGGTATTACCGAATGCCGCCCTACCTCTGTCACGAGGTCGAGGCCTATTTGATGGGCAGAGCCATCATCTACCTGGTCACCAGGGAGAGTTTAACCGGCGAGAGATGTCGTGCGGTGTCACACAGGGATTGGTTGTGGGGCCGCATCAAAATCAATCTAAACATAGTGTTATTTGCTGATGAAACTTCTCTGATTTTAAGATAAATAGACGTACGATTAACGTTGACGCCGTAAATAACTCAAATAGGTTCAAAATTGGTTCACAGCTAATAATTTAGTTAATAATGTATTGTACCTTATGGTGACGGACATAAAGATTTTCACCATCCCATATCTTCCCGTGGGTGTCGTAAGAGGCGACTAAGGGATGTGTCCCTTAGAACGCTGCTGCCCATTCTCTGGTGTGCCAGAGAATGGGCAGCAGCGTTCTCTGTGCACTTTAAGAAAACCTGCGGTCACCAAACCACCTGCAAAGCGTGGCGATAACGGCAAACCACCCCCAAATCAAAATGAAAAGCACCAAGGAAAAACGGCCCCGAGTGCCCGGCAGCCCGTCTACCCTCGGCTACGGTAGCGGTCGAGGTGATGGCATGGCAAGGGGTGCGAAGAATCCCCGGAGTGGACCCGGCTACCCCAATAAACACCGACGACTGGACCTGGGAACATATATAACACACGAACACTCCGGACTGACGAGAAGATAGCCGAACTAGACGACGAGGTAGAGACCATGTATGAGGATATCTCTAGAGCCATGCATGGTTTCACAACTCACTTTACCGTTGTCTTGGGGGAATTCAACACGAAACTGGGCAAACGAGTCGAGGATGAGATGTAAGTGGGGCAATTTGGAGTTGGACGTCGGAACCACCGAGATCACCTACTGGCCAGTTTTATGGAAAAGGAGGGCCTCTACATGATAAACTCCTTCTTCAGAAAGCGAGAGTACATAAAGTGAACCTGGCAAAGCCCCGATGGTGCAACTACAATCGAGTTCGACTTCATCATGTCAAACAAGAAGCAAATGTTAAATGATGTGTCTGTGATCAATTTGGTAAAAACCGGTAGCGATCACCACATGGTACGAGGCACATTGAACATTATTGTTAAGCAAGACCGCGAGACCTTTCTGCTCGAACTCCAGAACCGTTTCGAGTGCCTAGGGAGTTCCGTGGACGATTACAGCGATGGGTTCGTGGAAGCTGTACATACGGTTGGGTCTAAGTTTTTCAAGACCCGCCGTACAGATAGGAACAAAAAGCTCTCTGATCTTACTCTCAAGCTCATGAAGGAGAGGCGTGAGATAATCCTGCAGTCTTCAGACGATGCGTTGAAATACCGGCAGCTAAATAGACGGATCTCAAAGTCCTTGAAAAACGACCGCCGCCGCTTTAATACCGAAAGTATTAAATACTCGATTGAGCGGAATAAGGGCTCCAAGGTCTTTGCGAGAGATCTGTCTATTGGACAGAGCCAGCTCACGAAACTGAAGACCGTTGATGGCAGGATCGTATCCGCCAAACCGGAGCTTCTGAGGGAGATCGAGATATTCTATGGGCAATTGTACACGTCAACCAGTAATACCCGTCGCGAATGTAGCGAATTACCCTAGAGCTAGATTGACCCGACACCATACCGAAGACATTCCGGACATTAAAGAGATATATATATTATATATTCAGTCATTCCATTCTGCCTGTATGAGATTAGGATAGCTCTGAAACAGCTTAAGAACAGCAATGCACCGGGTGACGACGGAATTAAGGCCGAACTCCTGAAGGCGGGTGGCAAACCAAACTTAAGGCCCTTCAGAAGCTGTTTGTTTCCGTCATACTCGAGGGGAAAACGCCACAGGCATGGTGCAGGGGTGTTCACCACACCCAGTAGTTGCATAAAAATTCGGACTAAGAAGAGGGTTTTCTGTTGTTACATGACCAATAAAACGGTTTCAGCGGCTTACAACGTCTAAAAACGGGCCCACATAGGACGATGGTAACAGAAGAAGGAGTTATAAAATCCAACTTAACAAGTGAAGTTAGAAAAATATTATTATCTATTTGAGTACCACCGCGGGTAGAGAGAGGCAAGCGTTTGTAATAAAGATTTATAACCAGCGTCACTTAATAATTTGAATACTGCAGTATTGCCGTTACGGAGATAGTCTTCGTTAAAATCTCCAAATACTTACAAACCGAAAACAATTATTTTAGTACGAGTATTTTCAAACAACCTACTCAACTAGATACCTAAAAGTAAAAGCAAATTATTCAATGATAGGAACAAACAACCAACGTAAATTAGCTGCAATAAATAATCTATATGAACGACGTCAATTGCGAAAGAAGCCGATACTAGCACGCGTTAGAGTCACGGGGAATGGTATGGTCCGTTCCTGGATCCTAGCGCGCGCGCTCCTTGTTTATTTCTCTTTCGGAATTTGAAAAAAATCCAATGTATTCACCTCTAATCTGAGATATTCACTATTTCGTTCTCGAAAGTTCTACGCCACTCAATTAGTGATGTAGTCGGGTTGAATATTGACTTTATAGATGGATATCGACAAAAGAAAACAAGTAATTTAACATTTCTTTAAGATAACTAGCTGACCCGGCAAACTTTGTTTTGCCATAAAAACACCATAACATTCATCTACCCTACCCTCCCTACCCTACCCTACCTATTAAAAATAGATAGTAGCCGATTCTCAGACCTACTGAATAAGCATATATAATTTCATAAAAATCGGTCAAGCCGTTTCGGAGGAGTATGGCTAACATTGTGACACGAGAATTTTATATATAAGAAGATATTGTGAAGAGGCCCGCCCGTCTCAATGAGCATTTAGGATGTTATGATTTTATATTTGTATAGTTTTACATGGTTCTTAAGCATATATTTACTGTCTATTTTACACAGCTAACAACGTTATTTAATTAATTTTTCAATGGCATTTGTACAACATTTTTACTGTTTCAAGTACATTTTATAAGTTGGTCAACTATTACTCGTAAACTTGTAAAGCCTACTTAGCTGTGATAGTTTTCCTTTTAATTTCGTTATATTTACTACTGCCGTGAATTTTTCACATAGCCAAGAGCAACCATTTCGCTGGCAGCATCACTTGACTAACAAAAATTTGCAATTTAAAGCTTAATTTTACGCAAACGGATATCTGAATCGAAAAATGGTTTTAACAAACCCATGATATTTTTGACCGGCCTATCCAATGATATCCCACACCATGGGATAGACGAGGGAAAAAAACAGCCCCACTTTACGTCTATAGGAAGAACCAAAAATTTTTTTTTCATGATTTGGTGGATATACATTCATGTCGGAATTACATAAATGTATATCCATTCCAAATTAAAGCTTACTAGTAATTGTCTCTGAGCTAAGCTGCGGACGGACAGACGGACAGAGCGAAACTATAAGGGTTCCTTCTTGACTTCGGAACCCTTAAAATGGAAGCTCCAACATACGTTATCGCCATCAGTATGTTTTGTCCAACATACGTTATCGCCATCAGTATGTTTTGTCTTTCGACTGATATGATGATGATGACCTTCCTACTTCTTGACTTGCTACGCTGGACGACACGCTGGACCTGGCGCAGAGGAGGTCGCACGGTCGGTGCGACAATTGTCGAGAGTAAAAAATTGTACCCAAAAGAACAATGGCAGAAACCCATACATTGTTTTAGCTGAGATTAAATTCCTACGTATTTCAATGAAAAATATCTGGTTTAACTCAGTGTCATGTTCTGAATTAGTTTGTTCGAGAAGTCCGAGAATAATAGATATTTAGTCATGAACTTTTGAAGGTTATGTCTGTGGGTAACTTGATAGTGTTTCACGCTGGACCTGGCGCAGAGGAGGTCGCACGGTCGGTGCGACAATTGTCGAGAGGAGCCGGCAATTGGGACTAGAGGTGGACGTGCACAAGTCCGAGGCCATTTATTTTCACCGTCCTCGGTATGCGCCAACGCCGCGGTTCCCAAATAACGGTAGGAGGGGTTCACATAGGCGTCGGGTCGACGATGAAGTACCTGTGGGACTCGTCCTCGACAGCCGGTGCAATTTCGTGGAGCATTGCCGACATTTGCTACCAGACTGGAGCGGGCCGGGCGGGGTTGCCCACAAGCGGCTCAGACCAGTCTAGGGGGTCCAAACACATCCAGCTGGAGGCTCGACGCGGCGGTCGTGCGGCGCATGGCGCTTTACGGGGCACCGGTATGGGTGCGTTCCCTGACGCGGCGACTAGCCCGCCTGTTGAACGCGTCCCAAAGGGTCATGGCCATAGGGAGTACCGCCGTGTCCTCGTGGAGGCGATCGGCGGTGGCGACCTTTCGCGTCCGGCCCTGGTCTAGACCATGGTACGGAGCGAGAGGGCATGGGAAGCTGTCTCCTCTTTCTGCGAAGCAGTAATGCTCGCAAAGGAGGAGGCGGTACGCGTGTGGGAGACGCAACGTTGACGCCCTCACGCCCCTAGGCACCGCAGGAGAAGCCCCGGGCGTCGGGAGTCGCAAGCCGATTCCCGGCCACCGCAGGCGCGGGCTTGCGGACGGCAAGTAATGGGTAGCTCGCGAGTAAGGACCAGGCCCGAGTCAACAGCGCGCAGTGTTCCACGCGCGCCTCAAAGATATGTCAGCAAACCTGACGAGGTCCGCTAGGGCCGATGCCTGTCTGGGACACGGATACCGCGACCCTGAGGAACACGGGTGGGTTTTAGTCAGTAAAAGTCTGACACGGCCTCACCCAGAGCGGGAGATGTCATTGGACGGTTTCCAAGAACAAGTGCTAGTCGGACTCGCGCACGAAAGGTTCCGTACCATTATCGCAAAAAAGGGGGGAAAAAAACGTTTTTTGTATGGGAGCCACATTTAAATATTTATTTCATTTAGTATTTGTTGTTATAGCGGCAACAGAAATACATCATCTATGAAAATTTCAACTGTCTAGCTATCACGGTTCATGAGATACAGCCTGGTGACAAACAGACGGACAGCGGAGTCTTAGTTATAGGGTCCTAATTTTTACCCTTCGAGTACGGAACCCTAAAAAAACAAAAAAAAGGACCACAATTTGTGTTACATGCTTGCAGCCACAATCCGAGGGATTTTGAAGGAAATTACGAATTATTTCTGTTTGAAACATTGATCAGCACGACATCGTAAATAGCTCTGTGAATATTGTAGTAAAGTATGAGAGGCATAACCATTTGTGTATTTTACAACTAATCAGGACGGTAATACGTGTGTGTCACGCAGAGTAAGTAGAAATAAGTATTTTAGTAATATCTTCTGTTTCTCTGAAACCATTATCTGTGGTCTAATCTAAAGGATCTTGAAATAAAACAAGCATAATACACCTAAGAAATTTTTATTGTTGGGATATACACTAATTTCCACTTTATGTGGGTATGCTATAGGTACAGCTCTGCCTTACTCTTCGAGGAATACTGGCGTGATGTTATGTTATATTAAATTTAACATACAACTAATTAACTTTACACATATCCACTTTAATAAGTATAGTAACACGACTATCAGTCTTGCTAACATTTTGTAATACTACACTTAACAAAGGACACACATCTAACGCAAAGTTACGTCGAAATCATTCTAGTTCAAACTTAACGTCTTCGCTTCGAAAATAGAATTTAATATGAAGTACGGGCCAAGTATCAAGAATAAGTAATTTATTGTATTAATTTAAAAGTTGGAACAAAATTCCTTTCGCTATATATTACACACATGAAAACTGATGGATGATATTCTCGTTCAAGATCTTTTCTTTTAACAATGTTCAAGATCTTTTCAAAACACAACGGACATCTGTAAAAAATTGTACCCAAAAGAACAATGGCAGAAACCCATACATTGTTTTAGCTGAGATTAAATTCCTACGTATTTCAATGAAAAATATCTGGTTTAACTCAGTGTCATCTTCTGAATTAGTTTGTTCGAGAAGTCCGAGAATAATAGATATTTAGTCATGAGCTTTTGAAGGTTATGTCTGTGGGTAACTTGATAGTGTTTAGTAGGAATAATATTCAATTTCCAGGATGAAAAAGGGCAATATCGCTTTATTATTGCCCTTACCTAGTTATTTCAGTATGAAATGTCTTGTAAAAATATTGTAAATAGTAAGTCTGTAAGGCAAGCCCAGTTTTTTTTTAGGCTTGGATACTAGTCTTTTTGTCAATCATTAACTGAAATTAATCCATTTATTTCTAGTACACTACAGTATTCTTACCTACCTGCACGGTACACCTACACTTAGAAATAAACTGTATTGTTAATTAATTTACTCCGTTTAATTATAATAAAAAAAGCAATAGTGATATACTTACTACAGTTACTACTTGCCACTTGGTATAAAATGGCAACACTAACCCCGAATTTCTCAGCTTAAAATTATCGCAGAATTAATGTAACAAATTGTCAAGCACGTGTTATCTGCTATGATTGGCTGTTGAAAATTCACTCCACCAATCACAGCAGATAACGCGTGCTTGACAATGTCATATTAATTCTGCGATAATTTTGGGCTGACAAACTCGGGGCCAGTTAATGAAAGTTAACGAAAAAGTCAAATAATTTTTCATTTATAATGGTTTTTTTATTCGGTGTTAAAAAGTTAAGATACTAAGTAAAAAAACATAGACAATTAATGGACTTTCTATCGTATATAACTCACTTTTAGACGCTCAAATTTAAGTCAACTTTAATTTTGCCATTGTTCTTTCAAATATCAAACTAACGTACTATAACATGCCTACGGCATCCGCCAAACGCGCGATGAGGAACTTAGTTCCAATACAGGCAAATATTTTTTTCCCTATAAACATGGCTCTGCCATTCACAGACATGTAAAGATTCACAGCATACTTTCGACCAAAATTGGCAGCTTAAAAGTAAATAAGGCAAAGAGAATGACACACTAGAATTCTCACAATGTGCGCCGCAATATTGGTACAGGAAAAGCCTGTAGATAGTGACTTGCTGGTATTTGATAAATCAAAATATAATTGCATTGAGATCGCTTCCTGCCTCTAGTTAATAACATGAAGTATTACTAAATAAAGTGGCACCACTATCATTCAGAACTGTTCTTGTAGCACTAAAATACATAATATTACAGGGATCAACGATTAAAATCGTTTGATATAGCCCATACCGTCGCGAAAAAAGTCAGCTCAGATATCCCGAAGGGACCGTTTGAAATTTAATTCTGTGACATTGTGTGTTTCAAAACGAAACCGGCACCTATTGTGTTCGGGCGAATCTAACGATTAAAACCTTTGACGTATACTAAGTTTAGTCTTTGTAACACATAAGCAATCGATGTTCGTACACATGCAACTGAACACATGTGAGATCAGCTAAAGGAACTATTAACTAAATACCCATAATTATATGTATGTACGTAAACGATGCCAGCCTTCGGCGCTTACTCCTGTTCATGACCAACTTTATCAAACTTAGACAATATTTGACAGATTTCTGCATAACAAGACCTGTTCATAACCAGCTTCTTAAACCGTAGACATTATTTTACAGAGTTTTCCTCTTCCTATTTCTTAACATACATCAAATAGTAAAAAATATACTGAGCCCTAAGGGTCAGCTAACACAGAGACGTGATAAGGACGACAGACGCGCTCTTTGTAATATAACGTAGAACTGTATTTTCTTGTGTGTGGAAATGTGTACCTTATATACTACGCAAAAATGTACATATTTCCACAGAATGGTAAAGCTAACACAAAACACGCAAGTATTATAATTAAACTAAGGTACGGGTTTTATTATAACAAATCAAGGGATTTCAGTACATATGGCATCTTTGTGAGCAGCTATAAGCCAAGCAAAATTTACAAGACGTATTTTTCACTATCAAACGTATTTTGGCTGAATGCTTAGTCTGATTCTTTCCTTCTTACCTTATGTATGTGTGATAATTTCGTTTCCCCCAGAGTACGGAAAGGTCAATATGATAATACTCGTGACAAAATTAAATGCAAATTTGACTGTTATGTCACAGGCTTTGTCAGAAATCAATCTTTTTCCCTTCACTCGGCTCAGTCGCTGTGACATCTGAAAAATCTCTGATACATGTCATTAAACAAGTTATTTGCTCAATTCAATTGAGTGGGGCTGAGTCGAGTGGAGGAAACGTATTAAAATATACACTGACATCCTTGGTTTGTATGATGCGTATTGATGATATCGGCTCTAGCAGCCACAGAGGCGTTTTCGTGCTCCGAGTTTAGGGATATATGACGTAACAACAGTAATTAATTCATTTGTTTTCAGACATCTGCATTTTACTCAAATAGCAAATTCGCCTGCAGGAAAGTTGAAAATTATCCTAATGGAACATTATTTCAAAAAATAATCTATTTCTGTACCAAATTTCATCCAGATCCGTTCAGCCATTCTGGCGTGATAGAGTAACAAAGTTAGGTATTACCGTCGCGAGTGCACAGTGCGCTGCACCGCCGACATGCCGTCCACGAAGCGCGTGCGGAACAACACGTTGGCGTTGTTGAACATGCCGTCTTTCAGCGACACTATGATGAACTGCAAGAGAGAATTATTGAATTACTGTCTTTGTAAATATGACTATATGATTCAAACATGGCGTTGAACCAAGATAACCTAGAAGAGAAATCGATATTTCAGTAATTATATTATCATTACACGTTCTAAAACATACAACCATGACCAGAGTTGCAGTGGTCAAAAATAACTTAAGAATGTTAGAATTATTTATTGATATCAGACATAATTCCAGTCCATAGTTATACATATATCAAGTTATAAAACGTTAGTTATTATGAAGGTCATATTGACGAATTTCCATGAAATGTAAACGAACTACACACTTCTGCATAAGTAGTGTTCAAATTTGCTATATGACAATAACTTGCTTAATGCTTTATATTTTAAGCAATATATTTTACACGCTTTATTATAGCGCGCTTTTTTATAACGCACGAGCGCGAGGTGGTCTCGAATGAAGCAAGCGTGCTGACTGTTAACTCGCAGCTCCTAGTCTAGCGTTGGACATGCTTAAAAATATTATATCGCGTTTACGAATTATCGGGATCTCTGACTAAATCGTTTAAGGCAAGTCCTACTGCATTGAAAAGGGAGGATCCTCCAATTAGACGAGTGCTGTGTTTTATTTATTTCTCATTACAATAAACATTACAGACATTGTTACACTAACGGTACATTTATTTTATTTATTTATTTAATCAGTAGTGTGAAAGTAATCCCTTCGATAGGACTGTAGGAAGATCCACAGCAAAATGGCTAGGATGGATTTAAGGAATTTAGGGTACTTACGACGATACTTGATGCTGTTGATTCGCGCTCCCAATATCGTGCCGTTTGCAAAGTTGGTGTAAAGTTTTGTTTCTTGAGGATTTTAAAGTTCTGGGACGTCCCTTTATTGATTGATGATGATTTAACACAACACTTTCACTTGTTACATGGTTTTATGGTTTATTTCACGGAGCTCGGCACTTGGGCGGCTGGTGTCGGTTTTAGTTCGAACGAGAGTCCTTTTTCATTCGTCAGATGGCGCGATTGTGTCGCGCGCCAGTAAAATAGTGATGAGGGTAAGGATGAATTTGGAGGGAAATAGGGATGTGAAAACATACTAAAATAGGAATCATTATCGGTTCTTCAGGAAACCTTAACATTTTCCCCCCCCGCTGGCGAAATTTGTTGAGACTGAATAACAAAAATATCGAGGCTAGGTCCATACTATCTTAATAGGTTTGTGTGATGTGATGATAATGATTGATACATGTAATCATACGTACTTAATAAAACATGATAAATGCATAAATACCGAAAAATAAATAGACGACAATGTTATAAATAATAATTGTTAAAAATGATAGATGTGGAAAGTTTAATAAACATTGTCACCTCCATCCGGGATGGGACACAACTTTACCAGAGGTCGATCAACAACACCTTTTGCTGTTTCGACAGTTGCTGTTCGTGAAATTCACGTCCGGGATAAAGCTGTATGATTCTACCAAAACGCCAACGCAATGGAGGCAGTTGGTCGTCTTTTATGACTACAATTTGACCAATACGAACTTGATCTGAAGACCTAGTCCATTTCAGTCTCTGTGATAGACTGGTTAAATATTCTTTATGCCATCTGGCCCAAAAGTCCTGATGCATACGCTGAACGAGTTGCCAACGTTTGAGTCTGTTAAGTTTAATGTTAGAATAATCAGGTGTTGGCAACGCTGTCAATGGTGCCAATGTCAAAAAATGACCAGGTGTAAGCACCGATAAATCGTTAGGATCGGAGCTGAGTGAGCACAGCGGCCTTGAATTGAGAACCGCTTCCACCTGGGTGAGCGATGTATTAAGTTCCTCATAAGTGAGGATTTGTGTACCGATGACACGATATAAATGTGTTTTTACGGACTTGACGCCGGCCTCCCAAAGTCCACCGAAATGTGGTGCCCCAGGAGGGTTGAAACGAAACTCTATGCGCTCGGTCTCACAAGCTGACTGCATGATGCTTGATAACTGTGACTGAGCACCCTTAAAATTGGTTCCACAATCAGAGTGGATGACGTTACACCTGCCACGGCGAGCTATAAATCTGCGCAAGGCAGCTAAAAAGGCTTCCGCGGACATGTCTGAAGTTAACTCTAGATGAAGTGCTTTTGTAGTAAAACATACAAAAAGACACAAATATGCCTTGGTTGTACGTGTATCGCGGCATCTGTGAACCGTTACGTTAAATGGATTTGTGCAATCGCAGCCAACAGATAGAATTTGATTGTTGGGCCAATGATCTATATGAAATGATAACCACTCTGGACCTGTCCACCAGAGGGCATGATTGATAAGCTCGTGTGGTTGTAAGCCACGACTCGCACAATCGACTTGGTTTTGCTTGTCTGGCACATGTTTCCAGACAGCAGTGGGTAATGTTCGCTGAATATTTGCGATCCGATTCCAAACGTATGCTTTAAAAATTGTTGAACTTGACTTGATCCATGCTAAAACGATCATTGACTCAGACCACACAAAATTAATGCTGTCTATGTTTATCTTGTTAGAAAATGCGTTGATAACATAACTCATAAGATCTGATAATCTGAGTTCAAAATTGACTGGCCTAATGCGAAAAAATCTAAAACAATTTGATGTGACATGATATATTGCTCGACGCGGAGACAATATCCAAAAGTTTTGCAATAAAAGAAATTGTAGCTGTTGTAGGCCTGGATGAAAATGTTCATTATGTACTGATTGGATGATAAGATGAGTCAAACGATGTTTACGCGGCAATAGCGCTGGATGTTTGGTTTCGAATTTGAGGTCAGATCTGGAAAGCCTTCCCCCCACCCGCAAAATATCTGAATGGTCCAAAAAAGGGTTGAGCTTCCTTAACCGTTTAGGTTACGTCTTCCCTGCGGATAATAACCCAAAAAGAATGCGCTGATAATCCCTAAGTTCTTGAATGATATTGATTTGCCGGTACATTTGACGTACGTCGGCTGATAAAATGATGGTAGGAAGACGAAAATTTAACATTATATTATTGATATCTGCATGCAAATTGTAGTACGCAGCAGCAGATTGACACTTGTCAGGTGGAATGCGTTCCATCTGACCACTTGATATGTATTCCCTGATGTGGGCTTTATATTCGTCTCCAAAAGAGGGATTACGCAGAAGGCGTTTTTCTAATGGTTTAAATCGCCGAAGCGAAATGGAATATGAATCAGTGAAAGTAGGTAAAACTTGATCACGAAAAGGTAGCTGTACGGTATATCGACCGACAGCATCACGATGATGAGTTATTTGATAACTGTCCTCGCAATGAACATCGTCTGCAGAGGCTGCTTGATGATTTGATTCGTTGTGGATGCTATCTGTGTCCCACAACTTCTCGACAACTAAATCTAAATTGTCCTCGCAACGAAAATCGTATGCAGAGGCTGCTTTATGATTTGATTCATTGTGGATGCTATCTGTGTCCCACAACTTATCGACAACTATATTTAAAATGTCCTCGCAACGAAAATCGTCTGGTGAGGCTGCTTTCTGATTTGACTCGTTGGGGATGCTATCTGTGTCCCACAACTTCTGGACAGCTATGTCTAAATTGTCATCCAGTGATATATGATTAATTGATGCTGGGATGGACTCAACTGTGCGATCAGCAATTTTCGTCCTACCCATAAGAATGAAACCGAATATGGTGTTAATAGCTGTTGCGGTATGATTATTAATGTCGATTTTACCCGGCATAAGAATCTGTGGGAAAATCTCTCCACCAATCAAAAGATCAATAGGACGACGCTGATGAAAGTTTGAATCTGCTAGCTTAAGATTTCCTATATGAGGATAATCATCAATATTGACTGCATGTGTGGGCATGTCACCGCAAATTTTGTCTAAGACAACCGCTTCAATTTTGAAGGACGGTTCCGATTTACCCAATGGGCGTAGTTCTGTATAAACCAAGCTGCCTAATTGGTTTGGAACGGTATCACCAATTCCCAACATAGGAAAATTCGACCTCACAAGAGGCAGGCCCAATCGCCTCACACAAGCAGTAGAAATGATATGAGCCTGACTACCCGGATCGATCAAAACTCTAACCTTTTCAAAAGTGTTATGTTTATTTCTTACTTGCACTTCTGCTGTGGCAAGAAGAATAAAAGAATGAGAAACGCTAGTGGAAAGATTTGACAACGTCGTGGCAGGTGTGACGTGTGTCGATTCTTCAGGACTGACTACACCAGTCTGGTCCATGATAGCTACATGTACCTGTGACTGTGGCACATTAGATACAGAAGTATTTGTTGACGTCGGAAAATGTAATAAGCTGTTATGACGCTTATGGCATGTTTTACAAGACCGATCTGAAAAACAATTTGAAACGTTATGATTTGGTCGCAGACAATTCAAACAAAGTTGAAGCTTCTTTACAATTTGTGACCTTTCTTGAGGTGTTTTAGAAATTAAATCCTTACAGTTGTAAATAGCATGCTTTTCTTTGCAAACTACACAATCTGTTGTGTTGGGAGTTTGATTTAATAACAATGTTGAAGGTTTATTTGTTTGTGATTTATTTTTATTAAAATTTGAATTGTTGTTCCTTTTAATATTGTTATTACTGTTGTTATTAATGTTTACCTGACGGTTGATATCGATTGATGCAATTGGGATATGTGAAAGAGATGAACGCTCTAATGCATTACATCTTTCTAATAAAAATGTTTTAAGTTGACTAAATTGTGGAAAATCAGCACCGTTGCATGATAGTTCAAAAGCCTCACGTGACTGTTTATCAATTTTTGTTAAAAGAGAGTGAAATAAAATAAAATCCCAATTGGAAGTAGGTAAACCCAAAGAATTCAACATTGAAAGATTCTCAGCAAAACAATCCAAAAGGGTGCGCAGGCTCTGCACTGACTCGGTACTAATTTGTTTTAAATTACAAATTTGCTCCCAACACAAAAATGCCAGATAACGCTTGTTGGTATATCTGTCCACAAGAGCTTGATATGCACTAATATAATTTGCTTCTGATATAGGGTAAGCCCGAATAAGATTAACTGGTTCCCCTGAAAGGGAAGTAACCAAATATTGAAACTTTTCCACATTTGAAATGTCTAACCTAGTATGAACCAAAGTATTGAATAAGTCAATGTAACCCGGGAAGTCTTTAAATTGACCCGAGAAATTAGGTAATTGTATAGGTGGTAATTTTGTTAGTTTCCTATGTTCACCTGATGATGAGGAAGCTGAAGGCGTAACCTGATGATTGTTATCAGGCAAAAGTTTACGCTGAATTTCAAGGACTTCAAAATACATGTCATCTGCCTGCTCTTGATATGTTGTTTGCTTGAGAATACAATCTTCTCTACCAAGGCCCCTGTACTCACTCAGAAGCTTAATGTGAGAATCGTTGAATGCATCCATAAGGGATTCTAAACGCGAACACCATGTTTCGAAACGCGATAGAAGACCAGGATCTTTTAAAGTATTGCGAGCGCAGGTGACAGCATCTGATAATCTTTTAAATGCTATATTACGTTTAGATTCATGATGAGATGCCATTGCTTCACTCATGTTGACAGATTACGATTATAAAACAATGTTAAAAGAAAAGTATAAAATGATACTGTTTATTGAACAGTGTTACCAAAAACAAACCACTGTTTAGATTCAAAATGATTAGATATTATAAGTAAAACAATTTTAACTATTGTTTACAAATGGTAGAAAATGATGTTTCACAATCTACCAAAAATCTACTAAGTTAGTAGAATTTTTAATTATATGGTATGTTTTTGAGATGGCAACTCTAAATGAACGAATGAACAAAAACGATATGTAGGTAGTTATAAAAACCTATATTGCTATGTTAATAATGATTTCGAAGGACCTTTGATGTAATATTGAATAGGTACTGAACCAATGTTTTAACTCTGATACTCAATACACAATTGTAACTATTCCGCGCTGATATGTTACGACAAAATAGCCAATGGTAATGTTTTGATAATACGATTACAACGTCATATGTTACGTGTAACGAGCTAAGATGACAAATTAAAACGCCGCATGTTTACGTTTTAACAAGAAATGAGATGTATAGACCCTGTATGTTAAATTTATACACAAATGATAAAATCTTAGACGCTGTATTTGTTACGTTAAGATCACCAATATGATTATAAAGTTTAAATATCGCATGTTATATTTAAACAAACTCAATTTGACAACTCGTTCGTCGCAACATGAGAAATGATAAAATTATTTTAAAACTCGAACACCATTCGGTGACAATGTTTCTCGAACTAAGTCACGTGACATACGTACCTAGATGGTCTACGTGAAGAAACTTTATGAGAACTTACTATGATGAATGCATTTGTTTTATGTTAAAAACGAATTATACATACATAAATATCGTTATTTTATGATGTTTAAATTGTTTGAATGTGTATTTACTGATATTATGATAATATGGACGCCAGACGTAATATTCGTGTTAGAAAAAGGTAGCCATTTTGAATGATTCGAATATTTAAATGCGGCTCGAAGACGAAAAATGTGGAAGTAATCCCTTCGATAGGACTGTAGGAAGATCCACAGCAAAATGGCTAGGATGGATTTAAGGAATTTAGGGTACTTACGACGATACTTGATGCTGTTGATTCGCGCTCCCAATATCGTGCCGTTTGCAAAGTTGGTGTAAAGTTTTGTTTCTTGAGGATTTTAAAGTTCTGGGACGTCCCTTTATTGATTGATGATGATTTAACACAACACTTTCACTTGTTACATGGTTTTATGGTTTATTTCACGGAGCTCGGCACTTGGGCGGCTGGTGTCGGTTTTAGTTCGAACGAGAGTCCTTTTTCATTCGTCAGATGGCGCGATTGTGTCGCGCGCCAGTAAAATAGTGATGAGGGTAAGGATGAATTTGGAGGGAAATAGGGATGTGAAAACATACTAAAATAGGAATCATTATCGGTTCTTCAGGAAACCTTAACCTTTTATTTATTTATTTAATCAGTAGTAACACATACATTTTCTATATTTAAGTTGATGCCAACATAAACTCATTAGTTTTACCGTGCACCAAAACTACATGATATGGTTTAGTTTACTGTGGTAGACTGGTGCCTACTCAATTATATTTTTTTTTGTGTTTTTGTGGGAGCAGTGAGTATTGAGTATAAATGTAGAAAATAAATTAAGTATACGAAAAAGTGATTTAACGATTTGAATTACGGGTTATATCAATAATATAGGGATGTTTGCAGAAGCAAAAACTGATAGTTTTCCGGCGATAATGCGGAAGAGGACAGCATCCCTGATGCACAGGATGCGGGGGAGCGTAAACGGTGTCCTGAAGGCTATTGCGGATAAACCGGACTGCCCTTTCCTGGGGTACTGGGCCCGCTTGCACAGTGGCGGCTCCAGTGCAATGGGAAATAGGTACATGAACTGATTGGATTATTTGTCAATTATTTATTTTTATGTATTTATGGATTATTATTTTAATTAGGATGACATGATTAAATTATGTAAATTTACTAACATAGTCATAAGTGTATTAATACTAACAAATTATGGATCATGGTCCGAAATAAATGATTGAATTCAATTGAATAACTTTTAATAGTGTGAAGCTCAAAATATACACCATTTTGAGCTTCACACTAAGAAAAAAAATATGGAAAAAGAAAATATAATGGTTTGGTGTAGTGTTAATATTGTTAGTAAAGACTTTTGTGAGAGTGTGAGTAAGTAGATGTGTTTTGTGTGTGTATGTCTGGGAGTGCTGTGTGGATGAGGATTTATTAAATAGCATTCCGTATACATAAGTCACGGTAGTAAGTAGTTTTTCCGTGTCATCATAGTTGAGTCCCAGTAGCCACATGGTATGCTTCTTTTTGCATTGTCCTTTTTATTGAGGTTAAATATGGATTGAATTGTATTGATTTTACTCAAAAATGCATGTAATGTGGTCATTATTTTGACAACCTTGTTTGAGCAAAGTCGACCTTGCCGTTCTGTTTCAAGGAACGGCCGGCAAAGCTTTGCTGGCCGCTCTAACAGGCCGGCAATGTTTTGCCGGCCGCTATTTTGACGTTCCAACGTTTTAAAAATCAAATCCAAAAAGATTTTGTTTAAAACACAGCTGTTTGTATCTATAGAGATAGGCATAAAAAGATTTTACTCAAAAGTGCATGTAATGTGGTCATTATTTTGACAACCTTGTTTGAGCAAAGTTGACCTTGCCGTTCTGTTTCAAGGAGGGGCCGGCAAAGTTTTGCTGGCCGCTCTAACAGGCCGGCAATGTTTTGCCGGCCGCTATTTTGACGTTTCAACGTTTTAACAATTTAACAAGTGCTGCACGCTGACCGCGCTGTGTCGGCCTGGAGCTAGCTCCTCTGGTAGCGGCGCGCCAGGCCATAATCAGCGCGACCAGCAAAGTACTCATTATAGACCGCGGCAGTAATGTACTATTATTGTACATTAATCTTCCCAGATAGCAAAAGAAGCCGTTTTGCGGGTAACTGCTTAATGGTTGTTGCCAGGCTGATTTAGATATACTATATTCAAATCGTGCGAAAAACTTTGATAGCGCGATTTAGGATTTGTGTGACATAGTGCGTATGTGGCAGTATAGATGGCGTACAATGTTACCTGCGAGTGTTGGAAATGGTCCTTGAGCATCTGTCCGATGTTCTGCGTGTGGCTGAGGTCCAATGCAGCATCCACCTCGTCCAGGATGTACAGCGGCGCCGGCTTGAACAGCAGCATGGCCAGCACCAGCGACAGAGCCACCAGCGACCGCTGGCCGCCGGACAACTCGCCCAGAGACTCCTTCCATTGGTTGTTGAAGCCCACTCTTACCTGGATAACAGATGGACTAAACTCAATATCATAGCATCTATATTTCATAGCCAAATCTAAATTGATATTATTTCAACTTAAGAAATATCAGCATTATGGCCGTGGTTATTACGTTGAATACAGCTTGACGATTCAAATACCAACAACTAAATGTATCACTGGTTTCAACTCATATTTATTTTCTATGCCGAACGAATACCATTGTTTAAACTAATACCAAAATGGAGTATAGTAGTATTATTACAAATCGATCCTTCAACAAGACAAGAGCACAGTTGTACGGTTTGTTATTGTTCAATGTTTTTAAAGCATATTAGCGCACTTAATTCATTTTAAGATTTTAATTTATTTGTTGTTTTTTTTTTTACCTGACCATGTCATATTGGTTCTAAGATCATTTCAAAGTCAAAACAGATCGAAAAACGGGTCAAGAGACACATCGGCAATGAAGCATTGGTCGAGTCAAAGCTCCAGAGCCTTGAACATCGACGGCGAGTTGCCAGGTTCTGGGTTTTTTATTGGTTAAATTTCGGGGAAAGTGCGATAGAATTGCATTATTTTATTCCGTCTAGCCCATTCCATCATCCGACAACAAAACGTATGGCGATTCGCCATCGGTACATGGTGGATATCCCACCCATACGCACTAAACGCTTTGGTAATATTTTCATTGTGCGTACAGCTAAATGCTGTACCGTGCTGTGCTGTTGTGCGTACAGCTAAGGAGTGTAATTCCCTGCCGGAGTCTGTTTTCCGATAGCTAGAATGCAAGGGTATTTAAGTCAAGAGTGAATATTTAACTTCTAGGCAAGCGTGCTTCACCGTCTACCACATTATCGCTTACCATCAGGTGAGATAGTGGTTAAACGCCTGCCTATCATAAGTTAAATAAAACATAATTCCGTAAGTTACCTCTAGCCCATCCAACACAGTCATCCCCTCCAGCGGCGTCAGCTTGGCCTGCGCGCCCGGCAGCAGAGTGGAGAAGATGGAGCCGAAGTCTCTGTTGACCTGCTCGTAAGTTACCTCTAGCCCATCCAACACAGTCATCCCCTCCAGCGGCGTCAGCTTGGCCTGCGCGCCCGGCAGCAGAGTGGAGAAGATGGAGCCGAAGTCTCTGTTGACCTGCTCGTAAGTTACCTCTAGCCCATCCAACACAGTCATCCCCTCCAGCGGCGTCAGCTTGGCCTGCGCGCCCGGCAGCAGAGTGGAGAAGATGGAGCCGAAGTCTCTGTTGACCTGCTCGTAAGTTACCTCTAGCCCATCCAACACAGTCATCCCCTCCAGCGGCGTCAGCTTGGCCTGCGCGCCCGGCAGCAGAGTGGAGAAGATGGAGCCGAAGTCTCTGTTGACCTGCTCGTAAGTTACCTCTAGCCCATCCAACACAGTCATCCCCTCCAGCGGCGTCAGCTTGGCCTGCGCGCCCGGCAGCAGAGTGGAGAAGATGGAGCCGAAGTCTCTGTTGACCTGCTCGTAAGTTACCTCTAGCCCATCCAACACAGTCATCCCCTCCAGCGGCGTCAGCTTGGCCTGCGCGCCCGGCAGCAGAGTGGAGAAGATGGAGCCGAAGTCTCTGTTGACCTGCTCGTAAGTTACCTCTAGCCCATCCAACACAGTCATCCCCTCCAGCGGCGTCAGCTTGGCCTGCGCGCCCGGCAGCAGAGTGGAGAAGATGGAGCCGAAGTCTCTGTTGACCTGCTCGCATGCCGTGATCAGCGTCCTCTTCTTCTTCTCGTCCAGCTCTGCCATCACTTGCACCAGTTTGGCTCTGTCCGCCTCCACTATCGCCTTCTTGCGCAGCATATCTTGGTACTGTAACATGAGAAAAAAATGTAGCCAAATCATCGAATATATTCTACGGCTGAATAGCGAATATAAAATAACAAACAACGATTCTATAGTCAAATTTACTTTAAAGTTTTTGATTAAAGAATCTGCTAATCAATTCAGAGATTTTTGTAAATGTGGCCCTTAGTGCGTCAAAAGTAAAATAGCAATTAAGAAAACTACCCTTACTGCTATGACACAAAGGTGCTGTCAATATCTAAGCTTCTCCGGAGACATGCAGTTGATTGTTAGATCAAAGTTTGGCGTCGTTCAGTAAGTATTGCTTATTTCTTTGTCACTATCGATTACTTCATAAGTTTCGGCCCAGAAAGAGGTGGCTAGATTATTTGGAAGAATAGGATGAGGGCCGGTTCGGCGATGCGGGAAAAGAATGTCTACTTGAAAGTTACTAATAATGTTTCGAGGCAGACTCCATAGAACGGCTTGTAGTCCAGGGTAGAGAGGAAGGGACAAGAGAGCGCGGCAGGTCACCCATGTTTTTGCTGGGAGAAAACTCAACTAGGAGTAGTTGAGTTTTCTCCCAGCAAATGAATTAAAGTTGTAAATGAATTACAGTAATTTAGACTGTGTACTATGTTTTATTTGGTGTACATTATAGAAATAAGAAAAACTGATTAAAAAAAGTGCCAACATTGGAGGAAATTACTAGAATCATGAGTCCACGTTTAAATTTAATTACGATGTCCATTCCAAAGAATATGAGGGTCGAAAATCTTCATCGACCAGCACCTTCGTGTACAATTGCCTACTTACCAGTTCTTCAAACCTACGAAGCTGCGTCCAAATAAGCAAAATAGTTGTATTTATAAGAACAATACATTTGTATATCTTTAAGAATGATTCTGCTATTTGTTAATGCACTTTGAGTTACTTTATAAAGGGCCGTTTGTGGTTAATTCTTATATTTAACATTATTTGGATTAAGGTATCATTTACCTAAGTAACTTATCTCTAAACTTACCATATAAGTTCAATTTTGTTTTTCCTCATCGCCAATATGCGTTTAAGAGGCATTTCGCTGAGCTCTTTTTGTCATTGACGTGCCAGAGTCGGTTTTAAGATTCCCAAAAAATTATATATATTATGTTTCAAAGAAATAATAAAGCAGTGTGGGCTATCCTTCCTCTCCCTGAACTGTACAGCTCCTCATACCTGTTCCTCCTCCATGCCCAGCATCGTGTGTACCTGAGTGTCGAGTCCTCGCGCCATCTTTTCCTTCCTCTCCCTGAGCTGTACAGCCTGCCCTTCCTCATACCTGTTCCTCCTCCATGCCCCGTAGCGTGTGTGCCCGAGCGTTGAGTCCTCACGCCAGCCTGTCCTTCCTCTCCCTGAGCTGTACGGCCTGCCCCCCCTTCATACCTGTTCCACCTCCTTGCCCAGCAGCGTGTGTGCCCGAGCGTTGAGTCCTTGCGCCAGCCTGTCCTTCGTCTCCCTGAGCTGCAGAGCCTGCCCTCCCCCCTCTCATACCTGTTCCTCCTTCTTACCCAGCAGCGTGTGTGCCCGAGCGTTTAGTCCTCGCGCCAGCCTGTCCTTCCTCTCCCTGAGCTGTAGAGCCTGCCCCCCCCCTCATACCTGTTCCTCCTCCTTGCCCAGCAGCGTGTGTGCCCGAGTGTTTAGTCCTCGCGCCAGCCTGTCCTTCCTCTCCCTGAGCTGTAGAGCCTGCCCCCCCTTCATACCTGTTCCTCCTCCTTGCCCAGCAGCGTGTGTGCCCGAGCGTTGAGTCCTCGCGCCAGCTTGTCCTTCCTCTCCCTGAGCTGTAGAGCCTGCCCCCCCTTCATACCTGTTCCTCCTCCTTGCCCAGCAGCGTGTGTGCCCGAGCGTTGAGTCCTCGCGCCAGCTTGTCCTTCCTCTCCCTGAGCTGTAGAGCCTGCCCCCCCCCTTCATACCTGTTCCTCCTCCTTGCCCAGCAGCGTGTGTGCCCGAGCGTTGAGTCCTCGCGCCAGCTTGTCCTTCCTCTCCCTGAGCTGTAGAGCCTGCCCCCCCTTCATACCTGTTCCTCCTCCTTGCCCAGCAGCGTGTGTGCCCGAGCGTTGAGTCCTCGCGCCAGCTTGTCCTTCCTCTCCTTCAGCTGCGCCAGCCTGGACCCGGCCACGTTAGCGTTATGGAAGTCGTACATGCCACCCGCACAGCCGAAGTACTCGCGCTCTGCTGTAATCCAAGGGTTTTGGTCTTCCAAGGATATGATCTAGGAAGATTAAAATTGTATGTCAGCGAAAAACCCTTAAGCCAGTGTCAAACAAAACTGCGAACCAAACCGAAAACGTGGAGAATGTGAACCGCAGCGGAGACTTCAAACTAGCTGCAACGAACCAGTAGTGAAATAATGGTATCTAATTTGTTTTGTCTCGCATTCGCTCTCTGTTTGACGTCGTGCCATCATACAAATCATATATCATTTATGCTTTGTATCATATCATACAAAGCCAGCTAATACAATTATCTCGCTCACGCCTCGCTTCGCATGCGCTCCTAAGGCCGCGGTTCCACTGACGCGGAGCTGGGCGGAGAGGAGTGGGCGGAATCGTCCAATAACAGACGAGACGAGTGGCGCGATGAGGATTTCAACCATTGTAATTGGTCGCTTCCGCTCGTCTCCGCTCCTCTCCGCCCAGCTCCGCGTCAGTGGAACCGCGGCCTTAGGCTGGTTAGCGGCAGCTTGTCTGCTGGCGGGCAGTCAAGCTGCCCGACGGCGCTGTCGGTCGCCGCGAGCTTGTCATTGGTCGAGTCGCTCGGCTCAGCGCTGACAGCCGTCAGACTCGACCGATGACGAGCTCGCGGCGACCGACAGCGCCGTCGGGCAGCTTGACTCTAAAACCAGCCTTAGGTTTGTCATGGCGTCTCACGCCTTTCGGTTCGCCGCGGTATCGGCACGTATCGAATCGCTGTAACTATGACTATGTGACTTAGATTACGAAATACAAGTAAAATTTAAAAAACCCGCGACACATTTTTATTTCATGCTACATAATTTATCTAGTACATAGTCGATACGATTCGATCGGCAATCTATTGAACACGTAATTATGACACGATGTCTGGTGTGATTTCATTCCCAAGATGAGCAGTATACACGGTTATATTTTGATAAATTTAATCCAACGGCGAAATGATTTGGTTTTGGTAATTCAATTGATTTATGAAACGAATAAACATTAGAATCTAGAAATGGCAGATTAACAATTGTGTGAAATACAAAACCCGATAATGATATCGAACCAATAGTAACCCGCGAGATAGCTATTGGCGACAGCGTGAGCCGGGTTGCTGCGCGGTCGTTGCCTCCCCGTACAAGACTTATCAATCAGCCAAGTTGTTACTTACTCCTATGTTAATGAAACACAATATCCATTTATAATAATCAGCCTATTTATTCCCTTATTATTACAAAGTTGTTATCACTGATTCACCCAAAAAAATATTGCAAGTTTTCATTCATTAAAGGTAACCATCATAAATTGGTTTTATCTACAACTACACTACTAAACACAAACTAATGCTAGCTAAGGCTAGTAGTTTAGTAGCCAAGGACTGTAAGGCATCAATTGCAGCCCGAGATAATTAGGCGCCCGCCTATAGTTCGAGGGTGCAATTGGTGCTTACACCCGAGCTAACTATTCTGCTTTACATCTCGACTGTGAGGTAAGTAGAAAAAAATCGGCATTACAAGTTTTTTTTTTTTTTTATAGAACGAAATTGAGCTTCGCCGTTCGATATTTAAAATTGATGACTATTATACTCACACAAAGACAAGGCTGAATAGCAAAGCGACCTCTTTGGTCATTGGGCTGAATGTATTATGTCTATTGCCAGTATGATGGTTAGATGTACGCGAACTTTTTGAAAGAAAGAAGTGTTTTTTTTTAAATTACTCACCGCCCTAGGGCTTTTCTAGCTACATTATTACCCTAGAGCGCTAATTAGTCACCTACAAGCCCCATTTGGAGGTAATAAGAACCTATTTACCGAACATGAGAGATGGTAATATCATTTTAATTATAATCCCCGGCACGTAAGTTGGCAAGAGTTGTTAAAATCATCATTTCATTTCATTTTTTTTTTTTATTTCATATAGACCTACATGGGCACTTATAAAACGTCGACATGTGCACGGTTCGGGTTGGTCGTTTCCTATGGAGAAGAACCGGCAAGAAACTCCATGGTTACTCTTTTAAAAAAATGGTTTGGTTTTACAATATTTCCTTGTTACAGCATTAGTACTTAGATATGTGGGGACAACGTAGGCCCGACAATAAGTCGTAAGAAAACAAAAAAAAAAGATTACATATTATTTAAACAAAAGAAAATAAAACGAGTTAAAAAGTTAACAAGCATCTAGAAGGCCTACAATGTTCACACATTTACAAAATAATCGGTAAAGGAATCTATACAAAAGTAAAATAAAAAAAAGACTAAATCTAACTAAAATAAAAAAAAGACTAAATCGTTAGATGCGCAGAAGTAGTTTTTTATGTATCTTTGATAGTGAAGCGGGGCACGTCGAACGTTTCTCACGCGAGATCGGTTGCTCAGTTGACACACGGATCGACTGACCAATCGCCGAGCGTCCACGTTCCGTTCGCTCTATGTCTATGTGGTGGTTAGTCAGTTCATGCAATATGCGCGAACTTATCCGCACAACGCCAAAACCTTGCCAACTTACATGCCGGGGACTATAGAATGGTTTTTTATTATTAGAAAATCCAGTATTTAAGGCACCATAGCGACGTACTCTAATTGGAATAATTGTAATGACGAACCATTTCTGCAACGACACACGACACACGGCGTGATTGTTTCATGCACCGGCCCGACCCTCCACGGACTTAAAACGATCACAATGTAACGGTGTATATGTAATGATTACTATTAATTGGTATGGACACCGGTTATTTAACATGGGCAGTACCTTGGCCTGCAGCTCGGCGGCCTCGGTCTGCAGCTCCTTGATGGTGTAGTCGAGCTCCTTGATGTGCAGCTCCAGCTCGGCGCTGCTCTTGCGCAGCTGCTCCTTCTTGTGCGCGATGCTGGCTATCTCGGAGTTGCGGCTCGCTATCTCTGACTTCTGACGCTTGATGCGGGCCTGCATCTCTTTTACGGCTTCCTGTAAATACGTACTATTGGGTTAACGAGAATGACGCGAGGAAAAGTATAGGGTGGGCTCGTCTAAGCGAAATTTCTGTCGTTAAAAATGAGTCGCTAACTTGATTTTGTTTCGCGAGTACTCATTGTGAAAGCCGTAAAATCTTTGCTTTATATCAAGTTTAATTTAGGGGAAGAGGGAGTAAAAGTGATAAGAGAGTAAGTGACGGTTGACAGGACGGGGTGGAAGGAACATGGAACAACCGCAGAAAATGATGAGGGCAGGTACTCACGGTGGCGGCGGCGTGTTCCTGCTTGCTGGTCTCCAGGCCCTGGCGCAGGCCGCCCATAGTATCGGCACCAGCCTCCAGCTGCTCCCTGCTGCTTTCCACGGCCTTCTGCAGCTCCAGCACCTCCAGCTTCAGCGTCTCCAGCTCCTGTTCCCGTTGCTTCCATGCGGCGCCGTGCACTTCTGCATCTTCTTTTGCTTTTTTTAATGCCTGTTCAGCTTTTTTGAACTCTCTGTTGAAAAAATAAACTATTAATATTGATTATCCCACATCCCAAATAGGGAAGAGGCAACCAGACATGCCTTAGAAATTCAAAGACGCGTGTGATCTATCAAGTTGCCTGCATCCATTATGCAGGCAATTTGCAAAAGAGGAAGTTTGCGATACAGTAGTGGGAATGTTTAAGAATGATTATGCTGCTATTTCGTTCAATTTGTAAAAAAAAAACTTTTCACAATCGTTTTGTACAGTCAACCGTCCATTACTACAAAAAAATATGTATAAACTGTTACGCACGTTAGCTGGGCGGTTCACTGCGGATGTTGTGCGTATGTGGCCGTGGCTAGGAGTGGACGATATCGACAGCATTTTCATACACGCTTTGTATGCACGTGTTTTGTTCAGAATTGATGCTTTTGTTTACATTTCCATAAATCGGGCTAGAATATCGATGAGTAGTGTCGAATGTCTGACCTCTCCCTGTGTCCCCTGATGTCCTGCACCTTAGCCTCCAGCTCCCTGGCCCGCGCGGCAGTCTGTTGCTGCGTCAGCTTGTCTCGCTCTACGGCCGCTGCTAGCTCCGCTACCTAGATAGCAGAGAATGTCTGACCTCTCCCTGTGTCCCCTGATGTCCTGCACCTTAGCCTCCAGCTCCCTGGCCCGCGCGGCAGTCTGTTGCTGCGTCAGCTTGTCTCGCTCTACGGCCGCTGCTAGCTCCGCTACCTAGATAGCAGAGAATGTCTGACCTCTCCCTGTGTCCCCTGATGTCCTGCACCTTAGCCTCCAGCTCCCTGGCCCGCGCGGCAGTCTGTTGCTGCGTCAGCTTGTCTCGCTCTACGGCCGCTGCTAGCTCCGCTACCTAGATAGCAGAGAATGTCTGACCTCTCCCTGTGTCCCCTGATGTCCTGCACCTTAGCCTCCAGCTCCCTGGCCCGCGCGGCAGTCTGTTGCTGCGTCAGCTTGTCTCGCTCTACGGCCGCTGCTAGCTCCGCTACCTAGATAGCAGAGAATGTCTGACCTCTCCCTGTGTCCCCTGATGTCCTGCACCTTAGCCTCCAGCTCCCTGGCCCGCGCGGCAGTCTGTTGCTGCGTCAGCTTGTCTCGCTCTACGGCCGCTGCTAGCTCCGCTACCTAGATAGCAGAGAATGTCTGACCTCTCCCTGTGTCCCCTGATGTCCTGCACCTTAGCCTCCAGCTCCCTGGCCCGCGCGGCAGTCTGTTGCTGCGTCAGCTTGTCTCGCTCTACGGCCGCTGCTAGCTCCGCTACCTAGATAGCAGAGAATGTCTGACCTCTCCCTGTGTCCCCTGATGTCCTGCACCTTAGCCTCCAGCTCCCTGGCCCGCGCGGCAGTCTGTTGCTGCGTCAGCTTGTCTCGCTCTACGGCCGCTGCTAGCTCCGCTACCTAGATAGCAGAGAATGTCTGACCTCTCCCTGTGTCCCCTGATGTCCTGCACCTTAGCCTCCAGCTCCCTGGCCCGCGCGGCAGTCTGTTGCTGCGTCAGCTTGTCTCGCTCTACGGCCGCTGCTAGCTCCGCTACCTAGATAGCAGAGAATGTCTGACCTCTCCCTGTGTCCCCTGATGTCCTGCACCTTAGCCTCCAGCTCCCTGGCCCGCGCGGCAGTCTGTTGCTGCGTCAGCTTGTCTCGCTCTACGGCCGCTGCTAGCTCCGCTACCTAGATAGCAGAGAATGTCTGACCTCTCCCTGTGTCCCCTGATGTCCTGCACCTTAGCCTCCAGCTCCCTGGCCCGCGCGGCAGTCTGTTGCTGCGTCAGCTTGTCTCGCTCTACGGCCGCTGCTAGCTCCGCTACCTAGATAGCAGAGAATGTCTGACCTCTCCCTGTGTCCCCTGATGTCCTGCACCTTAGCCTCCAGCTCCCTGGCCCGCGCGGCAGTCTGTTGCTGCGTCAGCTTGTCTCGCTCTACGGCCGCTGCTAGCTCCGCTACCTAGATAGCAGAGAATGTCTGACCTCTCCCTGTGTCCCCTGATGTCCTGCACCTTAGCCTCCAGCTCCCTGGCCCGCGCGGCAGTCTGTTGCTGCGTCAGCTTGTCTCGCTCTACGGCCGCTGCTAGCTCCGCTACCTAGATAGCAGAGAATGTCTGACCTCTCCCTGTGTCCCCTGATGTCCTGCACCTTAGCCTCCAGCTCCCTGGCCCGCGCGGCAGTCTGTTGCTGCGTCAGCTTGTCTCGCTCTACGGCCGCTGCTAGCTCCGCTACCTAGATAGCAGAGAATGTCTGACCTCTCCCTGTGTCCCCTGATGTCCTGCACCTTAGCCTCCAGCTCCCTGGCCCGCGCGGCAGTCTGTTGCTGCGTCAGCTTGTCTCGCTCTACGGCCGCTGCTAGCTCCGCTACCTAGATAGCAGAGAATAAATTGTTATTAACAACCAATTAACAATAATAGTGCAACGTACATCTCACTGGACGTGGATTGTGTTGGTGCTACGAGGGGAGGTCCAAAATACGGTATAAAGATCCGTACGAGTATGCCTTCTTGTAGTCTATCCAGCATGTCGACAGATCCTTGCGGGATCGACGGTCCTGCTGGCTTGTGGCCATGTCAATGAGAAGTAGCTCAGTATAGTGCCGCGGGACCCATTCCTACATCCATTCTGAGAGGCAGACATTATTGTTACTCTTACTTATCATTAATTAATCATTTATTATACATGCGAATGTTTGGATGTTTATTACTCAATCACGCCAGAATGGCTGAATGGAGCTGGATGAAATTTGGCACAGAGATAGTTTATAGTCTGGAATAGCACATAGGCTACTTTTATCCTGCTATAATGTTACCTTGGGATAGGTTAACACTACTAGCCAATATTATAAATGCCAAAGTAACCCTGTCCATCTGATACCTTTTCAGACTTAAACCGCTGAACCGATTTAGATGTAATTTGGTATGGAGATAGTTTGAGATCCTGGGACGGTCATGGGATATTTTTTATTCGGGAAATCATCCTTAAGGGGGTGAAACGGGAGCTGGAAGACTGCATGGTGAACTAATCATTATCAACATCATCAGCCTATTAGTAGCCTAGCTCGCTAGTGGGCGCATGGATACACGAGAATGCGCGCGTACCAATCAGCGTTGTTCACGCGCAGACGTGCGAATTCCGAAGAATGCGCGCGTCTTTTTAAAAACTCAGAAGTAATGTGTGCGTTACGCTGTGGAGTTAAGATTGAATTTGTCATGTTCAGTTTTGGATAGACGCTTCGATGCGCTTCGACTTGCGCTAGTATAAATTGACCCTTAATGTTCCCACTGCTGGCACACAGGCCTCCTCTCTGAGAAAGAGGGACCTAATACCGCTTTAATATTATTGCACGATATAAAATATAAGAAATACGAAAGCTACGCAGACAAGTCGCAGGCAACAATAAGTTAATACATCCGTACCTGCGCCCTCAAGTCCTCGATCTCTGCGTGTGTCTGCGCGTGCGTGGTGGCGGCCAGCCGCGCCTTCACCACGCCCAGCGAGTGAGACATTATCTCGTACCTGCACAACACAACACATGTTTTAACGAAGCCTTATAAATCATCATCTTCGTGCCCTTGTCCTTCTTACTTGTGGTCGGCACAACAAGTTTTCTTGTTAGATACCGTCCTGTCCCCCGTCACGCTATCACTGACTCCCTTTTCTTTCATATTTCCCAGACAGTTCATCCATCTTTTCTTTGGCCGTGCCCTCCCTCTCCGTCTAACAACCTTGTCAATAATTTCGTTATACTCTTTCAATAACAAAATTTTAATATAATAACATGTCTGTATTCCACGAAGGGTTAAGCGGCAGGAGCTACATCCATGACTAAGGTAATAAATTTTGGATTCATATTTATAGGGGCCGAGTCTGTTGCCATCAACCGAGCACAAATCGAGGATACGGACTGTCTGAGAAATTCAATAACACTTCACGCCCGACCCGGGTATCGAAACCAGGACCTTATGTTCAAGAGTACACTACTGTTGCTTTGCGACTAATTAGAAGAACGAGACAGTTGTAATATTTAAAATTAATATAGCCTTGGTACTCCAAATAAACGTAATTTGTGTTAAAAACCAAAACCTCTAATTCTGACAAGTTCACATTGTCTACTTTTTGACAACTCTTCTTGAGGTCTTGCTGAGTGAAGTGAGTGACTTACCTCTGCTGCATGCTGGTGTACTTCTCCCCGGCGTGCTGCATGGACTGTAGCTCGGCGGTGTACTGCGACAGCTGCGACTGGGCCGTCTTGAGGTCTTGCTGAGTGAAGTGAGTGACTTACCTCTGCTGCATGCTGGTGTACTTCTCCCCGGCGTGCTGCATGGACTGTAGCTCGGCGGTGTACTGCGACAGCTGCGACTGGGCCGTCTTGAGGTCTTGCTGAGTGAAGTGAGTGACTTACCTCTGCTGCATGCTGGTGTACTTCTCCCCGGCGTGCTGCATGGACTGTAGCTCGGCGGTGTACTGCGACAGCTGCGACTGGGCCGTCTTGAGGTCATGCTGAGTGAAGTGAGTGACTTACCTCTGCTGCATGCTGGTGTACTTCTCCCCGGCGTGCTGCATGGACTGTAGCTCGGCGGTGTACTGCGACAGCTGCGACTGGGCCGTCTTGAGGTCTTGCTGAGTGAAGTGAGTGACTTACCTCTGCTGCATGCTGGTGTACTTCTCCCCGGCGTGCTGCATGGACTGTAGCTCGGCGGTGTACTGCGACAGCTGCGACTGGGCCGTCTTGAGGTCATGCTGAGTGAAGTGAGTGACTTACCTCTGCTGCATGCTGGTGTACTTCTCCCCGGCGTGCTGCATGGACTGTAGCTCGGCGGTGTACTGCGACAGCTGCGACTGGGCCGTCTTGAGGTCTTGCTGAGTGAAGTGAGTGACTTACCTCTGCTGCATGCTGGTGTACTTCTCCCCGGCGTGCTGCATGGACTGTAGCTCGGCGGTGTACTGCGACAGCTGCGACTGGGCCGTCTTGAGGTCTTGCTGAGTGAAGTGAGTGACTTACCTCTGCTGCATGCTGGTGTACTTCTCCCCGGCGTGCTGCATGGACTGTAGCTCGGCGGTGTACTGCGACAGCTGCGACTGGGCCGTCTTGAGGTCTTGCTGAGTGAAGTGAGTGACTTACCTCTGCTGCATGCTGGTGTACTTCTCCCCGGCGTGCTGCATGGACTGTAGCTCGGCGGTGTACTGCGACAGCTGCGACTGGGCCGTCTTGAGGTCATGCTGAGTGAAGTGAGTGACTTACCTCTGCTGCATGCTGGTGTACTTCTCCCCGGCGTGCTGCATGGACTGTAGCTCGGCGGTGTACTGCGACAGCTGCGACTGGGCCGTCTTGAGGTCTTGCTGAGTGAAGTGAGTGACTTACCTCTGCTGCATGCTGGTGTACTTCTCCCCGGCGTGCTGCATGGACTGTAGCTCGGCGGTGTACTGCGACAGCTGCGACTGGGCCGTCTTGAGGTCTTGCTCTAACTCCTTGAGCTCCTTCAACTGGACCAGTATCGAGCCTCCCTGGAACAATGGTTTCATGAATTCAATTCGGTCTTCTCATCTAGAAGCTTTGCGTGACAGCCTGGGGTCTTGATTTGTGTCCAGTTGAGGACAATAGGCTCGCCCCCTATTCTGTGAAACTTGTTATGTTGGTTTTAAAACTTCTGACTAATCCTTCCATCCTAAATACAGGCGTCATGTTATGTTTTAATATTCTGCCGAGACTTTTCGACAGTCGAGAAAAACAAAAACAAATAGATAATAATGAGTTTTAATTGTTGTGGCACTAGAGCAGTTATTGTGGGCCAAAGGTAACAGCAGCGACATTTTAGGCTTGGTCCAGAGTGCGCGATGTCTAGGACGGGTGCGGCCACCGTGTGGAGCAAGTTGTAGTAGCAGGCAGTACAGGCGACACGGGTTTCCTCAGGGTACAACAACAGACACGTCACACTAGGCTGCCACAGTCACTCCACTACGGACGCAAGCGGTGGTTTCATACGTTTGATACTTGACGCCCGCCGTGGCCGGCGGTAGCTCCTCACCCTGGTTGAGGTCCCACTTAGTGTAAATTTGTATTTAATTATAAACGAATGTTCGAGATAAAATAGGGATTTCTGATAAAAATATTTGTTTCCTGTGGAATGGGATATCAAAAGAAATAATTTTCTATCCCTAAGACCATAAGAGTTACAGAGCATAGTGGACCGACCTGTATCCGGGCGCCACCGGCGAGCGTGCCGGACGGGTCGAACACGTCGCCGTCCAGCGTGACGCTCTTGCGCCGCACCTGCGGGTGGAAGGTGACGCGCTTGGCGGTCTCCAGGTCGCGGCACACGAGTACGCCGCCGAACACCCAGGACATGGCCGGCGCCAGGTGCGAGTCGAACGACACCAGGTCCAGCGCTAGCTGCACGTTCTCCGGCCCACCTCCCTGTCGAGCAGAAAAGTAAATTTTGATTCCACTACGCTAAACACAGATATATACGTGCCCGAAAGAATAACAGAGATGTTTACTTAGGGTCAGCTCACAGCGAGACACGTCGTTGCGTGCACATTTGAAAAATTCGAATTTATCTCGAAACAGAGGCGCTTAGCCAGTAGACACGACGTACAAGAGATCAGCGCACTGCACGGCACATTACTAGCTGTTGCGAAAAAGACCAGAAACCTAGACGGGAGATAGATACAGGCGACCGATGCTGATACTGGCCATTAGGCTCAGAGTTAATAGTAAATTATAGACCGATATCGCTCTTAGCGGATTTTTTTTTTTTTTGAAAAATAGCTTGCCAAACAGCTTAACTCAAATTTAGAATGCACTCTAGAGTTAGAGGCAAAAAAAAAAACCGACTAGTGTTAATGCCGAGTTGATGAGGAAATGGGTTTTTTTTAAATTTATTTTGCAACTTCTAAAATTCCATAGGGATATAAAAAAAACGTTATATATTGTATTTAAATTAGAAATAGGTTTTATTGACGCAAACTACAAATTTATTGCTACAAAATTAATTATTTATTTATTATTTTACTGATATTATATGCTCAAGTTTATATTTTTTTAATTACTTAGAACTAGTTGTTGTAATTCAATATTCACACAGGTCGATTCTGCTTAGTATCAGCTACACACGTATTTTTTTTATATTTTGTTGTAGCTGCAGTAATTTACGAGATAATAAGCTTTTAATTGGAAATGGCACGGGTCACTATTGTGGCTCTGACGTCTTAACGCTCCCTGAGCACTAGAGCCGGGAGAGGGCGGGGCCTGTGGGGCACCAGATTTCTTCTGTGTTGAACAAAATGGTTTTACAAAAAAAGAAAATTAAAATAACAATTTATAATTTCTTACATACCGTGATGACGAATATGGTTCAAAATAAACCGGTTTGCAGTATATTCTGTGATATGACTTAGGCGTTTGATTATGTTCTACACAGTATTTTACTTAAAAAACTCGAACCATATGGAATGAGGTAATTAATGTACTAAAACTTTTTTAAGTAATATCTTCAGCACAGAAAGCAAATAACGGAAGTCAATAGGTTATACATAAATACTAAACGAAAAGAGTCACATCGGTCGCAAGAGCGAGTCTCAGGGAAGTGTTTTGGGACCTCCCCCATTTACATTATACAGGGTGTCCCAGAAATCGACGTCAAGCCGTAAATGGGTGATAGACCAAGTTATAACAGTTCTCAGAAAAATACGAAAAAAAATCTATCTCATGTTTTTAAAAAATTATGTTCACTTTAAAAATTTACTAAAAAAATCAATCCCTGTAATGGTTCTTTAACTCCAATTGCTACAAATCCCATAATTTATCATTTTTTTTTATTATTATGTAATCTTGAATAATGCTTGTGTAGATTTTTGCCTAAAATTTAAAGCCAACTCCTCCTACTTAGAAGAAAATTAAACTTTTTCAAAACCAAATTATTCAAATTTACTGTTTCGCCCAACTTTAACTGACTGTACTGAAAAAAGAATGTACTACGCTAGTTTGGCAAGTAACATGAAAAATAGGCGCATTTAATAAGGATTCAAAAATGGTGTAACACTTGCTAGATTACGTTTTCAATAATTGGTCAAATTTTTTTTTGTAAATAGTATCGGTTTTTACCCAAAATGTCCATACTACCTTAAAATGAGTTTAGCTTACCTAAAGCTTTGCTAAACTCCGTTTCTAGTTCGATAGAGACGGAGAGAGTCATTTTACGAAGTGTGAGCGAGACAGAGAGTGACGCCACCTTTATCAGTGACACAACCTTTATCATGAAACGGAGATACAATTTACCGATGAGTGCGAATGAGACAGCAGTAGTTATTGTTGTTTTGTAAGCGCAGACGCACACACAATTACAAATCAGTACGTTACGCTGCTTTGTTTACTGCGCATCTCCGTATTCGTTCATGTTGATTCCGTACTCACCACTTTTTGCGTTGTTTTCTGGACTTAATTGCTTGTGATTTGGACTGTTTAATTCCTCTTTCTGACGACCTGTGCTTTACTCTGGACTGTTGCTGATCCTGTGATTGTGTAGTACTACCATGGCTGTGTACACTGCATTGGAATATGCGAACATGCACCTCGTTTATGGGGAATGCAGATGCAATGCCAATGCAGCCGCTAGACTTTATCGTGAGAGGTACCCGAACAATCGTCACCCAGATCATCGAGTTTTTATTAATGTGCACCGTTCACTATCAGAGGGACGATTCCCTAACCAAGTACATGGTGAAGGAAGACATCGTAATCCGTACGAAGACGTCGTACTACAAGCAGTCCAAGAAGACCCAAGTGCTTCTGTACGTGGAATCGAAACAAGCACAGGTGTATCTAAGAGTACCGCCCACCGAATCTTAAAAAAGAACGAGTTCCACCCGTATCATGTACAGCGAGTACAATCATTACTGCCACGGGATTACGCTCCCAGAGTTGCGTTTTGCCAAAGGATGCTAGAAAGGCACAGAGAAGACCCTCGATTCTTAGAGAAGATTTTATGGACCGATGAGTCAACATTTAAAAAAGATGGCTACATGAATTTTCACAATTTGCACGAGTGGCATGTAGAAAATCCAAATTTGATGAGGCAAGATAAGTCACAGTATCGATTTAAAGTAAACATGTGGACCGGGATACTAAATGGCATAATAATTGGACCTTTTGAGCTGCCAGAGATTTTGAATGGCGCAGTTTATTTGGATTTTCTTCAAAAGACTCTCTCCGTCTCTATCGAACTAGAAACGGAGTTTAGCAAAGCTTTAGGTAAGCTAAAGTCATTTTAAGAAAGTATGGACATTTTGGGTAAAAACCGATACTATTTACAAAAAAAAATTTGACCAATTATTGGAAACGTAATCTAGCAAGTGTTACACCATTTTTGAATCCTTATTAAATGCGCCAATTTTTCATGTTACTTGCCAAACTAGCGTAGTACATTTTTTTTTCAGTACAGTCAGTTAAAGTTGGGCGAAACAGTAAATTTGAATAATTTGGTTTTGAAAAAGTTTAATTTTCTTCTAAGTAGGAGGAGTTGGCTTTAAATTTTAGGCAAAAATCTACACATGATTATTCAAGATTAAATAATAATAAAAAAAAATGATAAATTATGGGATTTGTAGCAATTGGAGTTAAAGAACCATTACAGGGATTGATTTTTTAGTAAATTTTTAAAGTGAACATAATTTTTTAAAAACATGAGATAGATTTTTTTTCGTATTTTTCTGAGAACTGTTATAACTTGGTCTATCACCCATTTACGGCTTGACGTCGATTTCTGGGACACCCTGTATATTAATGACCTGCCGAAGTCCACAGTGCAGCCGATGAGCCTCTTTGCCAATGATAGTGTAGTAGCAATTGAGTGTAAAAATAGAATGACATAGACATTAATGATTCACTGACTGCAATTATAGAATGGCTAAATAATAATAGGTAACATCAAAATAAATTTGACCAGGACTAAAATCATGCACTTTAGTCAATGATCCGCAGTGATGCGAATCCGAGTGATGATGCGCATTGTGTTCCTGTTGATGATATGTCCGCTGATCTTGTTGAGCGGCACGATGGTGGTGCGCGTCTGCAGCAGCTGGCGTCACCTCGGTGTCTACCACACGTAGTACAGACAGGTATATACTCACAACTTGCTGCGCGATGCGCAGGGTGTTCCTGTCGATGACGTGTCCGCTGATCTTGTTGAGCGGCACGATGGTGGTGCGCGTCTGCAGCAGCTGGCGTCACCTCGGTGTCTACCACACGTAGTACAGACAGGTATATACTCACAACTTGCTGCGCGATGCGCAGGGTGTTCCTGTCGATGACGTGTCCGCTGATCTTGTTGAGCGGCACGATGGTGGTGCGCGTCTGCAGCAGCTGGCGTCACCTCGGTGTCTACCACACGTAGTACAGACAGGTATATACTCACAACTTGCTGCGCGATGCGCAGGGTGTTCCTGTCGATGACGTGTCCGCTGATCTTGTTGAGCGGCACGATGGTGGTGCGCGTCTGCAGCAGCTGGCGTCACCTCGGTGTCTACCACACGTAGTACAGACAGGTATATACTCACAACTTGCTGCGCGATGCGCAGGGTGTTCCTGTCGATGACGTGTCCGCTGATCTTGTTGAGCGGCACGATGGTGGTGCGCGTCTGCAGCTGGCCGCGCTGCAGCAGCAGCTTGCTCGTCACCTCGGTGTCTACCACCACGTTGTACAGCTGCAACAAGACAAGCTTTCAGCGGTTTTGCTCCCCAACAGAGAAGAAAAAATAGTATATTATGCAACTAGTGAATAAAAGACGGATTTAAAGCGAGGGCCATAGATGAATCAAGAGCAAGTGAAGGATTCTAACGACTGAATCACGACCGTAGGGAGTGATTCATGATGATTGAATCACGAGCATAGCGAGTGATTCAAGTGTTAGAATCATGAGCGACGCGACTGATTCATGGTCCTCGATATAAATCCGTTTTATTCAAGAGTTGCATACTATATTTTATACCATGACTTCGAGAAAAAGAAAGATTTAAGCGAAAAACACAAGGAATATTACGAGTAATAAATAAATGAATGGTTTTTGCCTTCAAAATTTACATAAAATGTGAAACCCTGACCCCTGAGCTAGGTAACAGCACCTGTGTTTCAGGGGTCACTGACCACCTCCGTTACGTTACATAATTATAATTAATTAAATACCTATGCAATTAATATAAGAATTACAATCCAAACAAGTACTCAATAAATATCTTAGACTAAAATCAAAATTATTATTAAAATCCTAAATAACAAACTCAAAATTAAAATCGAAAAAGGAATTTGTGTATCGAGTATTTTTTGCGCAAGGAGGCGCAAGGAGGTTACATAGCATTGAGATGGACGTCTAATACATTGGTGTGTTCCAAATTCAAAAACCAAAACAGTGATTAAAATGCTTTTTATTCACTGTTTTCAGTGAATAAAATAAGCTGTTTAGAGGGGGAATGGTATAAATATTTTTAGACTGTCAAGTATTTTCTCGAACCTGCTCTGCCGCAGCCTGTGTATTATTTTGTTTAATCTTTTGACCGCTACGGGTTTAAGAAAAACATTTTCGTGCTCTATACAGTACGTCTATATTAGGCGACAAATGTGACTGAAAACTTAGCTTGGCGCACCGGGTACGCCAACAAGTTTAATGTTGTGGAGGTTAAAAGATTAAAGAAAAATAATTCGCAGTGATGGCCCTAAACAGCCTAGTATTCTTGAAAAAAGACGTAATGCAAATAATTGCATTTCTTTGGAGTGGTTGCTTTTATTAAATTTTTGTTTGTGATTATTTTTGAAATATTATTGTACGAGCAAACCATCCTAGAAATTTAGATTACACAACTTCTAAATTGTCTTAGTAAATTTTTAACATCCTGTATTAAATTCAGAATTTGAGAAGATTAACAAATACCAGGCCCCTCAGAAAGTATTGCGAAAAAAAGTTTTTATATATGGGAGACTGGCCAGTTATAATGTTTTTCGAAAATATGATTATTTATAAGTAAAAATAAGTAAGTTCCAATTTCAAAATTTCCCTCCACATTTTTTGCGAGTTAATTCAAAGTATTGTGTCTCACTGAAATATGGATCTGCGCCGGGAACATTTTAGAGCTATGATTTTATACGATTTCAAGTGTCGCCTGAAACCGGATGAATCGTACGATAGACTTCAAATGGCATTCATGGATGAAGGCCCTTCCAAGGCAACCGTGTATCGTTGGTATAACGAATTCAAGCGCGGTCGACCAACTTTGGGGGATGACGAAAGAAGCGGTCGCCCTTTGACGGCTGTTACCGAAGAAAACGTGCTAGCAGTGAAAAATTTAATCCAAGACAATAGGCGAATTACATATCAGGAGATTCAACACATATTGAAGATTGGATCGGGAAGCGTTCACGAGATTCTACACAGCCATCTTCGCGTGAGGAGGATAGTATCACGCTGGGTGCCGCACAACCTCACCGATGCTCAGAAGCAGGCCCGGGTGGAATGGTGCCGTGATATGCTTAACAAATTTGAAGCAGGCTCGTCTCGGCGTGTTTACGACATCGTTACAGGTGATGAGTCCTGGATTTATCAATACGACCCAGAAACCAAGCGCCAGTCGACTGTTTGGGTGTTTCAAAATGAGCCAACGCCTACCAAAGTGAAGCGATCTAGAAGCGGGGGTAAGATTTTGATCGCTAGCTTTTTTAATTTGACTGGCCACTTGGTATCAATTCCCTTACGAGATCAAAGAAGCATTAATGCCGAATGGTATACTACCAAATGTTTGCCAGAAGTTTTCTCTGTTATAAGCAACAAGCGACCAAACACAGGGCTCCGCGGGCTACTGCTCCACCACGACAATGCACCTGCGCACACCGCACTCAAAACGAGGGACTTCCTGGACAGCACGCCAGTCAAACTCCTGGGTCACCCTCCTTACAGCCCTGATCTAGCACCGTGTGACTTCTTTTTATTCCCAAAAATAAAAAATCAGCTCAAAGGGATACAATTTTCGTCGCCGGAAGATGCGCTGGCTGCGTTCGAGCAGGCTGTAAACGAGGTGTCTGCGGCGGACTGGAAAAAGTGTTTTGAAAACTGGTTTAGGCGCATGAATCTTTGTATAGAGGCTGGTGGAAAGTACTTTGAAAAGATTTAATAAAAATATATGTACGTATAGAACAATTTTTTTTAGTTTCGCAAAACTTTCTGAGTGTCCCACGTATTGGAACCAAAAACAGGAAATGACAAAGTTCAAATTGCAAATGGTCACTTAAAAATCAACTTCAAATACGCAACACTTCAATCGGTTTTTTCAGTTGGTGGCAATGGATTGAAATTGTGAATTTAAGTATGGTAGGGGTATAAAACTAACATAAATGCCGTAATTTCAAGTTACGTACCCGTCCTCCCGCAGCAGTCTCCAAAGCAGTGCAGTATATCGGATCGTGGACGTCAATCAATCTGCAGATTGTACCTGAAACAAGATAATAATTATGGTTTTCATTCATACACACCCAGTTCGTCTTGATGCCTCAGCGGTAAGCCAGTCAACGAATCATCATTTACCTGAAACTTTCTAGTCAAGTCTTGAAAATTAATAAAGCAATTAAATGTAATCTGAAACACACAGGCAAGATGCCTAGGTCTGAAAAGTTGGGTTAGCACATTTTCAAAAACAGATAAAAAGAGGTTTTAGAGGTAAAAACTTCATTAGATACCACTAATTATGATACACATAGGTACACATAAAATTTTCGGTAATTTCCATTATTTACATATCCCTTAATAGTATTGAACGCTAATGTCTATATTATATATTAACAAACACTAAAAAGTTTGTAAAACAGAAACATAGAAATATTAACTTGGTAGATTTTCGTTACACTAATTCTTCAGTAAATATCTCTTAAATACGTCGACCGATTTACACAATTCAAACAGAAATTTTAGTTTTACGTCTATAACTGTCATTTAAAAATAAAATAATTAATAAAACACCATATACAAAAAATCATGTTTTCAAGTTACGTAATTATACAACAATGTCAACTTTGCTCGGAAGTTCCCTTAAAAATTTACTATTCTCAGTATTTAATGATCAAAGTAAGAAATTAATACGAATCTAATACTAAATTAGAACAAGAGAACAACTTAATTAACACATTATAATTGAAATCTAGTTAGACATAGAACATTGCTCAAATTTAGTAGATTGCTAGGGTACTTGGCTATTGCGCGAATCACATATAATTGGAATCTTTTTAATAATGGTACGAAGCAAGCACGAAAACTTTTAAGGTTCGATACTTATGATTAATATATTTGATATTCATCAATATATTGACGATAATAACAAGATTGAATCGGTTAAAAGTCAAAACACTGTATCAGCTATGTGCTACAATGAGTAGAAATGAACGTTGTGACGTCACACGGGCTCGGATTTGTTCGGAAAATTACGGGGTGTTTTCGGTACTGGATTCAAAATAATATTTTCAATTGGATTTTACTTTGTAATTACAGTGAAAAACAAAAAACTAAAAATAGTTTTGTAATAAAACTTCTAATGATCTTTTCATTTTTTACAACAAAAAAATTGGTTCAATGAACCAATTGCGCGCTTTCGAAAATATGTTAGAACTGAAAATTTTGCAGGGTTAAGATCAAGCTTACTCCCACGACAATAAGCCTCCAGACGACGTAAATCATCCTGAAGTGCAATAACGTAACGTAATCCCGTAAACTTAAGGATGACATAAAAAGCATAAACCTGTTAACAAAACCAACTGATTACTACAGCTACCATTTATCGTATCACCAACGCAATAGAAGTCAAAATCGGTTGAACGGGCTGTAAAACGGGTTAATATAAACGTCTAATGTAATGTTATCGCAAATGGAGTATAACTATTGATAGAGTGAACGGATTGCGATGAAACAAAAACTAAGCAATACTTCAGTACCATCCAGTAACAGTACAGTAAAGCACAACTTTTATGTATAAAAGTTATCAACATTGGTTTCGTACATTTTACGTGATGCATGCAAAACTCAACAGACAAAAATTCCAAAAATTATGAAAAGGGGTTTCTGTTGTCACCCTGGGGTGGTGTTAAACAGCCTGGCTATTTTTTTGTGAAATATTTTCGATGCACAAAACCGCTATTCTACAGATTTATTAAAACCTCGAAAATTTAATTCACCGCCATTTATTGAAATGGATATGTTACAATATCTTTATAATGTGAATGAAATAATTTTGTGCTTAGGAGAGTTGATTAATTTATTTATTTATCAATTATGGACGACTTACAGCTAAAACAAACAGAATAACCAATAGTACGTGAGACTGACAGCCAATTAAAAGTCATCACTTCTAAAAATTGTTTACAAAATTACAGTAAAGAATTTTTAAACTTTTGGCTTGAGTAAAGCACTTGGATAGCCGCATTATGAAACCTAGTGCTTTAGATGCTTTAGCGACTATGGCATTGACATGAAATTCAAACGAAAGCTTAGAATCATGATATACCCCCAGAGATCACGGATGCAATTCGTTCTAGGTACTACATGATCACCTAAGATATACGATGAAGGTATAATTGCGCGCTTTCGAAAATATGTTAGAACCGAAAATTTTGCAGGGTTAAGATCAAGCTTACTCCCACGATAATAAGCCTCCAGACGACGTAAATCATCCTGAAGTGCAATAACGTCCGCATGTGATGATATTGTGGCATAGATTTTCATATCGTCAGCAAAACACAACAGTTTGGATGAAAGCAAGCAAGAGTTGATGTAATTTATGTAGATAACTAGCTGACCCGGCAAATTTTGTTTTGCCATAAAAACACCAAACATTTATCTACCCTACCTGCCCTACCCTACCCGACCCTACACTACCCTACCCTACACTACCTTCCCTACCCTACCCGACCCTACACTATCCGACCCTACACTACCCTACCCTAAACTACCTTCCGTACCCTACCCTACCCTACGCTACACTACCCTACCTACCCTACCTAACACTACCTACCCTACCCTACCGACCCTTCGCTACCCTACCCTACCCTACACTAACTTCCCTACCCTACCCTACCCTACGCTACACTACCCTAACCTAATTTTTTTTTCTTTTTTTTTCATCATATAAACCATCAACTAAATGGTACGAACAAAGCTTAAACATTTGGTTTGGATAGGTGAGCCTGTTCTTGAGTTATAAAATAACAACGAAAAGTGCCATTGATTTTTATATATATAAGATGAAATGTAATGGGCCGAGCAATGAACCCTGGGGAACCCCACTGGGGATAGGCACCCCAACCAGAGATATAATTGCTTAATACTACTGCTTGGAACCTGTTCTCCAGATAAGAAGAAAACCATCTGAGTAAATCGCCTCGTATTCCCATACCATATAACTTAGATAGTAAGATCTCATGGTCAATTCCATCAAATGCTTTACTGTAATCCGTATAAACGACAACCTGCCCATTGTTATCCATGGCGTCAGCAATAAAGTCATTGAGTAGTATTAAGTTGGTGACGGTAGACCTTTCCTTCAAAAAACCATGTTGAAAGGAACTAGACGAATTTCTCAGAGCACTATACACCTGGTTATATATGATCCTTTCGAAGATTTTTGCCACAATACAGAGCTTGGATGTCGGCCTGTAGTTTACAATTTTGTTTTGGACTTCTTTTTTGTGAATAGGCGTTATGAAATCCGATTTCCAAAGTTCAGTTACAATACAAATAAGTAGGATTTTCTGGAGAGAATCGAGATAGGTTCGGTTAAACAAATACTATTTTTTTATGATCAATTCTATTTTTACACAAATATCATAATATTATCACTTAACTGATGCATATCACGCCATCTAGTGAAATTTATTTGAAGCACATTTTTTTCTACGTGTTGCGATGTCAGTAGTCAAGCAAGGCCTTAAGAACGTCAAAGCCACAAGCTGTCGAAGCCGGGCTCAGGCGGCGTGTAGCGGAAGTTGCAGCGCTGCAGGCGAGCCGCCAGCGCGTCACACTGGTCGCGCTTGGAGCCACATACCTGCTACGCGGCTGCTGTCGAAGCCGGGCTCAGGCGGCGTGTAGCGGAAGTTGCAGCGCTGCAGGCGAGCCGCCAGCGCGTCACACTGGTCGCGCTTGGAGCCACATACCTGCTACGCGGCTGCTGTCGAAGCCGGACTCAGGCGGCGTGTAGCGGAAGTTGCAGCGCTGCAGGCGAGCCGCCAGCGCGTCACACTGGTCGCGCTTGGAGCCACATACCTGCTACGCGGCTGCTGTCGAAGCCGGGCTCAGGCGGCGTGTAGCGGAAGTTGCAGCGCTGCAGGCGAGCCGCCAGCGCGTCACACTGGTCGCGCTTGGAGCCACATACCTGCTACGCGGCTGCTGTCGAAGCCGGGCTCAGGCGGCGTGTAGCGGAAGTTGCAGCGCTGCAGGCGAGCCGCCAGCGCGTCACACTGGTCGCGCTTGGAGCCACATACCTGCTACGCGGCTGCTGTCGAAGCCGGGCTCAGGCGGCGTGTAGCGGAAGTTGCAGCGCTGCAGGCGAGCCGCCAGCGCGTCACACTGGTCGCGCTTGGAGCCACATACCTGCTACGCGGCTGCTGTCGAAGCCGGGCTCAGGCGGCGTGTAGCGGAAGTTGCAGCGCTGCAGGCGAGCCGCCAGCGCGTCACACTGGTCGCGCTTGGAGCCACATACCTGCTACGCGGCTGCTGTCGAAGCCGGGCTCAGGCGGCGTGTAGCGGAAGTTGCAGCGCTGCAGGCGAGCCGCCAGCGCGTCACACTGGTCGCGCTTGGAGCCACATACCTGCTACGCGGCTGCTGTCGAAGCCGGGCTCAGGCGGCGTGTAGCGGAAGTTGCAGCGCTGCAGGCGAGCCGCCAGCGCGTCACACTGGTCGCGCTTGGAGCCACATACCTGCTACGCGGCTGCTGTCGAAGCCGGGCTCAGGCGGCGTGTAGCGGAAGTTGCAGCGCTGCAGGCGAGCCGCCAGCGCGTCACACTGGTCGCGCTTGGAGCCACATACCTGCTACGCGGCTGCTGTCGAAGCCGGGCTCAGGCGGCGTGTAGCGGAAGTTGCAGCGCTGCAGGCGAGCCGCCAGCGCGTCACACTGGTCGCGCTTGGAGCCACATACCTGCTACGCGGCTGCTGTCGAAGCCGGGCTCAGGCGGCGTGTAGCGGAAGTTGCAGCGCTGCAGGCGAGCCGCCAGCGCGTCACACTGGTCGCGCTTGGAGCCACATACCTGCTACGCGGCTGCTGTCGAAGCCGGGCTCAGGCGGCGTGTAGCGGAAGTTGCAGCGCTGCAGGCGAGCCGCCAGCGCGTCACACTGGTCGCGCTTGGAGCCACATACCTGCTACGCGGCTGCTGTCGAAGCCGGGCTCAGGCGGCGTGTAGCGGAAGTTGCAGCGCTGCAGGCGAGCCGCCAGCGCGTCACACTGGTCGCGCTTGGAGCCACATACCTGCTACGCGGCTGCTGTCGAAGCCGGGCTCAGGCGGCGTGTAGCGGAAGTTGCAGCGCTGCAGGCGAGCCGCCAGCGCGTCACACTGGTCGCGCTTGGAGCCACATACCTGCTACGCGGCTGCTGTCGAAGCCGGGCTCAGGCGGCGTGTAGCGGAAGTTGCAGCGCTGCAGGCGAGCCGCCAGCGCGTCACACTGGTCGCGCTTGGAGCCACATACCTGCTACGCGGCTGCTGTCGAAGCCGGGCTCAGGCGGCGTGTAGCGGAAGTTGCAGCGCTGCAGGCGAGCCGCCAGCGCGTCACACTGGTCGCGCTTGGAGCCACATACCTGCTACGCGGCTGCTGTCGAAGCCGGGCTCAGGCGGCGTGTAGCGGAAGTTGCAGCGCTGCAGGCGAGCCGCCAGCGCGTCACACTGGTCGCGCTTGGAGCGCAGCGAGGCGTGCAGTGCGCGCACGTTGTCCTTCAGTGACGTCTGGCGTTCTGCGCTGAAGTTCATGCCTGATAGCTCCGCCTGGGGAGATTACAACTAATTGAAAATATACACTTTTTTGACTGTATACAAGTAATTTTTGATTGATTTAGCCTTCGATCATGAATACTCCTAGATTCCCGGTCAGCGCTTAAAAAACGTGCCGAAAAATTGGGCCACAAAATACGTTTGTGGCCCTATTTCAAAATTAGTATGGTACAATCATAGCCAACATTAATACGTTAAAAATGCCGCAATGTGCGTTCAAAAACTGTGAAAATAACCACCGTAACACCTTGATTTTGGAAGGAATATCTTTTTGTCGGTAAGTTTATATCATTAAGTGTTTTTCTTATAGTAAAAACCGAATTAAATAGAAAATATGAATCAATTACCAAATATTATGATTGTTTGACCAACGTTTGCGTCGACAAAGCGAACGCGCCAACTATTGTAACAAACATTGACTGTTCTGGAACAGAGAATGCATGGATTAGTTTGTAAAGCTATTTTTTTTTAATTATTTAAAAAAATACTATTGTGTTATTTTGGTCAGACTACTTTTTTAAATCAGTCAAAAATATTTGACACCATAGAAAACGAAATAAAGTAACCCCGAAATTTGCTACATAGTGTTTTTAACCTTATTGCTCAAATTTTAAGTTTCATTTTTTAATAAATATTTTTGTACTTACATATAACTGACTTTTAATTTTCAAGTTTTCATGCAAACCCTACCCTACCTAACTACCCTACCTACCTACCTACCCACGAATCTATTTTTTGTAACTGTCTCTATTCGAGCGAACAAAACAAAAAAATAATTATTCAAATCGATCCAGCCGTTTTTGAGTTTTAGCGAGACCAACGAACAGCAATTGATTTTTATAATATAGAAAGATAGGTAGGTAAGTGTGTGTGGCCATTTGAGCGACTTAGTTTCGTTCCTGATTCTTTAATCTAGTATTTTTATAGATCGATGATATATAAAAAATAATTGAACGTTTCGACTCCACTCATTCCTTGTCCAAGCTCAAACATAAATTTTAAAAATTCAAAGGCACATTGTGATTTAAAGGTGAACGGCAGATTTCGTACCGCATACTTTTTTCGTTGTTCGGTTATAGAATTTATACCACTTATTAAGGCAACTAAGCCATTTATTTTTATGTAAGTTAATTATTTTTAGAACTTCGGATTAATAAATAATATCAGTAAAAAGATTTGAATAAATAAACGTAATCAAATCGTACATTAAACGCAGTAATGTTTTAGAAGTTGCCTTTTGTAAAATAACTCAAATATTAAAATGATAATTAATTATTCAGAAATACATATAACACTAAATATAATCAAACTCATCATTATCAAACTGTTGCAATCCGCTGCTGGACTTAGGTATCTTATAATGCCCTGAATAGGTACAATCCTCATCTCAATCTACCTACTTAATGGTAAGTAAATAAAACACAAAAAGATAGCAAAAAACAATTTAGAACATTTACTTTACACATTATGTAACAATATGTAACATTTACCTATAGGTAACATTGGTACACTAGTACATAACCTTAAAAAATAAAACTGGTTATAACTTATACGTCCCAAGTTCTAAAAATCTAAGAATTTAAAAAGGGATTATCTATCATATAAACTACCAATTAAAACAAAAAATATCCCAAAACACGAATTTTTATTAGCGGTACGAAATGCCCATACAAGCCTGCCATTCGCCTTTTATTGAGCTCATAAAATTATTATTGCTTTTTATACATCGTTTTGTGAAGGTTGAATTTACATTAATGTATATTTATTCCAAGTCGAATTCTTAGAATTACCTAAACACAATTGGCGTCAGTTTTAAAGATAAGTTTTGTATGGGATCCTCAATCTAGGTGTATTCTTGATCGAAGGATCCAGATTGATTGATTAAGCAACATTTTTAGGGTTCCGTAGCCAAATGGCAAAAAACAGAACCCTTATGGATTCGTCATGTCTGTCTGTCTGTCCGTCCGTATGTCACAGCCACTTTTTTTCCGAAACTGTAAGAACTATGCTGTTAAAACATGGAAAGTAGATGTATTCTGGGTACCGCATTAAGATTTTCAAAAATATACAATAAATTTTGGGGGTTCCCCATACTTAGAACTGAAACTATTTTTTTTTTCATCTAACCCATGCGTGTGCGGTATCTATGCATAGGTCTTCAAAAATGATATTGAGGTTTCTAATAGTTTGCGCGAGAGACACTTCCAAAGTGGCAAAATGTGTGTCCTTCCCCCTGTAACTTCTAAATTAAGAGAATGATAAAACTAAAAAAAAAAATATGATGTACATTACCATGTAAACTTTCCCCAAAAATTGATTTGAAAGAGATCTAGTAAGTACTTTTTTTTAATGCGTCATAAATCGTAAACCACAATTTACCAAGTTCGGAACCCTTAGTGCGCGAGTCCGACTCGCACTTGGCCGGTTTTTTTATTTAGAACCGAAGTTCATTTGATTGTTTTAGCAACATTTTAATTTAGAACCGAGGTTCATATTTATTGATTTAGCAAATTTTTTTATATGGAAACGAGGTTCATTGATATTGAATGATTTAGCAAAATTTAAATTTAGAACCGAGGTTCATATTGATTGATTTAGCAACATTTTTTATATGGAACCGAGGTTCATTCATATTGAATGATTTAGCAACATTTTTTTATTTAGAACCGAAGTTCATCTTGATTGATTTAGCAAGATTATTTTTTTAGAGCCGGGATTCATATTGGTTGAATAGCAACATTTTATATAAGAACCGAGGTTCATTGATTGATTTGCAAGATTTTTTATTTAGAGCTGGGGTTCATATTGGTTGAATAGCAACATTTCATATTAGGACCGTGGTTCATATTGACTGATTTAGCAATATTTTAATATAGAACCGAGGTTCATATTGATTTATTTAGCAACATTTTACATTAGAACCGAGGTTCATATTGATTGATTTAACAACATTTTAATTTAGAACCGAGGTTCATATTGATTGATTTATCAACATTTTAATTAAAAATTAAAAAAAAAAAAAAAATAAGTTTTGGAAGGGCACTAAGCGTTTAAATGGTAAGGCTGGTCTGCCTGTGTGCGTTGATGGCATCAGTGATGCTAAAATGATTGCAAATTCATTTAAGGATCATTTTCGGGTGGAATCCTCCTTGTTGTCGGGGTCTGATACTGAACGTTGCCCAGTAGAAAAACCTATTGGGTTTTCAGGTAAGGATGTGGCTGACATTATTAAACATATGAAAAGAGAGAAGTCACCTGGTCATGAGGGACTCAGTGTCGAGCACTTGCAGCATGAGGGAGTTCACCTGTATAGGGTGTTTTACACTTTTTGTATTAGGCACTCATATTTACCATCTAATCTTATGAGAACAGTGGTTGTACCAATAGTGAAAAATATCACTGCTGATATCTCTGATTGAAGTAACTACAGGCCGATTTCTTTAGCTACTATAATCGCAAAGGTGTTTGATGGGTTATTGGATAGAAAACTTGATAGTTTTGTAACATTACAGGATAGACAGTTCGGTTTCAGAAAGGGGTTGTCAACTGAAAATGCAATACTGTCTCTGAAACACACTGTTGATTATTATGTGAAAAGGCAAACACCAGTATATGCGTGCTTCTTGGATTTGTCCAAAGCTTTTGATCTGGTGTCATATAATAAGCTTTGGACAAAGTTAAGAACTGCAGGTGTCCCAGCCGATCTTGTGAATATCCTCTCCTACTGGTACAGTGAGCAGCTTAACATAGTAAGGTGGGGAAATGTATACTCAGATGAATATTCTTTAGAGTGTGGCGTCAGGCAGGGCGGGCTGACTTCGCCTCGGCTCTTTAATATGTATGTTAACCAGCTGATTGAGGAGCTCAGCAGCATGCATGTTGGATGCCATATTGATGACATATGTGTCAATAATTTAAGTTATGCCGATGATATGGTGCTGCTGAGCCCCTCAATTGGGGGTCTCAGACAGCTGTTAAAGGTGTGTGAGGGTTATGCTGCAGAACATGGCCTGAGGTACAACGAAAGTAAAAGTGAGTTCATGTTATTTAAATGTAAAAATAAAAACAATATCTTTATACCACCTATATTACTTAATGATGTACCTCTAGGTCGTGTTGCACAGTTTAAATATCTGGGACACATTGTAACTGAAAATTTTAGTGACGAATTAGACATTGAGAGGGAGTGCAGGGCATTGACGGTGCGCGGTAATATGTTGGCACACAGGTTCGCTCGATGTACTGCTCCTGTTAAAATAACGATGTTCAAGGCATTCTGCCAGACGTTCTACACGAGCGGCCTGTGGGCAAACTTTACGCAAAAAGCCTACAATGCCTTGCGCGTCCAATATAATAATGTGTTCAGGGCTCTGTTTAGGCTCCCTCGATATTGCAGTGCATCCGGCATGTTTACTGACGCCAGCGTAGATGATTTCTACGCAATCATGCGTAAAAAAGTTGCGTCAGTGGTGCGACGAGTACGGGGGAGCCCGAATAGCGTACTAAAGATGATTGGCGAAAGAACCGATACTGTTCTGCTCAGTAGGTTCGTTGGACTCCATGTGTTGCGAGACCGATGAGCCTACTGTGCAGGGGTAGACGGTGTGTCTAGTTTCTTAAATTATTAATTACTAACATAGTTATAAAATTCTTGTTACTAACAACCTTGCCTTGTATATGGACTTTTTTGTCTGAAATAAATGTTTTTTTTTATTTATTTAATTTAGATTCGAAGTTCATATTGATTGATTTAGCAACATTTTAATTTAGAACCGAAGTTCATATTGGTTGATTTAGCAACATTTTAATTTAGAACCGAGGTTCATATTGGTTGATTTTGCAACATTTTAATTTAGAACCGTGGTTCATTTTGATTGATTTAGCAACATCTTTTTATTTAGAACCGAAATTCATATTCATTGATTTAGCAACATTTTTTTTTAGTACAGATGTTCAGATTGATTGAAAAGCAACATATTTTTTTGGAACCTTGGTTCATTTTGATTGAATAGCAACATTTTTAGAACCGAGGTTCATATTGATTTATTTAGCAACATTTTATATTAGAACCGAGGTTCATATTGATTGATTTAACAACATTTTAATTTAGAACCGAGGTTCATATTGATTGATTTATCAACATTTTAATTTAGATTCGAAGTTCATATTGATTGATTTAGCAACATTTTATATTAGGACCAAGGTTCATATTGATTGATTTAGCACCATTTAAAGTTAGAACCGAGGTTCATATAGGTTGATTTAGCAACATTTTATATAAGAACCGAGGTTCATTGATTGATTTGCAAGATTTTTTTTTTAGAGCTGGGGTTCATATTGGTTGAATAGCAACATTTCATATTAGGACCGTGGTTCATATTGACTGATTTAGCAATATTTTAATATAGAACAGAGGTTCATATTGATTTATTTAGCAACATTTTATATTAGAACCGAGGTTCATATTGATTGATTTAACAACATTTTAATTTAGAACCGAGGTTCATATTGATTGATTTAGCAACATTTTAATTTAGAACCGAAGTTCATATTGGTTGATTTAGCAACATTTTAATTTAGAACCGAGGTTCATATTGGTTGATTTTGCAACATTTTAATTTAGAACCGTGGTTCATTTTGATTGATTTAGCAACATCTTTTTATTTAGAACCGAAATTCATATTCATTGATTTAGCAACATTTTTTTTTAGTACAGATGTTCAGATTGATTGAAAAGCAACATATTTTTTTGGAACCTTGGTTCATTTTGATTGAATAGCAACATTTTTGGAACCGGGATTCATATTGATTATTTAGCAACATTTTAATTTAGAACCGAGGTCCATATTGATTGATTTAGCAACATTTTTTTATTAAGAACCGAGGTGTATAAGCGCAATTTGAGAATGTGTTGCTACTGTAACAGTACTTCGTCACCCCAGCAGAACATCTGCCCCCTGGATAAAAACTGCAGCTAATTACGGATAAGGTTGACCATGGGCATTCTCCACCCATCCTAAGCACAGTGCCAGCGCAGAGCCTCTTTACAGGAAATGCGTCACCTCCTTTGCTGCCCGTCATGCGCAACCACCTTCACTTTGTAAGACTCGTACGAGGCCAATCTATACAGGTTGTTAAATAGTGATACTGGCCTGACAAAATTAAATTAGAGTCAATCAACACGTAAAGAAGGACTGACCGCCAGCGCGTCAAGCTCCGCCTGCGAGCGCACGATGTCCTGCTGGTCGCGGTTGAACTGAGTGCTGTCTCTGTTGAACTCCTTCTCCAGCGCCTTCAGCCGACCCTCGGCGTGCTTCTTCTCCATCGTGCTCTGAGAGATGCGGGTGGCTGCTTCCGAAGCCTCTTGTTTGGCAGCTAGGCAAAAAAAACGCTGTATTTACTTGTCCATAAGAACGTGGAAAAAGATCCATAGACGGCGGTGTCCACTTAAAATAGGTGGGTAAGCTAACATACCCATGAGCTGGTCTTGCAGTGACTCCGAAGCGCCCTCGAGTCCGGTGCTGACCGCGAGGAACTTCTGCTGCGCCTCGGCTAGTGCTGCGTTGCTGGCTTCGCTCACGGTGCGAAGGTTCTCGAATGTGGACTCAACCTGAAGATAAACAATATATCTGTTATTCATCATTTTAGTTTATTTTTGGTCAGGTATTTCTCGTGTGACGTCACCGACTAGTGTGTGCGTGCTGACCTGATCCAAGGCGTCCCTCTTGGCGACGAGTGCCGCCTCGTGTGACGTCACCGACTAGTGTGTGAGTGCTGACCTGATCTAAGGCGTCCCTCTTGGCGACGAGTGCCGCCTCGTGTGACGTCACCGACTAGTGTGTGAGTGCTGACCTGATCCAAGGCGTCCCTCTTGGCGACGAGTACCGCCTCGTGTGACGTCACCGACTAGTGTGTGAGTGCTGACCTGATCCAAGGCGTCCCTCTTGGCGACGAGTGCCGCCTCGTGTGACGTCACCGACTAGTGTGTGCGTGCTGACCTGATCCAAGGCGTCCCTCTTGGCGACGAGTACCGCCTCGTGTGACGTCACCGACTAGTGTGTGAGTGCTGACCTGATCCAAGGCGTCCCTCTTGGCGACGAGTGCCGCCTCGTGTGACGTCACCGACTAGTGTGTGCGTGCTGACCTGATCCAAGGCGTCCCTCTTGGCGACGAGTACCGCCTCGTGTGACGTCACCGACTAGTGTGTGCGTGCTGACCTGATCCACGGCGTCCCTCTTGGCGACGAGTGCCGCCTCGTGTGACGTCACTGACTAGTATGTGCGTGCTGACCTGATCCAAGGCATCCCTCTTGGCGACGAGTGCCGCCTCGTGTGACGTCACCGACTAGTGTATGAGTGCTGACCTGATCCAAGGCGTCCCTCTTGGCGACGAGTGCCGCCTCGTGTGACGTCACCGACTAGTGTGTGAGTGCTGACCTGATCCAAGGCGTCCCTCTTGGCGACGAGTGCCCCCTCGTGTGACGTCACCGACTAGTGTGTGAGTGCTGACCTGATCCAAGGCGTCCCTCTTGGCGACGAGTGCCGCCTCGTGTTTCGTCACCGACTAGTGTGTGAGTGATGACCTGATCCAAGGCGTCCCTCTTGGCGACGAGTGCCGCCTCGTGTGACGTCACCGACTAGTGTGTGAGTGCTGACCTGATCCAAGGCGTCCCTCTTGGCGACGAGTGCCGCCTTGTGTGACGTCACCGACTAGTGTGTGAGTGCTGACCTGATCCAAGGCGTCCCTCTTGGCGACGAGTGCCGCCTCGTGTGACGTCACCGACTAGAGTGTGAGTGCTGACCTGATCCAAGGCGTCCCTCTTGGCGACGAGTGCCGCCTCGTGTGACGTCACCGACCTGATCCAAGGCGTCCCTCTTGGCGACGAGTGCCGCCTCGTGTGACGTCACCGACTAGTGTGTGAGTGCTGACCTGATACAAGGCGTCCCTCTTGGCGACGAGTGCCGCCTCGTGTGACGTCACCGACTAGTGTGTGAGTGCTGACCTGATCCAAGGCGTCCGTCTTGGCGACGAGTGCCGCCTCGTGTGACGTCACCGACTAGTGTGTGAGTGCTGACCTGATCCAAGGTGTCCCTCTTGGCGACGAGTGCCGCCTCGTGTGACGTCACCGACTAGTGTGTGAGTGCTGACCTGATCCAAGGCGTCCCTCTTGGCGACGAGTGCCGCCTCGTGTGACGTCACCGACTAGTGTGTGAGTGCTGACCTGATCCAAGGCGTCCCTCTTGGCGGCGAGTGCCGCCTCGTGTGACGTCACCGACTAGTGTGTGTGAGCTGACCTGATCCAAGGTGTCCCTCTTGGCGACGAGTGCCGCCTCGTGTGACGTCACCGACTAGTGTGTGAGTGCTGACCTGATCCAAGGCGTCCCTCTTGGCGACGAGTGCCGCCTCGTGTGACGTCACCGACTAGTGTGTGAGTGCTGACCTGATCCAAGGCGTCCCTCTTGGCGACGAGTGCCGCCTCGTGTGACGTCACCGACTAGTGTGTGAGTGCTGACCTGATCCAAGGCGTCCCTCTTGGCGACGAGTGCAGCCTCGTGTGACGTCACCGACTAGTGTGTGAGTGCTGACCTGATCCAAGGCGTCCCTCTTGGCGACGAGTGCCGCCTCGTGTGACGTCACCGACTAGTGTGTGAGTGCTGACCTGATCCAAGGCGTCTCACTTGGCGACGAGTGCCGCCTCGTGTGACGTCACCGACTAGTGTGTGAGTGCTGACCTGATCCAAGGCGTCCCTCTTGGCGACGAGTGCCGCCTCGTGTGACGTAACCGACTAGTGTGTGAGTGCTGACCTGATCCAAGGCGTCCCTCTTGGCGACGAGTGCCGCCTCGTGTGACGTAACCGACTAGTGTGTGAGTGCTGACCTGATCCAAGGCGTCCCTCTTGGCGACGAGTGCCGCCTCGTGTGACGTCACCGACTAGTGTGTGAGTGCTGACCTGATCCAAGGCGTCCCTCTTGGCGACGAGTGCCGCCTCGTCATCCACGAGCGTGCGCTCCAGCAGTCGCGCGCGCTTCTCGTGTGACGTCACCGACTCGCGCATGGCCTTGTGCGCCGATGACGCCGACGCCTCTGCCTGCTCCAATGTTTGCAGCTCTGTCTCTAGCCCTTTCAGGACATTGGCGCTCTCCTGGAAATTAATTTAATGCGTTATTATAAAAGCTTATGTTTAAGTTGTCTTGTTAGTATTCTTTTCCTTTTCAAATGCCCCCATAATAAGGATATCAAATGAAAGGGTTTACAGAGAGGAATACAAAAAAGACCTGCTTTTATTAAGTTTTTAAAAATTATGTAGGGTTTTTTAATTTATTTATTTAAACTTCATTCACAAAGGTACAATGGCGGACTTAATGCCTTAGGCATTCTCTACCAGTCCAACCAAGGGTGGTGAAGAGATAACAGGGCAGGTGTATTGTTTAAACCGTGGAATGCCAACAACAAAACAAAAAATAATAATATGCTGCTGAAATACATATTTTACATGTTTATTTTATACATATTATAATACATACCTATAAAAATATATATATAAATAAATATATATGTATTGATAAAGTAACGAAAAGAAGTTATAGAGATGACCCCTCTCCCCGCTGATCTCCCCCTTAATCCACTTGAAAGCATAACGACTGGTGGCTGTCCTGATTTCGAAAGGAAGCGCGTTCCAGAGATGAATAGACTGAATATGAAAGGAAGAATGAACAAAATCAGTAGTATGAGTACCTATTATATAACTGCTATATTTTTCTAGTACCTATTATATAACTGCACAGTACATGTGTGAGTACTTTTAATACTTTATACCTTTACGCAGTATAGTGTGTAGTGCTATTCTGGGTGCATTGTCCTAACATATGTGAATTTATCTACACTCACAACGTAATGTTCCAAATATGAATTTAAAAAATATTGCATAAACATGTACTTTATATTCGTGGATAGGTAAAATTAAAAAATAAACCATTACAGTTCAACATTTTCCTTCGATTTTCAAACAACTGCATCATAAAATAACTTTTTATTTTTTATAGCACACTTTTACTTTTTTATTTACTGGTGCGTATGGGCTCGTTGACTTATTGTACAAAAGTAGTGTCATTGTCTATGGATGCGCGCGCTGCGCAGTCATTCGCAATGAGAATCTAAATTACCCGCAATACCACATATTTTTCCGTTTCCACTTTTGTTTTATTTCTACTGTATGAGTGAAGATAAAGTAGTGTATGCAACGGCATATAATTAGGTATTAAAAAGACTCGCGTAATATTATTATCACATTCGGCTTTGCCTCATGTGATAAAACTATTGACTATTGTTTCTGTAGCTTATATTTACCACCTATGTGTACATTATGGATGCAATAAATTTAATTTGAATTTGAATTTAAACTCGTGTTTTAATAACCCCTATTATATGACCATTGCATAAACTACTATTATTAATGTATGTATTTCATCATCATCTTCCTGCCCTTATCCCATGTTACTTGGGGTCGGCGCAACACGTTTTCTTCTTCCATACCTCCCTGTCCCCCGTCACTCCATCACTGACGCCCTTTTCTTTCATACACGGTTATTAATGTATGTATTTATGTACCTAAATATTGTAAAACACATTTTTTTTTTTAAAGAGTAAGTATGGAGATTCTTGTGCATTCTTCACCATAACAAGCTACTTTCCGAATGCACGGTAGAATTAACTCTTATTCCATGTAAATTTAAATTGTGACATTCAAAAGTGCCGCTTGGTGGCCTAATTGAAATAAATATCTTTTGTCTTTTTGAAGGGCTAATGGGAATGATGGTACCATTAAAAATAAGTGGAGGAAGAGAGCTAACCGCCACTCTACACATCATATGTGAGCTACCTATTACAATGGCCTGACACTTAGAGGGGTTTACAGACACCCCAAATCTGTCAGACCAGATTTTAATGGCATCCAAGTCTCGGTTTACATCTTCTATAGCGTCCGTTAAACCTTCCACCGCGCAGTTGCATAAAGTTGGAGATCATCGGCTTACAGATGATACGAACACCGAAGACAGAAAGTTATAAAATTAATGAAGATCGAGAATAATAATAGAGAAAGAATACCACCTTGTGGAACACCAGCACCTAGATCACGCCAACTCGACCAGCTTTCGTCAACGCAAACCGACTGTTGACGTCCTCGAAGATAAGAAGAGAACCATTCCAGCGTCTCGGAAGAAACCATAAGATGTGAGAGAATAGATTAAAGAATATCGTGACGGAGGGCGTTAAAGGCATTGGAGAAATCAATAAGTACCAAAACGGCAACCTTGGTATCCTCTATTGCCTCTCTGATGTCACCAGTCACTTTGAGGAGAGTGGATGTAGTACTGCCCAGGCCTGAACCCAGACTGGAATGAGTTGACAAGGTTGTTACGGTGCACGAACCCCGAAAACTGTTTGTGGACGCAGGCCTCGAGCACTTTTGATAGGAAAGGGATTTGAAATTTTAGGAAGTGGACGGACATAGGCATTGCGCCACAGGGAAGGAAAGTGACCGGAATCTAGGGAAAAGATTATAATGTGGGTAATAGGAGGAAGAAGAAGGTCGAGGATCAAGGTGACCATATAACAACTGATGTCATCATGGCCCACAGGCTTGGATTGAATAGATAAGATCTTCGGTAGCTGGAAAAAAGTTAAATGGTTCTATGATAGGAACGGGTAGGCTAGAAATAGAATCGACCGTCTGAGACAACATTTGGGCATCCAAGTGACAAGATGTGAAGTGACGGTTGATTTCATCCAGGCCAATCGTCTTGGGAAAATCCACATGACAATACCGAGAGTGCCGAGGAATTTCCAGATATCGGCAGGAGAAAAAGAAGAAATGTTTTCTAGAATATCGCGGCGTTTGGCGTTGCGAATCACCTGATTACACCGATTCCTCGCAACCTTGAAATGGTACCTATTTTCCTCACAACGATCTTTTTTAAATTTCCAAAAAGCTCGATCCCTGCGCATCATCGCCATACGAACCCCTGTCGTTATCCAAGGAGCAGGTGGACGCCTCAGTTTAACTCTCATGACAGGAGCGTGTTTGTCGTAAAGAGCAAAGATAAGCAGTTATTCATCTACAGCTGTTTTCGCAGCAAGGTGAACTGGGGAGCCAGTTGAGTTACCATGCATTCTGAAGCAGCTTCTCGACATTCAGACGCGCAAAACGACGCATGCGCAGAACTTTAGGGGGACGTTTTAGGACATATGAGAGGAAAATGAGTAATTTAATCATAAGAGTTTCAATAGAAAAATATCTGTATAGGTTGCTAACTAACATTATAATATTTCTTATTACGAGAAAAATAATCTCACCACATCCAACCTCCTGTTGATCTCAGTGATTTGTTTGTCAAACTCTTTGGCTTCCTTTTCGTTGGTCTTGATCTGCTCTTTCTTGCCTTTGATCTGATCTTGCACCTCCGTCACTTTGGCAGCTGCTTCCTTTGCTCTGTCTTCGGCTGCCACATAGCTGAATACAGACATTGATTTGAATTTCATGACAAAATTATATTTTGTACGACTAGATGCGGGTTGCATCTAGTCGAGTCTAAATTAAATTTATACTTAATAATTTTAGCTTTTTACTTATAAATTGTAGCCTATGTGTCATTCAGATGTATAAGCTATATTACTGTAACGTTTCATCAGAATTCGTCCATCACCTGACCAGCAGCCTAATTGTGCAAGTAAATTCGGCAAACGAAACAATCTGTTTCTTTCCCAAAAACACACACATACACAAAAAAGTTCAATCTTTATTCAACTTTTTTGTGTATGTGTGTGTTTTTGGGAAAGAAACAGATTGTTTCCGTTGCCGAATTTACTTACACAATTAGGCTGCTGGACCTTGGCTTGCAGATCCGAACATGTTCTTTATCATTTCAAGTGTTATTTCAAATTCATACAAATATGTCACCTAACACCTTGTTAAATGCATTCTAATGTAATATACCTGTAGGAAAAAATAAATTGGGTGTTTGGTGTCAGACTTACTTATAAGCTATGGTTAGTCTAGTGAGATTCTCGAGCTCCCTCACAACTTTTTGGTACTCTTGAAACTGCGCTCTTTCATCTTGTAGCTTTTGTAGTTTCGGTGCGATGTCCTCACGTATTATCTGAAACATACGAATATTTAGCAGTGAATTAAGGACACGCTATACAATCTATTATGTTGAACCAAGACTTGTGTTCTGTATTGTATACTTTACATAGTACAATTATTAGTACTAAGTTAGCATTTCGTCAGTTATGTTGGTGGCTTCGATCAACAATACCAACCAGATAACTGGTCTCATACGAAATCAAAGCTAAATGCTGTCCGTGTGAAAATATACTTATACAGATACAGTTTACTAAAGGAACTGAGTTTTTTTTTAAAACAGTTCTAAGTTTTTCTTTTTTTTTTATAAATTATAGGCTCGCGCTTGACCACTATCTCACCTGATGGTAAGCGATGATGTGGCCGACGGTGAAGCAGGCTTGCCTAGAAGTAACCTATTCACTCTTGACTTAAAAACCCCTAGATTGTTCAACCTAATTACAACCATGGCAACTAGTAAATAAAGTTCAATTCTTCAACATATTATCTTACACTTACGATCATTCGTCACAAAAAACGAGCACAGTACAAATTACTCCTGTCACTCAGAAATAAAAAGGCATAAGTTAAATAACATTTAGTGCAACATTGTTTTGTTTTGTTTCTGTTTGCTTCTTCGTGTATTACCAACCTTGGCCAAACATTTGTAGCAGTATATAAAATTGATAATTTTAGGTTAAAGCTTAAAATATAACTTATTCTACATGTACTTACGGAAGTAAAACACTCCGGCCGTTAAATTGCGTTTTAGGTTAATTATTTTTGCAACTTTTGAAAACACATTGCGGCACTGTGAAACTTGTTAACATTGGCTGTGTTTCAAGCAAGCTAAACAAAATAAGAGTTCACGTTTCAAGTGAGCTGTTATTAACAGAGTAACGTATCTTTTGCGCCGACCCAATATCTAGTTGGTATTGTTGATCAAAGGTTGTTAGTCAGTAGTGTTATGGTATGGCAAAAGTGATGTCACACCTTACACCTTGGGAAAGTCCAGTCAAAAAGGTGTTACGCAAAATAAATAGTTTTATCAAAATGGTACATACAGAAAAGTGCTGCTCTTAACAGAATACCTACATCATTAAGCTCCCTTAGTTTGGCGTCTTTCTTCTCAATAGTTTTCTGTGCAGCCTGTTTCTTTGCTTCATACATTCTGGTGCCTGCTGCCTCTTCCACCATTGACAGGATCTATATAACAAGTAACACTTTAATTATAAATCTAAACTTGTTGTAGTCATTATCAATTACTTTTTCTTTTATCTAAACATCTTATCAAGACAATAACCAGTGCATTCAATTTTACATTTAAAATTAATATTGTTGTTGGATTATGCATTGCCCTTTAGATCTTGGTTGACTTTCTTATTTTTTCAACAATTCTATAGTGTATTTTTTAGGGCCAAATGCTAATTTACAGCATGCATTACTCAGTGTCCAAAAAGCTAATCTGTAAATTCCATGTTTACTGCAGTGGCTGACTGAATTAATCATATAATTTGGTCTAAGAAACAAGAGATTTGCAATAGCCTTTCAGAATATTCAGTTATGTTATTAAAAATCAAAGTGTTACTATTATTACCAGCCCTAACATTGAACATATTGCTTATTGTTTTTTTGGCTGTCTTCAACCCTTCTCAAAAATTTTATCTCTTGTGTGTCCCAAATATCATAGGAAAACTTACCTCAGGAGGTTTCATGTTCAAGACCTTGGTGATCCGACCCTGCATGATGAGGAAGTGTGGGTTGTTCACATTGAGCTGCACAGAGCAGAACAGGTCCGCCACACGCTTGTTTTGCACATTATTGCCGTTTATCAAGTACTTGTTCTTGCCTCCCATTACAACCTGTTGTAAAGTGGTTAAGATAAAGAGGAAAGATTTTTTTTAGAACAGTAAAACTAAAAGCTATAAAACTACCTAGCCATGCCATGTCAGGGCATCATTAGTTTCTTTCAAACAAATGAATTGTTGATTTGGTCTATGGCCTTGTATGTTTTTTGTGACAGTGTATTTAACAATTAGATGGAATAACAATGGAAATTGTTTTTTACTTCATATAATTCAACAAATAATAAAATTACTGGCTTATGTTCCCAAGCTAGTGAATATTAGATAAAATTGTAATTTTTATTAATTTTAAAGAAAGCTTACGGACTAATAAAAACATTTAAAAAAATCATAGGTAAGGAAAATGGCTAATTCCAAGCTTCCACATGTATACATCATGTTACAAATAATAGCGATTCACAGAATAAAACAATAACAATGGGTATGGTAACATACATGACATGGTATGATATGTATTGTGTAATAAGCATATTTATTGTGTTAAAAAGCAAATACTTAGTCATTTATTATAAAGAAAACAAATTAAATTACCTGTCTGGTAACAGTGATCTCATCAGCGTTCTCATAGCCAATGGGACACTGATTCCTGTCTCGGTTGTCGAAAGTGATGCTCACAGTGGCCTTGGTGATACCTGCCTGGCCATGCTTGTAGATCAGCTCTTGCAAACTGCCAGCACGCACCTAAAACATTGATAATATTGATTATAATCATGCTTCTATGAAGGAATCTAGAACTTTCTAGACTGTATTCACTCTTGTTTGCTGTCAAAATGTTCAGTTATTGAGTAGCATGACTATGTGGACATAAAAAATAGGTCTGAGCAGATAACCAAGAATACACATTGTTGGCTAATTTTTTTATGTTTATTGATGATTTATGATTATGATGTTTTTGTTTGTCTTCAACAGATTACAGTTCCTAGTGTCTACCCTAAATATATGACTGGAAAACCCAAAAATTTGGAAAAAAGAAAGGCATTGGCGGGAAAAATCTTAAATAAATACAAAGTTTACAAACAAACGTATTAAGCGAGTATCTACTTACGTTTGTCAAATTCGTGATTCCTAACACAAAGCATATCGAATCCAATATATTCGACTTCCCGGTTCCGTTTAGCCCGGTGATGGCGTTAAATTGAGGATCGAACCCGGTGATCTCCACTCGATTCCCGTATGATTTGAAACCGTCCAGCAGTATAGACTTGATATACATCTTGACGATGATTAATTAATTGAAAATCTATGATAGCACGCACTTCCGCATCAAATACTAATTATCTATAAAAACATCAAAAACTGTCTGTACTATAAATCAGATAAATCTCATCAGCGGACCGTTGGAAAATACAATTTTTTTGACGTTTTTGACTGTCATTAGTGTCACAGTGTCAAGCGGCGGTGCTATTCGTTCCAATCCACTATCCAAAGTTTTGTAGTTAACCAACACCGTTTTAAATTGCAACGACTTTTTTATATTTGTTTCAATAATATCAGAGAAATTGTTGTATTAAATATTGGTATATAAAATGAAAATCAAATGGGTATTCTTACCTTAAACTTTGATTAAACTATAAAAAAACTTTCGTAATAAATACGTAAACTGCATGTCTATAAGCGAGCGTCCACTGAAACGCAATATATTGATCTTTTTGTTTGACGTTTGAATTAATTTGTGCTGTTTCGGTTATTTTTCGTATCTTTTAGTTTTAATAAAAATGGATTATAGTAGCACAGGTGCGATGAGGAGTCCGTTCTCACCTCGAGTGAGGCAGTCCATCACAGGACGAAGGCCCATTGGGCTCTCGTCAGCTAAAAATAATCAAAGGTTTGTTCATAACCTATTCGTTCTAATTTGAATAAAAATTGGGAGGGAAATGATTATTGGATGATGTTTTCCACAGTAAGTTCATGCAGTCTGCGGGTGAACAAACTGGTGATGTTGTGTACAAGACTCCGGTAACCACAATAGAAACCTATGGAATGCCCCTCCCTGTGATGGTCACAGAAGCACTTACATTTGGTAAGTACAACTGCCCTACTTTACATTATTTTTGAAGAGATTTTACCCATACAGATTTAGTTATTCACTTTGTTTAGACCTCTCCGTTCTAACTATAAATTAATTACCAAGGTACATTTCTTGCAGCCAGTGGAGAGGTGAGCGTGCGGCTGTCTGCTTGTGGGTGGTGCTGGGTGGTGTCAGGGCGCCGCATCATATCCTGGCCACGCAACTCCACCACATCCAGCACTGCATCAGCTGCACCTGCCAGCACTATTGCTCGAGAGCTTTCACTGCCACAGACTGATCTCGCTCATAAAGCTGATCTAGTTGTGCTGTTTTATATGGAAGGGGCACAGGTAAGATGTTATGTAACGCCATCACTTGGTTAAAATTTCAAATGTAAATTAGTTCTTGAAAAATTATATGAACAGACATTTTAATTAATTTACAATCTGAATTCCTAAATTATTCCCAGATGCCATCCTGCATTGGAGTGTCACCTGAAGGCACAGTCCGCTACTGGCCCTCGGTAGGGCAGGAGGGCGTGTACATAGACGTCTCATGTGAGCTGGCTGGCCAGGAGTGTGAGAAGCTCGGAGAATACACCCCGGAAGGACTGGTGCTGGCTACCACTACCTGCACAGTTGTACTTCTCAACCCTACTGTTGTTGGTAAGTCATCAATCATGTATGTAAACTGACAACCTAAGTCCTGTAGTAGTAGGCACATAGCAAAAAAGTTTTCGACATTTTGTCTAGTACCATGTAAGTTACACAATGTTGCTTATTGGGAGAGATATGAAGTATAATGAGTAAGTACTTCTAGAAGAAAGTTTGAATCATTTATTGATTACATTGTTTTTCACTTTGTCATTTAAAAATATCTCAAAGCAATCTGCCTCAAAGGTGACTGTGTGAAACATTGATGGACCACAGAAACTTGATCAACTCAACATAAACTTATATAATGGCTAGGTACGATACAAATTAATCAATAATACTGCAATACAATGACACATGTTATGATTCCTCTGTCCCAAGCCATGGTTGTAAATATTAAATGTGTTTGATACCGATAGTATTACACTGCATGATTGGCACTACAATTAAATGTTAGCTGTGCCTATAAAAGAGGTTTCCCACAGATGAACCTTGGTTTTACATTATAAATGAGTTAGTAGTGAATAGTGGTAAATATTGAATGTGAAGAATGTGACTTTCAAATCCTTCTCTCCAATTGACGTTATTTCCAACTTTGTAATTGCTAGAGAGTTGCATAGGTTGATTATAAATGTTTCAAGGTCATCCAAATGTTTTGAAATTGTAGTGAAACCTGAACTTTGTGTTTTGGTGTGAAATTAAATAGATGCTTTAAGACATTAAGTCCGCCTTTGTACCTTTTGTGCATAAAGTCTAAATAAATAAAAGCGTTAGTAGTGGAACATGGTATAAAGGAGATTGATTGCAGATGGACGCGCGACGGTGACGTGTCGCACTCTGCGGCCGCCCAGTGGCTGGCTCGGCGGCATCGGGCGACGCGTCTCGCTGCTGTTTTTCGGGTCCATGCCGGCACATGCAGACACGGTGAGAATTCCATTATGCTTATTGGTTTGCAACTGCGACCCTATTTAAATACAGTGAAATTTATTTAAGGTTTAGGAAATTACATTGGATTTTGTTATTACTTGTGTTTTTTGCAGTTTAGGTATGCAGAATTGACACATTTTTGTTTAAAACTGTATCTAATCTAAGTAACATGCAAATGAACATCCTGCATGTGTTCTAAATATCATATTTATTCACGTATTTTTCCATCATTGCAGAAGCTAGTAGGCGTGGTAGTGTTGCCAGGTAACGAGCAGGCGGAGAGCACCATCGCGCTGGTGTCGGGCGGGCCGGCGCTGCAGCTGTGGCGCGGCGCCGAGCTGCACGAGCACTCCTTGCGCCGCGCGCTCACCGACGCGCACGCGCGCGCGCATCTCGCGCCGCACGCGCACGGTACGTGTTCCTCACAAACCTCGCGCCGGTATCAGTCTGGACAGCAAGTGACCCTGTTCCACTCCGCAGGAGACCTGAACAGCCTGGAGGTGATGGCGCTGGACGTGCGTGCGAGCGGCAACAGCGCACTACTGCTGCTCATCGCCACCGTCAACGTCGCGCGCTCGCCCGAGATGAGATATGCTATCGGTAAGTCTATGGCCAAGACACAGATAATATAATACTACAGTACAGATACCCAATCCAATACAAAGAAATGTCACCTCCTTAAGTCTGGCTATTGGTCGGTCTATATTTTCTTTCGCCACGTTTTTAACAGGCGGCAGCACCAGTGACTCATTAATAGCCCGAGACTGTAGTTTTCTGAAGCCATCTAGTAGTTCGCCTTAATACTAAATGGGATCATTAAATATCGCAATTTGACTGAGCGAGGAATCGCATCATGTACTCAGAGACGTTATTTGCCAGTTGTCCTTGAATGCTTACTTCGTATTCGTAGTAATAACAATAGGTATGATCGGGACAGACTCCGCTCAGGTAACTTGCGGTAACTTCTTAAATCTAAGTCGCATTGTGTAGCGAATTTCACGATATTCACGAATATTCCAAATCAATCAAAACTATAGAATTCCTTGTAGAATTAAATGTATGTAGGTAGCTTGCTTCCGCGGCAATAGAATGACATGAAGTAGGTAGCTACTTCATGTCATTTTATTATTCACTAGCTGACCCGGCAAATGTTGTTTTGCCATATAAATTATTTCAAAGATTCATTTTAAATAATCACTTGGGAATGAAACATGTTGCCGCTCGGCTAATCCCAAAAGACCTAAATTTTCTCCAAAAACTCAATCGCTTATGAGTCGCTGAGGACATGCTAGAACGAAACGAGTCAACTCCGACCCAACATTCATGCAACGCATTGTTACTGGTGATGAGACATGGGTTTACGAGTTTGACATGCAAACTAGTCAACAAACTTCGGAGTGGCGCCTTCCAACTGAACCGAAACCGAAAAAACAACACCAAAGTCGATCAAAAGTCAAGTCATGTTGACTGTTTTCTTTGACTATCGCGGTGTTGTGCACTCCGAATTCTTGCCGGAAGATCAAACGGTAAATCTATCTATATATATAAAAATCAATCGTGGGTCAACAATAGTCATTTTGAATCTGTTAAAAACAGGGAAAGAAAATTGTACTGAATTTCATTCATCCTCTAGGGGGAGAATGTGATTTTTGGAATACTTACCGAAATTTATACTGAACTACATCTGTATTTACACCATTGAGTTTGTATATAAAGCATTATACATCTTTTTGAAAAAGGAATACGCATTTATTTTGCAGTTATGATTATTAAATAAATTTACGAAAACCGACGAGGCCGTATGCGCTTGATGCCTTTGCTTTTCCGACAAAAAAATATTAGTCTAGGAATTTGCTGCGTTTTTGTTTTCTTCAAATACATAAACGTTAAGTTTATATTGTGCTATTTTTTCGCAAATGGTACGAAAAGTAGAGTATTTTCCTCGGTGATAAAGCTGTCTTAGTCTTGGGTGAACTTAAATCCCTCGCTACACTCAGGACTCGTCTTAACACCCTCGCTTCGCTCGTGATTTAAGTTTTTAACACCCTCGCTACGCTCGGGAGTAAACATGGAGCACGCAACCCGTGGAGAGAGCTTGCGGGGCTACCGCGGGCGCCAAGCGTATGCAATATCAAGCTCATGCGGCGAAATTTTGGTCAGTCGCAGCATCTGTAAGCTAAACGTACGAACGTCATGCGCTTCCGTCTTTAAAACAAATAAAACGAAAAGTTATGCCTAATAATGCAATTAAATGGTGTGGGAAGTGTACTACTACTTCAAGTTACACAAAAGATGGGACAACATTTCACAGTTTTGTGGTTTTCTACTCCATTTAATCAATTTCATTAAGTAAAACCAAATATATTTATTTCTGGATGGTTCGCTTTGCTGTCTCTTTCTGGTACACTGATTTGCACATTAGCAGTTGTCTCTTTTTTCTCGATAGTGCTGTTTTCAGCATCACAAGTTCACGACGATTATATCGATATGTATATAAGGCTCCAAGACTGAAACGCTAGTCGAGCGCAAAAAAATACTCTGACTTCTTGAAAACGGCCATAACGCCATTATTAAGCATTATACAATACTTTCTAAGTTGCCGAAATTAATAAGAACTGTAGCTGTGTATGTTCTTTTGTTTGTTATTGTCTAGCCCGTATTTACCTTATCAAAATGTTTATTATAAGTACCGAAGATTCTAAGAAATTCGTTCTTTTGTTTGTCTGTATCCCAATGAAATCCTTATACTATTAATAAGTTAAAAAAATACCGATATCGATTTATTTTTAAATACTTGTTTGGAATCCCTCGAGAATCAGTTGTCATTTGGTTGTCAAACTATTACCCAATCACAGCGGGGGAAGCTTACCTCTGCTCCCGCTGTTTCTTGTTGACTTCGGTTTAGAACAAAAACGTGCCGATGCTATCTCCACGGGTTATGTGCTCCATGGGAGTAAACCTCGAGTCCTACGTTACGCTCGCGATTTCAATCGTCACCCGCGACAGAAGACACTGCTTTATCCCCTTGGTTAATAATCTACTATATGATGATTGGATTATTCGTTGGCGTAAGTGTATAATTTCTGAAGTAGCATACTTTGAAGGTGATTAAATAAATTTGGATGCATAACTAACATTTGGTGTATTATCGATCTTTGCCCGGTACTTTCTTGACAGAGTAGTATTCCATTATTATGCCAAATTCGACACCCAATGTGAGTGTGCCACGTCAATAAGTTCATATTAAGGTGTTATGGGGGAAGCTTACATACATTGGAGTCAATATTATCTATCTGGTATGACAAGCAGAATAACTTTGTGAAATGGTCCAATGCATTGTTGGATCCGTACAAACTCGAATGTGGTGTTAAGCAGGGAGGTCTTACTTCCCCGAGATTGTTTAATATTTATGTTAACAACTTGCTTGTTGAGCTCAGCAGCACTCATGCCGGTTGTCATATTGACGGAGTTATTTTAAATAACTTAAGTTACGCTGACGATATGGTGCTGCTGGCTTCCGCCGTACTGTAGTGCGTCAGGGATGTTCGCTGATGCGCATACGGACGATTATTTCGCGATCATGCGCAAAAAAGTGGCATCAGTGTTGCGCAGAGTGAGGGGAAGCAGCAATAGCGTTCTGAAGGTCTTTTCAGACAGGGTAGAAGGGCCTACAATGGATAGGTTTGTCAAGCTACATGTCAGACATGAGACTTGATAAATCTTCCTCTAAGTGGGGTCTGTGTTTGTCTGTGTATTCATGTGTGCTTAAGTGTTACTACTAACATAGTTGTTTAAGTTTTACTAACATACTATGGGCCTTCGACGCTTGAAAATAAACGATTTTTATTTTTTTATTTATTATTTAATAGCGGCATCATGTTTCATACAGCAACATCGGCTTGGAAAGAAGATGTAGTATTATCGGGATTTATTAACTTACATAAAACTTCCCCCAGCGCACATCTGCGTGGAGGACCCCAGCAAGCCGCGCGTGACGTCAGTGGTGGGCGCGCGCGGCTGGGCGGGCGACGCGGAGGAGCCGCCGCGCTTCTTGCCGCTCGCGCACCGCGCCATCCTCTACACCAGCAAGTACATCGCCATCGTCTCCAGTAAGTCACCTTGTTGTTGCTCGCGTTTATAGTTTCCCGTACTCTGCACGTCCACTCTAGGCAAAGAATCCCCCCTGCTTCACGCGGGTGCAATGGTTACAGGTCAAAACATCGATATTGCCATGTTATAGTGCTAACACACGTCCGGATTTGGTACGGCCGGACCACGGATTTGTGGGTGGAGTTACTCCGGCCGTACCATATCCGAGCGTGTGTAAGCGAGAACGGATTTGTGGGCGGAGGTAGTCCGGTTGTACCAAATCCTGACGTATGTTAGCAGTATTATAGATATATCTAATGTGTTGTACGCAATACTGACGATCTTTCATCCAACTTTCTCCCCTGGTGCCGCGTTTATAATGTCCAAGAAAGAAGAGGATTCCTTTTTGGACATTGTTTAGTTTAGAAGATCCAAGGGCTCCCACAAACAGACTCAAAGGCGACTTTGTTTTATTCTATGTATACGATTGAACCTACAGAGACATTGCTGTGTCGTGGCGCGGGTTACACTAATCTAACGCATCCAAACGAGTCTGCTCAAGCCCGAGTTAACAACGACTTTTTATTGGCTTACACTAAGTGAGTAAGGGTTCTCTACACGACACTACAGTAATGATGAACCTGTAACTTAAGATCAGGGACACGAGTTTTGTGATGTATGATCAACTTGGTGTTGTCTCGCCAGCAACAGTTGCCAACGACAAGGTGGATTACATCGACGTATCATCAGAGGGCGACAAGATACTGGGCGCCGAGCTGTGCGGCGGCGTGCCGCTGTTGTTCAGCCACAAGCACGGCGTGCTGGCGCTCAGCCAGCCCGATGTGCACGCCACGCCGTGAGTACACATTGTTTGTTATTGCTGATAGGCTCGCACTTGACCATTATCTCATCTGATGCTAAGCGATGATGTGGTCGACAGTGAAGAACAGTTGCTGAGAAGCAACCTATTCACTCTTGACTAAAAGTCCCCTGGTTTGTTGAAACGCAGACATAAAAAAATACAAAAAAAAATCCTATTAAAAAATTGTTTAGAAGGGATAAAGCAAGAAAATGATGATGAATGTTGTGATAAGTCTTTGCCAATAATGTGCAGTACCAAATTCTGCTTGGTATCCTTTGCCTGAGCTACCTCGATCCAGACCCAAAGTATCAAAAACGTATAAAACATTCTAATCAATCAGATTTCATGCCTTCCAAAAGCACCAGACTGCATCAACAAAAAAGAAGAAGGCTGTCTTGTGCATTGCAGATTACATCGTATGATAAGCGAACTATATCCTTATGAAATCCTTTTTGTTATCTTACCAGGTCGATGTGCGAGAGTCCGCTGGGCTCTCCCTGTCCGTCCGACATGTACGACGGAAACCTGTCGCTCTATGAAATTGATCCTCACGAGGTAAGTTATAAATAACTGTATCATCATCATTTTGGCCGAAAGACGTCCACTGCTTGACATAGGCCTCCCTCAAGCATCCCGGGAAGCGGATCACCGCAATCCTCTCCAGGTCATCTGTTCATCTAGTGCCAGTGGGATTCCTTCCAACATTGCTTTGTGGAGTGGCGACCGCGAACCGGAAAACCGACATAGACGCGAATTATTTGGGCTATGTCGGTAACCTCTTGCACATGTCTTCATTTAATAACCGTATAGTCTCAAAAAATCGCACCTTTTTGTTCTCAAGTGACAAATATCATTCCAGTCCGCGCCAAAGTATTTTATACTCCCAAGAGATGTCTTACCGGGATAAAAAGACCGAGATTTAAACTTTCACATTTGTAATATTAGAAGGATTCAGAACATGATACGGTCATGTAGTGTGGACACCCAATAACACGTTGTAATAACATGTTGTAAAAGAAACTTAATTCAAAAAATCAAAAAACCCGACTGCTTCAAAAGCGAACTAAAAAGTCGTAAACAAGGAAAAAATCATGCTGTGCAGTCGGAGGATACATATTCGCGGGCTGGCTGACCAAAATCTGGTGTATCCTCCGCCTGCACAGTATGATTTTTTCCTTGTTTACGACTTTTTAGTTCGCTTTTGAAGCGGTCGGGTTTTTTGATTTTTTGAATTAAGTTTTTTTATTTATCAAAGTCAAAGTCAAAGTCAAAGTATTTATTCGTGTGCTTATATCTTTTTAGTTAGTTTTTTCGAATAAGATACATTTAAACATATAAGTGTTATATATTTTTGAAATCACCTCTTAAAACCCTTTATTTTGATACCCGACACGATGGGCATGGAAGAAAAAAAAATTTGGGCCCCCACAATATGGCACCCAAAATCCACCATTTTTCTATTATCCAATTTTAATGTAGCCTATGACACTCGCAGGGTTAAGACACATCGATTGACGTACGAATCATCAAAATCGGCCAACGCGTTTGGTCTCTGGAACACCATATAGGAACAAACATACATACATCATCATCATCATCATCATTTCAGCCGAAAGACGTCCACTGCTGGACATAGGCCTCCCCCAGGCATCGCCACATTGACCGATCCCGTGCGTCTCGCATCCAGCGCCTTCCCGCAACCTTAACCAGGTCATCGGTCCACCTAGTGGGAGGCCTTCCAACGTATCGTCTTCCAGTTCGCGGTCGCCACTCCAGAACTTTTCGGCCCCATCGGCCATCCGTTCTGCGAGCAATGTGCCCTGCCCACTGCCACTTAAGTTTGGCAATTCTTCGGGCTATGTCGGTAACTTTGGTTCTCCTGCGGATATCATCATTTCTGACGTGATCACGCAAGGAAATGCCGAGCATAGCCCTCTCCATTGCCCTTTGGGTGACTTTAAGCTTTCTGATAAGGCCCATTGTGAGCGACCACGTCTCGGTCCCATAGGTGTACTTTTGTCTTGAGACACTGCGGTAAATTGGACGAGAAGATACCACGTAACTTCCCGAACGCCGCCCAGCTGAGTCGGATTCGACGGTTGACCTCTTTCTCGAAGTTGGACCTACCCAACTGGACCGTTTGTCCCAGGTAAACATAATCGTCTACAACTTCAAGTGTAGAGTCTCCGATCTTGATAGGAGTGGGTGTTACATGGGCGTTCACCATGACCTTGGTTTTGTCCATGTTTATTTTAAGACCCACTCTTTCGGAAGCTCTACTAAGATCTTCGAGCATTTTACTGAGGCTCTCCATGGACATACATACATACATACATACTTACATACATAGACTGATAAACACATTACCCTCCTGCGGCAGTCGGGTAAAAATGTTCCTTACCATGTTGGCACGAAAGAGAGAGAGTGGTAGACCACAGAGTTCTTGCATGACGAGTGTCCAGAAAGACATGAAGAATTGTAATATATTTACTGACAATGCTTATCAGCTGAACAAGTGGTCCCTCAGAAATAGGAAAACAGACCCCGATAAACTTGAAGTGGCGAGATGGAAGATGAAAAACATTTAAATTGTTTGCTCGTCAAATCACTCGTTCACTGCTGAAAACATGCACGTGTGTGTTTTTCTAAATATACGCCAGAAAACACATATCCTGTGTCCGCACCGCACACAGGGTGTGTTTTCTAAAGTCGCACATAGACAGTGCGGCGGAACACACCTGGTGTATTGATGACCGCAAAATCTTCGCGAGTACTGACTACGCGCCTTGCTTGTTTCGGCTCGGCAGTGCTCTTAACACGCCAGGCGTGTTTCTTTTGTCCAGAGCTGAAAACACAGCACGTGTGTTCGCCGGCCGCAGTCGTGGTCTAGCGAAGCGATAGTCGCCCGCAGCCAAGGCGTTTAACGACATTTTAGCCAGCCTTCAGAAGCTCCTAACGAATCATGTCTTTCTTAAGGTGAGCATGGTAACAACGGACGCGTGCGGCAAGCTGAAGACCGCGTTCTTGTTCCACGTGCGGCGCGACGCCGCCGCGTGCCGCGCGCTGCTGGCGGAGCTGTTCCCTGAGCCCGACGAGCGGGACGTGGACAGTGTGCTGGACCGCAGCGTGCTGCGCATCGCCGGCGAGATGCTCGACGACATCCCCGCCGGGGACCCCAGGTCAGTGACAGGGAGACAACGAAGTGATCCTATAAGTGTTCCTTTTTTAACCGACTTCAAAAAAAGGAGGAGTTTCTCAATTCGTCAGAATCTTTTTTTTATGTATTTTCCCCGATTACTCAAAGACGTCTGGACCGATTTGTTTTTTTTTGTTTAGTTTGAAAGGGTATACTTCACAGGTGGTTCCATGGTGATCAGGTCGGGATTTGGTGATGGGATCCTAGAGAATTCGAGGAAACTCCTCAAATATTTAAGGCATACATATAGCGAATTTGATATTTTCATCAACAATGCAATCATTTGCACTCAGAAAGTATGATTTGGTGAAGTGGAACTGATGAAGAAGACCACAGATGGCCACTGGAACTCCGAAATAAAACAATATATCCTAGTCGTGTTTGGGCTTATTGGAATCTTCATGAGATGAACTTTGGCTATAAATGATTTTCATGTTAATTAGAGGTACCTACCAAAACTAAAAATAGAAAAATAAGAAACTTTTAACAAAAAACCGGCCAAGTGCGAGTCGGACTCGCGCACGAAGGGTTCCGTACTTGGTAAATTGCGGTTTACGATTTATGACGTATTAAAAAAAAACTACTTACTAGATCTCGTTCAAACCAATTTTCGCTGGTAGTTTACATGGTAATGTACATCATATATTTTTTTAAGTTTTATCATTCTCTTATTTTAGAAGTTACAGGGGGGGACACACACATTTTACCACTTTGGAAGAGTCTCTCGCGCAAACTATTCAGTTTAGAAAAAAATGATATTAGAAACCTCAATATCATTTTTGAAGACCTATCCATAGATACCCCACACGTGTAGGTTTGATGAAAAAAAATATTTTTGGTTTTAGTTTCAAGTATGGGAACCCCCAAAATTTATTGTTTTATTTGTATTTTTATGCGAAAATCTTAATGCGGTTCACAGAATACATCTACTTACCAAGTTTCAACAGCATAGTTCTTATAGTTTCCGAATAAAGTGGCTGTGACATACGGACGGACAGACAGACAGACAGACATGACGAATCTATAAGGGTTCCGTTTTTTGCCATTTGGCTACGGAACCCTAAAAATCAAACCGACTTCCTAAAAAAATAACTTAGCGAAAAATAACTTTCTTTTCCGAAGTCGGTGTCGAATAACGGAAAACAATGAAGACATCGAATTCGGAAAAGAAAGTTATTTTTCGCTTTGTAATGTCTTGTTTTGGAAGTCGGTTTGATTTTTTGTTAAAAAGCTTTTTATGTCTTTAGAACAGAACCATAAAAAGTACAAACAAAAATTGCACTGAGCGTGCTCATACCTAAACTCAGCATTTGCTGGGCGTCCGTTTCTCAGCGCTGGTTAACAGTTGACAGTGACACACACGCTATCATGGAACCTCTGCATGCACATCCTACATAGCAGTGACTTATTGCCCGATGCGTTGCAGATGGAAGCAGCGTAGTGGAACTGCCACGAACATCTGCCTGGGCAGCTCGGCAGCGCTGCAGGTGGCGGCCCAGCTGCGCGACAAGCAGCGTGCCTTCTCGCTGTTCTGCGACTTCTTACGTGCCGTGGGGCTGTGGCAGCGTCTCGGGCTCGTCACCAGAGGTACATACACAATGCTGGACACAATCTTTGAATAGAATAGAATAGAATAGCATTTATTTGCAAATATGGGTTATACATAAGTAGGTAGTAGTAGGTTTTCATCAGAGTTCTGCCATATTTCACCATTCGGCATGCAAACATTTTCATTATACTAAAATTGTTAAAATTTAAAGTCTTGTTGGAACATTCAAATAGTTATGTCATTCTCATTAAATAAAATTATTAAAATTAAAACATTCATTAAAAATATCAACTTAATTATTACATTATACATTAAAATTGTCAGTAACAGTAGGTTATATATACAAGAAATACAGAATCGTGGTCCGAAGACAAATAAACAAACAAACATCAAAATTCCAGGTCATAGACAATACACCATAAATATTCCGTACGCAAAACAATAATTAATTAATTAAAACTTCGAGGTATTTTGATAAAAATTGTCCGTTAAAAACTCAGTTACACTGTAATATGCTTTGTCTATTAACAACCTACGAACTGTACTTTTGAATTGCAACGTTTTCAAGTCTTTCCATGCACTTGGCAATTTATTATAAACAACGGGGGCCATGCAATAAATACTTTTGCGCATCATAGTGGTTTGACACGGTACATTATTTAATTTTGAATTGTCACGTCTGTTTCTTGGGTATACATCGGCCAAACGCTCAAAATGATTTGGATTGTTCTTCACAAACATAGCCACTTCAAGAATATAGATACAAGGCAGGGTTAATATGTTGTACTGCTTGAAATATGGCTTGCAACTGTCGGTGGTTTTTAGTTTAAACATTGACCGGAGACATCTTTTTCGAGCCTTAAATGCTGTCTCTTTGTCGGTGGAGTTCGCCCAGAAAATGACACCGTAGCGTAAGTACGATTCAGCAATACCGTAGTACGCTGCAAGAAGTGTTTTTGTATCCACTATGGAGGATAGTCTATGTAAAGCAAATGCAGACGAACTCAATTTTTTACACAAACCGTCAATATGTGCCTTCCAGTTTAAACTGCAGTCTATTTGTAATCCCAAAAATTTGGTATCAGTTACTTCATCAATGTCATTATTTTTGTAGTGTATGTTAAGGTTAGGTACACGAGGCATACGTTGTCTAAAGTGCATTATCATAGTCTTACTTAAATTTATATTCAAATAATTCTTATCTAGATATTTAATTAAATTGTCAAGAGAATCATTTATGTCCGTTTCATATATATTTACGTTTTTACACGGGATCGTAATGGTACTATCATCAGCAAACATAGTTAAGGGATGTTCAATGGACGTGGGCATATCATTAACATATAATATAAATCCAAACGGGCCCACAACGCTTCCCTGTGGAACACCGAATGTAATTTTGCGTTCTCGTGACCGTGATATCTCTTCATGTTTATTAACTACATTGATGCGACTAATTTCGGTTATCTGTGTTCTGCCCTCTAAATACGATTTCATTAGTTCGAGTACGTTACCTCTTATGCCGTAGGCTTCTAACTTATTTAACAATGTATTATGATGAACATAATCGAAAGCCTGCGTCATATCGCAAAATATGGCACATATGGCGACTCGTTGATCCATATTTCTAATAATCGGAAACAAAAAGTCATAAATTGCCATATCGATGGTTCTATGCTGCCTAAATCCTTTTTGTTCTTCACATAATATGTTATTCTTTTCAATGAAATTAGCTAACTGTTTGTAAATGTACTTTTCGAATACCTTTGAGATGACTGGTATGAGTGAGATGGGTCTATAATATTCCATCAATTCCTTATCTACTTTCTTAAATAGAGGTTTAATTATGGATATTTTTAATGCTTCTGGATATACACCCGTACATATACTGAGGTTGATTATGTGACTCAGATGACTGCATATCTCGACTGATACTGACTTTATTATTTTAGTGGCAATCCCATCAAAACCTACACTACCAGTGTTTTTTAATGACATTATTATTTTATGTATGTCGTGTGGTGAACTGGGAGCCATAAACATTGACTTAGCACTTCTTGATATAATGGATGTTTTTGGTTTATATTCAGCATCCAATTTTGGATGAATTTTATCGACAAAAAAGTCATTAAAAGCATTAGCGATATCCAAAGGTTTGTGAATAGTTCGATTACCAATTCTTAGTTTTTCAATTTGCTGTTTAGGGATACTGTTATTTGTCCGATTAATTATTTGCCAAGTAGTCTTCGATTTATTCTTTGATTGTTGTATTTTGTAATTATTCTGTGCTTTCTGTGTTAGATTAATAATCTTACTGTACAATTTAGAATAAGTAGCAAATTTCTTTTTATTTTCATGGTTAGGATTCAATCTAAATTGCCATAAGAGTTTTGTTTTTTTCTTGCTGCACAATTTAACACCTTTTGATAGCCATTTGGGCTTATTAAATGTGCTAATTTTGATTTCCTTGAACGGGAAGCATAGATCATAAAACAATTTGAACGTGCTGATAAACTCATTATAAGCCAAATTAGCATCTTCAGTTAGATATATCTCTGAAAATTTGAGACTGTTTATACAGTTTTTAAATTTCGTTATATTTTCGTTGCAGTAATCCCTTCTAGTTATATGCCAGTATTTTATTATTTTTTATATCTCTGAAAATTTGAGACTGTTTATACAGTTTTTAAATTTCGTTATATTTTCGTTGCAGTAATCCCTTCTAGTTATATGCCAGTATTTTATTATTTTTTGCTATATCTTGCGTATATTGCTTCTTACCCGTAGATACAGCGTGTTCCTCTTTCCCCTCGTCGAGTGCATCTGCTATGTCATTTGTTGAGACGAATACGAAATGCTTCTTTGGAAAAGGCTTTTTTTTTTGTATTCGTACAGCAAACCCTTTCATTTGATTTTCATTTCATGGGGGTGTAAAAAACCTAATTTTTATTTATAGCGTGAGATTGTAAATGTGAATCTGACCATGTAGAGAAACTATTTATAATGTAGTGTTATGTCCAGAGAGCGGCGGCGGCGGCGGCGTGACTCACACGGAGAGTGCGCTGTGCGGGCTGGCGGAGCAGCTGTCCATAGCTGTGGCGCTGCGGAGGCTGCAGCAGGGAAACGACGCGCAGCTCATCGATGCTGCCATCTACCAGGTCAGGCCATAATACTACTTCATCTACTCTCATATCGTAATATTCGAATTATAATCTTCAAAACGAGTTTATATTGACATACTTTATAAACACAATACCGAAATTTAAAAATAGAATCTTACTATAACACTTTTTCTCTAACAAAATAATGCTATAAAACATTTCTTTTTTTTTGTTAAGATTCAGAGCAAATCCAAGAAGTTAACCGGTATCACCAAGGAGTTTCCATAATTTTTTTTGTTTAATCGAAATTTTATGCGGGACGTGCCATTTTTACCCGACTGCGGGAGGGAAATGTTTTTTTATAGTACCTATTATAAATAGTTTCATTCCAATTTTTACTTGTCTATGGCAACACCCGCTTTAGCGCATGCGTGGTTAATGCGGTGACGTGCTGGGTTGTGGCGCCACTCATCAAAACTTATGAGTACTGATACTGTACTGAATTTTTCTTACTCTTATGACTTTTTTTTTTTATTAAGTACGTTCAATCCCAATGTAACAGTGTAGATAAAGTAGTGTATGAAGCTGGACATAACTAGGTATTAAAACATTCGTGTGATACTTTTAAAAACTTTTTAAACACACACTCATGTTTTAATACCCCTTATTATGCAACAGTTTTATAATAGTAACACTTGCGTATTATTATTATCACATTCGGCTTCGCCTCATGTGATAAACCTATGCTAGTGTTTTAATAATCCCTATTATATGACCATTGCATAATAGTAGTTTATCTACTATTACTTACAACGTAATGTTCCAAATATGAATTCAAAAAATATTGTATAAACACGTACTTTATATTATAGGATAGGTAAAATTTAAAAAAAAAGCCATTACAGAGCAACATTTTCCTTCGATTTTCAAACAATTGCATCATAAAATAACTTTTTAATTTGTATAGTACACTTTTACTTTTTAACTTATTGGCGCTAAGAATTAGCCAAGTGTCAATTAGCTTGACTTAATGTAGTAATGTAGTGTCAATGTCTATGGATCAGCGCGCTGCGCAGTCATGCGCAATGGGAATCTAAATTGCCCGCCATACCACATATTTTTTCTGTTTCCATTTTTGTTTTATTTCAACTGTATGAGTGAAGATAAACTACTATTATACTCTATACAATAACACATACCCTCCTCTGCGTTGCGCAGTAGCGTAAAAAGGTAAATATTGCTGTGAGAGAAATATAATTAATACTGCGGCGTTACTCTGCCCCTCGAGGTGCCTCGAGATGTAGTGCTATGCTACATGTGAGAACTGCTTGTGGGAGGCTAGCAACACCAATTTGGTAACGTAACTGGGATATACCACGCTACGCAATCTGCTTGATGACGAGTCAAGACGATTCACATGATGTGTTCCCGTGACATCCGGCTCGAAGGACCAAAAAATATTGGGGCTTTCGCGTCGTTGACGAGTAACCTAGTAGTTGTTGTAGGAGTTAACACCAAACCACTGTTATGTGACAGAATTTATTGTTAAATGAAAAAATAATAAAAAATAACCTTTACGTTAAACAATGTTTTAGGTGGTGTGCAGCGACAACCCGGAGGTAGAGGAAGAGCCTGAGGTAGAAGCTGCCTTATCCTCCGGAGCCCTCTCCCCCGGCGACGTGTGCTACCGCCGCGTGTCGCGCGCCAGCCGCGTGCTGCGGGCGCTGGCGCACGCGCCGCCGCCCGCGCACGACGCCAGGGCCGCGGCTAGCCATGCTGCTGCTACTATCAACATACTTACTGTGAGTTATATACCTTATCCTCCCGAGCCCTCTCCCCCGGCGACGTGTGCTACCGCCGCGTGTCGCGCGCCAGCCGCGTGCTGCGGGCGCTGGCGCACGCGCCGCCGCCCGCGCACGACGCCAGGGCCGCGGCTAGCCATGCTGCTGCTACTATCAACATACTTACTGTGAGTTATATACCTTATCCTCCCGAGCCCTCTCCCCCGGCGACGTGTGCTACCGCCGCGTGTCGCGCGCCAGCCGCGTGCTGCGGGCGCTGGCGCACGCGCCGCCGCCCGCGCACGACGCCAGGGCCGCGGCTAGCCATGCTGCTGCTACTATCAACATACTTACTGTGAGTTATATACCTTATCCTCCCGAGCCCTCTCCCCCGGCGACGTGTGCTACCGCCGCGTGTCGCGCGCCAGCCGCGTGCTGCGGGCGCTGGCGCACGCGCCGCCGCCCGCGCACGACGCCAGGGCCGCGGCTAGCCATGCTGCTGCTACTATCAACATACTTACTGTGAGTTATATACCTTATCCTCCCGAGCCCTCTCCCCCGGCGACGTGTGCTACCGCCGCGTGTCGCGCGCCAGCCGCGTGCTGCGGGCGCTGGCGCACGCGCCGCCGCCCGCGCACGACGCCAGGGCCGCGGCTAGCCATGCTGCTGCTACTATCAACATACTTACTGTGAGTTATATACCTTATCCTCCCGAGCCCTCTCCCCCGGCGACGTGTGCTACCGCCGCGTGTCGCGCGCCAGCCGCGTGCTGCGGGCGCTGGCGCACGCGCCGCCGCCCGCGCACGACGCCAGGGCCGCGGCTAGCCATGCTGCTGCTACTATCAACATACTTACTGTGAGTTATATACCTTATCCTCCCGAGCCCTCTCCCCCGGCGACGTGTGCTACCGCCGCGTGTCGCGCGCCAGCCGACAACATTTAAACATTGACATGATTCATGTCAATAACCAAAGCTCCTACCTTCCAGAACGTCCTGAGCGCAGTGCACAAGACGCGCGCCCAGTGGCAGACGGGCGGCCAGCACCCGCACCAGCAGCACACGCCGGCACTAGGCCCGCGCGCACTGCTGCCCGCACTAGCAGAGCTGCTCAAGCGCTCCGTGAGCCAGCAGTGCCCCGACCCCACCCTGCGCGCGCAGGTGCACGAGGCGGCCGCGGCGCTGGCTGACCTGATCCTGACGGACGCTGAGCATCTGAACAGCTCCTTGCACACGCAGCACGTGTATGAACGGATTAGACGGGAGGCGATACAGCCGTTCAGTAAGTATATCATCACAGAAACAATAAAAGAATACAAATACGGCTTTTAGAGGCTGATTATTCAGTCTTTAGATAAACTATAAGTAAAGAATAAGCGTATCTCCGCGGCTTCGCAGCCATAACCTGTCCCACAGGAACCGTACGTTTTCCCGAAACTAATGACATTCAACGATAAAGATTAAGATTAAGACGGGCTGGTGTCCGCAACTCCACGTCTAAGCGCGTATTTTGCGTACGGGTGGGATTCATCTTCCTTACTCAATCCATCCCAGTTCCTTGAGGAATGACAGCAATGCCTTGGTGTTGCTGACTATTTCCTGGGCAGCTTAGGAGAAGGTTGTCCGTGATCCGTCAGACAAAAAGTATCATATTAAAGATCCGAGGGTCAGTCGTTACGGCTGTGACTGCACGTAGCTGTAGCGTGTGTGCGACATTCAACGATAAATTGAATTGCATGATTTAATTCCGCCCAGCCCGTTCCATTATCGGACTACCAGACGTACGGCGATGCGTCATAGATACATGGTGGACATCCCACCCATACGCACTAAACGTTTTGGGGACACTTTTATAATGCATAAAGTTGATTGAAATAAATAAATAATAATAAAAGCTTAGGAGTGGCATTGCCTGTCGGAAGTCTGTATTTCCGGATGGCTACAATCTGTGAGCACGAGCCTATAGATAAAAAAGTAGTTTTCTATTAACGAAACTAGCTGACCCGGCAAACTTTGTTTTGCCATAAAAATACCAAACATTTATCTACCCTACCCTACACTACCCTACCCTACCCGAACCTACCCTACCCTACCCTACCCTACCCTACCCTACCCTACCCTACCCTACACTACCCTACCCTACCCTACCCTACCCGACCCTACACTACCCTAACCTACCCGACCCTACACTACCCTACCCTACACTACCCTACCCTACACTACCATGCCCCACCCTACCCTACCCTACCCTGCCCTACCCTACCCTACCTATAAATAACTTTATATTTTTATATATTTAGTCAGAAATTACATTACGCCTGCCTTTGGGCGGCTTCAATCCAATTCTATCACATTCAAACTTAACAAATAAACATCTACGGCTATTCTCTGTTCGAAATTCAGTTCTTTCACAGTGAACACAATACCGGTTTGTCACTTGGAATTAACTTTGAATAAATTAATTAACAGAGAACAATTAGTAGCTGTCAAACCATGTATCACGCACCGGCGCCATCTTTGTAGTACATTCTATGTATCAGAGATGGCGCTGTATGTGAAAAATGATTTTCCCGCTTGAAAAGGCTTTTTTTTTATTTTTCCTGAATTTTCTTTGCTATAAACCTCACGGAGCCCGAGACCTTTCCAACGAATGCAAAACCATCGAAATCGGTTCGTGCGTTCTGGAGTTATAGCTGAGATTATTATGTGTATTTATAGGCCCCCAAAGATAAATAATTTAAGTTTGTTTTATGAGAAATTGGAGACTATTTTAAAAACAGTATGTACAAAACCCGAAAAGAAAATAGTAGTGTGTGTGTACTTTAAAAAGAAATAGCACAACCCTGGAGTTTGAAACCTTTCTTTTAGGCTATAATCTTAAATTAGAATTACGCCAGCCCACCAGACTATGTAGCAATTCTTGTATAGACAATTTTGCCCGCAGTTCTAAACTAAACTGTAAATCAGAAGTTTTAGACTTAGCATTGTCTGACCACACAGCACAGTTTTTGCAAGTTAAAGTACTGAAATCGTGTAGAATAAATTACTGGCGAACCAAAAAGCGTGATCTCTCTAGTGAAAATATAACTAAATTCAAAAATTATCTACAATGTTTATCATTTTCAGAAATATACAAAACCGAAGATGCTGATGAAGCATTTGATTGTTTCTTAGAGCAATTTCGTCTCTTGTACGATCTTTGTTTCCCCTACAAATTGATAACGGTTCACTCAAACAAAAATATTAAATGGGTTTCTCAGGGTATTCGGAAATGCAGTAGAAAACAAAGGCATTTACTGTAGAAATATAGGCGAGCACCTTCAAGCCTCAATAAAGTAACTTTAAAAACTACTCGCAAAGGCTTCGGAAAATAATTAAACTGACGCAAAAAGCGCAAAATAACTATTTTATTAACACGTCAAAAAATAAATCAAAAGCATCTTGGCAAGTTATAAACAAAAATAAACCGTTTACTGAACCCATTTCCCAAATAAAAATTCATGATACCACAATCACTGATCCAACAGAGATTGCAAACGCTTTTAATAATTATTTTATAGATCAGACAAAAAATATTATGATCTCAAAACCCGATACTAGTAATCTGCAAAGTAACCCTCACTCGATGTTTATGCATCCAGTATTACCTCAAGATGTTATGAGAGCGATACATTCGCTAAAGAATAAACTTAGTACTGGATACGATGGCATTTCAACTAAGGTCGTAAAATTTGTTTCGAGTGACATTGCTTTGCATATTAGTCACATACTAAATTTGTGTATCGGTTCGGGGGTATATCCAAACAAGTTAAAAACCGTTATTGTTAAGCCACTTTTAAAAAAAAACTCTAAAGAAGATTTGGCAAATTATAGGCCAATCGCCTTAATCACAATTTTTTCTAAAGTTATGGAAAAAATTATTTGTGACGCGATAAATAAATTCTTATCTAAATATTATATTTTGAGTATAGAACAAAAGGGTTTTAGAAAAAATAAGGGTATTAATACGGCTGTTTACGATTTAGTGAATATGATAATAAGAAACGTCGATGGAAAAGTACCAGTTTGCGCAATTTTGACTGATATGACGAGGGCCTTCGACTGTGTTGACCATGAAACTCTGTTAGAAAAGCTAAACGTCATAGGTATCAGAGGAAATATGAATAATCTCTTAAGATCATATCTCAGCAACCGAAAACAGTACACAGAAATTTCAAAAATATGTTTAAAAACTAAGCGTGAGGAAAAATACTTATCGGAGCATAGACTCATTAGATATGGCGTACCACAGGGCACTGTGTTGGGTCCTTTATTATTTTTAATTTATATTAACGACTTGCCTCGATGCATAAAACATCCTATTGTCTTATTCGCTGACGATAGTACTGCATTGATTAAATGTACAGACCTAAAAACGTATGAACATGACATAAACAATACTTTAACGGACATTATACACTGGCTTGACCAAAATAATCTAACAATTAATATATCTAAGACTAATATTATGCATTTTTTTCAACGGATACCACCGCTGACTTTAAATTTAAATTACAATGGACAAAAAGTAGACCAAGTGCAAGTTGCAAAGTTTTTGGGTATATTGATAGATAGCCAACTAACCTGGAAGCCACACGCAGAAGAAGTATGCAAAAAATTGAGTACAGCAGCGTATGTGCTTTTTAATCTATCCAGGAAAGTGAATATGCCCACCAGATTAGTTGCTTACCATGGCTTAGTGGCGTCAATTCTGAGATTCGGGATAATATTTTGGGGAAATTGTAGTCTGAGAGAACAGGTATTCAAGGCTCAAAAACGATGCATAAGGGCAATGTGTAACATGAAAGTTACAGATAGTTGCGTACCTGTATTCAAGTCCGTAAATATTCTAACATTTCCATCACTTTACATTTTCGAAATGGCTGTTTTTGTAAAATCTAATATGCATCTTTTTAATAGATTGTCTGACGATAGAACACGACCACTTAGAAGGCAGTATACAAACATGTTATGTGTAACTGGTCATAACACTGCATTATTAAGGAAAAGTGTTATATGTATGTGCCAAATTATCTTTAACAAAATACCTGACGAAATTAAAAACGAGTCCATTTCACTTTTTAAAAAGAAATTGTCATTCTTATTAATTGATAAATGTTATTACTCCATTTGTGAATTTCTCAATGATAAAACTTTATAGTTTACATTGTAATAATTTTTTTTGACATTGCTATATTTTATTCTGATTTTATGGTAAATTCTTCTTTTTTTTTTGTTTTTGTATTTTGACATTTGACTAATTTTACACAGATATGACATATTTATATTATTTGACATTTGATTTATTTTTTGTCAATTTATTTAATTGTACGTTGATTTGACATAAGCCTATTGTTTCCATCTGACATTTTGTTGATATTTTGACATTAATATTATTCATCTTTCCTACATTCTTAACTATTGTGTTTAAATTTCATTGATAAAATTGATTATTATTATTATTTTAATATGAATATTTTTATTAATTATTGTATTTAAATAACGAATTTTGTAATGATCCTTAATGTTCTTTACTGTATTATGTTGCGAGTCTTTCTATGTTTTACTGTTTTAAAAGTATTGGTGTCTGTAATTATATTAAAATAATCAATTTTGCATGCCGTGAGGCAAAATGTGAGATAGTGGTCAAGCGCGAGCCTATAATATATATAAAAAAAAAAAAATGTATCGGTACTGTTCTACAAAAAACAACATCTAATCTGTATACCTACATTTAGCAAATAAACTATTTCATTCATTCATTCATTCATAGCGTCAGCAAAAAACCCGACTTATTTTTATATAGTAAACAAGTCTCGTAATCGAATATATACTTTCAGATATTAACTTTATTCGCGTTTCATAATTGAAAACAATATAATTATCACGGGAAATTTAACGCGATGATTTCGATTTTTTGTTTACCTATTTCGCCCGACGTTTCGGCCGTGTTGCGGACCGTGGTCCCGGGACCACGGTCGTTACATTTCTCGTGATAATTATATTGTTTTCAGATATTATCTCCGACAAATAAACAATTTTACCTTTCCATAATATTAATTTAGATAAATATGCCATATTTGTTTCTCACAGAAAATTCTGGTTTAAGCAATAAATTGTAACTTGGTTTACTTTCAGTCGACGAAGGGCAAACGGAGCGTGCGGCGGCGTTGGCTGAGAAGTTTAAAGACTTTGAGTTGCTGATAGAGATGTGTATCAAGAACAACGACATGGATAAACTGTTCTCGTACATCGACAAGTATTCTAACGAGGTGCGTTAGCTTTTTAAAAAAATCTTATTTAACTAAGTTTTTGCTTCAAGTGTGTCACAAAGCATTAATTCTCGTTTGTTAGGATATAGACATTTACTTACATGAAAAAACAGAACAGATGTATCAACATGGCATTTGTTTTGTTGTATTTTATCTGTGTATGTCCTGCCCATTTTAACTTACGGTGCTGACCGATATTTTGGGCAATAGTTTTTAAGGTTCACAAATTGGGTGCCTGAGGATGGATGCCGTCGCCGAGGTCGGTCCAGAAAGACGAGACAATCTAAAGATGTACTACAGGGATTGGTTAGAAGTGGTTCAGAAAAAGAATTTGTGTTGTGGGTTATATGTTCGTATGTGATAAATATTTGTATGGCCAATGGATAATTGTGCTAGATCTGGGTGTTTGGTGTATGTGAGTTTATATGTTTGTAAACGCACCCATGATACAGGAAGAAATTCCTAGTGTGGGGCAAAGATTTTAAAAAAAAAAACAAAATGTATCACTACACTCTGGGCACAGTTGTGTTTGTTCTTAAATGTTTTGTTTACCTCTTTGACTGAGTGTTGGCATTTTTAAGCTTAAAGAGCCTTGCTAACACAGTTAATGCTCACAGGGCATAGCCGAGGTAACATTCGCCAGCCTGGCCTCGCACGGCGGCGCGCGCACGGCCACCTTGCTGCGCGGCGTGGGCGCGCGCTACCCGGGCGGCGTGCGCGCCTGGCTGCGCGCCGCGCCCGCGCGCACCCCCCTGCTAGCGCTGCACGAGCTGTGCGGGCGGCACTACGCGCGCGCGGCCGAGGCGCTGCTGGTCATGGCCAATGAGGAGCTGGACTCTGTTAATAGACTCACTGTAAGTACTACCCGGGCGGCGTGCGCGCCTGGCTGCGCGCCGCGCCCGCGCGCACCCCCCTGCTAGCGCTGCACGAGCTGTGCGGGCGGCACTACGCGCGCGCGGCCGAGGCGCTGCTGGTCATGGCCAATGAGGAGCTGGACTCTGTTAATAGACTCACTGTAAGTACTACCCGGGCGGCGTGCGCGCCTGGCTGCGCGCCGCGCCCGCGCGCACCCCCCTGCTAGCGCTGCACGAGCTGTGCGGGCGGCACTACGCGCGCGCGGCCGAGGCGCTGCTGGTCATGGCCAATGAGGAGCTGGACTCTGTTAATAGACTCACTGTAAGTACTACCCGGGCGGCGTGCGCGCCTGGCTGCGCGCCGCGCCCGCGCGCACCCCCCTGCTAGCGCTGCACGAGCTGTGCGGGCGGCACTACGCGCGCGCGGCCGAGGCGCTGCTGGTCATGGCCAATGAGGAGCTGGACTCTGTTAATAGACTCACTGTAAGTACTACCCGGGCGGCGTGCGCGCCTGGCTGCGCGCCGCGCCCGCGCGCACCCCCCTGCTAGCGCTGCACGAGCTGTGCGGGCGGCACTACGCGCGCGCGGCCGAGGCGCTGCTGGTCATGGCCAATGAGGAGCTGGACTCTGTTAATAGACTCACTGTAAGTACTACCCGGGCGGCGTGCGCGCCTGGCTGCGCGCCGCGCCCGCGCGCACCCCCCTGCTAGCGCTGCACGAGCTGTGCGGGCGGCACTACGCGCGCGCGGCCGAGGCGCTGCTGGTCATGGCCAATGAGGAGCTGGACTCTGTTAATAGACTCACTGTAAGTACTACCCGGGCGGCGTGCGCGCCTGGCTGCGCGCCGCGCCCGCGCGCACCCCCCTGCTAGCGCTGCACGAGCTGTGCGGGCGGCACTACGCGCGCGCGGCCGAGGCGCTGCTGGTCATGGCCAATGAGGAGCTGGACTCTGTTAATAGACTCACTGTAAGTACTACCCGGGCGGCGTGCGCGCCTGGCTGCGCGCCGCGCCCGCGCGCACCCCCCTGCTAGCGCTGCACGAGCTGTGCGGGCGGCACTACGCGCGCGCGGCCGAGGCGCTGCTGGTCATGGCCAATGAGGAGCTGGACTCTGTTAATAGACTCACTGTAAGTACTACCCGGGCGGCGTGCGCGCCTGGCTGCGCGCCGCGCCCGCGCGCACCCCCCTGCTAGCGCTGCACGAGCTGTGCGGGCGGCACTACGCGCGCGCGGCCGAGGCGCTGCTGGTCATGGCCAATGAGGAGCTGGACTCTGTTAATAGACTCACTGTAAGTACTACCCGGGCGGCGTGCGCGCCTGGCTGCGCGCCGCGCCCGCGCGCACCCCCCTGCTAGCGCTGCACGAGCTGTGCGGGCGGCACTACGCGCGCGCGGCCGAGGCGCTGCTGGTCATGGCCAATGAGGAGCTGGACTCTGTTAATAGACTCACTGTAAGTACTACCCGGGCGGCGTGCGCGCCTGGCTGCGCGCCGCGCCCGCGCGCACCCCCCTGCTAGCGCTGCACGAGCTGTGCGGGCGGCACTACGCGCGCGCGGCCGAGGCGCTGCTGGTCATGGCCAATGAGGAGCTGGACTCTGTTAATAGACTCACTGTAAGTACTACCCGGGCGGCGTGCGCGCCTGGCTGCGCGCCGCGCCCGCGCGCACCCCCCTGCTAGCGCTGCACGAGCTGTGCGGGCGGCACTACGCGCGCGCGGCCGAGGCGCTGCTGGTCATGGCCAATGAGGAGCTGGACTCTGTTAATAGACTCACTGTAAGTACTACCCGGGCGGCGTGCGCGCCTGGCTGCGCGCCGCGCCCGCGCGCACCCCCCTGCTAGCGCTGCACGAGCTGTGCGGGCGGCACTACGCGCGCGCGGCCGAGGCGCTGCTGGTCATGGCCAATGAGGAGCTGGACTCTGTTAATAGACTCACTGTAAGTACTACCCGGGCGGCGTGCGCGCCTGGCTGCGCGCCGCGCCCGCGCGCACCCCCCTGCTAGCGCTGCACGAGCTGTGCGGGCGGCACTACGCGCGCGCGGCCGAGGCGCTGCTGGTCATGGCCAATGAGGAGCTGGACTCTGTTAATAGACTCACTGTAAGTACTACCCGGGCGGCGTGCGCGCCTGGCTGCGCGCCGCGCCCGCGCGCACCCCCCTGCTAGCGCTGCACGAGCTGTGCGGGCGGCACTACGCGCGCGCGGCCGAGGCGCTGCTGGTCATGGCCAATGAGGAGCTGGACTCTGTTAATAGACTCACTGTAAGTACTACCCGGGCGGCGTGCGCGCCTGGCTGCGCGCCGCGCCCGCGCGCACCCCCCTGCTAGCGCTGCACGAGCTGTGCGGGCGGCACTACGCGCGCGCGGCCGAGGCGCTGCTGGTCATGGCCAATGAGGAGCTGGACTCTGTTAATAGACTCACTGTAAGTACTACCCGGGCGGCGTGCGCGCCTGGCTGCGCGCCGCGCCCGCGCGCACCCCCCTGCTAGCGCTGCACGAGCTGTGCGGGCGGCACTACGCGCGCGCGGCCGAGGCGCTGCTGGTCATGGCCAATGAGGAGCTGGACTCTGTTAATAGACTCACTGTAAGTACTACCCGGGCGGCGTGCGCGCCTGGCTGCGCGCCGCGCCCGCGCGCACCCCCCTGCTAGCGCTGCACGAGCTGTGCGGGCGGCACTACGCGCGCGCGGCCGAGGCGCTGCTGGTCATGGCCAATGAGGAGCTGGACTCTGTTAATAGACTCACTGTAAGTACTACCCGGGCGGCGTGCGCGCCTGGCTGCGCGCCGCGCCCGCGCGCACCCCCCTGCTAGCGCTGCACGAGCTGTGCGGGCGGCACTACGCGCGCGCGGCCGAGGCGCTGCTGGTCATGGCCAATGAGGAGCTGGACTCTGTTAATAGACTCACTGTAAGTACTACCCGGGCGGCGTGCGCGCCTGGCTGCGCGCCGCGCCCGCGCGCACCCCCCTGCTAGCGCTGCACGAGCTGTGCGGGCGGCACTACGCGCGCGCGGCCGAGGCGCTGCTGGTCATGGCCAATGAGGAGCTGGACTCTGTTAATAGACTCACTGTAAGTACTACCCGGGCGGCGTGCGCGCCTGGCTGCGCGCCGCGCCCGCGCGCACCCCCCTGCTAGCGCTGCACGAGCTGTGCGGGCGGCACTACGCGCGCGCGGCCGAGGCGCTGCTGGTCATGGCCAATGAGGAGCTGGACTCTGTTAATAGACTCACTGTAAGTACTACCCGGGCGGCGTGCGCGCCTGGCTGCGCGCCGCGCCCGCGCGCACCCCCCTGCTAGCGCTGCACGAGCTGTGCGGGCGGCACTACGCGCGCGCGGCCGAGGCGCTGCTGGTCATGGCCAATGAGGAGCTGGACTCTGTTAATAGACTCACTGTAAGTACTACCCGGGCGGCGTGCGCGCCTGGCTGCGCGCCGCGCCCGCGCGCACCCCCCTGCTAGCGCTGCACGAGCTGTGCGGGCGGCACTACGCGCGCGCGGCCGAGGCGCTGCTGGTCATGGCCAATGAGGAGCTGGACTCTGTTAATAGACTCACTGTAAGTACTACCCGGGCGGCGTGCGCGCCTGGCTGCGCGCCGCGCCCGCGCGCACCCCCCTGCTAGCGCTGCACGAGCTGTGCGGGCGGCACTACGCGCGCGCGGCCGAGGCGCTGCTGGTCATGGCCAATGAGGAGCTGGACTCTGTTAATAGACTCACTGTAAGTACTACCCGGGCGGCGTGCGCGCCTGGCTGCGCGCCGCGCCCGCGCGCACCCCCCTGCTAGCGCTGCACGAGCTGTGCGGGCGGCACTACGCGCGCGCGGCCGAGGCGCTGCTGGTCATGGCCAATGAGGAGCTGGACTCTGTTAATAGACTCACTGTAAGTACTACCCGGGCGGCGTGCGCGCCTGGCTGCGCGCCGCGCCCGCGCGCACCCCCCTGCTAGCGCTGCACGAGCTGTGCGGGCGGCACTACGCGCGCGCGGCCGAGGCGCTGCTGGTCATGGCCAATGAGGAGCTGGACTCTGTTAATAGACTCACTGTAAGTACTACCCGGGCGGCGTGCGCGCCTGGCTGCGCGCCGCGCCCGCGCGCACCCCCCTGCTAGCGCTGCACGAGCTGTGCGGGCGGCACTACGCGCGCGCGGCCGAGGCGCTGCTGGTCATGGCCAATGAGGAGCTGGACTCTGTTAATAGACTCACTGTAAGTACTACCCGGGCGGCGTGCGCGCCTGGCTGCGCGCCGCGCCCGCGCGCACCCCCCTGCTAGCGCTGCACGAGCTGTGCGGGCGGCACTACGCGCGCGCGGCCGAGGCGCTGCTGGTCATGGCCAATGAGGAGCTGGACTCTGTTAATAGACTCACTGTAAGTACTACCCGGGCGGCGTGCGCGCCTGGCTGCGCGCCGCGCCCGCGCGCACCCCCCTGCTAGCGCTGCACGAGCTGTGCGGGCGGCACTACGCGCGCGCGGCCGAGGCGCTGCTGGTCATGGCCAATGAGGAGCTGGACTCTGTTAATAGACTCACTGTAAGTACTACCCGGGCGGCGTGCGCGCCTGGCTGCGCGCCGCGCCCGCGCGCACCCCCCTGCTAGCGCTGCACGAGCTGTGCGGGCGGCACTACGCGCGCGCGGCCGAGGCGCTGCTGGTCATGGCCAATGAGGAGCTGGACTCTGTTAATAGGCTCACTGTAAGTACTCATATAAATTGTTTATTGTTCAACTTGCGCCCTTATTTACTTTGTGTTTTATTAACCTATATTGTCTCCTTTTTTTTGAAAGGCTCAGTAAGGCTCTCATTAGTTAATGTTATTCGGTACCTTCATTTAGAGCAAATAAAATTCTGATTCGGATTCTAAAAGGTGACATTTATCAGAAGTGTTCTTAGCTATGTTTGATAAAATCCATTCATAATAATGTCATAATTAATTACGTTTTCGATAGATTGTTGATCGAAACATATCTACTACTAAATAAATTATGTAGTTTAAAAAGTATAAAATTAAAAAAATGTCGATGGTTTTGGCATTTTTGTCTTGTTTAAACTGCGCTCCATCGCTCTTTAGCAAACCTTAAATTTAGACTTCTGAGCCTCGGTCAAAGACCAGGTCAGTGACCTTAATCTTAGAGTAAGTTTATTTTGAATGTGCGTAAGGGACAGATATATATATGGAGGAGCTCGTGACTAAATAATATCAGCCGCATGGCTCGATTTTCAAAGTAAAGCAACGCTTGACGAGGTCGGTCCGTGGATGGGTGACCATTTTCAACATACCGAGTTTCCTCCGTACCTCGGAAAGCACGTTAAGCCGTTGGTCCCAGCTGTCATTTGAAGATCTTTGTTAGTCGTTACAAGTAGTCAGAAGCTTCAGATCTGACACCAGTCTTGCCAAAGGGTACCGTGTTACCCAGTTACGGTTGTGGAGGTCGGATAGGCTGTGCAGTCGAAGGATCAGGCAGTTCCCGAATATATATCCTCCGACCGCATAGCATGATTTTTTCTTGTTTACAGCTTTTTAGTTCGCTTCTTAAGCAATCGGGTTTTTGATTTTTAAATTAGCTTTTTTTATTTACAACTTTTTAGTGAATATTTAAAAAAAAAATACTTTTAAACATATAAGTGGTATATATTTTTGTAATCACCTCTAAAAACCACTCGATGGGTTGCGAAGAAAAAAAATTGCAACCTCTACAATATGGCGCCCAAAATCCGCCATGTTTCTTTTTTTTTAACAGCACTTATCTAAGAACATTTGGGCGGCCAAGACCTATTGTTGTGACGTATAGCGTTCAACGTAGTAGGTGTGAGCCTACTTAGTTATATATCTAGGTATATAAGTCATAAAGATATATCATAGATACTATGTAAATAAAAAGCTAGTTGCTCAATACACTTGTAGTCGAACACACGTCTTTTCATTCCAAAAATCCTATACTAAGTAAAGTGAACCTTATTACCATCAACATATGGTCGTATTCGAGCCGAACGCAGCAACTACGGAGCGGTAAACATCTGGTAGCTTGAACAAAGGAACCAGATTGCGCAGCGATAAGGATTCGTAGAAAAACACCTCGTTCTAATAGACTGTTATGAATATTATGTTTGCAACTAAGTAATTAGCACAACAAACGGAAGTTTTTGTGTTTTTTGGAGTTCACGAACATTTTGATTGAACTTTATAGTTTAAAGTGAAACAATAAGAATGAGTACTACGAAAGAACAACAGCAATATCTCGCTGTTTTGGAAGATGGCGCTAATTTAATACGAAAAACGCAAACTAATTTAAAAAAGTGTCCAAAGGGAAGACTTACAAAAGGTTATATAGAAGCACGTATTAAAATTATTGATGAGTATTGGATGTCATTCAAGAACGCTCATGACGGGTTAGTTAAGATAACACCCAAAGAACAAAAAGGAATTTTGCCATACTTTTTGAACGAAGAATTCTTTATTTATGAAGAATTATACAGCTCATTACAAGGTGATTTGAAAGATATGCTTATTTCGTTAACGGAATCGTCAGCGATGGACTCAAGTATGAGTGCAACATATGCATCACATAATATAGTGCATTTGCCAAAAATAGAATTACCTAAGTTTAATGGAAGTTATGAGGGATGGCCGACTTTCAAAGATTTGTTTACTTCTTTGGTGCACGAAAATAATAACCTCAGTGATGTACAGAGATTACATTATTTAAAAACAAGTATGAGTGGAGAAGCCGAGGCTTTATTGACCCATATACAAGTGACATCCAGTAATTATACAACTGCCTGGGATGTTTTGAAAAAAAGGTATGGTAACAGACGCATAATATTAAACTGCATCATGAAAAGATTATTTTACCAGAGGAAGATGACTTCGCAATCAGCCACCCAATTAAAAGGCTTGTTGGATACAACTACAGAATGCCTAAATAACCTAGAAAATTTAAAAATAACTACAGGCTCTTGGGATCATTTAATAATATTTCTGCTCGTTCAGAAGTTTGACTCAGAGACACATAAGGGCTGGGAAGAGTATGCCTATAAGGCAGACAGCGAAGCATTACCTACTTGGAGTGAATTAAAAAACTTCATGGAGTCCAAGTTCCGTACCTTGGAGTTGGTTTCCGGCGTTGCAGCTAGCAACTATACAAGAGAGAAACAAGTCAAGGAACGTTCTTATCATGTTGCCACACCAAGTTCAGGGAAGACATGCATCATGTGCAATGAAAACCACACGTTATGTCACTGCAAGAAATTTATTGATATGAAATTAGATGAGCGAACCGAATATGTGAAGAACAAACATTTATGTTTTAACTGTCTAGCACTTGGACACTCTGTAAAGATATGTAAACTACCAGTATCCTGTCAGAAATGTCACCGACGTCATCATTCTTTGCTACATGAGACTAAGAACACAGAACCAGCGGCTACACCGAGCACCACACAACCGTTGGCTTCACAGCATGTAGCTGAAGAGAAGGAAGCAGTTCAAGTGAACACCGTGATCGCATCGCATCATACATCTAGACATGGAATAGCATTGTTAGCGACTGCTGTAGTGGAAGCAACAAATGAAGTGGGTCAAATCATTTCACTACGCGCACTGATAGACCAGGGTTCTCAAGCTACATTCATAAGCGAGAAAGCGACTCAACTATTGAAACTGAAGCGACAACCATTCAAGGGAAGTGTTGTAGGAGTGGGATCTTCGAGAACAGAGATCAAACACGTGGTACAGCTTAACATTAGATCACAGTGGGACCATAACTATAGTTTACCAATCCAAGCCTACGTGATGTCGAAACAACTGACCACTAAGATCCCCACCAAAACAATTGTCAATCAATCATGGCCTCATATCGTCGGGCTTAACTTGGCTGATCCAAGTTACTTAACACCTGGTTCTGTAGATCTGCTATTAGGAGTCAAGGAATACGCACAGATTATACAGCCAGATTTAATAAAAGGTCCACCAGGCACTCCAACTGCACAAAAAACAAACCTAGGTTGGATTATTTTCGGAGATATCTGTGAAAAACCACAAAACGATACATACCTTGTGATGCATCACCAAGTTGACGTAGACGAAATGTTGAAATCGATATGGGAAATAGAGATTGACAAGGACAGACATTTAACGAAGGAAGATAAGATTTGTGAAGATATCTTCGAGAAAACAACAACAAGAAATGAGGAAGGAAGGTACATAGTCAAATTACCTTTCAGAACATACAGTCCACTATTAAATGAAACGAGCACGAGTACAAGATTACAAACACCTGAAGGAAACACAAAGGAGATAGCAAAACAAAGATTCTTGCAACTTGAGCGGAAGTTTAAGAAGTCATCAGACTTGAAAAAAGAATATACAAAGGTCATAAATGATTACATAGAACAAGGACACATGGAGAAGATACCTGAAAGAGAAAAAGAAACCAGATCAGTGTACCTACCTCACCATGCTGTGGTTCGTACTGACAAGGAAACCTCTCGAACTCGAGTTGTCTTCGATGCTTCGTGCAAGGGTACAAACAACATTTCACTAAATGAAGAATTATTGGTAGGTCCGCAGCTGCAAGATGATTTGAGAAACCTTATTATGAAATGGAGAATGAAGCGTGTTTGCTTCATGGCCGATATTAAACAAATGTATCGCCAAATACTGGTGACACGTGAAGACACAGAATTCCAGCGAGTTATTTGGAGACCTAATGAGAGTGATGATTTCCACGAATACCGTTTACTGAGGGTCACATTCGGTACAGCATCTGCACCGTATTTAGCTGTCAGAACACTTCACCAAACAGCTGATGATGAAGGAAGAGATCAACCACTCGCTGTACAATCCATCAAGGGTCATTTTTACATGGACGATTGGCTTGATGGCAGTGATGATACCGAGTCCGCAACTTCTCTAGCCAAATCTGTAACAAACATACTGCAAAAGGGCGGTTTTCAACTCACGAAATGGTCATCAAACGATATTAATTTTATGAAGTCTATAGAAGAAGAAAAAAGATCAACCAACGCACATATAGACTTGAATCTTGATGGAACAATAAAGGCACTGGGCATTGTGTGGAACCTGAAAACAGACACATTTCAATACAACCTGAAGTTACCAACATCTGAAAGTACTTATGTAACGAAACGAACTATTTTATCTGACATACAAAGGCTTTTCGATCCACTTGGTTGGATTGCACCGAGTACAGTAATGGCAAAAATACTGTTACAGAAACTATGGCTCGAAAAAGTGAATTGGGATCAGAACGTAAGCGAAACATTACGTGAAGAGTGGAATCAGATAAGATCAGATTTTGTTAGTGTGAAAGATGTACAAGTAAACAGATGGCTTGGTACAACAGAAACAAACAGAACAAATATACAAATACACGGATTCAGTGATGCTTCGATACGAGCTTACGCTGCAGTAGTGTATATAAGAACTGAAACAAATGACAAGGTTGAAGTAAAACTAATTGCTGCTAAAACGAGAGTAGCACCCCTAAAAACAATATCCTTACCAAGACTAGAGTTGTGTGGTGCATTACTTCTCTCCAAGCTTATGAAACAAATTGGGCTCGCAATGAAAATTCCAACTTCCGACATGTATGCATGGACAGATTCCTCTATAGTTATAGCTTGGCTATGTGGTGATCCCAATCGATGGAAAACGTTTGTTGCCAACCGCGTCGTCGAAATCGTGGAAAACCTAAATAATACGCGATGGTATCATGTACAGTCGAGTGACAATCCCGCAGACTTAGCCTCTCGAGGAATGTTGTTGTCCGAACTGAAGAAATGTGGCTTGTGGTGGCGAGGCCCAGATTGGTTATCTGAAAAGGAAATAAACATTAGTAAACAGGAAGATATAATAACAGACATGGAAATTAAAACACAGAAAGTCATTACTCACCTCAGCACAGAAGAACAAGAAAAATCTATAACTACACAATTTGAGAATTTTAACAACTTACCAGAATTACTCAAGGTTGTTTGTTACTGCAAAAAGTTCTTGAACTATAAAGTCAATAAGAATATTATTAAACAAATAACTACAGAAGAATTAGACGATGCACTGACAATTTGTATAAAAAGAGTTCAAAGAGAAGAATATTCAGAAGAAATAGAAAGATTAAATTTAAATAAACAAGTGAAAGGGAGAAGTCCGTTGCGATCCCTTAACCCTTATCTTGATGATAAACATATCCTCAGGGTGGGCGGTCGCCTCAGACACGCAAACATACCTAATGAAAGAAAACATCCAATTATTCTCGGAAATAAAAACATGCTGACGCCTCTGATTATAGCTGACGCACACAGTAAGACACTTCACGGAGGAACTCAACTGATGTTATGCTATCTACGTTCAAAATATTGGATTTTTAAGGCAAAATCAATAGCTAAGAAACATGTTCACAAATGCCTCATTTGCGCTAGACTTAGTGCTACTACTAGAGCTCAAGTTATGGGAGATTTACCCGATGAGAGAGTGACTCCATCTAGACCATTCTTGAATAGTGGTGTAGATTTCGCGGGACCCTTTCAGATTTTATTATCTAAAGGTCGAGGAAACAGAACAACAAAGGCCTACATTTCTATATTCATCTGTATGTCCACGAAGGCAATCCATATTGAATTGGTAAGTGATCTTACTTCGGAAGCGTTCATTGGCGCTTTTAGACGTTTTGTTGCCAGGAGAGGCAAATGTAATCACCTGTGGAGTGATCAAGGGCGTAACTTCATAGGAGCTGATAAAGCGCTCCGAGATGCCTGGAACGAAGCAAGCTTACAATTTACTGGAGTGATTGCAGAAACACTAGCCACAGATGGTACTCAATGGCATTTCATTCCCGCTTACAGTCCCTCGTTTGGTGGATTATGGGAGGCAGGTGTGAAATCGATAAAATATCACCTGAAAAGAATTGTAACAACTCACCTCACATACGAAGAGATGACGACGATACTCTGTCAAGTTGAAGCCTGCTTGAATTCCCGTCCGTTATGTCCTATGAACGATACTGATCCAGACAACATGAACCCACTCACGCCAGGACATTTCTTAATTGGAGAGGTACCTATTGTTGTCCCATCACCCGATATGAAAGACATAAGGCTGTCCAGCTTGTCTCGCTGGCAACACACACAGAAACTTGTTCACGACTTCTGGCGGCGATGGCAGGATGAGTATCTATCCAGATTGCAACAACGTCCTAAGTGGCATAAGAAAGAAGAAGAATTTAAGATTGGAGATGTCGTCTTGATAAAAACTGATAACTTGCCACCTGGAAAATGGTCCTTGGGACGAATTATCAATAAGCACCCTGGTCCGGATGGTCTTACGAGGGTGTATAGCGTCAAAAGTGGTAATTCCATAACAAAAAGAACTGTAACAAAATTATGTCCATTGCCTCTAAATGGCACCTAATTATCTAAGAATGTTCTAGAATGCTAGTTAACATTATTGTTTGCTGATTAACTTTAATCTGTTTAAAATATGCTCTTTAGAAATGTACTCATCGTTTTGATAGTAGGTAATTGTTTAATGCATGTTAAAGATTAATATCATATACCCCCACCTACAGATTTATATAACGTTGTTTGTATTAATCACATACATTTATGTAATATTTTAAAATCATTGTTTCTTAAAAGACCTACAGGCCTTTTGGTGGGCGGTATGTTGTGACGTATAGCGTTCAACGTAGTAGGTGTGAGCCTACTTAGTTATATATCTAGGTATATAAGTCATAAAGATATATCATAGATACTATGTAAATAAAAAGCTAGTTGCTCAATACACTTGTAGTCGAACACACGTCTTTTCATTCCAAAAATCCTATACTAAGTAAAGTGAACCTTATTACCATCAACACCTATCTAACGATGTCTAATTCATAAAAATCCGTCAAGTGGTTTGAAAGATACGAGGTAATAAAGAATATTACATACATACAAACATACATACAAGATGTCCTTGCAGCCGGGTAAAAACTAGGCAGATTGATTGTAAGGGACAGAAGTATATGACTTGTATACATTCCTTTTTTACAGTCGAACTATGATAGTTTTCAGGATATGGTCTTAGCACCATAGGTTAGGTGGCAGAATACACAAATCGACGAGCTTACGTTTTAGCGAGATAGGAAGGTCGCCCTTCATCAGCACCTTCATGGGCCAATAACTCTTCCAGGCGTTGGCAGATCTCTTTGTCCTATTTGTTGTGGAAGGCAACTAACTGACACAGGAAGATATATTCGTTGACATGGTTTATTGTGTCTGCCCATCGACCTCGACCCTATATTTAGTGGTATTTGGTCATGATTGTATTTGGTCAAGACTGACCGTGCTCAGATCTTGGAACATTTGTTGTAGCTGATCTGCTGTTGAAGCAAAAACAACGATGTCGTCTGCAGAAAGGAGCTTGGATAGCATTTTTTCACCGCTCGATATGCCGCGCGCTGCCCAAGCATCTGCAAAATGTTTGAATATCTCAAGAGTGCTAGTAAATAGTTCAGGAGAAAGTTAATCACTCTGTTTTACCTCTTTGTCAGTTCTGAATGTTTTTTTCAACCGAATCCGTTTGACTTTCGCTTTGCTATTGCATAAATAGTCTTCAGAAGCTCTATATAAGTTTTCTCTACATTTTAACTTCGTAAGGCTGCAAATATTGCGCAGTGTTTAATACTGTCAAAAGCCTTTGTATAGTCCACGAACGCTAGATGTACAGGTTGCCGTAATTCTAAGGCTTTTCGACTAGTTGATTTAAAGTTTGAAGGTAGTCCTTATTTAATAGCACGACCAAATTGTTCCGCACATTAACTTCCCTCGGCACCGCGCACAAGAACATACATTTTCAAGATATAAAATAGCCAATAACACTCGATGATAGTGCAACTTTCTCTCAGTGAGTAAGTGAGTAGGTCTCAAAATCGATTTGGTACTTTAATAGTAAACCATAAGAAACATGTAAACTAAAATATATACTTATTTATAATACCAGTTTAAACATAAAACCGAGTTTCGCGCCCAACCCAAAATTACCACATAACGGACACTAAGTACGACGGTAATAACGGAATGTTTAACTTAACTACAAGCACAAGCAACAAATAGCAGGCGAATTCATCTACACTGTATACTATCAACTCGCGTTGCACCGCTTATTCGCCTCTGTCACCGCTCCCTAGTACCGTATAACTTGAACGAACACTTACAATAACTAACCTCACATTCAAATAATAATAAATCTTCTTCCCTTTCAGACCACAGCATCCCTAGCCAAGCTGTGCCTGGTAGCGTCGGACGAGCCGGGCAGCCAGCAGTCGGGCGCGTGGCAGCGCCTGGAGTCGCGCCTGTCGCTGGCCGAGCAGCACCAGGCGCTACCCAGGGACATCCGCCTGCACAATGGACTGGACGCGCATGATACTAAGGTGCTGCCTCCAGAGGACGTCGTGCAGGTAAGACATCATCATCTGACGAGCAGCACCAGGCGCTACCCAGGGACATCCGCCTGCACAATGGACTGGACGCGCATGATACTAAGGTGCTGCCTCCAGAGGACGTCGTGCAGGTAAGACATCATCATCTGACGAGCAGCACCAGGCGCTACCCAGGGACATCCGCCTGCACAATGGACTGGACGCGCATGATACTAAGGTGCTGCCTCCAGAGGACGTCGTGCAGGTAAGACATCATCATCTGACGAGCAGCACCAGGCGCTACCCAGGGACATCCGCCTGCACAATGGACTGGACGCGCATGATACTAAGGTGCTGCCTCCAGAGGACGTCGTGCAGGTAAGACATCATCATCTGACGAGCAGCACCAGGCGCTACCCAGGGACATCCGCCTGCACAATGGACTGGACGCGCATGATACTAAGGTGCTGCCTCCAGAGGACGTCGTGCAGGTAAGACATCATCATCTGACGAGCAGCACCAGGCGCTACCCAGGGACATCCGCCTGCACAATGGACTGGACGCGCATGATACTAAGGTGCTGCCTCCAGAGGACGTCGTGCAGGTAAGACATCATCATCTGACGAGCAGCACCAGGCGCTACCCAGGGACATCCGCCTGCACAATGGACTGGACGCGCATGATACTAAGGTGCTGCCTCCAGAGGACGTCGTGCAGGTAAGACATCATCATCTGACGAGCAGCACCAGGCGCTACCCAGGGACATCCGCCTGCACAACGGACTGGACGCGCATGATACTAAGGTGCTGCCTCCAGAGGACGTCGTGCAGGTAAGACATCATCATCTGACGAGCAGCACCAGGCGCTACCCAGGGACATCCGCCTGCACAATGGACTGGACGCGCATGATACTAAGGTGCTGCCTCCAGAGGACGTCGTGCAGGTAAGACATCATCATCTGACGAGCAGCACCAGGCGCTACCCAGGGACATCCGCCTGCACAACGGACTGGACGCGCATGATACTAAGGTGCTGCCTCCAGAGGACGTCGTGCAGGTAAGACATCATCATCTGACGAGCAGCACCAGGCGCTACCCAGGGACATCCGCCTGCACAACGGACTGGACGCGCATGATACTAAGGTGCTGCCTCCAGAGGACGTCGTGCAGGTAAGACATCATCATCTGACGAGCAGCACCAGGCGCTACCCAGGGACATCCGCCTGCACAACGGACTGGACGCGCATGATACTAAGGTGCTGCCTCCAGAGGACGTCGTGCAGGTAAGACATCATCATCTGACGAGCAGCACCAGGCGCTACCCAGGGACATCCGCCTGCACAACGGACTGGACGCGCATGATACTAAGGTGCTGCCTCCAGAGGACGTCGTGCAGGTAAGACATCATCATCTGACGAGCAGCACCAGGCGCTACCCAGGGACATCCGCCTGCACAACGGACTGGACGCGCATGATACTAAGGTGCTGCCTCCAGAGGACGTCGTGCAGGTAAGACATCATCAGCTGACGAGCCGGGCAGCCAGCACTCAGCTATATATAACAAAACCTGCCTAGCTTTTTCCAGTCTAACCGGATACGGTTAAATACTGGTAATTTACAAGCAGCGACTACCTATGTGACCAGGCCAGTTGTTAAATAAAATTATGAATTTATAACCCTTGGTAAGACTGACTTCTGACTACCTGCAACAACTCTGAAAGATCCAATGACAGCCGGATTAAAGTGCTTTCTGAGGCAAGGAAATAACTCTGTGTGTAATGTTACCTGTCTACGAACCGACATTAAAAATATCACAAGTAACTTTGATCGTTCGTTGCGTGCGGCTTTTGCTTACCCTTCGGCACACCAATACACTATCAGTGTCACTTGTGTAAACAGAAAAGTACTCCATTAGTAATGTATTCTCACAGATGTACATCGACTCGGAGAGCACAGCGCTGACGGAGTACGACTACAAGAAGGCCCTGGACCTCACCGACTACGTCCAGGACATGGAGCGACGAGACGATCTGCGACTGCGGGTAACGAACACTCATGTTTTAAAGCACGTTGTTGACGTTAAACGATTGGTCTAGATTTATGTCACAAGCGGCTCTCGCTTTAGTAAGGGGATTTATTAGTGGTGTTTGTCAACGACAAAACCAATAATAATAACATAATATTTGAAATGTAACCTCAACGCCACTCCCCGTCTTGTCTCCAGTTCTTTGTCAGTTGTGCGTGAGTTGCATTGCCCTTACATGTTCGCAACGCAACCTGTAAGCAAGGACCTTTAAATTCCAACTAGTGGCCCGCCCCGGCTATGCCTTGGCTCATGATAGTTTATAGCCTATAATCATCTGGCATAAGTACCTTTTTAATGGTGAAATATTGTTTCAAATAGGTGTAATGGTTCTAGAGATTACCGTACTTGTCTCAAAAAACTCTCAAAATTCGGGCTTGCTCTTTATAATATCAGTTAAGATAACACTTGATTTAAAATGTTATACCTTTGTAGTTTTAGACTTGTATCAGATGATCATAACTTGTGTAGGTGTGGTGCGCGTGCATCCGGCGCGACGCCTGGGGCTCGTGCCGCGTGGACTTGTATCAGATGATTATAACTTGTGTAGGTGTGGTGCGCGTGCATCCGGCGCGACGCCTGGGGCTCGTGCCGCGTGGACTTGTATCAGATGATTATAACTTGTGTAGGTGTGGTGCGCGTGCATCCGGCGCGACGCCTGGGGCTCGTGCCGCGTGGACTTGTATCAGATGATTATAACTTGTGTAGGTGTGGTGCGCGTGCATCCGGCGCGACGCCTGGGGCTCGTGCCGCGTGGACTTGTATCAGATGATTATAACTTGTGTAGGTGTGGTGCGCGTGCATCCGGCGCGACGCCTGGGGCTCGTGCCGCGTGGACTTGTATCAGATGATTATAACTTGTGTAGGTGTGGTGCGCGTGCATCCGGCGCACAGTGTTCGGAATGATTATTTTACGAGCTACTTTAATTTTTTATACTAATATTTTAATTTAAATGTAGGTAGGTACATGCGTGTGGACTTATATGAGAAAAACACATGTGTTAACTAAGTATTGATATATTTATAAGTCTTTAAATAAAAAAAATATTTTATTAGAGTTAACTTTTAGATATTTGACATTTTTAGATAGGCGGCCCTGAAAAAGGCTTTTGGCTTTTGTCTACTCGCTGTCTGCCTCTTCATCGGATGAGTGCGTCCTTTCAGGCGCTTCAGGAGCTTTCAATAACTGTAAAACTTCTGTAACACCTGGTGAACGAAAAAATTACATCACTCAAAAGTCGAGGCGAGTCGAATATTGAGACTAGATTCATTCGAGAGCTAGATAAATACTCGATAATCACAAAAAAACATGGACGGCTGGAATTGGCTGGGAAAAAGTTGGAGTCTATTGAACGTTTAAACTTTTTGCAAATTTCGTTATTTTTTTCAATTCAAATTTTATTTATTTTCTCATAATACGAATTTATGTAGGATTAACAAATTGGTTTATATCATACCTGTGGATGTGGAACACATGATAAAGCAAAAAAAATATTTAAAAACTCGAAAACTGTTGCAAGAATAGAACGTAAACACGTGCGATAAGTAGCGGCTAACAAAAGCGACTGACCGGTTTTGTTATCGCGCAGGATTGGAGCAGTGCTGAGCGGCGAACATTTCTCGGAATCGGCAAATTGTTCGTGGAAAGAATTGTATAACTAATAGTGTACCCTATTCACTTGCAAATTTCAATTTATATTGCCATGATGTTTGTACCTAAAGTAGCTCGTAATATAATCATTCCGAACACTGTGCGGCGCGACGCCTGGGGCTCGTGCCGCGTGGACTTGTATCAGATGATTATAACTTGTGTAGGTGTGGTGCGCGTGCATCCGGCGCGACGCCTGGGGCTCGTGCCGCGTGGACTTGTATCAGATGATTATAACTTGTGTAGGTGTGGTGCGCGTGCATCCGGCGCGACGCCTGGGGCTCGTGCCGCGTGGACTTGTATCAGATGATTATAACTTGTGTAGGTGTGGTGCGCGTGCATCCGGCGCGACGCCTGGGGCTCGTGCCGCGTGGACTTGTATCAGATGATTATAACTTGTGTAGGTGTGGTGCGCGTGCATCCGGCGCGACGCCTGGGGCTCGTGCCGCGTGGACTTGTATCAGATGATTATAACTTGTGTAGGTGTGGTGCGCGTGCATCCGGCGCGACGCCTGGGGCTCGTGCCGCGTGGACTTGTATCAGATGATTATAACTTGTGTAGGTGTGGTGCGCGTGCATCCGGCGCGACGCCTGGGGCTCGTGCCGCGTGGACTTGTATCAGATGATTATAACTTGTGTAGGTGTGGTGCGCGTGCATCCGGCGCGACGCCTGGGGCTCGTGCCGCGTGGACTTGTATCAGATGATTATAACTTGTGTAGGTGTGGTGCGCGTGCATCCGGCGCGACGCCTGGGGCTCGTGCCGCGTGGACTTGTATCAGATGATTATAACTTGTGTAGGTGTGGTGCGCGTGCATCCGGCGCGACGCCTGGGGCTCGTGCCGCGTGGACTTGTATCAGATGATTATAACTTGTGTAGGTGTGGTGCGCGTGCATCCGGCGCGACGCCTGGGGCTCGTGCCGCGTGGACTCGCCGGCGGACGAGCTGCACAACAAGATGTTCTTCCGGCTCATCGACCTGGTGCACGTCATGGGTAAGCTTACAGTATTTATTATGCTATTTTTACATACAAGCACCTGCACCATGAAAGACCTTTGCATAACGTGGCTGAGTTCTGATCGAAGCACAACATCTAAATTAAACTTTGTAAATGGAATGTTCGACACGATGAAGAAGAAGCATGGCGCTCACAACCCGTGGAGAGAGCGAGCGGGGCGGGCGCGGGGGCGGCGCGGGAGGGGGGGGCGGGGATACCAAGCGTACGCAATATCAAGCTCATGCGGCGGCATTTAGCTCAGTCGCAGCATCTGTAAGCTAAACGTACGAACGTCAAGCGTTTCCGTCTTTAAAACAAATAAAACGAAAAGTTATGCCTATTTGTGCAATTAAATGGTATGGAAAATGTACTACTACTTCAAATTACACAAAAGATGGGATAACATTTCACAGTTTTGTGGTTTTCTACTCCATTTAATAAATTTCATTAAGTAAAATCCAATATGTATATTTATTTCTAGACGGTTCACTTTACTGTCCCTTTCTGGTACACTGATTTGCACATATCAGTTGTCTCTTTTTTCTCGATAGTGCTGTTCGCAGCATCACGACGATTATATCGATATGTAAGGCTGCAAGACTGAAACGCTCGTCGAACGCAAAAAATACTCAAAATGCGTTGTGACTTCTTGCAAAAGGCCATAACGCCATTATTAAGCATTATACAATACTTTCTAAGCTGCCGAAATTAATAAGAATTGCAACTGTGTACGTTCTTTATTATACGTACCGAAGATTCTAAGAATGTTGTTCTTTTCTTTTTTTTGTCTGTATCCCAAAGAAATCCTTATACTATTAATAAGTTAAACAATTACCGATATCGATCTTTTTTTTAATTACTTGTTTGGAATCCCTAGAGAATCAGTTGTCATTTGGTTGTCAAACTATCACTCAATCACAGCGGGTGTAGCTTACCTCTGCCCCCACTGTTTCTTGGTGACTTCGGTTTAGAACAAAAACGTGCCAATATTCTCTCCATTGGTTGTGTGCTCCATGAGAAGAAGAGAAGTAATACCTCCATCTTATCACAGACTATATATTATCTATATCTCAAACAACTACTGAACATAGGTCTCCCAAGTTATGCCAAAAAAGTGAAACTATCTCCTTTTATGCTAGACGCGGGGAAACGGGTTTGCGTTTTTTTAAGGTCACTAGTGCTAATAGATAAACACAGTCAAGTCCAACCAACCAATTAACTGTAATGTTCTTGCTTTTGAACATTTTTGTAGACAGTTTCATATCTAATTATAAAGTACTAGTTTTTCTCCGCGGCTTCGCTCCCTTGGCGCACCTCACAGGACCTATATTCGGGGTCAAAAGTAGACTATGTCACTCAGAAATAATGTAGCTTTTTACAGGTGAAAGAATTTTCAAAATTGGATCAGTAGTTTATCCATTACAAACAAACTTACAAACAATCAAATCTTCCTTCTTTACAGTATTATATATATTGTAGAAACATTTTTATCTGTCTATCGTTGTGAGATTCCCAGGAGCCTACGTCAATTTTTGAATTCATCAGAACTATGTCGTATACCCAAGATAAAATTTAAAATCTACTTCGGACTTTCTCATAAATAGTTGGGTGTTTACCTCCAGGCGGAGACCTAGAGCTGCTGCTGCCGCCCCCGGAGGACATCCTGACGGCGCCCGAGCTGGCCGAGCTGGTGTCGGACCCAAGGTTCCACTTCCTCATCAAGTACGGCTACGAGTGCGTCGACACCACGCGCAACGACTCCATGCTCGAGGGGTAAACCTTACGTGTCTCATGGGAACGGTCTCCGTAACTAAATGCTGATCACTGTTACTTTGTCACATAAGACCGAAAATACGCTTTCCTGTAACTTGGATAAGGGTGCAAATAGCTTGCATGCCGTTGTCACATCCACCAATCAGAAACTTTGCGGCACAATAGCATGCAAGCTACTTGCTTACTTTAGAGCAAGTTACTAGCATGTTTATTCCTGCCTTGCAGCTGGTTTGTTGACGCCATCATTTGCATCGTATAATATAACAAGGTTCTAAGGTTATGAACGATACTTAACATGAGCTATGGCTTAGGTACGTTCCAATCTCTATGTTTTACTTGTAGTTTGACAGATGTGTGACAGTGACAGGAATATAGCTTAGCTAAAGCAAATTCTATGTAATGTTTATTAATCTCGGCCTCAGCTTTATTAAGTCGACCGTACGATCTATCGCACGTCAGTCAGTAGTAAAGTAACATTTTACAAAAAACACGTACTGTACACTCACAGTTAAAACTCACAGTCAAATTGTAGCGAACATAGACGTGCGATAAAGTTAAGAATGTAATATTTTAGGTTTATTTAATATGTAGTTTAGTTTTTTTAAGTTCTGTTAATTTATGCGTGAAACCTATAACAGGTCGTTGATTTGACAGGTTTCTGAACCGAACGTGTCATGGCTTACTGTAATGTCAAAGTTAGTCAACTTTCAGGCCAAAGTAAAGTTGGAGAAATTCTCAACGTCAAGTTCTTGATTCAGATTTCAGGGTAAGTCACATGCATCTGCTTACAGGATTCTACCCGTAATACTAAATAACTTTTTTAAACACTATTTCATTAAGGAACAAAAATAATTCTATAACACGTTTAAAAATAGCAAACACAAACTGTTCAAAATAACAATATCAGTACATACAGAAACCCTCGTAATAAATACATTGTCGTGAAAGACTTATCAAAGTCTGATAATATAGAATTAGGATATATTCTTAAAGCTTAGTCAAATGTAAGTAATCTGTAGCAAAGCTTGCGGAACTAATGGCTTCTCAGCCCTTCTTGTTATTTGTTTTTGTTTGTAAAACATTTATTGAGTAGGCTGTAATATGTACATTATAGTTTTAGTAAAAGTTCATGACACATACCGGTGTGATGTCACTTACTAAACCTCGATGTGTTGTCTAAAGACCCGAGTATAGTCGATCTTGGAATGGTTTTACCACTTTTGATAAAAACTCCCACTCAATTCAAACTTTAGTAATTTTGAAACAGTTATACAGAACACCACCCTTGTATTCCTTAAAGGGTTAAAAGCAGTAAAATACTAACAAAAAAACAAGCTTTTTTTGTATGCCTCTCAGCAAACCCCTTCAATAGATACCCATATCATGGGGGTGAATAAAAATCATTGGTCCGTCATCTTTAGGAGACCGCCATATTGTATTTAGAATGATGTCACTGAGCTAACCGTGCATGAAAACGAACGAATATGCAAAATTTCAGTTTAGTCGGTTGGGAATAACTGTTTAAAAAAATCAGTTGAACCACACATACTAACTAGCAGTAAAAATCAAGTTAAACAAGTTGACCGTCGACCACATCATTGCTTACCATCAGGTGAGACAGTGATCAATTGCAAGCCTATCGTCAGTCAAAACAAGTTATAGACCTTGACGATGGATTACTTGCAAGTGACGTTCAATATAAGTGTTGTAAAGCAATCACAAGGTCGACTATACAGTAGTTAAGTTATTTTTAATTAGTTGTATTTAAATTAGTATTGTCGGTGTTGTCCTTCGCTATTCGGGTAAAAACATTAAAAGGTTTTAATCTCAAGTATTTTACTGTTAGAGACTGCCCAGTTAATAACTTTAGCATGTAATATAGTGATCACAAAATATATGTATTTACAGTATGCATGTTTCTTTAGATTTCTTTATTCACGAAATAAAATAATAACTAAGTATGTATAGAATAATGTCTTGAGTTCAACGTTGCTTGTAGTTCAACTTACAAAATATAGCTACAAAGTTACTTTAGTTATGTTCCTATGTGTTAAAACGTAAAGCCTGAAAGTAGTTATAGTCTGATCAGTGAATGTGATGTCTGTGTGTCAGCGAATGTCTGTCAAATATAATGCGATTGGCGCAATACAATTTAAACTAATTCAACACTAAGTACAAGGAAAAAGCTTTTTGAAACAAGGTTCTAATGAACTAAAAGTGCGAAGTGCTTCACTTGTCAAGAAATATCCAATGAGCCCTTCTGCCTTCCTGCTGCATCATCAAACATGCTCCACAGTACGATATTATTTCATTGACATGCCAGGAATTACTTGAAAAAGGGACTATTAAAGTCTCCGCCATACCATATAAGAAAAAAATAAAAGTCATTGATCCGACTTGTACCAAAAAGTATAATTACACAACTTGTTTTTTTTTAGTTATTTTGATAATTTTGCTCTCAAATGAAAGGTATATAGGCGTAGAAGCATTTTATCCGTTTAGATAATGAAAATTGGTACACGCGTTTATGAGATATTAACTAATTACCTACTGAATGCCAAGTTAAAGGGTCAAGGACGTCCCTTACCGCGATAAATTTGTTTTGAACACGATGGCAAAACTGCCTTTACATTTTTTCGTATCGTTTTGAAATATTGGAATACATTGGTAGACAGTTGTTAATGACTTTTACAATGCATGTCCTCGAAAAGAGCAGTTTTCCAAGCAGCCAAACTGTGCGGAAAGTGTCACTTTTTTTCACTAGTGCTTTATACTTTCCTGTATTTTTTTAATTTTTAACTCCAGCGTCAGCCCGACGCATAGTTTTTATTATTTGAGAAAAGTTTTAAAAATTAGTTATGAACAGATTATCATTCATATAAAAGGTAAAATAAAACTAATACTTTATTTTAGGCGTTTTTAATTACTCTAGATTTAGATTTTGATCAATAAATTAATTTTAAATATTCATTAAATATGTTTGGCAGAACGTATATTTTGCTCGTGCCTTATTGCGTTACGATGTGACAGCTATTCGCACATGCGCAGTAGATATGCCCGAGGAACTATTAGTTAATCTGTGGATATGCTGAACGCGCTCGAATAAGCCCGCCATTTTATTAATTTCATTTTATTAATTTATTTATTTCCTCGCACAATGCATAGTAAAATGTTGTATGATACACGTACGTAAGATGATTTCCGACTCGTGTCGATTTATCCACTCACTCGCTTCGCTCGCTCGTGAATAAAAATGCCACTCATCGGAAATCACCTACCTTCCGCACTTGTAGCATAAATAACTATTTTTTATCAGGCGGTGACTTTAATTTTTAACCAGACATACATCGAAGTGTTGAAGTGTTTGTACAAAACCGTCACCATGTCAGTTCGATTTCAGGATCAGGCCTTGGAACCTATCCTTCTGCAGCGAGGTGTGAAACAGGGAGACATCATATCTCCGAAACTGTTCACTGCTGCACTAGAGGATGTCTTCAAGATTCTGGTCTGGAGAGGGCTACGCATCAACGTCAATGGCGAGTACATCACTCACCTTCGGTTTGCCGACGATATAAAAGTCATGGCTGAGACCAAGGAGGATCTCAGTACAATGCTCGATGACCTCAGTAGAGCTTCCGAAGTGGGCCCTAAAATGAACATGGTCAAAACCAAGGTGATGTTGAATGCCAATGTTGCACCCACTCCTATCAAGGTTGGAGACTCCACCCTCGAAGTTGTGGACGACTATGTCTACCCGGGAAAACGATCCAGTTGTGTAGCGGGCCGCCAAGTTCGAGAAAGAGGTCAACCGGTGATTCCGACTCGGCTGGGCAGAGTTCGGGACATTGCGCGGTTTTTCTCGTCCAACTTTACCACAGTGTCTGAAGACGAAAGTCTATGTCCATTGTGTGTTGCCAGTTATGACATATGGCTCTGAGACGTGGTCGCTTACAATGGGCCTCATCAGAACGCTTACAGTGCCCAAAGGGCAATGGAGAGGGCTATGCTCGCAGTTTCCTTGTGTGATCGAATCAGAAATGTAGAGATCCGTATTACCGCGGTTACCGACACAGCCCGAAGAATTGCCCGGCAGGGTACATTGCTCGCTTAACGGATGGCCGATGGAATGGCGACCGCGAACCGGAACAGGTTGCGTTAGAAGGCCTCCCACTAGGTGGACCGATGACCTGGTGAAGGTTGCGAGGAACCGCAGGATGCGGGACGTATGGGACCGGTCAATGTGCCGACGCTTGGGGGAAGTCTCAGTCCAGCAGTGGACGTCTTTCGGCTGATGATGGTGACACATACGAAGCAAGTTAACAAAAATCTTGCTAAAACTGTATTTACTGGTCTATCATCGTATTTACCTCCATAATAATTTTGTGACAACAGAAGTCACTCCAAAAGTTGAAGTTAAATAGCCAATCGATGTATTGACGACAGATTTCTAAAAGTTCACAGTGTATCCAAAACCGCAGAATAGTGAGAGGTTATTGATAGATATTATGATTATATTAGTTCCGTAAGTAATTAGGATATAATTAAGATAATTCCCGCTACGGCTGGGTTATCGAAACGTGTCCGACTGACATTCTTGGCTCAAGTCTAACAGCCTACAATAAACTTGAAGACGTTCTTAAAAGTTTTTCTGATACAAAACAATACACATTTCAAAATCAAATCATTTATTTTAACTAAACCACTTAAAGGTACTTTGAAGTTATCAAGCAAAAGATGAAGCTAGTTGCACATTCGCAAGTGTCAGTAGATATATGTGGAGAAGAACGTACAAAAAACATTTAAGTTGCAAATGGTATAAAGAATAGTATATCTGTCATCGTGAAATATCGCTCGTATTATTTAAGTGATTGTATTACTAAGAAATATTGAAACAAAAATTATCAATTTATTTTATTCTGCTAAGTGGTTTTAACGATTTTTTTTCACTCCAAAAATTTGGTTCGTTATTTCTATCCAGCTTATTTCGATAAGAAGAAACACCAAAAATAACTCAGGCTCCTGTAAAATCCAGACATTATCTTAGTCAGGTGAGGGTATTTAGTCGTGCTCAATCGCATTAACGTAAAGTCAATTTGTATTGAAACTGGATAACCGCCGTCTGGTGACAGAATCGCGAAACACTTTTTGTATACAAATTGACATAAGAAAAAGTTTACGTTAACGCGATCGCGTAGTTTAAAAACTCGCTCTTAGGCTGACTGACTGATGTCTGTTGAAACCCAATACATAAGTTGTTAGATGTATAGTGATCCATGAGTGTGAGTCGAATTGCTAACAAATAACTCACCATTCGATGATGTGCTGTCAGACTGATTTAGATGTAATTAGGATTAGTGTTCGGGACGTAGCTATGAATGACGGAGCTCTATAGTATAAGTACTGTCAGGGGAATTTGTTGTTTAGCAGATTGCTGCGTAAATATGATAAAAGTTGTCATGTTTACAGTCATCATTTGCTTCTTTTTTTGCAACCTTCAAAAGGCGCTTGGACCCTTGGGGAAAAGAGCAGGGAGTGTGGGCTTTGTACCTCACTAAAACCACCCCGGTGATCACCGTCAGCACGTAGAAGGGGAGACGTTGGACTCTTCCCCGAGACCTCTCAAAAGACCACCCCTCTCTGTGCAACGCCTGTTAGGGTATCCCAGGGAAGACCGAATAAGCGTCTCCCCTGAGCCTGGCAGTGCACGGCAGAATTTGATCACTGTGCCACTATATTTCCTGGAGTCCTGGTGGGCGGACAGAGAGCCCGGTCTGAGCGCCTGCGACTGCGGAGTTCCGCCTGCCTTCGGCGGGGTTTCGGCATTTAAGATTCGAGGCGGTTGCCTCCCCAACGCATTTCCTCCGAGAGAATCATCATTTACCTAGCCTTTCTTTCCCCAACTCCTTAAGAGTTGGCTTCCATTCTAAATAAATGCGGCTGATTACTAAGATGTTACATGGAGCGACTGCTATTTGACCTCCACAAACCAGTTACTGTGTAACCACGCGGTAAGACTGCTAGTCACACTTTTGGATATCTGAGTAGTGGTAACGATTGTCAGAGATCTTGTACTATCGAGACCGACGACTTAACTGTGATTAGCTTAACTCGTTGTGATTTGAATATTCCGACAATTGAATTTGAAAACCATTTTGCAGAAGAATATCCCTGATTGTTTATCAAATGATTCTTAACTCAACCATATTGATTTGTAACAACACTCAGATTGTAAAGCTGAACAAGATAGTTGAGGGATAGTTATTCTGTGATAATAAATCAGTTTCGTCACCAACGTTGTTGAAAGACAAAAGATGGTCATGGCAACAAATAAAATAAATAGTGAATAATCGGGCATCGGTAAAGCTGTTACCAATTTGTCATTACGACTGCCAAGTAATATTCTGGTCTCTATAGTTCTTCGTTATGTGTAGATACGCTCCGAACTTGTAGATTTAAGGTTTAAGCTCGTTTTCACTAACACTAGGTGCAACGTATTGCGCATTGTTGGAATTTCAACGCTCGCCTCAGCGTTTTGAGTTAAAACCCAACAGTGCAAAAATAATAAGGCGTTCATTAATGTGATGTCAACACAATCGAAGCTGTTTTTAACACATTTACTCGAAAACTGACCTTACCGCATTTAGGCATGCAGTGATGTGTATTTCGAATTCGTGCGAAAACGTGCGGCGGCCAGCCCTGTACCAATTACTGTCATTTATTGTATTTATAATATCAGACGATAACCGACCGCACGAACAAAAAAACCGCGGAATATTTCTCATTTTAATCTGTTACAAAATATTTTGTCGAGTGAAGCTCTCGGCTTCTATTGTCAGTGTTAGTGAGAACGGGCTTAATTTAACTGAGAGCCAAGACAAGAAATACTAGTTTTATTCGACAGCGAAGTTGACTATTATAATCGTGTTCGGGAAATACCCCTTCGTAGGCTTTTAATTGTTGTAAAAATACTTTTTGAAAGGCCGAAAGCCTAATTCTTTGGGACTGAATATAAGAATGAACTGTTAATAATTCTGATGTGGCTCTCATAGTATTTAGATGGTATACATTGTCCAATTTTCGCTCAGATTATTTGACCTAATCGTACACTTTGTTAAAAAAAATACGAAATGTGAAAAAACGACGTACCGAGTGTTGACGAGAGACGTATAGAGAGTTTTGGTGCAAATGGCATTTTGAAATCATGATCATAGTCAGTCAGTCGTTCTACAAAAGTCAACGATCAAAATAGCAGATTTTGGGCAAATACGTGGGACACTCAGAAAGTTTTGCGAAACTAAAAAAAATTGTTCTATACGTACATATATTTTTATTAAATCTTTTCAAAGTACTTTCCACCAGCCTCTATACAAAGATTCATGCGCCTAAACCAGTTTTCAAAACACTTTTTCCAGTCCGCCGCAGACACCTCGTTTACAGCCTGCTCGAACGCAGCCAGCGCATCTTCCGGCGACGAAAATTGTATCCCTTTGAGCTGATTTTTTATTTTTGGGAATAAAAAGAAGTCACACGGTGCTAGATCAGGGCTGTAAGGAGGGTGACCCAGGAGTTTGACTGGCGTGCTGTCCAGGAAGTCCCTCGTTTTGAGTGCGGTGTGCGCAGGTGCATTGTCGTGGTGGAGCAGTAGCCCGCGGAGCCCTGTGTTTGGTCGCTTGTTGCTTATAACAGAGAAAACTTCTGGCAAACATTTGGTAGTATACCATTCGGCATTAATGCTTCTTTGATCCCGTAAGGGAATTGATACCAAGTGGCCAGTCAAATTAAAAAAGCTAGCGATCAAAATCTTACCCCCGCTTCTAGATCGCTTCACTTTGGTAGGCGTTGGCTCATTTTGAAACACCCAAACAGTCGACTGGCGCTTGGTTTCTGGGTCGTATTGATAAATCCAGGACTCATCACCTGTAACGATGTCGTAAACACGCCGAGACGAGCCTGCTTCAAATTTGTTAAGCATATCACGGCACCATTCCACCCGGGCCTGCTTCTGAGCATCGGTGAGGTTGTGCGGCACCCAGCGTGATACTATCCTCCTCACGCGAAGATGGCTGTGTAGAATCTCGTGAACGCTTCCCGATCCAATCTTCAATATGTGTTGAATCTCCTGATATGTAATTCGCCTATTGTCTTGGATTAAATTTTTCACTGCTAGCACGTTTTCTTCGGTAACAGCCGTCAAAGGGCGACCGCTTCTTTCGTCATCCCCCAAAGTTGGTCGACCGCGCTTGAATTCGTTATACCAACGATACACGGTTGCCTTGGAAGGGCCTTCATCCATGAATGCCATTTGAAGTCTATCGTACGATTCATCCGGTTTCAGGCGACACTTGAAATCGTATAAAATCATAGCTCTAAAATGTTCCCGGCGCAGATCCATATTTCAGTGAGACACAATACTTTGAATTAACTCGCAAAAAATGTGGAGGGAAATTTTGAAATTGGAACTTACTTATTTTTACTTATAAATAATCATATTTTCGAAAAACATTATAACTGGCCAGTCTCCCATATATAAAAACTTTTTTTCGCAATACTTTCTGAGGGGCCTGGTACAAACCTATATTAGTAATACGACTGGGGTGAATCTGACTTAAATTGGACATTGTACTCCTTCAGCCTTATTTATAAAAATCTCGACCCTGTTTAGCGACTGATTCAAATGTTCTATACGGAGTTTGAATCTAGTTACTAACCAGTTCTGAGATGTTTATAAATACGGTCCCTTATTGTTAAGTATCGTATTATTCGTAATATTAGTTGCGGATCCAGAAGGACCCCTAGACCGCTCTATAGATTCATTGATATTCATAAATTGTACTTATTACTCGTAAATAAAGTTGTTCTGCCACGGATGTAACGGGTCAAGCAGACTGTAAAGTCGAACAAGCAATTTGGAATAAGAAGTAGAAGGGAGATATTTGCCCATATACCAAATAACTTCTGTGACTATACCTACCAACAAATTAGCAGTAACTTTCCCCTTAAACGTAAAAGAAAATTATATAGAGAGCAATAAAATTTGAAGACTGTTCATTTTACATAACTTTAAATTTCGGCAATAGGATAAGAATGATATTTTTTTAATAAAGGCATGGTATAAGTCTGAATGTTTACAGATCAAAAAAGATTACTTATATACTACGTTAGAGATCAAGACTATTTGAGTGTAACGAAATACAAATACTTTTTCTTCATTAATAATGATTAAATAAATAAAATATTTTATTAATCATCTTATTACTAATTATTATCTTACTAAGCTATAACCTTGTTCTAGTTGTAGTTAAATTACCATTACTTTTACTTTACTTTAGCTATTGATGTTGATTTGTTAAAACCTATAATAATGTGTGAACAAACTTGTATAATTATTTTGTTTGTAAAATTATGGTTTTTGTTGATCTGATTAATATTTAATAAAAGTTTCGTTGGAAAAAGCCATTGGCATATTTTATTTTCCATAATTTCCTTGTCAGTTATGTACTAAGTGTCAGGCAAACATTGGTGGCCCAGTGGTATTGGCCGCGACTAACAAATTGTAGGTCATGGATTCGAAGCCAGGCAGGCGCTTTACTTTGTGTAAATTATTTCATCACCACTGCTTAAAAAACGGTGAAGGAAAACATCGAGGAAACCGGCATGTCCTAGAACCAAAAAATCGAAAACATGTGACATCCAGCACCCGCACTGGGCCCGCGTTAGATTACGGCCCATCCCCTCACACAGAGAGGGGCCTGTGTCCCAGCAGTGGAAACATTCTTCTTCTTCTTTTCGAGTCGATGGGAAACTCTTTATAAATTTGTTTTCCTTTTTTTTTTGTGGGTACATTAATAGGCTGATGATGAAGTACTATCATTTCAATTTATAAATTTTTATCATAAAAGCTGGTTTAAAAAATATTACATACCAAAAATCGCGAATCAAACGAAACGGCGCTATTTAAGGTTATTTGCAGTAGGTCCTAAAGTATTTTTTTTTTATTTATTCTAATAACCCCTACTATACTTCTATAGCCCTGTTTCGTTTGATCCACGATGTTTTGCCTACCCTTCATAGTGGTCGCAAGCGCTACAGCTGAACTTGAGTTTCAGCGTCCGCTTCCTACGTCGGGCAGTGTTATTTGGTTTTTCCATCTGGCATTTCTCAGTAGCAGCCCGGAGTCAGGATTTGTGGCCGGTTGATGGCTCGACCCTTATTACATGGAACTTAAACATAACTGACGAAATTCGGGTGTACTAGTGCACCTCTGACCAAATCTTCATGGATTACAGACGTCATCATACTATGCTGTATAAAAGCTAGTATGCTGTATAAATAAATACAATATATTTCGCTCGTTTCCACGTTATTTCGGCCATTTCCCGCTGTGTCCCGTGGCAGCACTTGTCATCCAACGCAACGGCGGCAATGTGCCGGCGGCCGCGTCTTCGCGCGCATGCGTCCCGCGCACTCGCCTGAACATCGCCGATGTACGGAACTTCTACGAGCCTTTTGTTTACCTATTTCCACACGACAGTTACCGCAGCCGCGTCTCTGGAATCGTGAATAATAATTACTTCGGTTTTGGATTAAAATCACTGTAATAATTGTTGAGTGTGTTTATGTCAGTGCAAGTTTGAAATCAATACGGTTTCTGTGCTCTAAGGATTAGAAAAACGGACGAATTTTCGGACCTGTGTCGCCGGCTCTGCCGTGTAAGTATTTATTAAAAATATTGTCAATGTATGTTATATTGTAATTAAGTATTTACATAAGAAACTTCAATTTCTTAGAATTATATTTGCCGTTTCAATGGCTTACCTACAATACAACCGATTTGAGGTTTATTGTACTTGAACAGCTGCTTAAGTTGGTCTACATTTTCAACCGGCCTGAAATACCATGAAATTATCTTCCTTTTTTAGGGTTCCGTACCCAAAGGGTAAACACGGGACCCTATTACTAAGACTCCGCGGTCCGTCTGTCTGTCTGTCTGTCACCAGGCTGTATCTCATGAACCGTGATAACTAGACAGTTGAAATTTGCACAGATGATGTATTTCTGTTGCCGCTATAACAACACATACTAAAAACAGAATAAAATTAATATTTAAGGGGGGCTCCCATACAACAAACGTGATTTTTTTGCCGTTTTTTTTCGATAATGTTACGGAAACCTTCGTGCGCGAGTCCGACTCGCACTTGGCCGGTTTTTTGTAAATTGTGACAATTTTTATGTCGCCGCTTATAAAAAAAATATCCTACTAGATTCTTGTTAGAAACAAAGGTGGCCGTAAAAAGCGAAAATTCTGTGGCCGTTGGGCATCGTCTGTTGAATTTCTATAAGAACCTAAGTAAACAAGTATTTAGTGTCACTACAGTGTTACATTGCCCAACTTTTTGTCCAATATCTTGATAAATAAATAAACTTAATTAATAGCTGCCTGCATTAGCAGTTTTTTGCCCTATTTAGTAATGTTATACTTCCTAGTAATAAATAGGGCGAAATACTGCTTATCTCAACAATTGAAGGGATTGTATAGGGCCAAGACATAGATAACTTGTTATCTATGGGGCCAGCGATTGCCAAAGAATAAGTATCTGTCGAAAAGCTCAGAGCTTAAAAGCGTGAAGATAAAATTCGGTTCGTATCGTAGCGCTAAGTACTTAAGCCGTAAAAGATTTGTTCAAATGCTGATTAGTAGATTCTAAATTGAAATTCTCCATTGAAAATTAGAATCTGCTAATCAGTGCTTAAACTGGTTGACAAGTTTTTATACGTTATGCTATAATAGAAGAAAAGATCAGTAGCTACCCTATTCAACCGTATTCATCCACCACACTGATGTATACGGAGCTCATGTTCAACTTCTTCCAGACATACCTATACCTAGAGGTCGTACAGTTTTAGCTCTACTTAAGTGCCACACTTCCTGCGACTAAGCTAAGGGGTGAGTATGTACCTCCTCGCCATTTGGTCGCGTGTCGCCGCTAATTCAAAGTTGTTCCCCAGTTAGCCAAGCCACTAACCAGGCATAATTGGAACAATTCTCCACACGCTTTGTACGGGTTAAACTGTTGTTCTACTTGTAATAATTCTGTTTACCGACAAAAGAAAAGTCCTAACTGGAACAGTCCATACCAGAAATCGGCAATAGAGTTAGATAAACTATATCACCATCCATCTAATGATGGCAGATTTCTAAGCTGTTTGATAAGAAACACAGTAGGTTTATTTCCTCTTCAGACTACCGTCATCAGGTTCGCTATGGTTAGAAAGCTACGGTTACCAGAGACAGAATCTTGGTAAAAACTAGAAGATAAGTTCCTACACTCAGTAACACACTATCCGTCTAAACATTGTGAATAATGATGACGAAATGAAGCGTTTGGGTTCGAAAATTAGGCTACATCTGGTGCACCAGGTGCATTCATAAACCTTGAGGATGGTTGCCCAAATGATCATAAGAGATAAAAATCAGTTGCACAAAGCACAGCACTGGGCCTCGGCGAAGGGAAAACGTTCATCAAAGCTTTCCAAGAGTCCATTTACTCTTTCTACCTCCTTCAACATCAATTTCATGAGACCGATCGGCGATCGTCTGATCAGCGATGACCGCTTAGATTATAGACACGCCACGCCTGTTGCCCGCCATTACCGGCCAGCTACCTTGAAACGACCTCAGTTTTCATATCTGATACTCGACACGAAAGCCTGACGGATTTCAGCGAAATTATAATGAGGCAAGAGAGAATTACATAAATGTTTGTCAAGGACAGAGAAACACTTCAAGTAAGCAAGTTAATTGGCGGGTCCGACCAATACTGTATGTCTTATTGATTTGTTATTTATATTATTGTAGCATAACGTAGTTCAAAATCTTGCCTCTAACTTCCATAAAGCACCCTTATCCATCCATCATTAATCCTCCTGCACCAATGTCAGTAAAATCATTTCAACAAGCTCGCTCAACATAATTATGTGAAAAAAAATCCCTACTCAACCACTGTTCCTTGCTTAGTAAATGAAGATTAGTCAGGAATAAGCTATCATGCAATAACATAAAACTGAAAGACAGAAACTACCAAGATATGAGACTTGACTCATTATTTTGTTCATTCTTATTAGTTACATCCTGTAGGTGTTAAGTTTTCAGCCTTTGTCGCTAAAATAACGAACTAATTTACATTTCGGTTGCTTTAATTAACAACGACACAAATAAATTACGCGCGATCAGACGGGCCCTTATCTTTAATTGTGAATTTGCAATTCCATACTCTTGTATGATCGACTATTTACTGTTAAAGAAAATAGGTAGGTGGACACATAATAGGGGCGCCATGTTAATGCCTGTGACGTCATCTAGGGCACACTGCACACGTCATAGTTTGACGGGGTTGGCTATCGGATGGTAAGCCGAGAATATTTACAGCCTGCGGGATAGATTCCATGACGTCAACTGAAATTATATCCGTCAATAAACTGCTTTCACGCGTGGTTCCTGGTACGTAGACACATATGCTCTAGATCTGCATTGCAGGTTGGATGGAATTGCACAAATAATTAGACTCTGTTTTATAAAACATAATATGTATTCCCCGAAGAATTGCGCAAAGACTAATAGTGTGTACGTAAAGACCTATATAGTACACCACGTTACTACCGTGTAATAGGGGGTGAGTCTATTACCATTAAGGCGCAGATACCCCTCAGTAGTATATTTTAAAATGAGAATCACGTCTAAACGGCTAGTCGTTATTTTTTGGAAACAAATATATCTAGGTATGTTACATTAGACATGCATATTCTTAATAATTAGATCCACGAAAATTTTGAATTTTAGTCGTATAACAAATTGTAATCTATAATATAAAAATGAATCGCAAAATGTGTTGGTAAGCGCATAACTCAACAACGCATGGACCAATTTGGCCAAATCTTTTTTTTAAATGTTCGTTGAAGTTCAGAGATGGTTTTTACGGGGCAAAAAATTCTAATAATTGATGAAAAAAAAATAAAAACAGCCCTTTTCTTTTTCCCATACAAAATTTTTCTGCTTTGTGGAGGGTAGGGTAGTGTAGGGTAGGATAGTGTAGGGTAGTGTAGGGTAGGGTAGGGTAGGGTAGTGTAGGGTAGGATAGTGTAGGGTAGGGTCGGGTAGGGTAGGGTAGTGTGGGGTAGGGTAGGCTCCTATTTCTGCAGGGTCAAAAGTAACCTAACACGAACGTGTCGGGGTGCCCTAAGTTCCCGAGCTCGCTTCGCTCGCTCTTGGACTGATTCTTTGACCATAATTTATTCGTAGATCAACTAATATTTGGTGCACGATCAGTATTTTAGATGTACCTTTAGATTTTTGGTGAACACAAAAATATTATCCTTATTTTATTATTATTTGCAGCTTTAATGAAATTGTTACCATCTCAAAGACAATTTAATTATCTACATTATGACCTAAGTATTTTTTTTTAAATCATAGAATAATAAGGAAATTACAAAAAACTACTGAATTTTGGGTCTTGCGGGTGTGAAACGAGTGCGCGTTTGTTCCCTCAAAATCATTGGCGACATTTGTCGTCTTAGGCGGTTAACACACTGCCACGCACCACGCTGCATGTTGCGTGAAAACGCATGAAAACGCACCTAAACGCACCTACGCGCGTACTTGCGTGTCTCCGTTTGTATAGAAAAAACGCACGCAAGTACGCGCGTAGGTGCGTTTTCACGCAACATGCAGCGTGATGCGTGGCAGTGTGATAATCGCCTTAACCCGGCAAATCCAGTCGCTACTGAGAAACTTAGATGAAAAAACCCAATGACACTTTGTCCAACCCGGGCGTCGAACCCAGGACTTCATGCTCAGCAGCAGTATTTGCGACCACCACTGAGGCCGGTTTATAAAAATGATTTGCAGAGTTAGGGCACATTAGGAAGGTAGCGGTGGCTAGCGTTATCAGCCCTTTTTATTGGCATTATCCAAAATATCAATTAAGACCCGATTCACCTAATTAGACGAATAGATATCTTATCGTACATTGACATTTTTATCCACCTAATAACCTCGTAGTAGATGGCGCTCTGTAGTTCTGCTTACACCCATGGGAAATAGGCGTGAGTTAGACGTTACTTTTATGACGTCGGAATAAAAGTTTTTTTTTTTACGATTCATCCGCCTTCGTGAGATGGTAGCTCTATACATACCTATGTGTATTACTTCCACAAAGTGTATATGTAAAGTAAAATGTTGAGGTTCTTTGGTTTCTAATTGGTACTGGTCGTGCGCTCGCTCGATGCCAAAATATCAATATTGAACCTCCTTTTGAACAGTTTTGTTTGCAAAATATTATTTGATATACATATGCTATGTTAGTTATGAAGAAATTCCTGCCATAATTTTTTCTGTGTAACAAGTAAAATTTCACAATTTAAAAAACCCCCGACGCATTTATATTGCGAAAACAGCCCGATTCAAACAGTAAAACGCCCATAACTTTTGAACGGCTGAACCGATTTTATTCAAAACAATAAACATAGCTAAGAACACTCTCGACAAAATTACCTTTCAAACAAAAAAAACTAAATCGAAATCGGTCCATCCGTTTAGGCGATATGATGCCACAGACAGACACACAGATACACAGCAACACACGTGAAACTTATAACACCCCTTCTTTTGCCGGCGGGGGTTAAAAACTTATAACACCCCTTCTTTTGCCGGCGGGGGTTAAAAACACCCCGATTCAAGCAGTAAAATGCCCATAACTTTTGAACGGCTGAACCGATTTTATTCAAACATAGCTAAGAACACTCTCGACAAAATTACCTTTCGAACAAAAAAAACTAAATCGAAATCGGTTCATCCGTTTAGGCGCTATGATGCCACAGACAGACACACAGATACACAGCAACACACGTGAAACTTATAACACCCCTTCTTTTTCCGGCGGGGGTTAAAAATGTTTTAAACATCGAAGTCGTTTTGGAGGAGTTTCCAAAAGTTGCGAAAAAATATCGTGTTGTTAATTATTTTTTAAAGCAAAACTATTAGTTACACGAAAAAACATTGTGTTCAAAATTATATACATAAATCAATAATATATTTTTTTTCAAACCTTTTAACCTAGCCTAAGCCTAACGCCTAAGGAGTATGCTTTATAAAGTTATCGTTTAACGGCACTAAAGGGTATGTAAGCCCTTAAGTCACTGTTGGTTCGTAATTACCATAGAAACTGACTTTCATGCCTAGTGCGTGTTTGTGCCAACCGCGGGTTACTCATTTCATTGCCTACATGGAATCAAATAGGGATAGTACCATGCATATATTTTAATCACCCATTGAATTACAATTAACAGTATATATATTTTCATTAACCAAGTACAATCACAAAGTCACAATAAGAATGTATGACGTTAGTAACAGCGTAAAGCTGCTTTCGTAACTAGGTAGGTACTAATATGGCTACATAATAGATCGGAGTCACTTTTGCCAAAGACACTTACCAAACCCATTATAGTGCAGCCGTGTGTGCGCAAAACAGTTGCACTCTATGTTTCCTCACTCTCAAAGTCCGAAGGGACAACAAATCCGACACGATCGGAGTGATCAGGCGTAGGACCAGGCTTAACGTGGGTGTCACACCGCTAACTTCCAAACTCCAGGCTGCTTCTGAGAAACATCACTTTTGGCCCGACCTGGGCATCGAACCCGGGACAACGATGCTCCCGCGCCCATGGTTAGTCCACTGAGATTGGCCGCCGTGGCCCAAATTCGGTCTACTAATTAATAAAAGAACTATCTACCATTATTAAACCTATAAGGTCACTCTCCTGAAAGCTAGCAGTGGGCTCTTATTGGTGGTTATGACTACACCTGCCACTATTTCCTCCTAAATTGATTTGATTTCCTCCTCTTATTGCAAAATTATTATTTCTATTCTAATTCCGAGATAATCAATTCAAAACTCACACCTAACTGATCATTAACTCTGATTACTGAACATAATAGGGCAGACCTAGTTAGCGATGAAGTAACAACAATGCTTGGTGCCTACCTCGCGCCTCGTCAGCTCGTGAGAAAGTGTCTAATGTCTAGTCAATCATGGCGCGTGGTGGCCACGGCTAGGTGCTAGTGCTAGCGTACCCGCGCGGTTGCCCCACAGGCCAGCGGCAGTTTTTCTTGGCCTATTGTGTGCTAATTATGTGGCGTCTCGTCATACTGATATCTATGTTTAGTTCGATAGTTCTTATCTATAATAGTGATATGATTTGATTTGATTTGAAGCCCGCGACAGGTCCTTTGCAGGCCAAAGCCCTGGTCTTTATGGAGAAGTAAAGAGAAAGCTACGCACATCTACGCGTTTGCGATTTCAGTCAGACCGCTTTGTAGTTTTCCTCATGTGTTTTCCATGAAAAATCAATTCCTTATCAGCTATTTTCTTAACGGGTCTGCACTATTGCTTACTGTCTCCATATAAATCACAAATTCCCTTCACGATTTCTGCAGTAATTTTATGAAACACCTATTCCGTGATATTTAATTCACTCCACGTCAATCCAACAATGCGTTTCCTATCCAGCTGGAAGTCTGGAAGACTTGAATTATTTTGAAACCTATTTCCAAAGAATGCATGACGAATAGATCGTATGAACTATAAAAGACGTGATCATATTGTATGATTACAATCAGTGAGGACATGTTTTAAACAATCAGCGAGCATTGTTTTTTGGTGGTCAATCAAACAGTCTAATTACGTAGGTACTCATGATTTATTTAGCAAATGAGGTCAATTAAACATCAGGATATTTTTTGCCCTCTTTTCCAGGGAGAAGCGATACGGTTATGTTAAGCAGCGCGTGTTATGTAGGTAAAGCATGCCAAGTACTATCAAGAAACCACATTAAACGCCACTTTAGGTAATACGGCTCATTCCAGTAAGGAGGATTTCCTCCATTGTCTGAAATCATCAGCTAATGCAATGATCTGTCGCCAGCATCTGATAGCTGTGACCTCCGCGTGTCACGGCAGATCATTAAATAATCATCTTCTAGAATGCAACATCATCCACCCACTTACACGTTTTAGTATTCAACATCTGCCTCCGGTTCGAACCGGACCTGCAAACTTTCGTGTCCTCGGAATATTATGTAAGTGACAAAATACTCATATTAAACCTAATTTATTTATCTCAGACGCTTCGCCAATCTGATCCAATTACTTAGTTTAATAAGCATACCAATACCCAATGAAATCCGATCAATTACTTAGGTCAATGATGTATCATAAATAGTCTCTTTACTTATGAGCCTACTCACTAATGTGTCGTGTAGCGGTAAAACTCATCAAAAAACAAGTGCTTTATCATAATTACTGGACGGCGCATCTAACATTAATTATACTGTTACACACAGTATTAGAATTAGGTAAGGCATTCAGTAATAGACCGCGAGCCTTTAATTCGGGTATATATTTGAATGTCGAAAATTCAAATACCTACGGGTAAAAAGTCAATGTTCAAAATATCGAACGAAAATTAATATAATATATTAATAAGCTTATATTGTCGAATGGTTAGATAACCTACGTCCAACCATCATCATCATATCAGCCGAAAGACGTCCACTGCTGGACATAGGCCTCCCCCAAGCGTCGCCACATTGACCGGTCCCGTGCATCTCGCAACCAGCGGATCCCCGCAACCTTCACCAGGTCATCGGTCCACCTGGTGGGAGGCCTTCCAACGCAACGTCTTCCGGTTCGTGGTCGCCATTCCAGAACCTTTCTGCCCCATCGGCCATCCGTTCTGCGAGCAATGTGCCCTGCCCACTGCCACTTAAGTAGTACGTCCAATAGGTATATCCAAATATCAAAAGTGACATCGAAAGATCTAAATATCGAATTACAGGGTATCGAATGTCCTAAATATCAATATTAAAACACTTTTAACTTGCTTCTCACACCTATAGTTGCTTCTGAAACTTATCTGGCGCTGCGGGAAGTGCAACCCCTTCGCCCTTACGTAAACGTAAGCTCACCTCCGCAGCTTCAGCTTGCTGGCCTCAGCCGCTACGGCTCGCACCGCACGGGTGCTTATGTTTTGTTATAGCGGGTGGTGGCTGCTCTCCCTTCGCGCCTCCGGTTTTTTATATACAGTCTAGGGGTAGTAGCCAAAAGACTACGTGCAGTCGGGGTGCCCCAATTATGTTTTGGAACAGGTTCGACCTATGTTTACTTATTAACTACTTATTTAATGAGTTTTATTTGTATTTTAACGTAAATATAATGGACTTAAGTGTATTAACTGTTGACATTTTGAACTTAGGTATAATGACTATCGACACTATCGAATATCAATTTTTAATCATTCGATATTTCAACCACTCGGCATTTAACCGTCAGACATTTTAAGCTTAGGTATAACAATGTGCTTTCTGCTGCTATTCCATATAACTTCCTCCCAACCTCTTTTCCTCTCCTGTCCTTACACATTATTTTTGGCCTCCTAAGCTCGTCATTGTATTGAAAAAAATACCAATTTTGCAACTAAGCTAGACTACATTCTAAAACACGTTATCTATTATATTGTAATGATATATTTTGCCATACTAAAATAATATTTTGTGATATTAATTTTTTTTATGTTTTGGACATTGACATTTTACCCGTAAGTATTTTAATTTTCGACGTGCAAATATGTAACCTTTAATTCCTTCAGAAATCTGGGTAAACTTATTTCTTCTTTTCGTGCAAACTTGCATGAATTCTGAAAAAGGTATCTGAAGATTGCGACAATTAATCCGCTTGATGAGGAAAGCACAGGTCCGGTTGATGCTTACGCTATGGTTAGGGTAGGTTAGGTCCAGCTGTGGGCGCTAAAACGTCCATCCGTTGTAAACAACTGTATGAAGATTTTAATAACAATTGTTATTTAGGTCTCTTTTCTGCTTACCGCACCGTGCATGATACGTCATCTCTACCTCGAAATCTAACACGATTGGATCCACTAGCGCTGTGTGTCGCCGCGCGGGGCGCAAGCGCATCCTACTGCGGCTACTGCATAATTCATTGCTTTGTTCCGAGCCGCGCCCGTTCCGCGTGTGCTCATTTATTATACATTACAACTCTCATCAATGATGCTTTCTTGTCGAATTAAAGTCAATATTAACAACGAAAACCGGAAGTGTTGCAATTTATTTTGCCAGAAAGCTAAAATTTAACAATAGGTATAAGAAATAGTAAAGTGAGGAATGAGTATATTAGAGGAAGTTTGAAAGTGGCGCCAGTGACATAAAAGTTGAAAGAAAACCATTTGTCCTGGTATGGTCATGTGATAACGAGGGATGAAACGCATGTTACTAAAAGATTTATGAATATAAATGTGGATTGATGAAGAGGGAGGGGACGGCCAAAGAAAAGATGGATCAGATGGATGGACTATATGAGGAGTGATATGAAAGAAAAGGAGTCAGTGATAGCGTGTCGAGGGACAGGACGGTATTTTTTTTTTTTTTTTATTATTTATTATGGGTTTGCTCTTGACTCTAGTCTAGGTCAGAGGTGACAGAGACAGAGTCTACGATGGAGTGAGCTTACCCAGAAGAAGCCTGTTCACTCTAACTTTGAAGAGATTCGGGTTGAATGCGATCGGAAAAACAGACGCAGGTAGTGAGTTCCATTCATTCGCTGTGCGCATTATGAAGGATGTTTGGAAGCGCTTGGTGCGAATTGGTGGAATGGCAACAAGGTAAGGATGGTAACTTGCAGTGCGTCTAGATGTCCGATGGTAGAAGGGGGCTGGTGGGATGAGGTCGTGGAGCTCTTGAGCACACTCACCGAAGTACAGTCTGTAGAAGACCGACAAGCAGGCAACCTTGCGGCGATGAGCCAAGCTATTAAGCTTGGCATCCACCAGTTCAACGTCGCCGATGAGCCTCTTGGCTCTGCGTTCCACCGAGTCAAGCGCGGCAAGCTGATACTTTGCTGAGCCATCCCAAAGGTGGCTGCAATACTCCATGCAGGATCGGACTTGCGCTTTGTATAGGGTTAAAAGCTGTCCAGGCGTGAAGTATCGCTTCACTCTATTTAGGTATGGAGGAAGAAAACGTGTTGCGCCGACCCCAAGTAACATGGGACAAGGGCAGGAAGATGATTTAGGAAATAGTAATACCAGTTACTATCCACACACAAATACCTACAATTACAATTATAAACATTACCAATAAGCCAATTACGGACATGGGTCCCAAAGCTATGTATATTTCAAATTAGAAGTCACTGAAGGAATAAACAATTTCAATGTCACTTATTAATAATTCAGGTTTGTGAATACTGTGAATTCGTGTTTCACTAATAAGCGAAGTATCGCCAAATCTTGAGAACGTGCACGTCGCGCGTCAGTAGTAGTACACAATGTAAATGTTCAATGAGTTACATTGTTAATAGGATAAGAATGGTCGCTTTACGTGATAATTGAACCGGTACATGTAGATGTCGTAATTTTCTTTAAAATAAATTATGTAATTCGTCAATGTCGGTTGTTTTTCAGTAAATAATCGTGCGTTCAAAGACCTTGTTATGTGGGCTAGTAAATAGAATGAGTTTTAAAATTGTGATACTCGCAACAGCGGTTAGCAGAAAAATTCAACATTTTCTCTACAATTTTCTTTTTACTATCCTCTCATTTGAAAACCTAATTTGTTTTTAAATTTCCATTATCAATTTATTCTTGAGACTGTAACGATTGCCACACAAACCAACAGACATTTCTTTGTACAAACTTTGCAAACAGACCACCATATCACAAAATAAATAAAAGTTTGCAAGCCCACACCTATCTGTTTGCCATAGCTAGCTCTACAGAGCACCTATATGAGGTAGGTACTATGTGGTACTAGTATGGTAGGATTGTATGTATTGTGAGTTCTGATATAATGGTGTTGAATGACGCATTATGTCCCCACGAGCAGCTGTGCCTGGCCGGACGTGGCTATTCAGCGGGAAGCGTCGCGACGGCCAGCCTTGTAGTGTAAAGGGGTTCTACCTATATAAAAGTGTATGGCTGTCCGATAGTGCCGTCTTTTGTGATGGACATGACTACAAAAGCGTAAAGTTTGCACCTGTTGTGTTCCTGCTGCTGACGTAACCGGTATCTGCATATCTGACGGATGAATAAGCCGGTTGTGTGTGGATGGAATGAAATGTTGCTGCTAGAAAATGTGGAGTCTTTATCATTGATGCTGAAGTTCGTGGGAAGCTTTTAGATTGAAAGTAAATATTGTATGGATTTTGTCATTGGTTTTAGGACTTTAGGCATAGAAAAGTAACTTTGGGAGTTTGTGCATCCACTCGTATCCGATTCGTAATCGCGATTATTTGCAGGTAGGTATGGATAAATCCGGATCCGTTTTTTTGGATTTAAAATACGAATCGAATAGCACTCATAATTTTGAATTCCTTATTTGAACAGTTATAATATCACTATCGCTGTTTAATTTAGCCAGGAGCCTGATATCTGACACCAGTCTAGCCAAGCCATATCGTGTTACCCAGTTACTGGGTTGTGGAGGTCAGATAGGCAGTAGATCCACCTAAAATACTGGTACTCAACTAAATCCGGTAAGACTGGAAGCTGACCCCAACATAGTTGGGAAAAGGCTAGGCAGATTTCGCCATCGCCAGTGAATACTTTTATGATTTGTTAATAATATCAATCCAAGTTCCTAACGACTGATTCGGCCAGACACCCCGACACCCCGGTGACCTAGTTTCCAAACTTGGGGTCCCACCTGCCCCAACAGGCGACCCTCCGCAAGGGGTGAACCGGGTTCAATGCCCTTGTCTGAAGGTCAACGTACCCAATGTCTTGGTTTGTTCCTTTTTCTTAGGTAGATGTTTGAATAGCAATTTTGGTCCGATATGGAAAGAATAAGTGTTTGAAAATAGGTAAAGTCAACTTTTTAGCTAATCTCGCAGTGTTAACAATTTGAATTTGAAGAAGATAACTTTTGGTTGCGTTTGGCTCATACGCGCCAAAGTCAATAAACGAATGCGATAAAAGTTCAGATAAAACTGCAAATCTGTGAAAACATAAATAGTTTTACAAAGACATGAATATAGATAGAACCTTAGTTTTTCAATTATTGAATCCTGTGTTGCAGGCTTTCAAGGTGCTCTTTTAGACAAAGGAAAACGATTGACGAAAGCCAAAAATGTATGGGATGGAGCTGCGCTACCGAAATATTATGGTCAACAATTGACTGTTCGAAAATTATTTTTATCGATCAATATCGACCAAGGCACATCTTCGCCATTAAATTGCCCATCGCGTTGCATTGTTTTAAATACCGTGTCATAATGATACATGAACATATAGGTAGGTAGCCATCTAGTGTTGAACCCAATCAAAGTCACGGTTGGAAGGCTGGTCCTGCATGATTCACTGGCATACTTCTCGTGGACAGCGAGACGGCATGATCGGAGCTTGAGTCAATATTATTATGGATTATGAGACGAAGAGTAGAAAGAGAATGGAGTGTTAGGTTGCGCACCATCAGTTCTGAGCGCTGATCGTTTTTTACCCGACTGCCGAAGGAGGGTAATGTGTTTATCAGTCTATGTATGTATGTATGTAAGTATGTATGTATGTATGTATGTTTGTTCCTATATGGCGTTGCAGAGACCAAACGCGTTGGCCGATTTTGATGAATCAAACGTCAATCGATTCGTCTTAACCCTGCGAGTGTCATAGGCTACATTAAAATTGGACAATAGAAAAATGGCGGATTTTGGGTGCCATATTGTAGGGGCCCAAATTTATTTTTTCTTCCAAACCCATCGTGTGGGGTATCAAAATAAAGAGTTTTAAGACGTGATTTCTAAAATATATAATACTTATATGTTTAAATGTATCTAATTCGAAAAAAAACTAACTAAAAAGTTATAAATATAAAAACTTTATTCAAAAATCAAAAAACCCGACTGCTTCAAAAGAGAACTAAAAAGTCGTAAACAAGGAAAAAAACATGCTGTGCAGGCGGAGGATACACCAGATTTTGGTCAGCCAGCCTGCGAATATGTATCCTCCGACTGCACAGCATGATTTTTTCCTTGTTTACGACTTTTTAGTTCTCTTTTCAATGAAAAGGTTTGTCTGCTTCTTCATTGAATTTGTTCTAATCTGTAGAACAAATTCTTTAGGAAAGGTGAGGTGCGCAGTACCCATAAACGCTGTGCGTGTAGGTATGACTAGATGTAGGATCGTAGCAGGTGGCGTTCTTTAGTTTCTCCCTATCCCCATGGAAAAATCCGTGATTTATGTATGTAGCTGGCAATCATCTAGTTTCAAATGAAAGTTTTTCCTTAGCCACGTACAAAAATCCAACGAGTTCGATTGTTTCTCCATTTGTTCCCTACTCCAGACCTTTCGGTCACGGTCCATAGGCCGGACCGACCGGTGCCGAACTGCCGAGTGACCGCCGCGCCTTCGTGTCTACTGGAGCGTGCATACCAGCACCACTTGATGATGCGAGTGGCTGCTGACTGCCGTACTCCGGTAGACGTTACTTTCACATGATTTGTACGTGATGCGGATGTTAACGGTACTAAACTATCGGAAGGCACAACGCGTAAATTGCGTTTTTCTACAAGATTCTCGGCTAATGTTGAATAGACGTTAACATATCACTTTAAAACATATACATAAATACTTGGTGCCTTTCTGTAAAATTTTAAAAGTGCAGTCGTCAAAACATGTCAAACAAACATACGCAAAAGCTTATTTTTTGTGAGAATGCTACCGTCCCTAAATAACTCTGTCTCTAGTGATGTTGAACGATTTAAAATGGCTTCTACATAGTTACACCTGATCTGTAACATATGGGTGAGAGCCCCGTGGGAGCAAATTATGGTGATTAATATCGGCCATATATTATGGACCATATATTACGCTTGGACGGGCAGGTATAAAAGAGAGCTACTTATGTTGCTGGTGATTGATACATTTGATACGCTTCACTGCGTACGCTCATGACATGCTGATTCATAGCGGACGTCGTTGTTCTACGTCGTCAGTCGAAGACTTACGAGCTGCTCTTCCACGGGATCTCCTTCTCAGGAACACAAACGGTGAATCCATAACTGCAGAATAAAAATAGTACTAACTGTCATAACGGGCGTTCGTCGTCTTTTTGTTAGTCAGCAGTCGAACAAAAAGTTTTTTAATATAAACCAAAGTGGGCCTCTTCTTACTGTTACTGCAAATAAATTAGACCACAATCTGCCAACGTTCAGCTTTGCAACTTTTATTGGTTCTTCGTAGATAATTGGTAAAAGAACAAAATGAACAGCAAGAAACAGCTATCAGGTATTTTTGTTTCATTTTTGTTCTGCAGCTGTGAAAACCGTTAACCACATGCAAAAACTATGAGATGCTACTTATTTTAACAAGTTAATTAGTAAAAAGTTCAGTAGGTTGGGTAGTTAGTACATTTAACTAAAATAATCTAATTAACAGTCTGACGACTCGCCAGGCTCTGGAATGTAAGATTAAGTTTGCAAATTAATGAACGTACTAGCTAGAGCTACTAATTCAATGGAAGCCTAGTAATTTCCTTTTTCAGTGTAGAGTTAAGTGCGATTAGGTAGGTAAAAATTTCAACCCTGATAAGATAGGTCAAAATTACCTACTCTACTGGTTAAAAATGCTCCATGTAGTATGTTTAGAACAATACATAATATCACCCTTATATTCCCCGAAGGGTTAAGCAGAGCCTAGGTACACCTATAGTAGTTAGGTAGGTATTACGTTATAAAAAAACAAAAAAACCAAGCCTTTACCGAACTGCACCTCCCTACGTCATTTCGATAACATTTCTTTCACAACCACTCCAGCCCCGTTGAAGTATTCATCCCACTCTCCTACTATTCTGTCACAAAGTATCGCAACAGGGCATAAATCCAAGCTTATCACCGTCCAAGTTAGCTCCGTCCAACTCGCATGACTTTGTTGTACGAAAGCCCGCGACACCACACCGGCATGCCGCATGGGCTTGCCGAGATAAGATAGCAAGTGTCAGTAAACCGTAGCACTGGATGCTTCCACACGTGAACGTGCATAACGTTGCTCTTATCTTGTGAGAGTTTTTGTCACACCTTAGTGGCTGTTGCAAAACACAAAACAGTAACTTCTTTCTACTATAACATCATATAGTTACAAGTATTTTCCTGCACAGGAAAAATCTGACAGTGACTTGAAGACTGCGTTTGCCTTTGTGCCATTTGCGCTTAATAAGAAACCTAAACCAAATTGCTAGTACTGAAAAAAGACTGCGTTACTAAAGAAGACCAACGTTGTAACCACATATTTATCTACTTCTTAGAAAAAAAATTGCTCTAATTTTATACGACACTAAATTTATAAAATAAATAGATAACATTGTAAAAATTTAGAAAGGAATTAGTTGCTTTCACAAAGGGGCAGATATTTTCCGTCAGTAATAAAGTATAAATTCTTAAGTATGTTACAGTTTTCAGCATGCTAACATGACCCGACCACGGTGTTTGTAACATCATAGCACCAATCATCAAAGAACTGCATAATTAACAAGCAGAAGATCAACCACTAAGTGATACCCAGTAGCCGCGCAGCAGAGAGAACATGACAGCGGAAGAGGAACCGTCCCGCGGGTGTCGCCTTACAAAGTCACGGACGTGCGACGTGACATACTTAGATGATGTCTAAGATATTTTGTCGGACGTTAGCGCTGCATAGCAGACTCTCCAGCGAAACTGGGCCAGGCTTTGACTTGGCTGTAATAACTGTGTCAAATAGAGCAGCTTCTCCACGTCAGTCAGCGCTGTGAAGACGCTCTTGTGTAACTACAACAAACAGTTGTGCATAAACTGTGGTTGATTGTTTGCATGCTGCTGTGATTGCTTCGTTATAGAAACACCAGCTCTACCAATAACTGATAAACTTTTGTATAATAGTTTATTGCCTCTTGAAGTGGCATTCTATCAACTATAGCGATTGACGGGGAGTCTAAAATATCTATTATGGGATTGACAAGAGCTTCCGAAATGTCACGTGGTCACTTCCAAACTTTTAGGATTTCAACAATCGCGAGCGCCGATATGATGTCACTTACTATTGCTAGAACCATAGATAGGTATGGAAAGATTATTGTCTTGTCGCTAGTGCTAGTTCTACTAAAATAGAGCCACTTCATTTCAAGATCAAAACTTTACGGTGTTTTTAGTGTTGAAATAAAAGACCCATAAAACTTTCAGCAGTCTTCATAATTTCCAACGATTTTCAAATTGTTGTCTAATAAATCTGAAGGTGAACAATATTTTTAGTTTACGACAATCTATCGGAATGTTTTATTGATCTTTTTATAGGTAGATGAGTGGATGCTGTGGTTATACGGAGTCCTTGAAGCTGCATTATGTGAGATCATCGGAACACTTCATCTGGCCACTTAACAATGTCGTAAATCGCATTCTCATAAAGAGTTTGGGAGTTATAAATTGGAGCTCTTATTTTAAAGTTTTACTAGTTCATGGTTATGGTTTATACTTTGAAGCTATAATCTCCGTTTTAAAAATAAATTGAGTACATTTCTACTAAAATTACTGAAGAGAAACACAACCCATCAGTTCTCGATACAATGATTACACGACATTTTACTGCTGTTGAAACATTGTTCTGAAATATTTTTCAGCTTTCAAAGTAGGGTACCTATTCTTAACTCTTTTGACCATCTGAAATAATAACCGAGTGTTTAGCTAGCGAGCCCAAATGGCACACTCATCGTTCACAATACGTCTGATTTATTGAACCATATCTTTCAGCGTGTTTACAAGATCATTACAAACACTGTTTACACATTATATCATTTGCGAACATTACCGTAATACTTACAAAGATTTCACAAGCTCTGTGAAAGTAGACATACGTTCAGTAACCAATTGAGTACAATTGTAAAATAACTGACAATATCACGGAGAGTTTTTCTCAATTGGTTTACGTGATCGGTTAGTAATTTCTGCGGGAAGTCGATCGAAGGCCGACTTCTTGTCGTCGATTGCTCAACTCAAGCAATTTGTCTCGGATCGATTCTCACAACGAGGATACTTATCCGATATTATCTTGTTTTTTTTGCTGGCTCCCGTTGCGGTTTTCATTTCACTTGTGTCATTTTTACAACGTATACTCGTATACGGAGAGCTGTATAACAGCAGAAGGATTGAATTACTTACGGCATTCAATGACAACGTTATTGTAAGGTTAATGAGTCACAGTGTATTAATTACTTCATTATGATAATATCTACAGTTATGTAGACTCATTGATTGCTCGCGTGTTTGACAAGGAATGCATAAAAACAATAGTTGTCACTGTATTACACCCTTTTGCTACAGCCCGCGTGGAATTAGTACTGCCCCTATATCTTTACAAATTATAGCCGATGTAATTCTGGTGTATGAGCTTTATTACAGTACAGTTTCATTAAAATCCGTTCAGTGGTTTTTGACTGAAAGAATAACAAACATCTATCTATCCATCCATCCTCATAAACTTTCGCATTTATAAAGTAGTAGGATAGGGTGTCACCACGATGGATTTAGTATACGTGGGTACCAGGGCATCATAACTGGCGAGCAGTAACGGTGCCAAGCTGTCGGAAGGTGTAATCCAAGCCGTACGTGCGAAGGGACACGTCGGTGTCATCGGGCCCTTAGACCACTGACCCAATAAGTGTGACACCAATACGCATAGATTCATATCGTAGGCATGCCCTTTGTTGGTTGGTAGTAGAAACTTTCATGAAGGTAGGTTGTATTATCAGGAAAGAAAACAATAGGTAGAGCTGAAAAGGAAGAATAGGAAAGGAAGATATAAATAGATCAGCTTGGATAATAGGCATAGGAAAGCAGAAAATCCTTTTGGCGACCTAAGTTAACGTACTGATTGGTGTAAAATTGCAGATTAAAGCTGCACTCGAATTATCTAAAGCGTAGAGTTAGGTTTCATACTGTAATGGCCACCTATCTACACTATTTAATGTTGAGATGCGGATACATCCTCACACGAAAAGAAGAAGACTGTTGAGAAGCGTTTATAAACTGGCAAAAAACGTCTTCAAAACTCCAATATGTAAACAAAGCGGCCCCGAGCATTACATGTTATTTATTTGCTTACTTCATAAACAAGTCAATCAAGAGCATAGCACAACTCTCCCAAGATTCCAGTGGTTTGTCAGCGGCGCAGCGTACTAATCGGTAACCTTTCGAGTGCTTGGTATGCTCACTGCGGCCAGCGGGAGTCGTACGCGCAACGCATTCGTAAACATTCGGCCACTGCATGTTGTGCACTGGGCAGGAACACACAATGTTCACTGCAGAAGTTTCGCCTCAATAAGGAACACTTGCGCCAAAAACTTAATCCGGGTCTATGGCTGGCCCGTGTTAGCAAGTAAGATTTAATAAAATAACTTTGACAGGCTCAAGCGGTCCTAAGGAGTACCTAAATTATTTTCTACCATGTCCACATCATCACTCACCATCAGGCGAGATAGTGGTTAAACGCGAGCCTTTCGAAAAATAAAAAAATAAATTTAAAAAATGTAACAAATTCGGAAACATCACAAAGGTTTAAGATTATGTCACGGAAATACAAGTACGTATTTCTATATAGATATCTCTAACAATCTGACAGGTATCGAAGGGCAGCATTCGTGAAACCGGATCATCCCGTCTGTTTGTCAAACGAATGTTTTGAACAACCCTCTCGTGATATCGTTTATCGTAGGAACCAAATTATACCCATGTTCTACAGTTTGCTAGTGATATACTATGTTATTTCCTAATTCAATAGTCAGCTTTTGTAGGCTTTCTGGATCTTCCTATTTGGTTGTCAATCCACATCGCTGTAGGACATGACAATATGAGCTCGGCAGTACTCAAGTAATGCAGCTATTTGTACGACTTGCAGGCGTTAGTGACCGCACTCATGTGCGAAATGATACCTAATGGTAGAAATCGACGCTTGATTGCAGTTCGTCAGCGACCAACAATGCGATGTGGTGCAGTATAACTTTTGTTATGACTTATGTATCGATGAAGGTGGTTAGTGTCACTCCTGAACTGTCGTTTCGCGATCATATTTCGAGGATCTGTAAAAGGGCATTTAGAAATTTAGGATTTGTTCTGAGGCAGACAAGGCACTTCACTAACATCGCAACAGTCAGGGTCTTGTATGACGCACTAGTCAGGAGTCATCTGGAACATAGTGCTGTCATATGGGCTCCGCATGAGGCCAAGTACTCGAGCATGCTGGAACGCGTACAGAACAAGTTCACGCGCCATTTGTTCAAGAAACTTTACGGGGTATATCCGTTTTACCCGTTGATGTACCCCACTCTGTTTGTGCTCGGTATGGTCGGGTACAACCAACTGAGGGTACGACGGGAAATCACGCTTGTTTCTTATCTAGTTAGGTTACTTCGTGGCATTGAGCATAACCCAGGAGTGCTGCAGCGCCTGTGTTTATGTGTACCGGACCGCTATGTGTGGAGGCGGCGACGCCCGCCGCTGCTGGCCGTGCCGGTTGCCAGGACCAACCTTCTCGCCAAAACACCATTGACCCGCGCAATTCGGGTTCTTAACGATGTTCACGTCAAGATCGATGTATTTATATGTCATTTGAGTGAATTCGCAAAAATACTTTTATTATTTTATGTTATAGTGCAGATTAGAGTAGGTTATATGTTTTTATTTTGTATTTTAAATATCGTGTTTTTATATTTAGGAAACTTAGTTTATAAGTTATTTTTTAGGACTTTACTAGATATTTACGTTTTCATAGTTTTATATAGTATAAAGTTAATTTTAAGACCACGCTATCGCATTAGGTATACCTACCTGTAATGATAGTTGTAAGGGAGATTTTAATAATAATAAATAAATAAATAATAATAAATAAAGTTTAACCAATATTCTTTAGTGGACCTTCTTCTCCTTCACGCAGAAGAGGTGTGAAAAGAATTAAGTAGACCCTCCCTAGAGCTTTTGTTGGTGACTCGTAAAATACGCACAAGCTCATATTTGTTAACTGCTGGTACCGTTGATGTTCTAGAATTTGTTACCCTAGTAAAGTACAACCAATCTATACCTATATGATAGCTAATTCATAAGAGATATTTTATAAAAGATATAAAGAAAAAATACCTGAAGATCCTTTTCTTACTGATCTTAGAAAACGTTTATAACGTGCTAACTAATTGCTAACGAACGATTTTTTTTTTGTTGCAGCATTGAGCCGGCTGTTGCGCAAGCGATGGTATGGTGTCCGCGTGGCAGCGTGGTGCGTGGCTGTGCGCCGGCGCAGCACTAGCGCTGCTGGCGCTGCTGCCCGGCCCGGCCGCCGCAGACGTCATCTTCAGAGTACCTGAAGTACTGGTGAACCATGTTTTATTACCTACCTTTATTATCTACGAGGTAATTATGTACCTACGCAAAACCTACCTGTGCTAAGTAGAAGTTTTTGAGAGTCGAGATTTAAATCGAAAGTCAAGCGGTTTATTGGCTCTTGTTAACGATTGCACTATATAGGCATTTTCTAAGTGAAAAGTTAGTAAAGTCTTCGGTTCAGCTACGCCTGCCCATAAGAGATATCTACGTTAGGCTCGATGCTCCATCAGCCGCAGGTCCTGGTTAAGATGGCTGATGCTCTAGACAAGTGACATTTATCTAGGGCCTCTGGATAAGACTAGATAGTAAAACGAAGGTTGGTAGTGGCGCCGCTCGGGAGTGGCTTTGTGTCTTATCATGACTGCGATAGACTGAGTTGGTTGATTGATAAATTACACCTAATTCTTATGGACCCTCTCTCTCGACTTACAGGTGCGTCATGCAGCCGCGTCGAAGCCAGTGGGCACGGGGCGCGCCAACGGCACCCGCAACGACTCGGAGCACTGGGGGGGCTCCGACGACACCCTGCTCGAGGTGCGGTATGAGGAGTACTTCGTGGAGCACGACGTGTCCACCGCCGACGCGCGCCACGCCGCCGCGCAGCTGAACGTCAACGACAGTAAGTGACACAACCCTATCTTTTTTGTAAGCAGTTCCTGGGCGTAGGGCGCTCCATATTAAGTTCCTGTTTGCAGTGCGGTTATCCTACGCAACAATAGCAGAGAAAATGGATAAGCCTTTGAGTCGCTCAAACTGAAGGAAGTACGAAATGATACATGCTTATTTTGATTACGCTTGAAATTATGTCGTGTTCATGTACACCTCACCTACCTGTTAGATGCTTGTCAAAAAATAACTGTAGCTAGTCAGAAAATTACTCCGATGATTCTTTCCTAAGCTACAGTAGAGTTTGGTTAGGTTATGTAGTATACAGTGTACGTGTACCTACACTAGTATATTAAAAACCTTAAAACTACATCGCAATAATCCTCAATGTACTCGAGTATCTCAACGTCTGATAAACCGAGTGAAGAGAGTGACGCAACGTCAATTGCTTGAGTTATTCCAATTAAACACCATCAGCTCGCGAATTAGAGCAACATCACATCCAAGGATGCAGGATTACCACGTGCCCCCAAGGTCAGAGGTCACCGGGCACGGGCAAGGTTCGTACGGAAACAGAAAATATTTTACGTCCACGAAGCTTCGCCAATTAGCCACCTGACGACGACGTTGTTAGGGAAAACTTTTGTAAAAAAACTCTCAATCAAGCCGTACAAACCAAAAGTGTTCAGTTTCGTAACAAACAATTTTCGTGTCTAAATAATGAAGCAGGAGTATTACAAGGGGTAAAAGGCTACAAAATACATTCCAACTTTAATTTCCCTAATTGGATACTCAAGGACAACCTCTCTTCACTGACATCGAGAACATGTCATTGTGTACTTATTACCCAATTTATAACTTCGTTGATGAAAGCTACCTGATCAAGTTTATACTAGAAGTAATCTAGTGTTCAAACACTCGTAGGCGTGTCATCATCCAACAGCCGATGAATAAACATGGCGTCTAACAAACACTTCTAATAACTACTTCTATCTGGAAGACAGTCTATTTATATCCGTGACTTCCTCTAATTGATCCTCTGATACACTCTAATGTTTAATTGATGGTAAAGTCTCTGATCAATGAATTCTATTGAATTCAATTGATCTTTATTGCAATGTTATTTCGTAACGTAATAACAATAAGAAATCTGTTTTTATATGTATATGATTTAAAAAAAAAAGATTACTTATCGTTATTACGCGAAGTATCTATTTTTCTAGGCTATTTATTTTGCAAACTGCTTACTAGTTATTGCTTTGATTCATTATGATTGATTTTACTTGACTATATACGGCGACGCCAAAAGGAAGGATATGTTTTTAACGTATTTGTACTACCGTCCTAATTACCTAGAATCTAGATAGCAGCAAACTGTTATACGGAAGCTTTCGCCGAACTTTTTCAGAGTATGAAGGTAAACTCTTATCTAATTAACTCCTGAAAATATTCATTGTTAATTGAACTGAGAATCAGCACTTTTCAAAGTTACAAGTAGATGGCCCCAAAAAGCTCACTTTTTGGCTTTGCTTCCCAGTGGTTAGGATGGGAAGATAAGCCACTCTTAAAACTCGCCAGTAGATAACAATAAAATACTGAGCTGGGAAAAATGCTCGAGATACCACTTATCATAACAATTTGTCGGCGAAGTTAATTCGCCCTGGCGCCAACAATATGCGATCATACCGACATACAGTGTTTGAGCTGATTGCCTGAAGATGATACGTCGATAGAACATCTGATACCCGAGGACATAAGAGTATACTCGTTTGTTGTGATGATGTACTGACTGTATGTTTGGCGCATTTTTCAATGCAATCATATGTTATGGAGCCTTGACTGTGGAGCATGGGGTACGTTTTCGTAAGTAAGTTTGCAGTAGCTTCTAGTTTGTAACGTTACACGTGTGTTGTTTCATGGCCTAAACATTATTGATAGCTGGCAACTTAGTACTTCGTATTGGACCACGAAATATGCCTTAAACTTTAAAAACTTAAAGCATTCCATAGTCAACCCTCGAATAGGTACCAATAACGTCTTTGAATACTTATCTTACTGCGCTTATATTCAATGTTCTAATTTTCCCTCTCAACCATAACGCTATCAGTTACTCTCTTTTCATATGTCTCAATGAACAATTCATTCATCTTTTCTTGGGTGTTCCTCTCCTTCTCCATCCACCCACATCCTCATAACTGCTTAAGAATTGTCAAAGTAAAGTTATTGAAATTAATTTGAAAACAATCCACTGAAAATCCATTCCGCAATAAATAGAATGAATGACCAACTGTGTGATATAGTCGCCGACAGCAAATTAGTCGCACGACGCCACGATTAGTCGAGCGCGATCCACGTGAGATGTTATCATATAACGCAGGCAAGGCTGCGGGATTAGCACTATTAAGAGTAAAGTGCAGCATCATAGCATAATAGTGTCACTATAAAGGGATGACAGTGTCTTTTATGGTCATTATAGTTTCATGCAATCACAATTCAGTTGTATTAACTCAAAGAGTCATGATATGTGAATTATGACGCTACATTTCTGCTAGCCACAGGCTTTAAATACCGTGTTAATGCCAACATGCGGCACTTTTCTTTTCCAATGAATCAATTAATATGCCTAGCCCTATCCCAACTTTTTTGGTTGGGGTGTCTTCCAGTCTAACTTGATTCAGCTGAGTACCAGTATTTTACAAAGAGCGACCGCTTATCTGACCTCCACAATAAGTAACTGGCGAACACAATACCCCTTGACAAGACTGACACTTTTCTTTTCCAGTACCTAATTATTGAAATTGATTGATATTTAGTCTGACATTGCTTCTTTAAATAGGCATAGGTAATTTCATTTTGTTCGTTTGATGTTCGCTTTAAACAACAAAATGCATTAGAAGATCTAACTAAACACTCTTGCCGACAATTTGCAAACCGTCTCAAATCTAATTAGACAGACAGCTCTTTGTGATGAAGTTTCTTTCATCTCATTTTACAATTTGCGCGCCATTAATTATTTCCATTGTATAAAGTACCTACTTGCTAGTTGTATAATTATACATCAGATCGCTCGTCTAATGTGCTGCTCATCCACCAAAAAGATCGTCGTCGAGAACGTGACAAATCCTACTTAAATACGTTTGATAAGATGTTTGGGTTAATGTAGATTTTGACAACTACTCAACTTCTAATAATTAACTACGAAACTAACCGTTAGTGGTTACAATATTGCACGGAATTTCGTTCTTCCTATTTGACCTTCAGCTGTATCCAACCACTCTATCATTACATACATCTCAGCCATTTTTACCAGCACTTAATTCCCCTAATTACTTCGTAGTTTTCCGTCTGTCAGGCGCATATTTCATGCAGTTGCACTCATGATGGTACTCATTAGTCTGCGCTGAAGGTCGACAGGCGGGCCGGCTATGATGCCGTAGAGTAATGTGTACCCTGGCAAGGTCTGGGGGCGGGCTGCTGATCTGTCACACCATTGTCCGGTCAGCTATTGTGTGACACTGTACTGTATGTCAATGTTACACTGTAGTACTACATGCGGTGAGGTATGAGCGGGAAAATGTGTGTTTATATACGAGCACATATTATAGTAATTACACTTAAGTTAAAGATTCTGAAATTGCCGTAACAGACTTAATATATAGTTCTTACTTACTTACTATATAGTTCTTCACGAACCTTCTGTAGACACATTTTGGCTCGCAAAGAATAAGCAACACGTAGCTATCCAATAACATGAGTCAGAAGTGTTCGACAGAAACCTCCTCTCCTACCGACGACTGACCGATCTCAAGCACCGCCCAAACGATCTATTGAGCATTTAATGTTACATTGTCACAGCATACACATTATGATATTAATCCAATTAAGATCAAGGGAGGAAGTATTGTAGATATTATAAATAGCCCGTGATCTGACAGCTAAGTAAACATAGCCTGGTGGTCACAGGCTGGTGGACACATCTAATAAGGTTTTTGTAATGGACCTTCGATTTGTCGCCTTCACGTCAATTCGTGACCTTTACGCGTCAGTAGCGCCGTCTTGTAAACTTTTATTTTTTGTGATTTCAATAAACTGGAAAATTTATATCAAATTGATACCGTTAGCTAATAGTTTTTGTTTGAATAATAGATACCTACTTGGGAGGCAATTCAAATACAAATTCAATCTTTATTTGCTCAAACATGACTACAGCAAATACTGAAAATGTGGCGGTAGCGGATGTTAGCGTGACGGCAGATACTTATCTGAATACGCAAATAAAAAGCTCGCTTTCCAATCAGATCGTAAATAACAACCACCCCCGTGCAATATCGACCGCATCCCTGTCCCTTCCGGGCGGGGCGGGCGACACAGGGAGGGAAGCTAGGTAGCCTATCCGTCTAGACCTGCGTGCTCATGAATCAATAGCGGGCGGCTAACTGCACATGCGTCAATCTGGCATGCGTGTCCACCCTTCCTCCCAGTACTCTACGCCGCTGCATCCCGCGCAGCACGCATCTCCGGTACACAGGTAAGTCATTTACATCATTGATTGCATCTTAAACTTTCATCTATTTTGGTTCGATGTTTGATGTCAATCACTTTGTGGTGTAGGTAAGTTACGAGAGCTTTTGTTTCAATACGTCGCCATTGCCGGTGGGCGGTGGCTGGGTTATTCTTTGTACTAACGCAGTCATAATTGTATATTTCATTTTCAGTTCCTATCCATTCGTCATTCTTAGATTTTTTAGTTCTATTAGTTAGTCTATAGGCGTGCTACTAACCTAATAACGTTTTACATCGGAAATTACAATAACAAATATAATGTCGACAGCCATTTTCTTTAAGTATTACCTATGATGCCCAAGAAGTCCTAGGCAAGACGGTGAGCCTCGGACAGGAAGGTCGCACGAATTATGACTCATCGAAGTGTTATAAAAAATTCATCAACGCATTTAAGCGCAATAGCACGCCCGCGTAAGGGTTGAGACACACCGAGCTAAGTGGCATCGCAGTTCGGTGACACGAAGTCTGCTTTATTTTATCGCTCTCAGCGCAATGTAACGCTACCATACAAGATAATGTGACGTTGGCCAAAAAATTCAATCTCGAGTCCTTATTAGCAATCCTTACTACATGTTACCAGTTTATAGACTTATTAGATCTAGTATTTTGCTCTACACCGTGCGTGGTACAAGCGCGGGTGGGCTGGCGTCAAGCGTCACGTTTTCGGCATCAGCATCAGCAGTGTGCCTTCACCCTAAAACGGTGGCCATTGTTCGCCCGTGACGTAAAATTTGCATTCATCATACTAATAGAATAATAACTACTTAGCTCTCCTCAGTATGCTATTACTTTAAATCATAACATAGGTTATTACTTGCACATAACTTAATATTCCTTGTGCGTTTGTTTAGCTAAGTGAAAACTTGGAAAATACTGATAAGGTTTACGTTTATCAGCATAATCCATCAGTCAGTCTGCAAATTGCATGTTTATGCAACCATTGCCCATGTACTTATGAACCAAGCAAGCCTTCACTCTGACCGAACCGGCTCGCGAGAAGAATGGGTTTGCTTGTTCGCCCAGAGACAGTGCTCGCTCGAGAGATTGCTGTGATTGCTTGTTCGGATTGAGATAGCTCGCTTCGCTCGCACGGCTAGTGAGAAGGCTGAATTCGCTTGTTCGGCTCATGTGAGGGTTGTTTTGGTCGGTTATAATGAGGGCTCACTACGTTCGCTCGTCTCGAAGGTTGACTCGCAGTGGTCGCACTGGATCAGAATGGGCTCGCATCGCTCGCCTTAATCTTGTTTAAATAAGCCAACGCTCGCTCACGACCATCTCATACAAATTCAAATCTGGGCACGGTGGTGCCCCGGGCAAGACGAGGCAAGCTAAGCGCAAGGGCACGACCTACAATTTCTCGAAGCGCTTCGTCGTTTTTTTGAACCCTCATAACTTGGGTTTGAATTACACCAGATAAACAAAATTCTCGGGTTATGATGTCAATAGTGGTCTGATTAAACACTAGCGGACGCCTCGCGGTTCCACCCGCGTAGTTCCCGTTCCCGTGGGAATACCTACAGGGATAAAAAGTAGCCTATGAGCTATGTCACCCGGGGATAGTGTAGCTTCCCAACGGTGAAATAATTTTTTAAATCGGTATAGTAGTTTTTAATTTTTTCGTTAAATACAAAAATAAAGATTAAATTAGATAAAGTTTCAATTGCATATCTCAAAAACCCCGCTTTCGTCACTGACTCACTCACTGATGATCATCAAAATTTTTAGGGTTCTTCCTGAAGTCCAAGAAAGCTGAAATTTGGTCTGTAAGTCAGTTTGTGTAGGCGTAAGGTGAAAAATATATTCACTGTCCATTACTTTTCTGTTATACAATAGTTCGTGTAGTAACGAAACATGGCGACGAGGAGTTGCGCATCTATACTAATATTATAAAGAGGTGAAGTTTGTGAGTTTGTGACGTTGTAGGGGGTAATCTCTGGATCTACTGAACCGATTTAAAAAATTATTTCACCAGTACAAAGCTACATTATTCCTGAGTGTCATAGGATATATTATATATAATATATTTCCAAAATAATTAGAGATCCTTATGAAAATTGCAATAATGTAACTGAAAGTAGCAAAATGTTGCCTATAAAATTCATTCTTTGGCGTGCGCTGAGAAAACTATTTATGATAGATTAAAGTTAGTAGGTAGGGTAGGGAAGGCAAGGTAGGAAGGGTTGGCAGGGTAGGCAGAATGGGCATGGTAGGCATGGTAGGCAGGGTAGACAAGGTAGGCAGGATAGGCAGGGTAGGCAAGGTAGGCAGCCAGTTGACGGGAGCGAAGCCCCGGGGGTCGGCTAGTACGAAATACGTGAAACCTACAAGTGGCGACTTCTAGTAACGAGACATGGGACGGTAGCGAAACGGCCAAGCCACATATTTTGACTAAGGTGTAGAGTTTGTGAAGTTAGGGCTTGTAGCTTTAGGGCGTGTAGTATTAGATCTGTTAACTCTTTGATGGTGTGAGCTATAATTATGGTCTCGTCTTGGCAACATTTTACATGAAAATGTTTTTGGTGGGATAAAATTATCGTAACCGTCTTCACGAAACCTAGCGGTGCGAGTTTGAACTGTGCCTAAGGAAAATCTAAGGATAGTGTGGTTACTGCAACTCGTGAAACGCTGAGGGCAGCTAATTCTTTAATCTAAACTGGCCATGTATCTGTCCGCAGTTCCGCCCACGCGGCCAGGCTGCGGCACGTGCAGCCAGCGCGAGCAGGAGTATTGCGAGACGCGCGTGCTGGCCGACCACTGCTGCTGCGAGCGGCGCTTCGTGCCCGAGCCCTTCCCCTGGCTGCCGCACACGTGCTACGTGGGCGCGCACCGCTGTCGCCCCCTGGCGCACGACTGCGCGCAGTACGCACGCCTGCGTGACTGCTGCTGCCACAGGAAGTTGGCCGAGCGATGTAAGTGCAGAACACTTCTCATCCAGGACTCACACGACTAAAACTGGTAGCTGTTGGTGCAGAGAACAGTCCTGCTTACACTTTCGAGTTCAACACAGACAAAGTAAAGCAGATTTTTTTCAAAAACACGCAAGTGGCACCCTGTTCTTCCTTTAGTTGAACAGAGGAAAAGATATTTACCAATATAACCAGTGAAACTAAATACAATTAAACAGCGTCATAATTTTTTCACTCTGGTTTTTAATCACTGACAAATCTTGGAGCTGTAATATGATGCACTAATTGCTTCAATTCATTTTTTGTCGAGAAACTAAGTTCGAACCAGTAGGTAAGTAGGTTGCCACAGCATCTACGAAGGGAATCTAATCATTTCCTAAAGTCATGAAATACTCAAGGGCGAAAAAAGCGTGTCCGTCAAATCGCATAGACCTAAATCCACATCGCGTCTTTCATCTCGCATGTGATTGGCTGATTGATGGCGGTCAAACCCTTTGCCTTGCCGAATTCACTTGCGTAATTAGGCTGTTGGTTTCGCGATATGTTGACAGAAGCGATTACATTGTGGAGTAATATAAACCGTAAAGCTCACGATAGAGGACTTCTGTCGACGCGCTCTGCCTCAGCACTCTTCAACTTAAGTGAGCATCAGCCAGCATTTAAAACGTGAATCATTGTCATCCACAGGGAAGGGTATATTGTCGAAGTCGACGCGGCTGGGCGTGAGTGGCGTGTCGCTGCTCCTGCTGTCCATGCTGCTGTTCGTGGCGCACCTGTGACGGCAGCTGGCGCCGCGCGCCGCGCTCGCGCCCGCCCTCGTGTGAGCTGCGCGTGCGCACGCGCTCCACCGCGACGGTCTCGTGACTCCTCGCCTCACCCACGATGTCTTTAAAAAATATTCCTCGTAGATCCGTATGATATTCTTCTCTTCTTCTTCTTTCTTCCCTAGTCCCGTTATTTGGGGTCGGGTCTCCTTACTTTCCTGCGCCAATTTGGTATTGGAAATATTAGAAAATCCACAGAAATCTTAATAATATTGCCTTATTATTTATTGCCTTATTATTAAGATTTCTGTGAGAAAATCTAAATTAATTCGCACTCTCCCAAAGTTAAAATGTCTTAGAAGAAGAGGGTCAATGTTTTACGACTTATTTAACCTGAAACATAGAATCTATGGTATTGACTAAACTAGTCATAGACTCGTGGACTATAGTTTAGACACTTTATCTTTGGTAGAGTGCGGCTCCACACTTTTGGTATAGTGCGACTCCACTATTGGTAGAGTGCGACTCCATTTTTGACCCCAGGCTGTACATTATTATTAGTCCGTGTATTTATTATGAATCCGTTTGGAATTGTTTAACAAATTTCATAAAAAATACTGCATTTTGTATGCCATCAAATATTATTTATCAAATTATCACAGAAGATGTGAACAGAAATAATATTAATGTAAAACATTCATTGGATTATAATAATAATTTTATTATAGAAACGTACAGAGACATGAAATCACTGGCATAGTCACTGTATGTATCTCAATGATTAGCATATTAGTTCTGGACATTTCATCACTATTCATAATCATTAGTAGTTTAAGTACCTAGGTATATTAATTAAATTAAGGTGCCTTATTTTAGTTTAGAATAAGCAAACAAAGTGTAAAAACATAAAAACAAACCATGAAGGCAGAAAAATATTTAAATTCCAAAAAAAAGCCATGTTTTTAGAATCTTTTATTGATTTGATTTGATTTGAGGGGGTTAGTCGTTACTGTAATTTGGAAAATTATAATTAAATTATATTATTATTTCTAAAGTATAGTTTTAAACATAGGAGTTACCAAAGAGTGAATCTTTTTTAATTTCTTGAAAAAAGAATGTCAAGTCAAAGAAGTCTAGCTTTATTTTCATTTACACTTTGTATTTAATCACGAAGGTAGGCGACAAAGAACTTGAAAAGGCGTTGCCCATAATTCGTAGCAACTCTGTAGTTTGTACAGTGCGAGCTAAATTAGCTGTTAGCACGCTGTAAGCATAAAGAAAGTTTATACCTACAGGTATTTTAATAGGATATGCTTCGGTTCATTCTAAATGTAAAGTAAAATAAAAACGGTACTAAGTTATTCTATGTACAAAGATAAGTTATTTATTTCCAGTGTGAAAACTTTATTTAGGATGATTATAAAAGTGGTCTCAGAAAAGTTATAAGGGTAGGGAACAGTTTGGAAAGTCGCTCTGTAGGGCAGTGGTACGTGGTACACATCACACCAAATAAAAATATATAATCAGTTAACGAATTATTTTACTTAGCATAAGAAAAGTTTAAAATAAAAAAGCACCCGAATGGATACCACACAAGTACAAGAATTAAAAATCTATTTAGGTATCATTAATAAGATAATAGTAACAGCTGAAAATACATCTTGCTTAGTTAGAAGTGGTTTCTAAACCAAAATTAGAAAATTGTAAAAAAAGAGATTGTTTTACTTATGTTGTCCCAGTGCTGGGAAAAAGATTCCCATAGTCTTCCACTGTTGCCGAAGTGTCTGTTGCGAGCAATCCGTCACTAGCCGCCAGCGTATCCTAGACCTTCCTCGGCGATGACGACGACGCCCGTCCTCTGGCGTCCATTGCTCTACCTAACACATTTTACTTTCACCCAAAATTATGTATTAAAAACAAATTGTATCCTCTGAATTAATAATACATTATTTATTTATCTCGACATTAAAATACAGTATCTATATAACATAATGCACCAACTTGTATGGAGAAGGGGTCTGAGATAGAGAAGACCCTGTGTTACAGATCACCCTTTTTACATTTAGGAATATTAACCGAAAAAATAAAAAAATAGGTAGTTACATAATCTATGTACCTACCTACATCTTTCAAAACTGTGACCACTTCTAAAGCATGGTGTTATATACAAAATGAGCTGCATGTCAACAGAAACCGAGATCAACAAGTTTAGATGTATGTAAAGGTCTATTAGTAATTTATGTACATATAGGAGTATTGACCAGCACTAAAACCAGAAATGTATGTAAACAAGTAGTCTGTACATAATACATAACGTACTAATAAGTCAGATCTATATTCCGTAAGTATAGTTGGATTGAAATATGTAGGAGTAAATTATTTTAGGTAGGCTTTTTGCTGTCACCTGTATATTATTTATGTTAGGTAGGTATTTATTTATTTAACACTCTTCACGATACACATCAGTGTTACCCTGGCTCTTGTACTAGGAGATCTAGTATGACAAGAGCCAAAAGTCCATTGATATAATTTCCATTGCTAATTTCACTTACAGACAGACGCCGAGCGGAGTTTTTATGCAATTCGATTGGTACATTACTCTCGAAAAAATAATTATTTCTAAAAAGATTACAATAAATACATAAAACCTATTCTAGGCCGAGAAACTTAGAAGATGAGCTGAGAATCAGCACTTTTAGAACGACATAAATTCCCTCTCCTCATTTGTTATCAGTATTCGATCTAGGAAAAAATTGCGAAACAAACTCCTCAGTAAAAAAGCTTCCTTCCTGTGGATGTGAGGATGAGGACCTGAGCTTATCTGGAGCCAATTGTGTAGATTGTCAACTCTTGGCTATTTAAAAAAAAAATCGCTATAACGTCGGAGGCCAAAATACCGTAACGAAAACTCTATTAAAAAAAATACGAATTATAAAAAAAAATAAAGATCGTGATGACTAATAATGCTAAGGTCCGCTTGCACGACAGTTTACTGCATCGTTTAGCATTAAGGATGTTACTGTCAAACATTTTTCTGTTTCCGAAATCTCCATACAGTTGACAGAAATAGGATATTCATGTTTTGATTTGTCTAGCGCTAAAATAAATTTAGTGATTTTTCGTGCAAGAAGATCTCTGCTCATAGTGGTGTTTCCAAAACTTTAATATACATATTTTCATAATGTAATGTGTAGATTAAGAATGTAAATTTTAAAGACGACACTTAACAATTTGCCAAATCACTTAGTGAGTACCTAAGCAGGTGAGAATTAGTATTGCTAAGTTACAGTACCTGGGAGTGTAACTAAATCCGACGCTATTTTGAAAATGTAGAGTGAAACGTCGGTATGGTTGTAAAACCATCGATAGTAAACAAGTTACATCAATCTAAAAAACCGGCCAAGTGCGAGTCGGACTCGCGCACGAAGGGTTCCTTACTTGGTAAATTGCGGTTTACGATTTATGACGTATTAAAAAAACTACTGACCAGATCTAGTTCAAACCAATTTTCGTTGGCAGTTTACATAGTAATGTACATCATATATTTTTTTTAGTTTTATCATTCTCTTATTTTAGAAGTTACAGGGGGGGGGACACACATTTTACCACTTTGGAAGAGTCTCTCGCGCAAACTATTCAGTTTAGAAAAAAATGATATTAGAAACCTCTATACCATTTTTGAAGACCTATCCATAGATACCCCACACGTATGGGTTTGATGAAAAAAAATATTTTTAGTTTTAGTTTCAAGTATGGGAACCCCCAAAATTTATTGTTTTATTTTTATTTTTGTGTGAAAATCTTAATGCGGTTCACAGAATACATCTACTCACCAAGTTTCACCAGCATAGTTCTTATAGTTTCGGAATAAAGTGGCTGTGACATACGGACGGACAGACAGACAGACAGACAGACAGACAGACAGACAGACAGACAGACAGACATGACGAATCTATAAGGGTTCCGTTTTTTGCCATTCGGCTACGGAACCCTAAAAATGTAAAACGAAAATAAAATCTGTAAGTAACCTCAGTCCTCACTCACACAAACATGCTTTCAAGTGTCGCTGAAACCAAATCGTCTAACATTAAATAGGTAAAATTAAGTATTTATATATCGATGTTCAAGCTACCTAAATGATTTAAGATAATTATGGATAGGTACTAATTGTTGTGTACTTACCTTTATGTATGTAAATATTCTTCTTCGTCGTATCGATGATTCCTCAATTATATATGTTTTGACCAGAATTCAGCCACGGCAATAGATAAAATATAAATAATGTAAATATTATGAAGTACATATTTGTAACTATCAGCCCAGTATAAGCTTTAGTTAGATAGCAAAAGATCAATCACAGAGTCTGCGCGAGAATGTCCACCATCTTGGTTTTATTAGACCGATATTTTTGATCAATAAAAACTGTCCTACATCTTATATTGTATATTTTCTTGGAAAATACGTGTAACCGAAATCCGACCGATATCGCCTAGCGACCGGTGCCATCAGGAAGTTCCCTTATACTATCAATGAAGACTGTTTTGACATTTTTGACTCTAGTATGCTCACAGTCAGTCAGTCAGTCGTATACAATCTGCAAACGTCTACTAGGTCGTGTTCAGGTTTTAATAGATTATGTTATTATTAAGTAATAATTTAATTTATTTACTTATTTAAATAAAACATTAAAGATAAAAGCTAAATCAACAATTATTGAGATCGAAAAGTTTTCTATTCTTGTTATACTTTTGTTTAAAATGATTTATCGCAAACTAAATCAGGTAAAACCTACTTCTAATCTATACTGTAGCGTTATAGCGTATCAATGAATTTTAAATATTTCCATACAAAACAATTTAAACCCTTTAATATTGCTCTGTGCGATAAGACCGCCATTGTACTTGCTTTTATGATGTTTTGTCCTGTACATACATTTTCGTGGTGTATAATAAATAAAACCTAAGATCATTTTTTATGTGTTTTCAGTGAGAGCAATCTAGATATAACAAGAAAGGCTTTAAGCCGTTAGACCATAAAATATTTCTATTTTTGTAAATAAAAGCAAAGACATCCGGGGCTCTGACGAACACATACCTGTACAAGTAAAATTTCACAATTTAAAAACCCCCGACACATTTATCTTGTGAAAACACCCCGATTCAAACAGTAAATTGCCCATAACTTTTGAACGGCCAAACCGATTTTATTTAAACATACCTAAGAACACTCTCGACAAAATTACCTTTCAAACAAAAAAAACTAAATCGAAATCGGTTCATCCGTTTAGGCGCTATGATGCCACAGACAGACACACAGATACACAGATACACAGCAACACACGTCAAACTTATAACGCCCCTCTTTTTCCGGCGGGGGTTAAAAAACCCCCGACACATTTGTCTTGCGAAAACACCCCAATTCAAACAGTAAAATGCCCATAACTTTTGAAAGGCTGAACCGATTTTGTTCAAACATAGCTAAGAACACTCTCGACAAAATTACCTTTCAAACAAAAAAAACTAAATTGAAATCGGTTCATTCGTTTAGGCGCTATGATGCCACAGACAGACACACAGATACACAGATACACAGATACACAGATACACAGCAACACACGTGAAACTTATAACACCCCTTTTTTTCCGGCGGGGGTTAAAAATCAATAGTTAGATACTAGGTAGCTACCGACGCTCTCAGCGCAGTACCTAGGCATTATGTAAGTAAGCATAGTTTTGTCTTCTCATAGAGACTATGACATAGCCCTAGCCAAGCCTAGCATAGCATTGTAATAAAATGTAGCTTATCGAGTCGTCATAAGGATGTGATGTAGGACACCATTTTAAACTAGAATACCTACCTAACGGATCAAGCCGTGTTCGGGTTAACCCACTATTCTTCCAATACCCGTAACATGCCATCTCAATTGCGTGTAGCACCCGCAACGGTTACTTATAGTGACCTAATTAATGTAATTTTAAGTAATATTGTTCATTTCTGGGAAATCCCAAAAGTCTGCAAACCTAAATTATATTTTTTAACGTGTTTTTTTAATGCGTTCGTGATTCAGAATCATTCACCGCATGGACATAGGATTTAGTTAGCGGTTAGCATATAATAATTATTTAATCCTTACAGGCATTAGATTTACTTCTTAATAAGAGTCATCTCCCTAAGTGGGAGACGTATTGTGTACATTGCCTAGATACATCGTGGTTTGACCGTTTGCACTTTCTTATACCACGGTGTGGTGATGTCGACCCCGCGTCAGAAAACTTTCAGTCGCATCCTTCAGATAATTCTTTCATTTTTCTAGACTTGATTTTGGTATACGTTTTTACCCCACTTTTATTTATGAATTGTGGTAAATATTATTTCTAAGGAGCTATAATAAACAAATAATTATCTATATGAAACTCGACATATTCACCACAGCGCAGGATAAAAGAAAGCTGAATGATAAGCACAGGAGAATGATAATTGCAATGCTTGTAAAAGGCTGCTAAGTCATAAATACTAACATTATATAACACCAATATGATACACTTAGTTCGCAATAAACGTTTTGACTTTTGACTTTTAATGTTCACATCAAAACGTAAGTAGGTACTAAGTTAATGTTAAGGTTTGTACATATAGATACCACACTAAATGGACGTGATGACTGGATTAGTAATACAGATTATTGTAATACCTCCTAAGGATTTAATTCAAGTAAATGATTCAGAATCATTCAGAACATAAACATAGATTTAATTAAGCATAGAATAAGTATTTAATCGTATGGTACAAGCATTAGATTACCTTCCACATGACTGTGTACATTACCTAGATATATAGACACGTCGCGCTTTGACCGTTTACACTTTCTTATACCTCGGTGTGTTGATGGTTGATGTTGACACTGCGTCAGAAAATGTTCAAGCAGACTTATTCTGATAACTCTTACCTTTTTCAGACTTGATTTAGTTTTTAATTATTATTTTTAGGTATATACTTTAAACTTATGAATATAATATGACTATAAAAATTCGACATATTCACCACACCGTAGGATAAAAGAAAGCATAAATGTTGATATCAAAACGTAAGTAGGTACTAAGTTAATATTAAGTTGTGTACATATGTCTATAGGTAGGTTCACATAGAGGAGCGCTTTTATATCTGAACTAATGTTATTAGCACTAATGTACTAACAGTAGAGCCAAAGGCTATATACATAGTTACTGTTGATTATTTAAATGTTTATATTTTATTTAATATTTACTTTCGTAGGCGTGTGAAAGTGAGGGTGAGTGAGGGTGAAGGGTTAGTTAGTCAGGTTACCAATGGGAACGTGAGATGGGTCCCTATGAAGGATGTTATTGCCGGGTAAAAAAAGCTTAGTATAGTTGTAAATATTATATTACATGTTTAAAATAAACTAAGTAAAATTAAGTAATTTTGAAATCTTAAAGAAGTATTATAATGATTGAAAACCCTCTATATCTAGGGCTGTAAACAACGTGATATTCTATTAGCGATACAGATTGCCAAAAGTGCAGAATGTATAGGATTGATCAGGCATCGTTGCAGAAAAACGTGGTCAAACCTAAACATTTTGGACTTTTATACAAGCCCTCGCACGACGGTTATATACTACATAACTATAAGTTAATCTAAGTGTAATTAAAATATGGACTTCCAAAGAGCACATAAAAAAGCAGTAGATGTATATATTTTAGGAGTTAAGTCGTAGTCTATCATATATCGAACACAAATGTTTCAATTATTACATTGCGACATCACATTCTTAATACATTACATTCAACGATAGTTGTAACTCTGTTTACGATAAAACTATACATATAGATTTTGTATTTATTATCTATTCATAATTAGAGCATATCACAATCATATTATTATTAACCTCTAAATGCTACATGTTCAGTGTCTATATCGATATGAAATAAAAGTTACCAAAATGTAAAACAATGTTTTATTTACAAAACTACATATACATATAATCAAACCAATCGGAAACTGATAGATCACTCATGTTTAAATTATCAGGTTTGCAATATAGCATGTTTTTACCATATGGTAATTCCTCATGGAAGTCCTCCGCCCTGACGCGAGCGAAGGGTCGGTCCGACTAACTGACTAAAACCACGCAGTGTTCTGCTGCCAGCTTTGGCCGCGACGTACGAGTTTGTGCAATGGATTTAGTAGCCTACCTATTGGTGTAGCATGAATGAAAAGGCATTATTCGCGACTTGCTACACAACGCAGCCGCGTAGCGTGTATCGTGTAGCTCACACTGTGCTACGATTGCTACGAAATTGTTCAAGTCGGTTATTTTTTTGTTTGTTTTCTGGGGACACTGCAGTGCCCCCAACAATTCCAGCAAACAAAGGCACAGCCGTACCATCCTTTCCTCGAAGCCATTCAGGACATTTTCGATACCCATGTAACTTCGTTCTAATCTAGAAGCCTGATTTTTTAGTGACTAAGAGTACATATAACTAGACATTATCCCAAATTATATTTAATTTAAAGTTTAGGAATTATTGCAAGTTAAAATTCCTTAATTTCGTCACTCACCGATCAACAAAATTCTAAGGTACTTCTAGTAGACTCACAAGCTTCAAATTTTGAACACAATTAGTGTTTAGCCTATAAAGTAAGGATATACTAAAACATTTAGCAATTTCCGTCTCGTTTCCTAGATAACTACATAAGTAAATTTTTAATCCTATGTACATCATCATACAATACATAACAAATAAATAGGTTTACTGCAGAAACTTGTACACTTTTACAATAAATCTTACATAGGGACCTCCTTTTAAGTGAAAGATATAGCTGTGTTAGTAGGACGTGCTTATCAATGAAAAATTATCAAATGGTAAAAGTGATGTACAAAAGGAAAATACAATCTAAACAAATACAATCTAAGGAATATACGGGATTACTTTTATAATTTATAAAAATTTTCGTTACCAACGTTTCGTTCTTTAAACTTTAACTGTACCATCAAAAACATAATAAAAAACACAAGTCTCGCGGCACAGTTCTTCTACTGAAAAAAGGAGTGAGATCGAATGTAAACTAAGTCGGATAATTTATTCAGCAGGTAGGTACCTATGGTGGAGGCGCGTGCGGCGCGCGTGGGATTGTGCTGAGTGTTGGGTAACTCAGCACGTGTGCTAGCACACTTGTAGTGACTCACTTCGATAAAAAGAGACACTCACTCTTTTTATTTTGATGTGCTAGCACAGTAGCACACACCACAGATCAGCTACACAGTGCGACAACAGTACAACAAGGCACGTTAACACTTGTGAGTTTTGAGAATGAGTTCGAGTCAATGTTATTCTTCGTAGTAAACACCTCATGCGAGTCACCGAGTGAGTCTCAAGTGTCAAGTGTGCCTGACGACATCGCGAGTCGCGACACAGCTCGCTCGCACACACTCCCTCACTCAGAGGCCACCGCCCGCCGCCTCGCCTCATTCGTGGTAGCACAGTGTGGTACCACACTTAGTAAAAAGAGTGCCTCGCACGATCCTCATTTTAAAAGAGTGTGCTACCCAACTCTTGCTCTTTGTAGTGACGCGACGGTGGGTTCATCGCGGTACAAAGGTACCTCCTGAATAGATTATCCGACGTGGTTTTACATTCGACCACACAACTTTTGTTTTTTACAGGTTATGTTTTTGATGGTACAGTTAAAGTTTTACGAACGAAACATTGGTAACGGTAACTTTTTGGTAGAAGAACGCGAGACTTATATTTTTTACATGTTATGTTTTTGATGGTACAGTAAAAGTTTTAAATATTGTATGCAGAGATCTGATAACAACAGTAATTAAGATATTAATAATTCAAAGCCAGTCAATTATCTGATGTTAATTAATTTAAACTCTAGTCACGCTAGCAGTAAACAAGTAACATGACAAATTATAGTTAATATTTGACAGACAAATAACCAATAGTTAACTAACGGGTGCAGCCAGGTTTCTGCTCTTTGTCCCATCCAACAAACAGTTAATCCTGTCAGCAAATTTGCTTTCTTAGAAATTCAAAGTAAGATGCGTACAGTGGACCCCGAGCTGTGGTTCCGCAAGGTCAAGCGGCCCGCAATCCAAGCGACTCGGCGCTCCAGATTTGGGCAGCAGCAGGCCTGCGGATTGGAGACCAGGCTCCGTGAGAGCCTGTGGGACGCTGCTGAAGAGTACTGGCAGAATTGCTCGCTGGCAGCCGCCAGGTTCTACCAGCTCGATCTGGATAAGTATGTGAGGTGAGAACATGGTTGTTCAAAAGACGGTCTCAAAACAACTTTTTTAAAATGTGTTGGGAACCCGCGAAGAGCGTAGCAGCGCTATGTAAGAAAACCTTTTCTATAATGCGCTGCAGGTAACTAAATATTATGAAAACGTAGCGTTCACTTCTTTATGGGTGATGGGGATTCTCAATGTACTCGTATTTGTGCATTCGGGTAATAAATATGTTACACTTAGCTTTAAACGTATGATCTACACAGCAGGTGAACGTGAATGCTAATTGCAAAAAAAGCTAATATCAATCAATCAATTAATCATTTATTTTGTAAAACATAGGTATGATTACAGTTGGTATTCAAAATAATGTGCACTATGTTTTGCCAATATCTGGCGTACAAAATTAACATAAGCAAGCAACAATAAATAATATATTACAATTAAGGTGGCATGTCAATATGTAACATTAAAAAAATAAATCAATTCAAAATATGTCAGTTAGGTAAACAGGTCATTACAATTTCAGATAAATAAACACATTCACACATAATCAATAAATAAAATCATAGCTGTTTAACTGGCAAGTCGGAATCGTCATACCTCTGTTTGTCAGTAGTGAACTCAGTGATGGAGTAGTAACATCTATCTACAAGGAATTTAAACAAAGACCTCTTAAATGATCCCAGACACTCTTTATTTCTTATAGCTGCTGGTATACTGTTATAAATTTTTGGGGCCATACCTAGCACACTTTTGCCGAAAAATGCGGTTTTATGAGAGGTAACATGAATGGTATTCTGATAGCGGCGAGAGCGCAGTTTTTCAAATAAATGCAGGTTACAGCGAACAAACACTCCCATTTCATATATGTACATAGACGGTAGAGTGAGCAAACTGAGTTCCCCAAACAATGGTTTACAACTATCAATTGATTGCAATTTGGTAAACGATCGCAAGCACTTCTTTTGAGCTTTAAAAGCAATGTCTCTGTCAGTGGAGTTGCCCCAAAAAATGATCCGTACCTAATGCCAGAAGCCACATAAGCATTGTATGCTATTTGTACTGTAATGCGGTTAACCGTTTTTGATAGTTTGTACAGAGCATATGCAAATTGGCTAAGCTTCTTTGACAAAGCATCGATATGTTGTTTCCAAGTCAGATGACTATCTATGTAAAGGCCCAGAAATTTTGCGACGTCACATTCAGAGATTGCTACGTTACCATATTTTATATTCAGTTTCGGTTTATTTGTTCTTTGATTAAATGTCATTATTTTAGTTTTGTTAAGATTTACTTTTAGGTTATTATTAAATAACCAGTTTATTATATTTTTAAGATCATCATTTATGTCATTTTCAAGAATATTAATGCCATTACTAGAGAATAAAATAGTGCTGTCATCAGCAAATAAGACAATCTGATGTTTACTGACCTTAGGCATATCATTTATATAAATGTTAAATAATGTAGGGCCAAGAATGCTACCTTGTGGAACACCAAAATTAGGACTTATACTAATATAGGATTAAATAAAAAAAAATCTAGGACGTGACATATTCGTTCTTTCGACTTTCGAGCTTGCACATAACCTATCGAGCGCTGTGATTATGCAGTTCCTCTAATCCCATATCGCTCTAATTTGTTTAGCAGTATACCATGATCTACATGGTCGAATGCTTTAGACATATCCATAAACAAGGCCGCTACTGGAATTCTAGCATCAACACTAGAAACAATTTTCTCGATCACGTCATAGATCGCCATGTTAATGGATTTACCTTTCCTAAATCCAAATTGCTCTCTGACTATGAGATCATGCTTTTCAAAAAACGACGAAAGGCTATTGTATATCACCTTTTCTATAATTTTGGAGAAAATAGGTATAAGTGCTATTGGTCTATAATTACCCATGATATTTTTATCATCTTTTTTATGAATAGGTTTAATAATAGTAATTTTTAATTTGTCCGGGAAATGGCCATGTTCAATGCAAAGATTAATGACATAACTTAAAGCAGGTCCTATTAATGGCGCTACTTCTTTGACCACTTTTGTAATAATGCCGTCATATCCATGGCTATTGGTATTATTTAAGGAGCGAATTACAGCAACTATATCTGCTGGTACTGTAGGAGGAATAGGTAAAGATGTAGGTTGACTTCAGTGTGCCCTGGCAGTTGATAGTGTGTCATGCTCTCTCTAATGTCACTCTGATGGTGGCACATGTGTTGGATCATTCGGTTCCCTTCATGATGGTTGAGCTGAGTGGTGCCGATCCATGTGTCATGTTCGTGAACGGGCGCCATCAGTTGGGATTGGTCATAACTTAGCTGCCTCCGCCTGTTTTTAATTACCTAATTATTGTATTTTTAATTGTTTGTTTTACTGTAGAAGCTTTTAAGTGCGTTACTTTTTTTTTTGTTTTTTTTTACATCGTTCTCACATGTATGTATCTTTTTTTTTTAATCCAACAAGATTATGTAACCAAATACATGTAAAACACATTTTTTGTAAAAGAGTATGTGTGGAGTTTCTTGTCCATTCTTCTCCACAACAAGCTACATTTCCGAATGGACGGTAGAATCAATTGCCCCCGGTTTCCCAGCTCGGAATTGTCGGGGGTTTGGTGTGGCGGGTTGTCGGGCGCGCGTTGTCTGCTGTGATTGGTTGAATGAATTTTCAACAGCCAGTCGCAGCGGATAGCGCTTGCTTGGCAGTTTGTCGCATTGGTTCGCCGATGATTTTGAGCTGGGAAACTGGAGGTTAGTATTAGATTCAATTTTTTTTTTTGACGTTCGAAAGCGCCGCTTAATGGCCTAATTGAATAAATAAATTTTGATTTTGATTTAATAAATATGGAGTTACAATTTGTATCAATATTTGCATAGGAAGGAGTAGAATTATTCGGTTGAATTTCGTCTATAAAATAATCATTAAAAGCTTGTGCAATAAGTCGAGGTTTATGTATTTTATTGTCATTTATTGTTACGTATTCAGGTATATTTTCTCTAGGATAGTTAATCTTATTTTTATTAATAATGCTCCAAGTGGCTTTAGATTTATTCCTGGCCGAATTTATGTGATAGTCATTCTGAGATTTTTGGGTCAATGCCACTATTTTCTTTAAACGAGCAGTATATTGCTTTAATAAAAGTTTATTTTTAGGGTTCCGTACCCAAAGGGTAAAAACGGGACCCTATTACTGAGACTCCGCGGTCCGTCTGTCTGTCTGTCTGTCTGTCTGTCACCAGGCTGTATCTCATGAACCGTGATAGCTAGACAGTTGACATTTTCACAGATTATGTATTTCCGTTGCCGCTATAACAACAAATACTAAAAACAGAATAAAATAAATATTTAAGTGGGGCTCCCATACAACAAACATGATTTTGCTGCCGTTTTTTGCGATTATGGTACGGAACCCTTCGTGTGCGAGTCCAACTCGCACTTGGCCGGTTTTTAGAAGTAGGGGCTCGCCTGTATTGCCATAATATTTCTCTTTTTCGCTTACAACTGAGCCTAATTCCTTTGGAAATCCACTTAGATTTTTTACGCTGACTGATTCTTATTTTCCTTGAAGGCAAACAGAGATCATAAAAAAGCATAAATTGATCATAGAAACAGTTAAATGCTTCCTCAGGTTTATCGTGTTGATAGACTTCACTAAAACCAAGATTATGAAGAGAGTCTATGAATTTAGTCAAGTTTTCTTGGCAATAGTCGCGCCTCAGAGTATACCAATGCTTAATGGAACAAGTTTTTTCCACGGGGCATTTGATCACTTGGGCAGTATGATCACTTACTACCTCTAATATTATGTATGATAATGTCTATGCATTTTCCACTAGCTAATCGTGTAGGCTGGTGAATTCCAATTTTTAAATCATAGTTAGAAAGGAGGATTTGAAAATTGTTAAATTGTTTTGATTTTGTCAAAGTGTCTATATTAAAATCTCCACAAATAACCACTTTTTTAAAATCACCGAGGCTACACATTCGTAAAATACCATCCAAGTTTGCAAAAAATAGTTCTAAACAGTCATTCTTAATTGTAGGTGGTCTGTAGATGCAAATCACTATTAAATTGTGTATTATTAATTCTATTGCACAGCATTCAAGGACGTTAGCCACAAAGAATTTACTTAAATCAATGTTTTTGTACTTATGCATACGATTTATAAGGATGCATGAACCACCATGCCTAGTATTCCGCATTGAAAACGTAGCTAATTCGTAGTTAGGGATATGTAGATGGAACTGATCTCCAATCATCATATTGTGTTGATCAAGATATCAGGAACCTGTGAATTTCCGACCAAGCTGTACCTAACCAACTCCTGTCCGCCACGTGAACCTGCTGCTGGCGGGCTGGATGCTGCTACTCTGTAATAGCGCGCACCTGGAGGCGCTGCCGCCGGTAATCGTGAGCCTGCAGCCGGACACAACTGTCTAGTTAATTTGTCTCTAGATGGCGCCACGTCTCCTTACTGACGCTGACACTGCTGGCGGGCTGGGCGCTGCTGCTCTACAACAGCGCGCAGCTGGCGGCGCTGCAGCCACTCATCGTGAGCCTGCAGCCGGACGATACCTCCATAATCGACTATAAATTCCCAGCCGTGGCGCTCTGCAGCAACAAGATCATCAGCAAGGCCGCGCTCAAGAACTTCACCGAATATCTGTATAAGTACGTAGGTTTGCCTAATAAACTCCTAGGACTGCAGGCAAGTTAGGTCAATACGATGTTGCAATCCTAATGACTTATTCCTCTTATCATCTACGTTAATATTACAATTTACTTACATTAACACTTTTGGTCTACCAGTGACGATGTTTCAATATGGTATCGTTGTGTGTGCAGCCACCCAAAGAACAAACAGTACGGCTACCGAGAGAGTCAGATCGAGCACAGTCTGCTGAACCTGGGTGCGCTGCTGACCCTGGCACTGCCGCCCATCAAGATGGAGTTCGAGCAGTTCATCCGCGACGTCGAGCCCAACTTCAATGTTACCGACATCATGTTCAGGGTTAGTACTCGTAGGACTAAGATTAGAAACAGAATTTTCGTAATCTGTTATTTCTATTGCAGATGCAAAGCCACTCATTGGTGATATCTGTATGGCAAAATCAATGTTACTGGTCAAGCTTCGGTTAGCTAAACACTGGCAGATATTAATGTTAAATGCGCACTCAGACTCGGCCCGTTGATAGCCCCCTCCTACTATAATATTATAATTAATGTGATAGTTTGTGAGGATGGATATTGGTACCTCTTTCACGCAAAAACTACTGAACGGAATTTAATGATATTGTACAGTAATTAATCTTAAGTTCTTTCTTACTAATCTTATATCTTACTAATATTATAAATGCGAAAGTTTGAATGGATGTATGTTTGTTATTCAATCACGCCTGAACGGCTGAACGGATCTGGATGAAATTTGGCACAGAGATTTTAGTCTGGAATAGCTCATAAGCTACTTTTCATCCCGGTAATGTTCCCTGGGAAAAAGAAAACACTTTTCACGCGAGCAAAGCCGCTGGCAGAAGCTAGTATTTTAAATGTCAAACTTTGCATGGATGGATGGATGTTTGTTACTCAATTACGCCAGAACTGCTGAACGGATCTGGATGAAATATGGCACAGAGATAGATTATAATCTGGAATAGCATAAGCTACTTTTCATACGGGTATATTTTTTTAATTATAGAAAGGTTCGCCCTTGACCACTATCTCACCTGATGGTAAGCGATGATGTGGTCGACGATGAAGCACGCATACCTAAAGGAACCTAATCACTCTTGACTTAAAGACTCCCAGGTCATAGCTATCAGGAAATACAGACTCCGGCACGGCATTCTGCTGTGGGATTGTCCCAATAAAATTCCAACGCACACTCCTCGAAATGTAACCGATAAAAAACCTGGCAACTGGCAACTGCCAGCCTGTCTGTGCATCTTGCGCCGTTTTCCGATCGATTCAAGTGCATCCAGCTGGTATTTGACAGATCCGTCCCAGAGATGAGAGCAGTATGCATGATCGAACTTGCGCTTGATACAAGTTGATCAATTGTTCAGGCGTGAAGTACCGTCTCACCGTCGCAAAGATCCCAAAACTTTTGTCAGCCAGCTGAGCTTTTTATGAATGGACAAAAATTAAGGTTTGATATCAACGTAACGTCAAGAAGTTCAAGACGGTCCATTATAGGCACGGTCACACCTGAAAGAAGGAGCCTGGTGGAACTGGCTCCTTTTAGCGGCAAAAAGACACGCAGCAAGAACAATATTGCTGAGAGTACCGACCCCTGAGGGACCCCGGCATAAATTGCCAGTTGGCCAGACGAGCGGACATCAATACCTACTCGAATGGACGCTCAGGAGGTATAATATGCCCTTGCGATAAGAAAACAATTTTCACGCGGGTGAAGCCGCTGACAGAAGCTAGTATACCTTATACATCAGAACATACACAGGCTACAATTTGTAAAGCTAGAAGAGGAAGTACAAATTCGGCAGCTAATCTCGTAAAAAATCAAAGAAATCAGCAATTCTCGTGTTGTCCAGTTGTCTGCCAACTGCTCGACGACCCTGAAGCGCTGCAGCTGGCGCGGGGAGCTGATCCCCTGCGAACGTCTGTTCGCCAGCAGGCTCACTGCGCTCGGCTTCTGCTGCGTCTTCAACTCCAGATACCAGTGAGTGAATCAGTGCATCATCATCAACTGCTCAACGACCCTGCAGCGCTGCAGCTGGCGCGGGGAGCTGATCCCCTGCGAACGTCTATTCGCCAGTAGGCTCACCGCGCTCGGCTTCTGCTGCGTCTTCAACTCCAGATACCAGTGAGTGAATCAGTGCATCATCTCAACTGCTCAACGACCCTGCAGCGCTGCAGCTGGCGCGGGGAGCTGATCCCCTGCGAACGTCTATTCGCCAGTAGGCTCACTGCGCTCGGCTTCTGCTGCGTCTTCAACTCCAGATACCAGTGAGTGAATCAGTGCATCATCTCAACTGCTCAACGACCCTGCAGCGCTGCAGCTGGTGCGGGGAGCTGATCCCCTGCGAACGTCTATTCGCCAGTAGGCTCACCGCGCTCGGCTTCTGCTGCGTCTTCAACTCCAGATACCAGTGAGTCAATCAATGTATCTTCATCAACTGCTCAACGACCCTGAAGCCCTGCACCTGGCGCGGGGAGCTGATCCCCTGCGAAAGTCTGTTCGCGAGCAGGCTAACCACGCTCGGATTCTGCTGCGTCTTGAACTCCAGATACCATTGAGTCAGTCAGTGAATCATCATCAATTGCTCGACGACCCAGCAGCGCTACAGCTGGCGCGGGGAGCTTTTTGACTGCAAGCGTACGTCTGTTCACCAGCAGGCTCACCACGCTCGGCTTCTATTGCGTCTTCAACTCCAGATACCAGTGAGTCAATCACTGTCCTGTCCAATAATTATCCTAAGTTATAAGGGATCAACGCAAACTGTCTTTTTTCTTACATACATCCCAAGATGGGGGATTGTAGTAAAATCAGTAGTCAGCCCCATTTTTGCCATATTTTCTTTCATGCTCTTCATCCATCCTTTCTTTGGCATAAATCATCCACATTCATACTAAGAACTTTCTTCACACCATGTTCCTCAAACACCACACATTCCACATATAGGAAGTAAACATATTATTATAGTTGTATGTTCTTCAGAAAGGCCCGGTGCGCAGTACTCATAACTGACAAGGTGTATGAACGTAACGAACAGATGCATGAACGAAGTATACGGAGTATGTTATTATACCATGCATGAACGTAAGTCGGTGTCTTTGGTACCTATTGTTTTCCGTTTTCCGGTACCGGTAGAAAGCTATTTTTCGCTTTGTAGTGTTTTGTTTTGGAAGTCGATTTGATTTTTTTGTTAAAAAGGTTCTTATTTATCACTTTTTAGTTTTTATAGGTCCCTTCAAATACCATGACTCTCTGCCATCTGTAGTTTTCTTAATCAGTTCCACTACACCAAATGATACGATAATTCTGAGTGTAAGTAATTGTATTGTTGATGAAAATACCAAAATCGCTATAAATATGCCTATAATATTTGAGCATTTCTCTAGATCTCTCCAGGATCCCATCATCAGATCTAGTCCTGATGACCATGGGACTACCTGAATAAAATCAATCGGTCCAGACGTCTTTGAGTAATGGGGAAAAAATATTTCGTCGAATTGAGAACCTCCTCCCTTTGAAGCAAAAAGGGTAGCAGGTAGCTTTCTGTAGTTTCGCCCAAACTCCACGAGAAAACGGTGTGACCTTATGTACCTTTGTATGTTCTAACCAATAAATGTTCTGTGTGATACACAGGCCTGCAGACGTAGACCGCGAGCCTGCTGTGCTGGACCTGATCGGCCGCGATTATGGGCTTGGGGTGATTGTTCAGGAGAACCGAGACGACTTCGCCTACGTGCGACGACCCGCATACGGCATGGAGGTAAATAAGTATCACACACACAGTTGTCGTTGGAAATACACGCCAACTGCACACCGACTGCAATCGGATAGCACGGTTGGTTTGCAGTTTTATTTCAGTCGTACTAACTGAATTCAACCTGCAAATTTGCAGTCGGAGTGCATTTCGTCTGTCTATAGCTAGAGACTATAGAGATTAAATGTTTTAAATGGTGCGGGTGATGATGAAATAACATACTATAAACGTTTCAACAAGCACTGAAAGTCCGAAATGACAATCTGCCCTCATTCAGGGTTTCTTCTTTATTCTTCATTTTATACCAAAATAATATATTTGTACAAAGAAAATTCATATACTCGTACAAAGGCGACCATAACTATAAATAGATTTTTTCTCGCTTTCTTCGAAACTTGTCTTATTGTCCCAAATGACAGATCTCTATTTAATTGTATGCTCAGTTGCTGTTATTCGAGGGCGATGAGTTCCCGCTGCTGGAGAGCGGAGACGTGCGCCTGTACCCACTCCCGCGCAACTCCTCCATGTACTTCAACATCCGCACCTTCACGCAGCTCCCGGCCGAAGAGCTGCGCTACTACTCGGAGGAGAGGGTAAATGATAGGCAACGTTTAAATGCTCTAATCCTAAATGTCTTCTTTACACGACTTGGAGATGTGATGCCTTCCAAACACTCACTGCTAATGGCCGACCGACAAGTGGCATGTGTTGACTTAATCAGACGAGTAACTGTACCGTTGCCGTTGATGAAAACTGGCTATGCTTCTCTTGGAAGTTGCGACACCCACGCAAGGGCTTTAACACCCGGTCCGCGGGTGCCATACCTTGGCCTGCAAAAACAGGCCTGTCTCTGAGTGGCCGTCAAATGACAAACGGCGATGAGCGCGCGCCTACACAAAAGTGCATAGTATAAGCGCCCCGCGTGTGTAGTTGCTAATATGTTATCTTTAGGTGCATATAAATCCAAATTGCTTAGCGCGGCTGCCGGCTGGAGGGCGGCGGCATGTCGTGGTGCCTGGCGCAGTGCCGACGCGACACGATGGAGGCGCTGTGCGGCTGCGTGCCGTACGCGCTGCAGCCGCAGTTTGTGCCCACACGCGTGCCCACCTGCACGCTCAGCGAGCTCGGATGCCTCAACAAGCATAGAGGTAACTGTCGGCCTGAAGATAACTAGCTTTACAGCTTAGTGGATTTTTGCAGACTGGTTACCTATGTTAGCTGTGCATCTGTGTTTACATAGCTTTGCCTGTGATACATTTTTATAGTTAACGAAGCTGAATATGTACATGAGTGAGTGTAGCTGAGCCACGGTCTGCTAATGCCTTGTCTTAGTGAACATGTTTGACATGCAGAGAAGTTCATGTGTTCCCCGGGGACGGCGCGCACCCCTCGCTCAGCGAAGAGTTGCAGGACGCACTGGACTGCCCCGCCTGCCTGGTGCTGTGCCAGTGCCAGCTGTACTCTAAACGTTCCTATGTGTTCTATAGAGAAGTTCATGTACGTGTTCCCCGGGAATGACGCGCACCCCGCACTCAGCGAAGAGTTGCAGGACGCACTGGACTGCCCCGCCTGCCTGGTGCTGTGCCAGTGCCAGCTGTACTCTAAACGTTCCTATGTGTTCTATAGAGAAGTTCATGTACGTGTTCCCCGGGAATGACGCGCACCCCGCACTCGGCGAAGAGTTGCAGGACGCACTGGACTGCCCCGCCTGCCTGGTGCTGTGCCAGTGCCATCTGTACTCTAACGTTCCTATGTGTTCTATAGAGAAGTTCATGTACGTGTTTCCCGGGGACGACGCGCACCCTGCACTCAGCGAAGAGTTGCAGGACGCACTGGACTGCCCCGCCTGCCTGGTTTTGTGCCGGCGCCAGCTGTTCTCGGCCGCCGTGTCCTACGCCTTCTACCGCGACAAGCCGCGCCTGTTAAGAAACTTTCTCACGTAAGTCATCTAAAGTCATCAATTCATCATCATCATCCTCCTGCTATCATATCAATTTATTTCACACCACTTGTTCGACAGTGTACAATTACATATCATGCAATCTCAAACGTAAAGTAAAGCAAAGGGAGAGAACAGCCATGGGAGTAAACTGATTTGAATTTGGAACGTCAAATTCGTGTGGAAACTCGTGGAAAACTCTAATAAAAAATGTCCATATGGCATTGTAAAGAGGTTTGTTTGAAAATCGAACTGGCCATAATAAGCAGAACTCAAAAAATTAAGAAAAAAGTCGCGATATCAAAGAATTTGAGACAAAAGACGATTTTTGGTGCTAAGATTTTTACAGAATGTATTGCAATATTCCTGTTGTCAAAAATGTCGAGCGAAAGTGATTCTACTCTGAGTTTATCAAAACAGGCGCTTTAGAGACAGACCATCTGATAGTTAGACGTTTTACTACTTGGTCATTTTAATTAGACTTACTGCTCATTAGACGTTTCGCACTGTTGGACATTTAGCTACTTAGACCTTCTGATCAGGAGGGAATAAATCTACTACCGGAAAAATCAAAAACACAGATACGAAAAAGTCTATGAAGATTTTGTTCAATGGAGCAACACAAAAGTCAAAACTGTGTCGGAATCAGTTGTTTTAGTTTATTTCCAACATTTAGCAGAAACTCAAGCAGCTGCATGGTGCATTTATTCAATGCACAAATCTACAAATATAATAAGCATCAAACAAAATATGCAAATCAATACATACAGAAGCTTTTTATTGTCTCGCAGAAGGTGTGAAAAGTAGAGTTAGCTCCTCTGGGATAAACCTTGTCTTCGTCTTGGGCAGCTTGACTTGAACCCCTCGCCTCACTCAGGACTCTTTAGAACTGCCTTACTTCGCTGGGAGCACTGCTTTATCCCCGTGGTGCATAATCTACTATTGGGTCGATGAAACATCTACTTCTTATCTCTCTTTGCCGTCATCGCAATTGTTTCTAAAGAGTTAGTCAGTTCTTAATTTGATCAAAATCTATCTGATGTTATGGTATTTATTTGTAAAAACAATGGTGTAAATATGTACATACTTAAACACTAAACAAAAGTAAACTATACAACAAAAAAAAACTAAACCTAACTACTTACACTATATACAAAAGAAAAGTACACTTAGGCGTCGAAGTACTCCTCCACATCGCTGTCATCCGGGAACGTGCCCAGAAGACTGGCAGCATTGCCACGTTGAATGGCAATGCTGATTCTTTGCGCAAAGAAAGAGCCAGCCCTCTGGTCACGCACAGTGTCGATCAGTCGGCGAGAGATCTCCTTAAAAAGGAGACGTGCACTCGGGCCCCATGACCCAAGCGTTTCGACCCCAAACGGCTCAAAACTGTAATTACCAATTAGGTTACAGTATTTGCGCCACTTGAGGGCCTCAGCAGCCGCAGCAGCAGCGCCAGCACAGCCCGCCGAACTAGGAAGATGAGATGGCGCAAGGGTGTCGACACAGGTTGCGTCCCACACCAGAGGCCTACCCACCTTCCACGGCACCAATGTCATGCCATCTGGTCTCTTCCCATCGTCACGTACCAAGCCGCTAGGTTCTAATACAGCTGGTACGCTGGCGGTGATAAGGGCCTGACGAATAATGTCATTGATGCTGTCGTGCCGTGCTATGCGTCCCTTGCAACAAGACAGGCCATGGTGCCCAAGGCTGCCGACAGCTTCACCACAATGGCACCGATGCGGAGCAACACAAGGTGCGCCTAAGCGTAGACAGGTCGCTAGCCGAAACGAAGAGTCATCCATCATAGTGCCTATGGTGGATGACGGGAGTGCTTGAAGCCACAAACCCGACTCCCATTCCCCCACAGCCAGCAGACGCGCACGCTCAGCAGTACTAGACGATGTATTAATAAGGTTATTCTGTATAATACTGCAGAGCGGCACATTCCATCGTCTCTGGGAGGACAGGTTGTCGGGCAGATCCGTATTGGGACAAGCCATTTTCCAAGCGTTCAACGCATCGGTCAAACACGGTACCTCAAAATCAACCAAATAAATAAATAAAAAAATCAAATAAAAAAATAATAATAATAATAAATACAAATCTATCTTAGTTTCTCTGCTTCACTCGCGCCTTTAAGTTTGCCAATCTGATCTTTTAGTATTACTAAAGTTGTATATTTGGGTAGATAATAAGTGTACTCAACTTATTCGCTCCTCATTAACCCAACTTCAAAAATACTATTAAACACACCTTGGTTCTTGCCAAGAAAATAAAAATGATTTTTTATGTAGGTACTTATTAAAACGACTTCAAAAAAGGAGGAGGATCTGATGATGGAAGCCTGGAGAAATAGAGGGATCTCCTCAAATATTTTAGCCATACATATCGTGATTTTGGTATTTTCGTCAACAATACAATCATTTGCACTCAGTAGATAAGTATCATTTGGTGAAATGAAACTGATGAAGAAGACCACAGATGGCCACTGGAACTCCTTAATGCTAAGTTTGTCACGGATATCTCGAATAGTTACCCGACTATGATGAAGCAAAAATACTTATAAATAAATGGTACTGATGAAAATGGTACCATCGAACTGATCTGATGATGAAGCCGGCAAGTAGGCACTGGAACTCCGAAATAAAACCATGTATCCTAACCGTATTTGGACTTATTGGAATCGTCATGATATAAACTTTGGCTATAAATGATTGTCATAGTAATTGGAGGTACCTACCAAAACTAAAAAGAGATAAATATAAACTTTTTAACAAAAAAGAAAAACACTTATTTTCCGAAATTGGTATCGAAAAACGTAAAACAATAGGTACCAAAGACACCGTCTTCGGAAAAAATTTAAATTTTTCGCTTTGTAGTGTTTTGTTTTGAAGTCGGTTTAATATTTTTGTTAATAAGGTTTTATTTTAGAAACTGATTCCGTTGTTTCTACTTTCCAGCGCAAACATATCCGTTGTGAACTTGACGACCATCCGTCTGTTCTATGGTATCGACCACCGGGAGTGGTACATGGTTGAGAGCTTTGCACGCTGGTCTGAAAACGTCGGTATGTTAGAGATAAAGAAAGAACTGGGCTTGATAACTCCTAAGACTAGCTAGGTCATGATAATGTTAACTCTTACTTACAGTAAAACTCGGCACTCAATGGTTGGCGATGACTGGTGTGTCTATGATCTGCTACTCCGAGCTGGTGTACCACGGCACCTTCCGATGGCTGCACCACTTTAGACGACGCACAACAATCGCTAGAATGCAACCAGTAGCGACATCTATGTAGCAGTTAACGAACTAACCTATGATATCAGCGCCATCTAGTAATAACGTCTTGGTTCAAGTTTTCCAAATAATTCCAAATAATAAAAAACGTTATAGATGGCGCTGGCATTGTGTGTTCCATTGGAGCTTTTGTGTTTTGTTTTGATTACAGATATTAAAAGCCTTGACTCTTAGGATTGTGGTGTGTATATTTTTTTATTATTCAATTTAACGTTTTCGTCTGAATCACTAAAAGTAAATGAATCGTTTCAAATAATTATTTGTTTTTTGTTCAACTAATTGACGTAAGTAAGATGCTATGGCTTCATGGACGTAAAAAAACTATTCACGTATATAGTTAAATCAGCATACCTTCAAAAATAAATCTCATTGTAGTTTTCGTAAGTACCTAATGCATTATTTCCCCACTCTTTTTACCCGACTGCCGAAGGAGGGTAATGTGTTTATCAGTCTATGTATGTAAGTATGTATGTATGTATGTATGTATGTATGTATGTTTGTTCCTATGTGGCGTTCCAGAGACCAAACGCGTTGGCCGATTTTGATGATTCGTACGTCAATCGATGCGTCTTAACCCTGCGAGTGTCATAGGCTACATTAAAATTGGACAATAGAAAAATGGCGGCTTTTGGGTGCCATATTGTGGGGGCCCAATTTTTTTTTCTTCGAAACCCATCGTGTGGGGTATCAAAATAAAGGGTTTTAAGAGGTGATTTCAAAAATATATAACACCTACATGTTTAAATGTATCTAATTCGAAAAAAACCTAACTAAAAAGTTATAAATAAAAAAACTTAATTCAAAAATCAAAAAACCCGACTGCTTCAAAAGCGAACTAAAAAGTCGTAAACAAGGCAAAAATCATGCTGTGCAGGCGGAGGATACACCAGATTTTGGTCAGCCAGCCGGCGAATATGTATCCTCCGACTGCACAGCATGATTTTTGCCTTGTTTACGACTTTTTAGTTCGCTTTTGAAGCAGTCGGGTTTTTTGATTTTTGAATTAAGTTTTTTTTTTATGGTTCCTTACCCGAAGGGTCCAAAATGAGGCTTATTGCTGTCACTCATGTGTCCGTCTGTCTGTCCGTCGTCTGTCACAAAATTTTGTTCCGAAGAATGTTTAACTTTCCATTGACCAATGAACTTGAAAATTGGTGATAATGTTTATTATTTCGTATATTTTACTAACAAATACAAAAGTATTCTACATTTTCTACTAGGGTTCCGCCCTTAAGGTTAAACTAGTCGAAAATTCTTCCATACAAACGTAGTCTAGAGATTACTCCGCTGTTTGACGATGTACGTTCAAAATAAAAAATGATATCAATTTGTCTCATTATTATTTAGTCCTGTATGGAAACAAAAATGTAAAAAAATAATATATTTGAAAGTTATGAGCGTCGAAAGGTCCATATTTCAACATTAATTTTAAGGAAAATTGCAAAACGGCCTCCATACAGGAATAGTTGCAAAGGGGTAATTCAACAATGCAAATAATGTTATTTGAAAATATACATTTATTAGTTTTTAGGGTTCCGTACCCAAAGGGTAAAAACGGGACCCTATTACTAAGACTCCGCCGTCCGTCTGTCTGTCTGTCTGTCTGTCTGTCACCAGGCTGTATCTCATGAACCGTGATAGCTAGGCAGGTGAAATTTTCACAGGTGGTGTATTTCTGTTGCCGCTATAACAACAAATACTAAAAACAGAATAAAATTAATATTTAAGGGGGGGCTCCCATACAACAAATGTGATTTTTTTGCCGTTATTTGCGATAATGGTACGGAACCCTTCGTGCGCGAGTCCGACTCGCACTTGTTTCATGATATCTAGACTCCCAAAGATCTGTTCATAAAATTACGCGCGCTCGTGTTCATCCTAAATCATCATCCATTTCGCTACAAATTTGCAAAAGTGCTAATTTGTACGAGAACTAGCTTCTCACTGCTCATCACGGCATCAATCTCTTTCGCACGTGTTGTCGGATATGAGACAGCATGCATTTTAACCCCGCGCACAAAATAGTTCGTGCCGTTGGCGAAGTCCGACACGCACTTAGCCGGTTTTCTTCTTTAATAGTTATTTGTTATACAAGAGTACAAAGTTGCTTTTTAACCGCGTGTTCAATTTTGATGACCGAGCAAGCGAAGGATTCTAAAATTGAATCACGAGCGCAGCGAGTGATTCAAAATTAGAATCCTGAGCGTTAGCGAGGGAATCAAAAGAGCACGAGGTGAAAAATCTTTGCACTCGAGTGCAACACGTAACTTTTCATTCCACCTCAGCGAGGAAATGACTAAATGCAAAAAGAAAACGTTTACAATCACAAGATAGGTACACTTTTATTTCAGTTTAGGTATTAATTATGTAGTAATTAGTTAGTTAGTTAGTTATGACAGGTAAGTATTACAGAACAATTTTTAAATTATAACAAAATAATACTAAGGTATAATTAAGAAAATTTTAAAGTAACGTTGCTACAGTTATTTAAATTGAGTGTAAAAATTTTTTGTTTGGTACTGTAATATTGGTGTTGGTCACTTGTGTACTGTTTTTCGGTAAACTATCTGTCATACTTAATAGTTGTACCGATTCATCGGATTCTCTTGGCGTGAATGTTGGAGAGAGAGGGAGATGGTTAGAACCGCGTACAAAGCAAATTGAAAAAAGAACACCAAGATGGTTCCGAGTCTGAGTTTTTAACAAATTAAAAAAAAAGTTGTATGATATATTCGGCACCATAGAGGTAGCAGTAAATAGGTTTAATGTTTTTTTTAATTCACAAACTTAGTGCACACGATGTTCTAAATTCAATTTACTTTATCCTCTAGTGAATAAAAACGGCTTTTCCACTCAGATATTGAAGATTAAAAATACTCTTTCCGAGATGGTGGGATGAAAAATACTTTTCCCCACACTAGGATATATGTAGTTACGACTCGTTTAAGTGGATGCGCTTACTAACATTTTGATAAACAATTAAATCGCATACACAGACAGCTAGATCCGACAACATCATTCTGTAGGCGATACAAATGCTTGTTTCGTTCGGGAATCGAACTTGCTAACATAGTTAGGCTAGCCAGCAATAAATAACGCATGGCATGTGACATGGCGTGGCACGTAGAGGTAGCACGGCACACGACAGAGCTGGTGGACGGTGGTATCACCGCCATACATCAGCTGGAACATGCCTGCGTGGGCGCGGCTATGGACTGGGCCTGGTGGGTTGGAAGCACTCGATAACGTGACACGCGACTCGTGACGTCACAATAAATACTGCCGCAGTCTGTTGTAGTGTATGTAGTGATGAAGTTTATGGTGCTCTGCTCGCATATCGGGGTGATGAGGATCTTTTTTAAGAATCGAATGTTCAAGACTTGCTCTCGTCTAGACTATATCCAGATATGAGGGCATCTTCCTGTCTGCGTCGAATACCTACCTGTGATTTATTTCATCGTTCATGTAGCACGAGGAAATTGACCAGAGATATCCCTGTTTGTGATGAAAGGAGAATTAAAGCCATGTATTCACACTACGAGCTGTTATTGTTCAACCCAAACTTTCTTTTTTGCAGTACAGTGTGCAGTACAGTTAGGACAAATCGTATCTAAGCTTAAGGAAAAGATTTTTTAAACGTTTGCAGAACCATACATAAATAAGCGACAGTGTCTGGATGTGTTAGAAATGTGATCTTTTAATGAAACCTTTGGTGTATAATAAAGAAAATAAAAATATTCTATTCTATTCTATTCTACTATACTTTACTCTACTCTACCACAAAGTATATGTAAGCGGCGGCGCGCCGCAGACAGAGGGGCCACTCTCACTTTGACATTTCGGTTTTACAGGGAATATTGGGCAATATTGGACCGAGCTCAGTCGCGGCTGTCATGATTGCTTTGTGCAGGCGTTTGTCACGTCATTCATACATTAAGTACTGTAACGAGGTTGGTTGCATTGGATGGGTTACCTTTATTATTTGTTACAGACCGAATTTACTTTTTTGTTTTTAATTCTTTCTTTCAATTATTTTAAGTTATAAAGGTCATTAATCTTTCAAGATGACAAATTAGAAATTCATTATCTAGGATTATAATAAATTATTTTAAGCCCATAGATGAAATTGGGAACTTGTCATAATAATAAGGTTCAAGTCATACAGCTTACAAATATGTTTCCTCCGACTGCACAGCATAATTTTCTTCTTGTTTAAGATCATCTTTGGTTTTATGATTTTATTAGGTACCTGTTTTTTCACATTTATATTTTTGTCGAGCTTGGAGCTTTTTACAATTTAATTTTTTAAGTGGGATCATTATTACACTATTACTACGTCTTTTTACTCTCCAATATTCTTCGTATGTGGCGTAATATTAAATGTTTCGTGATATTAAATGGATATTTGATGCCCTGTCTACCCTCTAAGGCATGTAAGCATGATATGATGTATGTTTAGACGAATCTATGTATTTATGTTTGTAACTTGGGCAACCTACTCTTTTTTTAATTAGGTATCTATATAGTAGCAACCCTAGTGAATCTGTCAAGTTTAGCTGTCAATTTTCTAAACGACGGGAGTGGCCCTTCTGTATACTTACTATTTTGTGACTCTACTCTACTAAACTCTACTCTACTCTACTCTATTCTATTCTATTATATTCTTGCAAAGCATCCTCTCTCTCCTTCACTCTTGCCTCCGTAAGTTTGGCTTACGTGGAACACTTGCTCATGCCACGATGAGATAGGCCGATCAAGCCAACAAAATTGGTAGCACACCTGTCGTTGCCCAGAAAAGCTAAGTACAGGTAGATTCAAACCTGAATGTGAATGTGACTCGGAACACAAGGCGAGGCGAAGCGTACTTCACAGCTGCCTTTAAGTTTGAATCGAACTGTACTAAAAGAATTCTAGATAATTTTGTTTGTTCTCGTGTTTTGGCATTGACATTAACTTGAGCACATAAAACACTTTGTTTACATATAATTATTTAACTTTCAAAGCCACATAGTTTGATAGCATTTTGTTATTGTGAGCTATCTAATCGGCAGCTGTATCGTGTCTCTCACCAACCTTCACCGGAATTCATCTTCATTTCAATTCGCGAAGCCACGATATCTTAGAGTGCAATTAAAATGGCTGCATCGTTCTCATTTACATCTCTAATATACTCGGTAGCAATGTGTCTGTTTGCAATGAGTGAATGAATTGAATTTTGAATTTGCAAAAAATACTGTTTTTTTAAGATCTAGTTTTCGAAGTGAGTATTCTCTTGTTTACATTCTTTACATTTTTGTGGGACTATGCCCATATTAATCTAAGGTTAAAATAATCTTTTATTTTATCGTGTCTAAGTTTTTCTACGGGTGTTCATACTTTATACTATTTATTTTAATAACTCTTATAGGGCTTTGGAGAATTAGAGCAGAGACATCAGTTGTATGGCTACAGACAGACAGCTATAATATTGATTAAATTTAGGTACTTGAGGTCTTCCAAATGTTAATCCTCAGTGACGAGGGTCCGATTGGAAGGAGTAAGAGGTTTAATTTGTTAGATAATCCTGCCAAACAAAAAAGCATTAAATTTTCAAATGACTACGGACCACTTCGTGCATCACTCACTTGCAAACCAACTTGAACAATAATACTTAATTAAGACCTTGAAAGAGACCTAAGGGCTAGGTCACCTTTAGGCATTATCACAGAATTAATAATGCATTATATAAGAACTCGAAAGATTCCGAGTAGTTCCGACCACTTCCGAGTTCCGACTCGATGCTGGAGGCAACTCATACGGCGGCGGACACTCTAAGCGGGTCAAGGAGGCGATACTCAGAGTTGAACAAACTCAACGGCGAGTCAACTTTGACATACGTTTGATCTGAGTGTATGTATTTAACATTAACAAGAATTTGTTAATTTATTGTCAATGTTTGGTGATTTTTATGCATTTTCTGAGGTTAATGTCGAAATAACAAACTAAGGTTGCCTGTCCATTTGGCGCGGAGCAGAGAAAAGTGGAGCGGACCCAACCAATCGAATTGCATAAAAAGTCTCCTCGCGCGTCGGAGTTTTTATGTATTTCGATTAGTTGGTTCCGCTCCTGGGTTTTTTTCGCTCCGCGTTAAATGGACAGGCAGCCTAACTTACCTACTTCATAAATATAAAGGTGCAAGTAAAATCAAATCTAATGGCGGCTCGGAACACTCCGCGAGTCGCAGCGCTAACCAAAAGCAAATTCCGTGACAGCGGGGATGAGGGACGTTTCACAGAATCGACCTATACCACTATACCATAGTACTACCTTTATGGGTTTTGTTGGTGACATTCAAGATGAGGAACTGACTAACAAATTCCTGTGGTTTTAGACAGTGAGTCAGCAAGTCATAGTAAAGAAGAAATAATTAGCGAGCTCTTGTGAGTGAGCCAGCATTTGAGCTGGCCTAGGCTATGATGACGTCACGCATACTACTGCTAATTATGAAGATACGAATAAGTGGAGAGAGAAACTAATTGGGAATGAACAGATTACATGTCATCAAATTCATCTCGATGACAACGCACTGACTTTTATCTGTTCTGTGGCACTGACGGCGACACTGAATGCCAAGCCTCATTATGTAAATACGTTCACAACTTATAATCAGTTATAATAAAAACATTATTTTTATAATGACATATATATATACACATATAGCTTCTGCCAGCAACTTCGCCCGCGTGAAAAGGGCTTTGTTATCGCAACGGAACATTATACTAGGATGATAAGTAGCCTGTGTGCTATTCCAGATTATATTCTACCTCTGAGCGAAATTTCATCCAGATTAGTTCAGCCGTTCTGGCGTGATTGAGTAGCAAACATTCGCATTTTTAATAATTATCATATTAGTAAGATTATAAAATGTTGTAAAATGTTCGAATCGACGTTTTCTGACCTTGTTCGATCACATAACTCTTTACCAATGTCAATATTATTCGGAATATGTGAATATTATTTTTGTATAGCTCTTTCTAGGCTACCTAAGTCCTAAATCAACTAATCTACATATAGCGTTAGTTAAAATAGATTCTGCTCCTAATTCCTAAATTTAAATCTTCTTGAAGATTTATTGTAAGAAACAGTTTGCTAACAACGAAGTGAAAATTTTCCGACAGCCCGACATTTTTTTTTTCATTCTTTTTAAACTACATTTTTTATCTACAGAGTAGACACGCTTCAATCAACAATTTAAAGAACACGTAATTTTGACACGATATCTTCAAAAATACCCTGATTCAAACAGCCGATTTTCTTCAAGATAAGAACTAAGAACACTCCCGACAATCTAACCTTTCAAAAAAAAAGATTAATTTAAAATCGGTTCATCCGTTTAGGAGCTATGATGCAACAGCTGTCTGTTGCATCATAGCTCCTAAACGGATGATACACAAACACACGTCAGACTTATAACACCCCTCTTTTTCCGTCGGGGGTTAAAAATAAATGAATTCACAGTAGTCAAAACCCTAATTTCTCGTAGAATCTCAAGGTGTCGAATCCAAAATCCCCCGGATCGAGAACCTCCTAGCTTTCAATTACGCAAATACACCGCCCTGTCGTCTGGGCCGCAGCCTCCAGCCTCAGGATCATCTCGCAGCAGATTGTGGGGAATTTAATAAGGCGCAGTGAGAATACCGACCGGTCGCGTCGGCCTCGCTGCACTATTTGTACACCGGTAGATGTGCCCCGACACGGGGAGAAATACACTCATGCACACGTTTTTGATAGAGAACATGGAATAGTAACCCATGTCGTTGTTACGAAATTATTTACACATCACTTAATACATTTCATGATTTATATGGTTCGACGGGATAAGTTCAAAACCTTTTTTTTAGGGGTAATGTGAACAAAGGAGAATTACTCCAACATTATAGATCTTTGTGCGACCTTAGTTTAAAACAAATTGTGATGTTCACTTTCCCATACAGCCAAAGTTTGCCACAGGAAGAAAACAATCTTAGATTTGAATTGAATAGGACATTACATAATTTAACATATAGTAGTAATTTATTCCATTTAATTGACACTAACAATTATGTTGGTAATAACTTTTATTTAACAAAAGATAGATTTTTCATGGATAGGTACTTTCTTTCAAAGTATTGTAAACGACAGATAGCTGTGTCGCTATCATATTATTTATCTATTACAGCCAAGAATTTGGCTAAACAACTTGCTTCTATTGAGCAATGCCAAGAAGTGTTTTTTAATTCAGCCAATAATTTGGTATCAGAAATTGATATTGATAGTAATTTAAATTACAAATTAGGACAATAGGGACAACCTCTTGCAAAACTGTACATAACGAAAATTGCAAAAAAGAATCAAATAAAAGTTTAAAATCAGTAAATAGTATTAACCTGGTGCATCAAAATATTCAAGGATTTTTGAACAAAGATTTAGAAGTAGATTTATTTATGAATTTTAATAGCATTGATATTCTTTGTATAACAGAACATTGGCTTAAAAGCCACCAGTTTTTGTTTAATTTTAATAATCACCAGGTTGGTAGTTCATTTAGCAGAGTTAATGCTATACATGGTGGCTCTTTGATTTTAGTAAGTAACCAGCTTAAATTTAAGGACCGTAAAGATATTGTGAGCCTATCTGTTGAGCGGACAGTTGAAATAGCTTGTATAGAATTGGAGCAGTTTATTGTATTAAGTGTATACAGACCCCCTTCAGGATTGTATGACTGCTTTGAAAAGGTAATGGATGAAGTGTTACACAAGATTTGTAACTCAAATAAATCCATAATCACTTGTGGTGATTTTAATGTTAATTTATTAGAAAACTCAGGTTCTTGTAGTAAAATAATAAGTCTGTTTCAGTCCTACAATCTTGTAAACCTATTTTTGGAGCCCACAAGAATAACCCCTACTAGTGCCACATGCTTAGATAATATTTATACCAATGTTATACCTGTCCACAAAGAAATTATAAATTTACTAGATTCTGATCATTGTGGGCAGAGGATTACTATACAAAACCTAAACAACAAAGTGGCTAAAAAGGATATCACTGTTAACCCCAAAACTGTAAGTCGTTTGGCAGCTTTTAAGGCTAAACTCATTAATAAATTACCAATTTTGTCAATTCATGCTGATCCTAATCACCAATATGATGATTTTTTTAGTATATACTGTAAACAATTTAATTCAACCTTTATTCCCAAGAATATCTCCGTTAATAGTAACGCATCATTCGGTGATTGGGCGACCATTGGTATTCATAAAAGTAGAACACGGCTTTATGAGCTGTACAGTGAAAGGCCTTATATAAACACTGCTGAATTTAACTTATATGTTAGAAATTATTCAAAATTATTTAAAAAAGTTTGTAGTTTGGCCAAGTCGCATTATTTGAGTTCAAAGATTAAAAACAGTAGTAATTGTTCGCGACGATACGTCACCTTTAGATAGGTTGTCATATGTAAAATATAAATAGTATTGACAGACACACGTCTGCTCACCCCAGAGCGCCATCGCATACTAAGCGATGTCGGTAGGTGAAAAAACCTTTTATAGTAAAGCTCGTAACTAATTTTTGCTCATGTTTTTGAGACACTAAAATTATATTTTATGTGTCTATCAGTAGGTAATAGAATTATATAGTCTAATAACAATAAATTAGAAGCTTTAATATGCATACTGATTGTGTTATTACGGAAAGAAACAAGTATTTAACTCCGTAAAAAACAACCGTCCTCAACGAGCGTTTAATTCACAATGACCTGTAAGAGGGCGGCACCTTATATTTATACTAAAACCAGTTTTTGTAGAATTTTGATAACTTTAAACTCATGTTTTGGGGGCTTTTACATAGTTTATAGTGTGAATATAGCGCTTATGTGTTAGAATTATACATAAGGTACCTTAGTTATATGATAAATGTATAGGTTTAAGGAAATAAAAATATTTTGTTTACTTATTTTAGACCCCCCGTTTTGAGCAGGGTATCAGGTGGTGCTATAGGTATTCTATTCACCAACCAATCAGATTGCTTCCTTACACATAATTGTTTTGTTAGGAAACACCATCTAGGTGTTCTAGATAGGATGGCTGGATGCCATGACTGAGAAATTATACATAATAGCAGTACATGGCCAGTCTTAATGCATTTTTACTCTAAAAAGGGAAATATACATACATTTTACTCAAGTAAGTGTTTGGAAAATTCGATACAAGCCATTTTAGCGCTTCTAGGTGACCTAGAATTTTGTCTAGGCCCTATAAATAGACAGCACCTATGTAATTCTAGTACATAGGCGTCACTTACTTGAGAGGATGTGTCTGTGTATGCCGGCATGGACGTTTCTATGCGGCTGCCGATGTGTCACTGCGTCCAGGGACATTTGGTGCCTGGTCAGCTATAGATATGCTGTCTGAAGCATTACCTTCGTGGACCCTCAGGCAGGCGCCTACACTCAGTCATGACACAGAGCTAGTATATAGGGGTATGTAACGCACACAGACACATTAAAGATGTGAGACAACGTAAAATTTAGTATTCGGCCGCTTCCCGGCACCTTAAGCTGCGGAAAGGCTGGTGGTACACCCATCAGGGTACCGCCGTCAGACAGCCTAGTTTTCCAGCTACCCAACCACACTTCCGGAAGGAGCTTAGCTCTGGTGGTTGAGGAGTTAAGCGACCTGATATGGTGCGAGGTTACATGGATTTGCTATGTAAACAAACTTGTAACAAACGATAACTCATCGGGGGTTGGACATGTAGCTACCGGACTTCTACCTTGGGATAGCCCATCACGAGGGCTACCCGGGTGTGAATGTAACTTGAAAATCCACCCAGCAGTCTGAGTAGGAATCGAGTTTATGTGCCAAGATCAGGGGCATAAGCTAACTTCTCGCACCATTTCGCGGCTGTACGCCTGAATGTTTTGAATATAACTGTAACACTTATGTGTGTCAACGGCCCAGTAGGAGGGCTCCAAGTCCCTCGCTGGTACCCTAGAGCTAACATGTCTAGTTTTAGGAGAAACTCGATTGTAAAGCTTCAAACTGGCGGGAATTCCCTTTCTTCGACGTTCTCCTTACGAGAACTCCCTGATGGTAGGGGCTAGGGACCTGGATCAAAGACCGGAGGGAAGGTCTCTTCGAGACCTATCCAAAAGTACAAGTTTCACCAGAATCGGTCCAGTGGAAGGGTAGTTCCTGTCAGTTTCAAGCTACGAGTCTTAGCGTATATTTTTTGAAAAATAAAAGTTTTTGCGGTCGGAATGTTGTGGTCCTCGTCGCAGTCGAGTTCGCCTCTTTAATAGTGCGCAGGCGCGTGAACATTTCGTAGCCATTATTTCACTTAAAGTATTTCCACGCATCATTGCGCTTCGAGGACCATGAAGGAACATCGCTTCTGGCCATGAACAAATAGTTTTATTTAACCTGGACATCACGTTTTTCACCTCAACCTACTTGGCAGCCTTCAAGTGTCTCCAAGGTCCATAGTTACCAGATGACAACTGAACAATAGGTGCAAGGGGCGTCAACGCGTTCAAGCAGGAGCCTTACAACCTCCTGATTGCCTGTCGGTCTTGGACGATCACGTCCGTCCCGTACATTTGCTGGTCCTGTCGAGCCGTATATTGGTAACCTACGGACCATTTGCTGGTCCTGTCGAGCCGTATATTGGTAACCTACGGACCATTTGCTGGTCCTTCGTACCGGATTCTCTGGTAAAATACCAGACCAGCGGACGCTGTGAAGATATAGGCCAACGAAGAGCCTTGTTCCCGAGAACAAAGAAAACTGATGTCCCGGACGCTGTGAAAATATAGGCCAAGGAAGAGCCTTGTTCCCGAGAACAAAGAAAACTGATGTCCCATTCCTGTGAAAAAAGAAACCTGATGCCCTGGGGACACGAACGCTGCCTTGAGAACAAACAAGCCTGATGTAAAGTGACCTTATATACTGAGGTTACATTCCTGTTTCTTGGGTAATGTCAAAACGTATCGTTCCTGTGAAAACTAGTACCTGAGAACAAAGAAAACTGACGCTCACGCCTGTGAACATTCGTGAGAACAAAGAAAACTGATGCTCAAATATCTCAAGGTACCCTCAATATAAATCTGGTAAGATTACACACCACACAAATGTGCCAACTGGGGTACTAAGCGTTGCGTTCGTGAGAAAAGTTCCAGGGAAATAAGAATACTGACGTTCCATCTCGTAAACCTTACAAGTGCCAGGGTTAAGATCATGTTTCTTTAACAGTCAAAAACATAGCGTACACTCTGGGACGATAGAAACCCGTTTCCTGGGTGAGATAACCCAGTTACTGGTCAGCAACCGTATTACTGGGTGATTAGCGTCGTCAAAGGCGCAACGTACTATCGTCTCATAGTAGAAACTTCCAGAGCGACTACAGTCGTGAAGAGTGCACGAGTGGATTAGGCCCACGCGTGGACTACCTGGAAGACAACCATTTTGCTGGGACACAGCAGCCATTCCTGAGCTATTCCTGTGGTTCTACCGGCTTCCTGAGAAGCTAACCGTTCCCGTGTGATTACCGTCGCGAAAAGACGGTTTTTTGAGCTGTTTCTGTTGTGTAACCTGCTTACTGAGAATTCACAGTAATCGAAGATTACACAGAAACTGTATCCTGAAGGAATATAGCATAGCCTGAAGAGTTATCGCTAGGAAACTCATAATCGGAGTTTTCAAACAGCGTGTTGGGAGCTCGTTTAGGAGATAGAACGAACATACGACGTTCATAGAATTCCTGAAGGGTTACGGCTGAAGGATTATCGCTGAAGCGTTATCCAAGAAGAGGCTTACACACAGAAGCATATTGAATAGTCGTGTGGGCGACTTGTTCTATAAAATAGAACGAAAAAATAGTTGCTGAAATTTCCTGAAGCGTTATAGCTGAAGGCTTATTTTCGACTTAGAATTTGTTTAAAAACAAATAGTCGTTATCGAGATAGAAGCTCTCGATCGAAGTCTGGAGTTTCAAACCTGGATATCTGGAGTCTGAAGTGACTACTAACGTCAAGAGTTGGACCAACAGTTCAGTGATTGGTACCAGACCGGCTGCTCAACCTTGGAGGCTGCTGGACAAGTTGACACTTAGACAACAGTAAGTACAGTGAAAACATATGCTCATGTGCTTACCCATTTTGTGTTGAAAGTCTTATAGTGAACTTGTTTACGTATCAACATTGAAGTTTGAAGCTGATTTGGAACTTATAGTTTTGAAGACTGACTAGCGACTTATAGTTTGAAGAATAACCTGGAGTTAAGAGGGTCGGATATAACCCGGAGTTTAAACTAACCCGGAGTTTGGAGATACTTTTCGAAGTTTGAAAAAGGAAGCGAACCCTCTTCAAGCCGACGACTGAAATCGGACTTAACCCAGAGTTACCACTTAGCAGTTTTCAAGAAAAAATTAAGTTTGGACATAGCCGTTTTGAAGCTCGAAAATAGATGTCAACCAGTTCGTGTTGAAGTCTAGAGTTGGACTCAGCCGATTCAAACTGACATATTGAAGAAGTCTAGAATTGGACTCAGCCGTTTCGAGCCAACGTTTTGAAGACAAGTTGAAGATTGGACTTGTACTTGGCGTATTCAAACTGAAACTTTGAACCAATCAGGATGCCGACTACCAGATCCCAGGACAAGAGGCCTGAATCATGGACAGTCCCCATTGAGCGTCCAGGTGCGGGCGTACAACATCAGCTGCCCCCACGCTCGCCGTCTACTACTGAAGGGACAGAAAAGTCCATACCAGTCAGAAGCCCACCAACGTCACAGATAGGTGACAACACGCCCACACATGAGGAGGAGGAACCACAGGAACCAAGCACACGCAGGAAGGCATCGAAATCAGAAGATTCTTCAGAAAAAACACTGAAGCCTTCTGGTAGAAAACAAAGGATCCGGGATAAGACCTTTGTTCAAGGAGAAGTAATGGCTACCCGGGGTGACGCCCGTATCGAACATACTGGACCGCCGTCAACTAGCAAGTCGACCCGGTCACGTAAGAAAATTTCAAGAGCTCGTGAAGACTTATTGAAAATAAAGTTGGAACTCGCTAAGTTAGCACTTCAAAAAGCAGAAGAAGAAGCTTCTGAGGATGAATATATGGATGACAGAAATTCTAATGAAGAGTATGTCCGTTCGTGGCTCGAAGAGGCGCCAGAGCCCACACCGTTGAGGGAGAATGACGTCGCCAAAGGGGACAATGACGATTGGACCCCGGCTGCGGCCGTCGACGCTATAGCGGACTCCCGGAAACATATCGACCATATAGAACATCCACAAGTGAAGTCTAACATCGAACCACCTAGGACAGAGCCGTCCAACGTGGAGCCGCCAAGGCAAATAGAAGCGAAAGAGTCACTCCGTCCTTTTCTAACGGAGCTGACATCCGCTATAGCGTCGCTAGCCGACAGAAAAATCGAACCATGGACGCCTAACCGATCGGCGTCGCAGGTTATCATGACTCTGCCGAATTTCGGTGGAGCTCATACAGAATGGCTATCTTTTCGAGCCATTTACGAGGCAACTCATGCCTACTTCAGCGACATAGAAAACACGGCAAGACTCAGAAGGAGCTTGCGTGGTCGCGCACTGGAGACAGTGAGCTCAGAGCTCATCGGGAACGCAAAGCCGGATGAGATCATGAGAGAATTGGAACTACAGTTTGGACGTCCTGACTCAATAGCTCAGGCCGAAACAGACCGACTTAGAGGGCTACCAAAATGCAGCGAGTCGCCCAAGGACATCTGCACCTTTGCAAGTCGAGTCAGAAGCGGAGTTGTCACTCTGCGAGCTCTCAAGAAGGGGCACTATCTGCTCAATGCCGAGCTGGTGCGCCAGCTAACTGAGAAGCTACCCAATTCTCTGCGTGTACAATGGTACAGAACGTACGCGGAAAAGTACCAGTCGCTGCCGGACCTGTCACTCTTCAGCGACTTCATAACCGAGCAAGCTCACTTCTGCAGTGCATTCGCCCCGCCTGAGAACATCAAGGAAACGGATTCTCTAGCGGGAAAACGCGTCATACAACGGACGCATACAGCTACCGACAAGCCGGTAAACAAATGTCGAATTTGCGACAAAAGTGGTCACTACGCGTCTGACTGCCAAAGGTTCAGAGACGCAGCAAGTGACAAAAGATGGGAGCTAGCCAAGAATTACAACTTGTGCTATCGCTGCCTAAGACAACGTCGTGCTGGACACACTTGCAACAAGAAGCAGTGTGATCATAAGGGGTGTACAGCCACGCACCATCGACTTCTTCATAGGGGTAAGAAGCCTCAAACAGACAGGACAAGGAAGCCTGCTGTTCCAGAAGAGAAGAAGGAGTCTCAGGAGACGGTGGCCAGTTCGCGAACTGAATCGAGTCAAGCTTTCCTGAAGATGATACCGGTCCGGGTAATAGGACCGGCGGGAGAGGCAGACACATACGCACTCCTTGACGACGGATCCACCGTTTCGCTGATCGACGAAGCAATCGCTCAGCGAGTGGGAGCAGTGGGCCCAATCGACCCTCTGAAGATCGGTGCTATTGGAAACACCATGATCGACACTCCCTTATCGAGACGTATAACCGTCACTCTCACAAGTCGTATGAGAGATAGGGTGCCCTTCAAGGCGCGCACCATTTCGAAGCTCAACCTGTCACCACAGGCAGTCAGTCAAGAAGACGTAGCCCGCTGTAGGCACCTTCGAGACTTGACGTCGCAGCTTACGTATCCTGCTGGAGTGCCAAAGATACTCGTCGGCCAAGACAACTGGCATTTGTTGTTGGCCACTGAAGTCCGCAGAGGACCTAGAAGCCAACCCATCGCGTCGAAAACCATGATGGGCTGGACATTGCACGGCGCGCACACCAGAACACTGGGCCAGCAGGTGCACTATGTCAACGGGTGTCAGTCCGTTGACGCAAGGCAAGATGCGGAACTGAACGAGCAGCTCCGTGAATTCTTCGCTATCGAGTCGTTGGCTATCAATCCACGACAACCAGCTTCTGACCCCCAGAAGAGGGCAGAAGATATACTGAACCGTCACACAAGACAGTTAGGAAATGGGCACATAGAAACCGCTATGTTATGGCGGGACGAGAAAATAGAGATGCCCGATAGTTACGAGACAGCACTCAAAAGGCTAGTCTCCATAGAGAAGAAGCTGGATAAAAACCCCGCTCTTCGTGTGAAATACACACAACAGATGGACTCCCTGATGGAAAAGGGATATGCTGAGAAGGCTCCCAAGTCAAGCACGCCAGGAAAAACCTGGTACCTGCCTCATTTCGATGTCTTCAACCCCATGAAGCCAGAGAAAATTCGAATAGTACATGATGCCGCCGCAAAATCGAGAGGAAAGTCACTCAACGACTTCCTGCTAACTGGACCAGACTTGCTGCAGTCGCTGCCCGGCGTCATGATGAGATTTCGTAGACACTGCGTGGCCATCTCCGGAGACATAGCCGAGATGTTCATGCAAGTAAAAGTACGAAGTGAAGACCGAGACTCACTTCGCTACCTATGGAGAGGCAACAGAAGAGATGGAGCCCCAGAAGAATATCGTATGACGTCCATCATTTTCGGCGCGGCAAGCTCGCCGTGCACCGCTATCTTTGCGAAAAATTGGAACGCAAGAAAGCACATCGAACAGCATCCAGTAGCAGTGAAAGCTATAGTAGAGAGCCATTATATGGACGATTATCTGGACAGCTATAAAACAGTCGAAGAAGCGACAGAAGTCGCGACAATGGTGAAGAAAATACACCAACAGGCGAAGTTTGACCTAACAAAATGGGTATCAAACAGTAAGCGCCTGATAGAAAATATCGATCCGTCACAAACCTGCACTGAGGTTGTGAACATCGGAGATACAGTAGGCGCAGAGAAAATACTCGGCCTGATTTGGAGACCTAGTGAAGATACGCTAGGTTTCAACCTAACGCTTGCGAGACTGCCGCCAGGAATTTTAGAAAAGGAGGCCCCTACAAAAAGAGAGGCTCTCAAAATTGTTATGTCGTTATACGACCCCCTAGGACTAGCCTCGCCTGTTACGATTCGAGCTAAACAAATATTACAAGAAGCTTGGAGGCGAGGCGTCGATTGGGACCAGCTATTAGACGCTGACCTGGCATCTCAGTGGAGAAGTTGGATCGAAAACCTGCGGCAGCTCAAGGGCATCAGCATACCAAGATGTTATCCTGGTTATAGTGATGCCACAGAAATACAAATACATGTATTTACCGACGCAAGCGAGTTGGCATATGCAGCAGCTGTGTATTGGCGAGCCACCACAGCAGTAGGCACACAGAAGGTGAGCCTAGTCATGGCCAAGGCGAGAGTAGCTCCATTAAAGCTACAATCGATACCGCGCCTCGAGCTGCAGGCAGCGGTGATGGGAACCCGTCTGGCTGCAGCTGTGAAACGTGAACACGACAACAATCCATCGTCGGTCACGTATTGGACAGACAGCAAAACAGTCTTGTCGTGGATAAGAAAAGGAGCACGAACCTATAAAGCCTTCGTAGCTCATCGCATAGCTGCCATAGAAGAAGGTAGCAAAGTGGAGGATTGGCGATGGATATCCACGAAGTTGAACATCGCCGATATAGCGACTCGTGACGTGCCGCCGAGGTTTGACTCACAACACGAGTGGTTCTGTGGCCCAAGTTTTTTGTATGAAGACCCTTCTTCATGGCCATCAGAAAAACCTCCAATCACAGAAGAGACAGGAGAGGAAAGAACGCTCACTGTCACAGAAAAAGAAAAATCTGTTTTGGAGAAAATAACAGACAGACATACATACACTTCGAAGCTCATAGAAGCTATACCTAATCCCGTCAACTTTTCGAGATGGGAGCGGCTATTACGTGCGACTGCTACCGTCCTACGTTTTATACATCTCTGTAAACAAAGGACAGAGAAAACGTTCTACAAAAGAACCCGGAAAAACGCTGAGGAGGACACGGACTGGCGAAAGAAAAAGAAGACAGCGACTGCAGCAACCAAGCCGTCATACATAGCGCCAGAAGTCCGAAAGCAGTACATAGATGCGAGCCTTCTTCAAAAAGCCGAGAAAATACTCGTACAAGTTGCACAGCAGCAATCGTTCGCTCAAGAAATAGCTAGATTGCATGCACATGAAATAGTGGACAGAAATAGTCCGCTACACGCGCTGCAAATAGAAGTAGTAGATGGCCTACTACGTATTAGAAGCCGTATAGCCGCCACTGACGAGGTCACAGAAGATGTAAGGCGACCGCCAATATTACATGGCGACCATCATATAACCCAGCTCTATATAGACTGGACACACCGCAGCTTACTACATAGTGGGACTGAACTCACAATAAATGAGGTACGGCAGCATTATTGGGTCGTAAGGATGCGTCCCACCACCAAGAAAGTACTGGCACAATGTCTTCAGTGCCGTATTCGTAAGGCACAAGCACCTGTGCCAGCGACCGGCGACCACCCACGAACGCGCCTGGCTCATCACCAAAGGCCGTTCACGTACACCGGGCTAGACTACTTCGGCCCGCTATCTGTCACCGTGGGTCGCCAGCATCACAAGAGATATGTAGCACTGTTTACATGCCTCACCACAAGAGCTGTCCACCTCGAGATCGCCGCCAGCCTCAGCGCAGACAGCGCAATATTAGCGCTGCGCCGTTTCGCCGCCCGCAGAGGATGTCCAACTGAGATCCACTCAGACAACGGCACCAACATGCACGGTGCCGATCGAGAGCTACGAGAGGCCTTCCGAGAGGAGGCCAGTCGCCGAGGCATCACTTGGCGCTTCATCACCCCATCAGCGCCCTTTATGGGAGGTGCATGGGAGCGTCTAGTTCGCTGCGTAAAAAACGCATTGTATACCGTACTCACAGAGAAACACCCACACGAAGAGGTGTTGTCCACACTGATTTGTGAGGCAGAGTACACGGTAAATAGCCGCCCGCTGACACATGTATCAGTCGACGGCGATGACGACGAGTCTATCACGCCGAACCACTTCTTACTTGGTGGGTCGGCTAGACTCCCAAACCCCGGCGTGTTCACCGAGCAAGACATCGACCACAAAAAGATGTGGCGTCGGTCACAAATCCTGGCCGACATGTTCTGGCGCCGGTGGGTGCGAGAATACCTGCCGGAGCTCCAAAACCGGCGGGAGCCCCATAGCCGCGGGCCTGGCCTGCTGGTGGGCGACCCCGTCCTTATCGCGGACGGGCAGCTGCCTCGCAACACGTGGCCGCGAGGCCGCATCGAGGCCATATACCCTGGCCCTGATGGAGAAGTCCGGACCGCTGAGGTGCGCACCACTGGCGGCACTCTAAAGCGTCCGGTGAAGAAGCTCATTCCCTTGCCAAAATGAGTGCAGCAGAGTTCCAGCGGCGAGAGCTGAGCGACGTGTCGCAGAGCGTCGAGGTCACGAGCGCTGCCGACGTGCGCCGCTCACAATGCTGATGCAGCGCCGCGCCAACGTAGCATCGAGTCGACGCGACACTGCACGGCGGGAGAGATGTTCGCGACGATACGTCACCTTTAGATAGGTTGTCATATGTAAAATATAAATAGTATTGACAGACACACGTCTGCTCACCCCAGAGCGCCATCGCATACTAAGCGATGTCGGTAGGTGAAAAAACCTTTTATAGTAAAGCTCGTAACTAATTTTTGCTCATGTTTTTGAGACACTAAAATTATATTTTATGTGTCTATCAGTAGGTAATAGAATTATATAGTCTAATAACAATAAATTAGAAGCTTTAATATGCATACTGATTGTGTTATTACGGAAAGAAACAAGTATTTAACTCCGTAAAAAACAACCGTCCTCAACGAGCGTTTAATTCACAATGACCTGTAAGAGGGCGGCACCTTATATTTATACTAAAACCAGTTTTTGTAGAATTTTGATAACTTTAAACTCATGTTTTGGGGGCTTTTACATAGTTTATAGTGTGAATATAGCGCTTATGTGTTAGAATTATACATAAGGTACCTTAGTTATATGATAAATGTATAGGTTTAAGGAAATAAAAATATTTTGTTTACTTATTTTAGACCCCCCGTTTTGAGCAGGGTATCAGGTGGTGCTATAGGTATTCTATTCACCAACCAATCAGATTGCTTCCTTACACATAATTGTTTTGTTAGGAAACACCATCTAGGTGTTCTAGATAGGATGGCTGGATGCCATGACTGAGAAATTATACATAATAGCAGTACATGGCCAGTCTTAATGCATTTTTACTCTAAAAAGGGAAATATACATACATTTTACTCAAGTAAGTGTTTGGAAAATTCGATACAAGCCATTTTAGCGCTTCTAGGTGACCTAGAATTTTGTCTAGGCCCTATAAATAGACAGCACCTATGTAATTCTAGTACATAGGCGTCACTTACTTGAGAGGATGTGTCTGTGTATGCCGGCATGGACGTTTCTATGCGGCTGCCGATGTGTCACTGCGTCCAGGGACATTTGGTGCCTGGTCAGCTATAGATATGCTGTCTGAAGCATTACCTTCGTGGACCCTCAGGCAGGCGCCTACACTCAGTCATGACACAGAGCTAGTATATAGGGGTATGTAACGCACACAGACACATTAAAGATGTGAGACAACGTAAAATTTAGTATTCGGCCGCTTCCCGGCACCTTAAGCTGCGGAAAGGCTGGTGGTACACCCATCAGGGTACCGCCGTCAGACAGCCTAGTTTTCCAGCTACCCAACCACACTTCCGGAAGGAGCTTAGCTCTGGTGGTTGAGGAGTTAAGCGACCTGATATGGTGCGAGGTTACATGGATTTGCTATGTAAACAAACTTGTAACAAACGATAACTCATCGGGGGTTGGACATGTAGCTACCGGACTTCTACCTTGGGATAGCCCATCACGAGGGCTACCCGGGTGTGAATGTAACTTGAAAATCCACCCAGCAGTCTGAGTAGGAATCGAGTTTATGAGCCAAGATCAGGGGCATAAGCTAACTTCTCGCACCATTTCGCGGCTGTACGCCTGAATGTTTTGAATATAACTGTAACACTTATGTGTGTCAACGGCCCAGTAGGAGGGCTCCAAGTCCCTCGCTGGTACCCTAGAGCTAACATGTCTAGTTTTAGGAGAAACTCGATTGTAAAGCTTCAAACTGGCGGGAATTCCCTTTCTTCGACGTTCTCCTTACGAGAACTCCCTGATGGTAGGGGCTAGGGACCTGGATCAAAGACCGGAGGGAAGGTCTCTTCGAGACCTATCCAAAAGTACAAGTTTCACCAGAATCGGTCCAGTGGAAGGGTAGTTCCTGTCAGTTTCAAGCTACGAGTCTTAGCGTATATTTTTTGAAAAATAAAAGTTTTTGCGGTCGGAATGTTGTGGTCCTCGTCGCAGTCGAGTTCGCCTCTTTAATAGTGCGCAGGCGCGTGAACATTTCGTAGCCATTATTTCACTTAAAGTATTTCCACGCATCATTGCGCTTCGAGGACCATGAAGGAACATCGCTTCTGGCCATGAACAAATAGTTTTATTTAACCTGGACATCACGTTTTTCACCTCAACCTACTTGGCAGCCTTCAAGTGTCTCCAAGGTCCATAGTTACCAGATGACAACTGAACAATAGGTGCAAGGGGCGTCAACGCGTTCAAGCAGGAGCCTTACAACCTCCTGATTGCCTGTCGGTCTTGGACGATCACGTCCGTCCCGTACAGTAATGTTATTAAAACGACTTGGAATATTATTAATAGTGAAACGGGAAGATCTGGTAACCGAAATACTGACTACAGCCTGTCTATTAATGACAACATCATAAAATCAGACTCACAAGTCGCAGTGGCCTTTGAAAATTTCTTTTCGGATATTCCCATTTCAACTACTAAATCCCTAAACTCATCACCTTCTGTTGCTGAGTCTTTGCTAAAAGAAAATGTTAATGTCTGCGATACGGAATTTCTTTTTGAACATATTACTTGTAGAGACATAATTAAAACCTTTCACACTTTAAATGTTAAAAAGACTGCAGATCTGTGGGGTCATTCTGTAGAAGTTGCTAAGTCTATTATTGATGTTGTCGCACCTAGTTTAGCTATTATCTTTAATAATTGTATCGACTGTGGGGAGTTTCCTGACCTAATGAAGAATAGTAAAATAATACCTTTGTTTAAATCAGGTAGTACATCAGACCCAACAAATTATAGACCTATTTCAGTACTACCTACTTTTAGTAAGATATTTGAGAAATTAATTTTAGAGCAATTGCAAAGATTTTTTAATAAGCATAAATTATTACATAGCAAACAGTTCGGTTTTACAAGGGGTCGTTCAACTACTGATGCCGGTGTTGAGCTTTTAGGACATATTTATAATGCATGGGAAGATAAGTGCGATGCCCTGGGAATCTTTTGTGATTTGTCCAAGGCATTTGATTGTGTTCTTCATGAAACGCTAATCAGGAAACTCCGCCACTACGGGATCCGGAACAGCGCTCTGGATCTTCTTACTTCTTACTTGAGTAATAGGATTCAGACTGTTGACGTTAATGGAAAAAGATCACCCGGATCTATAGTAAAAATGGGAGTCCCGCAGGGCTCGATTCTTGGTCCTTTCTTGTTTCTTATCTATATTAATGACTTGCCTTACCTCATAAAGGATAACCATGACATAGTGTTGTTTGCAGATGATACTTCACTTTTGTTTAAACTTAAACGGCAGCAGCTGGTTACTGACGAAGTAAATAGCGCGATCTCAAAAGTAGTTCACTGGTTCAATGTTAACAATTTACTCCTTAATGAAAAAAAAACCAAATGCATTAAGTTTACCCTACCTCACGTTAGGCAGGTGAAAACTGATGTGTTGATAAAGGGCGAAGAATTGAATCCTGAGAATAGCACAGTATTTTTAGGCTTAACTTTGGATGCTAAGCTTCAGTGGGGCCCACATATAGATAAATTGTCAAAGAAGTTAAGCTCCGCAGCATATGCTGTTAGAAAAATTCGTAATTTAACTGACATAGAGACAGCCCGTTTAGTATACTTTAGCTATTTTCATAGTGTAATGTCGTACGGTATTCTGTTGTGGGGAAATGCCGCCGACATCCAGAATATCTTTGTTTTGCAGAAAAGAGCTGTTCGATCAATATATAAATTAAGCCCGAGGCACTCTCTCAGAGAGAAATTTAAGGAGATTAATGTAATGACTGTGCCCTCTCAGTATATTTATGAAAATCTTTTATATGCTCATAAAAATATAAAATTGTTTAAAAAATACAGTGATATCCATAACATAAATACTAGGAACAAACACAAATTTGTAGTACCTACAACAAGGCTCAAGAAGATAGGTGGCTCGTTTAGATGTCAATGTGTACGCTTTTATAATAAGCTTCCAAGCCACGTACAAGATCTAAATCTTAATAAATTCAAATCATTCATTAAACGTAAGTTGTGTCAGAAAGCGTTTTATACTATTAAAGATTACGTTGAGGACAAAAAGGCTTGGGATTGAGCTGCTCCAATTAATTTTGATTTTTTATATTTTGCACCGTGAATTTTGTTTTTGTTTTTAATTTTGATATTTTTTTTTGTTTTCTTGCAATGACAAGAATATTTACTTTTTGAAGTATTATATTATTTTATTTTTATTATTGTGAATGTGAAGATTATGTGGATTTTTGTTTTTTATTATAACTTAGTTAGTTTTTACTCATGGTCTGGCAGTTTGAGTAGTTTATGCGGCCTACCCGAATGTCCTTTCTTTGGTATTGTTCGTCGAATCGTTGAGCTCCGTAAATTCTGAGTTGAGCTGCTCGGTTATTGACAAATGCGTGCACTGACTGGACAGGTCCACTCAATCTGGCTGGTTCTTTCCTCAAAAGACCATTTCAGACATATGTCTACATGGTCTTCACATGATATAACCAAGTTTTTGTCAAGACTTCAAAAGAGACTGTGACCTCTGAGTTTGTTTCGGCCTTTCTTCTCAGAGTAGTCAGATAGGAAACGCCGACCTCATCTAGTTTTAAAAAATATGATCGACATGTAAAAGTGTTTGTACAAACCAACTTACAGAAATAAAATCATTTATCATTTATCATTTATCATTTGATTCCTTTGCGATTTGTCAAATACGAGTATGTGGCATAATCGGCTGTATCTTTTGATAGCGTTGATTTATAAGTTACATTTTTCACAACTTTTTTCCATTTATTAATTTCAACTTGATACCTCCTGGCTGCCCAGTCAAAAACAGGACTGTAAAAATAATAATGATAATATCGTATCTTTTAATCTTTAGTTACAGTCTCCTATGTAATTTGTATGTAGATTTAATGTACCAATTTGAGACTGTAACAAAAAATCTTGCATTCAAGTTATTGATCGGGCAATAAAGCTATGCGGGAGGAGGTCTCCGATTAATTAATTCATAGCCATTTATTAGGCAGGCTTTGAGCCTTCAATAACACAGCTTGTAAGCAGGAAACATGTACCGAATAAATTATAGGAACACAAAAACACACCATAGTATGTTATCGTTGACGTGGCCACCATACATCATACAGATACCGGACGTATTTCATCCTCCACAACATTACTCATCTCTATCTCCTCCATACATACATACCATACGTATATACACACGCGGATACATACGAACCACTACATTTGCATAAATTTAAATAAATCTGATGGTTGCAAATATTTATTAACCTTGACTAATACTCATAAGTACGGAAGCCGCTAATATTTACAATATACATAACAATACTAACCCAAATAATGCACACAATATAAACTAACACTGGTTTTTTTTTTCCAGATGTGTATTATCATTGATCTTCCTAGATTGTTAACAAAAGAATACTTGATATAAATTAAAGTAAATCGTGAGTTTTTACATAAGTACAATCCTTCACAGTAACAAAATATTTAGATTATAATCTCTGTATAATTTAACTAAGCCTGAAAACTGTGATGGCGGGTAACGATTCCTAACAGAATATCAAAAAGTCGGTTATTTAAAAGTTCGCATTTGGATGACAAGAACTTGCCTTTACATTTAAGAAGTTAACTAAGTTTAGCAATAGAATTGCTAATCTATGGTTAAAGTCGTAATGAACCCAGCTGAGACGGCGTATATCGTCTTGTTAACATTCTTGGAAGATCTTTAAATAAAGTTAGTGTATCATCTAGGATTGTCTGTCGATATTGACAGGATCGTTGGGTGTATCGAAGTCACCACCGCCGCTCGCTCCAGAATCGCAGCCGCCGGAGGAGACGGGCTCGCCTATGATCGCTGGTATCACCTGCAGGGTCACAGAACAACTGATTATCGTCAATATAACTGCTGCTGGTCACAGGGTTCTACACAACTGACGGTGCGGTTGGCGCAGTGGGTGAGCCGTTGACGGCTGCACTGCGTGTCACGGGTTCGATTCCCGCATGGAACAAAGTATTTGTGTGACCTCTAGATTGTTGTTCCGTGTGTGTATGCGAGTTTGAATAAACGCTTCCACGATTTAGGATAAATTCCTAGAGAGGGAGCAAAGTTTAAAAAAAAACAGAAGCAATATTATGGTTGAAAGAGGGCCATGTCCTTTGCATGCTTCGGAGTCAGAATGTTGTTATGAGCACTTAGCATGCCGGCTGCTGGTAAGTAGCTCTTTTGTATTTTACGACACTGTACTAGACAAAAGAGAACTTATTTCTTGCTGGTAAAAATATAGAGGTTATAAAATGCCAAATACAAAAAAAAAACATTTTTATTTATTGTTAAAATAATGTCAGGGTGCAATAATATCAGCATTAGCAACGTCAAAGAAACGTTACTAAAACGAGAAATACGTAGGAGCTTTACAAAATGTTGAACAAAAAATTGGCAATCACTCACAATTTCACAAACGAACCCATTCTTTCACAAGAATTAGGAGTTTTACAGATGAATGGCAGAACGGTCGCATTTGATTTGAACCCTTTTTACTTGGGAATCCGATACCTTGTATTTATCGGTGAAAAGTACACTCGTGTACAATACACATCTGTTCTGTCTATCCCGGCGGGGATTTAAGCCGTGACCCGACACGCCGACACGCCGGTAATCCTTTATTTGTCACGTCTGTCACTTTATTTATTTACGATTTATTGTTACTGGCAACTCTGGGCGTACACTCGTAATGTACGGCTGCCTATCCTTTTCCAAATCACGCCATGTTTTTTGGATTGGAGTTATTCGGGAAAACGTTCGATACAATCCAGGCTTCCTCTTTTGAGTATGACTGATTCTAGAGTCTGGCAAACGAAAGTAGACGCTCGAATTATTTGCAAACTTTTTATATGGCAATGCTATACTAATGTCAACCTCAGTTTTCCAAATCAAGATGGCGTGTTGTTTTGATTTGTTTTGGTCTTGATAATAGCATTTATTCAGTGAAAAATGAATAAAACAATTAAAAGTGGATTACGGGATTGTTTCGCATGATGTCTGAATATAAAGAAAAACAATAAGAGAAAGACGCCGAATTCAAACAAAAACAAGGTTGTTTACGTGTGGTGTTAGATTTGATAGGTTAGTATGACGCTAAGAATTTTGATACTTTGTTTTAATTCGTAATTACTATTGATGCAAAAACTATTTCTCTATTATTATTCACATTCATTTTATAGTAAGTTAAACACTTTCATAATAATGCATTATGGCTATTTATCATACCATAATAAAAGTTGCATTGTAATTTTAACATTTTTTAACCGACTGTCCAAAAAAGAGGAGGTTATCAATTCAACTATATTTCTTTTTTTATATTTTTTACCTCAGAACTTTTTACTGGGTGGACGGATTACGATGATTCTTTTTTTATTAACCGACTTTCCAAAAAAGAGGAGGTTATCAATTCGACTGTATTTTTTTTTTTTTTATATTTGTTACCTCAGAACTTTTTACTGGGTGGACGGATTACGATGATTCTTTTTTTATTAACCGACTTTCCAAAAAAGAGGAGGTTATCAATTCGACTGTATTTTTTTTTTAATGTTTGTTACCTCAGAACTTTTTATCTGGGACGGATTACGATGATTCTTTTTTTATTTGTAAGCTGGTGTTTGTCATGTGGTCCCATTTAAATTTCATCAAGATCTGATGAAGAACTTTGGAGATATACATCGGAACTCTTCAATAAATGACTGCAATTCACTCGGGACAGCTGCAATCGCATGTCTGTTTATTGTTTTACCATTACATAACATAACATCACACTAGTACGCTCTAAAGAGGGTACGCAGGTGTGAACAGTTAACCCTGGTATACTCTCATTCCACCGGTTTTGTTTAAATTTCATGTTATTGGGATAATCAATTCTGGCTTCACTTTGGACATTATATGTACCTAACTTATAGAACTGGACCATTATGTACCACAACAAAAAAATGAAAAATAAAAAAAAACTTTTTACAAAAAATAAAACCGACTTCCAAATAAAAACACTACTAAGTGAAAAATAAATTCAATTTCGGAAGTCGGTTTCAAAAAACGAAGAAACGAAAACAGGAACACCGACTTCCGAAATTGAATTTATTTTCTTTTACAGAAGATCTGGAGGATGTAGCAGGGGTTAATGAGATAATGGAAACTATTGAAAAACTTACGGATTTAGAGCAGAAAGATAGGATAAGAACCCTGAACCAGTACTTTGGTTAAAGCTAGCAGAGGAGTGGAAGAAAATGACTGACCATGTCATACTATGTTAAAAAAATATATAATGAAAGGGACAGAATTACAGAAAATAATTTATAAAGTTTAATAATTAATGTACAAAACAGTGATTCCAGTGACTCTAATGAATCTATGCACTTTGAAGTCTTAGATTCACATTTTGATTATGGTAGTGAATAAACCAAAATTATTATAGAATACTGTTGTTTTTTTTTTATTCGGATTGATAGATACATAATATCTAAAGTATTGCCTGCCTTCAGTACCTATAGCATTGATGTATTAAAAAGAGGTAGATACGGGACTGCTCACAGCGCTTGGTCCTACTAATCTAAGTGAATGCCCGCAGCGGGCACTCAGTCGCGCACGGCACATGGTTGATCCCACAGCTCAATAATTTCAGTGTTTTTATATTTTTTTGCAATAAATACGCATCAAAATGACTTCTTGTTGTTGAAACCATGTTTAAATAATACCAGAAAGAAAAATAAGTCACACGGGATCACTTACCACTCGTAAAAACAGTCAAAAATGTTAATTTGTTGAAAATTACAATAATTTTTAATTTTTGTTTCGCCATATTTGTGAGAGCGAGATAGATATTACAAAACTGCGTGAGAGACACGATACGCACATATTGCAATTTCATTTCATTAATTTAGCATTCGGACAACATTCGGCGGCTAACGCGATTTCGCTTGCACTACAGCGCCGTCTCCTATCTCTGTCCTTGTCTATCGGTATCTGTAGGTTTGGGACTGGTGATACAACTAAACACAGATGTGTGAGTTTCGGTGCATGTAGTCGTGCGCCGAGCCCAGGTTTTCTGATCGCGAAGTTAGCGCGTAACGTATCTTCCTCTTTTTAATACATCAATGACCTATAGTATTTTTATTCAGCCGAAGTAATATTAATAATTCTAAAGTATCAAATTTGGTTATGCCAAGTATTTCATACTAGTTTTAGGGTTGCTATGCTGAGATTTTTAAATTTGCCGCGCTTTTTCAGTCTCTACTTTCGTTTGCCAGACTAGTTATTACTCTCCGTCCAGCCTGTTATTTTACATTTGACAGATGCACGCTTATGAAGTTTCATAATTATTAACAGAAAATAAAATGCAATATTTCATGGACACTTACAGTAGTGATGCGACGTGCTTATTCGCTCTGTTATTCCGATAAATTAATAACATACACAGTTAAATCGATTTTATATTTACGTAGCAGTAAATATTGCAGTGTGAAGGTTAAATTTTGACAAAAGTATTATTGGTTGTAAAATATAGAAAAACAGCAAATAAAATTACTAAATTACATGTTGCTGTTGCAAAATAATAATATTTACACCAGTATGTGGAGTATGGATGAAATAAGTTTCTTTTGATTTGATTTCAAACAATATAAAATGTTAAGCAAAAACAAAAAAAAAAAATCTTCATTGATAAAGTCGATTGTTATAAGAAATCGAATAGGTACCGCATTAGTTCATCACTAATGATTAGTTTTTGAGCTGTTAAAATTACAGGTGGACCACGGATATCTACGGGCTGGACGGAGAGTAAGGAATGCAGAGGAAAAAGAAACATCAGAGGCTCTAGAAAAATTAATTCTAACAGCGATGGCGATACCATAATGCCAAAATGTAGGATGTATCACGTGACATGTTACCAAGCGCCATCGCGACACTTCCGTTCATTACTTGTGTAGAGCCCCTGCACGTCCTTTCAGCTATCTACCGTACTTACTATGGGTTCAACGTACCCTAGCCAAGTACCTGTTGTCCGAGCATGACGAGGATCTGCGCCACTTTCTTAATGGCCTCCAGGTCCTGGGAGGAAGGCAGCGAGGGCAGCGACAGACGAGCGGCGTCCTGCAGGCGGGAGGGGTGCGAGCCCAGCCGGGAGGTCAGGTCTGACACTAGGGTCAGGGGGTGTGGGGAGTCCGACTGGAGGCCTTGCATGGGCTGCGGAGCAAAGCAATGTTCTGTATTATAAAGATGCTTGTGACATGGTTATCATACGAAATCAGACACACAAACACCCTAACACCATAGAATGCAGTAAACTTTTTGCTATACCACACTTAGAGCAAGGTTAAATGCTCTAAGATACCACATGATACTTCACGGAACCTTAATGCAACTTTTTTCATATATTTTCTTAAGACAAGAAATCTACATTAAACATTTAAGCTCTGCGCATTATACAACCACCACTTGGAATAGTGACCGTATACTGGTAGACGCAGCGTTGGAACGTCTCACTCTAGGTAGACCGATGGTTTAGTGAAGGCTGCGAGACTCCACTGGATGCGAGACGCACATGCGAGAGGACCGGTCAATATGGCGACACTTGGAGGAGGCCTATGGACATAATTATGGTGTGCCGGTCGGCAGTGGACGACTTTCGGATGAAATGGTAATGAAGATGCTTATGCACCACTCACCACGGGATCGCCCCACGCCTGTCCCACCACCAGACCACTGACGAGGCAGCACAGCGCTACTGTCGATACCATCTCGACAAACTGGTGCCTCTAACTACCCACGCATCTTATACTCCTTGGGAGTAATAGGCTAATCTCACCACAATTGCGGCCATTCGACAAATTGCCGCAAATTGGATGTTTTCCCTCATTTCGCGTCGTTTGATATGTAATCATATTGATTTGCTTGTGTTCTCAGCGTATTTATGGCAGTTATTTGCTGATTAGCCGCTTATATGTCTATTTTTATATCTCTTTCAGTTGAGCTATCACTCGTGTGATCGAGTCTCGTGTGGTCCCTTGCTCTGTTTACCTCATTATATTCCCGAGGCCATGCTATATTTTATTATGTTTTGTTCTAAGCTACCGCTACGAAAAAAAGAATTAAAAAAAAATACTATCACTTTAGAAAACGAGGACAAGAAGTGCTGAAAACTATTAAAAAACACCACGTAACGTAAGCCGGCAATCATTTAAAACATCAGAACTTTACTGTACCTACTTATATATTTTTATTTTGAAAAATGACCAGCTGCTATCGCTATCGCCTATGTACTTGAGATGAAAGTATCAGATCATCTTCTATTATATCGATTCGTAGTTATAATGTATGGAAACGCCGGGAGGAGACGTCCTAGAAAGACATACATATAATATATAGACCTTATAGGTAATGTTCTTCAGAAAGGCCAGGTGCGCAGTACTCATAACCGGCGTGTGTATGACTAGCTGTATGAATGTGTGAGAAGCAAAAGAAGTATGTAAGTATCGTAGGAGGTGGCGTTCTGTAGTTTCTGCCTACCCCCATGGGAAAAGGCGTGAGTTTATGTATGTAGTTAAAATGAGATGTTAAACGGCATGTTGATCCACTGGATCTTGGTAGCCTACGTGCCTAATATGCCCACGTAAACAACACCAAGTAAAGGCCGCTGCATACGTAACGTGTTTTATTCCCGGGCCGAACGGGACGACTAGTTTTGAATAAATCTTTTCATACAAAATGTATATGAAAGAGCTTACGTCACGGGCGCACACACGTTGCGTATGCCTTTCCGACCCTAAGTATTGCTGAATGTACATCATGTTTAATGGTTAAACTTGATGTATATATAACGTAAAATTCAAAAGCAATTTTGTCGTGGAATAACGATGAATAAATATACCATTGAGAAAAGACCTATTTCATTTCGGTTTCGAATATACTGTTCGTTACACCATAAAATTCTATCAATACTTTAGAAGCAAATCACTTTTGATCGTAACTGCCTCGTGACTGTATGTACAGTCGTGTACAACGGCGCTTCAGCCAGCCTCGAGACCACTCGGAAGTAGCCGACGACTGCCGATCGTGCAAATTGACCGCCAATCAAATGCTGACGTGAGCATACAGCGTGATGCGGCATTTTTGTATTAATTCTACCTTCATGCGCTTTACCTCACGTCCAATATTTACTTTAAATAGTGGTTAGATATGATAAGGCGAGACTGGGACGGGTCTTTTGAAAATTATGTTCGTTCATCGTAGGCGTAACCGTAAAATGCTAAACTGAATCAGCATGTTTTCAAGTGGTGACTGTGTAGGAAACAAGAATTTATTCTAAACCAGATTTAATTTCTTGATTACTCATACTTCTGACGGTTACAAAAAGAGCGACTGTTTTGGGAGACTTGTTTTTACCATGTCACATATACCATCACTGCCCACAAATTACAGCAAGCTTTCAATGTCAAAAACCTTTCCCCAGCTCGACTTACACGAGTAGTTAGTTTGACAAGCCACTCTGCGTGATTCACTCATTCTATCAATCAAGCTCCCGGCAACAGATTAGCTGGGATAGATTATCAATATGATACGTCGGAGCGATCCGAGCGGATGGGGCGACGGGCGTCCGACACACAGGCTCGGATTACTATGACAGGCGACGTCGGACCACCTCATCCAGGCTAATAGTGTGTTAGCACAGGGATCAATTCATTGACATGACCTCCTTTATCCTCGAAAATTATAAAGTCTTAGCAACGACTCTTGCGTCGTTTCCCCGATAACAGGGGTCCCAAACTCCTGGATTTTGTTTGAACTCCACTAGCTTCTACTTTCAGCAAACTGCAGAGTTTCTAAGGCTTTAGCAACGATAAACAACTCTGTACCAAGAGTTTATCTCCATCAGATATTCTATTCTTAGTTCCCGTATCTAAAACTGGACGTTTACGCATAAATAACCCGGTGAGACAACTCCATCGAATTCCCGAGACTTTGGGCGGAGGCTGCGGCCTGCGTCGGCGCCGTAACGCGACTACATAAGAATTCCTTTTTAAGATGTTTAAAATTACAAAGGGAACATAATTTAAATGTTTAGCCGCTGTTTCGTGCAGTCGCGGACAGAACCGGCGGGAATGTGGGGGAGGGGGAGAGGTGAGGGGGGTAGGTAGGGGGTGCGTGCCGAGCGTGCCAGCACAGCGTGCCGATTATCAGCAGCATCCTCGGAGCGCGCCGCCGTCACGAGCGACCGCAGCCCTACCTACCCACCTACCGCTAGGCACAGCCGCACGGCCAGGCACGCCCTCGCCCGTACTTAAGGCCCGGCGGCGGCAGACTTACAATAATACTCCTTTGTCCTCCGGCTGTAACCGCAATGCTGACTAGTGCTTGGGAAAGGTCAAATAGTCGCACGAAACACGATTGTACCCGAATGTACTAATTAATTGCAGATACGACACGGGAATGTTGTGTTGGAGACGATTACAATCGCATTCACTCGCGTCGCTTGTTTATAGTAATGTGGCCTGAATGTGCGCTACAATCAGTATTGTGCAGATACTTTAACTTTTGTTCTGTCTAAAAGTATTTAATTAATCTGCATTGCTGAATACTGTTCCGTTGCCGCTTGGATGACGCTCAAGGCAAGCAAAAACGAGATGAATCTATTAAATAGCTTATGGTTGATCATGCCGATACACAGCTGTACTATAGGTAGCGCACGTAGCACATACATAGGTAGCACACGTACGTGAGAAACGACTGTCTGTATGTCACATCGGAATCTCATATCGCTACGGCGAAATTATTATGAAGGGCGGTCGTGCCGCGTCCCTATTCCAACGGATTCCTAATTCCTTTTCGACGATAACTTTATTCATTATTTTGATAGAAATCATGTGGTTATTACGTATAAGCGTAATATAAGGTCATCCATTGTGTCATTGACCTTCTGCGGATGTGTGTCAGTGTGTTCGGAACCGGTTCACCTTAAAATTAATACTACTACAATATACCTAGTAATAGGTGAGCAGATGCATCTGATTAGTTCCGGAAGATAATGGTCTTCAGATACTAAGGTCGAGCTTCGATCACTAGTAGATGTTAGGGTTTTTAATAAAGTAAGTGCCTGCGGCGGCGGCGGCGCTGAGCGCGTTTAGAATTCTTGAATTTATTTAAGCGGCGCGCGGCGATAGCTCATCGGTTGGAAGAATGATTAAACGAGAGAGCGGTCGTAAGTTTGAAGCAGCTTGTTACAGTCGATAATTTTTACAGTTCAGTTGACAAAGGTTTATTTTATCTAAATCATTTAACTTAGTAGGTATATATGACGGATAGACAGTATGGTACTTCAGTAGCTCCATAAAAACGTACCTAATTATGAAAAGTAAAGCCATTTCATTCCACAATACTTGAATTTGGTTTTATGTCCGTTCGTGTAAAGTAAACTTTAAAACATTTTTCTAGCAATATTAACCAAAGGCCAACACACACAACATAAATAGTTCGTTTAAGTACCCATTACTTTTTAAACAAGCTCGCGTGAATATTAATTACCGTGGGTAATATGTAGCAAATAACGACATAAGTGGGCATGATTAGCAGTACGTGTTCCTGACAGTAATGGCGCGGATTAGGAACGAGACTGAGTGTTCGGGCTAATATCGTCTGCGGCTGCGGGGCACGCAAACAGATACGCAGACATCATTATGTGATCTAGTCTACACAAACCTAAATGTGGCTGCTAACCTGCTACATCTAAACAATTATTATAAAGGTAAAATAAAATGGTTTGTTTTTTGAAAGTAATCTCTTAATCTTCTTGCTGCCCTTATCCCATGTTACTTGGGGTCGGCGCAACACGTTTTCTTCTTCCATACCGTTCTGTCCCCAGTTACGCTATTACTGACTCCCTTTTCCTTCATATCACTCCTCACACAGTCCATCCATGTTTTCTTTGGCCTTTCTCTTCCTCTCCATCCATCCACATTTATATTCATAACTTTTTTTTTTTTTTATTAATTATAGGCTCGCGCTTGACCACTATCTCACCTGATGGTAAGCGATGATGTGGTCGACGGTGGAGTACGCTTGCCTAGAAGTAACCTATTCACTCTTGACTTAAAGACCCCTAGATTGTAGCTATCGGGAAACACAGACTCCGGCAGGGAATTCCACTCCTTAGCTGTACGCATAATAAAAGTATTCTCAAAACGTTTAGTGCGTATGGGTGGGATGTCTACCATGTACCGGTGGCGCTTCGCCGTACGTCTGGTAGTCCGAAGATGAAACGGGCTGGGCGGAATTAGATCATGCAATTCCATCGCACACTCCCCGAAATGTAACCGATAAAAAACCGACAAGCTGGCAACTCGGCGACGGTGTTCAAGGCTCTGGAGCTTTGACTTAACCAGTGCTTCATCGCCGATGAGCCTCCTGGCCCGCTTTTCGATCGACTCTAGTGCATCAAGCTGGTATTTGGCAGATCCGTCCCAGAGATGAGAACAGTACTCCATGCATGATCGAACTTGCGCTTTATACAAGCTGAGCAGCTGTTCTGGCGTGAAGTACCTCCTCACCTTCGCAAGGATCCCCAGCTTTTTGGCAGCCAGCTGAGCCTTTGCCTCAATGTATGAGCCAAAATTGAGAGTCGATGTCAACGTAACGCCAAAAAGCTCAAGATGGTCAGTTATTGGCACGGTCGCATCTCGGAAAGTTGGAGCCGGGTAAAATTGGCTCTTTTTAGCGGAAAAAAGACACGCCTGGGTTTTAGCAGCATTAAACCTGACCAGATTGGCATTGCCCCATTCGGAGACTGCCTGCAAGGAAAGGTTCAAGCGCTCCACCATGGCCTCCCGAAGAGACTGGATCTGAGGCCCGGTAGCACGAGCGTTGGACAAGTATCTCTCAGCAACAGTGCTGTCGTCTGCATACCCAAAGGTGCCGGGTTTTAGCAGATCGTTAATGTGCAGCAAGAATAAAGTTGCCGAGAGTACCGACCCCTGAGTGACCCCGGCATTGATATCCAATTGGTCCGATGAGCAGCCATCGATAACCACTCGAATGGACCGATCTCTCAGGAAGTCTGCAATCCAATCACACAGACCACCGGGCAAACCGAATGAAGGAAGCTTACCAATAAGGCTTTCGTGCCAGACCCTATCAAAAGCCTTCGAGATGTCGAGGGAGACGGCAAGCGCTTCCCCGTGCCTCTCGATGGCCTCACTCCAGATGTGAATGGCATACGCTAGAAGATCCCCAGTAGACCGATTTCGGCGGAAACCATATTGGCGGTCACTAAGGATATCGTTTGCTTCTAGGTATGCCAGGAGCTTATTATTGAGTACACGTTCCATACTCTTACAGAGTATGGAGGTTACAGATATGGGTCTGTAGTTGGCCGGGTCAGCTCGACTGCCCTTCTTGGGCACGGGCTGTACGTTAGCTTGCTTCCAAGCATTCGGCACTTTTCCAGCCTCATACGAAAGGCGGAATAGGCGTGTCAAGATCGGAGACAGTTCAGGCGCACAGGTTCTAAGAACAATTGCTGGTATTCCGTCAGGACCGCTAGCCTTGTTCACGTCGAGGTTGCGCAGCACCCAACGGACGTCCTTTTGATGGATACGAATGTCCAACATACTCGTCTCGCATCCATCAGGAGAAGGAGGGGGGCGTGCGTCACCAGGATTCAGACGTGAAGATTCCGCAAAAAGAGAGGCAAATAAATTTGCCTTCTCCTCAGCGGAGTGGGCCAGCGACCCGTCGGGTTTCAGCAGTGGTGGTAGTGAGGGACGGCAGAAGTTCGACTCGACCGATTTGGCCAGGGACCAAAACGCTTTACTACCTGCTGGGTAAGAAGCAAGTTTGGTCCCTATTCGGCGGATGTGGTCGAACCGAGCCCTTCGCAACAAGATCTTGCAGGACTTGGCAGCCCTGTTGAAGGCCTTCTTCTTCTGACCCACGTCACTTGCCTTGCGCGATCGAGCGTCGACCCAAGCCAGGTACGCCCCTTGTTTAAGCGCGTCGGCGCGCTTACATTCGGCACCAAACCATGGCCGGTCTTCGCTAGACATTGATACGTCAGAGAACGGAATGTAGTACTCCATTCCCCGACGCAACAAATCTGTCACGGCATCCGCGCACGTTGATGGATCAGTTGAAGAAAAGCAAGTAGGCTGCCAAGGATAGCATGCGAAGAAAGATCGCATACCATCCCAATCTGCTGACTTGTACCGCCAAACCCGTCGGGTGCCTCTTGGGCTGGGATCGGGCGGGGAATAGACGGATACAGACTTCACCAGACAGTGGTCGGAACTACCCATAGGTGAAGCAATCGACACAGAGTATCTGTCTGGATCTGTTGTCAGCAGAAGGTCCAAGCAATTCGCCGTGTGCGAATCAACATCCGGTACCCTCGTTGCCCCCTGGACCAGCTGGGTGAGGTTTAGCGCTAGCGAAAGCTTACGCATCTCCCGTCCAGCATGATCAGTGCACTGGTATGGGAAGAGCCACTCCTGGTGGTGGGCATTAAAGTCCCCCAGTAACACTAATTGGGCTGAAGGGTACCGCTGCTGAGCCGAATCAGCCGCCTCACTGATGTACTCTGTGAGCCTAGTTGTCTCCTGATCTCCGCTGTGCGAACGGTAGACACAGGCGTAGATAATTTTATCAAGACCTGTGTCCACCAGAACCCAGAGCGTTGTAAATCGGGAGTCCTCAAGGTTACGGAGACGCCGATAGCAAATGTCGTCACGGGCGTACATACATACGCCCGCTCGTGGTCTAAAATTGTGCTCCAGGGTGAACCCTGGGTAAGACAGGTACGACACGTCTGACGGATTCGCTATCTGCGTCTCCGTAAGGAAAAAGAGCGCTGGTTTCTCAGCCTCCAGGTGATAGTGGACTGCAGTGATATTTGAGTGCAGACCTCTAATATTGGTGAGGTGCACTTTGAGGGGGAGGGGGTGCAGCCGCTGTTTAACACTAGTATTCTTTTTCCTGCTCTTTTAGTAACATGCGTTTCATCCCTCCTCAACATGACCATACCAGGACAAATGGTTTCACTTTAACTTTTCTACCACTGGCGCCACTTTCAAACTGCGTATAATATACTCATTTCTCACTTTATCCAATCTCGTCACTCTGCACATCCATCTCACCATTCTCATCTCTGCTACATGCAATCTCCTTTCATCCATCGTTTTCACAGCCCAAAATTCTGATCCTTACAGTATGATAGGTCTAATCACGGACTTGTAGATTTCTTAATCTCTTAATAAACTATCACAGAGTGCCATAAGCAGGGATCGGGACAAGTAGAGTCATTATCATCAGCCTTTTTAATGTTCCCACTGCTGGGGCACAGGCCCCCTCTCTGTGAGAGGGAATGGTCCATAATCCAACGCGAGTCAGTGGATGTCACATATCTTCGAAGTTTTGGTTCTAGGACATGTCGGTTTCCTCATGATATTTTCCTTCAACGTTTTTTAGAGCAGTTGTAATGAAATAATGTATACAAAGTAAAGCGCCTGTCAGGATTGAACCCACGACCTACATACGACACGTAAGTCGGGGCCGTTACCACTGGGCCACCACTTTGTTCCATAATTTATGTAAATATAAGCAAAACTAGTAACAGCGTGGACAATAACCTCCTCTGAAATCCCGAAATAGTCATCGTGACGTATTTAGCCCGCGATTTAACAATGAAGAAATATTTATTGGACGGAATATATCAGAATAGGCTACTACTTTTTATTCCATAAAAAATCTGAGGATTAGGCCACAGGAGAGAAGCTGCGGGATAAAGCTAGTATAAAATAAACAAAGTGTGTGATTCATGACGTGCTTCCCATCGACTTTGGAATTCCACAAGGGAGCACACTCGGCCCAACTCTTTTCTCCTTCTACATTAATGATATTCTAAACTTACGACTAAACGACGCTGAAATAATATCCTATGCTGATGACACTGTCATAATTTTCCACGCTACAACCTGGCAACAAGTGTACCGTCTTGCAGAGAACGGACTATTAACTGTTTCCGAGTGTCTTGACGCAAATCTCCTGACTCTGAATATAAAGAAAACTAAGTTCATAACCTTCTTCAAAACAATAGCTTCTCGACCTCCTCCTCATCTTATACTTAAATATCATAAATGCTGCAGCTACCAGACATTTCCACTTACTCACTGTACCTGTCAAGTTATAGATCACACTGCCTCTATTAAATACCTTGGCATCACATTAGACGAAAACCTGTCATCACATATTCAGCTGCTCTCTGGCCGCGTAAGGAAGCTGATATACGTGATGAAAACACTGCGTGACTGTACTCCCATTGAAATATTACGTACAATTCACCTTGGACTGTGTCAGTCAGTACTTCAATACGGGATTTCTGTTTGGGGTGCAGCAGGGAAAAGCACTGTTATTGAAGTAGAAAGAGCTCAAACAGCTGTTATAAAAGTAGCTTTAAGAAAACCTTTTCGCTACCCAACAGATCTTATCCATAAGGAGTTCGCTGTCTTAAGAGTGCGGCAATTATTTATCTTAAACGCAACATTACATGTTCACAAAACCCTAAAATATAGATCCGACTATAACAAACTTGTCTCTAAACGCGTATTCAATATTCCCATTCCCGAAGCAAAGAGCCTCTTAGCCAGACGATGCCCGTTTTACTCGCATATACATATTTATAATAAAATCAGCAAAAGCTGCGACATTAAAGACATGAACAACTTTTCATGCAAGAAAACTCTAATAAAATGGTTTGCCAAACTAACATATGAAGAGACGGAAGAAATCTTAAAACAATTAAACTAAAAACATAAAATAACTGAAAATAATATACACATCTGCACGCACACACACACACACTCACACACACATACACACACACTCTCAACATTCTTAAACTTTAGAGTACTTTTTATTTCTTTATGTAATATCATTTTATTTCTTGTTTAAAGGTAATCTAATGACCTACTTATGTCTTATTTCCTTTTGTTATATCATTTTATTTCTTGTAATCCAGAATTTCCTACAAGATATTACCTGCCTTGTTACCACATCAAAAAATTGTGTGTTAACTTTAAGATATCGCAACTCCGGGCCCCAAGATACAGGCGCAGCCTAGTTTGGGTACCTTTGTTTTTTCTTACCTTATTAAAATATAACTTGTTACGATTACTAATAGCGCTAAGTTAGATTAAGAAAATGATTGTAACAATGGCTAAATAAATTTATTCTTTATTCTTTTATAGCAATCATAGACATTCGCGAGCTTTCAGAGACGAGCTCACAGTTGTTTATAGCTGAAACTGTTTCAATGGAATATGGCAGCGAAGACTTGATGCATGTGTCTGATACAGAGCGCAGGGACTTACTGTGGGCGAGGCCGGCTTCCGGTTCGGACAGTTCTAATTTATTGTTTAGGCTCCGTTCAATGTAGGAAGCAGTAGTATATTACAGATATTGTCGTCTACGCCGGAAGTAAAGGGTCCGCTAGAATGGTGGCAACTTTCCAATGTGATAAATGATAATGATCAGTCATGTTAAATAGGTAAGTGGTTCTGAATACCCTATATTTTTTATAAGTGAGAAAGTATGGTGGTAGGTCCTTAACGAATATATGAAGTGACCATCATCCGCGTGACCCAAGCGCTGGCTTTTACCTTGATCAGAGAATAAGCATTGCCCTTCAACGTGGCAATGCTGCCTAAATGCCTTATTTTAGTTTAGTATATTTTTAGGTTTAGTTAGTGAGTAGTTTTTGGTTTAAGTGTATAATATGTTTGCCGTCATCATCATATCAGCCGAAAGACGTCCACTGCTGAACATAGGCCTCCCCCAAGTGTCACCACATTGACCGGTCCCGTGCGTCCCGCTTCCAGTGAATCCCTTCAAACAACCTTCACCAGGCCATCGGTCCACCTGGTGGGAGGCCTTCCAACGCAACGTCTTCCGGTTCGCGGTCGCCACTCCAGAACTTTTCTGCCCCATCGGCCATCCGTTCTGCGAGCAATGTGCCCTGCCCACTGCCACTTAAGTTTGGCAATTCTTCGGCCTATGTCGGTAAACCTGGATCTCTTGCGGATCTCTACATTTCTGATTCGATCACGCAAGAATACGCCGAGCATAGCCCTCTCCATTGCCCTTTGGGTGACTGTAAGCTTTCTGATGAGGCCCATTGTGAGCGACCACGTCTCAGAGCCATAGGTCATCACTGGCAACACACAATGGTCATAGACTTTCGTCTTGAGACACTGTGGTAAGTTGGCGCAACTTCCCGAACGCTGCCCAGACGAGTCGGATTCGACGGTTAACCTTTTTCTCGAAGTTGGCCCTACTCAACTGGAACGTTTGACCCAGATAGACATAATCTTCCACAACTTCAAGTGTAGAGTCTCCAACCTTGATAGGAGTGGGTTTTACATGGAAATTCAACATTACCTTGGTTTTGTCCATGTTCATTTTAAGACCCGCTCTTTCGGAAGCTCTACTGAGGTCATCGAGCATTATACTGAGGTCCTCCATGGTCTCAGCCATGACCACTATATCGTCGGCAAACCGAAAGTGAGTGATGTACTCGCCATTGACGTTGATGCCTAGCCCTCTCCAGTCCAGAACCTTGAAGACATCCTACAGTGCAGCGGTGAACAGTTTCGGAGATATGACGTCTCCCTGTCTCACACCTCGCTGCAGTAGGATAGGTTCCGAGGCCTGATCCTAAAGTCGGACTGATATGGCGGCGTTTTTTACAAACACTTCAACACCTCGATGTACCGGTAGTCGATTTGGCACCGTTGGAGAGACTGCAGTACAGCCCAAGTCTCGATTGAATCGAAAGCTTTTTCGTAGTCCACAAACGCTAAACAGAGAGGCAGGTTATACTCTTCGGTCTTCTGTATAACCTGCCGCAGCGTATGTATGTGGTCTACGGTGCTGAAGCCTTTTCGGAATCCGGCTTGTTCGGGAGGCTGGAAATCGTCAAACCAAACCTGCGCGCGAGACGATTCGTGATGACTCTTGAAAACAGATTGTAGACATGCCTAAGAAGTGAGATGGGCCTATAGTTCTTCAATAGGGCATTGCCACCCTTCTTGAAAAAGAGTACCACCACACCCCTGCACCATGCCTGTGGCGTTTTTCCCTCTAGTATGACGGAACCAAACAGCTTCTGAAGGGCCTTAAGTATTGGTTTTCCACGCGCTTTCAAGAGTTCGGCCGTAATGCCGTCATCACCCGGTGCCTTGTTGTTCTTAAGCTGTTTAAGAGCCATCCTAATCTCGTACAGACTGACGTCCGGCATGTCTTCGGTATAGTGACGGGTCAATCTAGCTCTAGGGTCTTTTACTAGATTCGCGACGGGTTTACTGGTTGTCGTGTACATAGTGCCCATAGAATTTCTCGATCTCCCTCAGAAGCTTTGGTTTGGCGGATACGATCCTGCCATCGTCGGTTTTCAGTTTCGTGAGCTGGCTCTGCCCAATAGACAGATCTCTTGCAAAGATCTTAGAGCCCTTATTCCGCTCAATCGCGTCTTGAATACGCTCAGTATTAAAGCGGCGGAGGTCGCTTTTCAAGGACTTTGAGATCCGTCTATTAAGCTGCCGGTATTTCAACGCATCGACTGAAGACTGCAGGATCATCTCACGCCTCTCCTTCATGAGCTTGAGAGTAGGATCAGAGAGCTTTTCGTTTATATATCTGTACGGCGGGTCTTGAAAAACTAAGACCCGACCGTATGGAAAGCTTCCACGAACCCATCGCTGTATTCGTCCACGAAGCTCCCTAGGCACTCGAAACGATTCTGGAGTTCAAGCTGAAAGCTCTCGGGGTTTTTGATCTGGATCTGTGCTGGACGGGACGTAGACTTAATCAGTCGAGACCTTTCAAGCTTGATATTAATGTTCAATGTGCCTCTTACCATGCGGTGATCGCTCCCGGTTTTCACCGAATTGGTCACAGAGACATCATTGAACATTTGCTTCTTGGTTAACATGATGAAGTCGATCTCATTTTTAGTTGCACCATAGGGCCTTTGCCAGGTCCACTTCCTATGCTCACGCTTTCTGAAGAAGGAGTTCATCATGTAGAGGCCCTCCTTCTCCATAAAACTGGCCAGTAGGTGACCCCGGTGGTTCCGACGTCCAACTCCAAATTGCCCCACTTGCAGCTCATCCTCGTCTCGTTTGCCCAGTTTCGCGTTGAAGTCACCCATGACAACGGTGAAGTGATTTTTGAAACCATGCATGGCTATAGAGATATCCTCATACATGGTCTCTACCTCGTCGTCGGGGTGTGCCGAGGTCGGTGCGTAGACCTGTATGACCTTCAGCGAATATCTCGAGGATATTCTGAGTATAAGGTACGCCACCCTGGTCGACACACTCTCGATCTTCACCACGTTGTTCACAAGGGACTTGTGGACGATAAACCCGACACCACCCTGGGACTGCCGGTCACCCTCTCGGAAATAGAGCAGGTTACCGGATTTGAGGATTATCGACTCCTTCCCCCCCTCTTCGGACTTCAGATAACCCTATAATACTCCATCGCAACCTGCTCAATTCTTCCTCGAGTTCGGCTATCTTCTCGTCGATCCGGAGTGTTCGCGTGTTGTATGTTGCCAGGGCCAGTCGTCGGTGTTTATTGGGGTAGCCGGGTTCACTCCGGGGATTCTTCGCACCCCTTGCCACGCCATCGCCTCGACCACTACCGTAGTCGAGGAAAGACGGGCTGCCGGGTACTCGGGGCCATTTTTCCTTTGTGCTATTCATTTGTTTGGGGGGGTTTGCCTTAATCGCCACGCTTGGCAGGCGGGTTGGCGATCGCAGTTTGTTGTTGAAGAGCACAGAGAACGCTGCTGCCCATTCTTTGGTGTATCCCTTAGTCGCCTCTTACGACACCCACGGGAAGATATGGGATGGTGAGATTCTTTACGTCCGACACCATACGGAACTAAACCAAATATGTTTTTAGTCTTAGTTAATTAAGTATTTTATACACTTTTATCTATGTAGTATAATTTCAAAAAATATATAATATATATGTATGAAGTGGTAAAATTGATACGTAAATATCTGGAAGTACCGATCTGATTCTTTCACTGACATATTTGGCACTATCTCTAAGGGCCACTTGCGCGTTCCTGGGTTATCCTAAATAACCCGGTGTTTACAGCTAGCTCAGAGGTAATCAGATAAAATATCCTGCGCCACCAAGAGTTAGAGGATTATGGAGTTAGGAGATAAATTTTTCGTCGAATTTTCAGGGCACAGACATTGACAAATATCAGATTGAATACTGGGTTAGTAAACCCGACATTACTTTTTAATGGTGCAACGCGTATCAGTGTTAAACTGTTTACGACTTAACTCCGAATTTACAAACTCTACATTTATTTATTTTAACCCGACTAAACGTGCTAGTGGGCCTAAGTGTCATAGGATATTTATCGGTCTGTGCAGCATAGGCCACGGGAGAAAAAGTATTGAAATACCTATACAATATTAATAATATATAAAGTAGAAAATATAAACGTATTGAACTCTATATGTGTAGTACCTATATAGAAAAAGTATCTGTAAGTATAGGAACGCAAATAAAAGATTTCTTTTGATTTAAACTAGTTTTCATAAAATGGCTAGGTCCTATATTTTATAGCTCCAAAAGAAGATCCATTGTTTTCTATGACACATCTACATAGTTCCTAATGCAAAAAAATCATAAAATGCAACTAAAACAATAATTACAATCTAGATCTGTCTGCACGTTATCAGGCGTCTCCATCAGCTTCAGTTCCTACTCGCTAGCTCGCTGCGAGCTCCGCCCGGCGCCGCCCGCCACCGCGCACCGCTGCATACTATTACACCGGTGCACTTACCGCTAGTGCGCCAAATTACATATGATGAACTGTCATGGCTGCTATTTGATTAACAGATGTGGAAGGTAATGTTGTGACTGGCTAGTCTTTGTTTTGGCATTTGTTCAGGTGGTCACTTGCATTATGTATGTATTGGAGTCTCTCCAAATGTAGCATACGTCATACAGTATTTTCTGCTCACGTGAATTAATTATCTGTAGCATAAGTAACTTGTAATTGAGACAAATAACTGATATATCTTATTTGGTCTCTGTTCACAATATAGAAATATTGAAATCATTAAGAACAACTTTTACTCTTGTTCTCCACATTTATCAAATTATACGTAACCTACACATTGAGCACCTGTTTTTTCGCTATTTCTTGTTTCGTAGGGCTCACAGAGCGAAGGCCTGTGTCCCAGCAGTGGGAACAATATAAGCAGGGTCTGTTAATTTACCATAGATAGTCTACACAAAAACTTCTTGATGTGGAGTAGGTAGAATCTACCGAGCATCAAGAGAGCTAGGAAAATTCTGCCTTTATTGCTACTTACTAAGCGGGAAGGATGTCACGACTAATTTCTTTTTGTTGGCGAAAGCAGAGCAGCTGTTGTACTGTTCATATTTAATCATCGATTAAACCAAATATGTGACAATTAATTGAGGAGACGACAGGTACAACGTGACAAGACGTTTTAATTGATGATTTATTTAATTAGTGGTATGACGAGAGAGGTTATTGATCCTCGGGAACTGTACATTGGCAGAACGGTAGATGATCAAAACCTCAGCACCCGCTGTTAGTTTACTGATTTTTTGATATCCATTGTTATTTTTACATTGACGTGTCTAATTGTAGAGTGTAACTCGAGGTCCAGCACATGATAACTGAAGTAACCTCGATGTTCATACAAGTACATGACACATCACATTCTGCGAGGCTGTTACCGACGAATACTCGTGATGATTTACACTCGCGTCTCATGTGAAAAATAATCTGCAATAGCGCCATCTAATAAACTTATTAGCGAAGAAAACAAAGCCATAAACTGTGTTAATTAATACATCACTAATTGTACCTCAGGTTTTTTAAAGGACCAAGTTTCCAACAAAATAGCCAAAATTAAGAAGATTGCCAATTTAGGCAGAACCTTTAAAAAACTTCAAAACGTTTTTTGCAAATTATACAGATTGTTTTGGAGGAGTGCCGAATTAATCGGTGTCAGTGAAGTAACGGGCCGGCCGATGCCCACACATCGATATACATAGGTTAGTACAGCTGGGCATACGTTGCCCACATTATGCTTAACCCGCCGCTTTGTATGCGGCCGCGGGCCGCGGGCAGCCGCGCGACGCAGAGCGGACGCGATTTTTGATATATCGGCTCTCGACCGCAATTTCGATTTGGCGAGGTTTCAATACTTGATAGGATTCGAGTGTGTATGTATAATGTATGGCGGGTATCGTACTGCATGGTGGCTGGTGCTGGGCGAATGAAACCCTGCACGGAATTCGATTTACTAAACACGTGTTTGGTTCTTTGAAGCGTTTATGGCATACCGTTGTTGCGTGCAGTGTGACAAGATTGAAGAACATTAGTGGTCCACTTCTCATCCCATGAGATGTGTGCGAACGAACACTCAACATTGGGATAATTAGAACTAAAGAAGTACAAAATTCTTGGAATAACTGACTACTGTGTAACTTTCCTTTCCTAAAATAACTTTTTATCCACACCCTTTTCATGCCTATTTTTTCTGATTTCATGATAAGGTGACACCTATAATAAATATAACATGTAATATGGCCACCCTTGACACAGTTTGCCATTCTGTTCAATATTATCATCATCCCATCAGCCTAGCTGTAAACGTTAATAATTGATGAACATGAAGCGGCACACCGCCATGCAGCCATGTCAAGAACACTCCAATAATAGAGAAATTATCGTACACACCACACTGCTCGGTAGGTGGGATGGTTTACCAGCCTCCACGGCCGCTGAAGTGAACATCCGGTGAGCACCGGCGCGGGCGCGGGCGGCTTGCCGACTGGCTTATAATTATACCACGGTATGTGTTAGCTGAAACGACTTCAAGAAAGTGGCAGACCCAGAATGAATGCGTATAGCAAAGGACAGAAGAGCCTTTGTCGAAACAAAAACTAGTGCAGGGTAAGAGTAACCTGGTGCTGAGAATAAGTAAATAAGTATTATGTATAGAATAAATAGGTTATAACACTTTAAGTAGGAATATGGAAATACATAGGTGGTTACGATATATATAAACCAGCAATAAAAGATTTTTTTTTTTGGGTTAACCGCAACGTCTGAAGAACATATAAGCAGAAGGTAGAATGCTGCTGAAGGCGTCTAAGTGGTCAAGGAAGACTTGACTACTCAGACGCCTTCAATGACCACAATACAATAACAAATAAATAGACAATACTCCAGAGAATTTACATAGTCTTTGCTCATTTCTTCAAAAGCCCAGCAAAGTCAACTGTGGGCCCAGTGACTCTGCAAACACTCTCTTATTGGCAATCATGATCGTCCATAAACTCGCTTATGTGACGGAACCCCTATACGAGGTCATCAGTGCTGCGACAAGTGTCACTTCACCGCTGTGTCCGAGGAGTTGTTGACAGTCGCGGAGGTAGGCGAGGTGAAGGCCACGGTCACATTCATAGATCGCATGCGCACCAGTTTTAGTGCGTATCCGATATTAGAGATTTATTCACGGAAATAGCTGTCTATGTCACAAAACACCTTGATTTTATGTATTATGTGAGGTTAATGAGACCCACGGGGCGGTAATCAAAACCGTTGGCCTGTGTGTGTGTGTGTGTGATGGACAAACAAACACCAAAGTTTTCCATAAGTCTTTACGATTTGCCACGAATATCTAAAAATAGAAACATAATGTTAGAACATTATAAAAAAGCTATAGGTATACAATAACAACAAACACAAAGATCGGTTCTTTAATTATGCAGAAATCCGTCGGAAACAAGCAACAACACATCGCGGCGCTTTTTACAGCATCATTATTGTAATGTCCAAGTTCTTATGGCATTACACGTGAAAAAATGTTCACAAAAACATGCATGATTTATATAAATACAATATCTAATAAAAATGGTTGCAAAATACACAGAATTTTACAAAATATTGTTACAGAAGGTTCACTAAGGAATGAGAAATAAAGAGAGTTTTCCCAGGTCGCCGCCGCACCGGTCGGTGCTAGCATTATGTAAACATGACTCCTTTTCCCTCGCAGTTTGTTGAATCTTGCGGATTCTTCTTGATCTTGGCCCATTGTTTTCTATCTTATACATTCTGCTAGTTACATCAACATAATATACATTCCTATGTGAAGGCAGCGTACTTGCCGGTAAATATCATTCATTGTTTGAGCAGATGCACGGATGCCTAATTCATGCATGTGCACTACACTTACGCAGAGAACTCAGACATAACTTGGTCTTGAAAAAACCCAGCACTGATGCCCCACTAGCGTTTCCTTGCCCGAAGCACCTGCGTCTACTTCCTGGCGGCTGGCTGTGTGCGTGAACTCTCCACAGTCCACTCGCTATAAGGAGTGGATCTTCTAAGCGCGCTGTTATCGTCGCGCGCGCGTGCTTCAGTATCAAGGGTATCGCGGCCGCCGCTGTCGTTGTTTATAACGAATAGTTACATAAGCGCGGGCGCAGTGCGGCATGCGACGTGCGCGGACGGCTGCGCGGGCGCCGGCCTCGCTGGCGCTCGCTTCCACCCTCGCCCTGGCACTGGTCGCGCTGGTGACAGCTGCAGCAGACCACCAGCCCACCCCCGACGCCCTCTCAGCACTCGGCTCCATCCTGCCGCCCTTCGTCAGCGAACACTTCGACGAGCTGGTGAAGGCGGCGTCTGCTAGCTGTACGTGTTTATTGTGATAAGTGATTGAGTGTGTTCAGTGTCTCATCTGAAAGTTGAAGGGTAGTGAGAGAGTACCACATCGTCGTCAAATCTCCGATTTTTATAACAACAGTTAGTGCCGTTTTCCTCTCCAACAATCTCGTATCGAACGTTTAATTCGAAACTCCTTATCCTTTAACATGGGACTTAAACATATTTGGAGAAGTGTTGCTCTCTGCCTAACCCTTGAGAGAAAACACGCGTGATGCTATGCTTACACTTTTAAACAGCGTCAGCGTGAAGATATTTTATGAATGAATTTCCGGCTTTAGATAAGTTTTTTTGAACCTGTTGGGGTACAATATTTTACGTGCCTGTATTATACAGGATGTCAGGTTGAACGAGGGGCGTACTTTATGGGAGTGTCAGTCATAAATATGAATAACTATAATTAAGTTACCAACACTGACATTTGGATAAAAAAACCGCTGTTCTGGAGTTGCTGACTCTAATAAACAGCAGATATTTTTTATTTTGTCTGGCTTGGCTTGCATACTAACGTTGTTAATTTTGTTTGGTAAAACATTCCCTCAAAGTATGTCCCTCGGTCAAGCTAGCACCCTGCCGACCCCGCGCAGTGCAATACTCACACAAAATGCGCCACCTCTACATAAAACTAACAGTTGAGATAAACACAGTGAACAACACGCGGCTTGATTACTACATTCGATACGGCTTACGCAGATAACAGATATTGTTAATTAGATTTTTTGAAACGTGAAAATAGCTCTATTTTATATGTCAATTTTATCACTTTTTGGCACACACATAAACCTTCACGCTGCCAAACAACGGGTTCCTTGTAAATCTTTAAAAGTGTAGTAGCATTTTAGAAGCCAATGTCCTATGTATATGACGCTTATTTGTTAGTATGTCGTTGAAAGTGTATTACAGTATCACTTTAATTCACCCTCACTAAAAGCCTCAGTTATTCAGTAAAAAACCTTTACAGCTGAATAACAGGTTATAAAATCGCTGTTTGTAGTTTGCACGTCGACAGCGGCTTAGTTATACGTCGCTGAACTTCAGCTGAAAAAGTATTACGTGGTTTTTTTTTATCTCTCATAATCGTCTTTGAATCATTATTCAACATTTTCATACGATGATAATCGTGCAAATCTACTACCAACAACTTCATAAAACGAGACTGGTTTTTTAATAATTCTAAGACAGACAGTTTTCTTTTCCGGCTTTCTCAGCGAAATTATCAAAATATTTGTAAACAGGTCAAGTAGTGCAATAGTGCGATCTGCGGCAATAATCAAGTACACAGTACTTAATTACTAGCAGAATTTGGTATATTAAAATGGATAATATTTTTGTGTTCATCAAAAATCTAAAGGTACATCTATGTATGCATTTCTAAAATATTGATCTTAAACCCGTTTAATTGTTTTACTATAATTAAACTACTCGGCCAACAAAATATGTTGCATCAAACAAATTCCAAATTAACACCAAGATGTAACACTTTTTTATTGTAGTGCGCTGCAAATATTCTATTGTAACAATAACTATTTTATTCTTCCCCGAAAAATACTGATCGTGCACCAAATATTAGTTGATCTACGAATAAATTATGGTCAAAGAATCAGTCCAAGAGCGAGCGAAGCGAGCTCGGGAACTTAGGGCACCCCGACACGGACAGGTTAGGTTCGAACGAGATGATGAGTTCGCTCGCTTTGCTCGCTCACTTCAGCTCCCGTCATCTCGTTCGTGTTAGGTTACTTTTGACCCTGCAGACAGAAATAGGAGCCCCGCGCAGCGGGGCTACGTCGACTTATTCGAAAACTAAAACTAAACTAAACTAAAAAACTAAACGTAACAAAAAAAAAAAAGCTTGTTTTTAAAATTAGGTGTATTACTATTTTTACAAATTTGCAACAGTTGTTAAATAGATGCTCGTTATGACATATTTTAATGAACATATTTTGGTGCACATTCAGTATATTTGGTGGAACACAGGCAAAATTAGGTAAATGAAATGGGAATAAATTGAAGTACTTTTAAATACCATCCTATTAAAATACCATGGTGAATTTAAAATGTTTTTCTGTGTGAATTATATTACCTAGTCAAGCCTCCTTGGTTCTCAATGGGATCTCAACGAAAAAGTCGAGATTTATTTTTATGGTCACATTGAATCTCTCAGAGTTAAGTAAACAGTGGCTAACCTTTTCAAAGTAACGAAAACTCTAAATCAAACAATAATTTATGAGCACCACATTAAGACCTCCAGACATCTCGATGTCGCACAAGATCACACTTCAATGTTCTAGGACGCGTGACGCGAAGCTTGGACTACTCTCCTCAATGACTTTTAAATAATGTCATCTCAATCAAAACTTCAATAACATTACTACGTTCTAATATCATCTACAAAACAAAAAAAAAAGAATTAACATAGAATCTTAAGACGGTACCCTGACCAAAAAATCGGCATGAGATATGAGCGTTCCTATTGGTCTAGCGGCACTGGTGGCGCATGAATTACAGTAGTGAATACGCCCAGATTTTAGAATAAAATCTTTATAAAATCGAATTTAGGTCTTTTGAAAAAAATAATTCTACAAAAATGTTCGTTATTAAATTGTCTATCCATTAGTGTTAGTACAAAAAATAATCAATGAACACTTTACGAGGAGATGCATAATATCAATAATTATTTCTCAATTTTATGTTTTTTTGGAAGTAAATTGGTGAAATATATACAACATTTAAAAAAAAACTAAATCTACCATTTTAGAATCAATATTATGTAGAAATTTAATGTATTTTTATTAATTGATATTTCTTTTTAAATAACGAGTAGATAGCTCCTAAAAACAGCACAAAAAACGGCTTGCGCGGCGTTTTGCTCGGGGAACCGCCTTAATGGAAATGAATGTATTACGTACAAAGGTAATAATTCAACAAACATCGACAAAGGTCAATGTTAAACAGTTTAACAACACTAACAAAAAGATTCCCGCTGAGAGCGAGGCGAGTGGGCGCCTGCAATGGCCAGTATAACATGAGCCACGGCCAAATACAGAACTACATTCTAATGTACTGAATTTGGCGAAGTTTTCGACTGTCTCCTTTGCAACAAGCACCTCTCGATAGACCTAAGATCTGCTGGACGTTTTGCATCTTAAACAATGTAATAAACCGTGATTTACTGCAAATAACTCCAGATTATATTGAAACTTAGTAAACATTATAATCCAAATAAATTTATGATAAGATATAATAAATGATAAACATGTTATCATTTCATATTGGTCAGTAACACGAAACTGCCGTTTTTTGGTATAGATTGGACGTCACGGAATTTGTTAAAAGTTTAATCGCCTCTATTATTATAATTGTTGTGGGCTAGCTGTTTGTTAAGTTGTCAGGCGTGGCAGCGATCAGTATTGCCTGCTAAGGTTCACTTCCCAGTATAATTATAGATCACAACATGATAGAGGTAGTTGGGATCGACGCCACACTTCTCTGTAGAAAGCTGCTGGATGAATGAGGATGGATGACTGAGATGACCCAAATAAATTGGGCGGCAAAATAATAACAACATAGTGGCTGACTTGAACATTGATTGTTCCACTTTCCAGGCGAAGCTATCCCGCAGCAGCTGCTGTTCTCGCGCACCTCCCTGCTGACAGCGCCGATGACGCCGCTGCTGAGGATCACGCGCGCGGGGCGGCGTGCGCTCAGCGTGGCGGGCGCGGCCCAGCGCGTGCGGGCCGGCGACGCGCTGGTGCTGTACGTGCCGGGCTGGTGGAACACGCCGGCCGACGCCTCCTCCCGCGCGCTCGTGGACGCGCTCATGACGCGCCACGCCGCCGTGCACCTGCTCGACACGCGCCTCTCCTTCTGCCGCGGATACGTCACCGCCGTCTCCAACATCACTCCTCTCTCATATACGCTCTTCAACTTCTTCAAGAAGCTACACAAGTCAGGATACCCTCTATCCTCTATTCATATCATAGGCTTTAGTCTGGGCGCACATGTCGCCGGTTTGACTGGAAAGTTGGTGAAGAGAAAACTGAACGCGACACTGGGTCGCATCACTGCGCTGGACCCGGCGCGGCCGTGCTTCGCACGCGCCGAGTACCGGCTCGACAAAGACGACGCTGCCTTCGTGCAGGTGATCCACTCGAGCACTGGCGTGCTGGGCATCGCGGAGCCGGTGGGGCACGCCGACGTGTACGTGAACGGCGTGGACGGCAAGCACCCCGAGTGCGCCGACCGCCGCATTAGCCTGGAGTGCGACCACGCGCTGGCGTGGCAGCTCTACTCCGCGTCCGCGGTGGACGAGCGCTCGCTGATGGGGCGGCACTGCGCCAGTTGGGACGAACTGGCGCGCGGCACTTGCAGCGGCGGCGAGACCGTGCTGGGCTACTCGTGCAGCCCAAGCGCGCACGGCATGTTCCTCTACAAGTCCGAGGAAGGCCCCGAGCCGCAGTTCCAACAGCGAGAACTGAAAGTATTCAACCTGTTCAACTTGCTGAGCTGGCCGTTCAGGAGCTGGCAAAGTAGCGAGTAACAAGAGACAAGTTTAACTATCCAATTAAAATAATAAGGTGCATGATCTGTGATTCTGTGTTCGTGACAATTTCTGCAGTGTAATCTATGATTAATTGCGAAGTAATTCGCCTCTTTAATATCTACGAACACAACGTTGTGATTACGTGACTGTGATATTAGTTAAGTTTGCGTTTGTGAAATGATGTTTTGTTAATAAAATAAAAAAATAATAAACGGCGTGTTTTATTTTACAGCGTACCTATAGCGCCATCTAGTTAGTTGAGCTAGTTATATATTTAGTAGTGTTTCTAAAACTAGCCGCTTGGTGCCGCCACCATCCACTGTACTTAGTCAAGATTGATGGCCAGGTTTTGCTAACCATTAAGTTGGACAGAGATTTGTGCGACGGATATTAACATTATTTATTTAACCAGACACATAAATTGTGGTTATCCGCCGGTTAGTAACTTTAAGAAACTACTACAGATGGTACCGTTGCACTCGACGGCCTCGCAATAAAGAGAATTAAAGACATACCGTGACTGTTGGTCCGCCAAACTTAATAGTGGAGTTCGTAAATGAAAGTCGGCAATATAAGTGTCTACATTTAGGTAAAACATAATTATCTAAAACGTGGCGTGCCCTTTAAGGCGTCTCCGAAACTATTCAAATCAGATTGATAGCTTTCCTTTGGGCGTGAAATTTCATTAACCTCGCCGTAGCAGCAATTTGGTAAAATATCACGTTTCTCAGGCCATTTATATTCCATCAGAGCTCATCAATATATCCGGGGCAGCACATCGTGTCCATGACGGCTGATTAATGGTACTCAGCGGGTCGGGGGCGGACCCGAGAGGGGGGGCAGAGGGGAGGGGGGGGGGCAGGGGCGCGGTCGCTGATAGTACACCCGTGGAGTCCAGATTGTATAATAACTACTCGGCTATCTATTTTTTATCGATTAGGTTTGGGATGCCGAGCGGAGCCCGAGACAGTTGAATGCACGGCGGCACGACATTGCTCAGAGGGTTTTGTAAGGGTAGTTCCCTTGCTGCCACACTGTTTTAAAATATTCGCGACTTATTTAATGCATAGGCACTTATCATCAATCTACAAATTGTTAACTTTTCAATAACAGAAGAATAGGTCTAACAGATCTCAACTTTGTCCAGTTCTTTTACAAACAAAAACAAGTTTGCAAATAGAATTTGTTTTTTTCTATATCAAAACTCACCCTGTATAAGTTTCTCCCCGGGGAATAACAAGTTTCTCATGTTACGTTGATAACCTTGTTCATCCCTAACCTCTATGCCCAGAAACTACGTCAGTATATCAGGTACTTATTAAAGTACAAATAACGACAGAAATAGAACAATTCAAGTCGCGGCGGCGGCACCTCGAAACTGTCAGTTGGTGTTAAGTTGCTCACCGACAACTTTGCGCGTAGATGGCGACAGATGCTACACGAGTACTGACTACTGAGCACTTCGGAACTATGGACGAGTTCCGTGACGTCACAGTGCTGAGTGCTCAACACTGAGTGCTCAGCGCTCAATACTCAACTTGGGAAGTGCGGGTGGACTTAGTTGACTATTGTTCTGTCGATTATTGGAGCTGTTCGAACTATTTGTAGCTGTTTGACTAGTCTTCCTTGTTTAGTTGTAACTAGCATTTCATGATGAACTTAACACTGAAAATACACTCTTCAGTTTCATGAAAATAATTGAGATGCTAATATTTATGTTTTTCGATGTTTATGTCCGGTTCTCCTTCCTTCTCAAAAGAATACAAAGTTCAATTCTGAAATTTAGTGGGCTTCATTTATGTTCAGCCTGTATTTAGTTTTCTCTTTTTGGAACGATATTTGAATCATAACTCAAATTGTACATAAGAGGCCGATGTTTATCTGTGTACTTATGAACTACCAACTGTACTTGGGTACGTAGTAGGTAAGTACACTGTTACGGGTTTAATAAATAGGGGTCAAATATAGGTCGCTGAGTACAAGTAGCGTGATAGCGTGGTATTAAATAAACAACCGTTATTACAGCCGACATGTAAAATATTTCGTTAAAGGAGAAAACAACCTTGTGGGCACAAATAAACACGAGTTTACTTCGGCAACAAGATTATGAGAACATAATAATGAGTTTTACCGAGAATCGCAACTATCTTGAGAGTACTTTAATTAAGGCAGCCCATCTTGGCAGCCTGCTGTCCGGGCCCCAGCCTCGCGCCCCGGGGCCCGCCAGGTACCCGGCATGTTCCGCGAAGCAGAGGAGGTGCCCCCTTGTGGCCCACGCTGGCCCACTCGCGCCCATCGTCCGGTTCTAGGAACATGTAATTAGACTCGCTGTGACGTCCGGACACGCCTTCATACAATATGGACTGACAACAGGCGGAGGGACACAGAAGGTTCACTCACAAGATTCTATCTTTTCCATTGTCTATGTATAATAGTAATAGACAATGCAAAAGGTGGGATCTTTTGAAATATTTCGGTGCATATATAAAGCGTTCTCTATGTAGGCAAATATTTATAAGATAAGCCAGCTACGCCCCCGGCATACTAATTCAAATGTAACTAATAAAATATCAATTTTGTAACCTGCGTGCTGTCTACTCTGATCAAACAACATGATTTTTAAATAAATATCTACTATTCGTGTAAACAAAGTTAGAGTGACATTATTGAGTTCTATTTTAGTCTTTTGGAGAATAGTATCCTGTCTTTGCTTGCCTTTCAGTTCAAACACTTTAAATTCGAGAATACATACATAAATATCGACTTGGACAGAGTTAGCGTTTCTTTGTCGAGTCTACTTTATACTTGAATAGAAAAGACTTCACAAACAAACTTGTAGATCCGAGAGCTCGGCCATTCATTACCGCCCATTGTGCTTATAATATCAAAGAAAATCTATAGAACTTCACAATATTCTTTGTAATGAATGGTTCAAGATAAACACTCGTCACGGAGCGGAGGCAGTTTAGTTTAATTCACAGATATTCAATAGTTATTCTTTATATCACTATTGTCAACTGTTTTATTGTAGTTGTCTAGGTATGGACTATCAACAATGGTGGAACTATCTACTGTTTTATTTATTCCGTAGGGACTCATAATGTCCGTGGAATATATGAAATGATTATAATACAATACTGTAGAATACGTATCTTTGTATCATATCGTGCTAATATCTATACTAATATTATAAAGAGGAAAGGTTTGATTTTTTGTTTGTTTGTTTGTTTGTATGAATTGAATAGGCTCCGAAACTACTTGGCAGATTTGAAAAATTCTTTCACTGTTGGATAGTCCATTTATCGAGGAAGGTTATAGGCTATATAACATCACGCTACGACCAATAGGAGCGGAGCATAAATGAAAAATGTTACAAAAACGGGAAAAAATATTCCTTTTTGAGAGCTTCCATTGCGTGCGCTGCGTAAATGGTTTAAGTTACGCAAATATTATAAAGAGGAAAGGTTTGATTTTTTGTTTGTTTGTATGAATTGAATAGGCTCCGAAACTACTTGGCAGATTTGAAAAATTCTTTCACTGTTGGATAGTCCATTTATCGAGGAAGGTTATAGGCTATATAACATCACGCTACGACCAATAGGAGCGGAGCATAAATGAAAAATGTTACAAAAACGGGAAAAAATATTCCTTTTTGAGAGCTTCCATTGCGTGCGCTGCGTAAATGGTTTAAGTTACGCAAATATCATGTATGATGGAATTGTTTCTCTTTAAAAGTTCTAAAAAAAAGTCCGTGACACCATATGTCTATCTTTTAAGGTGGACTCACAATAGCAAATTTTATGTTCTAAATTTTAATTAGATCAACGCTGCCGGTAGAAACAAAAGTTGGTTGCATTCGTATAGTAGTATATATATTATTTCTTATTCAAATAAATAGTTCAACAAGTTGGTAGGTAGATAGGGTAGGGTAGGTAGGGTAGGGTAGGTAGGGTAGGGTAGTGTAGGGTAGGGTAGGGTAGTGTAGGGTAGGGTAGTGTAGGGTAGGGTAGTGTAGGGTAGTGTAGGGTTGGGTAGGGTAGGGTAGTGTAGGGTAGGGTAGTGTAGGGTAGGGTAGGGTAGTGTAGGGTCGGGTAGGGTAGGGTAGTGTAGTGTAGGGTAGGGTAGTGTAGGGTAGTGTAGGGTAGTGTAGGGTCGGGTAGGGTAGGGTAGGGTAGGCAGGTTAGGCAGGGTAGGCAAGGTAGGCAGGGTAGCCAGTTGACGGGAGCGAAGCCCCGCGGGTCAGCTAGTTAATTGTATAAATTTGAGAGTTTGTGAGGATAGATATTTGTTACTCTTTAAATAAAACTCTGAAGTAATATAGCTTATACATCAAAACAACACATAGACTATAATTTATAAAGATAGTGGGTGGAGTCGTGTGCGAAAGCTAGTATTTTTTTTACAATATTGACACAATTGCTGTCACTGAGTCAGCTATGGGAAACGGGTTCTGATTATGATCGCTGATCCTAGACGCACACGCATGTGCCCGACGACTGGGCCTCTCGTGTTCCTCTATTATAGATATGTATAGAATGATGTAACCTTTATAGCCTATCAAGAAAAATACAGGAATTGGTATCATTTAATTTAGTTTTTTTAGTAATTTTATGTAGAAATATGCCTTAGTTTTTGGTGTTTCAGTAAGTTACTAAAATATTTAGACAAATTATAGTTAATCGTATCTTATGCAATGTTTCTCGTCTAATTGGACTGATAGCTATTAAAGCTAGCTATCAATAATGAGTTAATGACACACTAACATTTTAATATTATCGAAACACAATACAAAGGAGGCTCGTTTACTAAGGGGGTGCTTCTGGACGCTTTAACAGATAAATAAAATTCCTGGCGTTAGCTTTCAATTAGAATTTATAATTAAAATAACTCCATACCACACGACTTCCATATAATTGCATCCCGTAGTCAGCCATGTGTAGATTAGTCGAACAAAACTCATTCATAATCGCTAATACATACCTGCGCCTGCGAGTTACGACGGTCATTGGTCGGCAAGCAAGTCCTAGTCCGAAGGTGCGGGCGCGGGCGCATGTCATATTATGTTATTGCAGTAAAGCTAAACGATGTAGCGAGGGAATCTTGTTCGACAAGCACCACTATTATATTTATTACGTTGTTCACGATAATCAAGACATAATGTGTACTTTATGGTGATTTCAAAGACTTTTTGAATAGATCGTTCGCCGTTATTCAATTAGAACTTGTATGCAAATGTACATTGTGTATGATTGCATCGTGAAATTTGACTTCATCACAAGCTGTTCTCATCAACTGTAACTCTACTATCGAAATCAAATCTGAAACGTAAACAACAGAAGTCCCGAACTTTGTCAAATAAGCTTTTCGATGCTTTTGTTGCAGAAAAAAAACAAATGAAAGCAAAGGCCAAACTACATTCGATAAATCTATGATAATAAAACATTTCGTTTCGACAAAAGCTTTTTACGGCGCCAAAAAAGTACCGAGGATTAAATTATCGTAGTGGGGTATCAGAAATACAACAATAGTTCGGAATTATTATTAGTGGCGCATTGTGTCAGCCGCGGGCACTTCCCGAAATGGCCGGTCACGCTCGGCTGCAGCACGGCGGGTATTGTCACTACAGCCCCACGGGCAGCAGCACCAGTGCAGCAATAAGCTGATATTGTGGCCCGACAGGTTTGTGATGAGAACCGAACCAAGATTAGAGTTACCTGACATATTTGAGAAAGTATTTACAATCCACCAAGTCATGTGAATCCATTTCATGCATCGAATGACGGTTATTCTTGTCAGCCATATCGTTAAGCCGGGTCCACACAATAGAAAATATTATTTATGACTTCATAAGTAACATAATAACTTTCCACCAGGAATCCAGCTGACGCACAATACTCGCTAGATTGAGTTCACTTAGTAAATGAATCACTGCGAATATAACGACCATTTGTTATACTTCATGCCAACCAGGCAAGGCCTAATTAAGGCAGTCCGTAACTAACAACGTCATTCTCACTAGATAGGCTGTTCGTAACATTACAGCTATGCTAACTTGGGATTAGAAAACGGCTGGTTTTAGGCCATGCGTAGGATTAGTGTAAATGGACACAAGTGACTAACGAACCGTCTCTTTATATAGTCATTTTCAATTAATTGAGAATATTTTTAGGGTGAAAGTAACAACTTGCATGTAATACGAAATATGAAGCACTTTCACTATGGGCCCAACTCGGTAATGTCAAAAACTAATCAGCTTTTCCCTGCTTATCGAATTATGCGAACATACCTACTCAACCGCTGTTTTATTTCCTTATTTCAGCTTTGGCCCCATTGTGAATCGTGAATTCTTTTCATATTCATAAGATTTTTGAACCCCTATAAAGATTGCTCATTAATAAACAGTCAGCCTGTATCTATAGGTTAGGTAAGGTAAGGTATGGTAATATTAGGATATTTATCAGGATCGGTAAAAGTTACTGTTTTCCTTGATCGTATGAACTAGACTTTAGTGTCTAATACAAAGTAACGATTCAATCCATTCAATTGTTTTCTGGTGAGTCTCAAAGAAAAACTTAGTATGTCAGCTGTGTGTTGTCTACTAGAGTTGTTAATACGCAGGGAAGTAGGTGAACGTGGCTCTTAGCATTTACTTTATAAGTACACGTGTACCCATGTATATGTATTCCCCTTTATATGTCACACGGGACACGTGTCCTCGAATGTATTCAACGCCGGAGCTTTGTTCGACGAGAACAGCCGACTGCCGAGGGTGAATACGAAATATACCTACCGTACCAGTCAGGTATCTCTACAACACTCTTTAAGAAACTCCACGACTCTAATACCAGCGCTTGTTACTCCGGACGTGACGCGCATACAGCGCTCTGCTGAGCCCCACTTGTGAACTGGGATCGATACACTGCGAGGAACTAATGACATTCGTACGACGTGCCTCTAGCTCCGTAGGTACGCACAGCGTCACAGCGGCACAGCGGCACAGGACGGGCCGCCTTCTCTAATGGACTTTTGATACGAGCCCCTGCACCGGACGCGGCCGACATTAGGCGCGACTCAATTGGACGCGCCCAACTAGGAAATTATCGTTTTAGCCGCGGCTAATGCTCCTACGATTATTCTTGAAGTTTCCACGAAACTAATAATCATAGTTTCGTTAAACAGAGTTCGTTAGGAAACCATTTACCACTAACTGTGCGTGAAACCTATACGTTGATGACAACAGACGCGCTCGCGCTCGCGCTCGTTCACAAAACACGCAGTTCTGACAAGTGTGCTATGTTTATCGTGATTCTAGTTACCCTGATATTAGTTGTCGGCGCTCGGCGGCACATTGCCGGCCGTTGTGTAAAAAGTGGCATGTGTGCAATTAGCGAGATAAGCGCGACGGCAGAGAGGCGCGCCCCCCGGCAGCGCCTGCGACGGAAGCGCGCGATTTAATTGTTACCCTCCGACTAGCTGCATGTCGCTGCGACAGACATGCTATTGCGTAATGAGTATTGCACACACAATGCTTCTAGCGCAAATGTGCCGCCGCCGCCGGCTGATCGTTCAGTTATTTTGCTAATGACATGAGTTCGCATATAAGCCCCCTCGATTCCCACAAAAAACTCACAACGGAAAGTTGATCTGTTGTCTGTAAGTACTTATAAGTATTTATCGTTTAGCAAACAGGATGCAGCGACTTATCACTACATTACATCTAGCATGTCTGGCATCGCGATCGCACGCTACCTAGATCCCCTACGTTTGCTTCCGCCAACGACTGTGAGAGTCAAACATGGATGCAGCCTCGATCCTCGATCCTATCGAGTACGTAGATAACAAACAAACGCTGATTCACTGAAACGAACTCGAACGTAGCATCGAAGTCGTTAATTGCTTCGCAAAATATCGCATATTCCCGGACGTTCTGACTTCACTACGTCACTGGCTACCAGGCTGCCCTGTCATTTGCGTTCCCTCGTAATTGGTCCGATATGATTGGGTGCTTGCTTATTCCCTTTCGTGTCGCACCGACTTTTTTGGACTAGCAAATGAACTGTCTATGTCAGTTGACCGGTTGAAAAGCAGTCGAGCTATATTTAGCGTTGCGATTTATATTATACGCGTTTTGCATGCGGCCGTGTGTCGTTGGCCGCCCGGGCCGCTCGCAGCGCATTGGCAGTCTGTTTGCGCCCGGGCGGACGGCGGCCCTTAGCCAGCTTTTCCTAAAAAGCACTCGAACCACAATGGAGTTGTATCGATGGCTCGTTTCTCAGAAACATCGGCTTGCCTTTGGTGCGCCGACGATGTACCGCCTGTATGCCTAATGGGAACTCCGTGTGAGAAGTTCCCGCGGCGTCGATGTGTTGTTGCAGGGCGAAAACGCGGCGCGACCCGCGGGGCGAGGGGGGGCCTGCGAGGAATTATAAAGTAATAAATTCTTGTGAATAATAAAAGCCTATCATTTGTCATCGACGACACAACAGATGGGCCAACCGCCGCAGTTCTCGGGGCGGACTTACTAATAAGGATTTATAATTATATCGTGTCGGTTTCCTCGCTGTATATTTCGTGTTCTGAATCAGGTAATTTTGGAGCATGCGTCGGGCGGTAATACCGCAGTCGTGTCCGATACCAATGCCTGCGACCGCAGGTTATCACGAAACTGTACACCGCGCACCGCGCACCGAGCTGCCAGCCAGCACAGGATGTGAGCATACGGCCATGTGTGCATGTGATGTGGCGCTCTACTGAGTCGTGACCCTACACACACATATCATTTATTAGTATTACACGAACTCAGTCGACTGTTCTTCATTATAAACATAAAAATTCACGCTTCAATCCAGTTTAACGATGCTCTTGAACATGTTTGAGTGCTAATGCAATTAGAAGCAGATACAAGAGCTGCTCGATAAATTAATTAGAGAAGCGCCGCGCCGACAATGCCGCCCGGCTGGGGTCCTGCTGGGGCCCGGCCGGCTCGGGGGGATACTGAAATACACCGCTACGCTTAATATTTATGCGAATATTATATTTAACTTTCAAACTAGTTTTATGCATAACGCATTACACGTTCGTAATTCCCAAAGGGGCGAACCAAATCCGTGCTCCGTGCGTTTCCGATGAGTGCGCTGTGGCGGCACAGCGTAATCGCGCGTAGCGATAGCGTCACTAATCGAGCTGCACGAGCACGACCACAGAGCTTCACAATAGGTACCTACCTACGTGCCTATGGCTGTATTCAGTATGGTTCACAGGTAAGATCGAGCATTTTATACATCAGAGGCCCATAACTGCTGTAATTACGTCATAATGTGGACTTAAACCTACTTACATCGTATATGCATACTATTCTAAGGTCAATTTAATTATCTTTTGGCTACCGTTTTGGAGCTCCAAGTGCCCCAACATGCATGTTTGTGTTGAACTGTACTTAGAGGTCCACTTCTAAGAATAGGCTTCTTCGACGGCCGCTAATCCAATTCAAATATTGCATACAGCCTTAATACTTCTTCATGAGCGCCGGCAGGATTACTTTTTAGGGATGCATCAACAATTCAACACCCCGCGGCCCCGCCTCGTATAAGATGGGTTATCTTTCGCCCATTAGTACAGAAATAGAACTTATTCGAATTATGCAGAATAGTTTGAGAAGTGAATAATAAGAATTCAAAAGCGAGCGAGCCCAAACATTTTAGCAACTCGCCCCAGATTTTTAAAATATCTTTGTTGTTTTTGAATATTCTATTGAAAGCCAGGGGGGCAAGTGTACCTCCCTGCACACCCTTCCTATGCCCATGGCTTTCGTTACCTACCTACCGCACTTTTTTATTTTACCCCACAACCTGATATAATTACAAGCAGTCCTACTAAATGTTGCATAGTAGGGTAGTAAGTAATAAGTGGTGGTTCTAATTCTAAGTGGTAGCTTGGGGTAATGAGTAGTTCCTTTGATTGACAGATTGAGGTAGTAACACAGAATACAATAGCGGATACTAATAAGCAGTCATGATGTTCTTATTGACGACAGATGGCGTTGTCTGTTGCGTTCTCAGGGTATTTCAAGAAACTAATGACTTTACATACAATGCGGTTTCTTTTATTATGTATCGATTCCTGTGTTGTTTAACAGTAAGAGTGAGAAATAATTGGCATAAAGCGTTGTTACTACGTATAATTCTTTTATAATCTTCCTTTCTTCATACATAAGTATAAGACTATTATACATTTCACAAAGCTTTAAAATAAATTAATTCGTTATTTATACTGACTTGAAAGTCTAAAGTATATATTTCGTCTCAGTGTTGAATTACGTAGCTATACGAAATTCGCCTCAGAGCCTCATATTTTCCAAAAAACATTCGTGTTATTCTATATACTTATCCATTTTAATGAATTCTTCAGCTGTAAATAAAATATGAATAAACTAATTAATATGAATGAATATAAAATAAATAATTACATACAATTAATTGTATAATTAAGGACAGACTGAATCATCAGATAAAATAAAATATGACTTGTAAATGTATTCATGTGAACTGAAAGTCTTAAGAGAATTTTATTTTGGAGATATCAAAAGAGAATTAAGTATAACAGTAACGTATTATTTTCATTGCGTACCTATTCATTTCTTTTACTGATAGGCCTGTCACCTGTCTACTACAACTTTCAGTTTAATTTATTTTCGAGTCATTTATTTATCTACGTCAAATTTCGTCAGTTAAATAAGTCTATTTATCATCTGTAATTTATTATTTACTGGATTACTTTGTAACGTTTTTTTATTAGTTACGCCTCAATCTCAAATTACAGTCATGTCTGATATTTCCAGTGTTATCGTAATAAATTAAACACAAACAGCCTGCTCCCCTCTGTTTGTTATAAAAACAGCCCAAATGTCTCGTCCATTGTATCGCCATATTTCTAGATGTGTGTCTCCATAGAACTATATTACAGCCCGAAGAAAAAGTGGGACATCTGCTTTTTTGGGAAAAAATTAGTTATTTACATATTCGAATCAGGCAAACAAGTGCTTCCAGTTATATATTTCTACAAATGTCTGTTCAAGTAACTCTAGTGAAGTTTAATTTCGCAGAACAAGCAATAAACATTTAATTTTTTTCTCAGTTTAGTGTTTTTGTCAGTTGCGCCCTTTTTTGCTTGTGGCGACAGAATAGGGGTGCACCCACTTGTCCCCAGCAGGCATTGTCATCGTTTTGAAAGTAACAGGCTTTGTGTTCGCGGATCCATTACATCGCGATCGGTGGCATACAATTACACCGAGACTCTGAAGTTATTGTTATATTATATTTATAGATGTGACATTTTTCATTACATCTGGTTATGAAAAGAGCAATAATTAAAACATCTGCTCGTAGCACAAATCACAATTATTTTTAATGTTCTCTCTACGAACTAACTGTCTGTGTCTGATTTGTCTGTGTTTGTTCTAACTGGTACCTACTTCCTCCTACTTATTAAAGCAAGACAAAAGGTGAACCTACTTCAGTTGCACCTAAACAGACAGTTTGGAAAACGGTTTACATGAAATGAAATACATAAACCATGAATAATAGTAGAGTAGTTTGTGTGTTTGTACTTATATATTGTAGTCTGTAAGATACCCTTGTTTTACATAACATACTGTTACGCATGAATTCGTCGAAGAGCTCGGCAGAGTTGCACCCTTACTCCTACAGTTGGTTCTTCATTATACCGGGATGAAAAGTCTATGTGCTGTTCCAGACTACATTATCTCTGTGCCAAATTTCATCCAGATCCGTCCCGCTGTTTGAGCGTGAAGAAGTAACCAACACACACACACACACTCACAAACTTTCGCCTTTATAATATTAGTGTGATAGTGTGATTAGTAAGATATTATAGTAAGCAGATTATTAGAAGCTGTCGCCTGCGACTCCGCTCACATGATAATAATACCTACTTCTCCCGAAATCTTTATAAAGCTTTTGTGTCATTCTGATGTAGCTATATTTCTATATAGTTTCATCAAAATCCGTTCAGTAGTTTTTGCGTCAAAGAGTAACAGACATCCATCCATCCATCCTAATAGAAGTATATAAGTAGGATATAGTAAGATAATGATCAGGTAGTACACTGTCATGCAGACATGCGGGTAGGTAGTGTTCCGCAGTGAGTAGGCCGCAAGCGAGGCGTTCGCCGGTGAGTAATTAAAGTTGAATGACACTACAAGCGAGCCTGTGTGTTTTGTGTTATTCAATTAAAAGCTAATTTAAATAGTGTTTTCTCAAAAATGGTATGTAATGTTGACATAACATCTCTAAAAAGTATCCAGAAAGTGAACTCTACCGGAGACTATTCACAACTGTCCGGTAAGAAGCGAGATTTTAAATTTGGAATCTCCTACTGTCCAGTAAGTAAGTATGTAATTTACTTACTGGACACTTGGTCATCCTTCATCCCTTTTTTTTTTTATGGCTTCGCACGGTTTAGGTCATCCTCTTTAGATCTGCTTAGAAAAAAAAAACATAGTACCAGACACAGATTAGAGTTTAGCCATTATAACATGGTTAGAGGGAGGCTCCAAATATATATCTATCTCTTTTTGGTATGACATTTTATGAGATACATAATATATTTTGGAGCCTTAAACATCCATTTTATTGTCTGTGACACTTTTTTTTTTTTTTTTTTTATGGGTCTGTGACACATAACGCGACGCAGAAAAAGTATGCACGTTGCGTTTTGTACTTAGTAATGTTGTAGAAGTATAGTGTGGGATTTTATGTTTGTATTTAGTCATTTCAGTTTATAAATCATGTTGGATTAAAGAGTCCGTTAATCAAGATGTACAACAAACAAATATAAATGCCCCCGGTAAATCGATCACAATATCTATCAGTAATTGCCCTAATATGAATGTAACCTTCAATATTAATTAAACGAATTTGTTGTTAAACTTTCTTTCATTTTTGAGAAAAGCATTATACAAACCTCAACCAGTAAGAAAGCCATCCTGGCCTCGTATATAACCGGACCTCACCTGCGGTTCGGTCCGGTTAACTCATACTCGGCCAGGAAGGCTTACTTACTGGATTCTGCTGTAATGTACTAATAATATACTCGTCCGTGTTTGTTTTATTGTAATAATGGTATAGTCGACGATAATTAGTTATGATCGTTCCGCACATCTGCTGGTTTACAGTTACACTGTGTGCTCGCACTGTTCTGAATGTCTGATAGTGTGGCGGTTCATCTGTATTTTATATTTCTATGGTGGCGGTTACTCGCAAGTGGAGTTGGTGTTGTAAGTGCTTACTCACTAAATACTCAATAATGTAGAGTTGTATATAGTTACCTAAGTGCGATTTCTTCTCTTTTCGTAAAGAAGACCTCATGAATATGAATTACATAAATAAAAAAATGTTCAATTCTTTTAGATGGTAATTATATTTTAAAGCAAATCAATTTACTAATGACAACTTTTATTAATGAATTCCCTTGGTTAATCAATTAGGATTAAAACATAAATTAACAAAACAATACAAATAATAAAATAATAATAAAATCATTTAATTCAAGTATCACTGACTCATAATAGAAATAATACATTTACACAGTCACATTACATACACAATATTTAAAAACAATTTCATTTACTTAATTCAATTACATTATAATAAGTCTAACACTAGAAATAAAATAAAAATAACTCCATTAACATTCATAATTCATATAAAAAACCGGCTAACTGCGAGTTGGACTCGCGCACGAAGGGTTCCGTACCATTATTGCAAAAAACGGCAGAAAAACACGTTTGTTGTATGTGACTTAAATATTGATTTTATTCTGTTTTTAGTATTTGTTGTTATAGTGGCAACAGAAATACATCATCTGTGAAAATTTTAACTGTCTAGCTATCACAGTTCATGAGATACAGCCTGGTGACAGACAGACATACAGACAGACAGACGGACCGCGAAGTCTCAGTAATAGGGTCCCGGTTTTACCCTTTGGGTACGGAACCCTAAAAACCAGGTCTGTCAGTCGCATCAGCCTGCCACATGTCGCTTACAACAGTGGGAGATGATGGAGCAATCAAGCCTTCCCGCGAGCGCGCCCAGCATGTTGTTAGCGCTTCCCCGCACTCACCGCACCAGCGACGTGGCTCTCTTGCGCATAGTGGCGTGGAAGCAATCCACGCGCGCTTCTGCAAACATAGTCGATGCGCTGCAAAAGCGGGGGAGCGCCAACATCATCCTGAACGCGTTATTGAACTGGACACGAAGGGCGCTGTAAGACTTTTGTGTATATTCAGTCCACAAGCTGCACGTGTACAGTGTAGTGCAGTAGGCTCTCAAAAGAGTTATTTTAACATCTTTAGAGCAACGTGCAAACCTGCGGATAACCATGTTCGCTCTGACCGACAGCGCCCGCCGCTCCCGCTCAATGTCCACGTCATCTTTCAAGGTAGGAGTCAATAAATGTCCTAAGTACATGTCGACACAAATGTCGACCCTTTCCAAGGGTACGCCATTCAGCTTTATGCGTGGCATATCTCGCACTTTCCTAGGCCCACCTTGAAAAACCATGCATTGACTCTTCTTGACATTATAACGCAGCCCGTGATCAGCTGCGTATTCCTCACATATACTCATCAGCCTCCTGAGTCCACAGACCGAGGACCGAATATGTGTACCTTATTTCGATTCCTAACTCCATTTTAGAAACTTCTAGTTGAATAATCTTCTTCATTTCGTGTGAGGATGTGGCCACCTCTGGAGTCAGAGTTAATTAAGCCGCCTCTGGGGACCTGACAGGCCTCTGACTTTGGTATTTCAGACCTACATTTACTAAATAAGTCCATAAGCCTTATTGCTTAATGAATTCGGCAAGGCAAACAGTATGAACAATCGACCAATCACATGGCGAGATGAAAGGCGCGATGTGGATTTCTGTTTACATCAATGGTCGATTGTTCATACTCTTTGCCCTTCGCCTTGCCAAATTCATTACGCAATAAGGCAGCAGGTTTCCTCTCGAGGTTTTCCTTCACCGTTGCCTGCGATGTCCAAGATAAACTTAGTAAGTACCGACATATGGATTTGAAAAAGTGACATTGGTACTTGCCCGGATTTGAAGCCACGTCCTCAAGCATAAGAGTAGTGGCTAACACCACGTCTTAGCCACTGGGCCACTACGACATTGAATACAGAAATTACAGAAAGAAAACATTGTAGTGCAATGGAGAGGCCTACGTCTACGTCCGGTGTTGAACTGCATAACCGCATTAACAACTAGATTGATCGACCTAAACAACTAGTTTCCACGACTGCTACTTTACTTCAAACGAGTCTGTTTCCAAGAACACTGCTTATCGATACGACACAGAACTCCTGGAGCCAGCACACGGCACATAAATAACGCACGGCTTTGTGCGAGAAACTTACATTTTTCACCCGGACGCCGGACACGGACCGGACACGCTCACACGGCGGACATCAGACATGATGTATGTGAGGATTATAGATGTCGCTGCTGATACAGTGGACACAACTTCTTTACAAATGTGTAACGAGAAAGAAACGTCCCAGGGGGTGATGTACGATGGATTTATTTTATACTTTGTGTATGAAATAATTTTTCTAATCGGGTCAGTTCTGCCAGAGAGCAGCATTATGGTACATAAAATAATAGGATCAATAAAGGTGTGCCCTTAAATAAGGTGTGCCTTATAAGCTACGAGGTATGATGTTTTCAGGAACCGTAAGTCAATATGCAGCGGCCAATATTCTTTAGAAGTTTGCTTCTATGTCAGAATCTTTCATAATTCCATGCAAGCTTGGGGGTCGCATGCAAACAACGCCAACGCTCCTAACTTTTGCACAAGTTCGTCTTTTCGATGCAACTATATTTCAATATATTTTGAAATAGATTGTAAGCGGAAACTTTACGAGCTGGCTACAAGAAGTGATTATAATTATTCTATCAGAGTCATCTCTCTAGTCAAAAAGTCCAAAATGTTTGGGAGTGGCATGACTCACGGCCACGTCTCCGAGTCAATCCCACGTTTGACAATCGTTATGTGTAAGTGTGTAGGAAACTACTAGATGTGTCATACACAGACCATACATATGTATTATATCACTAATCCCTACCCATACATAGTAAAGCTACTCCAATAAAGTACATTCCTTCAGTTTATGGGCAATAGCAAGTCATAACTGCGATACGATCCGACATAGTTTTCATTGCTCAGCAGTCAGCAGTTGGACAACAACCGGCAACGCGACCGGTTTGCAAAGTAGCCGGTTGACGACGCTACCCTCGTCACGTCACACGGGTGACGAATTAACCAGAATTACTTCAGTTTCGTCACAGCGCTCTACACATCTACTTTAGTTAACTCGCCCCGGTTTCGGTGGGAATGGTAATTACCCACTTTGTTCAGTACATGTACCCCACAAAGGTAGCAGATGCGAGTAAATAAAAGCTAAAGTACATACATTACCGCAGTTATCCGCATCATAACGAGGATATTAGTGAAATTTGAATAATTTGTGACTCGTTACGACTGTTATAGTTTGAACGAGCTCGCTTGAGAGTTGGCTGCGCACGCCAGCCGCCAACGCCTGCATCGCTGGGGACCGGTCCGAGGGGGAGGGGCAGGGGGCACAGACGTGCGCACACAAATTAATGCTTAAAATATTTAATTAATCATCTCCGGCTTAATGATGCGTCTGCTGGGCGTTGCCGTGACGACCTCAGAATATTACCATTACATCGCAGTCGGCTACGGGAACGTGATTGGCTCCTTAGTCACGAGTTTAGAACTCAATCCCCTTTGATCGTCTGCGAGCGACGTGCGGCTGAATAGTGAATACCTTCACATTTTTTCCTTAGAATCGCTTTCGATTCCACAAAGCTATGTGTAAGGAAAAATACTCGGAAAACAAACAAATGCTTTACGGCCTCAGCCATTCGCGTTTGGCACATAAAACAATATTACTGCAGTTGCCAGTTGCGACCATTTTAATTACTTTCCATCTGTAAACAAAGTCGTTTCATCCTTACGAGTACGCGTACGACGCGGACGACGTGGACGGCCATCAGGCGCAGGGTTTGAGTTGGATAAGGTTTAAAAAAGGCTTATTCTAGGGGGAAGTTGGATTATACTTTATTATCTGAATAGTAAACCTACCCTAAATGGTACTGCAATGTTAGGCAATGCCCATAAAGGTGTGGAAATAGTTTTGGATTTCGGGAAACTGTAAACCAATCCCAACTTAGAGGTAGTTTCCCAGTAATACCGACGTAGCTGATATATAGAGAGGTGTTCGAGCCCCGCCTGCCGCCTGCCGGCGACGCGACGATTGACTCCTAACGACTCAATATAAAACGGCTCAGGCGTAACTAGAGCCTCAGACGAACAATGCTATAGCTTTTAACGGTCATAATAAAAGGAGAAAGCCCATAAAGTGCGAAATATAAAACGCCCGCCGTAAAAAGGTAAGTTAAATAAGTTTATTGCGCGCCGTTACTTTAATTTGGACCTCCCGAGTACGAGTGCGATGCGCTATATCTACAGAACTACAGCACTCCTCCTAACAATGGTGTGAGACCTGAACAATGGCAGCACGGTGTACTTTGTCGGCCCCGTTACGTGGTAAATATCAGGCATTGTCCTTTAAATAACACGTCGCCTTTTTACTTTCATCATTTCCACAAAGAGTTCGCGTGAATAGCCTCCTCGTGTACGATTAGAAGTATATAAGTTGTGAAATTGCTTTTGTGCAGACGTGGAGCCGCCTCGGATGCAATAAAGCCCTTACAGAGTTGGCAGAACTCGATAAAAGTAGCCCCGACGGGCTGAACTAGAAACTAGAAAGAATCCCTACAAACTCTTGCGGGGCTCGCATGCGAGGGATGCATGTGTTGCTCTGTACTGTGTGTACCTACTTATGTGTGAGTAATGGCATGGAATGGCGCAGGCTTCCTCTCACTATAGCGCGTATGTAGCGGATGATGATATAGAAGTAGGTAGCTGTGTAGTCACGTTAATTGAATTGGACCTTTTCTGCCGGGTGACAATGTTGGGTGAAAACGAACGGGTTCACATATTTTCAGGATTTTTATTTACTTGCGCAAATCTTGACCCTAATTGTGTATATATTTATCATCTTGGACAGAGTGTAGTGAGTTAGCACCTATAGCTATTTGACCTAGATGTTGTCGTATTTTCTTTGGTACCGTTTTCCCCTGAAAATAAAGTAAAACACCATTTAGTTACATAAAGCTTGGGTGCTAGGTTAGGTTAAGATAGATTGGTTGGTAGGTTAGGTAACAGATATTATTTCTTGATGTGGCGAAATTTTGCTATTTCAGCGCATCAACTTTAATTTGGAACTGAAGCTACACAAAGTGACCGGTTTGATGTTTATTCTAAGCAAGTACAACAAAATAAAGATATTGCAAATGAGATGCGTCGTCAGCTCGTCTGGGAGACGGTAGACGGTAGACGGCAGCCCGTGCTTTACGGCCGCAGAATAAAACGGAATGCACGTGCAATGGTAAGTAGTTGCGAGTAGTCCCTACTGGTAGAGTACTGTCGGCAAACTCAGCGGAACTGTGACGTCACAACACATAACCACATAAATTGCTATTTCATGGTTCACAGCGGTTATTTTGCGACAGCTATCCTTGTGTAGTTTGGCAGTCATGTTAATGGCCGTCCTTCTGCATTCAAATATGCTTTTAAAAGCCGACGCTATGATACGACAGCATTAAACCTCATTTCCTAATTGTAGATTACGAAAGAATCATTATAATACAGAGTATAATGAAGAATATAACACAGAAATAGATTTCGCAAAAATCGAGTGAAAGAAAACTCCGCAATTTCCTAAAATATTCAGCTTCGGGGGAAACCAACAAACTAAGCAACAAATAAAATGAAGAAATAACACCTCCGTTTGCCAAAGTTGCCGCGAACAGCTCGTGGGTGCACGTGGCACCGCATCGGGGGGAAACTGTGGCGCAACCCACACTTTACCCAATTAAAAATACTGACGAACTAGCTACTACTTGTCTACATTTTAAATAACAAATTATTTTTAAAAGAAATATGTTTATGAATGAGTTTGAGCTAAAGTAAAAAGTCTTTTGGGATTCGCTCTATCTAGTTACAGAACTGTTTTCAGATCCAGTTTTAATATACATCAGATACGTTGTATGCTCATTTTCACGAACACTACGAACAGCGCTGCGAAAATCCAACAAGGAAAAAATATTGAGTCATTCATTTAGTGTTTCATTCCTGGTGTTATTTGTTTTTGAACGATAATCCATAATTCTTCAATAATTGCTATCACGAGAGACAAGCTCGCAAGTGGCGCAAACCCCCCGAGAGCGCTGAGCAAACAGCTTCCTTGCAGAGTAGCTACACACAGCGTCAGCACACAGCGCATAGGCAGATTAGATTAGATTGATTCGATTAGTCTCTGTTTGTGTTTGTTTGTACACATGTGCTGTGTACCAGAGCACATACCGCGCACGGGCACGGCGCATGGGACGAGAAGCATCTTGTGCGTGTTTAGACGCCACTCCATCACGCTGCTACGGATATAAATTATACAAATGAGCGCAGGCTGAACGAAACTTAGTGCAACATTTTTCCGGACTTCTAAAAAAAGGAGGTTATCAATTCGACACGTATATAAATGTAATATTGTTGGAATTGCACAATATTCACTTATGTTAGTCTATGTGGTCGTACGTCTTCTAAACACGTGTACCAAATTCATAATTGTATGTTTGTATGTATGTTTATCCAAGCATTTCCCCTAAACTAGTAATCGGATCGTAATCATTCTGTCTTTATTAGATTTGGCATCTCTCAACTTGGGGAATAGTACAACTTTCATCAAAATCGGTTCAGCAGTTGTCAAGATATGGAATATAGTCAAGATGTGTAAATTGAGTTACTAAGGGTATTTTGTAAATCCTTTAGATGTCTTACGAGTACTACAGAACTTGCTTAATAAGAACTTTATATTAGTGATGGTGTACCAAAACTAAAAAGAAACAATTAAGAACTTTTTCAAAAAAGGGGACGGGGATTTCTGAGCCTGATTGTAATAAGTTGAGGTTATATTTTTCTAATTCAAAATGTGAAAAATCAGCATAGTTCACAATCGGAAAAATGAGAATGCCAAAAATTAAGTTAAGGTTAGGAAGTAAATCAAATATCGATTAAATTATAATCGATTAACGTGACAGAGTTCATTCTATTTAAGAAAATGCTTACACCAGATGATTAATTCAATTAAAATAATTAAATCTATCAGAATTTACGTATTAAACAGTTTAAAACAATTAAATATCTACAAAATTAAGATAGATCAATTCACGTTTACTAATCAATTATTGTATTTTTAGTCTGTGCTAACTCTTACTTGACATTCATGGCATGACACTGTATAGTCTATGCTGACACTCACTCATTTCGTATCGTCTAGTGCGTGTGCGTTTTGAGCATGTTTCCCCCCATAGTTTTAATTATATTTCCCTCGACCCCTGCTTTAATTCTACAGACTTCTGATTTACCTTATTTTCTTGTACGACCCTTGCCTTGCTACCATACGGCATACCGGACACTGAGAACCCTGCTTAAACGTTGAAATTGGATTTGTTATTTTGGATTCTACGAACGGCCTACCGATTGGATATTGACACCATGGATCGTTGTGTACATTGTGTTAAAGCTAAGTTTTTTTATTTTTCCCTTTTTAGTTGTACAATATAATAGGCAAGTTGTTTAGTAACTACCTATAACGCCTTTGACCTTGAACATAACCAGTGAAATGAGAGATCTGCGTACACCTTTAGAGCGTACTGGCGTGATGTTATGTTATGAAATGGTATAAACAATAAACAGACATGCGATTGCAGCTATCTCGAGAGATTTCCCGTAATTTATTGAAAAGTTCTTTTGTATATCTCCGAAGTTCTTCATCAGATCTTCACTAAATTAAAATGGAACCAATTTCGGAACATACTCTTTTTGGGAAGCCGGTTAAAAAACAATAGCAGTTCAAAAATCGGCTGTTATGTTTAGATTGTTACGTAACCTCACTTTTCATTAATCTATTTTATCTCGGCTCTCAGATTGCCAAAATCTGCAAAATTTCCAGTGATTGTTTGATAATATAGTAGCTATCAGTTGACACCAATTTCATCCTTTTACATCCAGGCCCAAAATTGTATGAAAGCGTATCCGTCTCCTTTAACCGACTTCCAAAGCAAAACACTAAAAAGAGCAAAATAGGAGGTACCTACCAAAGACACCGATTTCCAAATCGAAAGTTATTTTTGCTCTTTTTAGTGTTTTGCTTTGGAAGTCGGTTTATAATTTGTGTTTTTTTCGCTTTGGAAGTCGGTTTATATATTATGTTTTTTTCATTAGGTATATTCACACTGCTGGACATAGGCCTCCCCCAAGCGTCGCCACACTGATCGGTCCTGAGCGTCTCGCATCCCCCGCCGCCCCGGACGCCCGCAGCCTTGACAGGGCCTGCAGTCTCGACATAGTTAACGATCGTTACGCTAGCTAACATTCGTTAACTCTTACCACAAAATAGTAAGTATACAGAAGGGCCACTCCCGCCGTTTGGAAAATTGACAGCTAAACTTGACAGATTCACTAGGGTTGTAGTGTTCGTGATATTAAATGGATATTTGATGCCCTGTCTACCCTCTAAGGCATGTAAGCATGATATGATGTATGTTTAGACGAATCTAAGTATTTATGTTTGTAACTTGGGCAACCTACCCCTTTTTTTTTTAATTCGGAATGAATATAGTAGCAACCCTAGTGAATCTGTCAAGTTTAGCTGTCAATTTTCCAAACGGCGGGAGTGGCCCTTCTGTATACTTACTATTTTGTGGTAAGAGTTAACGAATGTTAGCTAGCGTAACGATCGTTAGCTATGTCGAGACTGCAGGCCCAGCAGCCTTATAGCTTAACGAATTCGGCAAGGCAAAGAGCAAAGAGTATGAAGATGATTGGTCGTTTTTTCATACTCTTTGTCCTTTGCCTTGCCGAATTTATTACGGAATAAGGCTGCAGCCCCTGCAGGTCGTCGTTAACCCCCCAAACCGACGAAAATAATATAATTATAGCGTGATTAAATTCCTATGTGAACTTGGGTGGCTACCATATGTCTCCTTTTAACGTGGGTAGAGTACCCTGGTTCAAAGCAGACAAGTATTTGATCACGTGCTAATAATATGTGTGGGGGTAATCGAACACAGGAAAGTATTTTAAGTTTAAAAAGCAGCAACGTAAAAAAGAACAGAATTTCACGCTACTTTTTACATTTCAAATTCTAAAGAGTCCCCGGGAAGCTTTGTCTAAAAACTAAAAAACACCTTATAAACTAAAGACGTGTTTCAGAAGAAAGAAACCGTGTGTCCGCTTGCACGAGGCCTTACTTACACACTGTCCGTATCCGTGCAATATTCCGGGAAGGGGCCCGTCAAGCTGTGTGCAAACACCTTTACTTGGCTTTGTTTGTTATGGCCCGGTCCCGGGGAGCGGTCAGGTTACATTGTTAGGGGTCCCATCGACCCCATCCTTACCTTGAATACTTCAAAAACATATTTTCAATTAGATGGGTAAGATAAGTCCGAGTTTTTCTACAGAAAGTGTTTTTCTTTCTCATGCCTTTATACTGGAAGATTTATTCCTGGCAATGGCCTTCTCAACTTTTTGTATCTTAAAGTGTGGATAAACCGAGATAGTACCGCCATTTGATTGTAGATATCCTTAAAATTTAATTAGGTATCTGTAAAGCAGTTGTGTAACTACATATTTTCGTGTACAATAAATTATATTCTATCTATTTATCCATAATCAGCAAAGCAGGCAGTGCACTGCTGTCGTGTCGTCCATGTCTGCTAATTACATCTGCGATCAGCAACATGTCTAACAAGCGTGATGGTTGTGGCAATTTCCCATCACTTTGAGGGCCTTGCTCAGTGGTTCCGCTGTGGAAGTTTACGCCTGTTAACCTCTTCAATCGCTTGGTTACGCCAGTGATAAGGCCGGGTTCGTTATACTACAGCTATGCAGTACCGTCTGCTGTTTGAACCCCGAACGAGTCTACAGTGTAATTTACATTCTCATAAAAAACTCAATCTCGTCCCGCCATCGGCATCGCGATCGCTCCTTCATTCATTATGTACGCTTTTTTAACTACGGTCAAATGTTCGAGTCACTCCCGGCGCGTCTATTAGCTTCATTCATAACAGCTTCGAACGAAATCGATTATTTTGATGTCTAACCGACTTCTTTTGTTGTGGACATAATGGGAAATGCCTTCAAGCTGCAGAATCGTACAGTGCCAATCGATAAACTTAGCCTGCGGCATTCCAATGCTCAACATAGGCCTCTGCACAGTATTAAAAGGTATTGAGTCTTCAATGAACAGAAATAAAAGCCAAAGGTTTAATAGCTCAGCAAAATTCATCAAAACTCGAAGGTCGTGGCTTCAAATCCGCTACAGAGCAAGCATGGCGAACTATTTAATTTGTAGAACATTGAGAAGTCGCTAAAAAGGCCAAAGTATTCGCGCTGCATCGAAGTTGAACAACTCAATATTATGTTTTCACGGCTTCGTGACCTTTAGCGCTAACAGCTTTCTTTAAAGTGAAAATATATTGTGCAAATTGCAATTATATTATTAACGACCGATCGTGATAAATTCATGGCAGCAATATACCTAACGATATAACAGAGTACCTATATACTTACGATGAATACCACGGTCGTTCTCATAAAATGCTCCCAATAACATGAGATGAGAGCTATTGAATGCAGAATGCTGACACTGCACAAGATCGATCGAACTGCCGTCGGCGTATAGTGTGGACACAGACGGACAATAGGACGCTCGGAGCAGGCTGGAGGCTGCTGGATAGTGGACAGTAGACAGCACTAGAGACGTCATTATTTATCTACGAGTATGTACTGGAGTATTCATGGGAAATAACGCAAAACGCCACGCAAGCCATTTTTTGTGCTGTTTTTAGGAGCTATCTACTCGTTATTTAAAAAGAAATATCAATTAATAAAAATACATTAAATTTCTACATAATATTGATTCTAAAATGGTAGATTTAGTTTTTTTTTTAATGTTGTATATATTTCACTAATCTCCTTCCAAAAAAACATAAAAATGAGAAATAATTATCGATATTATGCATCTCCTCGTAAAGTATTCATTAATTATTTTTTGTACTAACACTAATGGATAGACAATTTAATAACGAAAATTTTTGTAGATTTATTTTTTTCAAAAGACGAAAATTCGATTTTATAAAGATTTTATTCTAAAATCTGGGCGTATTCACTACTATAATTCATGCGCCACCAGTGCCGCTAGACCAATAGGAATGCTCATATCTCATGCCGATTTTTTGGTCAGGGTACCGTCTTAATACGCCTACAACTACATTCACAGCTCGACAATATTCCAAAACACTGGATGTGTTTACAAAAGTATATTGTGCCCAACGGAATCGTTAAAACATGCCATCTGCAGCCAACTATCTATAAATTCAGGCAGACATCGCATGTAAGAAGTTTACCTGCCCCATTCCGTCCTATACGAAATGTGATATCTATCATCTATATAAATCTACCAATCTATTGCGTGCAGAGACTATCAAATTATCAATAACATCTCTGGCCCAAGGGCGGTACACACTGACAGACAAACGTTTCGTTAGGGTAGTGCTACATCGTCACCCCCCCCCCCCCCCCTCCTCGTGCGCCCGCCCTTTCCCCCGGGCCGCCCCTTGCCGCTTTGATCTCTCTGTTCTTAATTACTGGCTTCTAAAAAATCCGGCGCAAGTTTTATGGAAGTTATAAACGCTCCGGTGTAGCTACCGCACCTCGCACACACCAGATACATCAGAAGGACCGAAAGACCCCTTTATAAGAAGAACTTCAGAAATATTACAAATAATAATTTATAATTTAAGAATTTTAAAACATAAATTCCATTGTTCACAATGAAATGTATGTATACAGGCAAGCTTTGAAGTTAACCCTCTTACTAATAAACGCGGCATAAAGTTATACCAGGTATAACTAAGGTATACCCATACATTTTCATAGGTTTATACCTGGTATAACTTTATTCTGCGTTTATTTGTAAGAGGGTTAGACTTTACGATGACAGATAAGATATTATTATTTCAAGTGGACAAAAGGAACATGCATGAAAGAAAACCAAAACTGTAACTGAATTGTGAAATGTACCAAAACAATAATAAATGTTACCTTAAACTTTAGGGCGGGCTTATAACTTTATGGTGTGTTGGTTTTCAGCTCATAACATTTTGTGATGAGCCTTCTGCACCCACCAACTGAGTGGCCGCACCCGCCGCTCCGCCGCGATCGATACTAATGAGATATTTTAAATACACTGTACCTACCTGTAGGCCGGGCCTGGCTACACAGACACAAAGTGAACACCGCCCGTGTAGAACATAGCGCAGCACTGAGGATACCGCCATACCGACACTATGTAGCGCAGGCACGGCCCACGGGCGGCACGATATCATCCGTGCTCATACGTACAGTGTGTACTCAGCGTAAGAACGAGCCGCTACGAAACGAAAGCAAATATTTGTTCAGAGAGAACTTTTAAAACGTATACGTATTTCTGTATTATTCCCTGAAGTCTTACTCAGTTGAACAAATTGAAGATAAACTCTTTCATAACATTTCTGAGAAAGTCTATGATAAAACCAGCTTTGGCTGAAACCATCGCAATGCAAAGAGCTCAGAAATCCGTTTTCTCGTACATAAGTAATACTATTTTCTATGTAGGCAGGTATTACTCTACTCCGTAAGTCCCTGCAAGGCTGCGCTTATAGAAATTTATAATTAAATAGCGTCCCTAAGTCTTTTAAAGAAGCTCTAGTAATCTAAGTAGTTGAGTTGAGGGGCTATTGTGTACCGTAATGTATTACATTACTTTGTACCTCGGCGGCGTCGGCAGGATCCCTCTTACATAACGCTATTTATTCTCCGCCTCGTAAGCCCTTTCTGATTATAATCTAATACCGAATGCTAATCAATAGGGGCTTACTAGAACCCTTTTAATGTAAGACCAGCAGTTTTACTATTAAAACGGTGGAAATATTTATTGTTCTCGTGTATAATGTATGTAGATCCCCATTAAAGTAACGTTCTCACGAACTGTAATCGATATGTAATTGATTGGGGACTGCTCTCGTAAAACTGGGCACTTGTTTCAGTAATCTTTAATACTAATCTGAGAATAACAAAACATTAAAAAGTTATCGGCTTTTTATCGAAAATAACTCGTAAAAAGTAAAATCGTTGGACGATTGCTCAGAAAGACGACGAGCGACGCACCGAATTCCCTATCTCGGTTCGACATGGTTAATTTCATCTTGTTTTTTTACCTTCCACACCGTCCTGTTTAGGTAATCTAATCCCAGTAATGACCGCACAACTATTGGGACAAACTACAATGGACAAATGGAAATGCATGCTCCAGCTAGAATCATTAGCCAAACCCGTCTAACAGCTGGGCAGACGTCCAAACATCACGACGTAACCGGCTAACAGTATAGCCGCACTTGCAGCCAAGTTCCCCGCACATGTCTGATATATCTATTCTGCCACGGGCTTCACCCGCGTTAAAGTCGAATATTATCCGAGAACCCGATATATATAAAAGTATCCTATGTCCTAAATCCTAATCATGGTCTACCTGTGTGCCCGGTTTTATGCAAATCCGTTCAGTTGTTACGACGTGAAAAGACAACACACAGATAGACAGAGTTACTATCCTATCTGCTCTGAACACAATGATTTGTCTGCTAAGTCAAACAATCTTATACGTCATCTTATTTTTAATTAATGATAATATCAAAGCAATGCGGATGACGTGTGCACGTTCTGTATAATTAACGTAGGCAATGGAAAGTCCAATTTATCGCGACAAGCTGGTTCCACAGGTTTCCTAGTATCGAGTTAATTTGGGGAAAAATACGTGACGTCAGTACACGATACAACTTTAATCAGATTATTTAAAGCCTGTTTCAATCATGTGAAACGCGTTTCTGCTAAAACAATGAGTGTACAGACATACAAGCTAAACCCACAGACAGCACTAAAAGCAAACATACGAATATCATAAATTACAGTAAATAAAGTAAGACTGTATTTTATTTCCCGACACATAACGATGCCTTGTACGTTATATTAGTTTTACGTGTTGTGTTGTGTTGTGTTGTGTTGTGCAGTAAAACGTCGCTTAAATTGTTATTTATTGCGGAATCACGATCACTTCTCAAATTGAATCCGCTCTCCGCCTATTTTACTACTATTATATGCCTTAACTTGTTCGGGGATTTGCAGGCTCGATACGTATCTACATAAAAACAAGGCCTGCGGTGGATACTCTGGCCAAACTATATCAATATTCCTGTCTTCAGTTACCCGATTTATGCATTTTCCAAGAAGCCACTTTCTTCGCTGGAACAGAGGCCTATGACCTGCAGTGGCACAGTTGCAGGCTGATTAAATAATTTAATGCCAGTTCCAACGATTCGTCGCCAGACAGGGGCCAGCCTTAGCTGGCTCCAGTGGGTCGTCGCCATGACGCCACCGTAGTCGCCATGTCGGGCGATGGGGCCCATTCTGATAACCTTTCGATTCCATTGATTTATTAATCGTCTGTTACCCACGCAGGGTGCGAGGCAGTGGGGCGGGGGATCTCTCCCTGAACCATTATTTTTAATTATGAAATATCCGGTTTCAGTGCTAAGTGAGGGCTTGTAACATCGTTCACTAAGTGCCGCTGCAAATATTATTACTTTTTAGATACTAAGTGATACAGCTTCATGAGACTGTTAGAAACATGTTTGAAAGCCATAAAAATGTTGTTTTACTCAAGGGTCTTTACGTAAACAAGCCGCATTGCTAACATACATGGAGGTAGAGTAGCGTTACATGTTCATCGCACGCTCAACTTTAACCAGATAAGTGTTTTCTGATACACAAAGCATTGCTCAGAAAGCCATATTCTTAGGAAAACGTATGTTTAATACTGTATAATGATCTCATTAGCAACTAACACAAAGGTTGCCTTCCTCATCTCATTGTAGCACAACCATATTATTACTTTATTATTTACGACGCCATAACTGCAACCCTTCAGCGCTGCACATAACCGAGTCTTTGTGAGTTTGTGCTCTACAATGTGTCGAGACCGTCGAGAATGCCGACATCCCGACATTCCCGACATCGCGGGACAAAGGATTAGGAGAAGGATGCTTTGTAACTGATACTTTCCTAAAGTGTAATATAATTCTGTGGGTATAAAAGTAAGGCGTTATCAGTTTGTCTGCAGCCGATATGTGTGTGCGGTGGTCCGGCCGTGACGTCATTACCATGAGAATGCCTGACGTGCTCTCACGTTAACATCAAGATCAGATTGAATGTCTTCTAAACGGGGACACATTTGAAGGGGCGACGTCTTTGTGCCGTTTCAAAGGTTATTTTGTTAATTAATGCACATTTTGTGTGAGAATAATAACACAGTGCAGTGAGTCAGTGATGTATGCACATAATTTGGAGGAGAATATTATAATTTGTGGTTTTCTACTTTGCTGAGAAGAGCGCTAAGTTACATAATTTAATCCTTCCAACTGTTTCATTATTATTATTTATTATTCAATAAACACCGTAAAATTTTGGGTATTTTAATCCCGTGGAGGGACAATCCGGTACATGAAACAATACCGAACAGTGTCGAACATTTTCACATAAAAATAAACCGACTTTCAGAGCAAAACACAAAAAAGTGTTAAGATAACTTTCGTTTTGGAAGTCGGTGTCTTTTGGTACCTCTTGTTTTATAATTTTACAACACCTCATAATAAGTACAGTCTGTGGTACAGTACAAACATTTATAAAAACATGTTTACACGGGGCGCTCTTATCTCAATCTCTTGCAGACCTCCTTTGGATAGACTGAACGATAGAAGATAGATTTAGGGCAGTCAGTGCACAAACATCAACAATTATTATTTACGGATAATAATATGAATATACATACATACAATACTATAAGATATACTGAGGTACTTATAAATTACAAATGTATAACTGAGAAAGGACAAGAACGTATGTATGTACTACGTTCGTAATATATAGCTACAAAGTTATTAACTACGCCGTAGCCCGGCGCGGCCCGTAGACGTCCGGCGACGTCACTCGTAGCTCGCAGATACTTGAGCGAACATTTGCCGAGTACCTGGGGAGATGAGGCCAGAGCAAGCCTCCCAAGTTCTAACTAGATTAGCGTCTAGGTCTACCTACGTCAATGTAATCCCTAAGTAAGGTATTAGGATAACCTACATATGATTTGTTGTGTTACAGGCTGTTTCTGACTATTCGGTAGGTAGGGAGTCGTACGAGTAGTACAATACTTAGCTTGTTATTTTTGTTTTGCCTTCACAAAATAAAAGTAGTTTTTTTTTATATTTTTTCAGAGGGTATTATTTTTTATATGAACTGCTTACAAAGCTGAGGCTAAAATGCATTAGTAAATTCTAAGGTCCTTTTATTAGTAAAAAAAGCCGAATCCCTTACAAATACCCCTTAATTTTTTATTATTAAGCAGAACCGGCGATAATATTAAATTTTATGTGTCGAAGGGGATTCCGCTGTGAGAGAACGGCTCAAATTATCGTCACAACAATAAAATTAAGTGCTGTGCACACTGTGTGCGTGCACGTGGGGCTGACTGGGGCCGCCCGGGCGGCGTGGAGCCGGCCGCCTGGGCCGAGTGAGTGGAAAATCGAACGTAATTAAAAACCTCGTCGAGATTACTACTGCCATTGTCGAGCGCTGAACGCTTCATGTGGAATAGCCTATTATCAAAATGCCCCACGAAAAATAACAAAAGCGATGCGGCGCGGCGTTATGAAATGAAACGGAACGAGGGGGTGCAGCGAGCCTCCGGGGAGGGGGTCAGAGGGACAGACGAGCGAACATTAGTGGCAGAGGCTATGCATCGATTCATTTCGTTTTTCTATTAGGCGCCGTCAGAGGCAGCTGACGCGGGCGTCGCCAGGGGGCGCCGCAAGCGAGCTGGCAGCACGCGGGTAGGGCGGGCACACTCCACTAACTGCAGTTGTTAGTCAAGGCTCGCTTGCAAATTACCTGCCTCCCATTTACAAACGAGCAAGTTTGAAATTTTGAACACGGTCATTTGTTTTTCTGGGTAAACGAGTAAACGACTAGCAAATTACAGTATTTTGTGAACAAGTACTACAGTAACTAGTTTCCCGACGAAATTGTACCTAAACTGACCAATTTGGAAAGTTTTGAGGCGACAGCAGTCTTACAACGTTACAACACGCCAGCAAAGTTCGTGACGTCAGTAAAAGTAGCCCCGGGCCACTGGGGGAGGGTCAAAAACCTCTCATAACCAGCGTGCTGAGATTAATGCCACTTCCAGAAACACAGTTCCCTCACATTCTAAATTGTTGATAAATCTTGGTATAAAAGAGGCTGTGTGTATAGCTCTGAGGCGAATGGTACCCACGCTAATAAAAGGACTGATTTAGAAGCTCTTGATAAACAAACAAGTCCATTTACTAGCGTGAATCCTTTTGCTAAACGATTATGGCATGTCCCCTCTAGTCGTTCACTGCAGCAGTCACTGGGGGCCACGCTCAGAGGATGTTCACAGTCGACGCTAATGGCTCGCTGTAGTCTAGCGTGGAGTGACGCCTCCACCGCTGGGGGGGTCCGTTGACCCCGCACGGTGAACACACTTTGGTATTGTTGGACTGTGCTCCAGTAGTCTAACTACCCACATAGCTGAAACATGCGGGCTTCACTCCTTTGTACAAGTTCAAAGGACGAACAAGTACGCTTATTATTAACTCAACACAATAACCGCTAGGGTGGAGCTGTCGAGTATCGACACTTGCACTCTCCCTCGCGGATAGTGCGGCGCGCTGTCGACATTGTATGATCGATACGGTAGCGCTATCTTGGCGAGCAAACCGTGAATAGCCTACTCTATCCACAATGCACAATAATGTAATAACTTTTTTATCAGACCCCTCTTACATACCTACACAATTGATTTATTTTGTTAAAGGTACTTTATATGAACCAATTTTGCAATCAGAGAATGGAGGAACACTTAGCTTTGGAAACAATGTTGAATTTATTAAAAGTCGCTTTAATTTCCAATGACGTACGTAAAGACACTCATAGAGAGGTATTCACGTAGGCACACAACATAATTACATTGTAACGGCACCATTTGTCTATCTAACAACGTATGAGGCACAAAGTGCGTCACTTGATCCAATATTTGACTAAACTAACAAAGGGTTCCCGGCGGCGGCGACGCTGCGCCTCTGTTGTTACAAGCATTTATGTATTAAAACTGTGTCGATATTCTTTAGCGTCAGAATGTAGTTTAGTTGAAAGTTGCCTGCTTTACATAGCTGAGCCCGCGACTGCGACTGTGACAGACGTTCAAACAGCTTCACAATCCCACTTTAATTTATCACGAAATGTTGACACCGATAGGGTTCGACAATGCGCAGCGCTGAAACGTCTACCACGAGCGCACGAATTCGCAGAAATCATTCACATGTTGTTCCATTGTTGTTTTTCTTTCACGTTCCCTGAAATGTTCTCACCAGAATCCGCAATACGCGACGAAGTGTTGTTTAGGGCAGTAATCGGAACGATTCCTGGTGGCGGGCCGGCTAGGGCTCGATTCAGAGTCCACAAAGCCTTACTTACACAAAAAATAAATAAAAAGCTCCTTTCATCTGGGACTGACGTCGCACCGGCTTTGATGGGAGCCTGTTATTATAAGTTACTTGTTATTTATAAATCGGTGGGATAACGGAGCCGCCTGTCAAACTCCACATTCATTATAATATCATGGACAGAACTGTAGCAAAGATGAGCATTGTGTAGTGGAGACTGGCCCGCGAGCTGGGGAGAGGCTCCCTTCTCTTGTTACACAAATAAGTATATTATGTACGTGTTACTTTCACATTTAATCACGAGAACCTGACACTTTTCGCTGAATCCGACACCGCGGCACCGCGACCGGCCAGAGACTGCGTCATTGGAAACAGATTAAACTGGAACGTTACAGTATGAATAATGAAAATCAGATTTATTATTCGTATTGTTGTATATTTATAGGAGCAGACAGGCAGGCAGCTATAGAAAGTCAATACTCGGAGCGGTGGGTAGAGGCGCCGCGCGAGGTACCAGCTGCGCTAGTTGGCGCCAGACGTTCTAATCTGAGATTAAATTCATCATAGCTGAAGGGCTCACAGACGGCTCGCTAATCCTTCCGAACTCTGTACTTATGTAAATACGCCGCACAATACGATGTTTGAACGAACATTTGCATTGAAAAGCTACGCGCGTTCGCGTCGTGTACTCGTGTGACAGCGCTCCCAAAACACACACAATGCAAATGACAGTAGCTCCTAAGAAGAATAGAAATGAAATCATACGTACCGCTGACAAAGGCATATTTATCAATTAATGGTTTAGCACGGAGGTTCTGTGGCACTGCAGCCTGTCCTCGCACTCCGCTCGGGGACAATGGCTGACAATGGCGAGTCTTATCACGGCCGCTCGAGCTCCACATGACACATGACAGTCGAACAATTAAATCGTTCGTTAGAAGCATTTCATTGTCCCTGGTTCGGTAATGAGTTCGGTTAATTGGTGTTTTAGACACAACGCTCCTCGGCTGAGGTGAGGGGTGCGGGCGGCGGGCGGCGGGCGGCGGGGATTCCTTTTGAATTAGTTATCGTGACAAGCCTCATTAATTCGTTTAACTCATTAACTTTCGTAAATACGTGTTTCTCAGTATGGATGGGTATTTAGATTTCTTTAGGAAACCATCAATTTGATCGGTTCTTAATAATATTATGTTGATGTAATTTATTCCATTAGAAGGATTTCCCGCTATTCTGGGCTGAGTGACGTCACGGACGCCATCACGCCACATAATTTGTTTAGTGGAGTACATTAGTGCTCAGAGTATCTATAGTAGTGCTATGCGACCACGTTTTTATTTTATAAACACTATTAATATAAGGCGACAGTTTTTAAAGTGTAAACAAGATGCTCTAGACAAGTGACATTATATCATAGAAAACGTCGCGACAGCGATTGGAAGTGAAAAGTGCTTACGAAATGTCACGTGGTCAATCGCTTTCATTACATTTTGCCTTTCGAACATCGCCATCGCCATCACTGCCATCATGACACTTGCTTTAGATCCTCTGCGTAAAGTGAGAACGAAATGTGCTCTGTATTCCAGCGCAGCGGTACCCGCGCCTGTTTTCTTAATCCGACAATTAAATACGTTAGTTTAAGGGCGAGTGTTCACCGGAGGGGACGGTGAATGTTTTCGTTAAGCTGTGCAGTGATTAGATCCCCGCAGGGTGCAGTGTGGTGTGTGCCTGTGTGTGCCTGTGTGTGCCTGGCCGTGCACGGCAATCGATATCGCTGCCAGCGTGCGGCGTCATATTCCTCGCTGAGCGGAACACACGTCGTATATCGGCTTTATTTTACCACTGCACAGACACAGCAGTAAGTCTGCTTACATAATCATGCTAAACTTTGCTAAGCAACTGCTAAGCAGATTCTAATTCAAATTATCTAAAGGAAAATTCGAAATTTTAATATGCTCATCAAAATTGCTAAACACTTCAAAGATAAATAAGGCCCCAAGAATCGAAGTGATACGAGTACGAGTATGCCTGGGGACAAGTGATACGAGTACGAGTATGCCTGGGGACAAGTGATACGAGTACGAGTATGCCTGGGGACAAGTGATACGAGTACGAGTATGCCTGGGGACAAGCATGCTATCTGCAACTGTTGCCGCAATTAATGACAAGTACAAGTACAACAGCTGGGGGCAGGGGTATGGAACTTTAGTTAGTCGTTACTTTATTTTAAGCAAACGGCCCTTTTTTGCGAAGTTTTGTACAACGACGTGTTTGCATATGGATAAAAAAAACTGCTCTACATTTTATTAGATTTGTCTGAATTCGTCAAACATTATTTATTTACTCTCGATGGGCATTTAGAAACTTCTAATAGATGATGTTAGATGTTAAGTAAGAATACTCGTTTATTAACTTAAGTAAGAGTTGGAACTTCTGCATCTTATTGTCGCATGACCCCACGTCGCGATCGCGACTCAACCATCACCTCTCAAGTTCCATGCCCTGGCTCTGCCTCCCGGCTCGCCTCGCCTCGCCCACACTCGCTCGTCTGCTCGCCTCGCTCGAAGCCTGTCTGTTTCAATTTATCGGCCGCACTCGGCTATCTTGAAATGAAGTTTTCGTTTGATTGATCACGACTGAGTTCGTGCAATGTTTCATTCATGACCATACGTTTTTAAAATTCAAAACTTTCTGCGCGGCTTGCTGCCTGGACCGGACGTCCTCGGGGCCGGCGCGGGACCGCGGGGTGCTCTGCCCCTCGGCGCGGGACTCCAGTTATTGGCTTCTATGACTTGTATAATTGGCGACGATAAAAACATGATTTGGAACGTGATTGTGGTGAAAGTTCGCCTTCCCCGCTTGTTGTTCTCAGTGAAGCTGTTGATTCAGAGTCCATTGTCACAAACAGAATAATGGTCGCTTATAAAATTCTGATGAAATATTGATATCGCTATAAGGCCGCAGCCACACTCGGGTTATGTGCGCCCCCCGGCGCCCCCCAGCGCCGCTGGCCGCCCCGGGCCGACGATCAAATGACTGTAATACCAATACCATCAGGTAAACGGGCTCTATCAATATTTTCGAAGAAATCATCAAACTGAACGATATCGGTTACGCAATACGCATAAAGTAAGTACGTACTTGTGTGGGCTGTTATGAAATAAAGCACGTTATGGGGATATGAAGCGCCATTACTTTATTTTATGGTATTTTTATGCAGCCAAGTATGCCAAGTATGCCGGGCACCTAATGTATGAATAGTCTATTTTTCCATTCCGTTTATAGCCTCGTCTTCATAAAGTTTGCAATGGCTGTATCGAGCGACCCACTTCCACCTTCTGGCACGTCCACACCGCGCCGCGCCGCGCCGCACCGCGCCGAGCCCGACTGCCGACAGCTGCATACAACATCATATCCGTGATATATCGTCGTGTTGCGCTCGATGGCTGCACCTATATATTATCTTATTAATAGGAAAAAACTCTCTACAACCGGCAGCAATCTCGTATTCATGTTTCCACGGCGCGGCACAAAAAAGCAGTAATTTTAATGGCTCCCCGAAGTGCTCGAGCACTAAACGGGAACAAAAGAGCACCCCAATTCGGCGCTGTGCGGTTCTGGAAGTAAATTGCTTGTTTTTTGTGCAAAATGTTGGCGGCACCGGTGCGGCACACAATGGCTCATTATAGTACGCTCAGCGCTCTCAGGGTTCGCCTGCCCGCTCTGCTCGCCTGCCCGCCTGCCTGCCTGCTCAGCCTGCCCGGCCGCGACAATGCGCTCTGCCTAAACAACTTTACGACTTTTCTTTTACGATTGACAATTAAAACGTCGCCTAACGACTTAACTTCGACAGGCATAAAAATGTTTTCGAAGATTCTTTGAATTTTCCACGCTCATTGTCGTTCGTCGCACACAAACACAATAAAGTAATAAAATATCCCAAAGTTTGCGAAAAAGAGTAAGTAATCGAATAAGGGTAGATCTCAGTCATCAAGTTACATGGTAGTGAAGGCTTCGGAGGCTGAGACCGAGACCTGAAACTGACACCAGTGAGGTGGAAAGGGCAGTATAGGATGTCAGTGGCAACACTACAGCTTTAATGTACATCGATAAGGTGTCCGCTGGGTGTGAACACGACGCGCGACGGTGACGGTGACGGCCAATCAAAATGGTAACTCGTTACTTCTCGGAAGAGCTCGACGATTTAGTTATTAACCTAAAAACGTGAACAGTTTAGGAAGTCACCGGGGCGAGGCCGTGGAGTGCGGACCGACTCCGGCCGGACCGGTGCCGCGGTGACGGAGACGTACCGGTCCGGGGAAACGCACCCGTGACTAATGTTTTGATTACTCAATATCCGTGCGCTGTCGGCGACGCTAAACAAACATTTGACGGAGCCATTAGCTGCCGCCTGCCGCCTGCTCTGCTTCGTCATCGCCAATACTTGAATATTTATTTGACATTTACTTTTTAGGAAACTATGAAGGTTGTAGTAGTGGACCGATATAACTCATTAGTCAGGGGCGACGACTATGAATACGAAGGTTATTTATGAAGTAACCAAAAACATGATTCAAATGACTAAATAAACATTGCCAACTACATAGATGGGTATGCCACACAACACATTACACGCGGGTACAGTCACCGAACAAATGCTGGCAAGCCATTGAAAAGTAATCCCGCATCATTTCAGACATAAAATGTGTTTTAAAATTCGCCTTAAGCCTCGCTCGTCTTGCTAATCCGCCCACTCGGTACATAATATAGAATTCTGTCAGTCGGTACACTGTCTGTACGTGCACACACAGGTATAGGTAGAGCACCCACGATCGCGATCCGCAAGTCACGGGGGAAGCAGGTGATTTACTTCAGCTTCGCTTTACCCGAGCTGAACGAATTGAGCGAGCTCTGCTAAGCGTGTCGTAAATATTATTATTTATGAACAAACCGCCTTCCTGCGCACAAACAAACCTCTTCTCGTTCATTGTCAGGACGTAATGTTTGTGAGCGGCTGCACTAACACATCGTAGCGCAGCTTATGTAACACTCACACTAAATGTTGAACATTCCTGCTGGTTCAGTGAAGTCGGCTGAAACAATGCGTGGAACGGATTCACAGAGTGTTCGAGTGCTTTATTTCATTTCTTTTGTTTCTTTTAATTACATAGGTACATACATTTCGTAGAAACCTGTCATTGAATTCTGTTACCATGTGGAGGTTGTTCATATGTTTTAAATACATATTCATTCGTACAAGCAGAAAAAGTAGTAAATTATCTCTTCTCACTTATTTATTGTAAATTGACCGTTTTCGCAGAAGCCTTTTGTTTCATCGACCAAATGTAGCATACATATATTCGAGAGTCGCGGCAGGCCGAAATACAGAAAAACGTCGTCGTCCACAAATAGGTCGGCGCTATAAGAGCAGCACATGACCTAGATCTGCGCCACTCAGCCGGCAGCACGCTGCAGGCTGCAGGCCGGACATGTCTAAGTGGCGCTTTGTTACCGTCTGGTGATGCACACCACATTATATCACCACTTAATTAGACAATATGTTTATGTTAGCACATTTATGATTACCCTTGAAGCTAATCCCGACAACTTTTACTTACTTCGGTGAATAATAAAAGGTCGTACTTAATCGCTTTAAGAAGTGGGGTTCCTCAGGGATCAATGCCAAGCCCCACATTTTTCGGGGATCAATGCCAAGCCCCACATTTTTCGTGCTTTTTTAAGGGTTCAAGAAATTTTCCTGTCCAACGGGAGACGGCAACTAAGGTTAAAAGATTAGCATTAAGGGTTTCCGATTACTATTCATGAATGAGTTAGCGCAAACAGAGAACAGATTGTTTTTTTGTGAGAAAGGGTTGTCCGGCTTAAACTAAAACGCATATTTAAGCCCAGGATGGGTTTGAATTCCACCTCCGCAAAGATTTTTATTTTGCTTATTCCTAGAATAGTCCGGGGTTTGAGTCACGTCTGATTCAATTAAAATGCCAACAGGCTCGCCCTAACATTAAGACCTAATAGGCACCGCCATTGGTTGCCTGTGGGTGAATAATGTACCTCTCTGCCTACACCCCGGAGAGTAGGAGTGGCGTTAATAACTTTGTTATTTATGCGTTGCTGTTAATTACGTGTTTTAGTATGATTTCAGGGTAATTGATGTAACATCCTTTTTTGTTGTAAAAGGCAGTCTGATATTAAAATGGCAAGCTATAGCGAATTTTATCTGATACCGTTTCGTTGAAGCACATCATTCATAATATTTGCGCGTCCCCCGGGGCGGGCCGGGCACTGTCTGTGTCACTATTACAAGCAGCAAGGACTGCAGTCTACCCTCTGGATCGTAGGCATTTGATTATTGTTAACAGTGTATTTTTGATTACCATAAAGCGTTTGGTTATTAACAACAGCAACTTTTGTGTGGGACAACAGATTGATAAATCCTACTATCGCAAATAGGTAATATTATGAATGCGAATGTGAGTTCGATTAGGACATAAGATACTACGGCAGAAGCTAGTACTATTGAAAACGCGGTTGTTTGTTACTCTTTCATGCTTAACAGATTTTGATGAAACTTTTCAGTACTTATATAAAGTTAAAAGTATCTACTAAATCTTCACGGGCAACTAGTCAGTAGAATATACTTCTTATCATATCAGTGACAGAATCACAAAGGACTGAAAGCTTTACGACGATGACTACGGAATCATCAAAGCCGTATGAAGGAGCATTAAGTGCAAATATACAGAGAACAGACGGGTGTACATAACAGTATAGTACATGTGACTAGTGTATGTGAGCATTATATTGCCATATTGAATCCGAGGCAATACACCTCGAGCCATTTGCAGAACGAGTCGAGGTGCGATATCTTTAATTGAGCTACTTCACTCTACAGGATTACAAACGGGGTAGCTGTGTGTATCGCCTATTCTCTGTATTATCGCTGTGTTTCTCAGCATTCAGTAGAATTTGTAGATAGGAATATTCCAATAAGATGTGTAGGAGTCAGCGGGTTTACTACGAATAGGTACTTGGATGTGATATGTGAAATCAAACTCAAACTGTTCATTACTTTTATAATGTAAGAAAACTGTTCTAAACACTAGATACAATTTTACAACAATGTCTGTATATGACTTTGAGCACTCTATTTTCCAAGCGTCTCAGGCGGCGGCCATCGACCGAATGTGTCCTCCAGCCACAGCTAGAAACACTCAACAAACTAACGAGTGTTTACCATAAAAAATTATCGCTTCCATGGCAGCCCTTGGGAATTATTAAGACATATAGGTATTTATATAAAACAAAAACCCTAACAAATAGCCAAATTGCGTAATAAAATCATTCGCTTTTATTTAAAACAAGCTATTATTAGTTAAACATGATCAAAACCTAACAATCGTCCGTCCTGACATCGTGTGCGTCCCTGCACACGACTCCAGGTGGAAACCTAACAATCGGGTTCCTGGCTAGTCGTTCGAGCTTATACTTTAATAACTTTTACAAACTAACAACATACAAACATAGTAGTGTCAAAGTCATAGTCAAAACTTTTATCTTATGAACTTTAATAAACTTTAATTTACAGTTAAAAGTAATGATATTGATTCTACTGTCCATTCGGAAAGGTAGATTGTAATGGAGAAGAACGGACAAGAAACTCCATACTTACTCTTTTTAAAAAAAATGTTTTACAATATTTTGAGGACAATGCACCTCGAGCTTATTACAATATAATTTATTTATGATTCGTTTATCCTCGCAATGGAACGCCGTGGGGCTATGACACCAATGGAGAACAAACTTATCATTATTATTTATACAAACCAACAAAGTAGTGAACACAATATAGCATTGTTGAACTTTTAGCAATAATACAATTCGAGACAGTATATACTTCTTACTATTAATTCATAACTATCTCACGACACCAACAAGAGCCCACAATTTACGCTCAAGTCGATAGCCGAAAGGAAACTGTAAACCATCTCACGACACCAACAAGAGCCCACGATTTACGCTCAAGTCGATAGCCGAAAGGAAACTGTAAACCATCTCACGACACCAACAAGAGCCCACGATTTACGCTCAAGTCGATAGCCGAAAGGAAACTGTAAACCATCTCACGACACCAACAAGAGCCCACGATTTACGCTCAAGTCGATAGCCGAAAGGAAACTGTAAACCATCTCACGACACCAACAAGAGCCCACGATTTACGCTCAAGTTGATAGCCGAAAGGAAACTGTAAACCATCTCACGACACCAACAAGAGCCCACGATTTACGCTCAAGTCAATAGCCGAAAGGAATTTTCTCTCAACCGGGCAGCAGGCATCCCTCACGCCATCAGTTCGGAGGTCCCTGACTCTCACCCAGCAGCATCTCTAGCGACACCAGCAAGAGCCCACGGTTTACGCTCAAGCCGATAGCCGAAAGCACTCTCTTAGCCAGGATGCCTTGCGTCCTGACCTGTAACAACAACAAATAATATTCTGTACATAACAGTTTCTAAATTTCGGGTCAACCCAACAAGAAGGGTATAATTAGTATAATAAAGGCTTCACATAACCATTGGTTTCCCAGGATCTAGAAACACATCTAATCACATCATTCTCTGTAGGTTAAGCTGTTAAGTAGGCATTCTGAACCCATACCAAAATGTATTTACTTTAAATCTTCGAAAAAGAGTATTCTACCCAATATTTGACAGAATATTATTTAAAACTATTATTTGTTTTAAATCTCACTTTTTAACAGTTACTACTAGAAACTTTTGGGGTATAATAAACTGGCATTCTTACGATTTCTTGCAAAAATCTCTTGCTACATAGGTGGTAAACGGTACAATAGGACCACTGCTTACATGAATCAACGGTTTCATACGCTCCACAACTACTGTTGTTTGGCGTCTGCTGTCTGTATTGATTGGTGCGGTATCATTGTTAAAACGTACCATTCCATGACTAGAATCTTGCTAGCATATTCCTGGTTCTTAAGCGTATTTTACTACTGACCTGACATTCTAATATAATTAAGTATAATTTTGCTTATAGATAATATATATTCTTATTCACCAAACTTGATATCAATTTAGTAAGATGGCGAAAATTTGTTCACCCATCTTGCTTTACTAAAATACAACTACTTGTTGTTTCATCATTTGACATTTTTCTTTTGGTTATTTTATTAGAAATAGTTCTTATCTTTTGTAATAATACATGTTTCTAAGATTCTTTCTATAAGCAAACAATTATGTAAAAACATGACCTACTACTATTGATCCTATGGTCAAAATTGCAATACCATAGGAATCGACAGTTTGACATAAATTGTATATCAAGAGAACTTTAACATTTTTAAGTTTGTTATGCATAAATTAGGTTGACTGTACTTTTTGGACTATCTAAATCTAATATTTAAAGAGATTACTTTATTAGTCGTGGTGGCCCAATGGTTAAGACATCGTCTCTCGAGCTGGAACGTCGTGAGTTCCAATCCCGAAAAGTGTCGATGTTACTTCAGTCAGTCAGTTCCAAATACTTGAAGAGAATTGTTAGTCACATGACCTACCACTAAATTGACATTAACAATCTTTACATTGACAGCCATGTCGCACTATCCCAGATCCCTTCATAACCTTGGGGATATTATCGTGAGATACACCTAGCTCTCTAGTACAAAACAACTCACACTACTGTTTTATTTGTAGGTAATAATTATTATCCATATACCGATTAGAAACAGGTCCTATTACTTATTATCACCACACGTGCGTCTTTGTTGTATAATCGTTTAGCTGCAGCTTTTGTACCGCATCACTGCTGTTTGTTACTCTATTAACTATTTTACTGTAGCTCTTTTCTGATGCACAACCAATCTTATTACAACGTGTGCACTTCACAGCAGCTTAGTGCTGTGTGAAAAATGAGGCGCCTACTACTATCTTGTATTTCGCTTTGATAAATAAGACGTTATTTTATCTAATAAAACACCTCGTTACGCATTGCTCTCTGCTAATCATATTTTTTAAGTTCTAGGCGTAGTTTAGTTCGCACGGAAACGCGTTCAATAACTTCTCTTGCCATTCTTGCCTAATAAATAGAATAGCACCTACTTAAACTATTGTGCCACATCGTGGACAGCCCTTGTTATTTTTAGTTAGCAAAATTAATGGTGATACTTTCATCCCAACTGTATACCGAATCGCACGCATTCAACTTACGCACGAAAATATGTAACCAAACGTCTATTCGATGGTTTTTGGACGAAGAATCAAATTTGATAATATTTCTGTAGTGATTTTGCTGCGCTTTGGATCACGGGTGGCAAAGCTAGACCGTTCCTAAAGTTCTTAATGCTATCAAATAAAAAGAAGGACTACGTGACCTGTCAATCCATGTTTCGCGGTCGCGTGCCGCTGTCCTCGCCTCGCGCTTTCCTCTTCACGTGGCTCGTTGTCTCGTCTTCACACGGAGACGATGCGATGGCGGCTGACCACTCGTGGCTCGTTGCCACGACGCGACGCTTGCGCAGGTCTTCGGCGGCGCCAGCACAGTCGTCTCGGCGACGCGCTGACGTTGAGCTGCTGCATCAACGCCTGGCCGTCCGTAGCTCGTTGCCACGACGCGACGCTTGCGCAGGTCTTCGGCGGCGCCAGCACAGTCGTCTCGGCGACGCGCTGACGTTGAGCTGCTGCATCAACGCCTGGCCGTCCGTAGCTCGTTGCCACGACGCGACGTTTGCGCAGGTCTTCGGCGGCGCCAGCACAGTCGTCTCGGCGACGCGCTGACGTTGAGCTGCTGCATCAACGCCTGGCCGTCCATATCTCGTGGCCACGACGCGACGCTTCCGCAGGTTTTCGGCGGCGCCAGCACAGTCGTCTCGGCGACGCGCTGACGTTGAGCTGCTGCATCAACGCCTGGCCGTCCGTAGCTCGTTGCCACGACGCGACGTTTGCGCAGGTCTTCGGCGGCGCCAGCACAGTCGTCTCGGCGACGCGCTGACGTTGAGCTGCTGCATCAACGCCTGGCCGTCCGTATCTCGTGGCCACGACGCGACGCTTCCGCAGGTTTTCGGCGGCGCCAGCACAGTCGTCTCGGCGACGCGCTGACGTTGAGCTGCTGCATCAACGCCTGGCCGTCCGTAGCTCGTAGCCACGATGCCATGTGTTGTGCAGGTCTTCGGCGGCGCGCACACGTTCACGCTCTCGCCGTACCTCGTTGTCTGCTTCTGGGCTTCATCGCCGCAGCTGAGTTCCGCGCCGCTTGGCAGAGTGGGCCGTAGCCCGGAGATTTCGGCATAGTCTGAAATCTCGTGGCAAAAAGAACTTTAGAGCCGTAGATTATTAAATTCTAAGCCTATTAAGAAGTATTTTTGGGAAGACAATTAATTAGCATCCGTCCAATCCTTTTTCAAGTCAATCACATGTATAAATGTGAACAGTTAAGCTTATGTAATTGTCTAGACATTACGTTAATCATATTATCATCAGTTAAGCATGATTATCATTTTCTTTGTTAAAGTTAATTCACGGTCAACATATTATATTAGACAAACAAGCTTTGACACTTAATTTGTCCTGTTCTAAAAATAAACAAAGGGACCTTGGTTCTAAGTGTAAACACTTGAGTCCCATGCGAAGAATGCGGTATTAAGTGTTTCGCTTGGGGTACCGGGTGACGCCCCGCTTGATAAGCACCATCAAAACCCAATCGGGCTAAATTCTGAGAGATCTATATAGACCAATTACGACACAGTTTTCTTTGTTGATTATTATTAGATAACCTTACAACGTCTCTGGCGTCTTATTGATAAAATGCTAAGTAATGACTAGGAATCGAACCCATGACACATAAACCGACAATTGTTTAAGGTGCGAACAAATTTAGATTTAAACGTGCTTACGCTGTAAAAACTTTTGATTATAAACTCACAAAACTAAACAGTAATAGGAAAAATGTGATAGACCAGCCAAACTTGATTTCAAAACATTAACGTTCAACATGATGATACATGATGCTGGCAAAATGCAAAAACAAGAATGCAATGGTACTTAATTGTTTAAGTCAATGTATCATCTTAAGAAGACTATGGTCTCACGGATCTGGTTATATTGTAAAGATCCGTGACTGACCAACATCAATAATTATGATCACATCAATCAAATTATAATTATTATTTGGGCGTGTACTTACGTTTTGGTTGTTCTTGTCACTTCTGAGATGTAGGAGTCAGCGGGTTTACTACGAATAGGTACTTGGATGTGATATGTGAAATCAAACTCAAACTGTTCATTACTTTTATAATGTAAGAAAACTGTTCTAAACACTAGATACAATTTTACAACAATGTCTGTATATGACTTTGAGCACTCTATTTTCCAAGCGTCTCAGGCGGCGGCCATCGACCGAATGTGTCCTCCAGCCACAGCTAGAAACACTCAACAAACTAACGAGTGTTTACCATAAAAAATTATCGCTTCCATGGCAGCCCTTGGGAATTATTAAGACATATAGGTATTTATATAAAACAAAAACCCTAACAAATAGCCAAATTGCGTAATAAAATCATTCGCTTTTATTTAAAACAAGCTATTATTAGTTAAACATGATCAAAACCTAACAGATGTAGCTGTAGTTTAATAATACTCAGAAATAAGTTCACAAAAGAGAGAAGAAGGATTCATATAAAAAAAGTTAAATCAAAAATCAAAAAACCCGACTGCTTCAAAAGCGAACTAAAAAGACGTAAACAAGGAGAATATCATGCTGTGCAGTTGGAGGATAAATATTCGCGGGCTGGCTGACCAAAATCTGGTGCATCCTCCGCCTGTACAGCATGATTTTCTCATACATAAGTACATACTGATACAGACTGATAAACACATTACCCTCCTTCAGCAGTCGGGTAAAACGGAACGAACTTTACGAGTCTCAATAACACTGGAGGTTAATAAAATCTAAATTGTTGCCCTATTGGAGCAGCGATTTAAACTCGCGTTCTCAGGCACAGCAGCTGCTTGCGAACACGAGTCGTTCAAGTCAGTTCGTGGTAGTCGAGGTTGATACATTATGTACAGCGTCATTGTCTGTATATCTGCTGATGCCCCTGATAGGGCGGCTAATACGGACGGCCGCGTTATCTCTCATCTCAGATGGCATCTACAGAGAACAGCGAGCGGGCTGCGGCACAGCATAGATAAGCACAGAAGAACTGCTCAAGATGGCAGGGAAAAATGTGCAAGCGCGATCCCGATAGACATTTGTTTGAGGTTGATACTATCTTTTTTTTAGGAGTCCCATACGGTTACGTCTATGAGTGAGTGTACCTGTTTTCCTTTCTTCGTTTTCTGGAACGTGGCCTTCTGAAACTATCTTCTCAGTACCAGTGAGCTCGGTCCGACCGCGAGCAAGCACGAGGCGACGTCACGCGAGCTCGCCGATTGTCTGCGCGGCCATTGTGCGGCCACCATACTTCACACACGCACTCACTACACACAAAGAACACAAATATCGATTCATGGAATACGAATACCAGCAATGCGATCACGAACAATTGTTGCAATGCACCTTTACACCCACCATACGGGTAAAGACAGGTCCTATAACTTATCGGGGTGGAACTAATCTCTGCCTCTATTCTATGGCTTGTCATAAAAATGTCCAGCGATGTATCAAGTTATCGACATGACATGTTCACAACAACAACGAAACGTTGTGTTCGTTCCAAATTATAAATCATCTGTCAATTTGCGGTGAGCTGGAAATTCGAAATTCGAATGCGGTTTGGGCACGTTTGTGTTGTGTGTGCCTCCACACATTGTATAGGATTAGATTCTGTAGCGTGTAGCGTGTACTACATAAGTTAGCACGTTATTGATATGTTGTCTGGTGCCTCGATACATCGTTTTATACTTTTATTGTGTTACTTATATGATCTAGCCGTCTGATAGAGCGAGAATTCATATATTTGAGGAGTCTAGACATGTTGGATCGATCGCATCACTCGTACATCGGCAGGCATCGAACCCGCATCAACTGGCTTCATTGTACGTCGTCCGTCACTTGTCAGGCGAGGCATTCAATTAAATGAATACTTAATACTGAATAAGTGATTGAAGACCGTAAAGATTATATACTATGCTATAAAGGTGAAACAAAAGGAAGGCATGGAGTGGGCTTCATGATCAAAAAATATTTAGAAAAATATATAGAAGAATTTAAAGGTATTTCAGAGAGAATAGCTATACTGAACATGCATTTGCCAATGTACAAAAACAAATGGTCATTTATTCAGGTTTATGCTCCCACTGAACAGTATGAAGAGTTGGCCAAAGATGCATTTTATGATCAACTGTCATCAGCTTTGCAAGAAACCCATAAAAATGTTATCTTAATGGGGGATTTTAATGGCAGAATAGGTTCTCAAAGAACTGGAGAAGAGAGTATAGTTGGCAATTTTGGATACGGTAGAAGAAGTAAAAATGGTGATAGAATGATTAACCTTGCTTTCGAAAATAACCTTGCATTTATGAATAGCTTCTACAAGAAAAATAAAAATAAAAAATGGACATGGATTTCTCCAAATAGTTCAATCAAGAATGAGATAGATTATATAGCAACCAACAACTCTAAAGTATTCCTAGACGTAAGTGTCCTTAGTCAACTAAATTTCAACAGTAACCATAGAATGGTCAGAGCCAAATTGAGTAACGCAGAACCAAAAATTAGCAGAAATAAATTTAATTCAACAAAGAAAACAAGTAATCAAAACGCAATAAAAAACAAAGCAAAAGAGAAGTATGATTTACAAATAAATGATTTATTCGGACCACTTCATAATGAACGAGTTAAATCAAAGCCTAGCGTCACAAATAATGAAACTAAAATACTGATAGAGGAAAGAAAGCTGCTCATAAAGAATAAAAATGATAAACAAAATAGAAAGGCCATAACAGAAATAAGCAAAAAAATAAGCAAATGTATCAAGAAAGATAGAAACAAAAGAAGAATGGACACACTAACATACCACATAAAAAAGTCAGGAGGAGTTAAAAAAGCCTTGAAAGAACTGACAGAGTCAAAAAAATGGATACCAAACATTAAAAACAAATTAGGAACACATGAAAATAAGAGAAGATCCATAATTCAGGTAGCTACAGAATTTTACAGAACACTCTATGCGCCAGAATCTAACACGCAAGATTCTGCAATAGATCTCGAAAACAATGATATAGAAGAAATACCATTATTCCTCTCATCTGAAATAGAAAAAGCCGTACAGAGTCTAAAAAACGGCAAATCCCCTGGTCCAGATCAGATAACAAACGAAATGCTAAAAATTTCAGTTACATCACCTGAAAATCTGGTTAGACTGACAGATATATACAACACCGTCTTAGAAACAGAATCTATACCATCACAGTGGACTAAAAGCGCAATCATTCTACTGCACAAGAAGGGAGATAGGGATAACATTGAGAACTACAGACCAATTAGTTTAATGTCGAACGTATACAAAGTGTTTTCGAAATTACTTCTAAATAGACTCGCAGGTATGATGGATGAGCAGCAACCGATCGAACAAGCTGGTTTTAGATCGGGTTTCTCAACCGTCGATCACATGCATGTCCTGAAACAATTACTGGAGAAATGTCAAGAATACAGCAAAGACCTTTATATTGCATTCGTTGATTATAATAAAGCGTTTGACTCAGTAAGACATAACTCACTCTGGAAGGCTCTAAATGAGCAAGGAGTCCCTAAAAAATACATACGCATTATTAAAAATATTTACGAAAATAGTACTGCTCATATAAAACTAGAAACTGTTGGCGAGGAGTTCTCTATAGCTCGAGGGGTCAGGCAGGGTGACCCATTATCTCCTAAACTATTTTCTGCTATTTTAGAAAATGTCTTCAGGAACTTGGAGTGGGAAAATATAGGAATAAATATCAATGGCAATAAACTTAGCCATTTGAGGTTCGCGGACGACCTAGTCCTAATTACCGACAGTGCAAACACACTCCAACAAATGTTACAACAACTGACAGATGCTAGTGGAGTGGTGGGCCTAACCATGAATAAATCCAAGACAAAGGTAATGACAAATAGGGATGAAATAAACATCAAAGTAGATAATGAAAATATAGAATATGTAAGAAGTTATATTTACCTAGGACAACAAATATCTTTTAAGGACCAAACAGACATAGAAATCGAAAGAAGAGTTGCAAATGCATGGAAAAGATATTGGTCACTTAAAGAGATATTTAAAGGCAAACAGTTCCCTATATTCATCAAGAAGAAGGTGTTTAACTTGTGTGTACTACCATGTCTCTCGTATGGATGTCAAACCTGGGCACTAAACCAAAAACACCTACACAAACTAAGAACATGCCAGAGGGGCATGGAAAGGAGCATGATAGGAGTAACACTGAGGGATCACATGAGAGCGGATGATATACGACTCTTAACTAAAGTGAAAGATATTATAAAAACAGTTAGACAGCTAAAATGGAGGTGGACAGGACACATGACAAGAGAGAGTAAAACAAAATGGACAAAACTCATAACGGAATGGCAGCCACGTGATGGCAAAAGGAGAAGAGGCAGACAAGCGAAAAGGTGGATGGACGACATCAGGAAAGTCGGCCAAGCTGTCTGGATGAGGAAAGCCATGGACAGAGAAGAATGGAGGCAGCTGGAAGAGGCCTATGTGTCACAGGACACGTTGATGACTAATCCGGGAGAACAGATCAATACTTAGTTTAGTTAGATGATACTTTTTTATCTGCATTTAATAATTTGTAAAAGTGTTTAGTTTTCAGCAATAAAGGCTTATTATTATTATTATTATTAATACTGAATAAAATATATAACGTAAAACCAGTATTTAATTTAAAACAGCAGACACCCATTTCCAATAGAGTATCTCGCTAAGCCGCCGCCGACGCGCGACGCCGCGCGCCGTCCGTGGGTGTCGGCTGTCGAAGTGTCGATGAATCCCTCCAACTTTGTTGAGGATGGACGTCCTTGTGCCGCGTATTACTTACCAATATTATAAAGAGGAAAGATTTTTTGTTTGTTTGTTTGTACCGAATGGGCTCCGAAACTACAGGACCGATTTTTTGAAATTCTTTCATCTATGGAAAGCAACATTATTCCCGAGTAACATAGGCTATAATTTTAACGAGAGCAAAGCCACGGGGGTCAGCTAGTGATTAAATATAAACGTGGTTTTTATGGCAATGTTAATGATGAGAGTAAGAAATAATTGTGGTAAGACCCTAGCTTTTAAGTTTATCTTAGACATCAGTGAAGTAAAACAGCGTGAGGAAAGGAAACTTGATCCTAAAATTGAAAAATCCACCGTGTGCAAACATGGTGATCCGTGCTCATGTCTTCAACTTATCTGTATAAGAAGAGGTCTTCACCCTGCAGTGGGACAGTTAACACGCCGTTTTATAAGTCCAATAATATGGCCCAAGCTAAGCCAATAGCAAACTTATTGGGTACTGCTTCACTCGCTCGCTCTTCAACAGTATTTTCGCCACATAAGTTACTTCAAGTTCTGGTGTCTGCCTGGCAGCCTGCCGGTCTGCCGGTCTGCCTACACCTCGCGGTCGCCGCGCGCCGTCGCTTCACCGCGAGTGCGACTGATGGTTACTTGAGAACTTGAGACGCGCAGTGTGCGGGCTCAGTGGGATGTGGGTTGCACAAACAAAACAAGCCACGTGTTCTGGCCTTAAATTAAAAATAAATTAAATTTATTTCGAATTCAGACAATTTTGGAGTCCATTCTTTGTTAGTAGATACACAATCTTTTAATTAATGTTAGTAATCAGTACATGACACAAAAACAATTTAATGAATGTATAATAATTACTGGGATCCAAATATAAACTAAACACCATTTTCCATTTTTTTCACCTTAGCACAGTCAACCGCACGTCCGTGGGAACTTATCCTCATTTTCGTACTGCATGTGTGCAGTTGCCTGTACATACACTTACAATTTATCCAGGTCAATAAGATTGATTGAGAGTTCATAGTCTTCGCTTTATTGATGTCGATTACAACGCCCACTATTATTAATAAGTAACGATTACTTTGATCGAATTGACAGCTCACAAATCATGATCGTTTCTCACACACACTAGTGTGTTTCTATTAAATTAGGGACTGTTACCTGAAAGTAATATTTTTATCGCGTCGTTTGCGTCGGAATCACTTTTAATAAGCATCATCAGTGGACACGCTATCTTTTAATCTGTAATAGGATACAATAGAGGATCGCCGTCGGCTATCATGCAACATATACAAAGACAGAAGGTCCATTCTGTAAAAGCATCATTATGTAAAAACGCGCAATCATGATTGTGGGTCGAACGAAATACAATGGCTTTTGACTGGTTCGGAGTTCGAAAAATTCTCTTGCCAGGAAAAAAACTTATTTCCAGCCGCTAAAATAGCTATTTATTCATCTTTAAATCCTGATTGAGGCAAAAGAGGCCGAGCCGCGGTAGATCGAGAAATTTGAAATCTGAAAAGTCTCCTCTTCTGATAGTGTTGAACAGAATGGACTTACTGTGAATACTTTTTGTCACGTCCGTGGTATTATAAAATCTCGTTGCACTTATAAATAAGCCTAACTCCCGCCCCCTGGCCTGCTCGCTGCAAGAAAGTCTCTGGTTGCAGGCACGTCCGCCCAGCTCCGCTCCGCAGGCTCCGCTCCGCACAGCCGCCGCCGCAGGCAATAATATCACAAATCTGCAGTAATTGCGCCGTCGTCGCCGACAGTCGCCGAATCACATCAAAGCGAAGCCCCCGGTGCCTCGGACCAGCCCGAGCCGACCCGCGCTTTCCATAACACCACACACCGTGTCACTGCTAAGCGAAAAAACACCATCTCCTAATGGGAGATAGCACAGAATGGCTCTGTGTCCCGCTGTGTATTCCTGTTTCGGGTATGAAGCTCCCTCGTAATGGGGGATACAGACAGTTCACGTGTATTACGAGATAATTAATTCTGCAATTTAAGTTCATGTAGTTATTGTGAGTAGGCACATAAAGCTGATATAAATAACGAGCACGTTTAACGTGAGGTCGAATGAGCAGTTGTTTTTAATGTGAGTGGAAATAACACGGCGGCTTACGACACTAATTAATGTATTACAGCGAAATCGAAATAAGATATTTTTCCTTGTTTTCGTTGTGACGGCCCTTCGGGGTAACTTCCTGTAAACATCAAATAACAAGGCTTTTGATTAACTTATCTGCAAGAAGTTTCCGTTTATCTGTAACTTTAGCGACTTTGTTCAAGGAAAAACCACCTTAGGTAAACTACCTGGGCTGGGAGTTGCAAATTTTATTATAACATGTGAAATATAAACAAAGCCTATCTAATCCCAAGGTATACACATACATAGTTCTTAGTACAGAAGCATGTCCTCAAAGTGTAACACAAGTTAGCACGACTTACACAACTCATGTGTCGGCGCGCGTCGGCTGAAACCCGGCCCGCCGCCGCCGCCGCGCCGGTAAGAGAACACGCCGTGACGGCATATACAGATATACATACACGCACACATGCATAGCTAAGTGTACAGTTAGCAACGAAAACTGAATAATTGACAGTCCAGTTTTAAAATCATGATAGAGAACCGGAACTGATATTAGACATTATCGTGATCGAATTTAAAGCTGAACGAATATATTCTTAGCTATTACATGAAATGCTGACAAGGAAAACTACTGAAAAGCAATCACTCGAATAATTAGTGTCAATTAATTTCGATTTTTTTTTATAATGTTGTTCAACTTGCATAGCTGTCCGTACAAGCAGCACAGACAGACACGGACACGGCCAGCAGGCGTTCGCAGGGAGATCAAGTAATAGAATATATGCCCGTGCCCCGTGCCCGCCTGCCCGCGCGTCCGGTGCCCGCGGCCGGCCATGTTATTGGCGGCGAAATAAATCCGTTACACGTCTGTGCAGTCACGGACTCCTATTGTTATCAGTATTGTATGTTGCCAAGATATTACAGATCTGCCCTGATATGTTCGATGAAATTAATATGTTGCCACCAAAATACTTTGCAGAGCATAAATAAGCCTTGTCGTATGAGCCTCGTCGTAAATATTATGAGTTGCGTGGCAACATTTCAACATTATTGTTTTAATTTAATACATTTAAAATTAAAATGGCCATATGTTTTATCGAGTACCTCATCATCATCATCATCATCATCATCAGTAGAGCTTACCAACAACTGCGATCGATAACCGAAACGTTATGTTTATACCGGAAACGATTTCTATTATATTCTCATTATTTTTATCTAAGTTACAAACAATTTCCTCCAGCTATCGCAGAAACAGTGCATTTCTGATAAGTATAATTAATTGCCGCCATATAGGCAATTTCATTTGTTTTAATTAAAGCTTTTGTTTTGAATTTCTAATTAAGCAGTCCTATTTTCCTCCAGATAAAATCTGTTGGTATTTAGTTGTGTTTCCTTACCTGTTACCTTGGCTGCAGTATAGGCAACAGACCAATGGTCCCGTGGGATGGTCAGTCATATTCCTTCAGCCTAATTTATGTCTTCTTTTGCCGCCATAACAACATCTTTATTAGCCGCCACCTTTACGATCATCCTATTTGCAGCCTTATCTGCGTTCATACAAATCGATCTATCGTTTCTTTGATTTTCCTCTTCTGTTATATGAATCGTCTCTCACATTACCAACTATTCCCGTCCTGCCGCCTCCGATCTCAACACAATACACAAATTCAATAGTATTTCTTTGACGCTTCTATTGTTCAGCTTATATTCGAAAGATCTGTGACGTCACTATAATGATTTCATTTCATTATTTCCGGCTATGATCAATACAAACTGTTGGAAGGCCTCCCACTAGGTGGACCGATGACCTGGTTAAGGTTGCGGGAAGGCGCTGGATGCGAGACGCACGGGATCGGTCAATGTGGCGACGCCTGCCTAGCGAGCATGGGCGTACCCAAGACATTTGTGACATGACATGATAAATTATCTCATATCTTACAATTTGTCTTAAATGCTAGCACGGGTCAAACATATGACATATTTTAAAGGCGCAACATGCCTTTCTTGTTGCTTCCCGGCGAGCACGGCCTACTGTGACATGGCTTGAGTCACACATTTCATCGCAGTTTGGGCGATAACGCCATTTTGTCCTAAATAGTAGCACCAGCGGCGTGAAAAAATTTCCTGACGTTTGTTTGGGACTCATCGGGTCTTAATTGCTAATACGGGCGCACCCATTTTGTCACAAATGTCACATTTTGACAGATGATTTAGAAAAATGTATCACTTTCGTTCGGAGGTGGTGATAAAATTTTATAGTTGAAAAAAATATATTTGCCTTCTAATTACGGCACCAAATGGCAATAAATTCATTTTGTGTGTATGGTGAATTGGTGATCAATGCTTATTAATTAATTGAAATGTTACAGGATTATTAATTAATTTTATATTATTACTTTTTCATACTTGTATTTTTTTTATTGTTGTTCTAATTTTAATTATGATTTTTTTTTTTATAATTATTTTCTTTTATACCATATTCTTCTTGCTTTCTACATTTTTAAATGTTTCTTAAATAAAATCCCCAAAATACATTTAAAATATAAAAAATAGGGGCCCACCGGTATTGGTCCAAGCTATTATATTTTTTAGTAATTATTAAAATTTTCACAATAAATATATCTTTCTAACAAACACTTAATATGTTATCAAACAAACAAAGAAAAATAAAGTGTGCATAAGTCTATGGTCGTGGTTCAAATATTAATTTATTCCCAACAAAATTAAAAAGTTGTTTAGCTGTATGAACGGCATACTTTTTTACGTATTATTTTATTTGGTCGTCTATTCAAATTATGTCGCACTATGAAGTCAACAACAAGAAAAGCAAGTCGCGCCTGTAAATTTGTCACATGGTTGTCCCGTGCTAGCATTTAAGACAAATTGTAAGACATGACATATTTTATCATAACTTGTCATGACCGAGTCGAAAACCAAGCACAGTAAAAAAAAAAAAAAACTTGTAATTCATGTTGGGATGCTGCTAACATGGGGGTAGCAAAGGGGGGGGCTAAATTTTGGTTATTTTTGGCCTAGGACATACCGTTTTCGAGATATCATTTTGGAAATATGCAAAATAAAATAAGATACGGAGGCCCATAACTCGGCAACAGTGCGTCGTAGGGCTATGCTTCTCAGAACATAAATGGTTTTTATGGCCAAGGTTAAACCAAAACTACAATAAAATTGGAAAATTTCCGAAAAAGAAAAAAAAAAACGTCAAGAAGTTATGCCACAAGTCAAGAAAATATCTCACGCCGCCGTGCTAGCATTTAAGACAAAATGAGTTTATCGCCCAAACTGTGATTAAAAGTGTGACTTAAGCGATGTCACAGTAGGCCATGCTCGCCGGGCTGGGGGAGGCCTATGTCCAGCAGTGGACGTCTTTCGGCTGAAATGATGATGATGATCAATATACCACCCAGCCCAGCGAGTATGACACTGGGAAAGCATTATTTTTGAGCAAACTAACATTATAAATACAATATGTGCGTGTATGTGTAGCAATGCCTTTGATGCCTTAGTTCTAAAAGTCACGAAGTCCATTTTTATCGATATTGAGTTTACCAGTTCATTTTTTTTTGTCTTTGGGTTGGTTTAATCCCTTTTTCAAATAAATGTCGATAAGTTGGTTTTTTTGAAATTATAAAATCACTAAGTCCTCTGAACTGTATTCAAAAAGTAACTAAAACCAAATTCAAAGCAGAAAATACTAGAATCCACTGAAATTTTATTTGAAAGTCACTAAATCCATCATTTTAGGGTTCCGTACCCAAAGGGTAAAAACGGGACCCTATTACTAAGACTCCGCGGTCCGTCTGTCTGTCACCAGGCTGTATCTCATGAACCGTGATAGCTAGACAGTTGAAATTTTCACAGATGATATACATATTTCTGTTGCCGCTATAACAACAAATACTAAAAACAGAATAAAATACATTAATATATTTTTTTAAGAACGTCTTATTAAAGCCTACCCAATAAAGTATATTTTTATAAACCTTCTTTTTAAAACTTTTATTTGCACTTTAATTAATCATATCTCAAAACCATGACAATAGATTTAGTGACTTTTGGAACTAAGGCATCCTATTATGCTATCTACACTTATATTATAAAGAGGAAAGATTTGTAAGTTTGTTATCAGGTCCTGTGGGGAGAGGCACGCGGCTGTGTGGTCGCTGAGAACAGGTATATTTACTTCAAAGTGGAAAATTGCTAAAGTTGTTATTATTTACAAATCGGGAGACACTGACGTGGCTGCTAACTGCAGGCCCATTTCAACCGTGTCTTCATTCGTCTAAGTTTTTGAGTCATTGATCTGTCCACATGTACAGGATCCGTTACATTTACAAGGTGATCTCAATCGGCTCTTTCAATGGTGTAATAGTAACAGAATGGAACTGAATGCAAAAAAAGCTACCACGTAAAATTCTCAAGAAGAAAATAACCCATTGCGTAGTAATTACTATATTTCTGGTTTCAATATTAAGGAAGTAGAAACCATAAAGGACCTTGGTGTTCTTTTTGATAAGAAGTTAACTTTTACACGAGCTTCGAAAATGTTAGGGTTCGTCCTAGGAATTGCAAATCCTTTCGTCATAATAAGGTAAAAATAAATCATCTTATTGGTAGCATTCTTGAATATAACAGTGTAGATTGGCGTCCTCACTACGCCTCACAGTCGCTGCGTCTCGAACGTGTCCAGCAACAGTTCTCTTGGCATCTTGCATTTTCTAATGGTATCGCCAAAAAATAAGTTCTTAAAACAAAAGGGTATAGCATTTTAACATGATATCTTTGGATAGGCGTAGGCAACTGATTGACGCGACATTTGCCTATAAAATCCTAAAGAACATAAAAAACTTTTTTGCAAAAAAATGCTACCGACTTCCAAATGAAAAACTACAAAGTGAAAAATAACTTAACTCTTGGAAGTCGGTGTCTTACGTAGGTACCATTTTTTTTCGATATGGACACCGACTTCCAAGAGTTAAGTTATTTTTCACTTTGTAGTTTTTCATTTGGAAGTCGGTAGTATTTTTTTGCAAAAAAGTTTTTTAATTTTTTCCCTTTTTAGTTTTGCCTACCTAATAGATACGCAAGTTGTTTCCTAAGGTCCTAATAACGCCGAATAGATTACCCGAATAACATGAAACTTGAACATAACCGGTGAAATGAGAGATCTGCGTACCCCTTTAGAGCGTACTGGCGTGATGTTATGTTATGAAATGGTATAAACAATAAACAGACATGCGATTGCAGCAATCCCGAGAGTGTTGCCGTTATTTATTGAAGAGTTCTGTTGTATATCTCCGAAGTTCTTGATCAGACCTTCACCAAATTAAAATGAATTTCAAAACATACTCTTCCAAACAAAAAAAGAATTTTCAAAATCAGTCCACAATTGACGGGGATATCGGTGAACATACACAAAAAAAAAAAAAAAAAAAAACATAAATTCGAACATAGAACCTCCTCCTTTTTGGAAAGTCGGTTAAAAATAGACCGTCCATGTCTGCTTACGCTTTTCAATTTTCCGGAAAAGCCGGAAAATTGCACACACTTGCACTTTGGAGGAGAACGCCACTGAAGCCGCTTTTAGTGTGACTGCTGGCTGCCTACTGGTCACAAAATATATAAAGAGTTTGCCCTCGACTCGTAAAGATGAAGAACATCAAATGCGTGTATTTTTTATTTTAACGATCTGCACAAGTTCATAATTATGAAATATGTTATGTCAATTTTATCTATTTTTTAAGCCCCGCCGGAAAAAGAGGGGTGTTATAAGTTTCACGTGTGTTGCTGTGTATCTGTGTATCTGTGTATATGTCTGTGGCATCATAGCGCCTAAACGGATGAACCGATTTTGATTTAGTTTTTTTTGTTTGAAAGGTGAATTTGGCGAGAGTGTTCTTAGCTGTTTGAATAAAATCGGTTCAGCCGTTCAAAAGTTATGGGCGTTTTACTGTTTGAATCGGGGTGTTTTCGCAAGATAAATGTGCCGGGGGTTTTTTAAATTTTGAAATTTTACTTGTTGATAATATTTTCAATTTTGTTTGTATTGTTAATTTATCAATTTTGTATATTTTATTAATATAATCAATTTTATTTTATTATAATAATTGTATTTTTTTTTACCGAATTTTACGTTTTTTATATTTTATCCACTTGTATTAATAATTAGCGTTTTTTATTATTTAAGTTAGCTTTTTGATTGTTTGAAATTTAAGTAATTGTGCAACAATACCCTGTAAGATTAGTTTAAGTCTGTATTTTTTGTTTCAATCAAATGTAAACAATTGTTGGTGAACGTAATGAAATAAACAAAATTACGTCGCCAATTTTCAGGACTTTATGCGTTTTTTTTTATACGTTGATATAGATCTCCCCTCTCGGTTGGTAAACAAGGTCTGGTTTCAATATTTCCTGGAACCACACCGGACATTCCATTCGGTAGAATATTGAAATGGTTTGCTTGCACATTGTGGTATGTATCCTCAAGTGATTCCCTGTATTTCATAATACCGATGAATTTACTTTTTCTCTACAAACACGACACACAGACACCAACCAAGGTTACCGACAAAGCCCGAAGAAATCGTAGAATTACCAAACTGGGGGAGGTCTTTGTCCAGCAGTGGACGTCTTTCGGCTGAAATGATGATGGTGAAATCAACTAGTTAGCTGCCTCTGATAATTATGGTATATCAAAACTGTTTAATAAATAATGATTGGTAGTTTCTATTCGTAGGTTCACAAACATTAGTTATGTACAACGGAGTATTATTTAGTTTGAATGGCTGATTTATCTGTTATTGCTTCTGACTCTCATATTTGATAGATCCATCCATTCTGGAAGTATGATCTATTATATAGGAAGAAGTGAGTGTGTGTGTATGTTAGTGTTGTGTCTGTCGAATAAATGTAATTATATTTCGATCGACTTCGGTATCTCATAGTCATAGCACTCGGGTTAAATCCGCCTCAGTCCGTCCGTACCTACTTAGCAGTCGGATCAGTAATCAGCGTCAATTAGTACAATACCCCTCAGGGTGGTTCATTAGGAGCTGTGGCAGGTACCTATGCTTGACTGTAGATTTAGTCTGACGAGAATATCTCATGAGGAATTATGATAATGTTTGGTGATTAATCAAATTCAGAACGGCACACTGCAATACATCTTGAGGTCTTTGCATTTTACCGTACGTGCCGTATCTCCTACCTGGACTATCTTTATTGTAATCTCTAGTTACTGTAAGCGTATGTCTCCACCTGCCAAGTCCTGACCTGCCACAACGCTGACGTCACAACACATCGCGACGGCCCCACGGCTCTGAGGCGGCCGCCACTCGCCGGGCGACCACAACTCACGGCCAAACAACGGCTAAATACGGCCCTTGACGTCACTGCACACCAATCAACGCAGGAACGTTATTTATGGATAGATTTTACAAACCTTTTCGAATGGCAGATGGAGCGTGTCCGCGACGCGCGACGCCCAACGGCCTCACAACTCTGCCAGTAAACAGATTCCCATCAGATGGCCTGTTGTAATAAATTTCTCGTCATGTATGAGTGATACGCATTCGCCTTATGTACGTGACATTAGGGGAGGATTACTTTTATAATAAAATGATTACGTTCATGTAAATACGAGGGACAATAGTTGCACGCAGGGTAGATCCCAGCGGAAGGTCGCCGGTTCAAATCTGACTAGTTGTATTGTTAGATGCATCTCTTGTGAAGCTTGAATTGTTAAAGAACGACGCATTGTTTGAGCATTCATACTTTAAAAAAAACACATTGCCAGTTGATCTATTTTGCGTCGGTTATACAATGCATATTAACGACGGTCGTCGACATTTGAATATTCCGCGCGCGACCGACGCCATGTATTGTTGATTACAGGCAGGAAGACGCCGGTAAACACTGCTGGAACAAAAAGCTAAAACAATGATATTGACGTCACCTTGCATTAATTATCTGTGACCCGTTTGACACCCCCTCTCTCCCCGCCCCCCCCCCTGCCAGCTGAGCTCCATTGTGTCAAAACGTTCGGATTCCGGGAGCTTTGTGCGGCGCCGCCTGTGGCCCGGCCTGACGGCCCCGGAGCCCTAGCGACAATTAGACGAGCACTCATAACACTGTTATACACGTGGAGGGTAGCCTGCTCCGTGAAGTTAGTCTAACCTACCTGTGTTTGACGAGGGGTTGGGTAGTGACGGAGTTATCAATTCCGTTTGTAGATAAAGCTCAGTTGCGCAACTCCACAGAGACGTCGTGAAAAGTTTCCGAGCCAGATGTAAGAATTTGTGGCAACTGTAAAGTAGAGAGACAAATGAGAAGCCAGCCTCGTGGGATTACAAATTGCAAAGAAAGCTAACCGCAGCACGCTGTAACTGAAAAATCCCAGAATAATTTCACCGAGAATGAACATCGTTATGAACCCATCTGGCAGAAAGCGAACATACCGCCTTATCTCTACATATTTGGGACTAAATAAAAAAATACGTGTGGACTTTGGACTTAAGTCTTACCCGTTACAACTCATAGCACAGTACAAACTGTTCTATTGACACAAGACAGCAAACAGCGGGTGAAGCCGCGGCGCGGACTATGCTCGCTGAAGAAAGTTCCAAATGTACTGTAATACACACAATAGCGCAATATACTCAATACATAATATAATCGGTCAGCGCACCGCACTCGATTGTTTCAGCACGCTCGCCAGTGGGAGAGGTCGCTGCGCGCGCGCCTGCGCCGGGGTTACGTTAGCATTCTAATGAGAGAGCACTTATTCAACTACTGTTTGTTCCTATAGCTTGTATTAAGGTCGGGTTCTTCTTTTGATATTCGTGCCACTCACCTAGGCGAGACTTACTGATTCAATGTCTAATAAGACTTTCTTAACTGCGCAGCGAGGTATTTTCCGTGTGAATGGATATCAGGAACAGGCCTGTGAAAACAAAACCACTGCTATTAAAATAGACGTTTTGTTCAAATATCAAGCACGTCTACAATTTAAAATTCCAGGCCGGTTCACTTTGAACACAATCGCTTATATTATACGTATACTTAGCAATATAGTCCGTGACATGAGAAACAACAGAACAACAAAGCTGAAGCAATGTCTATTGTGCGACCACAAAGGGGTTACCTACTTAGTGCAGTGTCGTAAACAACAGCGCGGCTGTCACCCCACCCTGCCTGCCCCCCTGCGACCCACCGACCGCTGCGTGAGGCAGTTTCGCCATCCTCGAAAAATAAATAAAAATAAGAAGGAACGGAAATGAAAAGGGTCAATCTGATCTGAGGAGCCCGAGGGAGTCTCCGCGGCCCCGCCAGGCTCAGGAGCCTGCAATCAATAAGAGCCACACACTATGTCCCCACAGGCCACAGGCTCCACACTCCACGCCACTCGACAGTCTCTTGTATTGAATGCGGCTGAACGAATTCCTTTATATAAAAACCTTTACTAAACGTAATGCGTGAGAACGTTTTCTTCATATCGACCATTAACTAGTGGTTACTGGTTCCGGCATCACGCGAAAATTGTTCAACGGAATGTCACGCCTTGAGAGCTTGAGACCCGTTGTGGTGTGGATGTGAGGCGTGGGGCCGGTTGTACTGACGCTGTTACGAAATATCATAATAGTCAAGTGATTTAATGAAATAATGGTGATGATGATGATAGCAGATGTTTAAATTCAACCGATGTGATACCTCATGCATGAAATTCAAACAGAATTCTTCGCTTGTCAGATTTAAAATTGCTTAACATAGGTAATTCGATAATTGTTCGAATCAGGCAAATTTGAGCATCGGCCACGGAGCGGGGCGAGCTAATCGCTCCGGCAAACATTTAGCATTCACAATGAACGTATTAGCGAGCGCTAACACAATGGCTGAACGTTTGAATGACTCGAAAAAGATGTGATGTGAGTGCATTGCATTACATTAGTGTGAGTGAGTGGCCGACACTCCGCGAGCGAGCCTGCCTCGCTCTGCATGCTCCGCTCGCTCGGCCGCGCCTTTATGGAAACACAAGCTTATTAAATCATATCGCATCTCTCCATAGAATCCATTATCCTAACAAAAAGTCACGAGTCACGATTGCTTATAATTCTGACAATCCTCCGTCACACAATTCCGAGAACATTATGTTGATCTTACGAAACATCCACAGTCCAATAACGTCACTGTCATAACTGATCCAAGGACGGAGCGTTATCCAAATACATTTTAATCGAAACTTTCGGTTTTTATTGAATTGCCAATATTTGTAAACTCTAACAAAAAATATTATTTCAAAGCTGAAATTACTTACAATAAAGCCCAGTTTTTTTTGGGGAAAGTTGTAACTTATGTAGGTATCCGATCACTCCGATAGAGCATTTATATAAAAGGTACCTGAAGTTCTACGTTTCGCATCGCCTTTTGTATATTTGGTACAAAAGTGTGTCTCAGCGAGATAAGCGAGTAGATTTATGTCTCAAATCTGGGATGATGGCGCTATTGTGACGGCTCGGGGGCTCTTTGTTCGTTTTTTCTAACATTAAATAGAAAAATTTCCCGCTGAGCTTTATTATCCTCAGATCGGTACATTTAACTCAATAGTAAATTACTTGTTGCAGATTATAAACGACAAAAAATGATCACATATTTCAGTGACGTGTAGTGTACTGTAGTGCAGGCGGGCGGGACGGATTGGATGGAATTACTTTTGAATCGCACAGTTGTGCGCTAATGTTGTTGCTTTCGTAGGGTGCTGCCGGCTTATTAAAACACACATTATTAAAAAAAACACAACGGATTTAACAATTTTAATTTCATATTATAACAATCCTTTCCCGTACAGGGAGGGGGCTTGTCATTGTCATGTCAATTGGATACTTGCATTGCATACGTTATTCCGATTTCAGGAGAGGCGGTCGTGATCGTGACTCGTGTAGGCTTACCTACTCTTATAGTAGGTACCTACCGTATTAAGGATATCCTCATTGAAGTAATTATAACAATTTAAAGTTTGCAGTGAATTTAGAATTTACCTGTTTACTTAAAACATGCCGTTAATCATCTTAATTACCTCGATTTCCTGTTATTCCAATCACCTACAGCTCTTGTTGACAGTGTCTCAGTTCGGATTTAATAGCTTTAAGCATCAGACATTCTACACCTGTGCTTCAAAAAACAAAGCAAATTCTGTGATAAAAAGTAACGACACGCAGTTCCCGTTGAGCCGACATACCGTCACGTTTTATTGAAGCCTGTCCCCTCGAGCTCGAGTGAGTCGAGCGCTAGCGCGACTCTCGAGTTACAACTTTCTAGCTACGTTGCGTTGTAGGTATGTTATCTGCGGCTCTAAACAAATAACTGCGAAAAAACGTGATTGAACGTCCCTCCGGCTCCGGCTGCGTGAGCCTGTGTGAAGCGAGGTGTGCGTGTGGGAGCGTGTGCGTGTGTGTGGGCATGGCCTGCTGCGCCGTGTCCGGTTTCATCGGATCGGATGCAGCCGCCGCACCGCACCGTATCGATGTCTCGGCGCGGCGGCGGCGGCGGTGCGGCGGCCGGGACATGGCTCCATCTGACGGGTACTGTTACCACATCGAGAGCAGATATGTTATATCCTCAGTTGCACATAGGCTTAGGTTCAGTTTACCTACCTACAAGCACATTCATTTCTCATCGGCAGCTAAAAGGCGAATATTAAAATCTGTTTTCTTTGTAAATAACTGAATGATTTCAACAAAAAGTTGATTACAAATTCTTTAGTATCGTTTGAACAGAAAAATACAAAACACAATTTAATCTCGGATGACGTGAACAACGGCCAGCTTAACTCAAAATTGTATTTCTACCAGTCGTGTTGTGATTGACGCAGATTTGATTAGTTGTTTGAAACTCACTGAGTTACTGCTACACGTAAACGTCGAGACTCGGTAACAATCGAGTTTACTTCCAAACGTTTTTTATTAGCTGTCCATCATCTCAGAATAAGATTTCACTTCCAGCTAAATGTTCTATCACAAAATTCATCGATCTGTTTTTCAGCCATCAATATTCCTGCATTGTCGTACGCGGCACGGCGCACCACCAATCGTACACCCCTTAATATTTTTTGTCTTTGCGCTAAGTTTTTTTCAAACTCCGTTCTATATCCTGCTGAACTTCAAATGATGCCAAGATAAAGTTTCAGTAAACTAGCGGTATTGTAAGCCTATTTCCTTTTACTATTACAAAGGCAGTCTGCTCATCCTGTAGTTATAATCCGAGTAGTAACAACACTTGCGGTCGCCCCCTCACCGGCTCGCCGCCACCGGCAGACGAGACTCGGCAATAATGGCCGCGACCACACAAAGCGATCCAACCACGGCTAACGTCCAAGTTTCATCAGTACGCCATTTTTTACAAGGCTATGTAAAATGTAGGTAGGTTCTGAGCTGAAACTATTTGAGGTGCAACCTGATCGCCGACGTGTTTGTGTTTACTTGTGACGTGTGACTTCACAGCGACGCGGCGTGGGTGGCAGACTGGCGGAGTGGTGGGCATGGGCATGCATCTAACATGCGATGATGCGACCATAAGAGCAGTGGCGTAACTATACATCTGAGGCCCGTGGCAAATTCATCGCACGGGGCCCTCCCTATATGTAAAAAGCTTAACGTTACGTTTCAGTTTTATAAATCAAAGTAGGTCCGAAAAACGAAAACAATGACGTATTCGAAAAAAATGTCACAAACAACTAATTCTCCTAACAATGTCACAAACAGACTTTCTTTCTTAACTTTTGTCACTATAATAAATGAAGAGCCGCGGCAAAAAAATAAGAACGCAATGGATGCGTTCTCAAACTGAGCGAAATCTTTTTACCCGACTGCCGAAGGAGGGTAATGTGTTTATCAGTCTATGTATGTATGTATGTTTGTTCCTATATGGCGTTCCAGAGACCAAACGCGTTGGCCGATTTTGATGATACGTCAATCGATGCGTCTTAACCCTGCGAGTGTCATAGGCTACATTAAAAATGGATAATAGAAAATGGCGGATTTTGGGTGCCATATTGTGGGGGCCCAAATTTTTTTTTTCTTCTAAACCCATCGTGTGGGGTAACAAAATAAAGGGTTTTAAGAGGTGATTTCAAAAATATATAATACTTATATGTTTAAATGTATCTAATTCGAAAAAAACTAACTAAAAAGTTATAAATAAAAAAACTTAATTAAAAAAATCAAAAAGTTTTTAATTAAGTTTTTTTTTAAGAATGTTTTCAAATCTTGGTTATTAATTTATTACATGTATATAATACCTAACTTAGATTGATTGCGCGTTCTGCCATCCTACTGTTACGCCACTGCGTAGGAGACAACTTTGCCAGGCGATATTTATACTGTGACTTCACAAAATAAACACTCTTTCTGGCGATTCCTTTAATTTAACTTCACGGATAGCTTTTAGATCTACAAATATGTCAATATTAGCAAAGTATATGGGTGCATTAGAGGCCTATGTGCCAATATGTGCGCTCGCTATCTGTGTGTACATAGGCAGCTATCTGTAGTGTCGGCGCTGCCAAGCTGGTCAGTTCGTCGCCGGTCAATATTTGCAATATTTGAATTAGATACATTTAAACATAAAGTATTATATATTTTTGAAATCACCTCTTAAAACCCTTTATTTTGATACCCCACACGATGGGTTTGGAAAAAAAAAATTGGGCCCTCACAATATGGCACCCAAAAGCCGCCATTTTTCTCTTGTCCAAATTTAATGTAGCCTATGACACTCGCAGGGTTAAGACGAATCGTTTGACGTATGAATCATCAAAATCGGCCAAAGCGTTTGGTCTCTGGAACGCCATATAGGAACAAACATACATACATACATAGACTGATAAACACATTACCCTCCTTCGGCAGTCGGGTAAATAGGCCAACAGACAAAAAACCGGCAACTAAAAAAAAAACTTTGCCAGCAGTTTGCAAAACGACAACTTTGGAATATGTGAGTAGTTATGTGTACTTGGGAAAACAGCTATCCTTCAAAAACAAAAATAGGTACCGAAGAAGAGGATGATCGAAGAGTACAGCTAAGTTGGAGGAAATTCTGGGCCCTCAAGGAAATCTTTAAAGGCGATTTCTCCCTCCAACAAAATAAAGGTAGTGCTGGATACATGCATCCTTCCGTCCCTCACTTACGGATGTCAGACGTGGACGTATACTTCGAAAATACAAAATAAACTAGTTGTATGTCAGAAAGCTGTCCCTCACTACCACCACTGCTGAAACCCGACGGGTCGCTGGCCCACTCCGCTGAGGAGAAGGCAAATTTATTTGCCTCTCTTTTTGCGGAATCTTCACGTCTGAACCCTGGTGACGCGCGGCCTCCTTCTTATCCTGATGGATGCGAGACGAGTATGTCGGACATTCGTATCCATCAAAAGGACGTCCGTAAGATACTGCGCAACCTCGACGTGAACAAGGCTAGTGGCCCGGACGGAATACCAGCAATAGTTCTCAGAACCTGTGCGCCTGAACTGTCTCCGATCTTGACACGCCTATTCCGCCTTTCGTATGAGACTGGAAAAGTGCCGAATGCTTGGAAGATAGCTAACGTACAGCCCGTGTCCAAGAAGGGTAGTCGAGCTGACCCGGCCAACTACAGACCCATCTCTGTAACGTCCATACTCTGTAAGAGTATGGAGCGTGTACTTAACACGAAGCTCCTGGCATACCTAGAAACTAACGAAATCCTTAGTGACCGCCAATACGGCTTCCGCCGAAATCGGTCTACTGCGGATCTTCTAGCGTATGCCATTCACATCTGGAGTGAGGCCATCGAGAGGCACGGGGAAGCGCTTGCCGTCTCCCTCGACATCTCGAAGGCTTTTGATAGGGTCTGGCACGAAAGCCTTATTGGTAAGCTTCCTTCATTCGGTTTGCCCGGTGGCCTGTGTGATTGGATTGCAGACTTCCTGAGAGATCAGTCCATTCGAGTGGTTATCGATGGCTGCTCGTCGGACCAATTGGATATCAATGCCGGGGTCCCTCAGGGGTCGGTACTCTCAGCAACTTTATTCTTGCTGCATATTAACGATCTGCTTAAACCTTTGGGTAACCGGCACCTTTGGGTATGCAGACGACAGCACTGTTGCTGAGAGATACTTGTCCAACGCTCGTGCTACTGGGCCTCAGATCCGGTCTCTCCGGGAGGCCATGGTGGAGCGCTTGAACCTGTCCTTGCAGGCAGTCTCCGAATGGGGCGATGCCAATCTGGTCAGGTTTAATGCCGCTAAAACCCAGACGTGTCTTTTTTCCGCTAAAAAGAGCCAATTTTACCCAGATCCAACTTTCCGAGATGCGACCGTGCCAATAACTGACCATCTTGAGCTTCTTGGCGTTACGTTGACATCTACTCTCAATTTTGGCCCTTACATTGAGGCAAAGGCTCAGCTGGCTGCCAAAAAGCTGGGGATCCTTGCAAAGGTGAGAAGGTACTTCACGCCAGAACAGCTCCTCAACTTGTATCAAGCGCAAGTTAGATCATGCATGGAGTACTGTTCTCATCTCTGGGACGGATCAGCCAAATACCAGCTTGACGCACTAGAGTCGATCGAAAAGCGAGCCAAGAGGCTCATCGGCGATGAGGCGCTGGTCAAGTCAAAGCTCCAGAGTCTTGAACATCGTCGCCGAGTTGCCAGCCTGTCGGTTTTTTATCGGTTACATTTCGGGGAGTGTGCGATGGAATTGCACGATATAATTCCACCTAGCCCGTTCCATCATCGGACTACCAGACGTACGGCGATGCGCCATCGATACATGGTAGACATCCCACCCATACGCACAAAACGTTTTGGGAACACTTTTATTATGCGTACAGCTAAGGAGTGGAATTCCCTGCCGGAGTCTGTGTTTCCCGATAGCTACAATCTAGGGGTCTTTAAGTCAAGAGTGAATAGGTTATTTCTAGGCAAGCGTGTTTCACCGTCGACCACAAACCTTAACCTTTAAAACTTATCTTAACAGCATAAGATCGCTGCAAATTCGTTTCTTGAAGTATCTGGTTAGTAGTAAGGTTAAACTTGAGTGTAAAGATGAAAGGCTTTTTGTTGCATGTAGGGTGCTTCCTGTACATGAGAAAGTCAGATACTTGGTAGTTCTCGAGCAATTTTATAACGACCAATATAAGGTACTTGTGGAAAACACTTACAATACCAGAAGCGTGAGGGAACGTAAGTTCGTGAGAGCACCGGTTAAAAATTATTATGGTAAGAGAACTAACAAGTATCTGACCCCTACTATTTTTAATGACCTGGATTGGCTACGGAAAGAAAATGCAAATACGACTAAGAGAACGCTAAAGAATAAATTGAAAAATGTACTGCTCAAGGAAATAGCTGCTAACTGTGATGAATCATAATAAATAACACTTGTAATTGAAACCTATTTATTTTTGTTTTTTAAATGTATTTACATGATAAACATGGGTGATACTCGTAGGAACTTGATTGGTCCTATTTGTTTTTATTGTAAGTATCTGATGTAATTTTATTTGATATTAATGATTTTATCTAATTTGATTTTAATGATAAATTTTAACTGATTATTTATTTTATTTTATTGTATTGACATTGTACCTATTTGAATGATTTTATTTGATTTTAATGTTTAATTTATTTTGTTTTTGATTTATTTATTTGTGTGATTTTCAATGCAATGGGTGAAATTATCGGAAAATGAATGAATTATTCTTAATATTAATAACCTTTAGATCTATAACTATGATTTAATACGAGCGCTTATCCCGCCGACAAACTGTTACGCAGTTTGGTGGGTATAATTTAATGTGTAAAAATGTTTGATCCAAATAAACGATTTATTTATTTATTATTATTATGACATCATCGCTTACCATCAAGTGAGATTGTGGTCAAGCGCGAGCCTATAGGTTATAAAAAAAAAAAGCTATGGAAAGAAGTTTATTAAAACTGAGAAAAATACAGAAAGTCAGAAGCGAATTAATACGAAAGAAGACAAGACTTACTGATGCTCTGCATTATGCGCTTAAGCTCAAGTGGTAGTGGGCCGGACACCTAGCCCGCTACAATGACAAGAGATGGACCATAGAGGCAACTCGGTGGACCCAGCGGCAAGAGACGACAAGGGAGGCCTAAAAAACGCTGGACAGATGATATCATAAGTACTGCTGGTAAACAATGGATAAAAGATGCTGCCGATAGAATTAAATGGAACATGCTGGAGGAGGCCTATACCCGAGACGGGGTTGCTATCCCTAAAAATTAGATTAGATAAGCAATAAATAAAATTAGATAAGTAATAAATAGAAAACAGAAATTAGTAAGTTAGTGTTATTTATCTAATATTTAAGTGATAGTATTAAGAGGTAAAATGTAAAAAAAAAACTTAGTAAGGATACGAAATAAATGACTTTTTATTTATTTATTTATCTTGAAAACGGTTAAGTTTGGAGTACGGTGTTTCATAGTCAATTCAGTCATGTCATGATACATGAATGATGGAAACTACTATACCTATTTGGATCTTTGTTGACTAATTCTGTTGCCCGTATATTAAAAACAATGTCAACATTAAAATAATTTAATAAAACACATCTTTTTATTATCCTGCCTAAAAAGTGATGGGCATTATTTATTTATAAAGCCCAGTCAATTTAATTATAGTTTTTAGCAAATTGCCTACTCATATTGGGTATTTTTCAAACTGTCTGGGCATTATCAATACGGCCATTAATCACTTGGGCCATAACATAGGTATACAGTCGTCGCCGTCGGCACAAGGCTCGCGGCGCGGGCGGCGGCGTCGACCTATCGCTATCATTCGTACAGTGGAGGGTGTCCCCGCAGCCCGCAGCCCGCAGCCCGCAGCCCGCAGCCCCGCACGACACTACGGAAACCCTTGGAGTCGTTTCCTGGTGTTATCGCTCTTTTGTAAGGTTTGTAGTCCGGAAGTCTTGTCTCTGGCAACTGAATCACATTTTCGACAGTAGTAGCTTTGTATGAATCAATAATTTTTAATACAAATATATACTTAGTAAACGATTTGTATTTTTCGATGGGCAATGAGGATACCAAGGATTTCACAAAATCCCTTGGGATATCACGAAATCACGGTATTCGATTGTCGAATATTCTTGATTATTTAATTTGTAATTGTGTGCAGTGGTGGCCCAGTGGTAACGGCCGCGACTTACAGGTTGTAGGTCGTGGGTTCGAACCCAGGCAGGCGTCAAGCTCTAAAAACGGTGACGGAAAACATCTTGAGGAAACCGGCATGTGCTAGAACTAAAAAATCGAAGACAAAATCAAAATCAATTTTTTTATTTCATATAGGCCTACATGGGCACTTATAAAACGTCGACAATGTGCACGGTTCGGGTTGGTCGTTTCCTATGGAGAAGAACCGGCAAGAAACTCCATGGTTACTCTTTTTAAAAAAATGGTTTGGTTTTACAATATTTCCTTGTTACAGCATTAGTACCTACTTAGATATGTGGGGACAACGTAGGCCCGACAATAAGTCGTAAGAAAACAAAAAAAAAAAAGATTACATATTATTTAAACAAAAGAAAATAAAACGAGTTAAAAAGTTAACAAGCATCTAGAAGGCCTACAATGTTCACACATTTACAAAATAATCGGTAAAGGAATCTATACAAAAGTAAAATAAAAAAAAAGACTAAATCTAACATGTGGCACAAATATTGTTATCAGTGCTGTAACTATTCTTAGCAAAGGGCTATGAAGATGATTGAGAACCATTGTAAAAAGAATAATCAAAAGAAGGAAAAAAAACAAAGAATTAATGAGATTGAGAATAGTTAGAGACAACCACATATTTGTGCCGTTTATGAGTTACCAGGGAAGCCGCATGCGCAGAAGGAGCTAAAGCCAAAATTTTTATCTTCAACGTACCTAGTCCTTGATTTTATAATATGCTTTTTTAACAAGGACACGTTTGATGTAGTTTTTGAACTTTCCATCGGTCAGTTCTATAACTGACTTTGGCAACTGACATGTGACATCCACCAACCCGCACTGGGCCCGCTTGGTGGATTACGACCCATCTCCTCTCACATTGAGGAGGCCTGCACGCACAACGGATCAAATGGGAGTCTAAAGTGCAAGGTACAAGGGTGTCCGTCTTTCAGATCGTTGTAATTGTGTTAATATTGTTAGTGTCGTATTGTATGACTACTTTTGTTACCTTGGGTTCTACCTGTAAAAATAATTGTATGTGTAAATGAATCAATAAATAAATATTCTTGATTATAAAAATGTATCGTTTAATTTTTAATTTTGTTTTATTATTTTATCTATCAACACTTTCTCATTTAGCTAGATTTAGTTTAGTCTGTGGTTTAGTGAAAAGACATAATTATCACTGGTATTTCCTGTGGGTATTACCTATACCTAGTTATTAGAAGCTCTAGAATTCTAGCATTTTGTCATAACACTAAGCATTTTTAGTAAGAAGACGTAATATCCTCATTGGAATCCTCTTTTCCCTGCGACATTAATTAATTGTTGTATTTTGTACCTTATAACAAAACAGCGAGTGTAGGTAATTCTAATAAATTATATTGTTGTGTCAACGTTAACGTAACACGCAGCTCATGGACTTATGTTGTATGAACATAGAACGTTTATATTTTGTACTTAGAAACATACCTATTTACCTAACAATTAATTCATCGGCATAAACGACGGTAAGTAAATTTTTTTTGGTCGTGTAATGTAAAACAAAGGACCTGCCATCCCGACCATCACGCTTATGTTTAATATACTTTTGTGGGTGTGCTGCTCGTATGTACATAATCTATATGGTATATTATAAATCACAGTAGGTGTACAATCAGATATTGGCAGTATGCAGTAGGCAGCCCCGGTTGCTGTAAAGCACTCCTTAACTCGGGCCGCAGCGCCCAGCACGCTACCACAGTAATTTTTACTGTGACGCTACAACTGATCCGCTCTTGTTTAATATTTTGAATTTGAACTTCTTTGCAGTCAGCTGTTTGACAATCACACCCCCCCGCCCCGCGCATGGCGCGACTTCCCGCCCCCACCCCCGCCCCCCGCTAGTAAGCCGTGCGTAGTGCATCTCTGCGCAACGCTCGCATCGCTAGTTACGAGCCATTGCCATTTTTATCGATCTGTCGACGAAATTTCGTGGCCGTCGGCGGGTCGTCGCCACCCTCCCGAGCCGCCCCGCGGCCCCCGGCTCCTTGCGACGTCGTCAGCGCGCGGCCGCCGCGCCCTGCCAGCAGCGCTGAGTGCGCCCGACAGAGCCGGGGCGCGCCCGGGCGCCGGCGGGAGGGGGCGCCGCGCGCCGGGATGAACGGCTCCCCGGACGGCGCCGCGGGGGGCGCGACTCGCGGGGGCCGCGCGCACGGCGCAGGCGCGCGGGGCTGGGCGCCAGTCTCGCGGCCGCCGCTAACCTGCGCGCACGTGTGCGCGCTAAGCTCGGCCTGAATAATCAGCTGATCGGCACGCGCCCCGCGGCGCACATGCCGTGAGGCCGCGTCCGTCGTCATGACGGGCTACGCCCGCGGCGAGGCCGACTTCGCCGCCGACCGCTTCCGCCGGGACGCGCGACCCGCCTCGCTAGCCCCCAAGGACTACTCGGTGCCTTTACACGTAGACTGCAGTATCGAATACGAGCTTCCCGACTGTGCCAAGCCGCCGCAGGGCGTCAAGATCGAGCCTCTGCTCATGATCCACCCCTCACACTTCCGGAGGCTCGAGAGCCTGCGGCGAGTGCCGTTTGTGAACAACCTGCCGCGAGGAGACGCCGCTGCTGCCGCTGCCGTGACGCCGAGCAGCCGCGCGCGCGCGCCCAGACCGGCGCGCCGTTGCTGCCGGGCAGCGCCAGCGCCGCCGGCGCCGGCGCCGCAACCCGTGCCGGCCGCAGCGGCGCGCGCGCGACTCCCGGTGGACGAGCCCGGCGCTGGCACTGGCGTGCACCCCGCGCTGGCATGCTACCGCTTCGAGTCGTACGCGGCGGAGGGCGCGGCGGCCGGCAAGCTGTCGCGCGCACGGCTCAAGCCGCACCCGTACCTGCCCGAGGCGCTGGACTGTGATATCGCGCGCGCGCTGCCGCCGCACGCCGCGTACGAGCGCTTCGACAAGCGCGCGCTGCAGCAGCTGCCCATCTACATGTAGCCGGTAGCCAGCGGCGGCGCCGGAGCGGGCCCGCTCTCTGTGATGTTTCGTTGTAATAGTTAGAGTGATAAGTGTCGCACGTCGCGCAGTGCTCGGCGGCGCGCGCCCTCGCGTCTGCTCGCTCGCGAACGAACCTCATACCAAATAGTACCTATGTACGTTGATATTGTTTAAACGTTGATTTATGTGTTGTTGTACCGGACGATTGTGTTGTCTCGCCGAGGACCAGAACGTTTCGTGTTATCGTTTCGCTCGAGGCCGGCTCGCGGCCGGCTGCCCCGCCGGACCGGCCCGACTCCGGCCGCGAGCTGGCGCGTCGACGCTATTGCATACCCACCAACGAAATATTTATTCGCAAACGCAGTAACCGACGCTTCACGATTAAATTATTGTACCGTCGCCGATTCGTTGCGTTTTTCTGTATAAGATATCATATCGATAATTATATGTTCAAAAATTGTATTATAATAAATATGTACCTAGTAAAAAAATGAAAGTGAGAAAAATATTAAGAATAAAACTAGACATAGTTATGTTTTCGAATAGGTGATGAGTTCTAGAGCAGTCCCGAACGGTATTAGAATCGTACTCTATCTCATTTTGTAAGCGGTTATGTTTGTTAAAATTATATATAAAGAGTCCTCTGATGAATAGTCTGATTAACGAATATTCGGCATGTAAAAGTCTTTATAAAACGCTTACTTAGCATATCATAGTATTATATTGTGTCATAGTCCAATGCCAAAAATATAACTATCTTTTTACAAAAATCCCTAAAACATCGTTTTATTTACCTCCAAGCGGCTCTAGTGCGGTCCTTGTGTACAGTGTACGTAGTGTGGTAGTGTGTAGTCAGTGCTCGTTACCGGACGATACCGGATGCCTGGATGCGGTGCGGAGCCGGCGGAGTGCGCGGCGCATGCACGAGTAAGTACTGCTCTCGACTGGAACCTCCAGCACTTGTCTCTTGTCATGTCCACTAAGTACTCACTTGTCGATGTCGACTGTCAAGCTATCTCAATCCAATATGTGCTAACGGGAACTGTCAAAAACCTCTGCCTCCAAACTCTTGACTAAAATGATGTTCTTAATCAGATTGTCTTGAAGTAGAAAGATTGTCACAGAGATTACGATCTGAGTCATGTAACTAATGAATGATTCAGTAATGTCATAGCACAGTGATTGCCAAAGCTGAATGCACACAGCCCAAAGTAAAAGCGAAATAAATTAAATTTTGTAAAGTGAAAACTAGATAGGTATTGCAATCTCTGACTGCTGGATTGAATAAGTAACACGGCTAGGGCTGCGCTCAGCGCTAGTACCACTAGTACGCCGGCGCTGTCATTTATATTCTAGCTGACGCCGCGCAAATAAACTAATAACCTTCGTAGTTACAGAGAACATGTCGAGAAACGGCTGCGCACCCGTAATATGTATCTTTAGTGTTGTACCAACATAAACATGTCGAGGAATTTTAAATTTTGGAGTTGTCATAATTTGGTATTCACAGGCAGATTGCATACATTTATATCGCCATAAACGTATTGGCGGCGTAATTTACAGCTGGTGTTTGCGTCGAATGCGGCACTGTAATGTCCAGCTGCATACTACATAAAGAACAAGTCATTAATCACGACACTCCAATGGCTGACACTTCAATAAGTGCTCCAATCATGCTCCACTCTTTGTAGTTGCCCAATCAACATTATAAATTGGGAGGAGAGCCAAATTTAGTGAACATGACAAAATTTTGACTAACAGCACTAATTCAGACATTTTGTATTGTATAAAAACGAATTCTTTGTATGTAACGTGTCACAATGAGCCTCAATGCCAGTGCTATGTTTAGCATGTTCGGGTGGATGGTGAAAGCATGTCTGTGACATGAAAACTAAAGAAGCATCGAGTGATTGTCTGTTGTAATTTGTAACCGAAAATTGTGTCAGAAGTGAATCCACTCAAGCAGGATCGTAATGTGATTGAAGGAGTTGATAATCTCTGTTAGCAGCTGATGACAGCTGATCCAGTTGTAAGATTACATTATTATTACGTCTGTTGAAGTATTTGGAATATACACAAGGATGCAAATAAATTTAAAGACCGGTAATAGAGATAATAATATACAGCATGTCATCAGAAAGAATTTGAAGAAGTCCTAAAACGTGAGCCTGAAAACTTTCAAAGATTATTATAAGATTTAAAATTGCTATCCTCTGTAATACCTTTATATGGATTCTGACACATAGTTTCTATAAAACAATAGCATATAACACTGATACATAGTAATAAGGATGTTTCCTGAGTAGAAAAATGATAATTCTATTGAGTCTGTCAGTGAGATTATCCAATAATATTGGACACGTATTTTGTGCTTTACGAAATCAATAAAAAAAATCAAAGTATCAAGGCGTATCAAAGTTCAAGAGTGGGGGCTTGTGACGTCACTAAGGCAATATAAAGTGTACTAGCGGCGTGACGTTTCACGATATTTGAACGCATTATATCGTCGTCACTTTATGTATAAGTATCAAAAGAAAAAATACGTGTCCAATAATTTTTATTAATCTCCCTGACGGACAAAAAACGAATTTTCAGTAAACTACGCTATTTAGTTTAATGAAATAGACTTGTTTTTTTAGGGTTCCGTAGCCAAGTAGCAAGAAACGGAACCTTAGATTCGTCATGTCTGTCTGTCTGTCTGTCCGTCCGTATGTCACAGCCACTTTTTTCCGAAACTATAAGAACTATGCTGTTGAAACTTGGTGAGTAGATGTATTCTGTGAACCGCATTAAAATTTTCACTCAAAAATAGTAAAAAAACAATAAAATTTGGGGGTCCTCATACTTGAAACTGAAACTAAAAGTTTTTTTTCCATCGAACCCATACGTGTGGGGTATCTATGGATAGGTCTTCAAAAATGATATTCATCATCATCATCATCATTTCAGCCGAAACTGCTGGACATAGGCCTCCCCCAGGCGTCGCCACATTGACCGATCCCGTGCGTCTCGCATCCAGCGCCTTCCCGCAACCTTAACCAGGTCATCGGTCCACCTAGTGGGAGGCCTTCCAACGTATAAAAATGATATTGAGGTTTCTAATATATATTTTTTCTAAACTGAATAGTTTGCGCGAGAGACACTTACAAAGTGGTAACATGTGTCCCCCCCCCCCCTCCTGTAACTTCTAAAATAAGTGAATGACAAAACTTAAAAAAAAATATGATGTACATTACCATGTAAACTACCACCGAAAATTGGTTTGAACCGAAAAGTTTTTTTTAATACGTCATAAATCGTAAACCGCAATTTACCAAGTACGGAACCCTTCGTGCGCGAGTCCGACTCGCACTTGGCCGGTTTTTTTTTTAAACCAAGCCCGTATATAAAGCTCCCACTTACCCTCTTACTAATAAACACGGAATTAAGTTATACCAGGTACCTATAATAAAGGTATGACCGACCATACATTATGAATTTGTATATTAGTAAGACGGTTAGTTTTTATGGTGGATCATCCTAATTGCTTCCGAAATGATGTTAGTTTTTTTAAACCATAGTGATTAGTGGCCAAAGATATGAAGAGTTGATGAGCAATCTCTTAGCAGCGTACTTACGATGCTATGGCAAGTGTTTGTCGCACAAGATACGCTTTCAGCATTCAAATTCATTTGTTTTTCGCATGTTCTTCCTTCAAAAATTGGCCGCCGCCGCCGTCGGTTGGCGACCGTGCGTGAGGCAGCGCGGTGAGCGTTCCCATCGAACATGGAGAACGAGGCCAACGCAAGTGGAGCCCAAAAATGTTAGTTCACTATACTTGTTTAACACTTAAAAGAGATCTATTCTATTTTCGTAATTCTCATATGAGTCTTCATCTTAATATGGCAAGTTATTTTTTATTAGGTACCATGTTTTCACTGTAATATTTATAACTGTTTCAATAGAACAATAGTTTTGTACTACAACCTCAGATCAAATAAAAAGTCTTTTTATAGACTTAAGACTTTTTATTTGATCTGAGACTACAACACGATAATTACAAGAATGGAGCGATGGAAATCGTCGTCGCCGCGGAGTGCCGGACGGCCGGCTCGCGGCTCGCGGCTGTCTCACGGCGACCAGTCATTCTCCATTGTCTCGCTCTCAATGACAACACTTCCAAAATATCCGCTAAACAAAAGCCTAGCGCACCGCCCGCGCCGCTATTCATTCCACATTTTATTTTCTGTATGAGAGACACTTATACACAATGAGTCGTGAATAATCTAGGTACAATAGCTGTTGGGAAAGAAATTATTCATAGTGAATCGTCATTTAGGAAAATAATACTTCAGACAAAACCATTATAATAAAACTCGATTATTATGATTCGTTACATTCATGCGAACGTCTCGCTGCAATTAGCCGAAGCGAGTGTAATTAAGATGCAGTCGAATAGATTCAGAAAGCACGCAGCGCCGAGACACGCGGGCACGTATGTACGCACGCGGCCTGGCGATGGCGGCCCCGGGCGCTGTGAGAGCGTACCTACTCCATTATCCGACATCACAGCGAGCGACGGCGTTAAATTAGCATCCACGTAATAAACACGAAATAAACATCGAGACTAATGGATGATTGGGGCGGCACGCTCGCCGCCGCCGCGCCGTGCCGGTGCCGCGCCGCACGACGTGCCGCCGCCGCGCCGCCCGTCCGGCCCGGCCGCAGTCGACGGCGGCGAGCCGAATTAAAGCTATACTTATTTATTTTATCTTCACAGCGGCGATAAAAAGTTTATTGTTCCTTTTTATGGGTGTGATATTGTGTCCGCACAGATTCGTGCGACGCCGTTATCTCGCGCGGGCGCGGGGTAACTGCGGCCGTATTGAGCTGTAATTATAATTAAATATAATATTTAATGTCGGGGGATTTCGTGGCACATTCTTTTGTGGTTTTATGACGCCACAGCGCACACGAGACCTTAAAATATCTCTTTATTACCGGCGAAGTTTATTTACGTACTTACGTACCTACTGAGTATTTATTACCTCTAGAGCTAGACCGTTCAATTTACTGGCGTGCCAGTTGGCGATCCAGACAACTATCTTATTGATAAGCATAAAAGCTTTCAAAGTAATACGTGCACATGGTAATCTCATATATTGCGGCAGTAAAACGGCAGTAAGAGTAATCGGCGAGATTCGCGGCGTAGCGAGACGAGACATTAGAGATAAGAGCAGTCGTAATAACAATCACGAATATAACGAGCTCCTTCGTCACGGCCTGATCACTGCGCCGTGCCCGTGCCCGTGCGCGAGCAGCACGAGCACATCGGCCGCGAGCCGCGACTCGCCACTAATTACCGGCTTCCTCGAAGCGCATTACACACAGTAGTTACAGTTAAACGCGGACTGACTGAACTCACTTCGGGTGAAATTCGATTCCCGAAACGCGAGTATAATTTATCGTCGGTATTATCTCGTAAAACGAAAACCCAATTTATGTGCGTCCGCCACCCGCTGCCGCCGCCGTCATAAAACATAATATTATCGACAGCGCCCCCCTCCCCCCTCTCCCGGCTCCCTAGGCGATCACGAAACTAAGCAAGCATCGGCCATTTAAAGTACCGAACTTGACAGGCGGGTGTCGTAGAGCGTCCCTCTCGCACTCCCGCGCCGCGCCGGGAGGGAGCGGGATAGCGCTGGGAGCAGAACTCTTTCATGTGCCGCGCCGGAAAAGGGAGCGTTCTGCACGATCTCACGCTATTTTATTTTATAAATACCGTGCTCTGCTCCAAATCACAACACAACGCAACCGCGCCCTTTTCAAATCTGTGATCGTTATTTTTTTCTGAAAAGTTGAAAATATTCGATAAATATAAATATGTACCTACTGTACAGCGCCAGCCGTGTAATTGAATCATATAACTGAAGGATCATTGATGAAGTAATTAGTAAATCACATTGTGTTGATAGTAGCTAGTAAGAAGCTTTGCATGGTAGCTAGGTATGTAGCGCGTGCGGCGCGGCGTGTCCGCGTGGCGCCGCGACCTACTGCGATCAGCTGATTGGAGCGAGCGGGCGGGTAGCGGGGCAGGGGGAGGGGGCGGTGCACACGCGCACACAACAGCTGATAGCGCGAGATAGCCGCCGCGACGCGACGCGACGTCGACCCGGCGGCCGGCGCGCGGGGTCGCTTCACGTAATTAAAGGACGCACCACCAAGTACCTTCGCTCGCTCCGCTCCATCGCTCTTGCTCCATACTTGCGCGAATTTCGAACATGCAGTCGACTGAAATTGTAATTTTACCAGCCGCCGCCGCCGCCGCGCCGTCCGCCGGCCGCGGGCAGGACGAATGGCAGGCGTCCACAAATCCACATTGAGTTACGATACCAATTTAAACAGAACGATACGGATTTAACAAAAACTACATACTTCAGTCCTTACTTCGCTATTTGTTTGGTGAATAAAAATAATTGCGAATGTTTGCTAACGTGTCATCGTTTCGAAGATGAGATCTCTCGAGTCACGACTCGTGGTTGAGATTAAGACTAGGTGCGTTCACTTAGCGCTAAGTGGAGATGTTGTTTATTTGTGGCACGATGCGCTTGTCGCCCGCCGCTGGTCAGAGCTAAGTAAGGTACCCCGCATTCAACTAAAACCACTCTTTATTCGAAGTATTCACATTACCCGCACCCACGATCAATTCGCACGAAATACCTAATAGACACCTGGTAGATAGTTAAATAACGCAAGAATATGGCCGCAAGGTCGATTTAGTTCTCGTTTATATTTCGGCCATTCGTTCCCGTTAATGAATTGATGTTAGTTTTTTTCCGACAGTGACATTGTATCAAAAAGGTTAATTGGAAAATGATTCATCCATAATCATCAGATTATGGGTAACAATCATTACTTTATATCTAAAATAAATAAGAACAACGAATAATTAATATGCATTTTAAATTCTTATAAAAAAATTTTTTCCTCGTTTAGCTCTACCAACAGATCACACAAGATATTCCATACACAACAGACACCACTACAACAGATACCTACCAACCTTATAAAAATAACTAAATAGGTCTTCTTGCACCAGTACTGGAGTGTCTTTTCTATTTAGCATACAGCAATGGTGCAATCGGTCGATAATTATGTTCCTGCGTGAGCAAGAGAAGGAAAGTTATAAAGGCATAAACAGTAGCGGACCCAGGTACGAGCCCTGAAGAATACCTAAACCAATTTCATAATTATGATGACCTGAAGCCAATGGTTCCACGTAAAATTTAGAGACCTTTACATATGGAATTAACCAATCCAGAAGGTGGCTAAAAACTCTCAATAACTAACTAGCTACCTACTTCAGTAGCAAATTAAGTGATACTCTATCAAATGCCTTACTGAGTAATTAAGGCATTTCACGTTTTCTATTAATAAATGATACTAGTGCAGCACATCTTAATTGACATTAAATAGTGTTTCACAAGCGAAGGATATCGCTCATTAACTGCTCACAATGCGACATCTTAGCTAATTGCACGATATGAGTATGCTACTTGTTATGGATTCTGATTTCAGAGTTATTGCAAACACGGTGTCGTATCCGCAAAAAAAGTGTTGTAAGTACCTTAAACATGTATGTGTGTTGATGCTGGTTTCTTTTGTTTTGTGGAAGTACGCGGGACGGGGCGGCCGGAGCGCGTGTTTATAAACGCTCGCCGGAAGCAAACGATAACAAGAATTACCCAAATCATTCCGCGCCCAACCTCCCAAACTTACTTTTACTTTATGTATGAAAGGCAAATCTTTTCATTTCGCTTTACCGAGCTGCCTTTCATACAGGTATTGTGTGATAGCTTTGAAATACCTACCATTGTATCGCAACTCAAAGATATCCATTGTACCGGGATGTTGTTCGGAGTCGGGAAACTAAACAAAAAAGCTCTCATAAGAGAATTTTCTTTTATGGTTCTTTCAAGTTATTAGCGAACAGTATGGAACATGTACTTATCGTTAGTTACAGTATTTATGGCGAAAACATATTGTCATGAACAAAACAGTTTCTTTGCAGCACTGTGTAGAATTGTATAAAATTGTAACTTTCTCGTGGCGCAGACTACATTATAAATGTTAATGATTGAGAAGCGCTGCGTGTTTTTGCTTCATTGGCAACATGTTCCAACTGTGATGATTATCGGCGTTACCAAGAATACATTGCAATATGCTTTTACCATACATAAGCAGTTACGAGCATTCCCAGCCACGGGCATAATGTAGCTGGTAGCTACTATAATAAAAATAAAACTAACATCTAAGAGCAGAATGTCTGTAACCCGCATGGAGCAACTAAGAGTTAAGAACTCTTTAAAGTTATACAGGTTTAATATCGAAAGTAGAAATCCTTAAATAAATAGCCGAACGGTACCTAATAATCGTATAATTTTCGGTAAGCTCATTATCGGTCCTTCACATGGTCGCTACTCGCTACATTCTCTCAACTTTCAGTTCCACATATATTTAGGATATAGCCTCGAGACTGGTTCCGCTCATTAGACCACCGGTACCGGCGAGTGGACACCAATTACCGTGAAATGCTCATATAACGTGAAGCAAGTAGAACTTACTTCTTAAGTTAAGCGGCCGAGCCGTGAGCTGGCGAGCTCACGGGAGACGTTGCGCAAGTACGAGCCAATTAAGTAAACATTTACTGTAATTTGAAAGTAATACGCTTTCGATATTTATTTAAGTCATGTGAAGGTATTTATCAACATATCGAGTATTGTGAAATCAGAGCGCGGCAGCGGCAACGTGTCCCACTGTTCATGAAACTATTAACAACACAACCTAAGTGGTTTGATTGCGAACGTTCTAAAGTGTCACCGCTTGCTGCTTTTTTATTTATGCTAACTACTGAATAAATTTGCATCCAAATCCATTATTTTTCCAATAAATAATTGTTATGTTTATGCATCGTATTAAATTACCTAGAATAAACAAGTCCCTATGTTAATGACAGACATTAATAGGCATGTGAATGTGAAAGTCATCTTAATCTCTTGAAACTATTTTCTGAAGCGCTCCCGCTCGCCAACTTCACAAAACCTACGCCAAGTTCTTGACCTTTTTTGTAAGCATTTGATGATGTGTGTTTTTCGCGTCGAATGTCAGTAATAATAATGACATTCTTTTCTGTTTATTTTCTATTAGGTATATACAAGCGCGGCGTTCGTCAGCTCGTGCTCTCTGCCACCCTCGCCCTCCTCTTCTGCGAGTATATTCACGCCTCGCTGTAACAGTGTGAACAGAATAATTTAAGCAACCGTTAGTCAGCTCTCGGCTCGTCTATATTTATTAATAAATACATTTCGAATGCATTGCTTCGCGGATGTTGTTCGTTTCAACACTTGTGTGAAAAGTGCTAGCAACGCCCGATGATTAATATGAGTTGAGTAAATACACGAGTGTGTTTGTAACTCGTTATATTTACTGAACTTGTCAGAGTGGAGGTTTCATTCTTTGTCAGTTCTAGTGGCGGATAAGAGGGACCGTGTCGTGACTTTATGTTTTACATGGAGATATCTTCTTTGGTTGTTCGACGTCAGTAATAAATACGTGTTGTGCACGCCAGTATACCACGTATAGGCAGACACGCTGTGCCAGTGTGCCCGGCTGACTACTGGCTAGTGGCTTGTTCTGCGGTTGTCGTGTCCGTGTGATCGTGTCCGCGCCCACGCCTCACATAACTACATCGTTACAATTACATATTATTATATGTATTTTAATGAGTTATTATAACTTGATAACACGTTCTTAGACAGTAATTAAAAAGAAAACAGGTTCGCTAGTACCTGGTACCTGCTGCTACCTACTCATTTTTAATATAAAATGAAATTTCATTAGTGCGGCTAGGTGAAGATTAGACCGGTCAGGACAGAGAATAATTAAATATAGTTGTACGTGCGCAGTATTACAATAATTATGAGTTTTCATGAAGGTCTTTTCTTTCGCTCGCAAGCACCACCCGCTTGGTCGACTGCCATTGCGAACGAAAGTCGGCCCTTTGTACACAACGTTTACTTACGCTTACTCATATACTTATACAACACTTGCGAGGCGGCCGAGTGGCTGGACTGCGGACCTCCATCGTTTTAATTGGTATTCGGTAGGTTGCTAACTAATAACAAAGTTACCTACCTCGTACACCACATAATAAGGAGATATTAAACTAATATATTAAAATAACTAATACAGCACGACCCAATTAAACCCGAGCACTATGTAATATAAAACAAACATTTATAATATGATATTTTCCATACGCGGCGTGTTATTTATACCGTTAATTAACACGATAATTATAAATTCAGTGAAATAATAATAGCACGATGTTTTCGACGTGTTTTGGCGTGTTTTGTAATCAATTTATACGTTCCGGTAAACAAACAGAGGCAAGTACTTACGAGTCGTGTGTCTATGTATTATTCATGTGATTATAATAATGTAGTTTCAAATAACATCAATACGTTGTTTGGACGATAATGAAGACGACAAGCAGCGCGTGTCGGCTTGCAGTGAGCTGCATTCCCGCTGAGACAAGACAATTCAATTGCAATTTTTTGTTAACAATACCGAACTTTTCGATGCTCTACCGTGCACCCACTGGAAAAGAATTACAATTCAAATTTTAAATACAGTAGGTCTACATTATCAGCTAATTTGAGTATGTTATGTATGTACTAGTACCTACTGTCAATGCGTCAAACTGAAACATTTCATAAACAAATATTAGTGTTATTGTAGTGTATCTGTCATGGACCAAGTGATTTCAGGGCACTATGTATTGTATAAGTAATGCTCGGGCTTCGTGATTCTAGTCAAGTCAAATCGGGCGATGTAATGAATACTGATCTATACTTCGTTATTCATCACATTGGCTGGTCATTATGAGTATTGCTACTTAACAGTTGGGAAATTTGATAATTAGATATGGTCGATGAATTATTCCAAGAGCGAGCTCGAAAGCTTAGGGCACACGGATAGGTTAGGTTCGAAGGAGATGGCGGGCGCTGAAGTGAAGTGAACTCAGCTCCGTCATCTCCTTCATGTTAGGTTACTTTAGATCCTGCAGACAGAAATATAAGCGCCGCCCAGCGGGTCTCCGTCGACTTTGTTTCTTAAATTACAATCGTACTTACCTATTCTATATTAAAACCAATATCAACATTAAAATAATTAAAAGAAACACATATTTTTACTACCTGGCCCATTAAGTGATTAATTAATAATGCCCGGCCAATTTAATTATTTCATTATTTTTTATATTGCCCACTCATATTGGGAATTTTTCAAATTGCCCGGGCATTATGAGTAATGCCGTATTAATCATTTGGTCCATAACATATCTCAGTATCTACTTAAATATGTTGTGGTGATTTTGAAATTAATGAATAAGTTATCGGACTGAAAAGGAAAACCTTGTCGCGTTTGGGAAAGTATAATCCATAAAAACAGTAGTAGGTACCGTGTAGTGTACCGTCTCACCGACCGCGCCGCCGCGCGACCTCCTCGCGGACTGAACGCGATCGGATCGCTCGCTCTTTTGACTAACTCCAATTGTGTTGGACTTTTTATATTGTCACTAACTTTTTGCTATAGAACTGTATTGCTTTATTCAATGGTTTCATGGACCATTTCAGACTTTTTGTGTTATCTTTTTTATTTCAACACAGACGGCACAGATAATGTTTCTATTTTATTCGCAACTGACAAACTCTTTGCAAAAAATAATCCCGGCATTAAGTGGCATTATGAGCGTCTCGCAATCGCAACGTTCTACAATGTTATTAATTTATAGTTTGGAGATGTTCTCATAGATAGCGGGTTCTCAAAGTATGCTCGTTATCTTTGTGCTAGCACTGGATACATAGTTATATGTGGGCTAATGGTCGTCTGATCGTATACGGATGCGGACATGACCGGCCACAGGCGGCCGGCGACCGGTCAGCTGCTGTGCGCGTCTGCGGCGTGGCACTGGCGACGTCGCTAGGCGGCTATACCGCCATCCGCGGCGTGCGTGGGAACAATTTATTATGATATTTTTGTACAAACAGTTTTGTTATCATGATGTTCGGCTGAAATATGTGTTGTGTTGATAGATACACGACACACGTCAACTGCCAGCGCAGACTATTTGATAAACATTTAGACCATCATTGTACTTGTAGATTATAGATACGTTGGCGTCGCGTCGCTTAACAATCAGATTGTTTTTCGTTGTTGTGTTAGCTGTAGCGTCTATTTCTGTGCTGATACCTACACACACCAGGCCCACGTCATGTGTTCATTACGAACAGTTGGATACGCAACTCGTATCTAGAAGTGCTTATATGTTAATGATGCCTGGGGCCTGGATTAGCATAGAATGTGGAACCCACGTCATTAATTAAAGAAACGGCATCTAATTTGGAGCGGCCATTACATTAACGAGTGAAGCCACACGTTCTCCTTGTGTCAGAGGTCGGGAACCTAACTTATCGAACAATGTGATAAATGCATCCAAAAATTAATTAGTGGCTGTATTAAACAAAAACCAAGGTAGCATGGCCCATGGTTACTGGAGTGCACCCTTGTACAGACATGTTTGTTGACGTGCTCAGCTGACACAACGGCCTCACCTTGTGCTTGTGCGCAGGAGGAGGCGGGACCTTGTGAGGTAGCGATTAAAGTGCAGCGACACAAGCGGATCATTATCTTGTGGTGCGGGGGCGAGTGGTGCGGGTGGGCGGGGAGCTGCGCCCGCGCATCCGCTGCACGCTATTCACAAAAACCGTGCCGCGCTTCCTGCTCGCCCTTTGTGCCACAGATCACAGTATCAGCGCACCGGCCACCTGAATACAGGCCGCCGCACTTTCATAGCGGATATTTTCAATAATCTAATGCATATATTCAGCTGCTGTACATTATTATTACCCACTTAAATATTATTAGTCTGCATTCCAAAAATATCTTATGCAAATTATAAATCAACATGCAACTGTGTGAATACTCGGCGAGCATACATTTTCACGGAACGCCACACTAGCAACATTTTATCATCGAGTACTTTATTGTTATGTATGCGCCCCAGGCGCACAGCACACAGGGCTACGCTGCGAGCACAGCACAGCGCAGCACACACTCATAAATATTAACATAAACTGTTGCAGTTAAAATCGTGTATTATCGTGAGCGGGCGCGGCCGCCGGAATACGGAATTAACACAAAGTAAACTCTGTAATCACCGGCTTTTCGCGAAATCACCGCTTAAAGTCGCCGGAGAGCCGCGGGGGGTCGGGCCTGGTCTACAGGAGGTAGGGTGTGTAATGAAGGCGGCCGGACAGAGCCAGTCCTTACGTTTATGTTACGGCCGCTGATAGCTCAGCAAATCACTCTTATCACTGGCAGTTACGTGCTCTCGAGGAGACGAGCACTGCGCCATTAATCAGCTGCGGCAAAAAGCGGCTCGTTCTCTGCAGGCGACGTCCAGTAGGTAGTAACACGATCACACGCACTGCCACGAGGGACGATGCACGCAACTGATGGCTGGAGCCGCTGCGGGTCACCATGAACATACTGACATACAGCTATTAACTTGATACCCAAAACTTTTAGCAATAAAACAAACGGGTTTTAGACAAGATTAAGCTTTCATTTTGTGACGGCACACTACCGTGGCCGCGAAAAATAAAAAGATCAACATCCGTACCGCGCTAGGAATTGAGGGAAACGATACGATTTCTAAAACATTCTACATCCGCGCACCGCCGCGCCGCCGCCGCCGGGTGACGGTCACTTGACGTGCTATTATATCGTCACGTCAGAGGCACAACGTGCCACATCGCACAGAAGGCTCACTTCACATAAGATTTTCAATGATCGGTCGAATGCCAAATCATCTAAAATTGTTTAATGGATCACTATTATGAAATCGAATATTGTACGAAAAAATCAGTCTTTAATGAAACACGACGCCGCGCTCGCCTGCTACGTAGCTATTACGATTACGCCGCGCCTCTAGCTGAAAATTGCTGTCCTTGCTACGAAAAGGCTAGGATACAGCTACGGCAATAACGCGACGCTACATGTCTGCTACGAAAACGCTACGACTCCGCTACGTCAATGCTACGAATAGTCTACGTCAACGTCGCTGCTACGACACGCTACACACAACAAGGCTACGCCCAAGTCAAGTCGCTGCTACGATAACGCTATGACGCCGCTACGTCGTTGCTACGATTCTGCTACGAAGACGACGCTACGTCGCTCGTGCTGTCCGCTACGTCTAAGCTACACCGCTGCTACGATATCGCTACGACAAGCCTGATGAAATCAAAGAATGTGCGATTTAATAATTGGAAAAATGCGATTTAATATTTCGACTATCTTTATGTATTTAACGACAAAGACTATATTTGACGATTTGTCATTCGAAATGGTACAGTACACATGTGTAGACCTTCGTCGTGACAGTCACTACACCTTTTTTTCTTTTTTTTATGAAATCTGGTACATGTCAATTTCGCTATAAAATATTGTAGGTTAGAAATACAATGAGACTTCTGTCTGTACGTACGTTGTCGGCGTCGCTCGTCGCGCAGGAGTAGGACATGCTAACACGTTCACACCATTCACATTAGTATTTGTTTAGTATTTCGCGTTTGTGTCCCATATCGGGCGTTCAAATAAAAGTGCCAGTGTTTAGCATTCAGGCACTCCTCCGCCGAATGTGAGCGACGTGCAGGAAGTGCGTGCACACGGACACAGACAGGCTTTGTGCCAGCTGTCGCGCTCCCTACGTTGGTGTACTTTTTACAGAATAGCACTACTTGGTACCAAGTAGTGCTATTCTGTAAAAAAATACCGATCAATATGTGAAGTGAACTCCAAGTGAGTTGTCAATCCCTTGTGACGTCATCGGTTTGAATGAAGGTTCACTTCGAGTTCACGTCACCTAAGTGTTCTCTGTGAGGCGTCTACAGAAGCCGGCTCTATACAACGAGTGAACACGCACGCACACATAGACACGCTTCACCGGCATTTGTTTAAGCTCGCCATACGTACGCGTCTATGTGTGCGTGTGCCTGTGCTCACTCGTATGGTCTATGTCATTATAGAGTCGACCTTCTGTGCCTGTCTACACCGTGCTGCAGCCTGTCACAAGAGCGTGGCTCCGCCTGCTCGTGACGCGAGGGCTGGGGAGGGGGTGGAGGGGGGACCCGCAGACCACACGCATTTGCATAGCTTTCGCAACATGAATAGGGTTGACATTAGAGATACCGCAGGCACATCTTTTATAAGCCGACCATTTGTTTGCTGCCTGTGACATGACAAGACTACTAAGAGATACCTTCACAAGTTCGGAAAATCATTACCTATTTAATCGTTATTTTTATGAGCACGTAATGTATCGTTCAGATAGTCCAACACTTTAAAAAGTTTAAAGTCAAAGTCAAATATATTTATTCAATTAGGCCAATAAACGGCACTTTTGAACGTCACATAAATTAAAATTAAAAATTAAAAGTAATAAAAAATAAATTTAAAAGTAATAAAAAAAAAAAAAAAAAACAGACAAAAAAAAAAAAAAAAAAAAAAAAAAAAATGATTCTACCGTGCATTCGGAAAGTAGATAGTTATGGAGAAGAACGCACAAGAAACTCCATACTTACTCTTTTAAAAAAAAAATAAAAAAATTGGTGTTTTACAATATTAACATACGTACATACATTAATATATGTGAGGACGATGCACCCAGAATAGCTCTACACACAGGTATAAAGTATTAAAAAGCATTAACAGGAAAATTAATTAATTTGATAAGTAGGAACATGGTTCTCACATACTTACAAATATTACAAACATAGGTAAAATACCTAATTCAACAACAACGGAGTGTGTGAGTCAGATCCTAAAAAAAAAAAAAAAAACAAAACAATGAATACAATAACTATGAATGGGAATATAAATTAACAAATTTGATTTTGTCTACACCAAAGATTGCCCTATGGAGCAGGACCAGCATGTTTCCAAGCATTCTTATCTTGAATATAATCATCTAATTTGTAATATGCTTGTTTACAAAGGGTGCTTTTAACTAAAGTTTTAAATTTACTTTCATTTAGTTTTAATATATCACAAGGTATTTTGTTATAGAATTTAACACAGTACCCCATGAAAGATGATTGTACTTTAGCTAGTCTGTAAGAAGGCTGATCTAACTTATCTTTATTTCTGGTATTACAATTGTGTCTATCACTGACTTTACTAAAGAGATGTATATTTTTCCTTACATACATAATATTTTCATAAATAAATTGGCAAGAAACTGTCATAATATTAATATTTTTAAACAGTTCCCTAAGAGATTCACGGTGACTTAACTTATATATGGCTCTGACAGCTCTCTTTTGCAATATAAATATGGATTCAATGTCAGCCGCTCGACCCCACAGTAAAATACCGTATGACATTATGTTTACTTTTGATCATTCATGATAAATATAAATATGGTAATCGATAACCACTCGCATTTATACTTGACGGCTCATCTATTCAGACACATACTGTCCGTAGATAGGTAGGTATACTACGTTATTAATTTCCAAGCCGAAAAGTGTCAAGCGCGTTCGGTCGCGGTAGGATGTAGCTGGATGGCGTGATTGATCGTCTATCTTTAGATATTGTACATCGTATGTGTGTGAGCTTGGTAAGTATGCGATGCGGACGAACATTACTCTACTACGAGATCTCAGCGGATGATTGATGCGAACACAGCGCGAGTGACGTTATCCTACCGCCTACCGCCATCCACCGCCATCCACCGCCTAGTGTACGAGATACAGGTTCGATGATCGTTCGAACTAAATTTATGTGTTTGGAAAACTTTATAGGATATGTGTGCTGTCATTAGCATGTGTTTATGATACGTTGTGAGATGTGGCGCAGAGTAGCGCACGCAGTCCCACAGAGACACATAGACTCATAGACACAGCGCTGCGAGCGAGTGGTCCTCTCCTCGCTCGCGAGCTACACGCTCCCTTATGATCACTGCTGTAATTTATGTGAAGCACTATCGCTCCGTCCTTGTCCCACTAATGCGGATAATCCCCGGCGGAGCGGGACAGCGCCCGAGGCAACCGAGTTATCTGCGGCCGAGCGGCCTCCTAATAAAGTAAGATAAAGTCGCTTATAAAGTGGATGGTACGTGGAGCGCCGGAAAAACTTAAGTAATATTGTGTGTTTCCTAAGAGAGATTACTCTAATAGCGCTGCACTAAACTTGGCGCGCTTTGTTTTATGAAAAAGGGGTCCGGCGGAGTAATCGCATTTCAAGTCTCGGTCTCGGTGCAGCTAACTATACTTTATGGCTTCAGTAAGACGTTTTTAAATTCCAAGAACCTCATAAATGTATTAAACGTGTAGATACTTATGCAAGAATTCTATATCAGATTAGGTACGTTCGGGTAACTGGAATAAGTATTATTAACTTGTCAAATATTTTCGTGTATATTTTTTAGGAATGGTTTATCTAGATTATCGTGATAACAGCGTGTCGGAGCGCGGGACGTGTGTGTTGTGGTACATGTGCACTGTGCAGCGTGTGATAAAGCCCTGGTGCGCTGTGCAGTGCAGCTATCTCCGACACCGCGTGAAGAAATGTTCGTAGAGAGAAAATAAAGCTGAATAGATTGCGAGCGAACAGGATCCGGCGGGCGGCGACCATCCACACTCGAGTGCAGCACAGAAGGTCCACTCCTGACGACGTGGTCCTGACTCCTGACCCAGCACCAGTTGTACTGCAGTAGAACGTAAAGTTAGGTTGCCAGTTGTGATGGACCGTGTATTTGGAATTCGCCACATGTGATTTAGGTTACATAGGATTTAGTTTTCTAAGGCGCGACTGACCGCCTAGTCTGTTATCTCGCATCGTGTTACTGTAGACTGTACTTTCTGCGTGTTCCTCCATTGTGTGGCGTAGCTAACCGCATCGGATTCCATCACGTCACCAGAGTTATGCTCGTTCGGACGTAAAAAATGTATTACAATGTAAGCACTTTTTTACTGTCAGTCATCTAGAAATATTGCAATCATGCGTCTACTTTAGTATTTTCCGCGCAATGCAGATGCGCACTGATCGCAAAACGTACGAACATGCAACAAAAACGTGCATTACCGATGTGCGCCTAATGACCGCGCGACAAATGGACTTTTAACCGACCGCAGCTGGCGAGGTGCTGTGTTGTCGCACCACGCACCGCAGCCAAACGAGCGAGACATCGAATGGAAGGTAATGGAAGCTGTTAAAGCTGGAGGATGATGGACGTCGTTACAACATTGTGTTACGACGAGGTAAAGCGATTCTTGTAGAACGACCAGCACTGGCCGCAACCGCAACATTCTGAGATATTTTATTTTAGCGAGCGCCCGCATGGCGGGGGCGGGGGCGGGGGCGGGGGCGGGCGCGGCGAGCACTCGTAAGTAAGTGCTAACGGTGCAGACGGCTGCGCTGCGGTCCTGTGGTATGTATAGACATGTGGCGCACATCACCCACATCACGCTGAGTGGCCACCACTCCATAATTTGCAACTGGTTCGCCAACCGCCGCCATATGTACCTCGCGGCATTCGTTACAGATCCATGTACTTACTTTGTATAACTTTACGAACGTACAATACGAACCCCTATCCGTGCCTCTATTTATCTTCAGCTATTCTAGGCATGTTTCTACATAATTACCTGTTTTGTAACTGCGGGCACTATACCTAAATGCGCAGGCGAGGGCGAGTGTAATCATAGCGTCATTATGTTTCTGATTAACTGCCAATAACAGACACGTTTGTTAATTGTTAAATCAGCGGCATTCAACAATCTATTTACAATCAATATACCATTTATTTACCGACAGGCATGTTGTTTAAGATTTAACGATACACGAAACAATATTGAATGGTTGATCGTTACAGACGGTTTGTTATTTGAATTCCACTTTAACAACAATAATATATTTAGTGGATGGAGTGTGTGAGTGACACGATAACAAATGACTGTCTGTACGTACTGTCACTCCTATCATAACGGAGATCATTGAGTGACGGCGATAAGTGTCGAGGAGACGTCTCTACACGCGTGACCTGGAGCTCGTGCTCCTGCTTCCTGCCAGGCAGCCGGGAGTGCGGGAGTGCCCCCGCTCTCCGGCACTGACAGAGCGCCGGATGCCGACACCATTATCGGCATGCACGCCATTCACCGCTGCTCGCATTCACTGCTGCTAATGTACCCATTTAACTGAGCTTTCAATGTAAAGCGTGTACCGAGGATCTTCAGTAATGGGAGGAAGTCGCTCCCGCTCCCTCACCGAGAGCGGGTCAGTAACCTCGCCCGATGAGTAGCACGTGGGCACTGCACATAGCTGGCTCGGCTCGTTGTATTATAGTAAGTGTAGACGGGGACGAGCAATGTAAGGGGAGCGGAGCGGTTTGATAGCGAGTTTTGGAGTGCGGCAGTGAGGGCCCCCCACGGAGGACTTGAGTCTCGAACTAATGGAAGTTCGATGTGCCGTCGCTTGTGTACCCCAAGCGGAGCTGAGCTGGCGGTCTGTTCGCTCACTACTACGTCGTGTAATGTGCCACTTACACTTAACTTCTGAGGCACGTGTTTCACATTGAGCGTCGCCGTCGCCGCCGCGTTTGCACTTACAGAAAGTTAGTTTATCTGTTTCAGCATTGCAGCAACATGTCCTTTACATTAATCCTAATAGTCGAAAAACTAAATGAAGCAGCAGGAGAGTGAGAAGCCAATTAGTAATAAAAGCAGCCAGTGATGAGAGTATGTGTGATACAGCGAGCGGCGCAGGCGCGCGCGCGGCTTCTGAACCTGATACATTATACATGCATAATACGAACATTAGGAGCCGCGCCGCCATTTATCAACTAAATAGGACACAATGGGCCCCTACACTATTAATTTTAATCTGACGACCGACAAGTTTGCGTAAACAAGTCGGAACATTCACACCGCAGAGACACACGAGAAGAACAGCTTTATCTCACATGCGTTATCTGCATACTGTATTGAAATCCGTTCCGTAGCATGTAGGCGTAGCTGTGGCAAACTAATTAAACATATTTCTAAATTCTAATATATCATAAATATGAGATTACGCACTAGTGTGAGATGGTCCTTCTGTAGGTATCCGCTCGGTGAGAAGACAACGCCGCGCGCCATAAAGAAAACTTGCGCAACAAATTTTCGTATTTTCCTTCGTACATAAATTAATTTGTTTGCTTGCTCCGCCGGTGGGGACTCACGAAGTTACGACACGCATCCATCACGCCCCACGTGCTTTGTCGCGTGTTTAACTGAACTCTTAGAGAGGGCCGCCCTCTCAACCTCTCCCTCCGAAACCTTAATAGCGGTCGGAGGCTGCTCGGCTATTTGTTCCGTGTGTTATGTTATCTTTAAACTGTTCACGATATCGTCGGACTCGGCTAGTTGGACAGCTACGGCCCGCGTCTGTGATACTAGCAATAGTAATCATAAGACTACTCTTAGAGAGATATTTTATATTGAGTTACTTACATAGAAATTATTTTATGTCTGTAGGTGCGTCGAACATTTAAAGTACCAAAAGTTTATCAAACTTTATTTAGTTTACGCATCTAACGGAGACAATGCTAGTGAACAGAACGCCCGTAGATAAAAGGCGCAATGACAGCGATTTCACCGACACGCAGCGGCTTAGCGTTATTTGTCACGTTCTTTGAAGTTATAGTCTCTGGCACAATGGCGGCGATCACTCTGCACACCCGATCACAGATAAACGCCTTTGTTGTGCTGATTCACGAACGCCTAGGAAGCACCCTGTAGCGCCTGTAGCGCCTGTAGCGCCTGTAGCGCCTGTAGCGCCTGTAGCGCCTGTAGCGCCTGTAGCGTCTGTAGCGCCTGTAGCGCCTGTAGCGCCTGTAGCGCCTGTAGGGGGTGCGCGGACAAAAGAAACACAGAAGCCCTTTCTTATATTGCGGGAAAACCACTCACACAATCAGTGCCTCTAAGAAATTTAATTAGAATAGCCATGAAACTCGAAAAATATCACCATCGCTTTCGCTCCCCTTTTGCACAATTAATGTATTGCACACTTCTTTACTTATTATTTTGTGGTTTTTTATTTTGTTTCCCTTTTTAGAAATCAATTTCCCCTTCTTGGTAATATTTCGTGTAGGTAAAGTTGCAAGTTGTAACTGTGAACTACTGCATAGCTGTGTATTGCGGCTCGGGCGGCGGGCGTTAGTCGTGTTCATACGTTAATGAGGCGGGGCGGTGTAACGGCGGGCTAATTAGATTGGCGCCCATCAGACAGCGCTTGTGCAAGCCCTTACTAGTCGCGTCACGTGCCGGGCACCGCCGACCCACCAGGGTACCGGCGACCCCGCCGGGGTGCTGCACACCCGGCTTGTACGGCTGCTTGCTGGCTTTAGGATGCAGATTAAAAGATTTGTTTTTTTTTGTAGCGTTGTATTAAGAGAATTTCAATTAGGGAAGGGGAACACTCTTCCCAGGCTGCAATGCAATATAAAACTATACCTAATAGTAGCCTAACACTAATACTGTTACGAGTTTGGAAGATGCTGTCACAATTTTTTATAGTAAACTATATGAGCTTAGGGATAGACACATACCTTTAAAATCGGTAAAACAGTCCTCTTATCCTCCTTGGTATACTCCAGCACTAATTAAAATTATTAGAGAAAAACATAAGTTTCACATTAAATATAAACGTTACAGTAACTTGTCAGATTATCATTCGTTTTCATTACTGCGTACCAGAGTTTATGAGCTGGAAAAAACTTGTTATGACAATTATATGGCAAATATTGAGGCTTCTATTGTAAAGAATCCTAAATCTTTCTGGACGTTCGTTAAAAGTAAGCAGAAGGTTGGCTCGTTTCCTAACGAGATGTCCTACCGTGACACCTCTGTGAATACAGGACAGGATATTAGCAACCTCTTTGCTACCTATTTCCAGTCCACCTTTTCAGAACCTGAATCAACGGCTGATGATGAGGGTTCTTCTAATGAGCAATGTAGTAATACTGAAATTTCTATCAGTACAGTTGACATAAACCGCTCACGTATACTGAAGCTGCTGAAATCTTTAGACCTCAGTAAATCAGGTGGACCTGACCTGATACCCCCTGTGTTCATAGTTGCTTGTGCTGAAAGTCTTGTTGAACCCATTTATATTCTATTCAAGCGCTCTCTTTCCGAGGGTAAAGTTCCGAAGATTTGGAAGTCTGCTTTCGTCACTCCCGTCTTTAAAAAGGGCGATAAGGCTAATATTGAAAACTATCGGCCCATATCAAAAATTTGCCTTTTTTCTAAAATTTTTGAACGCATAGTTTATACCGATGTCTACGCGGCCTTCAGGTCAATTCTTGGTGAGGAACAGCACGGTTTTGTTAGAAACCGCTCGACCACGTCTAACTTACTTCTGTCACAAGAGTTTATTACGGGCGGCATGGCACAGCGACAGGTTGACGTGATTTATACCGATTATAGTAAGTGTTTCGACCGTATTGATCATTGTATGCTGCTGAAGAAGCTGTTTCTCGCCGGAATACATGGTGACCTGTACCGGTGGTTCTCCTCCTATATAGAGAACAGAACACAGGCTGTCGTGCTTCAGGGCTACACCTCTGGTTGGAGTTCTGTCCCTTCAGGCGTACCTCAAGGGTCCATTTTGGGTCCTCTGTTATTTATATTGTTCATTGCAGATATAAAACAATGCTTTCGTCATTCGTATATTTTGCTTTATGCTGATGACATGAAGATTCATAAAGTTGTGCGAGATATGTCTGATGCATGTCAATTGCAGGACGACCTGCATAGGTTTGAAACATATTGTATCCGTAACAAACTCCAATTAAATGTCTCTAAATGCTTCCTCCTAACATTCTCACGTTGTACTTCTCTGATAAACTTTAATTATACCTTGAACGGTCAGCTCATTGGCAGGTTGAATAGCGTGAGAGATTTGGGAGTAATAATAGATAGCAAGCTTCTGTTTGATCAGCATGTAAATAGCATAGTTGCAAAAGCTTCCAAAGCTCTGGGATTTATATTACGTACCACGGCCTGTTTCCGATCTCTCAAACCTGTTAAGATCTTGTATTGTTCTTTCGTGCGCAGCCATTTAGAATACGCGACTCAGGTTTGGAACCCGCAGTATGAGACTTATAAGTCCCGTATTGAAGGCGTCCAAAGAAAATTCCTACGTTATCTGGATTATAGGGCTCAGCAATACTCAGTTGACTACGAGCACCGCTGCAAACGGTACCACTTCCTTCCTCTAGAGATGAGACGTTATATTGGGGACATGAGTTTACTTTTGGGTATAGCAAATGGCCACATTGACTGCCCTGCACTCGTTGCTAATCTGTCATTACGCACAAACCTGATGGGATTACGACAGCGGCCAATATTGAGTGTACCTAGCGCAATGACTAATTATAGGCGGAATGTTTTTTCGATAAGAAGTGCACTTTGTTTCAATAAGTTACCTGGGGACCTTAATGTCGACTTGTTTTGTACCAGTGTGGCGACCTTGAGACGGCTATTGGCACAATCATTTTTCAAGGATAGCTAACTTATCTACTACTAAAATTATCTTACCTTGTATGTACTTTCTTTTTATCGACTTTTTTCAATTAACTATATGTGGAGGCTTGTTATTAGCTATTTGTTTAATATTACATTCTTTATGTCATTGGTTTGTTAGTCTGTAAGCCTTCTTTAAAATAAAATAAATAAATAAATAAATAAATAAATACTAATAATAATAATAATAAATTAATAAACACGTAGACGATAACTCGATCATGTCGGTCTCTCAGAATGGATGTAGGAACGGGTCCCGCGGTACTAAGGAGCTACTCCTTTTAGATATGGCCATTAGCCAACAGGTTCGGCGTTCCCGAAAGGATCTGTCGACATGTTGGATAGATTATAAGAAGGCCTATGACTCGGTGCCTCATACATGGCTCATGAGGGTGCTAGAATTGTATACAATAGATACAACTCTACGCACCTTCCTGATGTCGTGTATGGGGCAGTGGAGCACAGTCCTTCGCTATCCAGGATGTCGAAATATCCAGAGGAATAGCGAACCTGTAAGGATCGAGCGAGGTATATTTCAAGGCGATAGTTTGAGCCCACTTTGGTTTTGCCTGGCCCTGAATCCTCTAAGCATGCTGCTGGAGAATTCAGGACTAGGCTATCGGTTGAAGAGAGGTGGTCAGGTTATATCTCACCTCCTTTACATGGATGACCTGAAGCTCTTTGCCCCCAGCAATCTTCAGTTGATGGAGCTACTGAAGGTAACTGAAACTTTTAGTAGCGCCATCAGGATGGAGTTTGGTGTGGACAAATGTGCGGTCATGCATGTAAAGCGAGGGGAGATTTTGGAATCCGTGGGAATTCAACTCGCGGATTCCATAAACCTGAGATCCCTCTCTCCAAACGAAACCTATAAGTATTTGGGTATGTCGGAAGCGTTAGGTATCAGCACTACTGACATGAAGCAATCGTTGAGGGAACGCTTCTTTGGCCGCCTGAAGAAGGTACTCAATAGCCTTCTTTCGGGCGGAAACAAGGTGCGCGCCTTCAACGGATGGGTCATGCCGGTATTGATGTACTCTTTCGGCATACTCAAATGGACTCAAACGGAACTTGACGCCCTGGATAGGCGGGTCCGTACACTGCTGACTGCAAATCGAATGCATCACCCACGATCGTCAGTCATGAGATTGTATATCCCGCGGAAGTGTGGCGGCCGAGGCTTTTTAAATGCCAAAAACCTCCACAACCGCGAGATATGCAATCTCAGGGAATATTTTCTAAACACAGACGTGGGTATGCATCGAGATGTAGTAGCAGTGGACAAGGGATTCACCCCGCTCTCCTTGGCGAATGAGAACTGGCGCAAACCTGTAGTGCTTGACACTAACGACCGCAGGGAGGTATGGCAGAGTAAGGAGCTTCACGGACGCTTTTTCCGGGCCCTACATGGGTCCGATGTAGATCAGTCAGCGTCCGTAGCCTGGCTGCGTTTCGGTGACCTCTTTGGGGAAACTGAAGGTTTTGTATGTGCAATTATGGATGAAGTTATCATGACGAACAACTACCGGAGATTTATTGTGAAGGATGGCACGGTTGACATCTGTCGGGCATGTCACCGTCCGGGTGAATCGATCCGCCACATTATCTCTGGTTGTTCTCGTCTAGCTAACGAAGAGTATTTGCATAGGCACAACCTTGTAGCCAGGATTATCCATCAGCAACTTGCTCTGAAATACACTCTTGTGGCATCGGAGGTGCCGTACTACAGGTATGTGCCCGACCCAGTTCTCGAGAATGGCAATATCACATTGTACTGGGATCGGTCCATCATCACTGACAGGACTATTGTAGCCAATAAGCCTGATATAGTGCATGGTGGTGGACCGAATCGAGAGGCGTGCAATGATTGTTGACATTACCGTCCCGCATGACGGGAACCTCGTGAAAGCCGAGAAAGATAAGCAAATCAAGTATCTTGACTTGGCTCGCGAGGTTGTCGACATATTGTGGGAAGTGGACACAGCGGTCATTGTACCGATAGTCGTGTCGGCCAATGGCTTAATAGCCACGAGCCTCGACCAACATCTTAGGAGGCTCTCGTTAGGCGGCTGGGTCAAGGGCCTGATCCAGAAAGCAGTATTGCTGGACACGGCTCGTATTGTTAGGAGGTTCCTCTCTCTGGAGCACTGACCGCCGGTAGCTTGGACCCTGTTCCCGATACCGGTGGGCTTCTATTTTTTATATTTTAAAATGTTTTTCTTTTTTGTATGTGTTTTTTAAAAATATTTAAAAATGTATAAAATAAGAAATTGAATTAAATAAAGTACATAATAATAAAAAATAATAAAAAAAATAATAATAATACGCCTAATACTTCCTATGCGTTACCTACGATATTTATCAGATCACAACTTAACAAATTCATGCAATAGGACTGAATGGGGCTTGAACTTCAAACATCCTGCCGACCCAGTGAAGAGAATAATCTTAAATACTAATATGCTATGTTACTACCTCTAGAATCTTTTCAAAGGACGATTAGTACAGTTCTCGCCAAACAAGTTAGGACCTACTTGAACCCGGCTAAGTTTACAAAGTATAAAGTTGATCCAGAAAGCGGCCTGTTTCTTATAATTAGAAAAGTAGTGGCTGGCAAGTAAGCGAGTGACGCCGCGGGTCGCGTGTGTTGCTCTCGACGTGGGAGGCCGACCCCCCTCCGCCCCGCACCCTCTCGCCCGTCTGCAATTAATATCCTCTGCTACACTTGCAACTCTTGCAAGGGAAGTCACTTACTTTCACTCGCGCGATTACCTCGTAATCATACTTACTTCATAAACACTACTGTAATTACTCTGCATACTAACATAGATTACTAAGCATCTTCAATGATTTTGAACTAATGATATGGAGCCTTTATAAAAACATTCTAGCCGTATATGATACGCTAAACACTACACGTAAGTAGATTCTTAATTACTGGCAAATTTTAATTTGGGATCCACTAATCAAGTATTTAACCTAATAATCATAGTAGGAGTATAAATGTTAGAGAAGTTTTTTTTTTATAAATAAGGCGGTAGAACAAAATAACGAGTAGTAGGCAGGTATCAAAATTTTACGAAGGTACTGCGTCCCGCGGGTAAACGATTGTGTTGATGACATTGTCCTCGGCAGCGTCAGCAGAACACAGCATCTGGTTCGTGTCTGGTTTACAGTGTAACACTGAACTGTATAACAACCAAATACTGTCATGTCTACCCGGTTGCAGCTGAATACTTTACTATTTTACGTGGGCGACCGCCCATCTGTCTGAGCTCAGTATCTGGGTTATAACTAGAAAATAAAAGCACGAGCATGTTTTTCAATCCCGGGATTACGGGATTATTGAAGCGTAATCCTGGGATCCCGGGATTCGACTATGTGGTTTCTAATTGGGCACAAATGAAAAAAAAGGTTGAATAATAAAAAAAAAATGTTATTAGCCAAGTACAGCCCGAGATTTTCGGGGCCAGAAAACGGTCGGGATCCCGGGATTGTATTTTCTAGTTATAACCCAGATACTTGGTAATTTGATTACGCGAATCTGCTGATACTGTTGAAGATTTACTATTATGCTCTTCTTTTAAACTGTACGCATGTATGTAGTTATCTCGTCGTCAAATCTGCCATCTGTGAGATGAGAGCCACTGTCAATGTGTATTCTGCCGCCTACGCACACATTTGCCAAGTGGCAGTTGTCACAAATACTTGCCAGTTTATTATAAAGACGACGTAATCTAAACAGCGAGACCTGTGTGGAAGGAAGCATGGCAACACTCGGCCTTCACCCAAATCTACGGCTTACGGGTATCTGCCGAATTCAGGGCTGAACCCTAATCTGGTTATATTACGAGCCACTGAAACGTGTAGCGTCTAAAAAAGTAGAGGAAAAAAACAGTACCACCAACGATCACCTGTAGCTACCTGTAACTATTAGAACTGTAACTGAATTGTATAAAAGGTGAAAGTAAATAAGAATAACATGACTGTTACTAAATGCTATCAACGTTTACTTCGTTTTCGGTTTACTGTTTCACTTTGAGATGCTGACGGTACTGGGTATATTGTGTTGAGTTAGTTATCTGAGGGTTGGCATCGGCGTAGATAATCCTATCGGTCCGGTCCGGCCGGGCGGGGGAGGACGCCGGACGAGCCGGACGGACGCGCGGCGGTCATGAATCAAACGGAATGGGACCGCGCCTCGTACACACACACGCACGCTCGCACGCCATCACCGCACGTCACGCACATCTCACGATAAATAACTCGCATCACTGAGAAGAGACACGTCCTCTTACTCACAGTATCATCTCTTTATGCTGCTAAAGGCTGTGTGGTGTAGGTAGGCCTTCAAGTTTCAGAGAATGAATGCACACGCTAATCTTCTTACAACATTGCAGATAAGAAGTGACAGGTATAGTACATGATAAATTCTATCCCTTGTAAGTATTTTTGTCGGTAAAGTCGATCTAAAGCAGTTTAGGCGCCCAAAACTAGTACCACTAGCACATCACCCACATAGTCACTATAGATAAGTAGGTACTCTTGCGATTATTGCTGCGACTGATGCGTCGCAAATCCCCGTTACAGCGAGTGTGACGACGATTCGCGACGCAGCAAGTCATCTGCCAGTACATGCGTTGCCGACTATGAGTCGTAATGTTTCCTGCATGCGCTTATCAAAAGCAATCTATCGTGAAGCTTGCTCGCTCACCTTAATAACCCGAGTTTGGAGGATTCGTTCTTAAGAGCCATCGGAACGGAACGTAAGAAGTACGACGACGGGGCGGAGCTCGTGTGTCGTGGGCGTGGGTGCCGCGGAGCGTGGGTAATGCGGCGGGTGATGGATCGCGTCACATGTCGCACTGTCGCGTCGCCCTGACGCTGATGGGAGCGACACGGGCGAGCCACGGAATGTGCCACATCCACATGTGTTGGGGAATTATTGCCAAGATACGTGCACGGACTCAGATAGCCACCATGCATGTTGGCGCTGTCATGTAACTAATGAAAAATGTATCTACTCAAGTATACATAGTATACAAGTCTATTGAGTATCTATACTATGTCTATACTGATTCAGTTCGTTCTATTCGAAACAACTCTACTAAAAGGAAATGTAAGTTTGTTTGAGGTACACTGAGTCTATTTTAGGAACTGGTCAACGAGAGGTAACATTGTCCGCATTTTAAGATGAATAGCTTTGTCATAGTCAATTACTTGGCAGACGACAATATTTAGTTAACTGTTACTTCAGTCGATGTCAGAATCTCTGGTGACTACAGATATTTATGAAAAAGGATCACGTCAGCGTATATCGCCGCATCTGTCGGATTAGAAGGCAGTCTGTGTGATCGGATGTGGATATAAGACGCGATAAGATTACCATAAGACGTCGGGGAAGATCGATAGGCAGATATGCTAATACGCGCTATAAATACAAGAGATCATTCATTCGATAGCACGCGGCGCTCCACCGAACACAACGTCAACTGCTGATACTGGCAGATACCGGGCCTGTGTGAAACGACACATGTTGTGTTGTGTTGTGTCCCTGCGTTACTCGTCGTTGATGTAACCCTCGCGTCAAGTCTACTCACTCTGTAGACAATTACAGTCGTTAGCCGCAGTCGTTTGGCTCGCGCTCGTGTGCTCACTGCTCTCTACAATAAAGAAACAAAACGCGCTGATGGCGCAGCAGATACCGACAAAAAAGGGAATGTATAAAATTGCCTTCGCAGCTCTCTGTTCAGCTTGAATGCACATAGATTGCGGTTTATATTAGCTAGCGGTAGGGAGTCGGGCTCGTATGTAAAGGCACGAGTGAGACCGCAGGCACATACATGTGTACGGCTCGTAAGTAATCGCTCGCCGTCAGCTCCGCGTTGAGCGATTGCTTCGATTTTTCGAGATCGTTTGCCGCAGATCACAGATGTTTATTGTTTCCTCAAGTTTGGCGTCGCTCGAGTGAAGTAATGCGAGTGAACCGTACTTACTTCAAAAGCAACCGAGTGCCGAATAAAAATATTGAACACTTGCAAAAATATTTATGGGTTTAGAGCGCGGCGGGCGTTCGAAAACATTGCGTTACAGACGAGTGGCGACTGGTGAGCACACACTAGGGCATGCATATCGGAATTTCGGAACGAAATTACCGATATTTCAATTCCGACACTGAGTGATCCAATATCGGAATCTCGGCATCAGAAAAAATCTTATTTTAGCTCCTTCTGAAGCGTCGAGTGGGAAAGCGCGGTTAAGCCCGTTGACTATGGTAATTAGCAGTGGTCATGTAATCTGATTACTTTACCTGGCGCTTAAACTTCACTTCATGAAAAAATAATAAGTGCCTTGACGAATGCCGGATTCACAGTCACGAGATTGCTAAAAATGAGAACAAGTGAATATACAGTTTCGATAACAATAATATTTGCATTAGGGACTGGGCAGAAAGTTTTGACTTGGGAACGATTGTGCGATTTCCATAAATAAGCGCCAGATTACCCAGTCACTGGTGATTAGAGAGAGACAAAATAGAAAATCCTATTATGTCGTGGCATAAACGTGTTTTTGTATTGTACTCAATCTAACTTCATACCAAATTTGTGCAATTTACAAAAAAAAGTGCGTTATTTAATAACAGTGCGCAATTCCGATATTAGTATCGGAATGCCAATATTGAGATCTAATATCGAAAATCAATATCGGCATTGAAAATCTTCCGATATTACATGCCCTAGCACAAACACCGCGCTGAAAGGTGCCGCATGTGTGAGCAGTGGAGCACATGCACATGTGGCGAGTGTTGCTGCTGTTATGTTACTCACGGCTGTATCGACTCGTCCACTGCCTCAGCGTCACCGACTTACCGGGCATGTGAGCGTGACGACCGAAATCACTTATATTTATGAGATCAAACGAACTTCTGGACGCGAATGTATTATGTCTTGTAAAGCCTCCGCGAGTAAAAACTCACACTAACCCCAATAAAATGTAGACGAGCCGCACAAACCATATCTATACTCATCATAATTTTAAAGTTCTCTGTAATTTGGCTTCGAGTGCGAGCGCGGCAGACGCGGCTAATTTTAACAGATTTAGCATTCGCTTCGTAAAGTACAGCGCGTTGTGTTCTACAAAGACAGAGAATATCTGAACACGAAATCTAATAAGCCCCCACACCACACCGCACACGCTCGACTGTGAGTTCTGAGCTCGTCCCACCGCGAAGCTGTGTGCCTCGAGCTCGAGCGAGCCACTCATACGTCTCTGTGCAGTGATTGTCCAAGTAATTAAGGAGATAGCTGATTTAGTTAGGTACATACTTTCTTTTGTACGAGCAGCCGTAATGAAGTAATACGATAACTCGCACTCGTCAATTATGTCAACAGCACCCGAGGGCTCGGGGGTGGGCGGGCAGAGGGGAGGGGGATGTCGCCGGTGAAACGCCGCGTCATCGCGCGATTGTGATGGTATAGTGCGCCAGTTGCGAGCATCATTGTGCGCGACTGTACCATACACAGACCCAGATCGTGATTAGATACGATTGATAAATAACTTGTAATTACAGGCCAGGCCCGTGCTCGCTGCTCGCTGCTCGCTGATCGCCTCGCCGATGTCTGATCCAGCCAGATAGATAGCACACGTTCTCTCTAAAATCTCTTGCGTTACTTTGATCCCTCGTGTATTGTACAGAATGAACCACCGTTACCGCTGACGTCAGCTGGGAGGTGGCACTTGCAATAAAAAGGGCCTCCGATAGAAATGCTTTCTGAGTAAATCTATAGTTGTCACCTAGGTATCTACATATTGACATTTAGTGGTCGAGTTACTAAGTGCGCCAGTCGTTGCGCCGCCGCCGTGTGAACTGCGGCGCGAGACATGTGACGCCGCTAATTACTAGGAGGCAGCTTCACTACCCCGCCCTGCGGCTGCGCCTGCGCCCGCAGACAGCCTGGCAACACCGCGCCATCACATAACTGCACATTTTACCAACAGCAACATTTGACTGGTCCGGTTATTAGCAGGAAAGTAGAATTAGCATAAGATTGTAGCGCAGCGCTAATAGCCGATATAAATTACTGGAATACTACAGATTAAAGAGAGATATATTATCATAATAGAGCTTGTAATGATCTCGTGCTCTGTGTGTGTGTGTATGTGTGTATCACACAGCCCACATCACAGCACACCGCGGCGCGGCGCGACGTCATGCGGACAGACAGACGGACCGACTGCGGCGCGCTGCCAGCACATTACACTGTTAAAGTCTCATTTATATTCATTTATTTATATTAATTTTGTATCATAATACCTACCTATTAGAAACTATTCTTTATGTACTCGCGCGCCGTGCCGCTGTGACTTGTGAGAATATGAACGTTTTAAAATAGACACGCCAAAACCATTAGTTCGAACGAACATAATCGATTAATATAAGAATCCGAGTTTTAATTGATTATATAAAAATAATACAAGTTTTCTTCATAACGATTCGTCATGACGATAACTTTTAATTTTAATTAAATGCAATTTAGCTGAACAGTTAATTAACGAAACGAACATGTTCACATCCATAATATAAAGTTGCACGACTTTACCTGTTGTTCAACCGATTTCAATAACAGAGATAAAAATGAACAAGTAATGAAGCTAACTCGCGATACACTACAGTTACCTCTCAATATTACGTTCATTAGCCAAGGAGCGCGACTGAACACTATACAGATAAAATATATTGAGAATGTCTGACAATTTATATTTTCTAATTAAGTAAATAACACATTTATAAACTGTTTATTATTGTTACTCTCTCCGCCGTTAATAGTAGGATCGACATTTAAATGTCAAATAATAAATTGATGAATCAATTTCAGACATAATGGCCGCGGCCGGTCTAAAGGGGCTTTCACACGCGCCGAGCGCCGAGCGTGGAGCGAGCCGATAGAGCACAATAAGCACAATTTAAAGTGTGAGAGGTGTTTGTGTGCTCGGAATAGTAAGCGACGAGCGACCCTCGCGGACTTGCCCTGCGCGCGCCGCCCGCGCCCCTGTGAAGCTGTGAGTACTACTGAGTACCAATGTGAACAGTCACCGTGCGAGTACACAGTGCTGCTACTAATAGGTCATTTACATCACGAGAGCACACCTATGTGTAGCGAGCAGGCGAGCGGCTGGCGGCTAGCACAGTGCACGTTCGAGTCCATTAGGTTCGATCCATTTGGCGCGGTGGACTCCATTAGCGAGCAGTCGTTACGGCGTCAGTGACGGCGGGCGGCGCCGGGGCACAACGTTAACTAACTTTTACATTAACATTCGCCCGACATGCGAGCGCGACACTCCGGTAAACTCCGGTTATCGTCCTATATACAACCTCACCCCTGTGCTTCACTCGCCGTACATGAGAGTGTCCGATAAAATGCCGTATATATACCCGTATACCGGCTAGCGGCTTTGCGGGAACACGGTTTTGCAATAACGTGATTTTGCTCCCCTTAATGCTCGAGTGACTGCCGTATGTGGCGACCGGCGACCGGCGAGACTGGAAGCCGGTCTCGTATTTGGCAGAGGCTCGCAGGAACTATGAATACGGCACAAGCACATAAACGTCGGTTCGTGGAAATAAGATGCAGTTCACGCAGCAGTGTGTAGCAGTGTGTAGCATGGGGGCAGCAGTGTTTGTAAACCATGCAGCAGATTTATTACATTTCATGTGCACCATGCAATGTGTAAAAGCAAAACATTTTAGTTATAGTAACATAACATGCCGTGAGCGATACTGTACAGAAAACATCCAGTTTGATGGCTGTTCATGTGCGCTGCGAACTGTTGTAGCGCACTTAGTACCCGTGTGAACACGGAGACTTGTAAAGGTAGCTTGTACAAGACCTATGCTACAATAAAATTATATACGGATAGTAAAGAATGTCGTATTGTATATAAGCAATTCATAATACCTGAAAAATACTTAAAAGTATGACAAAGATGACACAGCAGCAACGATAACATATAGCGAATATTTTTTTCAGAATTCAAAGTGGTTCCCAAAATCCTATTTCCTTAGATCCTTTACAATGTCAAACAAATTAGGAACTAGGAAGGATAGTCCCGACATCCTCTGTCAGTCCCTCGATGACGGAAGTGTTTCGTTTTAGTGACAAATGACCGCGACAAGGCAAGGGTTCTGTATTTGGCAAGCGTCTCGGTGACGTGAGCATGCACTCATACGACAAACACGCAGAGTATGGCATGAGAGCACTGAGAGCAGTACTTAGAGCTGTGTGCTCGTGTCACCTGCCGCTGGGAATGCGGATGGCGGCCGCACCATAACAGTCGCTCGCCGGTAGCCCCGGCCGGGCGGCAGGCGGCGGCCGGCACACATACCTACCTCACCCTCATAACTCCATACAGTTGACTCGCATCTTCCCATCGATCCACGATTTCCTGGAACTTCGCTAACTATCTAACTTCATACATAAGACAACTTTGAGAAGAACGAATGTCAGAACTTTGTAAGTACTCGTCTACTTATACTAGTCGAGTTTCATGAAATATACGGAGCACGTAACTGTGATACGGGCATACGGCGCGGTAGGCATTAGTTTGCAATAAAAATTTCAGCCGTGCCTAGAGCAGCCTGCCGACTGCCGAGTGCCGAGTGCGCAGATAAGGCAATATCGTGCGTTACTCTGCGGATACTTGACGTGTGGTGTGTGTGAGGAATGTGGGGCTCATACATGATGTGCTGTGTCGCGGTAACTTATATTATAAAACACGCTCGTTGTACTACGTGGCAGCCGCAGATGATAGATTGCGCTGTACACAGCAACAGTGTCATGTATCACGCGAGCAGATCGCATCGCGGAGTGTTCGATAGCAAACGCGACGCGCTCGGCGCGGGCGCGGGCGCGGGCTCAGGCGCTAGGCGCGGCGCTCGCAGCGATTTAATTAATTTGAACAGAGTGTGCCCCGCGGCGCCGCCCGCGCGCCTGTCTCAGACACGCTCAGTCGCTCACCTGACTGTAATTTTAAAAGGCAACGCCGCCAAACAGGAAGCCCGAGAAGGCCTACAAACTAAATAATTTGGCTGCGTTTTTGTCGCAAATGTTTTATCGAAATTAGCGGAAGCAATTAAAACTCCGACTCCAGACTTGAAACGCTACAACAGTATTTTTTCTGTTCTGTGTCGTGTTTATGTTGCAGGATATATATAATAACTACAAAAATTGCTTTTATCGAAATTTTCTAGGATTATAAGTAACTGATTGGATTATTCTTCTTGGTGACTAAGAATTAATTTCGTAATCATATGAGCTAATATGTGAAAAAATCGAGCGGCGCTTCTGCACCTCTCTGCTCTGCGTGGTGACTGGCGAGTGAATGCGCTCGCGTATGTATGCATAGGGTTATAACCCCAGGAATGATAAACACATTACCCTCACTGTTATCCGCAGTCGGGTAAAAAGCGGCACTCAATTGGCATATATACCCCTTAATTTTTAAAACTCTTAGCTACAGGAATTGATAGGTATACCTCATAGGTATACGTCGTTACTAACGCTTGCTAACTGACTTAGTTTTAATAAAACTGTAGGTGGTGTAGGTCTTCTCCCCTCTAAATGTTTACCTCAAATGTAATTTGGTTCCGTGACTGTGTTCTGATATTTTATTTTTTCAGATGTGTGTGTCCTGGCAGCAGTGGCAGCCCTACACACAGGCACAGGCCGTCCAGTTAGATTAGCTTACATTTTATTGTAATTGCATGCGCTCAGCCGCTCGGCCCACAGGCCCACAGGGCACAGGCGGCCAGCTGCGTGCGACGAGATTGTGCTGCGACTGCGAGTGTCGAGCACGACGCGACCAGACCACCAGGCGACCGCGACACGACACGACTAGACGTATACTCGAACTCGACACACATCAGCTCACAGCTGCCGCCGACTGACTATTACTTTCTCACCACAATAGCATTACAACGATAAACAAACACTTACAAGTAAGCGGCGGCTGCACGTCTGTGCGAGACCTAGAATCCGATGATGGGAGTGAGACTGCTCGACAATCTCGACGAATAAACGCGCATTTCATTTTATATCAGTCAAAACATTACCACGGTAAAAAGCATAGAAAATACTTATTTTTGTGGTTTGTACACAGTTGAGCTCGCAGTTGAAAGAAATAATTGTGTAATGTGTAAGAGCAATTGCACAATGGGCGGTCTTATCGCTGGCAGCGATCTTTTACAAACAACCTTTAGATGAACAAGAAAGAGGTTGGAAGAAATAAGATAAAACTCTTTTGGAAGACTTACAAATACGGCCGCTCTCGTGTAGTTGTGTGCGCCGTAAAGGTTTCTCTATGTATAGACTTATCATAAGACAAGCTCGACAGCCGACACTAATGCGATTATGTTCTGTTTTTGCTCCGCAGTCGCAGAGGGCGTCACCCCCGCAGTCCGCACACAAACAAGCCCACAATGTCTTCATTAACTTAGTGAAGTAAACGACTCCTCTGTTGTTGTCCCCGAATACTTAAAATAATGCTTCTCATTAAATTACATTAAACTACGTGACGCACGCGGCGGCGGCGGCGGCGCGGCGTCGGCATCCGCACTGCAACCATTGTGTGTGTAGCAGCACTCGTTATTATGTGCTATGCTAAAACATATGGTGTTGAGTTAGAAGAAAGCTATCTGTAACTTTGCCTTTACATGGTTATCTATGGATAAAAACTTACCAAATTGTCCATGGTTTTATACCTGTCTTTTTCTCTCCAGCCAGCGTGACGTTGAGAGTGACGATGACAGGTAGCTTTAGCTGTCAACTTCATAGCGTTTGTAAATTTTTGCCGGTAAAGACGGAAAATTTTCAAAGTTAAAAAAAAAATGTGTGGGAATACGATAAATGATTGTATTACAACATACGGTGTCTTTTTAGAATACGTGTCAGTGTTTTTCAGTTGTGTTTTAGCATTATTTGATGATTACGAAAAAAAAAAGTCCCGGTAAGTGTTGGAGGTGACCAAATTTCGAATAGATATTATTATTATTCGAATAGGCGATCTGACTCTGGACTGACGAGTCCAGACGACATCTTCAACCCCAGAGGATGAGGGCATTGTATCACCTCCGCCCGAAAAGGACGAAAATGCTTAACGTAAGTACAAGTCTGTACAAGTATGAAAGCTGACACTTTGTTCGGATTGTTCTTGTTCGGAACTGTGTGCGTAAAAACTAGAGATATTATATTATCTCTATTTGATTGACTATTAATAAGATAAGTGATTCGACTTCAAACTTGTCACATATTTTTTTTAAATACCTATGACACGTAAGTGAACTTTCTTTGAGTACCGACTAATTAAGGTACTTACAAGGATAATAATAACCATTTAAATATTTCATTACTAATATGGGAAATAACAATTATATGAAAGAAATTTAATTTTCCAATTTAAGGAAGGACAGTCTTTACAAGAAGACTTTGTATAATCTTGTATTTGTATAAACTTTTAGAAGGAGTTGTGATATTTTGGCAAAAACAAAGATTATTTTGGCTGCCGCTGACTGACTGAGCATTTATTAGTAGGGTTGTCAAACTATATTTGGAACAATAATAACAATCCAAGTCAGGTATACAGGACAACTGGGCTACTACTGTTGAGTCGGTTTTAACAACTCAAATGATTTTAATGCTCGCATACATAGTTACTTCAAGGTTAAAAACCTCAAAGACTACAATGCTAAATAAATTGTGAGTAATAAATAAGCCTCTTGAGCCACATTATATTTGAAGATATTGGAAATCAAAGACAATGAATAAGAAAATATTCTCAACCAAGAGACTTTGCAACCTGCAAGCTTCTACAGCTTCTTTAGGTTCAACAGACCTTAAACATATTTATTTTTGGTTTTAAAACAATACATCAATAAACACTTATGATTCAAGAAATTTAGAGAATGTTGTCCTATTATGGCAACAACAGGAAGAAAATAATGTTACTAAATTAGAATATTGAATAATTTGATAATTTATTGTTAAAATTGTCTGCTTTCCATTCATAAAGATACCTGCTTTTTAATATTCACACAACTATTTGTACAAAATATCAGGTACTTAAGATAATAAAGAACAGCCTGCCATGTTGTTCACATTATCTTTCACCTACAACAAAAGAGAAATATAAGAGACCAATGCAGACATTCTATAATGAATGAATGAAATAAAATATAACTTGGAGGTTGTACTATACCCCTTCTTTGACCTCGGAGGTCTTAGGTTGTTTTTGTTAGTGGAACATGTTCTTTCAATTTCACAAGCAGGTATGGTAAATTTTTCTCTTGTAGGTAACTTTATGATGATTGGAAATTAAAATGTAAGTGAAAATAAATCATCAGGCCTATTTGCATTTACTGATGGCATGAACATAATGGAGATGCCTCCAGATTTCAAATGCACAACTATAATTGACAGTTTTTCTTAGGAGAAGCTTTATGTTTGAGCACCATCAAAATTAAAGACGTGAGCATAAAAAAAAAAAAAAAAAAAAAATTGGATTGCGGCAATCCTATGAGGCCTATTTCTCTGGGTACGGAGACACTGAGAACATTGTTATCTTTGAATCAATTCTTAATTCTTTATTGTACACCAAAAACAATATTCAATACAATGTGATAATAAAGTACATGTACAAATCAACATAACATTAGCTATCATCACCCTTTTTTCCTCGGAGGAAATAAGCAGGGATGTATTTTTAGTTGTGATTATGCTAGTTATGTTTTAACTTGATTACCATGTGAGGGCACACCTTCGGTATCGCACATACATTATTATAAGTTTGTTAGGATGGTAACATCCTCAAAGAGCTTTGTCTGGTTTTTAGACGCATGATAAAATTATATCTGTTTCCAATATATAGAGCAATGAAAACAGTGTCTCAGTATTAAGCTCAGAGCTTTTTAATAGAGTTACATGTTAACTACTGTCACAGAAAACTGAATTTTTAAAATTGTTCTATCAGAACAAAGAAAGAGAAAGAAATACTCCCCCTCTCCCTATTCAACAAGACCTCAGACCGCGATTTAAAGTCATAGATTACAGTTCAACACTGGCCATGGCTGTACCAGAGTCAGAGTAATCCACCCTTGCTCAATAAGTAGTCCGTAACTATCTGAGAATTTAGCGCCATTTAAATAAATTCTTACATTGAGAATTAAAGGGAATGCAGTCATGTTGTATCTGTAGTCATAAATAGTCAGCGGATGACTTCACATACACACTAATTTGTCAGGAAGGATATTGAAGAAAAGGGAGTTACTTATAGATTCGGAATCTTAATAATGATCTAACTCTAGTAGCTATTTACTGAACTTCTTATTAGCGGGGCATTTCAAAGCGCATAGATATTTCACCCCATAAAGGACTATGAGGGTGCACACCTTTTACTTACAGTCCAACAGCGGGACTCTTGTTACATACCTCAGAGACTGGAGGGGAGTGGGGGGGGTGACATACCCTACACTAATAGGGCCTAAAAATGGGCTCCTAAGATTTGTAGAGCACTTTTACGTAACACTCTTAGCCACTTACCTTCCTAGTAGTTAAATCGAAATTTGTAGATTGCCTGTCAAGGAATTGCAAAGTATTTAGTAAGTACATACTAGAGTGTGGCAACTTTTGTCCCAGGCCGCGGAGGCTGTATTTCAATTCAAAATATGGGCCTTCTGCCCCAGGCCGCGGAGGCTATGTTCAAAATGTCGGGCGTCCCAGACGTAGATTGTTTCACGTCAAGAAAGATGGCTGTCGTACCAAAGGATTCCAGTGATGGTTCTGCGACATTTTCAGCCTAGATTGGGACTATTAGCCGGGCTGGGCATTCTACCCACTCAGCTTAATACTAGCTCACTGGAACAGTGGCAAAAAGGAATATAGGTCCTAATTACAAGGGTCATAGCAGAGCCAACACTAGACCATTAGCTGGGCTGGGCATACCACCCACTCAGCTTATTACTAACTCACTGAAAGAGTGACAAAGAGGAATGTATATCCTAAAAACACCAATGTGGACCAGGTTTCTGGTTTCCCAATTTGCAAGCGAGGGTCATAGCAGAGCTAACTCCGATAAAGAACATGCGGAAGGTTTTTAGTAGCTCGGGCTCCATGCGATTTCACCTTAGTCCACCAGTTGGTCTTAAAAAAAAAAAAAAAAAAAACGGAGGAGGGCTAACCAAATAGCTCACTGGACCAGACAGAAGTTGTTAAGAAGTAACTGGCGGACAGCTACTTTAACGACATATTATGTCTTAGGTTCCAATAAAAGATGTTTTTTCTGGTGTGATTCCATTAAATATCCAAAAGCATCTTAGGGCCAAGCAAGCTGCTAGATTATTTGGTACTTATAGAACTATTTTCTTGCATAAATTGCCTGTTTAAACTGCATCAGCAGTTTTAATTTAAAAACATTCTTCTTTTCACTACCCAGTTTTTTGTTTTATTTATTTTTTTAGCTGGTCAGTCTAAAGCTGAACATTTATTGATTTATTTGGCTTACCAACTTAACAAAGAATTGAATAAATTCAAGTTCTTTTCTTGAAATCACTAGCTGAACAAGTATATAAATATTGTTGGCCTCAAGTTGTAAGATTTATATATAATCTTACTATTCTAGAAAAGAGCGATGGAAATCTAATGTCTGCGGAAGAAAAGTTGACTCTGTGGCCAAAGATTTTATCAAAAGTAAGATATAAATATACTGTCAAGTAGGTTGTTGCGGAAACACCTAGACCATTGTGTATTTATGGTCAAACACATGTACTGTCACAAGTTTATTTATTTGTCTGTCAGGGAATATTAAACCTGCTTTTAGTACTTCTAGTACATTGCAATTTGTGTGGGAATAGATTTTTTTTTTTAAAGATACTAACATTAGTAACCCACCGGGCAGTACCTATTAGGTCAACTGTGGCCTCTAGAGTAGCCTAGAAGTATATTTAGAAAGTAGATCTGAACAGGAAATTAACTGGAAAAGTACTAAATAAAACTTAAATTTAAGTATTGTTTGCCAGTAAATAACTCAATATATATTATCAGCATTCAATGTTGGCTGAATTTGTAATAAAAAGCTTTTTTATATTTTTGTGGAGACTAAGAATTAATTCTTTGACAGAATTATTTAGAATTAATTTTCTGTTGATTTTGCAGAAAATTATTTTTATTTTTTATTTAACTTGAATGGTACAAGTGTATAATAAAACTGATTATATTTCAGAAAAGTTTTGTAAGTTGTTCATCATAGCGTTTGTGTTTATCACCAGCAGATACCAAACAGGTCTTCTAACTCAACACCATATGTTTTAGCATAGCACATAATATGACTGTTTTGCATTACAACAAAACAGGTATTATGTGTGGATAAAACATATGGTGTTGCAGCAATTCTCTTGCTGGTGAGTTGAAGACCCTATGAAGTTGACAGCTAAAGCTACCTGTCATCGTCACTCTCAACGTCACGCTGGCTGGAGAGAAAAAGACAGGTATAAAACCATGGACAATTTGGTAAGTTTTTATCCATAGATAACCATGTAAAGGCAAAGTTACAGATAGCTTTCTTCTCACTCAACACCATATGTTTTATCCACACATAATACCTGTTTTGTTGTAATGCAAAACAGTCATATTTTGAATCTTGATAAATGCTCGTTCACGATCTTTTGCTACAAAGCAGAAATACTGCCAATTCACAACGCTTTTGCGAATAGAACTCTGAGCTTTGAACAAGTTCCGTGAGATTGACAGACGGTACTAGACAGAACACAGACACAGAGCCGCGCACTGCGCAGGCGCAGCGCTCCCGGCGAGCTCTACACTACTCACGAACATAATGCAGGTGTCGTAACTAATTGAAGATACATCTCTCAACATGCACTCATTGCTTGTTTCTCCGCCTTAATTTTTTACTGAACAACACAGCGTTAAAGTCATTATTTAATTGTGGGTGTGCCTTCTCTTTTTTTACCGACTTAAAAAAAAGGAGTTGATCAATTCAACACGTATGTATGTAATTTTGTTGGAATTGCCCAATATATATATATATCACATATGTTACTCTAATTGGGCTTCTAAACATGTGTGCCACATTTCTTAAGTGTATGTATTTATGTTTATTTGTATCTGCATATATGTATTTTTGTCCACGCATTTCTCCGAAAATACTTATAGGATCGTAACCATTATGATTTTTTTTAATGGATTAGGTATCTCTCAACTTAGAGAATAGTGCAAGTTTCATCAAAATCGGATCAGCAGTTTTCAAGATGTGGAACATACAACCGAGCTCCTTACCAACAAACAGCACGAAATTGAGTTATTATGGGTATTTTGTCTGTCCTTTAAATAGATACTCGTACCTTACTATAGAACTTGCTCACTTTTTAGTGTTAATGTACTAAAAATGAAAAGAAAGAAATAAAAACTCTAAAAAAAAAACTGACTTCAAAAGCAAAACACTAAAAAGTACAAAATAATTTTCGTTCTAGGAGTCGGTGTCGAAAAACGATAAAAAAGAGGTGCCAAAGACACCAGCATCAGAAACGAAAGTTATTTTGCACTTTTTAGTGTTTTGATTTTGAAGTTAATAATTTTTTTTGTGAAAATGTTATTCTCTGCTAATGATTCACACCACAGATATTATTTATCATTTATAGTATTTGTGGTGTGAATTGAAGCCTTTGGACAAAAAAATATATTGTACATGGCGTACTACACGTAATTGGGGCATACTCATAAAGTCGTATTGTATTGTATTGTATTGTATGTGACAGTTTGCGAATGAAACGCAGAGAGAGCGCGGATGCGCGTCTACGGACAGTCGGCGAGTGCGCGCGACTGTACCGCCCGAATTTACGACACGAACAAAGTGCGGTAATAGTGTACAGTTGCGGAGAAAAGTTGTGCAGCCAACTGAAATTGCTTTTATCCGTATGAAATAAGTGTGAAATGTACCGCGCGGTCGTTACACTCACTGCCGCTGGCTGCTTCAGATGTGCGAGCTACGCGCGAGGGAAAATGAGCTCTACGCGCGCCGCGAACGAAAACATTCAAATAAATAATTGTCGTACTGTCTAACGTCTTTTATTTTACGTTCGACCCACAAAACTTCGATGAATAATGTATCTTTTTACGTTGAACATAAAAAGTGTACCTGACTTCTTATGATGGGAACGTTTGTGTACTACAGCCGCGTCCGGGACGACGAGCAGGAAGCGCGGAGGGGCCGCAGCGCCCGCAGCACGGCGCGGTGTGTACTGTTACTGTTACCGACAGGCGGCTTTGTGCAAACTGTGACAATATCGAGCTCATCTTGGTTATCGGTGTCGTGGAGCGAGTGAGCTCGTCTGCGAACTGTCACAATTCCACCCGGCCGTGTGCCGTGTGCCGAGCCCGCTCCCAAGTGCGAGTGACCCACATAAGTACATAAATAGGATCGTTCACTGACTGGAGGACTCCCTACGACGAGCCCTCTGCTCAAGTGGGTACTCACTCGAGGGACACGGTCACACGGCTCACATGGCAGTGCGCAAAGTAAACAGATTCAACGTTTTCACTTTAACAAATGTGAAACAACGCTCTGCATAAGAATTTCCAATCAATAAACGAAGAAGTACTTGTTTGTGATTAAGAGCTGTGTTCAATCCGCATCGTGTACAACTACAACTGCTACAAACGTTACTACATCGTTATTTTGTCTCAGGAACTTGTACAACCTATTAATGGCGCCACTATTAATAGCTTGACGGACAGAATCAGACGGACCTAAATACGTTCCCTGTCATCGAGTGAGTTGCGCGTTCCCGTGGGAACCGTCCGGCTGACTGTACCGCTCGCTGCCGTCCGTACCCGCAGAGTAGCTTGTAGGTACTACGTACGGATACGGACTGCGCAGCGTACACTTGTAACTAACAATTTTTATTCTATTGGCGGTTGTTAAGGTATACACTGAAACTTTCATTAGCGGTTTCTTGATTGAAATATTTTCTCTCAGGCAAATAACGTGCGTCTGGTTAACATCAATGCCTCGGCTACAAGATACTGCCGATGTCGGAGTGACGGCTTTCAAACACAATGTGTGGCGCATGTGTCGCCTCGCCCCGAGCCCCGAGCCCCGAGCCCCGGGCTCCGGTCTCGCGGTTCTCAGGGACGGTTCGGCCATTTACCTACGTTTTATAGGCAGTAAGTTATACCACAATCGTCTTGTGTTGTGTTACAGTGTATCAAGTGCCAGCAGCGCGCACTACATCGCACGCACATCCAGTCGCCACTGGCGTTGCCCGTGGCCGTTCTTACCATTACACGCACAGCGCACTACACTTCAAAACTAACTTTATGTCTATGTACTAACGTTTATTTCAAAATAACGCCCGTTTTCTATGGAGACGGACGTCTTACAGATGTTTTGCACATTAAGAAAACATTAATTACTTATATGTATATTCAAACTGTTAAATAGGAGCTGAGTTTGCGCAGGCAGCAAGGCGCGGCGGATGAGCGCCGTACGTCCGCGACACGCCACACAGGGACACAGATGTGCGCCGGGCGCACACGAGGGACACGGCCCCGTGTATAGTGTACACTGCGTACAGTTACGTCGCTCGGCTTGTGGAGATACCGCAGCTGGCGCAGCTATGCAGACAGTGTCGTCGTTAAACAGACTATCTGCTTTATGGTTATGACAGCTCGTTTGTGCGCTCACGCTGCTCGTAATGCGTTATCAACTACAATTTGAACAATGACTTGAACAATCCTAAGGAATTGTTTACTGAGGCAACCATTCCAGCGTGACAATCGTCATCGTCACTGACAGCTTGCGTAGTGTTGTAGCATTCCAGCGAACCACGTTTTTTATTGTAACCGTAAGTAGGAAATATACTTAGTGTGCATTTTATGAACCGACACACACAAAGTTAGTGTAACATCACATCACAAACTTGGCGACATCGTCCATAGTTTCATACGGACACGTCAGAAGTTTTCCGAACTGCTGCTCAAGATTTTAGACTCGCAAGAGATGATATTGTAACCGCAGCACGATCTTTATTAGCTGCAGTCACGGAGCGGAATAGCGCAGCGCAGGTCGAGCTCCTGCGGGTGCTTACACCTATTATTAATATGATAAACTTGACAATAAAACTCAGAATCGCGTTATCATATTTATTGGCCACCATTACAAATTTAAATAAAAAGATTAAGTTTCTTCGCGAGCATTCAGATTTTATAGACTCTCTAAGCCGAAGTTATGAAACTTTATGATGCAGATTACAATATATTTTATATGGAGCCATTACATTTGATCAGCGGAGCTGTACAGTCGTAACTGCAGGCACGACTTAACGCGGTAAGTGCACATTGTTACCCTGCAGCGTGCGGCGAGCAGCGTGCAGCGTGCAGCGTGCAGCGTGCGGCGTGCAGCGTGCAGCGTGCAGAGCTCTGAGCTTGGGATTGTGTGGCGAGTCACGAGTGTTAGCACAGCGGACGGAGACGGCAGATTCTCATTTCATATCACCACATCGCCAGTAGAGACAGAAGGTCCACTCCAGACAATGCTCGGTAACAAACATGACTGCTTGTTGTGCCAGCAGCTGTTTCGGTCCATGATACTATGTCACCTCGTCTGTGAGACTTCTGCACTTGGCTGTTCGGTGTATCCGCACATAATAGCGAGCGCGGCGCCCGCTCCGCTCGATTAGCTCTCAATAGTTATTCAGTGTGCGAACCGAATTCTAGAGAAATGTCCCCATCCGTTATCCTCGTCTATTCACGACTCTGTATTAACAACCGTCACCCGCGCCGTACTGCCGCGTGCCGCCTGCCGTGTCACTGTGACACATTTCTTCAAGGCAAGTCTGCTTTCAATACGTGACGCTTCGTTTTCTTTACTAATTCTTGTATTGGAGTCAATTATCTAGTATTCGTACAAGAATGTGGAATATGACGCGTGAACAGCGCTCTAGCGCGACCTACCAAAATAACTTGTAAGTGATGGGTGCTTCTCCGCTCTAATAATACGCAGCCCAACCCGCGCCCGGAGCCCCGAGTGGCTGATGACGCGCTCCTGACAGCCTCTCCTCGCACCTCGCGCGCCGCACTAGCGCGCTAGCACAGAGGTGCACGGTCACCTCGCAATATGTCTCTATTCAGATTCTATTCGATTTAGAAACCTTTGTAGCGCACTGTCTATGTATTTATAGGTGGGACGAGTTCACCACTATAATAATATTATGGTGCTCATGATTACTCGCAATTTATAAGCCGAAACGGCCGCCGCGCGCCATAGTGAAAACAGGAACCTTGCGGGAAGTTTACTGTGCCTACAGCTGACGTCGAACTAAACTAATGAGCGCACGTCACGTCGTACGCGCCCGGTATGGCGGCGACTGAGTCCGCATGACCAACTTCAATATGACTTATAACGACGTCCATTTACAGTTTAAAGTGCATTCACGTCACCGAGGTCGCGACCGCGCGCCTGCGTCCCAGTCCGAACACTGTCAATAGGCGTCACGTCATCGTCACGTCACCGAATTAATCGTGATTGTAAGTAAACACCGACCGCCGCGGGGCAGCCTTGTATGTGACACACGACAAGCCAGGGGCAGGGGGTGACACACAGCTCAACTATGAGGTATAGTAAACATACGCCATTACGCCACTGTCACATCACAGGTGGAGATGAAATTGGAATGGACCCGATAATGTTTGGATAGAGTTAGCTAAAAACAAGATTAGAATTAATACAACACAGTGCCAGTGGTTAGAATTGTTACTCGTATTCAATAAGGAGCAGGTAGATACATGAGGAGTACGTAAATATAAACACAATGCTCATAACCACAATGAAACATTATATCGACTCGCAAATCATACATTAACCCGGGGCGGTTAGTGATGAGGATGCCGCATGCCGTGCCCGTGACCGTCTCAGCAAACAACATGGACAGATACAGCGTGATTGTGTCACTGCACACGAGATAGGCGTATGATTACTTGTTCATTAACTTAACGTCAGTGCACGCGAGTGTACCTGATACGTCAGATTGGTTTCAAGCCAACTGCTTATATACGTTCTCCTCTATCATTAGTAAGTCAGTGTCTGGTATCGCCCCCCCCCCCCTCCACCTCGCCCGCCGCGCGCGTCTCGTGTGCAGCCAGCCTATTTATGTGGGGACACGAAATTTCCTCCAGACCGCTTTGATGGCAATTACGTCGAGTTGCTGTGACAACTTTGCGAAATGTTTGAAGTTCTTTTTTTTTAAACATGTGAGGACGTGAGCGAGAGGCGTGGGGAGCTGCGGACCGCACGCGAAAAGTGGACTGGAACTTCTTACTGAGAAAAAATGATTCTGATGGTCCGGTAGGTGCGCTGGCTACGTGCCGGTAGTTTTTTTTCCGTAGAATGATGTAGGCTGTAAGTTAATTGGTAATTCAAGCAAGTAGTAACGGTCCTCGAAGCGAGGTTGGACGAACCGTCGATAAGTTAGTAGTTCCGCGACAGAGGCGCGGCAGACGCGCGACACGGCCGCTCTGCGCCGCCCCTGTCTGCACCGGACCTGTACAAATGGGACGCTTTGATGATTTATTACGACTTTGTATACGATTTTGCCTTTTAAGCAATGGATTATGTATAATTCATCATCGGCTCGCATCTGTTCAGCGAGACCCGAGAGCGACGCGACAGGCTAGGGCAGGCAGGATGTCTTATACGAGTATTGTACGTCAGTAACTGTCAAACGCAGCCGTACCATCAATCCTCGCTGTAATAAAGAATCTAATATAATAGAGGATACATAACTTTATCTCTTCTAGCTAGCAAGAAAGTCGGTGTGAAAATATCGAATGAATGCTTCAAAAGTTCAAAACATGGCCGTCTGTCAATCTTTTGTTCATGAGCAGGCTATTTTTACGAAGTAGGTATCTACAGAGTACCTGCCTGCTTCATATTGACACCTTTGGCGACACACCTTACCGAGAGCGGTTCACGTGAGCTGTTAACAAAGTACCCGGATACTCTAGTATAGAATAGACCGGTAAGTAAGGCCGTGCCGTGGTACGTGCTATATAAACGCTAAGTAAACAGCACTATCCGCGGCGGCGGCGGCGGCGGCGAGGTGTCCATGTTCTCGCACTTAACGCGCGAATGTTAATCATGTGGATATGGCGCGCAAGAGTCGCGACCTAGAGGAGCCCGCGGCACGCCCAGCGCCTGCTCGTGGTCGCATGCTCGTATGTACGCAATGAGCAAACGAACACACAACATTACGGCCGGTCTCAATATCATAACTCTAGTTAAATGTGCTCAATGAAGTCAATCAGGAATAGAATAATGTACGCCACAATATACTCTCAGTATTTGCTTCTCCATCCACTACTGACTTTGTCTCCAGACGTCTGTTAGGCAAATAAGCATTAAATAAAGCTTGTACACTTTCTCCAATAGATATGACCATTACGCTTCAACTTGGCCGAAGCATATCAAGCCCTACTGTATCGAAGGCGCGGCGCGTCCGTGCGTGATAGATACACCCTTCCTTTACCTATCTGATACTGGTTTTCCAATAAACTATAAATAGCGAATCGACGACATCTTACAATTGTCACCGAGGATAAGTCTAAAGTCATTGAGCCACAAATCGAATAAAATATTTATCAAAGCCATCATATTGGGAATGGCCGTAAACATTCTAGTTAAACGGCAGAAGCTTACGCCAACGATTCATCACTTTGTTCAATTAATGAGTATTGAATGGCACAATTATGTAAATAGCCGAGAAATAAATCTAACGCACGCGAAAACAGGATGTGTGTAGAGCCCTTACAGATCCGTGCTGAGCCTAGGGTAGGATGGATAGAATGACCCTCTTTTCCGAGTCCCATTTGATCCGTTGTGCGTTGCGTGCGGGCCTTCTCTCTGTGAGAGGGACTGGGGGGCCCAGTGCGTCTTGGTGGATATAACAAATCTTCAATTTTTTGGTTCTAGTACATGCCAGTTTAGTGACGTCGTTTTTCTTCACCGTTTTCCTTCAGTTGTGATGAAATAATCTACACAAAGTGTAGCGCCTGACTGAGTTCGAACCCACAAACTACACTGGGCCACCACAGCTCTCACCGTGCTGAGCCTATTATTACCTTGTGTATTCACTATTGCACTACCTTGCTAACTAGGCAGAGTCAAGAAAAACCTCTCCGCTTCGTGTGTTCACTAAATACTCGCATCAACATAAATGGTTAGGAATGAGAAAAAACAAACTCGTTTCTAAAAGGTTGTAAGTAGTGAAGCCTGCGCTAGTTTTTGCCGTCCTTTGCATACTGTTACAAAAACGTTTACCTTCATTACTATTGCTGTAATTGGCGTAAAGCTATTAGAGCACATTCATTTGTATTAAATTCGAATTCCTTGCTTGAACTGGCTCGGAATGCGCTGCTAACAATATGTTTGAGCTAGTCAGTAAGTGCTTGTTCAAGTGTCTGTAGCTGTACAGTGTACAGTGGACTAATGTCCGTGAAACGGTCACGTTATGAAAGAGCCTCGTGTTCGGTTTCTCATATATTTTATTATAATGTCACGATAGGAAGTGGCGCGCTACTCGCTACTCATTTCACATAACCGCTGTGAATTGTTGTAATCAGAGCATATCAAATGGAATTCAATGGTACATTACGTGGAGCACGCACTAACCGGCTCACTCAGCGCTGGACGCGAGCGGTACCTGCCGCAGAAGGGCAGGTCCGTGCAAACAATGCGCAGTATCGAACATATCATTGGGTAGAGTGCAGGTTCTCAGGTTTAATCATTAATGTTTGCAGAATTATATTCGGTATAAAGTATTAATATTATTAGCTATTTTGAATATATATTTTACAGGATGAATTATCAAAATACCTATCACAATGTTATAATTTTCTGCGCGTTTATATATAGTATTTCCTGGCGACACTTCTGCGCGCGGATGCGCGGTGGCTCGCTGTAATACAGCAGTGTTACATGCGCTTGCGTCGCGTGAATCAGCGCTGCACTATGTGCGGCCCGCTTTGATCCCAGATTGAACAGCGCAGCGCTGGCTGTGACCACTACATTATGTGCGTCGCTCGTTCATCATTACGAGCGTTTTTCTCTTGGGGGAGGGGAGGCAGACCAACAAGACGTACAAAGATACGCGCAGTTTATCTGTTCACCCAGTACAAGACATTGTTTCAGTTTTATTACGCAAAAACTAAAGTTATGAATAACTATAGTTGGTTGGCATGGCAACGCGTGCTAATCCGCGCTGCTACTATATACTACCACAAAATAGAAAAAAAACAGAAAGGCCAGTCCCGTCATCCCCGATATTTTTACCTAAACTTGACAGATTCACTGGGGTTGCTGACAAACAACTAAGCTAAGCATATAACAAACATACATCATATCTTGCTTACATGCCTTAGAGCGTAGACAGAGCATTTATCAATAAAGATCACGTCGCCACATCGACGAAGATTGGAGGGTAACAAGACGTAACAAATAACAATAGTGTAATAATGATCCCACCATAAGAAGAAAGCTGTAAGATCTTCCCCTGTAAACTATGTATGCTCTTGCAAATAAACAATTTTAATTTGAAAAACATAAAAATGTCAAAAGGTACGAAACTCGACAAAAACACAAATGTGAAAAAGGCGCCAAGTTCGACGGAGAAGAGTTGAGATCTAGAAGGGTGATAAGTTTCATAGCCTTTCCTTAAACAAAGCTACAATGTAAAATTGCGTCTATGGACTTCTGACACAGATTACTTAATAGTTACTACACTTCTGACTCTTCGAATGATTTATTATTTTCTTAGATATTGAATTTTAACTTGTAATCTTGAAATTTTCTCATCGTTATAACTTAAAACTACAGTAGGTAAGCCTGGAATTACATAAAGATATGTAATTCCAGGCTTCATTACATTGGCTGTACCTACGTCGCTCACTGACGTGTGACTGGATTAAGATGTCCACCCTCTGCCCACAATTCCACAGTGTGGACTTTGGATTTTCGTTCAGTGAGGCCGTTTATAACTCAAAATATAAATTAATTAAAATATTCGTTACTATTTAAAACAAGAAAGTTTTTTATATTTTTTATTTTAGTGTACCTCTGTTGTGTTTTAAAAATAAAGACCATTGGTAGATTAGAATTAGAATTCATAGATTGCGACCTTGTTTAAATACACGATTATTGTATTTCAATGTATAGAAAATTCGCATTTTCTTTAAATACATGATGGGGAAACATGTAATGTGCAAGGCATTGAAAAATATATATTTTGAACTTCTTCCAAAAGACTGAATGACGTGACAAACGCCCGCGCGTGCACTCTTCAGCCGCGACTGAGTTCTGTCCAATATTGCCCGTTATGCCCTGTAAAATCGTAATGTCAATGTGTGCGTGTAAAATGGCGCTTTGTTCGTAGTGGACTCTCTGTTTGCGGCGCGCCGCTTATGTATGTACTTTGTGATACTACCTCGTAGTGCTTTAGTACTGATAGCGCAGGATCACTGCGGCTGTAGACACTGCCGCGTGTCGCGCGAGCTCCTCCGCAGCCACATTACTCATTCTGTTTGGACCAGTGCTGCCAACTTAGCGCTTTCAGCGCCAGATCTAGCGCTTTTTTTGTTCAATAGCGCGTTCTAGCGCCTAGCGCTAAATCTAACGCTTTTTGAAACTCTGTACTTTCATTAAAAAAAGGAACTGCGCAAACTATCAACTTCCCAACGACGTATCGAGGAAAGTTTTATCCACAGATAAAAATAAATTCAAGTCCAAAACTGATCAAAACCAAAGTTATTTCGGCGAAAGAAGCAATTGTAGTAGAATCAGACGATGATGAATTAATTTAATCCCCTTTTTTTTATTAAATAATTACACTAACACGTTACTACTTTATTTTATTATTACTAAACAAGTACTATAATGTATGTAACTCTTATTTATGACATATTCTGATAAAATAAAAAATGCGTTTTAGTACATTACTGCCGCGGTCTATAATGACTACTTTGCTGGTCGCGCTGATTATGGCCGACAGCGCAGCGTAGCGCAGCTCCAGGCCGACACAGCGCGGTCAGCGTGCAGCACGAGCATGGACGAGCTGAGATACAGGCCGAGACCGCAGGTCGAGGCCTTTACAGCGAGGACATCAAGGGCTGCAATGATGGCCAAGCTGAAAGGCCAAGAGCGTAGCTAGGCTAGCTCGAGGCAATCATAGCGTGACCAGCGAAGCAGTCATTGTGGGCCAAGGTTTGTATAGTGCTTTACTCAAAAATGCAAGTACCTAATCTAAATAAAACCAGCAAGTAATTTAAATAAAAAATATATTAATTTACTAGAATTTTAATAAAAATGACAACTATGAAAAGTACAGTTACTAAAATTCAACACCGACTTTTATTACTTATAGTTTGCGATAATTCTAATGCGGTGTTTGACTGCTGTATTATTGAAAAGAAACGGCCTACATTTTCGGATAAAGATTTAGATTTCCTACTGATTTTCCACTGCACAAATTTTTCATATGCAAGCTTTTTTTTTCCTTTGAGTTTCGCGGTATCAAATTTTCAACCACTAATTTAGCTTCATCTTTAATGTCTGGCGGTGTTAAACACATTGAATCGGAAGAATTTTCGCTTTGGAAGCTCATTTTTAGTAAAAAAGTCATTAAATAAAAACAAAATTTTCGCTAAACCGCGCTTTTGTTACTTCATTGTTTTTTTTTTTGAGTAATGGTAGTTAGAACTATACAGCCTAATATGGAATAAAATCTTTTTGTACCTATCTCTATACAAACAGCTGTGTTTTAAATAAAAACCTTTTTGGATTTGATTTTTTAAAACGTTGAAACGTGAAAATAGCGGCCGGCAAAACATTGCCGGCCTGTTAGAGCGGCCAGCAAAACTTTGCCGGCCGCTCCTTGAATCAGAACGGCAAGGTCGACTTTGCTCCAACAAGGTTGTCAAAATAATTTATTTATTTTTATTTATTTATTTATAACAGCTTAAACTATCATTACAGGTTTTACCATAATGCGACAGCTAAGAACTTAAAACTAATATCCTTAATTATATATGTACTTACAACTAAATTAGAAAAAAAAAAAAAAAAAAAACATTATTAAAAAAAAAAAAAAAAATGACAACATTACATGCATTTTTGAGTAAATACATTTCTAGTCTCGAATTTTGGGCGTTTTGTTTGAATTTGACCGATTTTTGGAGCGATTTTTTGACAGCGACCATTTAGCGCGTTCTAGCGCTTTTTTAAAGAGCTAACAGCGCGTTTTTGCTTAAACGAGTTGGCAGCACTGGTTTGGACGCCAGTCGAGCGACGCGGTGCCGGAGTGGCTGCCGGTGCCGGCCCACGAGCTCCACGACCGACACAAACTGTATCAGCGCTACACTTCTCTTATCAGCGCTGACTTCATCCCAGCCATTCAAACTATAATATACAAGTTTTACGGAGAAGAAGATATAATGTTTTCTGAATGTAGAGCCTCTAACTAGTATCTAATGCCGTCGTATAAGTAGGATAGCCAGATCGGAAGACGAACATATCTGGAGAAAATTAGATAACCGTTGCCAGGAAACATAAATATTAAAATCATAAATTTATATTAAATTAAATTTAAATAATATGGTGTAAATATTGTGTTAAGCCGACGCGGCTGCCTAGGTATCCGTGCCGACACCGCCTACGCACAGGATCTGGCAAATACAGTAAAGTTAACAATTACTCTATATCATATTATGATCTGACATACTAGCCGAGCCGCTCGCGCTGGGGCGAGCGGTACATACACAAACATTATTATTTATTAAATTACAGCTAAACATAAGCAAATCGGCACAGAAACAAATGCTATCGAATGATAAAATAAATACATTTACATATCATTAGATACAGATTGGTAGAAATTTAAATTATTTACACCACATTATTTATTCTTCTTTCTTATTCAATACATTTTTAAATATAAAAAAAAAAGAAAACGTGAAAATATTTAAAAATATAAAAAAATGGAGGCCAACCGGTATTGGGAACAGGGTCCAAGCTACCGGTGGTTAGGGCTCCAGAGACAGGAACCTCCTCACAATGCGAGCCGTATCGAGGAGTACTGCCTTCTGTATCAGACCCTTGATCCAACCGCCCAATGACAGCCTCGACAGATGGTCGTCGAGGCTCTTGGCCATCAGGCCGTTGGCCGTAACGACAATCGGCACAATGATCGCCGAGTCCACATTCCACATGTCGACAACCTCGTGTGCTAAGTCGAGATACTTGATTTGTTTCTCTTTCTAAGCTTTCACGAGGTTCTCGCCATGCGGCACCACATTATTATTATTAGGTTAATAATATTTTATTATTTTGACACCACAAACGCGACCCTATAGATTATATAAAAATAAAATGTAAAATAAAAAGTTTATTTTAAATTAATAGGCAAAAAAATATTTTTTATTGATGGCACGCACGTAACTAATTTAAGTACATATACAAGTTATGTTTAGGTAGTAGCATTTGGTTGGCTATAGGAGCTCAATAACACCACACGCCGCACGAGTAAGTCTTCAAGGTTAAGCAACGCTTGCCGAGGTCGGTCCGTGGACGGGTTCACACGCTCCGGTTGCCGGGTACCGGGTACCCGGCGAATGTATAGTGTAAGTGTTTAGCGGCTATCCGGGAACCGGAGTGTGTGAAAAGGCATTTACATATCGAGTTTCCTCCGTGCCTCGGCAATGTGCCGTCGGTCCCGGCTGTCTTTTGAAGATCTTTGACAGTCGTTACGGGTAGTCAGAAGCCTGAGTCAGATGACACCAGTCTACCCAAGAGGTATGTTACCCAGTTGCTGGGTTGTGGAGGTCAGATAGGCAGTCGCTCCACGTAAAGTACCGGTATTCAGCTGAATCCGGTAAGACTGAAGCTGAGCCCAACGTAGTTGGGCAGATTGAGTAGTATTCGGAAAAGATTTAAATTTAAAACAATTTACTTCAATGAAGTTCTGTCTAATTACTAACTCAGCTTTTTTAAATCATATGCCATTCAATGTCTCTCTTTGGTATACCTAAAAAAATATTTTTATCAAACTAAACACGATTTCACAGTGGGCATTGCTTACAAGAATTGATAATACAAATGATCTGCAAGAAAAAGCTTGTTTGTCTGGAGAATTTGAGTTATGTCGGGAGTCTGGCGATCCTTTTAAAATGTCGGGCGAATCCAAACGAGCGGCCATCTGGCAACCCTACGTACTGGAAGGAGATCACTCATGTACATGAGTGATCTCCTTCCAGTTCCTGGCCGCTCCTCCCCGCGCCCGCTCCGCTCGCCAGCGTGTCTGCGCCCTGCAGCGGGGTTACACAAACATTAATGAATGTCAACGTCAACTAGATAATAATTTACCGAGCTCAGTTTCCTACTACATACTTAGGTAAAGCTGTACGCATAGCATTCAGCAGCATTTTACGTTATATTCGGTGTAGCGAAGAGATAGCTGCTTAACGAGGCTGCCACAGGCCACAGGGTACTAATTAGCGAGGCACATTAGCTGAACTGTCGAGCAGAACGTTCTCCACTGCAAGAAAAGCGTGACGGTACATGGACAATAGACACTCTATAACGTGGTACTGCATCACTCAATATGCTCGAGACTGTAGGTATTCACGTTTATATTGTGATTATCAATATACTCATTGTTGTCCTTAAGCAGAACTAAACAGTGACCTCCTCACTGCAAATGCATCGTTACATCGTTACTGTGGCCAGGGCGGTGACGTGACGGTATTTGTACTCTACTAACCACACTCGCGTGGGTTAGGGGTTGGTGATCGCAGTGCTTATTGTGAAGGGCCACTGTTGGCGACTGGCTGGAAAGCCACCTTTTTTAAGAGTTTATATTTTGAAAGGTTTTGCTGTTTGTGTTTTTGGTGACGCTTTTGATTAGGTTGTCAAGTGTCAGCGTTTTTTTTTTCCATTTGCTTTGTACATAGTTTGTTCTATTAATAAATAGTAATTAATATTATACTAACAGTGTTTCTACCATCTCCAACCCATCCTAATAATTACAGTCCACATTGCTCACCAACAGCCACTTTCTGGAATAAACTGTATCACAAAATGAATGTGATAAACCGTCAAACGCGCGCTAGCTTCTGTGATGGACACATTACTTGACTTGCGTTTAATTTGTGATTCGTTCATAATTTATTTCCAGAAACTGGCAGAAAGAATAGAAAACAACTAGATGTGATGAAGGTGTAGGTTTTTACTTTTGCCTTGTGTATTTATTTACTAGCTTCTGTCAGCGTCTTCGCCTGCGTGATAAGTATTTTTTTATCATCCCAAGGGAACATTATTATACCGGGATAAAAAGTAGCATATGTGCTGTTCCAGACCTATATCTGAGCCAAATTTCATCTAGATCCGTTCAACCGTTCTGGCGTGATTGAGTAACAAACATACATCTACACATCCATCCAAACTTTCACATTCAAATATAAGTAAGATTACTTCATGCCCTCACGACCACTGCACACAAAGGCGGACTCAATGCCTTCTAGGCATTTTCTACCAGTCGACCTTTGGTTTGGGCGGTGTTATGCCAAAGTTTACACTAAAACTTAGTATTATTATCTGTGATGTAGGCACGGGATCCAAAACGAAAATAAAAAAATGCTTCAAATCACCAGATGGCGTGGTATGATCGATCTGTTATTGAATTTGTGTAAAATTAATATTTTCTAGAATTGATCATATAAAATGTATGTTCTTGATTAATCAACTCTACAAAGCACAAAATTATGGAAAATTGGGCTCTTAACATTTCAAATATTTTTTTAAAGGATAATTTAAGGTTGCCCTAGTCTGCGGCACGAAATATTTTGTGGCCGGGGTTAAAATGCATGCTATCTCATCCGACAACACGTTCGAAAGGAATAAACGTCGTGATGTGCAGTAAGAAGCTAGTGCGCGTACGAACACTCATGGTATAAAAATAATTAATTGACAAAGATTTAGAACGAAAAGGAGCGCGAATTTATCTTCTTTTTATGTTATTTATTTCCACCCAAAGATGCGTTGAAATTAGTGTTGAAATATGGAACTTAACTTTAAAAATACGTTTTTTTTTACTTTTTTGTTTTCATACAGAGTTCGATAATGATGAGACAAATTGATATAAGTCAAAGTCAATGCGTTTATTGCGAACTAACCCTCTTACTAATAAACGCGGAATAAAGTTATACCAGGTATAACTAAGGTATACCCATACATTTTCATAGGTTTATACCTGGTATAACTTTATTCTGCGTTTATTTGTATAATATTGGTGTTATATTATGTTAGTACTTATGACTTAGCAGCCTTTTACAAGCATTGCAATTATCATTCTCCTGTCCTTATCATACTAAATTAGCATGCATTAAACATTATCTATATTATCATTACTGAATTATTCAATTTTACATTAATATAATTAAATTGATAAAAATATTGTTATGTCAATATTAAATGTCAATATCACTAATATTTTATTTTTTTATTTTTAGCTTACACTGTCAAACAGTGGAGTAATCGCCATACTACGTTTGTATGGACGAATAACTGACTAGGAGGGCAACCTTGATGTCTTTTCCAATAGATTATGTTTTCGACACGATTATTTAGTATTGTAATTTTGTAACACATTTTGGTACTTACAATAAAAATGTAAAAACATGCAAAAATAAAGTGTAAAACAAATCGTCAATGTATTAAAAGAAAAAAAAACAAGAACCGAGTTATCCCTTTTACTTTTGCTTCCAGCATCTATCGCCGTGGGACGGAACCGAACGCTGTCGAATGTCGATGTACTTTTAGTAAACAACTCGCTTCGGCCGCCGAAAAACGCTTGTTACGTCGGTACCGTTTGTCGTTGCCGTTGTCTATGAGTTGAGGCATCTATATGCTAGTATTAAGTGTTTGTTATCTGTGACATAGGTAACCACTGGACTGCCACAGGCCGTTCCCACCGACGACAATCATATAATACCACAGAACAGATAAATATCTGTTCTGTGTATAATACTATGTGACGTTGACATACAAGTAAAACAATATTTAAAAAAACCCCGACACATTTATCTTGCGAAAACACCCCGATTCTGACAGTAAAACGCCCATAACTTTTGAACGGCTGAACCGATTTTATTTAAACATAGCTAATAACACTCTCGACAAAATCACCTAAATCAAAATCGGTTCATCCGTTTAGGCGCTATGATGCCACAGACAGACACACAGACACACAGATAAACAGATACACAGCAACACACGTGAAACTTATAACACCCCCTCTTTTTCCGGCCGGGGTTAAAATTACTATGTGAATAGGTTTTGCCTCGACTTACGGACTTACCAAGTAAGCCCTGCCTCTGGTCGAAGCTGGTAAAACAATCATCATTATATACAGAGACCGCAGTTTGTTTGTGCGTCGGTCGTGTCGGTGAGCAATTTACGTAACGTTTCGTTTGAGGCGAAATCCCGCGTCCCGCGCCCAGCGCGTGTGGCTTCCCGCGGGAAATCACGGCGAGCTTGTTTGCGCTGTCGTTGTGAATATGCGTCTGTCAGGAGACAGAAGGCTCTGCAGCGCGCAGGACGCAGGAAGGACAGGCAGACACGGTGCCGCGTGGCGAGGCCGGCTTCGTTGTCACCAGCTGCACGTGAAGTGGCGGCGGCGGACAGCTTGAGCACTAATGTATGTGGTGGCATCAAAACTTTTCTGGTCAATAACTATATTTTCACGTAAGACCCAGCCCTATACGTTTTATGACTATAATTACTTCAATTACTCGTGTTCAGGATCTGAGCAGTCAGTCAGTTTCACGCGGCTGTATCTACCACTGAACTGAACACGCGTCTAGTTAGTATATATTGTACTGCTGTTAACTTGAGGGTAAGTAATAAAGGTATCTATGTAATTCTTCTTCAGCCTGCCGCCTTTACCCATGGTACTTGGGTTTGGCGCAACACATTTTCTTCTTCTTACCGTCCTGTCCCGTCACGCTATCCCTGACTTCTTTTTATTTCATGTCAATCCTCACACAGTCCATCCAGTCCGTCTCCATCCATCCACATTTAAATTCATAACTTTTTAGTAACATAATGCGATTTCGATCATCCCTCCTCATCACATGACCATACCAGACAAACGGTTTCCTTTCAACTTTTCTGTTACTGGCGCCACTAAATCTCTTCACTGATACATGCGGTCTCTTTTCATCCACCTATATCACAGCCCAAAATTCTGATCCATACAGTACGACAGGTCTAATCATAAACTTGTAGATTTTCGAAACTGGAGAGACCGCCAAAATCGCAGAACGGGTATTCCGTTTTGGTTCTGCTCAATTTCAGGCCAACACTCTCCAGTCTATGCCAGCACTACACGAATTTACTTTGGACCTCTAAGCCACTCTCGGCATCCAGCACAATGTCATTGGCAAGCAGCACACACCAGGGTGCATCTTTCTGTATGTCCGACGTCAGAGCGTCCATTATCATAAGGAAGAGGAAAGGGCTGAGGGCCGACCCTTGTTGCAAAGCGACTGCCACATCGAAGCTGCAAGTAGTGCTCATTGTAGACCGGACTTGGGAACTGCATCGACTGTACATCGCTCGAATCAATGTAGAATATACTACAGTATACTTCCCAGGCACACCTTTCTTCTTAAGAGCCCACCACAAAACCTCATGACCATGAGGCACTCGTTCGTATGCCTTTTCGAGATCAATGAACACCATAATGTGCAAGTTTTATGTGCACCTCTGTATTTCTCGCATAGCTAGCGGATTGCGAAAATGGCTGCCGTTGTACCCACGACCAGGCATAAAACCGAATTGGTTCTGTCCCAAGCTTTCATAATATGAGGCATTAGCTTTATTCCTGTATAGCTGTTGGACTCCAGCACATCACCTTTGTTTTTATTGATGGGTACTGCGAACAGTTGAACTGTTGCGAACTGTTGCCCCATCCATCAGGTATGGCTTCTTCCCGCAACAACTTATTGAAGAATAAAGCTAACCACGGCCATCCATCTACGCGCAATAGCTTCCAAACTTCAACTGGTATTCCGTCTGGATATACTGCCTTACCATTATGCATTCCGTTTACTACTATTCTTACTTTATCCATGCTAACCATTGTCACTAACCTTTCATTTACAGGACATGCTTTCTAACACACCCCTCCAGTTATTTTCTTCATTCATCAGTTTCTCAAAGTAAGTAGACCTTCCACCTATCCTTAATTTTTTCATCCTCAGAAAGATTTATCCCAGCTTCATCTTTTACACATCTTATCTGGCAGTCATCTCTTGCCTTTTTCCCTAGCTCTAGCAAACGAGTACAGGTATGTTTGGCCTGCTGGACTATCCCTGCCCGGCCTGTCGTACATATTGTCCAGAGTGTCCAGACCTTTTCTTGGCTTTTATCTTCACAGCATCATACTCCCTTTTTTTACCTCGTTTCAAACTAGCGTTTTCTTGTTCTACACTTTGCCATTACTTGATTTTTTTTTCTTTTCCGTTAACATATTTTGTATTCTGTTGACCAGCACCATGTATCTATCGTGCCCCTTCATTTAGTCTCTCCTAAAATATCCTTCCAGCAATCTCCTTCCAACTTTCGTTTACACTTCGATCTTCCATGTCTCCCATCTCTATAATTTTGTCTACGAATGGTAGAGGTTTCTATGTACTAAGGAACTCAAAACAACTTATCAAAAATGTTCCCCGTTACATTAATACATAAACGCTGCTGTCCCCTACCCCCTCTTCCCTCCCCCCGCCTCAAGACCTTGCGCCGTCCATTAATATGTGTACACCTACATAGTGCAGCTCTCTCAAATTTAACTCACCATATTTATGCCAAACATGGACCCAAATAGTAGTTGAGCATTCACAGTAACCGTGCGGAACCCACCACGAATCACAAGTGACACATTATGTATGTAATGGCACATTCATTTCCATCTTGCGACTGTTTCGTTAACTGCGGAGCGCCCCCATTACCGAAATGTTACGGAAACTACGAGTAACGTGAGGTTGTTTGATCTAGAGGGGCTTCAAAAATATTGTACTATCTGTCTGTGTGTGCCGGCTGAGCCACGAGCACGAGATGTCGGGATAACGGCCTGCGAAGATAAGGCGATCGCCGGTGGCCGCCTCCAGGCAAGCGAACCCATACGTACACGTAGTATATCGCTGGATACGAACGCCGAGCGTGGCATCAGACAGACTGACACTAATACGGTTAGAAAGGATTCTGAAAGCGCTCAAAATAAGTACAAGCTGTCACTCTGACGATATAATACCATATTCGGAGCTTTAGCCTTTAAGCAGGATTTTAGCTTGTCATTAAAAATATTTCCAACATCGTCCATTGAATCAAACGAAATCCATTTCCCAGTATTCGGCTCAGCGACCGGCCGACGCGCGACGCGCAACGCAAGTCGGCACAACCGCACAAGGATTGATTTGATTTCATTCCCTTCTAAGAACAACAACACCACTGAACTATAATAATTAATAATAGTAGACATACCGTGCCTATCTACTCGTATGCACCTACTTAGTTATGAATTTATGGTTTTGATTTTACATTTTCGTAAAGGTCTGTGTTGGCAAAAACGAATAGCTGAGATAGATCTCAGTTATTAATGTTCACCTCATCCAAATGTCCGGAAGTTTTCCTCGGTCGCGTGTATATTATCATGCGTGCAGTCGGAGGCGGAGGTCGCACTCTGCCACGTCACTCCGGTCACCGGTCACCGACCGCCCCGGTGATAGGTTCCTAGGTGCTATCCATCATTACCGGTACTGGCACCATTATGCCAAAAAATAATTAGAAAATGAAACGTTTATCAATCAACATTACAACTGGAAATACATATCTTCACGCTTCCTGTAAATATTCCCTGTAAGGTTAGGCAGATTCTGTGAAATAATTAAGAGCAAACGAGATTTCGCGCTGCGACTGAGATATTTACTACTTGGACAGCTATATTTTCCTGACTAAACATTATAAATATTTCTGAATGTTTCCTTTTGGGGCTTGCTTGGTACCAGGCGCGTAGGTTCAGCGGAGAGGTCACCTGCGAGGGGAACGACCGCCGACACCATCCGTCACCGTCCACGGCGATACCGCACTCATCCCTCTTAGCATCACTCCGCGGCGGGCATAGCGGCTATTAGAGAGTCTAGCACGCCGAGCTGCTGACCTGCGTACTGCCGAGCTACCTAGCTGCCGAGCTGCCGAGCGCTCCACTGGTGGCTTTGTTTCGCTAACAAAACAACAGATTTGGCACTGAGATACTTGTTTCTCATCTCAGCTTGCACAGACTTCCGACAAAGAGCCACTTGACTTAAAGGCCTACGTCCCCTGGATGGGGCAAGGGCGTTCACAGTAGTCCTCCATCGCGATCGGTTTAGAGCTTTACGCTTCACCTCGCTCCACGTCATACCGATGCTCGTCGCTTCCGCCAACACGGTGTGACGCCAGGTTTGACGGGGACGGCCACGCTTTCTTTTGCCTTGGGGATTCCAGTCCAGCGCTTGCTTCGGTTTATGATCAGAATCCCTTCGCAGCGTGTGGCCAATCCAACTCCATTTGCGACGCTTGATCTGGCGGTCGATCGGGCTCTCGTGGCATTGCTCCAACAGCTCCACGTTGGTGATGGTCTCGGGCGGGACCAGATGCTGGACCACTTCAGCGTATCAAATGCCTTTTCGAAATCGACAAAGGTGAAATATTACCCTCTGCCATTCTGATGCCTGTTCTAAAATGATACGGAGAGTGTTGATCTGATCCGTGCACGAGCGGTTCACGCGGAAACCAGCCTGCTCTTTGCGTAGGAGAGGATCCACGGCCTTCGATAACCTATCTAGAATAATCTTGCAGAAACCTTCGAGGGAATTGAGAGCAACGTAATACCTCTCCAGTTATCGCATTGACTAAGATCTCCCTTCTTGGGTACAGTTATCAAAAGATCCTTGCTCCATTCGTCTGGAAGCTCTTCGGTGGCCCATATCCTCTCAATGAGAGGCGTCAGAACGTTGATGGCGGAGAAAAGGTCAGCTTGTAGCATTTTCGCAGTTATCAGGAGTCCTAGTGCTTTGCCTGTCTTCAAAGAGCTCTTGAAATTCCCTCTCTCTGCTCTTCGCTTCTTCTTTGCTTCGGAAGTTGCTCTTGCAACTTCCGTAGCTGACGTTGGTTCCGTGTCGATGTTGAGTGGCCGGGATGGTGTAGAAATGACTTACAGCGCGTCAGGTGTTGATGTTGCTGACAAACGGAAGGCTTCCTCAAAGTGATTACGCCAGCGTAAGAGCTGCCCTTCCGACGTCACTGTGAGCTGACCGTCTTTAGACTTGAGCAGCTTCATCTTATACTTTTTTATTTTTCAAATTTGTTTATTTAATGATATTTTAATACAGAGGTGTTACTTAATTCTAAACTCGCCAAACTTTTACGTTTGATGGCGATAGGTGCTCTTTTACATCACAAATGCACCACCTTACGTACACCTACTACTTATATATTATTTTCATACATATTTAGTTCTGTTTGCTATCCTGTATAATGTGTTTTAATTTTGCCTTAATTGTTCCTTTACTAATTTTTTCATTTTCTCTTATTATATCTATTTTGTTAAACACTTTAGGTACCAAATACTTAGATGTTCTCTTACCGTAATAATTTGTTATCTGTGGTTGAACCAGTTTGTTCTCTCTAGCCCTACATGTGTTGTACTTGTTTTTTTTTTTTTTTTATTTATCTATAGGCTCGCGTTTGACCACTATCTCGCCTGATGGTAAGTGATGATGTGGTCGACGGTGAAGCACGCTTGCCTAGAAGTAACCTATTCACTCTTGACTTAGCAAGGTTGTAGCTATCAGGAAACAAAGACTCCGGCAGGGAATTCCACTCCTTAGCTGTGCGTACAATGAAAGTATTCGCAAAACGCTTTATAACATTTATTTTATAATCATCACTATAATAATAAGACCTATCAAATATTCTACTTTTTTAACTATGGGTATAATATTACAGATGGGAAATAACTTATTATACTCTTTGTTGCACTTATCTTTAACATTTTTACTAATGTAGCAATCACTAGGCCTGCTACGAATACTTGGATGTGATATGTGAAATCAAACTCATACTGGTCATTTACGTTTATAATCTGAGAAAACTGTCAACAAAGGTATACATTTTTAAAGAGATGTCTATGACTTTGAGCACTATATTTTAACCAAGCGTCTCAGGCGACGACCATCGACCGAATGTGTCCGCTTACCGCTAGAAACACTCGACAAGCTCCCGAGTGTTTACCATAAAAAAATATCGCCTCCATGGCAGCCCTTTGGAATTATTAAGACATATAGGTATTTATATAAAACAAAAACCATAACAAATAACCAAACTGTAACAATAAGATCATTTGTTTTTGTTTAAAACAAGCCATTATTAGTTAAAAAGAATCAAAACCTAACACTAACTAGAAACTTTATCAGTCTTATTTGTATGTCTTTAATATCTCTTAAATATGTAATAAAGGTTCGCCCGTACACAAGGAGTCCGTAGCTTATTAGCGAATCGGCAAGTGCAAAATACACCATTCTTAACGTATGTTTGTTCAAAACATTTTTAAGAGGTAAAACTTACTTAGCACAGATTTAGCCTATTGCAAATGTCATTTACATGTAATCTCCAATTAAAGTTCTTATCTATTGTTAGACCTAAATATTTAAGTTTATCTACGTAATCCAATTTTACACAGTTACAGATAAATTTATTTCTATGCAAACATTCATATGTATGTCCCATCACTGTGAGATATTGCTGTTACCTGCCAAGGTTTTGGTAGCTTGATAAAATTGCTACACACAGCTACAGCTTGTTGAGCACGATCAGCAATAGCATCGGCCCACTGTCTCCTATCTTTGCGGGTGCTGCGATAGATTTCTCTGCGTTTCAAACGGATCGGCTCGCATAGCGTCATTACAGGTCTCAAGCAATCTAAGATGAAGGTTTCTTCTGTCTTCGATCAGGCTCCAAGTGTGCTGTGACATCAGTCTTCGCAAGAGTGAGTCGGTTTGTGTCATAGAACGACGGAGCTGGTTTCTGTATAAGCCACTTTGATGCGTTTCCACTCCTTGTCCGATGAGTCTGAACTGGTATCAAGTCCTGAAAAACGATTAACGTAGCTCGATTTGGAACGTTTTACGCATAGAAATATAAAATACAGATATATAAAATACAGAAATATACAATTATATCTATGGGTTTACGGATGCCCGGGTCAGCAGCCGGGCAGTTTGCTCACGTCGAACCTTCTTCCGAACTTGCCGGGTACTCCAGCCGCAGTTCAGAGAAATGTTGCCTGTTTACGCGCTCTACAGCTGAAAAGATTCCCTTTTTCTTCTTACATACCATGGCATTCGGCTATCGGATAGCCGAATGCCATGGTACGTTACTGCAACACATTAAAACGAGAACTTTACTTTGAAATCTCCTTTCCTTTATATTTTTCAATTTTCATGAGCTAAAGTGACTTGACGCATATACTAGGCTAGGCACGTACCTATTTCTGCAAGCCGCGCATTCAGCTCAACTTGAATCTAGATTCACCGGTGTTGAACCTCCGTGTCGCGTCCGTCGGAATGGTAAACATGTTATTTATTCGACAAGAACATTTTTTTCCTAAAATTGGTGTGGTTTGTTCTCCAACTAGCATGATGATGATATTCTCCAACTCTATATGGTGGCAATTTAACAATATTATCTTTACTCTGTCGATGTTTAGTTTTAAGCGACGCATTCAACGAGCATTACATAAATATAAAGGGCCAGTAAAGGTCCGTATACAGATATAATCCAATAAAATATATCTTGTCCGCGGGCGTATTGCAGGGGGCGTGTGGCGCGGGGTCGGGGGTACAGCCGCGCGCGATTTATTACAGCCGAGCGACCAGCGAACAGATGGCAGACAGCGCGCCGCGCACCAGATAACGAACAATGCAGCAATTGTTTGCTCCTCAGTGGGAAGCGCTTTATTCACTCGTCAGAGTCTTCGTCAGCTAACTGGAACATGCTCCACCTGGACGGGCTACATAGTATGTTCGTCCTACACAACCATTTGACATACGTATCTACTAATAAAAGCAACCTGGAACCTTATCGACCCAACATTCTCTGCGAGTTACGCCTCCTCGGCCTTAGGAACATAGATAACACCTTAGAAATGCCCGTTTTAGTTGAACGGAATAACAGTAGATACGTAAAGGAAAGTGTGTAGCATGAATGTTTTGATGAGCACCTCCTGCGTACCGCACCTTGCGCGAGGTCGCGACCCTGACCTCGTGGCCGGCTGCGGGGCGCGGGGACTCTACAGACTTGTGACTACATAGGAGGTCACCTCACCTTTGTCCTCACTCGTCACCTTGTACAACCGCTCCAAAGTATTTTTAGCACATGCACAGAGTACAAACAAATCAAATCTCATACAGTTCCAGTTCAAAGAAGTTCTGAACAAGTTAAAAAGCTTTCCTGTGTTGTCTATGTGTGTAAGTGTACCTTGTAATATAATCTATTTTAAAAGAACGTCGTTCATTTCTATTCCCAGCCCTTGTTCATGAAACTTGATCTGTACGACAAAAAATACGGAACGGAAATTGAAAAGGATGTCGCGTAATAGTATTTGCGATGTGGTGTGGACGACACTTAATAATATTGTTGAGTTAGTTTTGTCGACGAATTGAACAAAAAGTGCGTCCTTCCCTCCCCGCGCTCCCCCTGCACTACACCGCGCCCGCCCGCTGAGAAATTGTGAAAAAACGTGACAATTTAATCGTCTGCGAAATATTTGAAAACCCAATGAGCGTAAGAAATCGTATTTGATAATATACGCCTCACTGCACTCACGATGTTCAACCGTTAACCGTTCGTTTATAAAATACCTTTTAAAGATTGGCTTGAGACTTTGTATTGACCCCTCACCTGGGGAATATTATTAAGAAATGACTAAATCATCATTTCCCGAGTAAACCTTCTTCTTCTACTTTGTAAGTCCATACTGTCACAGTCTGTCGAGGACGGAGGAAGTGAGAAGGTGCCGCAGTTCTGGTATCAGTAGGACACTCTATTTATACCAGAAATGCGGTAAAACGTTCTCCAGGGTTTTCATGTACTGCTGGTATCTGCCGGCCCGCGGCTGTCGGCCTGGGCCGTGTCGTGTCGTGCCGGCCGCCCTCGAGACGTTTAATTAAGTTAACCGACAAGTCGCGGCGCAAGATGGATCGATGCGATAACGCACGAGATGCAGTAGGGCTGCCAGACTGCCAGGCTGCCAGACTGCCATGCTGCCACGCTGTCGCATAGTTTTGTAGAAACAGATATCACTTGTAACGTTGCAATAGGAACCTTTTAATGTAAATTCCTTTCATAATCATAAAAAAATATTAGTTTATTAAAACATTTCCTACCTGACCGTAGTAGTCACAGAACAGATAAAAGAGGTTGTAGTTCAGAGAGCGAAGGCTTATTACTCTGATTGGTTAGCCGTCGAGGGTTGCCACCTTTTTTTTGATGACTTTTTTTTTTCAAAAACTGGCAAAATATATAGTATTTTAATAAAATCAAATCTAATTAGTGATGGAAATATAGTATTTTTCGTACTATATTATTTTTCTATAGTGTAAAGTAAAATTGACGAAAATATAGTACGATGGCCTCAAGTCTAAATTAACACCAAAAGTACAGACCGTAGAAGAAGTTACATTAGAAACGCACCACAAGTCCACGACGACACTGCCGCTTCTTGAAAACTTCTTGGCCGCCCTGAAGTTGGTTTACCGCATGCGCGAGGCACGAAACAGTGCTGTTTTTGTATGAGATTTACTACTGCGCAGCCATTGTAGCCAACTTCAGGGCGGCCAAGAAGTTTGGCGAGAACTATACCAGCACCTTTTCTGCAGAATGCTAAAATGAATCCAAGTAAAATCATATGTGTTGTTTGTAGGCAGCCCTAGTGCATCCCTTGTGAAGTTTCTCGTGTCGTGTCGAATTGCTGATCGATTAGCGCTCTGACACGCAGCCGACGACGTCCGCCGGTCCGGCACCGGCCGGCGCCGACCTCCCCGAGCTCACCTACGCCACTAACACATTCAGATGGTGCTCACTCTACCTACTCAGTCGCAGGTAACACTCGTGAGCCCCGACCCCCGAGCATGCCCGAGCTAGCCTCGCCGCGCCCTGCGACGTCACTTATCAAAACCGTACTCCCACGAGGATGTGACTCTGAATAGTGGATGGCAAAAGCAAAATCACTCGGGATTGCCCAGTACAACGTACCTGTACCTGCCAGTTCAACTGAAACCCAAAACAATCTTGAGCCTCAGGAGCTCACACCATGATGCATTCCTCCGATCACATATTAGGGTAAAAGCCGGATTGTTGCCACACTTTTTGAAATCACTCTCTATCTCTTGGTATAGTAATCTAAATGCTTTATTTGTAATACTTTAGTTTTTTATCAACAAATTTATAAAAAGAAAAAACCGGTCAAGTGCGAGTCGGACTCGCGCACGAAGGGTTCCGTATCATTATCGAAAAAAAACGTTAAAAAAATCACGTTTGTTGTATGGGAACCCCACTTAAATATTTATTTTATTCTGTTTTTAGTATTTTTTGTTATAGCGGCAAAAGAAATACATCATCTGTGAAAATTTCAACTGTCTAGCTATCACGGTTCATGAGATACAGCCTGGTGACAGACGGTCAGACATACAGACAGACTGACGGATCACGGAATCTTAGTAATAGGGTCCCGTTTTTACCCTTGAACCCTAAAAAACATTATCTTTAATATTTCCAGAGTATTATAGATTTTTACGGACCTCTATAATTTGGGACATCTATCCCACATCTATACATATATCCATGTAAATTACGTTTAGGATAGATGCCCCGCTGAGAAACAGAGCATGTATCCTGCAAAAACCTTGATCAAATTTGGCTTCCCATGCTATCGCACAGAGACATGAGACACGGACAACTAAGTGATAGATGAAGATTATTTTTTGATAGATTAATAAGAATCGCTATCATCCGCGAAACTAGAGTACTTAATTAAAATCGGGGCATTTATACCCCTGCGGCAACTATCCTGGTTGTACCCTATGAACGCTGAGAACGCCGAGTAATAATACTCTTGTATTGGCATGGCAACATAAGCAATAATAAACAACATAAAAGGAAACATGGACAGGAATACTGAAAACCCGATCAGTAAATACATGAGTAATCGTAAAAGAGACGAGAGACACGTACGAGCAAGGAAGCCATTTGTAACGGTGACAAGTGTGGATCCCTCTAATAACATTAGAAAGAAACTATCCGGCGGTAAGCCGGCGCCGCCTCGCTGCCGGCTGCCGGCCGGGGTCGGTTCGGGGCTCTAATGAAAACGTACTCGAACCCGACGCACACACACACACACACACAGCACAGCCCGAGCCGACCCTCTCCAGCTATTTATTTACTTGTTAGCAAGTGTGAGCACTCGCTCCCACTACGAACTCACAAATACTCGCTCCGCAGGTAAGTACGACCGTGTATTTTTAGATATCAACTGTAGGTCTACATTATCGGTTTCCCCCAGAGACAATTCCACACTGAAACATGTACAGAAAGAAAGGCCTTTTTAAAACCACCTGAACTCATCAACATTATTTGAAAAAAAAAACAAGATTCCCCTCTTGCGACCGTGAGATTATGAGATAATAAGACAATTGCTGACGAAGCAGAGGGGAGCGCCGGCGCCGACCGCTGAGCGCTGAGCGGCTCTCGTACAGTCTGCATGAATGTATTATCCTCCTTACTTTATTGGAGTTTACGGTTATTTATGGCTGTACATTTGGCAGGACGGCTGCCCCTTTGTGTATTTTTCTTCAATTTTCTAAACATGCTTTTCAAGCATCGCGTTACCTTTTCAAGGATGGATGGCATTCATTACGGATAGCTCCGTGCTCCGTTGCTAGAGTTACACTTAGGTACCCGCACTGCTCCACATGTGTGTTTCGTACACTCACGGCCGAGGGCGAGGGCCGAGCGCGCCGTCCGCGGCACCTCCTCACACCAGCAGCCCGGCGAGTTTGGGCGATAAACTCATTTTGTCTTAAATGCTAGCACGGCGGCGTGAGATATTTTATTGACTTGTGGCATAACTTGTTGATGTTTATTTTTTTCTTTTACGGCAATTTTCCAATTTTATTTCAGTTTCGGTTTAACCTAGGCCATAAAAACCATTTATGTTCTGAGAAGCATAGCCCTACGATCCTACGATGCACTGTTTCCGAATTATGGGCCTCCGTATCTTATTTTATTTTGCATAAAACGCTCTATATTTCCAAAATGATATCTCGAAAACGGTATGTCCTAGGCAAAAAATATCCAAAATTGCCCCCCCCCCTTTGCTACCCCCATGTTAGCAGCATCCCAACATTAAATTATAAGTTTTTTTTTTTTTTTTTATTGCTTGGTCGGCTCGACTTGAACTACGGTCATGACAAGTTATGATAAAATATGTCATGAATGTATTATCCTCCTTACTTTATTGGAGTTTACGGTTATTTATGGCTGTACATTTGGCAGGACGGCTGCCCCTTTGTGTATTTTTCTTCAATTTTCTAAACATGCTTTTCAAGCATCGCGTTACCTTTTCAAGGATGGATGGCATTCATTACGGATAGCTCCGTGCTCCGTTGCTAGAGTTACACTTAGGTACCCGCACTGCTCCACATGTGTGTTTCGTACACTCACGGCCGAGGGCGAGGGCCGAGCGCGCCGTCCGCGGCACCTCCTCACACCAGCAGCCCGGCGAGTTTGGGCGATAAACTCATTTTGTCTTAAATGCTAGCACGGCGGCGTGAGATATTTTATTGACTTGTGGCATAACTTGTTGATGTTTATTTTTTTCTTTTACGGCAATTTTCCAATTTTATTTCAGTTTCGGTTTAACCTAGGCCATAAAAACCATTTATGTTCTGAGAAGCATAGCCCTACGATCCTACGATGCACTGTTTCCGAATTATGGGCCTCCGTATCTTATTTTATTTTGCATAAAACGCTCTATATTTCCAAAATGATATCTCGAAAACGGTATGTCCTAGGCAAAAAATATCCAAAATTGCCCCCCCCCCCTTTGCTACCCCCATGTTAGCAGCATCCCAACATTAAATTATAAGTTTTTTTTTTTTTTTTTATTGCTTGGTCGGCTCGACTTGAACTACGGTCATGACAAGTTATGATAAAATATGTCATGTCTTACAATTTGTCTTAAATCCTAGCACGGGACAACCATGTGACATAGTTTACAGGCGCGACTTGCTTTTCTTGTTGTTGACTTCATAGTGCGACATAATTTGAATAGACGACCAAATAAAATAATACGTATAAAAGTATGCCGTTCATACAGCTAAACAACTTTTTAATTTTGTTGGGAATAAATTAATATTTGACCCACGACCATAGACTTCTGCACACTTTATTTTTCTTTGTTTGTTTGATAACATATTAAGTGTTGTGCAATGATATTCAAATAAACAGATACGTTATACACTCACAAAACAATTGAAAAAAGTGTTCCGCATAGCAGCGGCAGCACACATACACACTTTTCATTCATCTGACATTTCACTACAAGTCGAAAGGGATGGCTTGATAAAACCTACAAGAAAAAAGAGACAGCTAGTGTTTGCCACTTGCGTGTGAATGTAAACAAACATTATTCTGACCACCAATGTTTTTTTCTTTCTGTAACCTCCAAATATCAGAATATTAGGAAAAAAATTGAAATAAATTAGTAAATTGAGGTGTATTGCGTACTTACGTATGGTATGAGATCCCTTCTGTTTTATGTAATTTGGTATTATAATTGGTACACTTTCTAAATACTTACGATGGCCTTTTTTTCAATTTTGTTTTTGTTTCAACAAAGCGTATCGCTCTTCGCCATGCGTGACATAAACTAAAGACTAAAGGCTACAATTGTCTCCTATTCGAGTCTTCACAATGCGCACGCTTATAACATATCTGTTTATTTGAACATCATTGGTGTTGTGGTATTTATTAAAGATCTACTTACGTTTCTTAACACTCCACAATCCATCTTCACATCTTTTGATATCGCATCAATTTGTGTAACTCATTTTTATTTATATTCTTTGTATTATTACATCTGGAAAGCATATTTAGTTATCTCTGACTGTTTTAAATATCTAAACTTAAATTATATTCGTAATTTATAATTCTTCTTGTAATATTTTTCTACTGTGACGTTTTATCTGACATGACATATGTCTGTCTATTTTATTTTCTTAAAGCCATAGACATACCATAGGTACCATGGACTATAATACCTAGACCTTTCCTTAAGCTAGTTGTACATTATTGTAAGGTCAGAGCAGACTGACCCGCCTTTGTAAAGCCGTTTTTATTCGCTTTGGTCTTATTGAGATTTGAATTTGAAATTTAGAAAGGATTGCAAATCGAATGAAAAACGGGCTTCAGTTCTTTTAGTCTTGGAACTGGTCTGAACGCTGAAAGTCGGTGGAATATTTAAGATTACCAATTTTACGATTGTATCAGCAAACTCTTTATACTATATAAGCGGCCTGTTAATTGTGTGTGTATCAAACCTTTGAAGTGCAATAAATAATAATAATTGAGTGTGATACTTATAAATGTGTGCATCTTTACTGGTACATAATCCTCCTCAGTCGTCACGACGTATCAAAGGGCTCGCTGTTTGGCGTATTGAGCCATAGCCGGCCTCCACACCCCTCGGAGCCTACGTACTTACCCGTTTGCCTGTTTATCCATCCTGCTATCCATTCTACTGTTATTCTACTGCCTACCTGCCTGATTGCCTGCCTGGACCACCTACCCGTGGTGTCTGCTGACCTGCCTACCTGCCCGATTGCCTGCATGTCCGTCGTAGCTGCCTGATCACCTACCTACCTCGGGCATTCCACGACTTCTTGCCCGAGCTGCTGCCTGGATAGCTGCCCACGCCGTGCGAAGCTGACCATAGTTCTTGTTGTAAAGGCTTCTTTGAAACCTCCTTGCCATTTAATAAAAAAGATGAAGCATGTCATTTAATTGTCAATTTATTATCTTGGAAATACAAGTCCTAAAATGTTCTACGGTGAATTTTTATTTATCTTATTGCGTTATATCAATTGGCGACGAGGATGAACCAAGAGCAATTTAACGATTTTATACGCGTGCAGCAAGAACAACAAAAACAAATCACGCAAATATTGCAGTTACTTGTAACAAAACTACATGATGGAACACCGTCAGCAACAAGGGATGGAACACCTACCCAATCGGAAACATCCAACACCACAAAAAAGATATCGATACTCAAAAACTTTGACGTAGGAAAATTCGACCCAGACAGTTGTCGAATCGAAGATTTCATCGATTATTTCGACGCCAAATGCCAAATACTGTCAATAGACATCAACATAAAAAAAGACCTACTGCTTAGTTGCCTTACTCCCGAAATATATCGAGACGTCAAGGTAGCACTTATACCAAACTTTGATGCTAGCACTTTTACTGATATTAAAAGAAAACTATTGGACATATATCGAATTAAAAAAACAAGATACCGAGCACTAACTGAATTTTGGAGTTGCATTAGAGAGAACACGGAGTCAATGGAACACTACGCTAACAGGCTGAAACAGTTAAGCAGGGACTGTGGATATGACGACCAACTCGTGGAACGCCAACTACGAGACCGATTTGCAACTGGCCTGAACCACACTGAATTAGAAACAGATTTAAAACAGAAATGGCCCGACCTTCAAGAAACATATGATGGTATAACAAAAGAGGTTAGTTTTATCCAAATTTTCTCGGTAGCTCAATCACGAGAGCAAGCTGAATACGATACACCCGGAACAAGTATACAGAGAATCAGGAAACATGTAAGTCGAGACACAAAACACCGACAAAGCAGCTCTCCTCGTAAAATACATTCAGATCAATGCCTACGTTGTGGCGAACACGATAAACACAAGTTAGACATGTGCGTGGCCAAAAACCATACTTGTGACGCGTGTGGCATTCAGGGACATTTTGAATCATGCTGCATTAAGAGCGGTCGAGCTTTCATCACAGGACCAAAGAAGAATACCAACGACAGGAGAAGCAAAGTCAAACTACAGAAAATAAGGAACAACCAAATGGCATCACAGTCATCACTCTCAACTAGCGATGACAGCGACGACGAAATTATATGTGCTGTTAAAGGCAGCAAAGATTGCAAGAAAATAGATGTCTACATCAACGGACGTAGGTGTACCATGGACTGGGACCCAGGCTCAACTTATTCCATTATTAGCACAACATTTTGGAAACAGATTGGAACACCGACCCTAACAGTAGCTCCAAAACTGACAGCCTACGGCAACAATAAACTTAAACCTAAAGGCATTACAGACGTGACAGTAGAAGTTGGAGACAGAAAAATCCTACTTCCCGTTGTGGTGATGAGAGATGCCGACCCAATGCTTTTTGGATTACGATGGAGTGAGATGTTTGACATGACCTTCCCAAAGTCAGTCTACTCAATCAGAACGGGACCAACTACAATGAAACAGGTTTTAGACTCTCATACTTCTCTCTTCGACGGCAAACTGGGGAAAGTAAAGGACTATCTAGTTAACATACATATTAAAGCGGGGGCAGAACCAGTACACATGCCAGCTAGACCCATCAAGTTTAACATGAGGAAAAACATTGAACAAGAATTAGAACGCCTAATCTCAGAAGGCATAATTCACCCAATTGACCCTAACATAACGCCTATCGAATGGGCTACACCTACAGTAAATATAGTCAAACCAACTGGACAAATACGGATATGTGGTGACTATCGTAGTACCATAAACTCGGTACTCATTAAACATTTACACCCAGTTCCCATCTTCGACCAGTTGCGACAACATCTGTCAAACGGCAAGATGTTTTCAAAAATAGATCTCAAGGATGCATACTTACAGTTCGAAATAGCACCAGAGTCAAAAAAATACTTGACGTTGGCCACTCACAAAGGCTATTTTCAATATAACAGAATGCCTTTTGGAATTGCAACAGCGCCCTCAATTTTCCAACATTACCTGGACAAACTTCTGGGTGACCTATCTAACGTAGCAGTATACTTCGATGACATAGCAGTAGCGGGCAAGAACTTACAAGAGCACTTACAACTCCTTTCCACGGTATTCGACCGATTGGAGAAAGCAGGACTCAAGGTCAACCTAAAAAAGTGTTCATTCCTTCAGAAGGAAATAGAGTACCTTGGCCATACTATTGATCCAAACGGAATACGCCCAACGAAAACTAAAATTGAAGCAATAACAAATGCTGTTCAGCCTACGTCCATGAAGGAACTACGTTCGTTTCTCGGACTAGTAAATTTCTACGAGCGTTTCATTCCACACTTGCATAGCATCTGTGCAGATCTTCATACATTAACGGGCAATAAACAACAATGGCAATGGTCAGAACATGAGAACCAAATTTTCGAGAAGACTAAAGAGTGTATCGCAGCATCGAAACCCCTGATAGCATTTGATGAAAGGCGTCAACTCTACTTGGCTTGCGATGCCTCTGAAAAAGGTGTCGGCGCAGTGTTATTCCACAAAGACAAAAACGTTGAACAGCCCATTGCATTTGCGTCAAGAAAACTGCGCTCTGCAGAAAGCAATTATTCGGTAATCGACCGGGAAGCATTAGCTATTCTATTTGGTATCACAAAATTTGATCAATACCTACGAGGAACCAAATTTAAACTAGTAACAGACCACAAACCTTTAATACACATCTTGGGACCACAGCGAAATTTACCTAAATTAGTAAACAACCGCCTAATAAGATGGGCGTTGATAATAGGAAGTTATGATTATGAAATCTACCACCGGAAGGGGGAAAACAACATAATCGCAGATTGCTTGTCGAGACTTCCTAACGCCCGAGAAAAACCGTCGCCCGCCGAATGCGCTGTCCATAAAATAACTGCGCGTGGCCAGTACATCAAAATCACAGACCTTGCGTTGACGGAAGAGATAATTAAAGGGGAAACATCAAAAGACCCTGTCCTCTCTCAAGTCCGACAATATTTGAAAACGGGATGGCGAAACATTCAGTATGACAATCTCTTGAACCCATTTTTCCGCAAGCGAAATGAATTATCGATCGAAAATAAAATAGTTATGTGGCAGGGCAGGATAATAATTCCGGAAACCTTACGTCATTCAACACTGACCTATCTTCATCGGGGTCACCCTGGCATATCAGCGATGAGGGCCCTCTCACGTTTCTACGTATGGTGGCCAGCTCTAGATGAAGATATCGATTCATTCGTCAAGAGATGTCGTAAATGTCAAGAAAACAGACCGTGCAACCCAGAACTTCCAGTTTACTCATGGTCTGTTCCGGAAAGAGTATGGGAAAGGTTACATATTGATTTTGCGGGGCCCTTTGAAGGAACATATTGGTTAGTGCTTTGCGATGCTCTGTCAAAATGGATTGAAGTTAAGCCTATGAAACATATCACAACAAGAAACCTATGCTATGTCCTGGATGAAGTTTTTTCTACATTTGGTCTTCCTGAAATGATTGTTTCCGACAACGGCCCACAATTCACATCCCATGAGTTCAAAGAGTACTGTAGAAACCATGGAATAGTAAATGTCACGTCAGCACCATACCACCCGAGGACAAATGGCTTGGCGGAACGCCTTGTGAGGACATTCAAGACCAGAATGCTATCCAGTGAAGGAATTGCTAAAAATCGACTAAATGAATTTCTTTTTTCCTACCGGAATACCCCTCATAGTACCACAGGGAAGTCCCCGTCACAAATGATGTTTGGTCGGCAATTGAACTGTCTTCTCTCAAACATCCGGCCCAACAATAGGAGAGAGCTACAATTTAAACAAGTACAAGGCAATATTGCGTCGACTTCACCCAACTATCGTCCGGGAGAGAGAGTTTTCATCAAAACTCGCTTAGACAAGATTTGGCAGCCTGCTACTATTTCAGCACGCACTCACCGATATTCATATGTCGTCACTACACCCAGTGGGGAGGAAAAGCGTCGTCATGCGGATCATATACGGCCTCGCGTTTTAGTTCTCTCACCCACACCTGAGCTGCCAGGAGATTCCCCACCTAGAGACGATGATCGCGAACCAGATGATTTACCAGTGGGATCTTCTTTTCAAACACCATCGATAGTTGAACCACCGATTGCTGAGCTGCCAGTTGAGCCTACTTTCCAAACACCTCCAACATCTGCTAATCATGCTATACCAGACACCAGTACCAGGCCGCTGCAACCCCGTCGCAGCAAGCGTTTAGGCATGCCACCTCGCAGACTCATTGAGGAGATGTAATTCACTTAGGAAGGGAGAAATGTTGTAAAGGCTTCTTTGAAACCTCCTTGCCATTTAATAAAAAAGATGAAGCATGTCATTTAATTGTCAATTTATTATCTTGGAAATACAAGTCCTAAAATGTTCTACGGTGAATTTTTATTTATCTTATTGCGTTATATCAGTTCTGCTCTCTATATCCTTTTATTAATTTTTATTTTATATTTTTCTTGATTTTATTAACGTGGCTTACGTATAGCTCTCCGGCGCTATATGTAACGCTACAGTGTTTGTTAGAAAGATATAATTATTGTGAAAATTTTAATAATTACTAAAAAATATAATAGCTTGGACCAATACCGGTGGGCCCCTATTTTTTATATTTTAAATGTTTTTTGGGGATTTTATTTAAGAAACATTTAAACATGTAGAAAGTAAGAAGAATATGATATAAAAGAAAATAATTATAAAAAAGAAAATATTATAAAAATAAGAACAATTAAAAAAAAATATTATGAGAAAGTAATAATATAAAATTGATTAATAATCCTGTAACATTTCAATTAATTAATAAGCATTGATCACCATACACACAACATTAATTTATTGCCATTTGGTGCAGTAATTAGAAGGCAAATATTTTTTTTTTCAACTATAAAATTTTATCACCACCTCCGAACGAAAGTGATACATTTTTCTAAATCATCTGTCAAAATGTGACATTTGTGACAAAATGGGTGCGCCCGTATTAGCAATTATGACCCGATGAGTCCCAAACTTAACGTCAGGAAATTTTCTCACGCCGCCGGTGCTATTATTTAGGACAAAATGGAGTTATCGCCCAAACTGCGATGAAACGTGTGACTCAAGCCATGTCACAGTAGGCCGTGCTCGCCGGGCAGCAACAAGAAAGGCATGTTGCGCCTTTAAAATATGTCACAAGTTTGACCCGTGCTAGCATTTAAGACAAATTGTAAGACATGACATAATTTATCATGTCTTGTTACAAATGTCTTGGGTACGCCCATGCTCGCTAGGCAGCAGTCGTTACAAACGCTCGGGTCACGTGACCGCACTCTGTCCGTTCGCTAATATGTCATAATATAGCAGGGGTTGCTGTAGTTTTTGTCAAAATCGACAGAAATATTGTTGACATTCACGCCCAAATGTAACGTATGACCAATCCTACTAACGAATTACAAATTAACGAGAAATCAGTTTTTAAATGTAATAGGGTATCTATATATATCAAAGAATAGCTAAAGTATTGTTCGAGAAAAACGATTAATGATGAAACAGACACAATTGTTGAGAGGTGTCTATATCTAACTGCGGTTTAAAAATATACAAAGACTTCCATTCCAACATTTCCAAGCCATCTTGTTATGTGAAGGATGAGTCGAGCCAAACTGATACCAACACACGTATGCAGATGACGAGAGTCGCTCCACTGGCAATTAGAATTAGATGCACTCGACTGCCAGTCCAGTGCACAGTATTAATAGATGGCGGTGTGGCGAGCTGCGAGCTGCGAGCCGGTGCTGCCGCTCGCAGCCAGTGTCGGCAGCACTAGGCAGCCCCGGACACTCACCGCGCGGTACTGTAAGGACTTACCATTTGAGAAGGCAACCTACTTGCCTATTAAAACACTGGCAATATTTATTACTTGAAAGATGTATGAATTTCGAACAGAGAATAGCTGTAGATGTTTTCTTTTAAGTTTGAATGTGATAGAATTGGATTGAAGCCGCCCAAAGACGGGCGTATTGTAATATCTTACTAAATATATAAAATATAAAGTAATTTCTATGTTTAACTGTTGCTCACCCTGTCTACCCCCCTTACAGTACCGTCCAGCGCGCCGGACATAAAACTAAGCATGTCGGGATCACACGCACATCGTTCCCGGAACCCTCCCGGACCAACTGATAGTGTTCCTGGAGATAGAGCACTCGCACTCGCCGCTCTCAGATACAATCATGCACTTAAGCCGCAGCCATCGTCTGTCGTCGTGAGCTCGTGGGGCTCGGGGGAATGCGGCGCGACGGCTCTTCTAATATCCGGATTAAAAATTGCTGTGTTGTAAGATTGGCGAGACCGCAAATGATGCTCTGTGAAGACATCGTGCTTGATAACTGCAATTTGGCGTCTATGTTGCTTGATTCTTGCACTTTTATGATTGCACCTTGCACCCGACTAACAACACAACACGTTGTAGCGTCTTTAAAACGCGTTGCCGGGTATTTTGTCGCTCTAACGATTTCGATTATTTAGTCTAACGTAAAAAATAGAAGTACTGACTCTCTCAGTGACTCGTCATTTTTTTGACAAATATAATTGGTCATGGTATTTATTTATTATATAATTTATTGTACACCACTTAAATAATTACAGGACAAAACATGTGTAAAGATATGTGTACAATGGGCGGTCTTATCGCACAGGGCAATCTCTTACAGACAACCTTTGGATTAGGGCATGTAATATCGGAAGTTTTTCAATGCCCGATATTAGATTTCAATATCGGAATTTTAATATTAATATCGGAATTGCGCTCATTCGTTAGATATCGCGCACTTTTTTTTGTTATTTGTGCAAATTCGGTATGAGATTAATACAATCTAAGAACAATAAATAATCACGTTTATGCCGAGACATAATAAGATTTCATATTGTGTCTCTATCTAATCAGCAATGACTGGATTATTATATTGGATTGGACTGGATGATTAATGGACGCTTATTTAACTAAACTTCACATTTGTTCCCAAGCAAGAATAATTACGTTATGCCTTTCTGAAAAAGGACAATGCTAAAAAAAACATAAAATAAATGTTTGTTAATCAATCTCAAAGTAGTCCCGATTAGTGAGTAATAATGATTAATAAATTCAATATAAGTATCACTAGCCAAATCCATGGGATAAAAGAGATGTCTAACAAAATATTGAAATATTATTTCTGCTTATTCCTATTAAGTTTATTGTTTTTTAAGAGATTAGATTAAATTCTGAGCATATTCTTCTTCATTTGATGCTTTGTTTTCAGGAGAATTATTATTATACATTGATTGGAATAGGTATCGTAGTTATAGACGATTACCGTATTGATTTTTGTCAGTACAACTTGAGCATTTTTACTTAAATTAAATGAATCCTGGATTGCCGAGATTAACTTATTTCGTAAAACAACTACAATAAACTTAATAAAATATAGCAATGGTAAAATATAACTATCCCATCTTTGTTACATTCAAAATGAATGAAATATCAATAAAATAATTGATAATGTAGTCAAGTAGTAGATCAATCCAACATATTAGTGATCGGAAAGACTAATTTGTTGTATTTAATACAAGCAGAATACTAAAAATATTAAGCTTTCGTTTATTGAGGTTTCTCAGCAAGTAACTCAATAGAAATTTGAGATAAAGTTTAACAAGGATTGGTATTTGTTCCGAAACAGCCTTCAAAAAAGTATGAAAAAGTATCTATGCTATCATCATCATCATTTCAGCCGAAAGACGTCCACTGGTGAACTAGGCCTTCCCTAAGTGTCGCCACATTGACCGATCATGTAGCGGATTCCCGCAACCTAAGCGTTAATTGTTACAACAGGTTCTATGAAGCTGTGTTTTTACTCTTATAGGATTTTTTTTAGCAATCTCAGGACTGTAAAACCGGGATTCAGTTTAAGTAAATAAGCCCCCAATTATCCGATCACTGCTAATCAAAATGGGTTTAAACACGCCATCGCGTTCGGCGCTTCTAAAGCTAAAATATAGGTTTATTTCTGATACCGAGTTTCCGATATTGGGTCACTCAGTATCGGAATTGAAATATCGCTAATTTCGTTCCGAGATTCCGATATTCATGCCCAACTTTGGATGGACTGAAAGAGAGGAGATAGACATAGGGCTGTCAGTGTACAAAAGTATCTTAAATTATTATTATTATTATTATTATATTCTTTATTGTACACCAAAAAAAAAAAAAAAAAATATACAGGACAAAAAACATAAAAGCAAGTGTACAAAGGGCGGTCTTATCGAACAGGGAAATCTCTTACAGACAACCTTTGGATGGACTGTACGAGAGGAGAGGAATAATATTACTTAGATATTTTGTGCCGTCCTTCACAATGTATTGCCGGTAGTTGTTCGTCATCATCAGCAGTGGGAACTTTAAAGCGGTCGCCACCACGCAGTATTTCTCTAACCGCCACCCGGCCGGGCCGGACAGGGAGCTTGGTAGCCCCAAGCTCCCTGTCCCAGCTTATCGTTATCTAACTTAATGAGATTCGATTCGGCGATCTCAGATTTATAATTCGGCAGCAGGGGGCGGCTAGGGGTGCGGGTAGGCACCTGTCACCCGGTAGGGCGGCGAGGCCGCGCACCTGACAGCTAGCCGCCAGTCCTGAGTCCGCCACAGTCCTCGCGCCGACAGAAGCGCCGGCGAGATAATGAACACTAGCTATTCATCGGCTCGAGGCACCGTTCGCGCTATAACACTGAATGATCGGTGTTGTCTCTGCAAAATCTTGATCGGGTAACGATCAGCGCACCGCGCCCGTGCGGCGGCGGTCGAGCGAAACCGACGACGGTCACCGGTCGCCTGCTTGTTGTTGTTAGTTAGCTGAGCGAGGAAGTGTATCAGCCCGCGCTGCTCGAGCGAGTGGCTAGCACAGTAGCACTGCGTGGCACTGTGCGGCACTGCGCGGTAACGCGCGGCCCTAGGGACACGGTATCGAATAGAAACTATCGATACTGTACTCATGAGTAGCATCGAAAAAAATTATCGAACTCATAAAAGTATCGGTACTTCAAGGTATCGAGTACTTTTAGGGCCCCTCCTAATGGGGCATAGAGCATAGGTCAATATCAGTCGATAAATAACGTCAGTTTAACTTCAATAGGGCAGGACATGAAAAAACACAAATAGAACACAAATACACAAATGTAATAAAAAACACAAACGTAATGTAATTGGTACACTAATTTAATATCTGAGCACAGATGCTATATATAGAATATATAGAATATATAGAATATAATTCTATTTGCTGATGATACTTCGCTAATTTTTAAAATAGATAGGAAAGATACGGATGTCTTACAGGTCAACAAAAGTCTAATTATTCTCTCAAAATGGTTCGCAGCTAATAATCTTTTACTGAATGCGAAAAAAACTAAATGTCTTAAGTTCTCTTTACCAAATGTACCACAACGTGACCTAAATTTAAATCTTGACGGCAAAAATCTTGAAGTTGTAGCTGAAACTGTATTCTTAGGGATTACTATCGACTCAAAACTGCAGTGGGGCGCGCACATTAGAACTCTTTCGGGTAGGTTAAGTTCAGCTGCATATGCAGTAAGGAAAATAAGGCAGTTAACTGATGTAGCCACAGCTAGGCTGGTATACTATGCTTATTTCCACAGTATTATGTCTTATGGCATTCTGCTGTGGGGATCAGCAGCAGACGTTGACTCAATTTTCATATTACAAAAGAGGGCAATCCGTGCGATCTATAAAATGGGTCCTCGCGAGACCCTCAGAGAAAAATTTAAAGAGATCGATATACTGACTCTACCTTCACTTTATATTTTAGAATGTATTTTGTATGTCCGCAAAAATCGAGGGCTTTTCAAAACTAGAAGCGACTTCCATAATTTAAATACACGCAGTAAACACGAAATTGTATTACCCAAATTCAGATTAACGAAAACTAGCAAGTCTTTTCTTATAAACAGTATACGCTTTTATAACAAGTTGCCAAAGTCAGTTATAGAACTGACCGATGGAAAGTTCAAAAATCACATCAAACGTGTCCTTATTAAAAAAGCATATTATAAAATCAAGGACTACGTTGAAGATAAAAATATTTGGTTTTAGCTCCTTCTGCACATGCGGCTTACCTGGTAACTCATAAACGGCACAAATATGTGGATGTCTCTAACTATTCTCAATCAAATTTTTCTTCATTTAATAAGACTTTGTACAATGGTTTTCAATTATCTTTATAGCCCTTTGCTACGAATAGTTACAGCACTGATAACAACATTTGTGCCACATGTTAAATTTAGTCTTGTTATACTTTGTATAGATTATTTTACCGATTGGTTTGTAAATGTGTGAACATTGTAGGCCTTCTAGATTGTTAACATTTTATCTCGTTTTACTTTTTTTAATCTTTGGTTTATTTATTATATAATCATTTCTTGTTTTAGTTTCTTACGACTTATTATCGGGCCTGCGTTGTCCCCCCATCTAAGTACTGCTGTAACATGGAAATATTGTAAAACCAAACAATTTTTTAAAAGAGTAACCATGGAGTTTCTTGCCGGTTCTTCTCCATAGGAATCGACCAACCCGAACCGTGCACATTGTCGACGTTTTATAAGTGCCCATGTAGGCCTATGTGAAATAAAAATTATTGATTTTGATTTTGATTTTGATGCATTGGTAACTGCATATCATGGACTAGTTGCATCGTTGCTACGCTATGGTATCATATTTTAGAGCAACTCCACCAACACAGTAATAGCGTTTAAGGCCCAAAAGAGATGTATGCGAGCTATGTTTAATTTGAAAACCACAGATAGCTGTAAGCCATATTTTAAAAAACATAGATTATTAACCCTTCCTTCACTATACGTTTTTGAAATGTTGACATTAGTCAAACTTAATCCTGACCTGTTTCCACGACTAGCTGACACCTTCCCCCGAAACAGACGTGACAATAGCCAACTTTGCTTACAAACATCAAAAACTGCCTTATTGGGCAAAAGTGCTTTTTGTATGGCACCAAAAATATACTAACTACCACAATCTTATAAAACTTTGCCGACTAATCACTTTAAAAAAAAGATGAGAGATTTTTTAGCAGACAAGTGTTATTACCATTTAAGAGACTTCTTGAACGATAAAATTGCATAACATTATTTTTTTTTAATTAATTTCGATTTATATGGCCTTCTGACATTGAATTGACATTCCGCATATTGTTTTTTTATGTTCTATTGTTTTATATTTGACATCCAATTAATTATTTTATAGATATATTTTACTTTTTTTTTTTTTTTGACACTGATGATTAACTGTATTAATTTCGATTGTATGACATTTTGTGAATTGATTCGATTTATGACATTTTTTTTTTTTTGGTTTAATTTTATTTTGTGGTTTTTTTTTTGACATTGTTTTATTTTATTAATCTCAATTTATGACATTTTAAGTTTTTATTTTTATTTTTTCTATTTCGTGAAATTTTTGTAATTTTCTAATAATGTAAACTTATACAATATTATTCATGACATTTTATGAATTTATATTATTTCAGATTTTATTTATTTGACTTTTTTGACATTGTTTAATTTTATTAATTCTGATTTACATGACATTTAATTAAGATAAAGGCCAATCTATTGTGATTTTAGTATAATAATATCTGACATTGCTATATTTTAGTGAATTAATCAATTTGTAATACACATATTTGTACGCCTCATAAGGCAAAACATGTCTGTAAGCGCTAAAAAGAATTGAACATCTTGCATGCCTATTGTATGTAAACACATGTTTTAACAAATAAATCATCTTTATCTTTATCTTTAATACAATAAAGAAAAAGACAACGGTAACTTCGAAAATTAAAAAACATAGATTATTTAGTACTTTAGGCATATAAATTAAAGTGCCCATTCCTCCTCCGTAGAATCACTTGAAAATATAAATTTATTGAGTCGTTTTGGATTTTTGTGATTGTACTTTCTGCTTTAGAAAACATAACGAGTGAACTAGATGGCGTTGCCATAACCATAAGCCGTAAGGTCGCAGTTTTAAATGGGTTATTTCTAAGATTACCCATTTAAAACTTAATTTCTTATTCGATACGATACCTGCCAAAAAGTACTAATTGAGTAAAAGTATCGGATGCAAAGTATCGAGTACAAAAGTATCGGTATCGAATGGAAATGTATTCGATACCACAAAGTATCGATACTGTTTTCGTATCCCTACGCGGCCCTGGCCAGCAGGGCTGTCCAGTGTTCGACTGATCTGAGCTCGGCCGCCTCGCAGTTATTGTCGCATCTAACTCGACTCGTCACACAGCAGCCGTGTTTTATGGATAGTGGAGCGAATTGACCGTTTCGCATCACCGGCACCACAGCTAACGTTTTTGCACGTTTCTTTGGGGCATTAAATTAGAGTAGCAGTAATCACGACGGGTCGACCCCGCCACGGAATTAATTGAAAACTACTTTCTAGCTTTTGTTTTATGTGAACAGCAGTACAATATGGCTGAACGCTCGCATTCACTCGAGATAATGAAGCTGGTTCCATTCTAAATGTTAATGGGGCGCGAGGGGCGGGGCGTGCGGAGCGGGGTCTCATTAGTGCGATGATATCGCCGGCGACTGCGCACAGTTTTTATCACTCGACAGCTGCTCGGAACGGCGTGAATACCTCACGAGCACGTCACTACTGACGTGTTCCAGGGTGCCAGCGCCAGCTTGCAGCGAGCCAGCGTGCACCCATCAAGCTGTATTGTGGCTATATTGTACAGTGGTGGTCCAGTGGTACTGGCCGTGACGTATAAGTTGTAGGTCGTGGGCCAAGGCAGGCGCTTTATTTTGTGTAAATGATTTCATCACCACTGCTGAGAGCAGGAGAAGAAAACGGTGAAGGAAAACATATCGTAACGAAAATGGCATGTCCCAGAACCAAAAATTCGAATATACAGGGTGTTTGGAAGGGAGCTGTACATACGCCTAGGGTAGAAACTAGGGATAGTCTGCTACCTACCCCCGCCCATTATATTGACCTTGGCCTCAAGGTTTTTTTTTAATTTATTATTATTTTTTATTTGACTTTTTTATGATTTTTTGACTAAAACTACCTGTAGCTCAAAATCTATCCATGGGACCGGTCGGCTAATGGTCTTGTTTTAATCGAGAGTCTTAGGGTCCTGCAAAAAATTATTTTACACCAGAAAATTGTGGAGAAGAAAAGTTATGGGGCCTGAAGTACCGTAGTAAGTTGCGGAAATTAATTAATAACTTTAAAACTAAAAGTGATAATTACACTTTTAGCATATCGTTAGAAAGGGCATGGACTGAGGATGTTTTAAAAAAATCAGAAGAACTCCAACCCTGTTAGTTTTTTTTTAAACCCCATAGAAAGTTGCCCTTAAAATTATTTCTTTACCTTACTACGGTACTTCAGGCCCCATAACTTTTCTTCTCCACAATTTTCTGGTGTAAAATAATTTTTTGCAGGACCCTAAGACTCTAACGATTAAAACAAGACCATTAGCCGACCGGTCCCATGGATAGATTTTGAGCTACAGGTAGTTTTAGTCAAAAAATCATAAAAAAGTCAAATAAAAAATAATAATAAATTAAAAAAAAACCTTGAGGCCAAGGTCAATATAATGGGCGGGGGTAGGTAGCAGACTATCCCTAGTTTCTACCCTAGGCGTATGTACAGCTCCCTTCCAAACACCCTGTATATATGACGTCCACCAAACCGCATTGGGCCCGCGTGGGAACATTAAAAAGGTTGATGTTGAGTGACAGAAAAGTTGAAAGGAAAGCTTTTATTCTGGTATGGTCATCTGATGAGGAGAAGTGAAACGCATGTTACTAAAAGAGATGCATATATATGTGGATGGATGGAGCGGGAGGGCATGGCTAAAGAAAAGTTAGATGGACTGTGTGAGGAGTGATATGAAAGAAAAGGGAGTCAGTGATGGCGTGACGGGGACATGACGGTATGGAAGAAGAAAACGTGTTGCGCCGACTCCAAGTATCATGGGACAAGGGCAGGAAGATGATGATGATGATGATGAATTGTGTACAAAGCACTAATAAATTTCATCGTTAGCAATCAACCTCAAAGAGAAGGGGCTAATGCGATGATTTTTATGTTTTTTCTTATTATTCTTGAAGATTATAAAAGATTCACTTCCAATAATATGTTTAATAAGAGTAAATAACGTTTAGAAGATTTATCTGTGGTTAGTTTAAGCAAAACAGTTGAATTATTTTAATAAGAACATAAGATATTATAACAGCGGCACAGTGTGTCGCGTTTGGTCTGCGCGTCACGGCTTCACGTCAGTCAGTCACTCACGTCTCACTTCACTCAGTCGCCCGCCAAGCCTTGACGAGAGAGGACCTACGTCCCATTTGATAGCGCACGGCTTGCCTGCTAATTTATCAAACAATTCATTCATAGTGTAATAAAGTCAAGCGTTTTTGTTAGTGAACAGAAGTATGGGGAATAAAAGCAATAGCAAAAAAAAACTATCCAGTTATAAACTACGGAAACTTAGAAAAGAAATTGGGTGAGTTTGTTTACTAGAAGGTATTTAAGGCGGTACCCCGAGCAAAACGCCGCGCAAGCCGTTTTTTGTGCTGTTTTTAGGAGCTATCTACTCGTTATTTAAAAAGAAATATCAATTAATATAAATACATTAAATTTCTACATAATATTGATTCTAAAATGGTAGATTCAGTTTTTTTTTAAATGTTGTATATATTTCACTAATCTACTTCCAAAAAAACATAATAATTAGAAATAATTATTGATTTTATGCATCTCCTCGTAAAGTATTCATTGATTATTTTTTGTACTAACACTAATGGATAGACAATTTAATAACGAACATTTTTGTAGAAATATTTTTTTCAAAAGACCAAAATTCGATTTTATAAAGATTTTATTCTAAAATCTGGGCGTATTCACTACTGTAATTCATGCGCCACCAATGCCGCTAGACCAATAGGAATGCTCATATCTCATGCCGATTTTTTGGTCAGGGTACCGTCTTAAGTGCGCCGCGCTACCGCCACGGTAAAGATATCTATCTACCGCACTTGTGGGCTCTGTTATTTTTCTATTCCTACGGATTGATATTCTATCAACGAAATCGTTGCCATAGCGATTGGAGAAATTTTAAAAATGTATGGGACTTCCCTTCATCTTGGCCGTAGACAGAGAAAAGTCGTTTTCTCTGTCTACGATCTTGGCACTTCGAGCATCGTGCACCGCCGCGCCATTGCTGACATCAAATGACACTCTGTCAAGAGTTTCTAATATACATGTGATACTGATAACAGTTAGGATAACTGAATAATAAAAACATGTTTGTCATGCATCATTTCATATTATTGCAGTGCATCAAAACGACGACACAATGGAAAGTTCGCATCGGAAAACATAAAGTTAGAGTAAGTACCTAATGTACCTGTCGCAATGTAAAATAGATTGTAGGTACCGAGGGCCGACTGAAGACTCCATCAACGAGCGAAGAGGAAGAAGCCGCACGGCCGTCGAGCGTCGTTCTATGTGGTACTCGTACAACTTCAATTCAATTCAATTTATTCAGTAACAATTTACATTGCGTTCGAAATAATCAGCATGAAACAGTAGGAATAATAATAATAATAAGTAACTCGCAAGTAGTAGCGAGCACAGAGTCGTATAGTCCGCCCTGAAGTTGGTTTACCGCATGCGCGAGGCACCAAAACGGTACTGTTTTTGTATGAGATTTACTACTGCGCAGCCATTGTAGCCAACTTCAGGGCGGCCAAGATGTTTGGCGCGGATTATACTCTATGTGCGACTGTGCGAGCGCCGGCCGCCGCATTCGATTAAGAGCTAGAACACATTTGCAACCTCGAGAAAGTATGGATTATGAAGTTATAGGTGTCCGCACACTTGCGATTGAGCTTGCGATGGCTTCACAACGATTTTTCTGCATTTATAAAATTGCAAGGCACCGCGATTTTAGTGCATCACGAATCACGACAGGCCGCCTCGCCCCCCGCCCCCCCGCGCCTCTAGGGGTAGGGCAGACAAGACTACGTGGAGTCGGTGCAGCAGCGATTCGTTTCTGACACTAACTTTTGTATCACAACATAATGACTTTTTAAGACAGTATACCAATTTAAATTTAAGGTTATAAATGCTATTTTATAGAAATGCCTAATAAAATTATTCCAAATGAATTTCTGCCATCTTCATAATATGCCAAGTGAAATTATGCCAAATAAAATTCTGCCATCTTAAAAGTAAGCCATTGTAAATTCGGACATAGAAACATTCGGCAAACAATAATTATACAAAAAAAAAATATGCCTTAAGAATATTTGTTTAAAGAAGATTATGCCAAGTGTGTTATGCCAAATAAATTTCGGAGTATCAAGATTCTGCCAAATAGAGGGAACCCTCTGCCAGCCAGATAGAGGGAACCCGTTTGAAATCCCTTTTTAACCGATTTCAAAAAGGGGGAGGTTCTTAATTCGGTTGTATATTCGTTTTCTTTTTAATTGTTACTGTTTTTACTTAAAACACTTATCCGGGGGGGTTCGGGCGTCCCCGCAATCTCCAAGTGGTTCCCTATAGGTTGGGTTAGCTCCGGTGTTCCACTTGGTTCACTGAGCAGCGCCTCGAAAGTTCAACTACTTCCCCAGCAAACTCTAAATTAAAATAATGACCAAAGCGAAGAAGAATATGGTGAAACAACGGCGGCACTTCCTCCCACTAAAAGTGCACCTCACTAACATCAGGAGGTTGCACTCTAATCTCGATCCGGTCCACCACCACCTTGAGACCGAGAGCACCTGTTTTTCCTAACGGAGACGAAGCTATCAACCCCGTCGGACGTGGCGTACCTCAACTACCCGGGTTACTCTCTAGAACACAAGTTCAAGAAGCAGGCTGCGGCAGTCTGTGTGTACGTCCGCGATGACATAATTATGTTGTCGTCGTCTCCGTTAATTTGAGAAATCGGGTTTTGCTGCCATATAGCTACTTGTGGACACCGGCGTGGAGAAGTCCCTCTACATCGGCGTCTACCGATCGCACGCTGGTGACCAGGAGACAACAGCGCTCTTTAATTGCTTCGTGGAGTCGGCTGATATGACCCAGCAACGGTACCCAACAGCGAAACTTATTTTTCTAGGGGACTTTAATGCCCATCATAAGGAGTGGTTGTACCCGTACCGGAAAACTGACCATGCCGGGTTAGAGGCGCGCAAGTTTTCTTTATCGCTAGATATAACCCAGCTGGTGAATGTGGCAACGCGGGTACCGGATGTTGACGGCCATAAAAAAAAAAAAAACAATAATTTTTATTTCACATAGGCCTACATGGGCACTTATAAAACGTCGACAATGTGCACGGTTCGGGTTGGTCGATTCCTATGGAGAAGAACCGGCAAGAAACTCCATGGTTACTCTTTTAAAAAATTGTTCGTTTTTACAATATTTCCATGTTACAGCAGTACTTAGATGGGGGGACAACGCAGGCCCGATAATAAGTCATAAGAAACTAAAACAAGAAATGATTATATAATAAATAAACAAAAGATTAAAAAAAGTAAAACGAGATAAAATGTTAACAATCTAGAAATCTAGAAGGCCTACAATGTTCACACATTTACAAACCAATCGGTAAAATAATCTATACAAAGTATAACAAGACTAAATTTAACATGTGGCACAAATGTTGTTATCAGTGCTGTAACTATTCTTAGCAAAGGGCTATAAAGATAATTGAAAACCATTGTAAAAAGTCTTATTAAATGAAGAAAAATTAGATTGAGAATAGTTAGAGACATCCACATATTTGTGCCGTTTATGAGTTACCAGGGAAGCCGCATGTGCAGAAGGAGTTAAAACCAAATATTTTTATCTTCAACGTAGTCCTTGATTTTATAATATGCTTTTTTAATAAGGACACGTTTGATGTGATTTTTGAACTTTCCATCGGTCAGTTCTATAACTGACTTTGGCAACTTGTTATAAAAGCGTATACTGTTTATAAGAAAAGACTTGCTAGTTTTCGTTAATCTGAATTTGGGTAATACAATTTCGTGTTTACTGCGTGTATTTAAATTATGGAAGTTGCTTCTAGTTTTGAAAAGCCCTCGATTTTTGCGAACATACAAAATACATTCTAAAATATAAAGTGAAGGTAGAGTCAGTATATCGATCTCTTTAAATTTTTCTCTGAGGGTCTCGCGAGGACCCATTTTATAGTACGCGCGGATTGCCCTCTTTTGTAATATGAAAATTGAGTCAACGTCTGCTGCTGATCCCCACAGCAGAATGCCATAAGACATAATACTGTGGAAATAAGCATGGTATACCAGCCTAGCTGTGGCTACATCGGTTAACTGCCTTATTTTCCTTACTGCATATGCAGCTGAACTTAACCTACCCGAAAGAGTTCTAATGTGCGCGCCCCACTGCAGTTTTGAGTCGATAGTAATCCCTAAGAATACAGTTTCAGCTATAACTTCAAGATTTTTACCGTCAAGATTTAAATTTAGGTCACGTTGTGGTACATTTGGTAAAGAGAACTTAAGACATTTAGTTTTTTTCGCATTCAGTAAAAGATTATTAGCTGCGAACCATTTTGAGAGAATAATTAGACTTTCGTTGACCTGTAAGACATCCGTATCTTTCCTATCTATTTAAAAAATTAGCGAAGTATCATCAGCAAATAGAATTATATCCGATAATTTGGCCATCATAAAAGGGAGGTCATTAATGTAAACAAGGAAGAGGAATGGGCCGAGAATTGAACCTTGAGGCACACCCATCTTGACTAGAGACCCGGAGGACGTCGCCCCATTAACATTTACTTTTTGCTGTCTGTTTGATAAATAGGAAAGCACAAGATCAGCAGCTTGCAGCATACACCCAATTGCTTAGACCTTCTGTTGACAACTGATCCGGACAGTCATTCGGTATCGGTCTCAGCCCCGCTGGGAACGTCTGACCACTGTCTGGTGCAATCCGTGTCGACTTGCTCTCCTCCAGATGAGAGTCCTAGAGGCACGAGGCGAGTATGGCGATACGAGTCAGCAGACTGGGACGAGATGCGGCACTTCTATGCGTCTTATCCTTGGCGGCATGTGTGCTTCTCCTCGGGTGACCCCTCGAGGATGGTATAATGCAGAATGCGCCCACGCTGAGGCCCGAAAAGAGTCTGCCTACCAAGCCTGGGTCGGGGCCCGCGACCGCAAAGTTAGAGCGCGTAGGGTTCGCGCGAGGAAAAGAGCGTTTAAATCTGCAGCCAAGTTCTGCAAGCGGGTTCTGCATCGGGCGCGTTTTGACCATATTGGACGTATTGGGGCCAAGCTGGCATCGCATCCTCCGGGTAGTAAACAGTTTTCGTCCCTGTCTAAAGCGCTTGAAACGAATTTCTGTCGTCCCACTTTACCTCCAATGCTGAAACCTGATGGGTCGCTGGCTCACTCTGCAAGTGAGAAAGCAAATTTATTTGCATCTCTCTTTGGTAACAATTCATGTCTGGACGCTGGCTCCAAGCAACCACCTACTGTTTTTAAATGTGTTCGGCGCTTACTCGCTTGGATGGAATTTAACGCGTCGAACATGACCGATCACAGCGCGACAACTCCCGAATGCAGTTTCGGTTTCGGACGTACTTTCGGCAGGTTTTCCGCTGAAGCCGGAGTCTGTGTTTCCCGATAGCTACAATCTTGGGGTCTTTAAGTCAAGAGTGAATAGGTTTTTTCTAGGCAAGCGTGCTTCACCGTCGACCGCATCATCGCTAACCATCAGGTGAGATAGTGGTCAAGCGCAAGCCTATAGAGGACAAAAATAAAAAATAAACTTTAACTCGTTTTTTTGACAAAACCGAACTTTCGGTCGCACACTAAACTGATGTGATGATAGATGAATTATTATTTACTCATCCGGGAATCAACCCTATTCAAAATGGCCGTCATAGTTAGTCGACATAATTAATACTATTACCATAAAAATTATGTAATGAACACCACAATGAATGTGTTTGCAATTTATGTTCTAGCCAAAATTAAAAATATTTTCTAGTTTAATAAAGAAACATGTTGGACAAATCATAAAATGGCATGCTCGTGTTTAGTTGAATTTTGTTAGTAAACTGTTGATTTTTTTCACAAAGTCCAATGTCAAATAACCAGGCGACCAAATTGTACTTGTGGTATGTCCACGAGTACAATTTGGTCGCCTGATTATTATCGAACTTATTGATTTTGAATCAACATAACGTACAGTTCTCGCCAAACTTCTTGGCCAAGCCTGAAGTTGGCTACAATGGTTACGCAGTATATGCATTCCGGAATACCGTAACAATTTTTCAGATTTTTCAATTCCGGAAGCCTGAGTAATTCCGTTAATCATACATTTTTGATATTTCGATTATTATTTATGAAAAAGTTAAGACTGGAAGGAGACTACGTAGTATAAAATGTATGTGACACGTGATATATACTACGATTCAAATATCGTGTGTAAATTGTGTGATAAATCGGGTCCCACAACAATTTACTCAGACGCCTAGCATCAACCAACTCAAAATCAAAATCATTTTTCATTTTTGTTCGTACAGGCCTACATGGGCACTTATAAAACGGTGCACGGTTCGGGTTGGTCGTTTCCTATGGAGAAGAACCGGCAAGAAACTCCATGGTTACTCTTTTAAAAAATGGTTTGGTTTTACAATATTTCCATGTTTCAGCATTAGTACTTAGATATGGGGAGACAACTTAGGCCCGACGATAAGTCGTAAGAAAAACAAAAAAAATAGATTATATAAACAAAAGAAAATAAAACGAATTAAAAAGTTAACAAATGTTAACAAGCATCTAGAAGGCCTACAATGTTCATACATTTACAAAACAATCGGTAAAAGAATCTATACAAAGGTAAAATAAAAAACCGCCCAAGTGCGAGTCTGACTCGCGCACTAAGGGTTCCGTACCATTACCGCAAAAAACGGCACAAAATCATGTTGATTGTATGGGAGCCCCACTTAAATATTTAATTTATTCTGTTTTTAGTATTTGTTGTTATAGCGGCAACAGAAATAAATAATCTGTGAAAATTTCAACAGTCTAGCTGTCACGGTTCATGAGATACAGCCTGGTGACAGACAAACAGACAGACAGACAGACGGACCGCGGAGTCTTAGTAATAGGGTCCCGTTTTTACCCTTTGGGTACGGAACCCTAAAAAGACTAAATTTAACATGTGGTACAAATGTTGTTATCAGTGCTGTAACTATTCTTAGCAAAGGGCTTTAAGATGATTGAAAACCATTGTAAAAAGACTAATTAAAAGAAGGCAAAAAATACAAAAGGGAAAAATGATATTGAGAATAGTTAGAGACATCCACATACATATTTGTGCCATTTATGAGTTACCAGGGAAGCCGCATGCGCAGAACGAGCTAAAGCCAAAATTGTTATCTTCAACGTAGTCCTTGATTTTATAAAATTATTTTTTAATAAGGATGTAGTTTTTGAACTTTCCATCGGTCAGTTCTATAACTGATTTTGGCAACTGCGGGGCAACAACAACCTCACCTCACTTTCTCCGGACTACTGGCCTAGCTAGGCTAGTGTAGGCTAGCTATTTACCAGCCTAGTGGTTGGCGAATATGCGTGTCTAGTGTGGCAGCGTTCCACCCAGGCCAAGGAAGTAGATGTTGCACTTAACGACACATGCCGTACAATTACCAGCTGCCTCAAACCAACCCCGGTCAGCGTACTATGCTCACGCCAAGATAGCACCTCCACACGTCCGAACGGAAGTTGCGAGTGTAGTCGAGAAACAAAAGCAGGTAGTGACATCAGACACCCATTATTCGGTGCACAACTACCGACGCAAGGGCAGAAAAGCAGACACAGCTGACTGGAGACGGTCGTTCCCCTGTCAGGAGACCCGGCCAACGCCCGCTGCAAACTTTGACAGAATACTTTGCTCCCACCAACACATTATATACCTCCAAGCAAACATCTTCCCGTAGGATCTAACCTTCCATGGTCTACATGGAAGTTCCTGAAACGCCTCAGAACCCGGGTAGGAAAGTGTAACTCCAACCTCGCAAAATGGGGTTACCTAAACGGAACAGCGGCAGGGTGTGTATGTGGTGCTGAATCGCAAACCATGGTCCACCTACTGTCCTGTCCTCTGTACCCCAAAACATGCAACCAGTGTAATCTATGTGCTGCCACAGATGACGCCGTGGAGGTGGCTAAGTTTTGGGCCAAACAAATTTGAAAGACTATCGTGCCAGCGACACGAAAAAGAAGATAAGCCTTGTTGATATTACGGTTTAAAATGTTTAATTTATGTAATAAGGGAGAAAGATGACCAAATATGTTTAATTTGTTACTAAAAAATATTACAATTCTGATACAATTATAAATTTTGTTTGATTTGAAAGAAAACTGTAAATTTACCAGTACCGGAACCAGTTCCGGAATTCCGGAATCAGACCTGCAGTATTGGAACTCAGTTCCGGAATTGAGAACCTTACGATACTACAAAATAAAAAGTTTGGCCAGTACTGTCCATAGACCGCTCGAAAATTGAATTCAGTTTTGCTCGTGAGTGTGAGCAGTGTGAGCACTTGGAACGCGAATCGATTAGTCACAGTCTGACAGTCCGTCCGCGTCAGTCGACCACGGGAGGGTCGGGAAGTCAGCCGTCAGAACTCAGAGTCTCAGAGTGACAGCACAGAGTGGTCGCGTTTTATCGTTGAACGACGCACCGATCTATTGTGTGGCCTTGCGTTTGCTACTGCAAAAAGCGGTATAAAAGTCATAGTTTTGTTCCTCCAGCCTCACATTTAATGCTCAATACATATTTCAGTAACAAAGTACAGTAAAGTTGCTTTCTTTTTTTAATATTTGTTTTAGTAAAAATGGGAATGCGAAAGAAAAACTAATACAAGAAGAAAGTTGGCGCCCATTTCCAAAAACTAAGCCGTTGGCATAATAAGTAAGTTTTTTTCTTTTAAGTATAGGCTCGCGTTTGATCACCATCTCGCCTGATGGTAAACGATGATGTGGTGATGGTCGATGCCAGACTGCCAGTCGACGGTGACGCACGCTTGCCTAATTATGTGATATTATATTCTGTTTCCTAAGGTATATTAATAATTAATGATAATCTGTGGCTCGACTTGACAGACGCCAAAAATTTTTCTCTCCGATTTTTTTTACAATATATTTAATTTTAAGCATATAAATCGACACAGCCAAAATGAAACCAAGAAAAAAAAAACATGGAACAATATTATAACTAACTTTATACCAAATTACAACATACATAAATAAATGAGAAAAATGAAGAAGACGTCATGTTGACGAGAGCTGCAGCCAGACGCAAAGCACGCCCACCACCTCCGGCCTCGTCGCCCAGCTCCGCCTCGCCGCCGCCGGAACCCAGCCCCACCGTGAGTGCTGTGACACCGGCCGCGGCAGTTGCGTCGAGCTCGAGCGACGAGTACTTCTCGCCGCCGATGACACCACCACCTGCGCGTCGACGGGGAGGACGCCGGCCGCCGGACCGCTTAGGACCTCGAGGCCTACCGGTCTCTGATAGGGTCCCAGCACCCGGCGGAAGTGTGCAGCGCATGAGATGGACACAATCCATCAATGAAAATGTCATGCGCGCATACTTTGGGGCTACAGAGGGAGGAAACAACCTGACCGCGTACCGTGTCCGGATGCTCTCTTTGTTTCAGGTGCTTGAACCAGCCGTCAACGTTTCGGCCCAACGTCTGTCGGATCAGGTACGGGTCATCCAGCGTAATCGTATGTTGGATGATAATGTACTTGATCGCCTCCGAACTGAAATGGGTAACCGTGTCGCTGCACCATCGTCGCAGGCTGTGGTGCCACCACAGTCCAACCACACTCCCAGCCACGCTGACGAGGAGAGTAGTGACAGGATTACACACGTAAGTACCCAGTGCAGTGAGGAATTAAGGAGTGCTTTGGAGTGTGCTATTCGGGAATATCGCTACATGCCACCCGAACTTAGGCCACGATTACCTCGTTTGCCCATGCATAACAAAAATAGGGCGCTGGTGGCTGCTCTGGATTCGCAGTTGTCAAACTACTTTGATGACTGCGAAGACCTCACTGATGCACATTCGATCATGTACTGCGCGGCTGTAGCGGCATGTCGTGTAGCCCACGTCAAATTTGCAGATGACAATGCTACACGACCGACGCCAGCCGTACCAGCTTGGCAGTGCAGGATCGAACGTCGTATTGGTGGGGCCAGAGCACTCATTGGCAAACTAATTTGTTTCAGGGAGGGCAATACTCGGCCAAGAGTGATGCGCTTTGTGAGACGGGCGTTTTCGGGGACTGATGTCAGCCCCCGAGACTACATATCCCATGTCACGGAGCGCATCGACTTCCTGAAACAGAAAGTGTATGCGTGGGCAAACCGTATTCGTAGGTATAGGCGGCGAGTGGAGCGATACACCCAGAATCGCACATTCCAAAGAAATGAAAGGTGGGTTTACCGAGCTTGGGAGCGACCCAACCAAGGTGTGACTGATACGCGCCTGCCGGATGATGACGCCATGTTCAACTTCTGGCGCAGTATCTGGTCGGTGCCTGTCAGTCACACCGAAGGTGAATGGACTCGGGAGGTTGAGCGAGCTTGCGATCCCATACAAGAAATGGGAGCTATCATGATCAGCGCCCAAGATGTAGCCCGTGCAGTCCGCCCGTTGCCGAACTGGAAATCTCCAGGGCCGGACGGACTGCACAACTTCTGGATAAAATGGCTACAAAGGTCGCACGCTCGTTTGGCATCTCAGTTCCAGGCAGCCTTAGAGTCTGGTTCGCTACCCCAGTTCTTAACAACAGGAATTACCCACCTGCTCCACAAGTCTGGTAGCACCGCGGAACCCAAAAATTATAGACCTATTACATGTTTACCGACGGTCTATAAGGTTCTTACATCCATTTTGAGAGTTAAAATTAATAAACACGTCGACGATAACTCGATCATGTCGGCCTCTCAGAATGGATGTAGGAACGGGTCTCGCGGTACTAAGGAGCTACTCCTTATAGATATGGCCATTAGCCAACAGGTTCGGCGTTCCCGAAAGGATCTGTCGACATGTTGGATAGATTATAAGAAGGCCTATGACTCGGTGCCTCATACATGGCTCATGAGGGTGCTAGAATTGTATAAAATAGATACAACTCTACGCACCTTCCTGATGTCGTGTATGAGGCAATGGAGCACAGTCCTTTGCTATCCAGGATGTCGAAATATCCAGAGGAATAGCGAACCTGTAAGGATCGAGCGAGGTATATTCCAGGGTGATAGTTTGAGTCCACTTTGGTTTTGCCTGGCCCTGAATCCTCTAAGCATGCTGCTGGAGAATTCAGGACTAGGCTATCGGTTGAAGAGAGGTGGTCAGGTTATATCTCACCTCCTTTACATGGATGATCTGAAGCTCTTTGCCCCCAGCAATCTTCAGCTGATGGAGCTACTGAAGGTAACTGAAACTTTTAGTAGCGCCATCAGGATGGAGTTTGGCGTGGACAAATGTGCGGTCATGCATGTAAAGCGAGGCGAGATTGTGGAATCCGCGGGAATTCAACTCGCGGATTCCATAAACCTGAGATCCCTCTCTCCAAACGAAACCTATAAGTATTTGGGTATGTCGGAAGCGTTAGGTATCAGCACTACTGACATGAAGCAATCGTTGAAGGAACGCTTCTTTGGCCGCCTGAAAAAGGTTTTTAATAGCCTTCTTTCGGGTGGAAACAAGGTGCGCGCCTTCAACGGTTGGGTCATGCCGGTATTGATGTACTCTTTCGGCATACTCAAATGGACTCAAACGGAACTCGACGCCCTGGATAGGCGGGTCCGTACACTGCTGACTGCATATCGAATGCATCACCCACGATCGTCGGTCATGAGATTGTATATCCCGCGGAAGTGTGGAGGCCGAGGCTTTTTAAATGCCAAGAACCTCCACAACCGCGAGATATGCAATCTCAGGGAATATTTTCTACACGCCGACGTGGAAATGCATCGAGATGTAGTAGCAGTGGACAAGGGACTCACCCCGCTCTCCTTGGCGAATGAGAACTGGCGCAAGCCTGTAGTGCTTGACACTAACGACCGCAGGGAGGTATGGCAGAGTAAGGAGCTTCACGGACGCTTTTTCCGGGCCCTACATGGGTCCGATGTAGATCAGTCAGCGTCCGTAGCCTGGCTGCGTTTCGGTGACCTCTTTGGGGAAACCGAAGGTTTTGTCTGTGCAATTATGGACGAAGTTATCATGACGAATAACTACCGGAGATTTATTGTGAAGGATGGCACGGTTGACATCTGTCGGGCATGTCACCGGCCGGGTGAATCGATCCGCCACATTATCTCTGGTTGTTCTCGTCTAGCTAACGAAGAGTACTTGCATAGGCACAACCTTGTAGCCAGGATTATCCATCAGCAACTTGCTCTGAAATACACTCTTGTGGCATCGGAGGTGCCGTACTACAGGTATGTGCCCGACCCAGTTCTCGAGAATGGCAATATCACATTGTACTGGGATCGGTCCATCATCACTGACAGGACCATTATTGCTAATAAGCCTGATATAGTGGTGGTGGACCGAATCGAGAGGCGTGCAATGATTGTTGACATTACCGTCCCGCATGACGGGAACCTCGTGAAAGCCGAGAAAGATAAGCAAATCAAGTATCTTGACTTGGCTCGCGAGGTTGTCGACATGTGGGATGTGGACACAGCGATCATTGTACCGATAGTCGTGTCAGCCAATGGCTTAATAGCCACGAGCCTCGACCAACACCTTAGGAGGCTCTCGTTAGGCGGCTGGGTCAAGGGCCTGATCCAGAAAGCAGTATTGCTGGACACGGCTCGTATTGTTAGGAGGTTCCTCTCTCTGGAGCCCTGACCGCCGGTAGCTTGGACCCTGTTCCCGATACCGGTGGGTCTCTATTTTTTATATTTTTAAATGTTTTTTTTTTGTATGTTTTATAAAAATATTTAAAAATGTAGACAATAAGAAAGAATATGAATAAAGGAGATAGTAATAGTAATACATATCCCATGTCACGGAGCGCATCGACTTCCTGAAACAAAAAGTGTATGCATGGGCAAACCGTATTCGTAGGTATAGGCGGCGAGAGGAGCTATACACCCAGAATCGCACATTCCAAATAAAAGAAAGGTGGGTTTACCGAGCTTGGGAGCGACCCAACCAAGGTGTGACTGATGCGCGCCTGCCGGATGATGACGCCATGTTCAACTTCTGGCGCAGTATCTGGTCGGTGCCTGTCAGTCACACCGAAGGTGAATGGACTCGGGAGGTTGAGCGAGCTTGCGATCCCATACAAGAAATGGGGGCTATCATGATCAGCGCCCAAGTTGTAGCCCGTGCAGTCCGCCCGTTGCCGAAATGGAAATCTCCAGGGCCGGACGGACTGCACAACTTCTGGATAAAATGGCTACAAAGGTCGCACGCTCGTTTGGCATCTCAGTTCCAGGCAGCCTTAGAGTCGCTACCCCAGTTCTTAACAACAGGAATTACCCACCTGCTCCACAAGTCTGGTAGCACCGCGGAACCCAAAAATTATAGACCTACTACATGTTTACCGACGGTCTATAAGGTTCTTACATCCATTTTGAGAGTTAAAATTAATAAACACGTCGACGATAACTCCATCATGTCGGCCTCTCAGAATGGATGTAGGAACGGGTCTCGCGGTACTAAGGAGCTACTCCTTATAGATATGGCCATTAGCCAACAGGTTCGGCGTTCCCGAAAGGATCTGTCGACATGTTGGATAGATTATAAGAAGGCCTATGACTCGGTGCCTCATACATGGCTCATGAGGGTGCTAGAATTGTATAAAATAGATACAACTCTACGCACCTTCCTGATGTCGTGTATGAGGCAATGGAGCACAGTCCTTTGCTATCCAGGATGTCGAAGTATCCAGAGAAATAGCGAACCTGTAAGGATCGAGCGAGGTATATTCCAGGGCGATAGTTTGAGTCCACTTTGGTTTTGCCTGGCCCTGAATCCTCTAAGCATGCTGCTGGAGAATTCAGGACTAGGCTATCGGTTGAAGAGAGGTGGTCAGGTTATATCTCACCTCCTTTACATGGATGATCTGAAGCTCTTTGCCCCCAGCAATCTTCAGCTGATGGAGCTACTGAAGGTAACTGAAACTTTCAGTAGCGCCATCAGGATGGAGTTTGGCGTGGACAAATGTGCGGTCATGCATGTAAAGCGAGGGGAGATTGTGGAATCCGTGGGAATTCAACTCGCGGATTCCATAAACCTGAGATCCCTCTCTCCATACAAAACCTATAAGTATTTGGGTATGTCGGAAGCGTTAGGTATCAGCACTACTGACATGAAGCAATCGTTGAAGGAACGCTTCTTTGGCCGCCTGAAAAAGGTTTTCAATAGCCTTCTTTCGGGTGGAAACAAGATGCGCGCCTTCAACGGTTGGGTCATGCCGGTATTGATGTACTCTTTCGGCATACTCAAATGGACTCAAACGGAACTCGACGCCCTGGATAGGCGGGTCCGTACACTGCTGACTGCATATCGAATGCATCACCCACGATCGTCGGTCATGAGATTGTATATCCCGCGGAAGTGTGGAGGCCGAGGCTTTTTAAATACCAAGAACCTCCACAACCGCGAGATATGCTTGAGAAAGCTTGATGGTTTAACTGTTCCGCCCATAATATTTGACAACATAGCAATCCCGTTTAGCTCCGAGGTTAAAGATCTTGGTCTGCTCGTCGACACTTGCCTTGACTGGCGCAAGCAGGTAACGAGTGTCAGCCGGAGGGTCACCGGAACGTTGCGTTCGCTTTATCGACTGAAGAATCTTCTCCCAGCTAACGTAAAGGCCATGCTTGTACAGTCCCTTATCTTTCCCATAATTGACTATGGTGATGTGTGCTACTATGACCTGAATGCAGATCTACTCAACAAACTTGACCGCCTTCTAAATAACTGCATTCGATTTGTCTTCAACCTCCGTAAGTATGATCATGTATCTGCACATCGATCACTTTTAAAATGGTTACCGATTCGTCAGCGTAGAATGCTGAGGGCCTTGACTACCCTGTTTTCTTTTATTGATAAACCCACTTCTCCTTCTTATCTGACTTCACATGTCCAATTCCTTTGTTCTGCCCATAGTAAAAATCTTCGCTCCGCCAATAATCGTCTTCTACAATGTCCCTCGCACCGCTCTGGGTTTATCCATTCCTCCTTCTTTGTCCAGGCGATTTCCCTTTGGAATGCGCTCCCTCAGAACATCAGGATGGCAACCAGTCGGTTGTCTTTCAAATTGAAGGCACGCGAGCACATTCGCAAGAAGTTTGCAGAATCAACGCAGAGTTAATTTGTTGGATTCGGTCTCCCATTAACATTATTTTATGTATGTATGTATCTAAGTATGTATTTATATATATATTAAATTGTTTTAGTTATATTTCTTTTCTCTATTTGTTTTTTCATTAAGTTGCACCTGCCATATTTTATCTCTGCACCACCCCTAAGGTCGACTGGTAGAAAATGCCCAAGGCATTAAGTCCGCCTTTGTACTTGTGCATAAAGTTTTATAAATAAATAAATAAATATGCAATCTCAGGGAATATTTTCTACACGCCGAAGTGGGAATGCATCGAGATGTAGTAGCACTGGACAAGGGACTCACCCCGCTCTCCTTGGCGAATGAGAACTGGCGCAAGCCTGTAGTGCTTGACACTAACGACCGCAGGGAGGTATGGCAGAGTAAGGAGCTTCACGGACGCTTTTTCCGGGCCCTACATGGGTCTGATGTAGATCAGTCAGCGTCCGTAGCCTGGCTGCGTTTCGGTGACCTCTTTGGGGAAACCGAAGGTTTTGTCTGTGCAATTATGGACGAAGTTATCATGACGAATAACTACCGGAGATTTATTGTGAAGGATGGCACGGTTGACATCTGTCGGGCATGTCACCGTCCGGGTGAATCGATCCGCCACATTATCTCTGGTTGTTCTCGTCTAGCTAACGAAGAGTACTTGCATAGGCATAACCTTGTAGCCAGGATAATCCATCAGCAACTTGCTCTGAAATACACTCTTGTGGCATCGGAGGTGCCGTACTACAGGTATGTGCCCGTCCCAGTTCTCGAGAATGGCAATATCACATTGTACTGGGATCGGTCCATCATCCCTGACAGGACCATTATCGCTAATAAGCCTGATATAGTTGTGGTGGACCGAATCGAGAGGCGTGCAATGATTGTTGACATTACCGTCCCGCATGACGGGAACCTCGTGAAAGCCGAGAAAGATAAGCAAATCAAGTATCTTGACTTGGCTCGCGAGGTTGTCGACATGTGGGATGTGGACACAGCGATCATTGTACCGATACTCGTGTCAGCCAATGGCTTAATAGCCACGAGCCTCGACCAACACCTTAGGAGGCTCTCGTTAGGCGGCTGAGTCAAGGGCCTGATCCAGAAAGCAGTATTGCTGGACACTACGGCTCGTATTGTTAGGAGGTTCCTCTCTCTGGAGCCCTGACCGCCGGTAGCTTGGACCCTGTTCCCGATACCGGTGGGCCTCTATTTTTTATATTTTGAAATGTTTTTTTTTGTATGTTTTATAAAAATGTTTAAAAATGTAAATAATAAGAAAGAATATGAATAAAGGAGATAGTAATACAAATAAATGAATAAATAAACAGACACTATCATATTTATATAGACAGTATATTAATAAGGACAGGTGAACTAAGCTTGCTAATAATATGCTAGTATTATATTATCTGTACTAATAATAACTCAAACACCACACAACCTCACTATTCACACTCATACTCACGTACTCACTCACACACTCACTCGTGACACACATACCACACGTTCCTGCGCGATCTGGCCTTTTTACCCGACTGCCGAAGGAAGGTAATGTGTTTATCAGTCTATGTATGTATGTATGTTCCTATATGGCGTTCCAGAGGCCAAACGCATTGGCCGATTTTGATGATTCATACGTCAATCGATTCGCCTTAACCCTGCGAGTGTCATAGGCTACATTAAAATTGGACAATATAAAAATGGCGGATTTTGGGTACCATATTGTGGGGGCCCAAATTTCTAAACCCATCGTGTGGGGTATCAAAATAAAGGATTTTAAGAGGTGATTTCAAAAATATATAACACTTATATGTTTAAAAGTATCTAATTCGAAAAAAAACTAACTAAAAAGTTATAAATAAAAAAAGTTAAATCAAAAAACCCGATGCTTAAAAGGTGATCTCTAACCCTCTTACAAATAAACGCAGAATAAAGTTATACCAGGTATAAACCTATGAAAATGTATGGGTATACCTTAGTTATACCTGGTATAACTTTATTCCGCGTTTATTAGTAAGAGGGTAATAATGTATCGAAATGCCCTTTGTAATTGCAATAAACATTTTAATTTAATATAATTTTTCCCATACAAATTTTGGCAGTGGAGCTAATGACAAATGCTTACGGCAGGCTTGTATGGGTATTTCGTACCCCTAGCTAGTATTATATTATCTGTGCCCTAACTAAATTTCGTGTTTTGGTACATTTTTTGTTTTAATTGGTAGTTAATATGATAGATAATCCGCTTTTAAATTTTTAGATTTTTAGAACTTGGAGCGTAAAAGTTGTATTTTATTTTTTTAAGGTTATGTACTAGTGTACCAACTACCAATGTAGATATAGGTAAATGTTGCATATTGTTAAATAATGTGTAAATTAAATAGTTTGTTGCTATTTTTGTGGTGTTTTACTTACCATTAAGTTGGTAGATTGAGATGAGGATCGTACCTACTCAGGGCATTATCCAGCAGCGGACTGCAATGATAATGATGAATTTGATTATAGGTATTGAATGTTATTTCTTTTTCTAAATAATTAATTATTAGTTTAATATTTGTGTTATTTTACTTAAGGTGACTTCTAAAAACATAACTGCGTTTAGTGTACGATTTTATTACGTTTATATTTTTAAAATATTTTTATTGACATTATTAAAAGAAGAAGTTCCAAAAATAGTAAAGTTACATGAAAATAAATAGCTTAATATGTGGTACAAATTCTATAACCGAACAACAATAAAGTAGGTATGCGGTACAAAATATGTCGTTCACCTTTGTATGCAAAATCCAAATTGTTTTTTTTGGAAACTACCGATTACGTCCTTGACAAAAGTTCTTCATTTACATATTTACCCACCGCAATAAAATTGTACCTTTGTGCATGAATATTTAATAAAATGTTTTAAGTAAATATTTTACATGCTAAGAACTAAGAAGCATTTTTTTGAATATGTTCATATTCACATCTTTCCGTTATACCCAGTGTAATATATTATGTTTCGCTGTGCTTTTTGTTTGTTTATGTATATTTATACATAAACAAACAAAAAGAGGTTAAATAAACAAGGTACTACATTAATTATTGATTTTTTATTAGAGGCTGGCTATATATTTACAAACCTTCCTACTTTACTTAGGTACCCTCTTACCAACGCCAAAATTGCATCGCATTGTGATGAATGGTATGGGAACGCATTTTGTATTATTACAAGTAAGTATGTTTGTGAACCTGGTCTACAAAACAAAACATTCGTTTTTATATAAGTATGGATTACCTAAGTATTAGATTTGATTTTGCGATTTAAGTACATTAAGGACGCTTTTAAATTATTCTACAAATAACAGCACTTTTCAGGTACCATTTTAATGTATATGCAATCACATTTACCAGGCCCCTCAGAAAGTATTGCGAAAAAAAGTTTTTATATATGGGAGACTGGCCAGTTATAATGTTTTTCGAAAATATGATTATTTATAAGTAAAAATAAGTAAGTTCCAATTTCAAAATTTCCCTCCACATTTTTTGCGAGTTAATTCAAAGTATTGTGTCTCACTGAAATATGGATCTGCGCCGGGAACATTTTAGAGCTATGATTTTATACGATTTCAAGTGTCGCCTGAAACCGGATGAATCGTACGATAGACTTCAAATGGCATTCATGGATGAAGGCCCTTCCAAGGCAACCGTGTATCGTTGGTATAACGAATTCAAGCGCGGTCGACCAACTTTGGGGGATGACGAAAGAAGCGGTCGCCCTTTGACGGCTGTTACCGAAGAAAACGTGCTAGCAGTGAAAAATTTAATCCAAGACAATAGGCGAATTACATATCAGGAGATTCAACACATATTGAAGATTGGATCGGGAAGCGTTCACGAGATTCTACACAGCCATCTTCGCGTGAGGAGGATAGTATCACGCTGGGTGCCGCACAACCTCACCGATGCTCAGAAGCAGGCCCGGGTGGAATGGTGCCGTGATATGCTTAACAAATTTGAAGCAGGCTCGTCTCGGCGTGTTTACGACATCGTTACAGGTGATGAGTCCTGGATTTATCAATACGACCCAGAAACCAAGCGCCAGTCGACTGTTTGGGTGTTTCAAAATGAGCCAACGCCTACCAAAGTGAAGCGATCTAGAAGCGGGGGTAAGATTTTGATCGCTAGCTTTTTTAATTTGACTGGCCACTTGGTATCAATTCCCTTACGGGATCAAAGAAGCATTAATGCCGAATGGTATACTACCAAATGTTTGCCAGAAGTTTTCTCTGTTATAAGCAACAAGCGACCAAACACAGGGCTCCGCGGGCTACTGCTCCACCACGACAATGCACCTGCGCACACCGCACTCAAAACGAGGGACTTCCTGGACAGCACGCCAGTCAAACTCCTGGGTCACCCTCCTTACAGCCCTGATCTAGCACCGTGTGACTTCTTTTTATTCCCAAAAATAAAAAATCAGCTCAAAGGGATACAATTTTCGTCGCCGGAAGATGCGCTGGCTGCGTTCGAGCAGGCTGTAAACGAGGTGTCTGCGGCGGACTGGAAAAAGTGTTTTGAAAACTGGTTTAGGCGCATGAATCTTTGTATAGAGGCTGGTGGAAAGTACTTTGAAAAGATTTAATAAAAATATATGTACGTATAGAACATTTTTTTTTAGTTTCGCAAAACTTTCTGAGTGTCCCACGTATGTGAAGATATCATGGTCTCAATTTAAAGATAATATTTCATCTCCAGATTGGCATCAGAAAGATTGCATGACATCATACCTACACAATTTTTGCACAATTTATACGTTTTCGCCGTCACAATAATCGCAGAAAATTAAAAAAAGATAGTGTTCGAATAGGTAATAGCTTAGGTGAATTTACAGCATATCTTATCATCAAAATGATAATAATTGCGGTACAAGCTACTTTTCCGAATGCACGGAATGATTTTTAATACTTTGAAATTGAACTTTTTGACGTTCAAAAGTGCCGTTTAATGGCCCAATTGAAATAAAGAAATTTGAATTTCACAATGACCAATAACTGACTATACTTATTTATAGCCCTCTATACGTTCAGCTAATTATTTTGTACTTACACTTCATCAGCATTTCTTCACTCGCAGTTCATCATGATCAATCCGGAACTCCGGACGGATCGGATTCCGCCATTCCGCGCTTAGAAGCGCTCGTGGACGGACGTGTGTATGTATCGCTCTCTCGCAATTCTCGTACAAAATATATACCTACGTTAAAAGTACATACATAATAGCATAGATTGTTGTGTGCGTGCGTGTGAGTAACTGATTACCGTCTGGTACCGTCGTCGTCTTTTTTAACGTGGCTAAAAGGAGTTGATACTTTTTCGGACCGAAATAAAAGTAAGTACCTACGAGATTCATTCTATTATTATTAGAATATGATTTAGAAATTATGTAGGGTAGGTAAAAAAAAAGGTTGACAAGATTGGCAAATTGAAAAACAATATAATTATCACGGGAATTTAACAGGAAATACGGGCGGAGAGACTTTTGAAAAATAGGTATTTGAAAAAACTATCGCTGTCGCTCTGCGAACTGCGAGCGCGTGGCGCTCGGCCGCCCTATCCATGTGTGAGTAAGTTGACAGTGTGTGCGTGCCTCCAAAACGCTCCCGGCCGCGGCTCGCGCATTTCTTGTAATCGCCCCAGTCACTCGTTACTTTTGTTGTTGTGGATTGTGGACAGATATCCAACAATATATGTTATTCTTAACAGCAAACGCAGAATTTTTATTTTTTGGACCTGACTAATAATACTGTAGTGCAATTTAATAATGTAATTGCTAAATTTATTGGCGGAAAAAGAATTAACTTTGCAGGAAGTGGCTCATATCACATCAGACAAGATGTTATGGAGTAGTAACTTCATGGAATAGCGAAGGGCTATTCATGCACGCATTAAAAAAAAATACAGGGCTGCAGTCCGGGCCAATATACAAAAAAAAAATAGAACAAAAGCAGCGTTCGAAAAAATTCACAGAGATTTACCAAAAAAGGAAACTGACGTATCCCAAAGACGGAACGAGCAAAATAAAAAGAACTACATAACCTGTTAAAAACTACGGTCGCTTAGAGTTGGAAGAAATATCTTCTTCCTGCCTTTGGATTTATATAAATTAAAAGAAAAATAAATTTCTTGAAAGATTGCTCTCAACTAAGGATGTTCAAAGAAAAATAGTGAGGGCCAAAGCGATAATAGCTTATGGGAAATTGAAAGACTAAAGAGGCTTATGGCTTCGAATTTTGGGCGAATATGTAAGATGCGACCGAAAACATCGGTTCGCAAAATATGAGAAACGTTATTATATAACAAAGAACAATGGCAGCTGCCCATACATTGTTTTAGCTGAGATTAATTTCCTACGTCTTTAAATTAAAAATATCTGGTTTAACTCAGGGTAATGTTCTGATTTAGTTTGTGCAAGAATTTTTGTTCGAGAATGTCGAGAATAATAGATATTTTTAGTCATAAACTTGTATAGGTTATGTCTGGGTAACTTTTAATAATGTGTTCAATAGGTAATATTATTCAATTTCGTGGCAGTAAAAGGGGAATATCGCATTTGTATTTCCCTTACGTCGTTATTTCAGCATGATATGTATAATATACTCTTTGAAAAGAGAATATTTATTTAAACTAAGTGACTTTGACGTGTATCAAAAGGTCGCCGTCAACAACCAGCCTATTTATAGATATATATATTTTTTTAGACTTGGATACTATTCTTTTTGCCAATCATTAATTGAAAGTAATTAATTTATTTCTACTACACTACAATATTCTTACCTACCTGCAAGGAACATCTACACTTCACATCTACACACACTACATAAACTGTATTGTTAACTCATTTACAACAACAAACACAGTAATAATATTATTACTTAATATAGTTACTACTTGTCACTTAGCAGATAAAATATATAATGGCAACACTAAGCTAAAGAAATTAACTAAAAAGTCAAATAACTTTTTATTTATTATGATTTTTTTGTTATCCGTTTTGAACCAGCCCAAATTATACTTTAAAATACGTAGACAATTAATAGAATGTCTTTCGTATATGGCGTCCATAAATTACGTGAGGTGTTTTTTTTAATTTTCTGTCCCTCCCTCCCCCCCTGGTGAGATGTCGTGAGATTTTATTCAACCCCCTCCCCCATCCACCAATCTCACGTGAGATTTTTCAAAATGTGGGTTTCTTACGTAAACGCGTTGGATTGTTATTGTAAAAAGAAAAAAAAAATTGCCGTATATGGTGGTTTGACAATCAGTAGATGTATAACGTCGAAGTATGAATGAAATTATTTTCTTTCGAACGAATTAGTGAATGATCTTAATCGTATTACGATTACGCTTAAGATTAAATCTTAAGCATGTACAATCTGGATTAAATGGACCAAAATAGTTTTTTTTTTTTGTTTCCTTCACAAAAAAAATTGCGTGATATTTGCCGAGACCCCCCTCTCCCCAACGTAAGATTAGATGAGATTTGACTCGACCCCCTCCCCCCCTTAAACATCTCACGTAATTTGTGGACGCCCCCTAACTCACTTTCAGACGCTCAAATTTAAGTCAGCTAAGATTTCGCCATTGTTCTTTAAGGAACCGTGGCAACCAATTATGGCAAGGAAAAGGAATCTGAAGCGATCGATCAATTGATCAAGCACGCGGTGCTACAGGTATTAGAGTGTAGAATGTTTATCGATGAAAACCACGGAACACAAAACCAGTTTTGTGGTCCGTGATGAAAACAAACCCTTTTTAGCGGCAAGCCCGGATGGTCTGGTAGGTGAAGACTCGATAATAGAGGTAAACTGTCCTTATGAAATTGCAAGTATGTCACCTGAAGACGGAATTCATCAAAAATAAATGGATTTAGAGCTGTTTTCAAGGGTCATCACTAATCGTCTCCGTAGACCACACACATACGCGGCAGGTTATACAGAAGACCGAGAAGAGAGTGAGAAGTCAATGGCGAATACATCACTCACCTTCGGTTTGCCGACGATATAGTGGTCATGGCTGAGACTATGGAGGACCTCAGTACAATGCTCGATGACCTCAGTAGAGCTTCCTAAAGAATGGGTCTTAGGATGAACATGCACAAAACCAAGGTGATGTTGAATGTCCATGTTACACTCACTCCAATCAAGGTCGGATACTCTACACTCGAAGTTGTGGGTGACTATGTCTACCTGGGACAAACGATCCAGTTGGGTAGGGCCAACTTCGAGAAAGAGGTCAACCGTCGAATTCGACTTAGCTGGGCAGTGTTCGGGAAGTTGCGGTATCTTCTCGTCCAACTTACCACAGTGTCTCAAGACGAAAGTCTATGACAGTGTGTGTTGCCAGACATATGGCTCTGAGACATGGTCGCTTACTATGGGCCTCAGCAGAAAGCTTACAGTCACCCAAAGGGCAATGGAGAGGGCTATGCATGAAGTTTCCTTGCGTGGTCGAATCAGAAATGTAGAAATCCGCAAGAGAACCAGGGTTACCGACATAGCCCGATTAATAGAATTTGGCAAGCCCGAGAATTGCCACATTTAAGTGGGGGAATTGCTCGCAGAACGGATGGCCAATGGGGCAGAAAGGATCTGGAGTGGCGACCGCAAACCGGAAGACGTTGCATTGGAAGGCCTCCCACCAGGTGGACCGATGACTTGGTGAAAGTTCCGGGGACCCGCTGGATGCGAGGCGCACGGGACCGATCAATATGGTTACCTTTGGGGGAGGCCTATGTCCAGCAGTGGCTGATATGATGACGATGATGATGATGAAATAGATTTATGTATGTTTAAAGGCAAAATGTTATAATTAAAACAGAATCACAATTACTTCTACCAAGTACAAGGCCAACTACACATAACTCGTCGAGATTTCTGTTATTTTATTTAGGTAGTCCCAAAAGCTTTTATTTTTCAAAATACTAAGAGGGACGATGCATTATGGCATAAAAATGGAACCATTATTAGAAAAGTTCGATAGATTTCATTTGATTTGAAAAGTTCTACCACATTAGTGGCAAGCCTAAAGCATTAGCCTTTTACCAGAAATCATTGACGGTTGGATACCAAAGAATAAACCAGTGAGAGAAAGCACGTCGTCATAATCTGCCTAGCCTTTTCCCATCTACGTTAGAGTCGGATGCAGCTGAATACCAGTATTTTGATGGATCGACTGCCTATCTGACCTCCACAACCAGTTACTGGGTAATATGCAACCCTTTGGTAAAACGGGTCAGACTTTCGGGCTGTCAAAGCCGAAAATAACAGCCGGGACCAACGGCTTAACTTGCTTGGTATGTAAATATGGTCACCCATCCACGGACCAACCACGGCAAGCAAAGCTTAACCTGATCGATTGACCCGTGCGGCTGACGTTGAAATAAGTTTAATTTCGCTGATGTACCTAGTAGGCGATCTAGAGATTGCGGATATATAATTTACTGTTTTGTATTGAAAACTTTTTGCAATAAACATTTATAGACATGCACTTTATTTTATTTTGTATCCAATACTTTTGAATACTTCTATTTGTATTTCTCACGAACAGCACATGTAAACAATAAAAATGTGTTAATCGATAACTGTTTTCAACACTAGTATATCGATATTATTTTCAACTACTACGCATCACCTTTCCGTCTGTGTACGTATTATGCAGACCCCTTGCGTCTCACCCCGCCCACAAATTCGTGCGATAAGGACAACTGCAGATTCGACAAATTTTCTTAAGTAAAAAGTCATAATTCGAGGTTTGGCTCTCGTCTGTTTTCTCCTAAAATATTGGACCGATTTAAAAGATATTTCATAAACTGAATAAGAAGGATATTTACTATGTCCCTATGTTTTCCTTTTTTCATTAATAGAACTTGTCAAATTTGTACACTAGGGCTCTGAAGACAGCGACTCAATACAGACAATTTTGAGCATTTTGAGAGGGTTTTATTTCTTATACGGATAATATATCACCAAAAAGGAAAACATAGGGACATAGAAGAAGTTGATATTTATTGTACTGTAAAAAATCATTGCTTTAAGTTCATAAACCAGAGAGAAAACAGACGAGAGCGTTTGTATGGCGAAAAGACCACCCCCGTTTCCTCTTAACCGGGACCACGGTCGTTGCAACACGGCCGAAACGTCGGGCGAAATAGGTAATCAAACAATCCAAATGATCGCGTTAAATTCCCGTGTTAATTATATTGTTTTTCAATTATGAAACGCGAAAGTTTTAAAGTTTATAAGATTGACTAATGTATGGGTTGGGTTAAGCAGCTCTTATTAAATTTAGGATTTGGGGATGGGTAAGGTTAAGCAGTCTGGAGGCTTATAATTTTAACCGGTTTGTAAGTACAACCCGAACAATGCGAACCTCCCGCCCCGTTCTCCTTTCACCTCCCCGCGCTCGCCACGGCGCGTCAGTACGGTTAGCACTTTCGTTGCCGATACGCGTCGACTTGTTTTTGTGGTAGATTTTAGAGGATAGGTACTTGTTTTGCGAACCATATCAGAGTGCCGACGCGACGTGACGTCATCGAAGCCAGGTCTCGAGATAATGTGACCGGGTTGTACTAAGGCGTTATAAAAAAAGGAAAAAACACTTACCGCCGCATTAAAACGTATAATCTTGTTTCAAAATTGAATACTTACACCGAAAATATGTATAAGGTATTGATATTGAATTAATTGTTTTGTATATTTTGGGCCGAATTTTCATTAGTCTGATAACTGTTAACTGAGGAATGAAACTGGCCGTTTGACATATGATCTATAGAAAAGCTGCCAAACCACCATTTTAATTCCCCAGTTAAAAGTTATCAGACTATTGAAAAATCGGCCCTTCCTTAAAGATAAAAACTTGGAGTGTTGCGCTGAACACACGTGCCTACACGTGTCAGTTTCAAGGTTTTTTGGGTCGCTAATTACGAATATGGGGTTAAAACCAAAATCCAAAATGGCGCCGACGATAATTTGGCCAATTTTCAACAATTTTCATGGTTATTGAACGTCGTTTTTAAATATTAAACTTATTTTTTAATCCAAAATGTCGTATATTTATTTGTGATTAGTCGACTTAGGTAACGATTCATAAATATGGCATGACAGATGAAGCGTTTGACAAATAAAACTGGCCTTGACAGCGGCACTTTGTAGTTTGTGACTTAGTAAGTTCTGTCACTAAGTTTAGCATTTAGTGTTTAAGTACCTACGTTGTTTTTTTAATGTTTATCTGTATTTTTTTAGATGCCACGTATTCGGAAATTTGGATATAGACAAAAAAAAACCGCAAACGCAGCAGTACATAAAAATAATGAGACTATGTAAGTATTTTCACGTTGGAGTTTATTAGTTAATTGTTAGAGCAGGAATGCGCAGTATGATTTAAGGCGAAAGACAAGATATTACTTGATTAGTTAAATAAGAAACCATACTTCTCTTTTCGATTGCGATGTGAAGCATCTAACGATAAATAAAGAAAAAGACATTTTAATTTAAACTTGTATGCTTTGAACTTGTTTAGTGCTAAGTTTGAACTTTTCAGCTAGAATTGCGCAATCGCTTTTCTTAACTCGATGCTGCTACGGACTCATTATACGAGGAGTGGAACCGCATCAAAGTGGCCTATACAGAGACCAGCTCCGTTGTTCTAGGGCACAAATCGACTCATTCTCGGGAGGACTGGTTGTCACAACGCACGTGGAGCCTGATCGAAGATAGAAGGAATCTTCATCTGAGACTGCTTGAGACCCATAACCACACCATACGAGCAGACCTTAACACGCAATACCGTCAGAAACGCAAGGAAATCTATTTAATTATCGCAGTACCCGCAAAGATAGGAGACGGTGGGCTGATGGTATTGCTGATCGTGCTCAATAAGCTGCAAACTCCGGGAACTTGAAAGAGTTGTACAATGCTACCAAAATCTTGGCAGGTAACAGCAAGTCGAAGAAGAAGCCGCTGAAGTCCAAAGATGGTCAGCTCATCGTGAAGTCAGAAGGGCAGCTACTTCGCTGGCGTGAACACTTTGAAGACGTCTTCCGTTTGTCAACTACATCGACGCCTGATGCGCTGCAAGTCAGTTCCCCACCATTCCAGCTACTCAACATTAACACGGAACCACTTGAAGTTGCGGAGGCAATCCGCTTTTTGAAGACAGGCAAAGCACCAGGACTCGACCTGGTGCTTTGCCTGTCTTTCTGATAACTGCGACAATGCTACAAGCCGACTTACCCACCGCTCCACCGTCCTGACGCTTCTCATTGAAAAGATCTGGATCGCCGAAGAACTCCCAGACGAATGGAACAAAGGTCTTCTTATAACTGTTCCTAAGAGAGGTGATCTTAGCCAGTGCGATATCTGGAGAGGTATAACGTTGCTTTTGATTCCGTCTAAGGTTTTTTGCAAGATAATCCTGGATAGATTGTCGAAGGCCGTGGATCGTCTTCTACGCCAGGAGCAGGCTGGTTTCCGCTCGAACCGCTCCTGTACGGACCAAATCAACACTCTCCATATCATACCGGAACAGGCTTGATGCCTGTTCCAGTATGATACGGAGAGTGTAGAGGCGGAGGCAGTAGGCAGAGGGCGATTTATCTAACCTTTGTAGACTTCGAAAAGGCCTTTGATACGCTAAAGTGGTCTAGTATCTGGTCCCGCCTTTTGGACATTGGAGTGCCGCCGAAAATAGTCTGTCTGTTGCAGAGTATTTACAAGAAATATTCCTGTAAGGTTACTCCTAATGGCCTCATATCGGATAACGTAACACTGCACGCAGGTGTCCACCAAGGCTGCCTCCTGTCGCCGCTCCTCTTCCTAGTCGTTCTTGATGGAATTATGCTTCGCATCTATGATAACAGGCGCCGCGGCATAGAGTGGGGATTGTCCGACGTCTTGGAAGACTTGGATTACGCCTATGACCTATGCCTGCTGAGTCATACCCACGCCGATATGCAAGCAAAGCTAAACGATTTACGTCAGGAAGCGGCAAAAACGGGGCTCAAAATAAACATCCGGAAGACCCAGGAAATGAGACCTTGTGGGAAGAATCACTCACCGTTGCTGATTGGCACAGAGGCAGTGGAACGCGTCCACAAATTTACATACCTCGGGAGTGTCCTGTCAGAGACTGGGGGTAGTGAAGAGGAAATCGCTTCTAGGATCGCCTAAACCCGAGCAACCTTCGCGCAGCTGAGACCGGTTTGGCAATCGCGGAAACTGACCCGAAGGATTAAATTAAAAATCTTCCTGTCCAATGTCAAATCCGTGCTGCTCTACGCGTGCGAAACGTGGAAGGTCACAAAGGACATCCCACGCCAAATACAAGTCTTCGTCAACCGCTGTCTTCGTCGCATTCTCGGAATTTACTGGCCCGAGACCATCTTCAATGTAGAGCTGTTGGAGAAATGCCACGAGAGCCCGATCGACCGCCAGACCAAGCGTCGCAAGTGGAGATGGATTGGCCACACGCTCCGAAGGGGTCCCGATCACATACTCAAACAAGCTTTGGACTGGAATCCCCAAGGGAAAAGAAAGCGTGGCCGTCCCCGTCAAACGCCGTCCCCGTGTTGGCAGAAGCGGCGAGCATCGGAATGACATGAAGTGAGGTGAAGCGAGAAGCTCAAGACCGATCGCGATGGGGGACATCTGTGAAAGCCCTCTACCCCATCTAGGGGTTATAGGACATTAAGTAAGTTTGAACTTCAAACAGTGCAGCAAGACGATCTTAAAATGGACTTAACTCAGAATTTTGTATCCGGAATCATGTCTACAGATGCCGGTTACACACAACCTAATAGTCCTTGCCCATGCCGACATCCACCGATGTCTCTGCAGTTATACCAAGTAACGCATGATCATGTGGGAAAAACCGGCGGATCATTGGATGTCTGAGGCAGGATGGAGATGCTAATATCTATGCATGCTTTAGAAATACCCGACCCTATGAACATTTTACTGTTGGTAAAATACAGAGCAAGAACCGCCTTTTGCGCAATTATTGTAAAGCACTGCTGGCACTGTCAACTAACTCATCGTATCACATCGAAGCAAGAAAACTTGTCAAAGAAAAGTGGAGTTGGGTTGGGCAGTTGACTCTTCTTTAAAATACTGGTTTAGGTAAAACATCTCCTTCGCAGAAAAGCCCGATAATATAAAAAAAAGGATACCCAAAATGAGCCCACCACATATTCGGTGAGCACAGCCATTGTTCACCATAAATTAAAAATATGTAGTGAAACGGACTAAGAAAACTTTGTTCCAGAATTGGTAGCCTACACCCCAGTTCCAAAAATTTACCGATTTGGCGTATAGACCAACAATTTGGTCGTAGAATAAGAGTCAATTACTTCTTAATATGGTCATAGAGCGGCAGATGCGCGGCTGCAGTCATCATATCATTCAATACCGTCGACACATAGGCATACATTTATTTGCGAGACCGATGCAAAGGCAATCACACAAATAATTCGCAGCGGCGGCGGCGGCGGCGTAGCATGGATTTGCACCCGCCGCGGTTTTCTATTGAGCACCCCCAAAATAAAATAAAACGACGAAAGAAGTCACAGTGTTGACTCATGCACAAATATGTGTCTCCATAAACGAGGATGCAAGAGCTGCCTCGGCTAGGTTAGGGTTTCCATTAAACAGTTCCTTTTTTACCCGACTGCAAGGTTATGTTTTTCGCGCGTATCTTGTATATTTTTTTTGTTTGTATGTAATATACTTTATTACCACATATCTTTCAAACCGCTAGACGGATTTATATAATAATTATGACATCCTTAGATACGTCTTGACCGCCCAAATGTTCTTAGATAGGTTAAGTTAATAAAAGAACCGGCCAAGTGCGAGTTGGTCTCGCGCACGATGGTTCCGTACCATTATCGCAAAAAACGGCAATCAATTATGTTTGTTGTATGCGGCAATAGAAATACAACATCTGTGAAAATTTCCTGTCTAGCTATCACGGTTCATGAGATACAGCCTGGTGAAAGACGGACAGACAGACAGACGGATCGTGGAGACTTAGTAATAGGGTGGTCCCGTTTTTACCCTTTGGGTATGGAACCTTAAAAAAACAACCATTTCGGATTTTGGGTGCCATATTGTGCGAGTCCCAATTTTTTTCTTCCAAACCCATCGAGTGATTTAAAGAGAAATAAGGTGAAGGATTTTACCCGACTGGTAAAGAATGGAGTTCATAAGCAGTCGGGTTTTTGATTTTAAATTAACTTTTTTTTATTGTTTATTGTGGGGCGGCAAAACTATATGGTCGGGGGCGCCAAAACTTTAAATACGCCACTGTACATAAACCAACAGTCGTTGGACGTTCGACTGTAAATGATCCCCGTCGTCTTGCCCATCAATCCATCATGCTAGCCGCATGAGCAACGCGTGTAGGTACTTACTACAGGCCAGGCACGCTCTCAACAGTGGCACCAGTCTTTCTACTAAAGACATGCCTCCCCATTGTAGTAGCGCGAAGAACACCCCGTCTGGACCGGGCGCCTTGAAAGGATGGAAGCTTTGGATGCAATCCAACTGCCTCGACCGCGTTGTCACACTTGGCACCCTCCCGTCCCACGCTAACGTTACTACTTATATCATTAAAAAGAAAAATACCCATAAATATGTAACTGCGAAAGACGCTCATTATGGTGTAAATTGTCAGAAACCTGACATGTTTTTTTTTTCTTATATGCTCGCGTTTGACTATCTCGCCTCGCGATGATGTGGTCTACGGTGAAGCACGCTTGCCTAGAAATAACCTATTCACTCTTGACTTGAAGACCCCTAGGTTGTAGCTATCAGGAAACAGACTCCGGCAGGGAATTCCACTCATTAGCTGTACGAATAATGAAAGTATTTGCAAAAAGTTTTGTGTGAATGAGTGGGATGTTTACTATAATATACCGATGGCGCATCGCCGCACGTCTTGTAGTCCGTTGATGGAAAGGGCAAGATGAAATCAGTTCATGCAATTCCAACGCACACTCCACGAAATGTAACCGATAAAAAAAACTTTTTACGAAAAATACAACCGACTTCCAAATAAAAACACTACAAAGTGGAAAATAACTTCAATTTCGGAAGTCGGTGTCAAAAAACGAAGAAACGAAAACAAGAACAGAGTTTTTTTTTATCTTTCTCTTTTTAGTTGTGGAATAAGAGTAAAGGTGAACTGTTTACACCTGTGCACCCCTTTAGAGCGTGCCAGCGTGATGTTATGTTATGAAATGGTGTAAACAATAAACAGAAATGCGATTGCAGCTATCTCATTCCAGAGTGATTTGCCGTAATTTATTGAAGATTTCTGATGTATATCTCCGAAGTTCTTCATCAGATCTTGATGGAAATTAAATGAGACCACATGACAAGCACCAGCTTTCAAATAAAAAAGAATCATCAAAATCGGTTCACCCAGTAACAAGTTTTGAGGTAACAAACATAAAAAATACAGTCGAATTGATAACCTCCTCCTTTTGAGAAGTCTGTTAATAAAAGGTACAATAAGTTAAAGAAAAATAAAAAAAATTATCAAAAGTTACCTATTTAGAGTACTTGTAATATTGGTAATAAAAATAAATGTTAGGAAATATAATATATAATAGGTAATAATAAAAAATGTTGTAAAAGTAATTCTATCCTCCTATGCAAACTTTACCATAATAGGTAAAAAGTTTATCGCTCTTTATAAGCTTACTGTCTGTACTGGTCGACCTCCGCTCCGTGGTGTGCTGTGCTCCCCGAACAAAACGTCGAGCTTACCGGTTTTTGTGCAGTTCCCTGACCAAAAAATCAGCATTTGATATGAGCATTCCTATTGGCCTAGTGGCACTGGGGGTGCATGAATTACAGTAGTGAATCATCACTTTTCACAATTGTTGTTGGGGTCTGCTTCCAGGTTCGACTTTAGTGAATACGCCCAGATTTTAGAATAAAATCTTTATAAAATCGAATGTTGGTCTTTTGAAAAAAAATTACGACGAAAATGTTCGTTATTAAATTGTCTATCCATTAGTGTTAATACAAAAAATAATTAATGCACACTTTACGAGGAGATGCATGCTATCAATAATTATTTCTCATTTTTATGGTTTTGTTGGAAGGAGATTAGTGAAACATATACCTCTTTAAAAAAAAAAGTATACGACCATTATAGAATCAATAATATGTAGAAATTTAATATATTTTTATTAGTTGATATTTCTTTTTAAATAACGAGTAGATAGCTCGTAAAAACAGCACGAAAAACGGCCAGCGCGGCGTTTTGCTCGGGGTAGCGCCTTAAGCAGCTTCTTGTTATTTAAGGCTCTTACGCCGCTTTACTGCCGTGAAACGGTTGCTTTCTAAAGCCTACTCCATAGTAACAGCTAGGATAAAAGGTATGAAACATATATATTTTTTATTTACCTACTAGCTTCTGCCAGCGGCGTCGCCTGCGTAAAAAGTGTTTTATCATCCCAAGGGAACATTATACCGAGATAAAAAAATAGCATATGTGCTATTCCAGACTATAATCTATCTCGGTGCCAAATTTCATCCAGACCCGTTCAGCTGTTCTGGCGCGATTGAGTAACGAACAAACAAACACACACGCACAAACTTTCGCCTTTATAATATTAGTGTGTTATGTAAGATGCCTGTACATTATTTGTTAAACGTGGTGTTTTCGTGTGACTTAATTGTTTTTCTTTAAAAAAATATTAAACAACAAGATCTCTATTCGCTACTTTTGCCTACTCATCCTAAACGGCTACGATGTTTAAAAATATTTTGACACAGACAGAATGGTGGTCAGAGGTGCTTGTGATGTTACTATGCTTATCTAAATCAATCAATGTTTTGCAAAGACAGTCTTGCAAAGTAAAGGTCTAATGTCTGGCTCTATGGGTATACGGATACGGAGGCGAAGTCGTCAGGTCAGTCGCGCGTTAGCTTAGCATTGGGACGGGAAGATTGTGTCGCTCGTTGCTCCGCCCGCGCCGTGCCTGAGTCGGACCAACCGCATACGTACGTGTTAGTGCAAATATTTACGAAGTTATTGTATTAGTGTGCGTTCAACGTTCATAGACTAGCTCGCCGCAGAGGACCCAACGTGATCGTACGCGTGGACGCTTTATTGGTGTTTTCAATTTGTAGACTATTTTTATGTGAATTTGTTTTTGATTCTTTTATTTGAAATACTCTTTATTTATATTGGACATCGCGTAAATTAATAATAATGCCAAGACCAAAGCAATCAAGAAAACATAGAATTCTAAAGGCTAAGAAAATGCATGAAGTTATGTAAGTACTAATCTTCTTATTAAACCTAAATCTTACTTATTCATATTAAAAACCGGCCAAGTGCGAGTCGGACTCTCACACGAAGAGTTCCGTACCATAATCGCAAAAAACGGCAGAAAAAACATGTTTGTTATATGGGAGCCCCACTTAAATATTTATTTTATTCTGTTTTTAGTATTTGTTGTTATAGCGGCAACGGAAATACATCATCTTTGAAAATTTCAACTCTCTAGCTATCACGGTTCATGAGATACAGCCTGGTGACAGACAGACAGACAGACGGATCGCGGAGTCCCGTTTTTACCCTTTGGGTACGGAACCCTAAAAAGTGAAAGTTCGGATGAATGGATGGGTGCATGTTTGTTCTCACGCTAGAACGGTTGAAGGTCTTGGATGAAATTTGGCACAGAGATAGATTATAGTCTTGAATAACACATAAGGTATAGGCTTTTCATCCCGGTGTAATGTTCCCTACAGATGATAAAACACTTTTCACGCGGGCGAAGCTGCTGGCAAAAGCTAGTAGAGTCTGGCAAACGAAAGTAGAGACTGAAAAAGCGCGGCAAATTTAAAAATCTCGGCATAGCAACCCCAAAACTAGTATGAAATACTTGGAATAACCTAATTTGATACTTTAGAATTATTATTTTTTTTACTTCGTCTGAATAAAAATACTATAGGTACTTTAGGCAGGCAATACTTTAGATATTATGTGGTATATGTGATATATCAATCCGAATAAAAAAAAACAACAGTATTCTATAATATTTTTTTTATTTATTTTTTATAATCAAAATCTGAATCTAGGACTTCCATGTTTATGGATTCATTAGAATCACTGGAATCACTGTTTCGTACATTAATCATGGAACTTTATAAATTATTTTCTGTAATTCTATCCCTTTCACTATATTTATTTTCAACATTGTATGACATGATCAGTCATTTTCTTCCACTCCTCTGCTAGCTATTTCACCCAAGTACTGGTTGTTGGTTCTTATCCTATCTTACTGCTCTAAATCCGTAAGTTTACACTATCTCATTAAACCCTGCTACATACTCCAGATCTTCTGTAAAAGAAAAAAAAAATACAATGCAACTTTTATTATGGTATGATAATAAACCACAATGCATTATTATGAAGGTGTTTAACTTATTATTAAATTAATGTTAATAATAATAGAGAAATAGTTTTTTGCATCAATAGTAATTACGAATTAAAACAAAGTATCAAATTATTAGCGTCATACTAACTTAAGAAATCTCGTATCAACCACACGTAAACAACCTTGTTTTTGTTTGAATTCGGCGTCTTTCTCTTGTTGTTTTTCTTTAGATTCAGACATCATGCGAAACATCATCACCCGTAATCCACTTTTAATTGTTTTATTAATTTTTAACTGAATAAATGCTATTATCAAGACCACAACAAACCAAAACAACACGCCATCTTGTTTTGGAAAACTGAGGTTGACATTAGTATAGCATTGCCATATAAAAAGTTTTCAAATAATTCGAGTGTCTACTTTCGTTTGCCAGACTATTATCTAAGTACTTCTTTAGCTTTTGTTGACATCTAATGTATAATAGAATTATTCTTTATTGTACATCAATATAGTTACACATTGTATGTATTTGAAGCTCTCATGTATTTCATTGAATCTCTAGATAAAATTGTGAGTAACAAAGTTATCATTACAACTAATTAAGGGATCCAACAATATTTCACACGCGTATTTACATGGATGAATACAAAAAAAATGCACCCTGGAATACCGCACATGCCTATCATGTCGGGTATTCCGTATTTATCATTGGAACAGAGATTTTGATGCATCGTGGTAGTGAACCGTCGTGCTCCTAATTTATCAATTTCAGGTTCTATCGAGTAAATGTTTTCGAGCAAGTGTTATTCGATCTCACCTCATTCGATTTCAAGTAGGGAACCCATTCAAAATATCTATCTATAAATATTTTATGTAAGTAGGTACTTAAAGTCTATGCAAATGAAGTACTATTCTATTCTAGAGAAAATGTCCATGTCATTTCGAAAGTTTTGAGGGTGGGATGAGAATGTAACTCTAAAAAGTTGAATCGATCTTGGTTAAATTTGAAAGAGGCTAGATAACCAGATTTGACTTTATGCTATACATATATATATGGCGCATCAAGGCTGGCCGATAGATGTTAACCATCGGGCAGCGAGGATGTATTCCGTTAGGTTAAGACATCGTGTGTGGGCAGGTCGGTGGGTACAAACGTGAAAATTAAATCACAAAAATTATTCGATACACTGGGTTTATTCAAATATTCACAGTTACAATATTGCTTACTAATATTACGGATCGACACTGATTCTACGACGTCTTAGCTCTAAGGCTGTCAGTCAGTACTCAACTGCCATATTCTGTGTTCCCCACCACGCAAGTGATTAGAAATAGCGCGCCAATGCGTAGTTGTTCTTTATTTGCCGTCAGATGGCGTGCTTGCGATTTGTTTTGACGTCCGTACTATTGGCTAAACCCGACATATATATACTGCTATCATTCCAGATTGAGTATTTTTTAACCTAATTGTTTTTAGATTACCTGCTTAGTATTTTTAAACGAATATAATAACTTAAAACATCTGTACGTAAGTAGATTTTGATCTAACCTATTTTGTTTTACTTTACCTATATATTTTCTTAATATGATAAAAATAATGTCTAATGAAAACTTAAAATATACGTGGATATTTATTTATGGCATCGTAGGCAAGAATGCCAACTGGTAGTCGCATCTCTGCTTCCACGCATATTCTTTGATCACAGTCCGCGCGCGATAAGCATTTCTATGACTGTGTGCGTGGCGTGAGCCAACAGGTGACGCGGGTCGGGTGTTGAGTTTAGCTCCGCCGGCCGGCGGCCATTGGGGAGCAGCTGATATGTCTAACTAAAACAAAATACAAATACATATATAATCTTGACTCCATAATCTTTACTCCATAATGATAGATTTAATTTTTAAAGGTTATTATAAGCTTATATGTTTATTTAAATTAGTAATTAAAATATGTTATGAAGTGGTCTAACTAATGAGGTTTAAGTATATGACTTTGAACTGTTCTGAATTTAATTGGCTGAAATTAATTACTTACTATGTTATACTGAACAATTAATGCATGTAATAAAGGGTTTAATTATTATTTATGTTTAATTAATAGCCTTGCAACAACCTACAGAAATGAGAAATAATGATAACATGCATCTCCTCGTAAAGTAAGCATTACTAATACTTATTTAATTTTGTGACTCAACGTAGTGGATGTTTATATACAATTCAAAGAAAAAAAAACCGGGCAAGTGCGAGTCGAACTCGCGCACGAAGGGTTCCGTACCATTATCGTAAAAAACCGGCGAAAAAATCACGTTTGTTGTATGGAAGCCCCACTTAAATATTTATTTTATTCTGTTTTTAGTATTTGTTGTTATAGCGGCAACAGGAATACATCAGCGTTCACGAGATACAGCCTGGTGACAGACAGACAGACAGACAGACAGACAGACGGACCGCGGAGTCTCAGTAATAGGGTTCCGTTTTTACCCTTTGGGTACGGAACCCTAAAAACGGCGGGAGGCGGGGCGTGTGCCGCGAGAGGCCCGCGAGCCTTCGTGTCGTTTGTTACCCGAGTCAGTCCGGCACTCGGCAAGTCGGCAGTCCGACTAGCGTAAGCGTACATGTTCGCACGTCACGTTATCACTATCATACATAATAATGGTTGAATATTTAAAACCATTGAGTTTTGTAAAAACTGTAGCGCCTGTTGGTAAACGACACTCAAAATGCCGAAGTGCAAGAAAGTTAAGGACGTGCAAAAATAGCAAAGATGAGCGTAGCTCTGTAAGTTGTCTCATTTTTATAATAATTATCAAAAACAGTTTGTTTTACTTACTTATACTTTTCGAAAATAGATTAAAGAAAAATATGCGGCCGGAAGCCTCGATAATCCGCCGTTTGTGCCTGTCCGAATTAGCGAGGTGTTGAGTAGGACTTACAAGGCGGTACATTTGTCCCGTACATGACGTCAAAATGTAAGAGCGGCTCAACATTTTTTACTGTACTACTTCAAATTTTATGTCGCGGCAGTCGCGAAGTCGCGTTACTCTCTCCCCGTCCCCGTAACACGAGGACAGAGAGGAAGCGAGATGCATGCTACAAATGATATTTTTTTAAATTATGGATTGGCTCGCGCTTGACCACTCTCACCTGATGGTGAGCGATGATGTATGAATTGTACGTCATTACCCGACTGGGTTATGTGTTTCGCGCGTATCTTGTATGTAGGTATGTATGCTTGTATGTATGTAATATTCTATATTACCTCATATCTTTTAAACCACTTGACCGAATTATATAATTAAGACATCGATAGATAAGTCTTGACCGCCCAAGTGTTCTTAGATAGGTGAAGTTCTAAAAAAACAAACATGGCGGATTTTGGATGCCATATTGTGCTGGCCCAAAATTTTTTCTTCGATACCCATCGAGTGGGGTATCAAAATGAAGGGTTTTAAAACGTGATTACAAAAATATATACCACATAAATGTTTAAAAGAAATTCGAAAAAAAAAATATAACTAAAGAGTTCTAAATAAAAAAAGTTAATTTAAAATCAAAAACCCGACTGATTACGACTGAGCTTTTTAGTTGGATTCTTAATCAGTCGGGTTTTTGATTTTTAAATTAACTTTTTTTTCTACAACGAACATTACGTGACCGCGTCTCGAATATCGAGCGAGAGGGAAATATGTTCACATTACTAAATACTGTGAGGCGCATATTGAAGCGACGTATTTTGAATATCCTAATCGTTTCATATTACTTTGCCTGGTTAATATGTCATCAATCAGTTTAGACTTTAATAGGGTAGATGACTATAAAAAACTATTAAGTCCGTCAGGTATTGTGGTGTTCACTAATTAGGGGTTGGGGTTTATAATAAAACACTCAAATTATCAGTAGGCACAGAGCTCTACATGGATACGTCCAGTCACCGCTGTGGGTGACACATAATAATATGTAGACGCAGGCACGCATTGCTCAGTCGTTTATTATAGGATACCACAGGTATATTACCTAAAAATATGGGACACGTATTTTTTCTATTACCAGGTAAACAAAAAATTTCGACGATACAGTGCGTTGCAATATCGTGTGACGTCACGGTGTGCTACACTTTACACTGACAAAGTGACGTGTGAGAGAGACGACCCGAAGTCAAGTTCTCGTTATCGCGATAGTATGGCCGATGTATAAAATCTCCATGTATAAAATGATGAAAAAACTCCTCCGCTCCAACTGCAGAATCAATTGTTATCTCTTTCTCTCTCTCTCTCTCTCAGTACGATTTGTAGAATCAATCAATTTTAGAAATGGTAATTTTTAGAATTTGTCAACCCTCCGCTGTCCACTCGGCCATTTTGCCATCTGTCATTTCGCTGAAATGTCCACCCGGCCAATTTGCCATTTTAAGGTTGTTCCTGTTTTTGGCTTGAAATATGTCAGTAGGGAGGATATTCTCGATAAATCTTGGTTTCAGTTCATTCGATACTTTAATAGACAATTTAAAAAAAAAAAAACACTCCGCTGGTCTTTGGATCCGCCCAAGACCGTAATTTATTTTTTTTTAAATTTGTGCACGTCCGGTCGCCATGCCGACCGCACAAGTAGCTAGCTACATATCAGTAATCTGTGCGCACAAGGGTCCGTGCTCAAACTTGTTTTGAATAAAAAAAAAAAAAAAAATTTTTGATTGGCAATTGTATTTTGTAAACATGTAACGGTAAGTTTTGAACTGTTTTTAATAGCTTTTTTTTGTATTTGGTCTAAATTACAGCAGAAATACGTATTTCGACGAACCCCGTCCGACTTTTTTTTGCTGTTATTGTTTATTTTTGTTTATTATTTTCTGTGTGCGAATTTTTTTCTTTAAACTTTTGCTTTTTGTGAATATTACTCTTCAAACTGTTGTTATTTACAATGCTACGTTAATTAACAACAGAAACAATGCATTTAATTGTAGTGGTAACGAAACAAATCAGCAAATATATAAATTAAAAAACATTTTTTTTATTATTATGTTCTTTATTTAACTGTTTTCTTATTTTATAAATTTTTAATATTTTTATAGATAAATTAAAAAAAACAGAAACATTTAAAAATATAAAAATAGAGGCCCATCGGTTACGGGAACTGGTTCGAAGCTACCGGCGGTCAGGGCTCCAGAGAGTGGAACCTCCTAAAAATACGAGCCGTGTCCAGCAGTACTGCTTTCTGGATCAGGCCCTTGACCCAGCCGCCTAACGAGAGCCTCCTAAGGTGTTGGTCGAGGCTCGTGGCTATTAAGCCATTGGCTGACACGACTATCGGTACAATGATCGCTGTGTCCACATCCCACATGTTAAACCTCGCGAGCCAAGTCAATATACTTGATTTGCTTACCTCTCGGCTTACACGCGGTTCCCGTCATGCGGGCCGGGCATTAGTCAACAATCATTGCACGCCTTTTGGTTCAGTCCACTACCACAATATCAGGCTAACAGTTCAGTGTATCAAGCATGTTTTTTAAACTTACTCTGTGCTTTTCTGTGTGATTCTACTTTCAATATATAGTGATCACTGTCAATAAACACATAAAAGAAAAAGAAAAGAAAGAAAGAAAGAAAGAAAAATATTTATTTGTGACCCGCACAGGAGACACGAGAAAATAAGCATACACTCACACACACACACACACAGTCACACGCAGTCTTATTACAAAAAACTCAATAAACCTTGGTTTAAACCTGGCCTATCAAGTCCAGGCTTATCTGCAAAACCATGGTCTAAATTTGTCCGTATTACAAAACTTTAAAAAACCTTGGTCTTCTTAGTACCGTCATTTGAACCATTGTCAATATATCAACCACAGAATAAAACAAATATCATTCGTTCACCATAATATCGTTCAATTGCAACGTTCCGTATGCCCAGAAAAGAAAACTTTTTGATAATACGATAAGGATTTAATGATGTTTAGGAGTGTTAAAATATTGACACTTTGTTATTTTGCATGTATATAAACATTAGTTATTTTATCGATTGCAGTTTTGTTTAGGTTTAAGCACATTACTTAAATTCGTATTAATTACTAATAATACATCTACGTACGTGTAACGAAACGTAACATTGTCGCGCGTTACATGAAACCATAACAATAAACAAAACCATCGCTCGTTGAACAAAGTTCACAAGTTCATTAGGCTTTGGATTTTTAAGTTCTCCAAGTCTCTTTTATAACAATTGCCTCTTTGTTAATAATGTGATAATATATTGAGTGTTGTGATGGACCAACAAAAAAAAAACATCTGAGAATTGGAGTACCGAAGAAAAAGTAATATCCTCAATATCAATTAAATCCACCATGTTAATATCCATTTTCGGGTAAAAACAACACAACACAATGAAAAAGATTCTATAACCTAAAAGAAAAACTTTGACAGATACGACTTAGACCACCGTTAAACTAGGGGCCGCCGAGGTTTAGACCATGATATGGTCAATGGTTTATCGCTAAACCATTATTTGTAATATCATTTTTATTTAAACCATGGTTTATAGAGATTTAAACCTGGGTTTTTAGTTAAACCGCTTTTTGTAATAAGACTGATGGAGTGTATTGTTTAAAACCGATTAAATTTTTTTGTTTTATTATCGTAAGGCTCGCGTTTCACCACTACCTCGCCTGATGGTAAGCGAAGATGTGGCCTACGGTGAAGAACGCTTGCCTACAAGCAATGATATTCAAATAAACAGATATGTTATAAGCGCGCGCATTGTGAAGACTCGAATAGGAGACAATTGTATCATTTAGTCTTTAGTTTATGTCACACATGGCGAAGAGCGATACGCTTTGTTGAAACAAAATCAAAATTTAAAAAATGCCATCGTGTGTATTTAGAAAGTGCACCAATTATAATACCAAATTACATAAAACAGAAGGGATCTCATAATATATGTAAGTACGCAAATACACCTCAATTTACTAATTTATTTTAATTTTTTTTCCTAACATTTTGATATTTGGAGGTTACAAAAAAAAAACATTGGTGGTCAGAATAATGTTTGTTTACATTCACACGCAAGTGACAAACACTAGCTGTCTCTTTTTTTCTTGTTGGTTCTATCAAGCCATCCCTTTCGACTTGTAGTGAAATGTCAAATGAATGAAAAGTGTGTATGTGTGCTGCCGCTGCTGCGCGGAACACTTTTTTCAATTGTTTTGTGAGTGTATAACGTATCTGTTTATTTGAATATCATTGCCTACAAGTAATCTATTGATCCTGATCCCGCCTACTTGTCCATCACCTTGATGCCTGCCTACCTGCACATTAGCCTGCCTGTCCGTCTAGCTGATCCTGACTCTGCCTATCCCGAACATCCCACGTTGTATGAAGCCGGCTCTTAGTTTACCCTTATATATTTTTTTAATTTACAATTAAAACTTACGTTACGCTTAGCTAGTTTTAACCCAGTATCTTTTTTTAAAATTTTAAAACGTAAGTTTAGTTAAGCTCATAGAACTAATCGTAACATTACACAACTCTGATGAGAAACAAACTCAGAGATCGAATAACCGACTTACCAAAAAGGAGGAGGTTCTATGTTCGACTGGGTTTTTTTTTGTTTGTGTATGCTCACCGATAACTCCGTCAATTATGGACCGATTTTGAAATTTTTTTTTTTTTTTTTGATAGAGTATGTTCCGAATTTTGGTCCCATTTTAATTTGGTGAAGATCTGATGAAGAACTTCGGAGATATACAACATAACTATTCAATCATAACATAATTACTCTCGGGATTGCTGCAATTGTATGTCTGTTTATTGTTTATACCATTTCATAACATAACCAGGGCCTAGGACAAACTAGTTTAGCCTGAAATATATATAAACCTGTTTAGCCTAGGACCTAGACTAAACAGGTTTATCATAGGCAGAACGGAACTGACATAACAAAGCAGATAATGATAGAAAGTGTGATAATGCATGAGGATGAATTAATTACGTTAGTTTAAACTTGAAACGTTGACTAAGGTCCAGAGTTTGTTACGTACCTACTCGTATTACGGGCGGGAAAACCAAGTTTACATTTAAATAATATTTAATACCTTAAAGCACTGACATTCATTGATTGCAAAAACTAATCTGAGGTATCGCAAAATATTCACAACAGTAATATAATTAGGTAAAAACCCGCACCGCCTATGACTTGCGTCGGCGCAGCTACAGGTCATATCTACGGCCATTTAAGACATGTGTCCTACCCGGGCGGGCCGTTATTCAAAAACAATAACTTTACAATTTTTATTACAAATAATTGAATTCTATTTTCTGTTGAGCACCAATGCGGCGATGCCCACACGATGGCGCGCCCTAATTATCTACTATCCCTGAATAAATATTGTTACAAAACAATAGATTTTTGTCGTGACCGAGCATGCGAGCGCATGAGGCGCAACGACGATCGTCGTCGACGCGAATAGTGAGTAAACAACAAGAGCGACCTCCCCGGAGACAGCCTTGCCGGCCGCCGCGCGTACACTGCCGGCCGCGCCGGGCCCAGCCGAGCTATCCTCGTGCGCGGCCTGCCGTGGATACTGCACAAACTGCTACGGCAGCTAACGAAATAAATACAACCGTAGGTCCTTAACTCCCCAACAAACTTACTGGCAGGGCAAGTTCTCAGAACTAGTCCTTATTGAAAGGACATAGGGAGTTATGTGTTACGTCATTGCGTGTTAAAATGTCGTTCTATTTGCTCTATTTACCTGCGATGTTTGTTCAGGGCGCCGCGGCCGTGTGAACCTTCAGTGGGAGAACACGAGGAAGGAATATTTTAGCAAGACGCCGACCGAATGAGCCACGCGCCATGAGCCTGCCTCCGCGTGAGCTCTGATAAACGTCCATCATGCTGAATGCTGATGCGTAAAAGTGTTTTCTGTTATCTTCTTCTACTATCTCTATACCTAACTAAATAAAAGTCAATTGTCGCATGTATGATGATTTTTGAATATCACCCGAGAACAGCTCGACTGATTTGTCTGTTTTTATAGTGTTTATTCACCTAAATTGGACAAATTTAGGTGGAGACTAGCTAACTAGAAATCTATACTTAGATAATTTTTTGGGGCTCGTTCCTTAAAAGGATCGAAAGATCACTTTGTTTTCTGTCTGTGTGTCCGTGTGCGAGCCCTTTTTAGGAACGCGTGGAGGTATCGAGTTAAGGTTGCCGTAGTCTGCGGCACGAACTATTTTGTGCGCGGCGCATGCATGCTATATCCAATTCGACAACACGTACGAAAAGGATAGACGCTGTGATGAGCAGGAATAAGCTAGTGCGCGTACGAATACACACTTATTGTATAAAAATTATAAACGGATGATGATTTACAACGAAAATTAGGGCGCGGAATTTTATAAACAGACCTTTGGGAGTATGAGTATCATGAACCAACTACTGAATGTAAATGTTTAAAATAAAATAAAAACTACAAAGTGAAAAATAACTTCAATTTCGGAAGTCGGTGTTCCTGTTTTCGTTTCTTCGTTTTTTGACACCGACTTCCGAAATTGAAGTTATTTTTCACTTTGTAGTGTTTATTTTTTGGAAGTCGGTTGTAACTTTTGTAAAAAAGATTTTATTTTTCACTTTTTAGCTGTGGTACATAATGGACCAGTTTTATAGATTAACCCCATACCATGAAACTTAAACAAAACCGGTGTTCTTAAAGTTCACATCTGCGTACCCCTTTATAGCGTACCAGTGTGATGTTATGTTATGAAAAGGTGAACAATAAACAGACATGCGATTGCACCTATCCCGAGTGATTTGCCGTCATTTATCGAAAGGTTCTGATGTATATCTGCGGAGTTCTTAATCAGATCTGGATGAAAATCATCAAAATCGGTTTACCCAATAAACAGTTCTGAGGTAACACACATAAAAAAAAAACTTAATTAAAAAAATCAAAAAACCCGACTGCTTCAAAAGCGAACTAAAAAGTCGTAAACAAGGAAAAAATCATGCTGTGCAGTCGGAGGATACATATTCGCCGGCTGGCTGACCAAAATCTGGTGTATCCTCCGCCTGCACAGCATGATTTTTTCCTTGTTTACGACTTTTTAGTTCGCTTTTGAAGCAGTCGGGTTTTTTGATTTTTTTAATTAAGTTTTTTTATTTATAACTTTTTAGTTAGTTTTTTCGAATTAGATGCATTTAAACATATAAGTGTTATATATTTTTGAAATCACCTCTTAAAACCCTTTATTTTGATACCCCACACGATGGGTTAGGAAGAAAAAAAAAATTTGGGCCCCCACAATATGGCACCCAAAATCCGCCATTTTTCTATTATCCAATTTTAATGTAGCCTATGACACTCGCAGGGTTAAGACGCATCGATTGACGTACGAATCATCAAAATCGGCCAACGCGTTTGGTCTCTGGAACGCCACATAGGAACAAACATACATACATACATAAATACATAGACTGATAAACACATTACCCTCCTTCGGCAGTCGGGTAAAAAATATACAGTCGAATTGAAAACCTCCTCCTTTTTGCGAAGTCGGTTAAAAATTATTATGATTTTTAAACTGCTAATCTATCCCTGTATGGTGACTGTATTGCAAATTTACTTCTTTTTATTGTATTTATTTCCGCCCAAAGATGCGTTGAACTTAGTGTTAAAAATCTGGAACTTTCGACGCTCATAACTTTCAAAAACATGTTTTTTTTTCTTTCTTTTTGTTTCCATGCAGGACTAGATAATGATGAGACATTTTTTTTTTTTTTTTGAGCGTACACCGTCAAACAGTGGAGTAATCGCCATATAGTGCGGGACACGTAAGTTGAACCAAAATGTATCATCGTTCTCTTGAAATTAAACAATTTAAACTGAAATAAATCCCTTTTCTACGATCTAATCGTTTACAATATACAAATTGCCAACTGTTAGGTCACATAGAAAGGATTAATTTCGGTTTAAATCGTCTAATTTCAAGAGAACGATAATACATTTTGGTTCAACTTACGTGTCCCGCACTATACTACGTTTGTATAAAGAATGGCTGACTACGGCAAAGGCGCCTCTCCTAACAAAACGCCGCACTAGCTATTTTGCGCAGTTTTTAGGAGCTATCTACTCGTTATATAAAAGTGAATATCAATTAATAAAAATATATTAAATTTCTATATAATATTGATTCCAAAATAATATGTTTCTTTTTTTTTAAACAAGTATATGTTTCATTAATCTCCTTCCAACAAAACCATAAAACAGAGAAATAATTATTGGTAGCATGCATCTCTTCCTAAAGTGTTCATTAATTATTTTTTCAAGTAACACTAATGGATAAATGATTATTATGATAGACAATTTATAACGAACATTTTGTAGCAAAAATTTTTTTCAAAAGACCAAAATTCGATTTTATAAAGATTTTATTCTAAAATCTGGGCGCCGCGTAACTGTAACTCATGCGCTAGCACTCCACCAGCCAGTGCGCTGTGCGCCGACTGCCGCTACCGCTACGGCCCAAAATGATAAATAAATGATAAATGATTTTATTTCTGTAAGTTGGTTTGTACAAACGCTTTTACATGTCTAACATATTTTTTTTTAAAACTAGATGAGGTCGGCGTTTCCTATCTCACTACTCTGAGAAGAAAGGCCGAAACAAGCTAAGAGGTCACAGTCTCTTTTAAAGTCCTGACAAGATCTTGGTTAGATCATGTGAAGACCATGTAGACTGATGTCTGAAATGGTCTTTTGAGGCAAGAACCAGCCAGATTGAGTGGACCTGTCCAGTCAGTTCACGCATTTGTCAATAACCGAGCAGCTCAACTCAGAATTTAAGGAGCTCAAAGATTCGACGAACAATACCAAAGAAAGGACATTCGGGTAGGCCGCATAAACTACTCAAATTGCCAGACCGTGATTAAAAACTAAGATAAATTAAAAAAAAAAATGATCCACATAGTCTTCACATTCACAATAATTAAAATAAAATAATATAATATTTTAAAAAGTAAATATTCTTGTCCTTGCAAGAAAACAAATAAAAAAAAATGTATAAAAAATAACAAAAATCATGGTGCAAAATATTAAAAAAAAAAACTAAATTAATTGGAGCAGCTCACTCCCAAGCCGTTTTATCCTCAACGTAATCTTTAATGCTATAAAACGCTTTTTGGCACAACTTACGTTTAATGAATGATTTGAATTTAATTTTGTACGTGGCTTGGAAGCATATTATAAAAGCGTACACATTGACATCTAAACGAGCCACCTACTTTCTTGAGCCTTGTTGTAGGTACTACAAATTTGTGTTTGTTCCTAGTATTTATATTATGGATATCACTGTATTTTTTAAACAATTTTATATTTTTGTGGGCATATAAAAGATTTTCATAAATATACTGAGAGGGCACAGTCATTACATTAATCTCCTTAAATTTCTCTCTGAGAGAGTGTCTCGGGCTTAATTTATACATTGATCGAACAGCTCTTTTCTGCAAAACAAAGATAGTCTGGATGTCGGCTGCATTTCCCCACACCGTAACCGTACGACATTACACTATGAAAATAGCTACAGTATACTAAACGGTCTCTATGTCAGTTAAATTATGAATTTTTCTAACAGCATATGCTGCGGAGGGGTCCATATTGGCTCACCTAAAGTTCTTTACCCGAAATTGTTCTTCCTAACGATTTGTAATCCGAATGATCACTCTTCTTCCTAAAAATTTTCATCCTAAAGTTTTCATTCATACTATTTGTAGTGCTACCGGCGATGTTCATAACACTCATGTTTCCGAAAGTTGTAATTAATAATATCATTAATGTAAATATATTTAAACTCCTACTGTTTTTTATCATAACGCTTTTATCCCTAAACATAATTACCATAATATTTTCACTCATACTCAGAAAGAATCATTTACCATGTGTAATAAAAAATATATGTGGGTAGAAGATAATATTTATAGTTTTAATTTGAGGGATGATTATTATTTGGGGTATGCTTTACATAACGTACTGAGTTGTGTCTATTGTTAAGTTCATGTCGGTGTATTATCATTACGTGCATGTTTGTGTTAATGCTTTATTAATATAGAGAAAAATTATTTAAAATAATTTAAAACCAGTCGCGGAGGATTAAAATTAGACGTACATGGATTTACATATGAAAACAAAACGAATAACAGTGGATAAACAATATTGGGCGTGTGAATTAAGAAGCAACAAAAAGTATAAGTGTAAGGTTAAAATTTCGATTATATGCTGTTGATTTTTGGCGCGGATAGGGTAGAGGGGGGATGGGGGGAGGTTTGGCTACCGCTCAGTACCACACCAACCACTCGGAGCCCTATAGTTATGGAGATATCCATGGTTAAAGTTTTCAGGTTAGAATAAAAAATTCCATAAATTTCCATCGATTTAAGGGGCGCGAAAGGAGGAAAGGGAAAGGAGGGTAGAGGGGCTACCTCACTGTACCATCCCAACCCCACAGAACCCCATGGTTATGGAAGATATCCATGGTTAAAGTTTAAGATTTAAGCAACTAAGTCGACGGAGCCCCGCTGCGCGGCGCTCCTATTTCTGTCTGCAGGGTCTAAAGTAACCTAACATGAAGGAGATGACGGTAGCTGCGTTCGCTCGCTTTGCTCGCTCACTTCAGCTTCCGTCATCTCCTTCGAACCTAACCTATCCGTGTCGGGGTGCCCTAAGTTCCCGAGCTCGCTTCGCTCGCTCTTGGACTAATTCTCATTTTTTTACCTCACGAAAAACATACAAAAAAACATAACATTGCCGAGTTTTGAATTTTTTTATAAAGCTTTCTATTTATGAGTACTACCTGCAAAAATAAAATGAACTTCCAAATCAACGGCAAATATGATAGAATTTAATATATATTGAATTTTAAAGCAAAATACACCAATAAAAGTGATTATTTGAAAGCTTTAGCCGCTAATATTAAACTAATTTAATTGAAATGTGTATATGAAAACATGTATTTATTTGACTACTTGTACCATGGTACCTGTTATTCTTATATGTTATACATGTTATGTGAAAATAAAGTTACGCAAAATTAATGTATATAATACTGATTATTATGAATAAAAAGAAATCTAAACAAAAAAGATATGACTTTGAATAATAGTGTAAAAGATAGTTATGTTGAGAAAATATAGGAAAACAAATAAAAGTATAATAAATGTTTATTGCTACTGACATTATGTAGTTGAATGCTTCTGAATTATGAACATTAGAGACAGAGTAGTTAGGAATTGTGATTGTTAGGATGAAAAATGTTAGGAAGAACATTTTCGGATTTCCAATTATCGGAGTTTAGGTGAACTTTGGCGCACCCGCTGCGGAGCTTAGCTTCTTTGACAACAACTGGGGCTCCTATACAACAAACGTGTTTTTTTTTGCCGTTTTTTGCGATAATGATACGGAACCCTTCGTGCGCGAGTCCGACTCGCACTTGGCCGGTTTTTTTTTTCATTAAGGAGTAAATTGTTAACATTGAACCAGTAAACTAATTTTAAGATCGCGCTATTTACATCGTCAGTAACCAGCTGCTGACGTTTAAGTTTAAACAAAAGTGAAGTATCAGAAGGTGAAGCACGTGTCGCTTGTCACCGCGTCACAGATTACATATTAGTTACTACGTAAACCGCGTCGATCACGTTACACGTCACATTATCAGTAGATAATAATTATGAGTTTATTGTTAGGGTTATAGTTTTTGGTGTTAGTTATTTATTGTTTTATTTACTGCGAAAGGACGGTACTGTTGTGTAAACACTCAAAATGCCAAAGTACAAGAAGGTTGTGCGACAAGGACGTGCAAAGATAGTAAAGATGAACGAAACTAGGTAAGTTGTCTCGTAGGTAAATTCTCAATAATAGTAATTAAAAATATAATGACTGATGAGTTACTTAAGTAATGAATTCCATTAATTGACTACTTTTTTTTTTAAGTATATCATTAACTAGTTCACCACGGATAAAAAAACTCACTACTTACTTCATATCTTTTTTTTTTCTTTTTTCAGCAAATGTTACATGACTGGGTATTATACAAATCATGATCAATCATACAATTATAAATTAATGTTATTCGAGTTTTTCGTTAATCCGTTCAAAATTGCGCTTATTAGCCAAGTGCGGGACGGTTTTGGTCGCGAACGCCGATGGGCGTCCCCCGCACCTGATATGGATAATAATAAAATGCTGGTCGGTGTTCTCAGCACTGTTTAAAGAAATTGATAATTTTTACGCTAAAATCGTAGAAAAACTACAAATACGCCAAACGTGTGGTACGTTCACGATCGTATTTGGTGTAAAAATAAATTAACATCAATTAGGTTTTTTTTTGTGAAGGTTTTGTTCTTTAATAGTTGAATTGTGAAAATTTGGTGAATATGGCAACATTAAGTAAATTATTTTAATTAGATAATTGTACTTCACTTTTAAACTACAGTCATAGTTAGTTTCAAATGATAAGAATGGCTAAATTATCAGTATAAATTAATATCAGACCTTTTTACTTTTATAATACTACTAAATATTATTTATTTACAGACCTTCATTTTATAGACATCTTTTTTAACCTGAAAATTAGTATCAAAATGAACTTTTGTTGAAATAATTGATGCAATAAGTCGACACTATAAATAAATAAATAAATAAAAATCATTTATTTCAGGAAGTTTTTCCCATATACAAACACACTACAAATTACATTGAATAAACAATAATTAACACATTAATAACATTGCATGAAAAATTTAAAATGTATTGAAAAGTAGTTAAAATTCATTTAATAGCATTTAATATTTAATAATTTATTTAATAAAATAATCATAATTATAAAACAAATATCACTTAATAAATGGTGACGAACTGGCATGCAGGTGCATCCACCTCTCCAAAAACACCGAGTCCCAGCGCTCGGACAATACGCTCAGGATACTGTTAGAGCTGCGTCGGAAGCGACTTAGCAGCGAGGCGCTTCGCTTCCTAATAATAGCATATTATATTATCTGTGATAAAAGTCATCGGTTTGCGCCTGTGCGAACATCGTAGAAGCGCTGCAAAATCGCGGCAGCCCCAACAGTACCCTAAACGCATTGTTATACTGTACACGCATAGCACTGTATACTCGCTGCACATAGTTGGCCCATAGGCTGCACGTATAAAAAGACTGACAGTAAGCTTTAAATAAGGTCACCTTAACTTGTTCAGTACAGCGTGAAAATCTACGTGCCAACATGTTACAGCGCACCGACAGCGCCCTACGTTCCCGCTCGATATCCTCATTGTCAGACAAGTTATCTGTGACCCAGTGGCCCAGGTACTTAAAATGGTTAACCCTCTTCAGACTAACACCGCAAAGAGTGATCGGAGGTATAAAAGAGAAACATTTAGCACCAGATTTGAAAATCATGTACTCACTCTTCTTAGGGTTGTACCTTAGCCCATGAGCCCCAGCATATGTCTCACAAATACGCAGGAGTTTCCGCAACCCCCCAACTGACGGGCTCAGCAGCACCATATCATCCGCGTAGCTGATGTTGTTAAGACGACGACTAACGCCAACGACCTTGAGGGAACAAAACGCGCATTCGTTTCACACCCGCGCGACCCAAAATTTAGTAGATTTTTGTACTTTCCATATTATTCTTTGACTTTAAAAAAGCTTCAGATCAAAAAAAAGCTTGAGATCAAAATGTAGATAATTAAATTGTCTTTGATATGGTGTCAATTTCATTAAAATACGCCCAGCGGTTTTGGTGTGATTGTCGTGTTTTGTCCGTTTTAGACATAACTTTACAAATTAATTACACTATGTTATACGAATAAATCTCAAAATTTGCTCAGGTGAAATTATTAAGAAAATGGTCTAACTACTATAACATATATTTTTTCCAATAAATTACGACTAGCCGTTTAGACGTGATTCTCATTTTAAAATCAGCTACTCAAGGGAATCGGCGCCTTAAGACGACGACTAACGCCAACGACCTTGAGGGAACAAAAGGCGCCCTCGTTTCTCACCCGCGCGACCCGAAATTTAGTAGTTTTTTGTACTTTTCTTATTATTCTATGACTTTAAAAAAAAAGCTTCAGATCAAAATGTAGATAATTAAATTGTCTTTGAGATGGTGTCGATTTCATTAAAATACTCCCAGCGGTTTTGTTGTTATTGTCGTGTTTTCGTCCGTTTTAGACATAACTTTACAAATTAATTACACTATGTTAGACGAATAAAACTCAAAATTTGTTCAGATGAAATTATTAAGAAAATGGTCTAATATAACATATATTTTTTTCAATAAATTACGACTAGCCGTTTAGACGTGATTCTCATTTTAAAATCAGCTACTCAAGGGAATCGGCGCCTTAATAGGCACTCCCCCTATTGAGCAACCCGCATTAGCACTGCTGAGCTCGCCAATCAGCTGGTTCATGTACAGGTTGAACAAGCGTGGCGAGGTCACCCCCCCCTGCCTCACACCGCAATCCAACCCGTACACGTTGGAATATTCTCCTGCCCATTTCACACTGTTCCGCTGGTGACTGTACCAATACCTAAATATTGACACTATCTCACTCGGCACCCGTGTCTCACTGTGCAGCTTGTGCCACACTATAGAGAACGGAAAAGTTTTAACTAGTAAACATTTTAACTCCGTAAAAAAATCTCTAATTTATATAAAAATGAGTAGATTAATTCATACATAAATAATATGAGCTAAATTAACTAAATATATTTAGGAAATATTGCAAAAAAACATAATAGGAATCAAAGGTAGTTAAACCCTGGAAAACATCGTTAGGCGTCTTCCGCACCTAGGAAGGCATTCGCAATTTTTCAAAAAGTTAAAATTTCGGAATCAGCTCTCTGTGGCAGCGAATTTGTTTACTGGTCCAAACCATAGCAGGCCGCAGCCGAAGTCTCATCCATGATGTGGACAGTAACATTGTTAAACGCTACCACAACATAGTAGCCTAGTACGTTGGAGGAAAAATAATAAATTATTCTTTGACAAATTCTTATCAAACGAGATGCACTGCTGCAACTGTATCATTTAACACCAAGAAGCCATTATCTCTGCTATGTATACAAATAACAGGAAAAGCTCGACAAGGAAAACTTATGATACTAGAAGAAAAAGATGAATAAAAAGACAATTAAACATGAAAAAAAAGACGCGTACAAAATTATCGAAAAATCATAAAAATTATGGAGTAAAATGTATCAAACCAAATACGCCAGAAAATGTTCTCCAAAACCTTTCTGCCCCATCGGCCATCCGTTCTGCGAGCAATGTGCCCTGCCCACTGCCACTTAAGTGTGGCAATTCTCCGGGCTAGGTCGGTAACCCTGGTTCTCTTACGGATCTCTACATTTGTGATTCGATCACGCAAGGATACGCCGAACATAGCCCTCTCTATTGCCCTTTGAGTGACTGTAAGCTTTCTGATGAGGCCAATTGTAAGCGACCACGTCTCAGAGCCATATGTCGTCACTCAATCTGTCTGATTTACACGGAACCTACAAATAAGAGAGAACATTAATTCACTAGAAGCAGTCAACCAGACACCGATTGATCGACTAGACTCGCTTACTCATTAGTGCACTGAGAGACGTTGAATTTGTAAATATTTCGTTAAAGATGATGAGTTGGCGGCCTCGTTTGGTACCGTGCTAGCAAGTGTGAATGCTGAGGGAAGAGTTGTGAGATTGATTCATAGGCAGTTAAGTATTTGGTTGTACCAAAACGAATTTGCAGCACCCTTAAGAAAATGAACAGTGTGATAAGCCCGTGCCTAGGAAAGCACGAAAAGCCGTTGGTTATGCGCCTGAAGTCTCCCCGGTCGTGTCTTATTGCCGTCTTGGGCCAGTGCAATCTAGCGTCTTAAAGAGGTTGGTTCGGCTTGCTTGAGGTTTGCGTTTACTGATTGATTCAGAGATATTTCAACCCTATCTTATTTCTTAGCTAACTTTAATAGGGCTGGTTTTCTTGTCTTAGATCTAGCGCTAGATTTAAAAAAAATAGGCAGATTCGACTTACGCTGAAAAGCTTATTTTAACCGACCTCCAAAAAAGGAGGATGTTCGACTGGATGTTTTTTTATGTAATGTTCACCAATTTCTCCGTTGTGGATTTCTTTTAAAAATTATTTTTGCGTTTCAAAGAGTTTTGTCCTGAGGTGGCCCACATAAACTTGGTAAGGTCTGATGAAGGACTTTGTAGATATAAAACATAACTCTTCAATAAATGACGGCAATTCTCTCAGGATTGCTGCAACCGCATGTATAAATATAAAAAAATAAATATAAAAATACAACCCTACTTCCAAATAAAAACATTACAAATAACTTAAATTTTGGAAGGTGTTGTTTCTGATTTAGTTTCATCGCTTTTGGACACCGACTTCCGAAATTGAAGTTTTCACATAGAAGTCTTTTTATTTGGAAGTCGGTTGTATTTTTTTGTAAAAAAGTTATTTTAAACCTCCCACGTAAGTAGTATTCTGGCACGTTCGGGTTTTGTTTTTTTATGTCTTGATTTTTTGGGTCCGGCCATGTTCCAAACAATCTGAATTGTGGTTCTGTCGGGAATAGCTGGAATGAATTATGACCTCTTGTGACCCCGCCTGCAAGTACTTATCCAATTGGTTGTAAATAAAATGTCATGTTAATAAAATTGCTCATATTTTTTTTCGCCCTGTCTATTACTTTTTAACTCTATGTAAAAATGCAACAATACATGTGAACTGACAGTGTCACGGCTGCTTTACATAAAAAACGGTATATAATTTCTTCGAACAATATTTTTATGGAGGAAGCAAAACAAAAAAAAAATGAACTGAAGAGGCTTTTGGAAAATAATCTTGTGATATGTAACTACATAAAATTATAAACACATAATATCTAATAATCATAGTAAACATTTTCTCTATGTCCTTACGTAGTTTCATAAACCTGGTAAAGCATGCCTAAACAGGGCAACTAACCATTTCAAAACCTAGTAAGTTACGAACGTTTGCGATTTTTATTGTTTTGTATTTTTTACCTAACTGCAGTGAAGCCCATAAGTTCCGTTATTTACAATTTGATGGGTCTATCCTGCTATAAATTTGAGTACCTGGGTATAAAACCATCATAAGGAAGTTGGTTCAAAATGTCACCTACAGTACTGTGTTCTATATGTGACAGTCGCATAGAACCAGACATCATTTTAATATTCATTCAATTTGCACGGCAAAGACTCGTACGACACCAGCCAGATTACCGGTTTTAGTTATGTTTATTTTCGTAGCAATAATGTTGCATTCATAGACAAAATAACAGTGTACGGTCAGGGGGGTGACCACAACCTCTTAGAGTAAGGTTATTTTGAGTGTGTGTAAGGGACAGATGTATATGACATGTATACATCTGTCACTTACTCGATCTCAAAATAACCTTACTCTAAGAGCTTGTGGTCACCCCCCTGATGTCAGATGCTAGCCGCCAATTAGAAATAAGAACTTGCGCGGTAACGTTTTTGTAAAAAACACCGGATGAGTCCGTTTATGATGTGGGCCTCTGTCACGATAAAGGCTCTGTGGTCGGCCTTGTGTATTTAATTTTCTAATAATTTTCGCTCCAATTTTAGTTTGCCCCTAAGCTATCGATGACAGTGGGCGTGGCTTAGAACCTCAGATGTCGATTTTCATTGTACAGACATTGAATGTTTGATTAAAGAAAGGTAAGTTTGCGAGATAAACTAACCTTGAAAATAGTGATAGATATTATTTTGTTACGTTGAAAAGAAACCTAATTAGAGTAGTAGAAGAGAAGTCTCCGGGCGATGAGTACATTGTATATAAATGTAATACCAAACTGATTTGCATTTCACGCCTATTTCCAACTTACACTGTTACATATTTCAAAATTCTTACTTGTTTTTTCTGTAGGGTGAAAATGTGGCTGCATCTGTAATTCCGTACTATTTCGAGTACCTACAACATAAAATGATACCAAATTGTTTTAGGTTTCCGTTCCTTTCCGTTTCTTTGAATCTCCTTTTAGGATCACTTCGTTGTCTATCTGTCTGTCTGTCCGTGTGTCAAAACCTTTTACTCTGGAATGCCTAGAGCAGGGGTCACCAATGACTTTCATTTGGAGTCCGTTTCCTAAAATGAATATGCCTGTCGAGATACGTAAGACCAACAACCCCCTCCGGCTTTTTATCCCGGGAATATGTTTCCTTGGGCAAATTTTCGACGATCACGCGGGCGATGCCGCTGGCAGAAGCTAGTATTACTATAACACAAATCGAGAAAAAAAATACTCACGAACCGAAAAAACACTTTTACTTGCAAGTCGCTGCTAACACCATCTATAGCCGTAGAATGGAACCAAACGGGATCAAAGTACTTATCAAAATAATCAGACGAAAAACGCTAGTTACGTCAGCACGGTTTCTTTGTATTGGATGAGGCATCTGTATGCTAGTATTATATTATCTGTGACTGTACACATCTGCGTACCCCTTTAGAGCGTACCGGCGTGATGTTGTGTTATAGAATGGCGTAAACAATAAAAATAAATGCGTTGTTTTTTTATTTATTATTAATTGACAATTTTGAAAACATTTATTGAACGTATTAACATACCAACACAAACCATCGAAGATTTCTGTTGTATATCTCCGAAGTTCTTCATCAGATCTTCACCCAAAAGAACCATATTTCAAATAAAATGTTTTGAGGTGATACTCATAAAAACAAATACAGTCGATGATAACCTCCTCCTTTTTCGAGTCTGTTAAAAGTACTTTAAAGTCTTAAACACAAACATAAAAAGTAAAAACACTTTAAGAGAGTGGTTAGTTAATTGTGCCGATGAGTGTAATGTGTATAAAATAAGGAAAAGTGACGAATGCTAGTACAGTAGTAGAGTCACAGAGATCAAATATTGTAATGCCCTGAGGCTCCCACTGAAGCCAGACGCTGCGTCGTGTCTCGGAGCGAGCTGGTCCTTCAGCGACATGACTGTAACGTATCAATTCTATTTTGCAGGGCTGAAAAGAGAAGAAATAAAGCCATGGGGATTGGCCAGCCTCCAGAGGACTCTGAAGCTGATGCCTGCAGCCCCGCGTAAGTACTTCAACAGATACAACTTTATTCATTAAGTATATTTACTATTACAGTGTTCTTCTTCTTTTCGTTTCGATGGTTCATTTATAATAATATATTTAATCAAATTATTTGGGCCCAGCAGGTCTAGGTGCCAGGTGGCCGCATTTATTACAGCGCCAGAGGCATGGTGTCGTCTTTTCTTTTCGTCTGTACAGGAGCACCGTACTTGAACCGGGTTGTTGTAGTTGTAGCGGCCTGCTTGGGTACGCAACGCAACCGATTCAATGCCTTCCAGTGCCGGATTAACCCTTAATCAAATTAAGCAATTGCCTAGGGCATCACGTCTGGGGGGGCACCAGAAGAACCACAAAAAAAATCTATCCATAGGACATCACGTCTCACTCTCACGTTTGAAAATTTGTCAAATTTGAAAATTCGTGCGTTTTAAGTTGATATAGAGTCCGACCTAGAGTCATAACCCCACTCCCGCTTGCCCACTAGTGCATTCGGCAATTCGAATGCACCGGAATTGCGATCAGACAATCACAAACCACCCCTTCCCTGCGGGCCCCCCGCCTGGCGCCCCCGCAAATCTGTGTCAATCAAATGTTTTGTTTTTTGAGTAATTGTGCCGGCCGACTTCTATGCATACGTAATACAATTAATTTGATAATTAATAAGTAAGTCAATAGCTTTAAAGCAGACTCTTCAATACCTTAAAGAACATTGTGGATTCGATTTTTCAAAATGCAGAGGCCTGTCTAAGAAAATGCTTTAAATATGTCTGGGCGTTACAATGGCATGCAGCAGAAGATTCTAGAGGCGAATCCGTTTGCAATATATATCTAGATATATCCTATACGCAGCCCATTCTCTCAATTTAGTTGGTCGAAGCGCCGCCGTGGACTGCTGCCTAGCAGCTGTATTTTTTTTAATTAGTCCGAAATCTATACTTTTTTTTCTGGTTTAACTATAAGCTGGCGCATATTAAACGATCATTTGGATATTGAAAGTGTTTTGAAATCTTTATCAGAAACGAGATGGGAAGCACACGCTAAAGCGACATCAGCTATTTCACATACATATAATAAAATTATAGATGCATTAGACACACAGAAATGTGTGGATGACATGCAAAAAGGAGAAACCAGAAGAGAAACGGCTAATTTGTCAAATAAACTACAAGAATTGGAGTTCGTACTCGTAATGTGGGTCGAAATTTTTTGCAACCTTCCGAAAAGTCAGTAATGTATTACAAGACCCAGAAGTTACTCTAGAGACTTTCGCTAATCTCTACAAATCAATCGTAGATTTTTTAGAAAATATGCGGTGTGACTTTGATTCTTTGGAAGCCCGAGCAAAAGAAAAGCTACCAGGTGTAGAATACAAAGACACCCGTCAAAGACGAAGAAAGAAAATGCCCAATGATGGTTCAGCTATTGAAGTAAGTTTCAGCCCAAGAGAACAATTCAAAATAACGTGTTATTATAGCATCATTGATAAATTAAATGCAGAGATACGAAAAAGAGGAGAGTTATACAAAGAAACAGCAGACAAATTCTCATTCTTGAATAAAATACCCGATGCCGATAAAATTATGTGTCCCGATCAAACTGCAGAATACAGTCAGCACAGTACAAATCAAGTAAACACATATCCAGAAGACCTTACCTTAACACCGAATTAATAACAGAAATTCAACAGTTTCATTCATATGTCATAAGTAAAATAAGTTCCAGACCTAGTGATTCGGCTCGCACAAGTTTACATCAGACTCACTCACAATTGTATAAAATAATACATGATGATAAAATTGAATCAGCTTTCCCTAATGTGGAAACAGCCCTGCGTATATTTTTATCGCTTAAGATTTCAAATTGCTCAGCGGAAACGTTCTTTTTCAAAATTAAAAATATAAAAAAAGGACAAAGATGATACAAGCAAGGCTCGATAATTTATCGATATTATACATAGCCCGGAAAAGCCGCAAGGCGCATTTCAATAAATAAATAAATTAAGCTTTGGTATGTTTCATCTCATCATTTTATTTTACAAAAAACTAATGTTTTTAGGCGTTAAAGGTTTAAAGACCGATTCTAGTTGACATACAGATAGGGGGGCCCACAGGCGTGGATTGCTTAGGGCATCAAGTAGTCTTAATCCGTCACTGATGCCTTCCATCAGGCGGCAGGCCATTGCAATTCATATTACTAGTGGCTCGTTACTTCATAAAGACAACGAATTCTGTGACATGCCTTCGGGATCATCTAATGTGCCACAGCTAAAACTGTGCTGAAGAAAGGATGTCAATCACGCCAAAAACATAAATGTCAAAGAATGCCAAGTTTTTTAGAACTCTTTCGCTTGATATCTAATAGTACAAAAATTTCCAAGTTCTTTCAAAGTTCCTTAAATCTTAGCTTCCTGTCATGCACAACGTTCTTAGGTTTCTTTAAGACGACGACTAACGCCAACGACCTTGAGGGAACAAAACGCGCCCTCGTTTCTCACCCGCGCGACCCGAAATTTAGTTGTTTTTCGTACTTTTCTTATTATTCTATGACTTTAAAAAAAAAAGCTTTAGATGAAAATGTAGATAATTAAATTGTCTTTGACATGGTGTCGATTTCATTAAAATACGCCCAGCGGTTTTGTTGTGATTGTCGTGTTTTTGTCCGTTTTAGACATAACTTTACAAATTAATTACACTATGTTATACGAATAAAACTTAAATTCTGCTCAGATGAAATTATTAAGAAAATAGTCTAATATAACATATATTTTTTCCAATAAATTACGACTAGCCGTTTAGACGTGATTCTCATTTTAAAATCAGCTACTCAAGGGAATCGGCGCCTAGTCATGTTCTTTAGTACTTACAATGCGACTTCGAAAGCTTTTAGTTTTACCTACCAACTTTAATCTATGAATTTAGTCACACTATTGTTAAGTAAGTACACTATTTTTAACCGACTGCCGAAGGCGGGTAATGTGTTTATCAGTCTATGTATGTAAGTATGTATGTACGTATGTATGTATGTTTGTTCCTATATGGAGTTCCAGAGAGCAAACGCCGTGGCCGATTTTGATGATTCATACGTCAATCGATTCGTCTTAACCCTGCGAGTGCCATAGGCTACATTAAAATTGGACAATAGAAAAATGGCGGCTTTTGGGTGCCATATTGTGGGGGCCCAAATTTTTTTTTCTTCCAGACCCATCGTGCGGGGTATCAAAATAAAGGGTTTTAAGAGTTGATTTCAAAAATATATTACACTTATAAGTTTAAATGTATCTAATTTGAAAAAAAAACTAACTAAATGTTATAAATAAAAAAAGTAAAATAAAAAAACCCGACTGCTTCAAAAGCGAACTAAAAAGTCGTAAACAAGGGAAAAATCATGCTGTGTAGGCGGAGGATACACCAGATTTTGGTCAGCCAGCCCGCGAATATGTATCCTCCGCCTGCACAGCATGATTTTTCCCTTGTTTACGACTTTTTAGTTCGCTTTTGAAGCAGTCGGTTTTTTTGATTTTTTGATTTAACTTTTTTATAGCATTTGGGTCATTGATAAAGATAGTAATTTTCGGACGCAGTTATCTCGTGAATGGGAAAATGTATTAAATAATGAAATTTGGGCTTGGATCATTAGAGGCCAGGTCAGGGACAGGGTGAGTTAAGACTCACAAAATTGCAATCGTATCGGTGAAATAGCTTTTAAGTAATGGCTTTATATAAGACATGGCCGGTATATCGTCCTTTTGTCCCACGGTTGTTCACTTATTTGCCACGAGTCCCGTGAGCCCGTCGCGCGTCCGCCTGCTAGTACAGGCAAAAGTAGGCGCATAGATCTTCCAAGAGTTGGGCAGTAGATTTGGTGAGTTGATCTAATCAAAGCTGCCATTAACTATCCCGTACAAGAATGCACTAGAAAAGCAGCAGTTGGAGAAGAATGGCACCGCATAACTACCCGTATGTATAATGTACTCTGTGGCATAACTGAGCCACGCATCGAGATACATTATACTTGTCGCCCGCTCTGTCAACAGTGTGCCGCGTGACCGCGTCCGCTCGTCCGATCACAGAGAGATGCAATGCTGAGTAGTGGACGCCGAATAGTTTACATACCCTTTAGTGCCGTAAAACTGTAACTTTCTAAAGCATATCTACTCCTTAGTAACGGCTAGGTTAAAAGGTTTGAAAAAAAAAAAATATTATTATTGATTCATGTACATAATTTAAAAAAACAAGGTTTTTACGTGTAACTAATAGAGTTATGGAGTTCCGTATGGTGTCGGACGTAAAGAATCTCACCATCCCATATCTTCCCGTGGGTGTCGTAAGAGGCGACTAAGGGATACACCAGAGAATGGGCAGCAGCGTTCTCTGTGCTCTTCAACAACAAACTGCGATCGCCAACCCGCCTGCCAAGCGTGGCGATTAAGGCAAGCCCCCCCAAACCAAATGAATAGCACAAAGAAAAAACGGCCCCGAGTACCCGGCAGCCCGTCTACCCTCGACTACGGTAGCGGTCGAGGCGATGGCGTGGCAAGGGGTGCGAAGAATCCCCGGAGTGAACCCGGCTACCCCAATAAACACCGACGACTGGCCCTGGCAACATACAACACGCGAACACTCCGGACCGACGAGAAGATAGCCGAACTCGAGGAAGAATTGAGCAAGTTGCGATGGAGTATTATATGGTTATCTGAAGTCCGAAGAGAGGGGAAGGACTCGATAATCCTCAAATCCGGTAACCTGCTCTATTTCCGAGAGGGTGACCGGCAGTCCCAGGGTGGTGTCGGGTTTATCGTCCACAAGTCCCTTGTGAACAACGTGGTGAAGATCGAGAGTGTGTCGACCAGGGTGGCGTACCTTATACTCAGAATATCCTCGAGATATTCGCTGAAGATCATACAGGTCTACGCACCGACCTCGGCACACCCCGACGACGAGGTAGAGACCATGTATGAGGATATCTCTATAGCCATGCATGGTTTTAAAACTCACTTCACCGTTGTCATGGGGGACTTCAACGCAAAACTGGGAAAACGAGACGAGGATGAGCTGCAAGTGGGGCAATTTGGAGTTGGACGTCGGAACCACCGGGGTCACCTACTGGCCAGTTTTATGGAGAAGGAGGGCCTCTACATGATGAACTCCTTCTTCAGAAAGCATGAGCATAGGAAGTGGACCTGGCGAAGCCCCGATGGTGCAACAAAAAACGAGATCGACTTCATCATATCAACCAAGAAGCAAATGTTCAATGATGTCTCTGTGATCAATTCGGTGAAAACCGGGAGCGATCACCGTATGATAAGAGGCACATTGAACATTAATATCAAGCTTGAAAGGTCTCGACTGATGAAGTCAACGCTCCGTCCAGCACAGATCCAGATCCAAAACCCCGAGAGCTTTCAGCTCGAACTCCAGAATCGTTTCGAGTGCCTAGGGAGCTCCGTGGACGAATACAGCGACGGGTTCGTGGCAGCTGTCCATACGGTCGGGTCTAAGTTTTTCAAGACCCGCCGTACAGATATAAACAAAAAGATCTCTGATCCTACTCTCAAGCTGAGCGAAGTGCTGCACGACAGCACTGTTATAAAGAAAATTCCTAACAGTAAGCGTACAGTTAAGCCCTGGATGACAGCCGGTATATTAAGATGCATTAGGAATCGCAACAAACTTCAAAAAAATACCCGTAATGATCCATTCAATGACATCTTAAAAATAACCTACCAACGATATCGAAATTATTGTAATAACCTAATCAAAAAACTAAAAAGAAAATACGAAAGGGATCTACTTGCTAATTCAGTCACAAATAATAAACTGTTATGGAAAAATATAAAAACTCTAACTTACACAAATAATATTAAAAACCAAAATTCAGAACTACTTCATTTGAAGCAAAGTCCATCTGAATCCGTTAATTTCATCAATAACTATTTCGTAAACATTGGCAGAGAGCTAGCTCAAAAGTTCCAACCTACGGAAAATAAATCGAGAACTTCTCAAGTAGACATATCCTCGACTCAAGTGAATTCATTTGTTCTTCTAGACACTGATCCCGATGAAGTGAGCAGGATCTTGATGAGCCTAAAATCAGACAGCGCGCCTGGTTGGGACAATGTTTCCACTAGCTTCTTGAAACACATAAGTCAAGAAATTGTCCCTATCCTCACCCACTTAACTAATCTTTGTTTCGCAAAGGGTATCTTCCCTGCCCCACTTAAGAAATCTATCATTATTCCTGTTCACAAGGGAGGGGACAGAGACGAGGTCAACAATTACAGGCTCATATCCATTTTACCAGCTATTTCCAAAATTATTGAAAAGCTAATAAATAACCGGCTCACTAAATTCCTTAATAAATCTAATTCCTTAAGTAGCTTACAATTTGGATTCAGGCAAGGAGTCTCAACTGAGGATGCAGTCACTGCCCTCAGCTCTCTGGTGGCTGATAATCTGGACGGTGGTAGCAAATTTCTGACCGTGTTTCTGGACCTAAAAAGGCGTTTGATACCATCTCTGTTCCCATCCTGATACGCAAATTGGAAGCCTCAGGTGTGAGAGGAATCCCACTCCAACTTTTTATAGACTACCTCACGAATAGGAAGCAGAGGGTAAAAGTGGGTGAACACGTTAGCCATGATGCAAATGTCACTTTCGGTGTCCCTCAGGGAAGCGTGCTTGGCCCTACACTATTCCTGCTTTACATTAATGACCTCTGCAACCTAAAAATCAATGATGCTAGAGTTTTTGCTTACGCAGACGATACCGCTGTGGTATTTACTGGAAAGTCCTGGCACGACGTTGCCAGAAGTGCTGAAGTTGGAATGACATTAATAGCTTTATGGCTCAAAAATAACCTGCTCACACTTAACACAGCTAAAACTAATTACATATGCTTCAGTATATCACATCGCCACCATGACACAAACACAAAGCAAAATCTATTAGCTTCCAGCCTACCATTATGTTATTTTTAAGATAGATATTTAAAATTGATAATTTGTAGATAACCCTGTAACTTTCATTTATTTTAAATTAATTTTCTTGAAATTGTGAGTACCACCTAGTTAATTGTAAAAACAAACTTCGGAAGAGCGAAGTGTCCTAACACAGACAATCATTTGCCTAAAGGGACACTTCAAACACTAATGTATCTATTTTTCACTGTTAAAGCAAATAAATTATTATTAATTATTACTCTCATGCTTATGAAGGAGAGGTGTGAGATGATCCTGCAGTCTTCAGACGATGCGTTGAAATACCGGCAGTTTAATAGACGGATCTCAAAGTCCTTGAAAAGCGACCTCCGCCGCTATAATACTGAGCGTATTAAAGACGCAATTGAGCGGAATAAGGGCTCCAAGGTCTTTGCAAGAGATATATCTGTCTATTGGGCAGAGCCAGCTCACGAAACTGAAGACCGACGATGGCAGGATCATATCCGCCAAACCGGAGCTTCTGAGGGAGATCGAGAAATTCTATGGGCAGTTGTACACGTCAACCAGTAAACCCGTCGCGAATCTAGTAAAAGACCCTAGAGCTAGATTGACCCGTCACTATACCGAAGACATACCGGACGTCAGCCTGTACGAGATTAGGATGGCTCTGAAACAGCTTAAAAACAACAAGGCGCCGGGTGACGACGGAATCACTGCTGAACTCCTGAAGGCGGGTGGAAAACCAATACTTAAGGCTCTTCAGAAGCTGTTTGGTGCCGTCATACTCGAGGGGAAAACGCCACAGGCATGGTGCAGGGGTGTACTGGTACTCTTTTTCAAGAAGGGTGACAATGCCCTATTGAAGAACTATAGGCCCATCTCACTTCTTAGCCATGTCTACAAGCTGTTTTCAAGAGTCATCACGAATCGTCTCGCGCTCAGGTTTGACGATTTCCAGCCTCCCGAACAAGCCGGATTCCGAAAAGGCTTTAGCATCGTAGACCACATACATACGCTGCGGCAGGTTATACAGAAGACCGAAGAGTATAACCTGCCTCTCTGTTTAGCGTTTGTGGACTACGAGAAAGCCTTCGATTCAATCGAGACTTGGGCTGTACTGCAGTCTCTCCAACGGTGCCAAATCGACTACCGGTACATCGATGTGTTGAAGTGTTTGTACAAAAACGCCACCATGTCAGTCCGACTTCAGGATCAGGCCTCGGAACCTATCTTTCTGCAGCGAGGTGTCAGACAGGGAGACGTCATATCTCCGAAACTGTTTACCGCTGCACTGGAGGATATCTTCAAGGTTAAGGACTCGAGAGGGCTAGGCATCAACGTCAATGGCGAGTACATCACTCACCTTCGGTTTGCCGACGATATAGAGGTCATGGCTGAGACCATGGAGGACCTCAGTATAATGCTCGATGACCTCAGTAGAGCTTCCGAAAGAGTGGGTCTTAAAATGAACATGGACAAAACCAAGGTAATGTTGAATGCCCATGTAACACCCACTCCTATCAAGTTTGGAGACTCTACACTCGAAGTTGTGGAAGATTATGTCTACCTGGGACAAACGATCCAGTTGGGTAGGGCCAACTTCGAATAAGAGGTCAACCGTCGAATCCGACTCGGCTGGGCAGCGTTCGGGAAATTGCGCGGTGTCTTCTCGTCCAACTTACCACAGTGTCTCAAGACGAAGGTCTATGACCAGTGTGTGTTGGCAGTGATGACCTATGGCTCTGAGACGTGGTCGCTCACAATGGGCCTCATCAGAAAGCTTACAGTCACGCAAAGGGCAATGGAGAGGGCTATGCTCGGAGTATCCTTGCGTGATCGAATCAGAAATATAGAGATCCGCAAGAGAACCAGGGTTACCGACATAGCCCGAAGAATTGCCAAACTTAAGTGGCAGTGGGCAGGGCACATTGCTCGCAGAACGGATGGCCGATGGGGCAGAAAAGTTCTGGAGTGGCGACCGCGAACCGGAAGACGATGCGCTGGAAGGCCTCCCACCAGGTGGACCGATGACCTAGTGAAGGTTGCGGGGATTCGCTGGATGCGGGACGCACGGGACCGGTCAATGTGGCGACACTTGGGGGATGCCTATGTCCAGCAGTGGACGTCTTTCGGCTGATATGATGATATGATGAACTAATAGTTTTGCTTTAAAAAAATAATTGACAACACGATATTTTTTCGCAACTTTTGGAAACTCCTCCAAAACGAATTGGATGTTTAAAAATATTGTTATACAGAAAAATTTATGGCTGGAATTTCTTCACAACTAACATAGCATCAATCATAGCATAAATTAAATAATATTTTGCAAACAAAACTGTTCAAAAGGAGATTCAATATTGATAATTTAGCATCGAGCGGGCGCGCGGCCGCGGCCAGTACTGCGTTAACATTGGGGCGTACATAGCGCCAGTGAAATAAAATTATATTTAAGAATTTAAGTAAATAAAATTTCCATTAAAGTAGGGTTCCATTTTTTTACTGTATGAATAATAAATGAGAATATCTAACTTATTACAAAATAACATTAATTACATGGATTACACTGCTAAAATTAATGAAATTAAAATTATAAAATGATAAACAAATTATATAGATGACAATATAATCGATGCAGAACACGGTTCGACTGAGAGAGAGAGAGGGAGCTAAACAAGACAAATAGCTGTGTCCCGTATTCACAGGCCCCAGGAATATGAATATGAATATGTGTGCGCAGACAAGCGAGTCGAAAAGTGTTGCGAACCGAGGGTCGCCGCACCGTACCGATCTATCAATTCAGCCATTTATTTTTAGACCACATATTAATTATTGAAATATCAAAGCAACCGATACGTATATCTGCAACGGAAGTACGGAACGAAACGATTAGGGAGCGCGCTCACTGCTGACTGCTGAGTCGAGTCGCGTCACAGGCTCGTGCTCGTGCGGCGGCGGAGAGAGACCACTTCCATCAGGTGGGCTGCCCACCTGATGGAAGTGGTCTCGGTGCTACGTTACCCCAACAGGAAAGTGACTCCTAGAGAGATATGAGTGGAACGTATAATTCGTGCGTAATCTGCTGTGAATGTGCGCCACATAAAAAATAAGTGCGTGTCGTCGTTTTTGAAAAAACGGAAAAATAGGTTCCTGCTGGGGTAACGTTGTGCCAGCAGGAAAATTCTAAACGAATAATCGGAATCAGAAATATTGTGCATGGGCAAAGAGCTTATATTTGTGCTGAAATGTGCGCCGAAAATATAACTGGTGCGGCATCAGGTTTTCGAGATATTGCATTTCCTGCTCGGGTAACGTTTTGCAGAATCTTGTATCTCTAAAACCATTGTACGTGCGCCTGTAGAATAAACATACACGAGTAGCTCTTGATTTGTGCGTATTTGTGCCGGAATTAGATTTAAGAAAATATTTATAATTTTCATATAATTGCGCTATTTCGAAAACCCGAAAAAAATTCGCAGCGCCTAAATGAGAAAACTTATTAGCTCGCTGAAAAAAACTAAACATATAAACAATGGCTGGTTATCCGACCAAATTCAATATCGATGACCTTCTTAATTGTACGTATTAAACCTAAGCTGTTGTCCGTACAGTCACGTTCAAACGTTTGTTGGTATGACCTAATTTTGGGGGCTAATTAAAAAATACATTAAATGCACCTCGTGACCATAACAAATGAAAGAGGTTGTTATTGTAGAAATTATTATTTGTATTCTCTTAATTTTGTTTCTTAAAGTAATTATGGCATCAAATCACAGATCAAATTACAAACCTATTAGAACACATAGTTCAATCTAATTATTTGTACCGTGTGTAGTTATTATTATTTAAAATTACAGATCAGTTTTCCATTTACATAAGTACTTAGTCTTAGTAATAGGGTGCCGTTTTTAACCTTTGGGTACGGATCCCTAAAAACTCAATGCTAATTTATCTAGCCTACGGCTCAGATCAAATAAAAAGTCAAGATGGAACGTTGCAAACAACAAAGTGACGCTGGTTCAAACTATGCCTTGCCGTAAAAATACACAATTACACGCACTCACTTACAACAAAATCACGCCTTAGCTTGTCATTAGACCTTACAGATAAAATAATAAAGCTCAACTGAGAAGCTAAGGGGTAGTTTCGTTGTACGTGTGTGCGTGTAATTGTGTATTTATACGGCAAGGCATAGTTTAAACCAGCTTCACTTTGTTGTTTGCAACGTTCCATCTTGACTTTTTATTTGATCTAAGGTATGTTAGATCATATCTCGAGCTTTTTTTTTTTAAACAGACTCCATCAAATGTTTGGTCTCTAAAGTATTTTTTCTACTAATATTATAAAGGCAAATGTCTGGATGTGTCCACTAAAAACTGAATGTACAGTGCGACATAAAAGAGTAGAAGTTAAGTATTTGGGAACTAAAAGTTTTCATTTTCTGGCAACATCTAAAATGAGTACTTGAGCTGTCAATTCATCTCGATCGGTTTCGATTTTCGTAAGAATTTTAGTTTTTGAGTGATATTTCTGTGTGTGGATAGAAAAACAGTTCAATTCAATTCAATTCAATTTATTTCATCACAAATAAATTTGAGTACATGATTATCCTTTATACTACCACATACATAAAGCAGGTGAATGAGGTAAGCTGCAGCAGAGGGCAGAGCAAGACCCAGCCCTGCGCTAGGAGCTAACCTGTGTTACAGGCGCTGGGCACCTACTCGACCGTCACACTTGCAACACACTTACAAACATCGAAGTAGCATAGGGGGTTTAAGACTCGCTGATTTCCCAGCTTAGGCAAGCCTGTACATAGGGAGTTGCACTAAAGGTTAATTACAAACGATTAATACATTCAGGGAGCAAAATTTTCGAACCAAATATCATTTCCAATTTATTTGTTTACCATTTTTGAGGTTATGCTAAGATAAACAAATAGAGTTGTAGTTATAGCGCGACTTAACAACGTTGATAGTAAGGCAACAAAAATTAATGTAATTTATTGCGGATACGAAATTTCTTTTTTGCTATACCATATTTGTTGATGCAGTCAACCTAATGGAAAGAAACAATTTTAAAATATATTCACGTTTATTTACCGCGGAACTTCTTTCATCGGACTGACAGTGATTTTTTGCTTTGCTTGTTTTAGGTGTTTCTGTAAGCACAGTGCGCAGAATCGTGAAACACAGCACTGAAAACGGTGGGAAATTCTCAACAGCAGCTAAACACAGAAAGGGTCGTTCTCAAACGTATTGAACGACTTTATATTGAAAACAATTGATTATTAAAAATACTTATTTTTTGTGAAGTTGTTGTTTTATTACTACTACATAATTATCACATATTTAATAAACATACTTATTTAATATATTTACTCATTATTTATACCTAATAAATAAATAATACTATTCAAGTATCAAGTTCAGCTGGCTCGTACTAACTGGGTTGCTATCTGAGCGATTGTGGCGCCCTCAATTATTTTCTACTCTTTTATGTCGCACTGTATTTTAATGAAATTTGGATTATAGAAGATAGGTTATACCGTGGCACTACTTTTTCTAATGTACTTACCTAATCAAGCGCACGCAAGGAAACAGCTAGTAGAATACGTATAATCCAATAACAAGTTAATTTTTTTATAACTTTTCAACCTCAGTGTACTCAGGCACAACACGCTACAACCGGTTCGTGAGTAAAGTTAAGAAGGTCATCGTTATGTATGAATCCGTTGCTTTTTTGTAGTCATTCGAATTTGGTTGGATAACCAGCCTTTCTTTACATGTTTAGTTTTTTGTTTAAATCTACTTAATGCGAAACATTCCAAGCTGAATATTTTCACTATATATTTTGGACATAACGCTCATACTTGTGGTTTACATCTACCAATCTTGGGTTCAGTCGGTTTCATGTATTTTGCCGTCAAAGATAAGACACTCTCGTTTTGACTTTTAGCAATATTATTCGATAACGCAAGCATGTAAGCTTTTGAAACTTTTTATGGTTATTACAAGCGTTAAGATGGACTGAATACAGTTTTCAGCTAGCTTATACGTTTTCTCATTTAGGCGATGCGATTTTTTTTCGGGTTTTCGAAAAAGCGCAATTACTTGAAAATTATAAATATTTTCTTTAATCTAATTCCGGCACAAATACGCAGAAATCAAGAGCTACTCGTGTATGTTTATTCTACAGGCGCACGTACAATGGTTTTAGAGATACACGATTCTGCAAAACGTTACCCCAGCAGGAAATGCAATATCTCGAAAACCTGATGACGCACCAGTTATATTATCGGCGCACTTTTCAGCACAAATATAAGCTCTCTGCCCATGCACAATATTTCTCATTCCGATCATTAGTTTAGAATTTTCCTGCTGGAACAACGTTACCCCAGCAGGAACCTATTTTCCCGTTTTTTTCAAAAACGACGACACGCACTTATTTTTTTATGTGGCGCACATTCACAGCAGATTACGCACGAATTATACGTTCCACTCATATCTCTCTAGGAGTCACTTTCCTGTTGGGGTGACGTACACCGACCTGCTTGTTTGCCAAGCTATGCCATCAAAATAAAAAATTGCCGCACGATTCGACGAAGGTACTATCTATCGTCCGGAGTACGTTTATTTCTACGAAATGGCCGCGCGTTTTTGTCTAAATCAGCAGAATCACTTGCGCCCGAATAGAATCGTCGCCATCGTGCTACCGTGCCATAATGATTGCTTACAAGTGATGTAAACCGTAGGTGGCATACGACCACGTCGACCTCCGCTGTCCTCTGTCAGACAATAATATTTTCTTGTATCATTTTATTTTTCAGAGCGTGATGGTTTCGTAGTAGGGTATTCGTTTTTAAATTATCTTTTTTACATAAACAATGATCACAAGTCATACAACCTAGTGTCACAGTAATAAGACCCAACTCTGTCTCACGCCTCTTACCTACAACTATTGCAGGATGACCATGTTGATGTAGAGTTTGATTGCAGACAACAAGCAGCTGGCACAGCATCGGCAGACGCGCAGTTCTTTGAGGTGCCGCCCACCCTGGAGCTCAAAGTAGAAGGTCCTGAGTGAGTACCACTGATGCCATAGGCAGACACTGATACACCTGTCAAACATATACTTAACACCCTTTTTATCCGTCTGCGCGTACGCGTTACAGTTTGTATGTTATATTAGATCGGAGTAACTTTTCAATATTTTTTTATGCGACTACGGTGAAGCCAAAAAAACGCCAATTCAAAGAATGTTTGGGTGTTTCCGTTTTCATCCCACGTTTTCATCCCAGGAGTTAAAAATAATAATAATTATTCCGCTTTCAACCCGCAACAAAAATGGACTCCGTTTTCAACCCACGGCATAGTACATAACTGTTTAGTAACTGTAAGTAACGTTAGCAGACAAACAAACTTTGTTAGAAAAATCTTTATTCATAATTAACACAACTAAGTCTTTAGAATATTGATATCTAGAAAATCACAGATTCGTACTATTATCAATTCTACATTTTAAAAAATCTGGTGATTTGACAAATCCCAATAAAGAAATCTAGTGATTTGAACAAATCTCAAAATTGGTTCAGTGAAATGACAAAAATAACTTTTCTGTAGTAATTTAAAGGTTTATTTTGTACTTTGCTTTCCGAGGTAATCGGCTGCGTTATGTTATATGGTCAAAGAATCAGTCCAAGAGCGAGCGAAGCGAGCTCGGGAACATAGGGCACCCCGACACGGACAGGTTAGGTTCGAACGAGATGACGGGAGCTGAAGTGAGCGAGCAAAGCGAGCGAACGCAGCTCCCGTCATCTCGTTCGTGTTAGGTTACTTTTGACCCTGCAGACAGAAATAGGAGCCCCGCGCAGCGGGGCTACGTCGACTTTGTAAGATTATTTTTCTGTCTGTACAAAACAATTATAAACTGCAGTGGGTAGAAACCGGAATATATTTTAGGTGGAATACGGAAAAAACAACTATTATTATGATTGTGGGTAGAACACGGACTAAGATTTGGGTAGAAAACGGAATAAAATATTCGTGGGATGAAAACTTGGGATGAAAACGGAAACACCCAAATGTTTTATTGACAGACCTGTTACATCAGATATCGGCCCGATTATTATAGGCCGATAATGTCAATGTAATTAACTAACACGCCTGTTATTGTCTTGTAGAGCTGGCCAACAGCAAGCGCAGCTGACAGCGGCGGCCGACACAGTCGCGGAGGCGCCCAAGCCGCGCTCCCGGCTGCGCCAGCGCCGCCAGCCCGCGTCGCACGCGAGCGCGACCACTCGCAAGCATGACAAGAACTTACGGAGCAGAGGTTTGTCACTCACGCTCACAAGTAGCAGGCGACTGTCGGAGCGGGGAGCGGCGTGTGGGGAGGGGGCACTGGCGTCTCTCGACCAATCAGCACCCACGCTACGTTCCCATACTTGGGCCGTTTTTATTCAAACCCAGCGACCCGCCCTGGCTTGGCCCGTGACAAATTATATGCAAAAACCTTTCTTATTCCCCACTCTTTCTATTGGTGAAAACCGCATGAAAATCCGTTCAGTAGTTTTTAGGGTTCCGTACCCGAAGGATCCAAACGGAGCCCTATTGCTGACACTCACGTGTCTGTCTATCCGTCTGTCTGTCCGTCGTCTCAAGTCTGTCACACAATATTGTTCCGAAGAATTTATCAACTTCCCATTGACTTATGAACTTGATATTTGGTGATAATGTTTATTATTACGTATATTTTAGTAACAAATACCAATATATTGAAAATCCGTTTCTTTGGTACAATGTGCGAAGTCTGACATGCACTTGTTATTTGTTTTTGAGTTTATCGCGAACAGACACGACGGCGGCGCACAGTGGTGCAGGTAGTACGGGCATGCGGAAAATATTATTTTTAAATGAAAAGACGTTGCGTTTCTTCATAATACTTTATTAAAATGATATAATGGATGTACCAGTTTACAAAGAGAAAGATATAACACGTGATTGAAATTGAGATATGAATTTCATATAATTAAATCAGCATTTTTAAATAAATAAATATTAATAAACTAAATATTAAATAGAGAAGACATTGATTGTGTTAATTACCCTCATTAGAAACACTTATTAATATAATGCACTTTTTCTTAATTACAGAGCGTCATTAGTTAAGGACCTGGTATTTCCAAGATCGCAGGTTATCGCAGCCAAAACTAATGTATTCTTAATCTATAGGGTCTAATTAATCTCCGAAAGTATATTATTACGTATCGGTCGATAACGGAGATTAGTTATGATCTCATGATTGAAAACAAAAGGTTCCAAATGACCTTCTTCACTAAAAATGTAATAGCAAGTAATTATTCATTATATTATAACATTATGTTTACTATTTTATTAATACACACAATAAACTTATGACTAAACTAAAAATTAAAGTTGATAATTATAGTATTTTGGTTCTATTCATACTTGAAATAACAATATTTTTTGCACGAAATTTGTAAATTCTCGATCACCCTACTTTGGCATCATATAATTAAATACTGTATAATTATTTATCCGTATTAATTTTAGGACTTGTTTCTACTAACATTCTAGTATGTGTGTACCAAATTGTAGACATTTTAAACAAGGTTGAAACAAAGGACTTTTTTCCGCCCTTGTACCAATGTGCGGCGTGGACTTTGTTTTAAAATGTGTATAGTGATGATGATTATTAGTTTTTTATGCGCTTGTCATGATGTTGTCTTTCCACAACCCTTCGTTGAATGGAAGTGAATACCTGTCCCCTGTGTACCTTTATGTTGCATGAAGTTTTGGGTTCGTGCCCACTCGACCCGATTGGACTCGACCCGTAGACTAATACCTGCATATTTCTATTTTGATAGGCGTAAAAACGTCGATGTATAGTCAGGCAGAAAAGTGTTGATTTAAAGCTTGCGCCACAGAGAATGTAAAATTTAAATAATGTTTAGAAAATAAATAAATAATTAAACAAGTACTTATCCTATTTAGGGTTCCGTACCCAAAGGGTAAAAACGGGACCCTATTACTATTCTATTACAATCTTATAGCTACTGGCACGGTGGTATTTATTGGATATATCACGTATAAAGACTGATACGTGATTATAATTATTAGGTTAACAAGTGGGTACTAACTTCTAAAATATAGATAAAAAGAATATGATTTACAAAATTATCTTTAAAAAATAAACATTAGGTACCTATCTTAAAGAATACAAGACTATTTAGGAACAAACAAATTAAAAGATTTTAGTTTCGCGCAATACAAAATCAACAATTAACAAATAAAAAAATTCTATAATTAATCGACATGAAAAAAATAAAAATAATTACATATTAATATATTTTTTCATTGATCCATAAACAACAACCAAAACCAACCACAACTATGGACCTTTGAGTCAGCAATTATTTTTTTTTATTCTTTTTTTATAATTCTTACACACCTCATTTCTAATTTTTTACCTATATAAAATTGTTTTTTTTTTTAATTATCTGGTTCGCACTGTGGCGAACGTGCACTATGTATTTGTACACTGTCAGAGTTAAAAACTTATTTCACTTGACCACTGCACTTCAGTCCCGTTCTTATTTTTTCGGTGCAGCCGGTGCCCGGTAGGTATACTTGACCAACGATTAATAAACTTTGGCCACGTTGATTTGAATTTTGAAAACAGGTTTTTGACCTTCTATGTACCTACCCTATGGAATCACTGGTCCCCAAGTCACAGGCTATAAACCTAGTTTGGGAGCCAGGAGATAATACCTTATGCACATAATGTTGTATCATATTACTGTACCTGCCTGTAACCTTTGTTAAGTAATTATTGGAAATAAACATTATTGTTATTATTTAATTTATAATTTTACGCACTCTGCCCTGAGAAGGCCTTTCACCTGACACTTTGAATGACAAACTAACTATACATACTTTACTTTCTTATTAATATAATAGTGGCACCCTACACACCCTTCTTGCATTTTTGCTGCGCTAAAAAGAGTTCGAACAACATATATATGAGCCGCTTCGTCTATTGTTACTAGAAAACCGGTTGAAGCGAAGTAGATAGGCTATCTTTTGAATGCTACATTTTTGAAACGAAATGACCTACCTACCAGGACAAATTATTTATATCATAATAAAATATTAAATATTCTATGTATAATAAATTGATAAGTTAATTAGAATTAAATACCACTATGCCTGACTGTACAAATGGCACTGAATTGGTAGTAAACCATCTGGTATTATTGTCGTGAATACTCTTTGCTCTTTGTTTGTATCTATAGTTTTTATGAAACAAAAAGTAACTGACAAGTGATGTCAAAAATATATATGTAAAAATTGTTGAAAATTATTAAAAACGAAAATATAAATTATCTCTCTTAGTTTTTGTTCCCAACATTTATGGCGACCGCGTGAATTATGGACAAATTAAAAAAAGAACAAACTGCCCTCCGATCGTTTTTTACAAAATCGATTCGGCAAATGGAAGAAAAGTTGGAGAAGGGATCCACGGCAGATAGCGATCTAGTTGGTATATTTGAGGCTTTACAAGTTCGACATCAGCGGCTCGTAGAGATTGGTAACCAATTATTAGGAATATTGCTAGATTCGGATACTACCACTGAGGATGATATCGCTAAAGAGATGGAGTGTCAGGATAAATACAGCTCAAAATGGTATGCCATTTCCAGAAAATTTGAGTCGGAGCAACGGCCAAGATCAACATCAGCACCAGGTACTGTGAAATCCATTAGCCATAGAAGCGAAACCGTTAAAATTAAATTACCAAAATTAGAACTACCCAAGTTTGACGGAAACATCAAAAATTGGATTGGTTTCTGGGGTCAGTTTAAGCGGATCGATGAAAATAATGGAATGGATGATGGAGATAAGTTCCAGTATTTATTACAATCCATGACACTCGGTACTTGTGCGCGACAACTAGTCGAATCATACCCTCCGTCTGCGGGTAACTACCGAAAAGCTGTGGAGGCCTTAAAAACACGTTTCGCGAGAGATGACCTGTTAATAGAAGCTTATGTAAGAGGCCTATTGAATCTGATATTAGAAAAGCAGAGGGGTGAGTCGGACAATTTATCGCAACTTTATGACAGCTTGCAGACTCACTTACAAGCTCTTGAAACCTTAGGAGTCACGAAGGACGGATACGCATCAATTCTATTCCCAATGATCGAATCATCTCTACCAGAGGATCTTTTACGAACATGGAATAGGATTAGATCAAAGCAGATGACAGTTTGTGATGACTTGAGCAATTTGATTAACTTTTTAAAACAAGAAGTTGAATCAGAAGAGCGAATACGGCTTGCCAGAGAAGGTTTCACGAAAATGTCAGACTCAGTTGCGGAACCGAAGCTACCTACAGCGTGTTTTACGAGTAATGCAACCAAATCCAACGGTTTTATCAAGAAGCTAACGATAAGCTGCATATGGTGCAATAAAGAAACACACGCTAGTTCAGAATGTCACAAAGCATCAAAAATGACACTGTCAGAAAAGCAAGAATTTTTGAAAAGTAAGAAAGCTTGTCTCATTTGTTTTAGAACGAATCACGTGACGAAGAAATGTCGAAGCTCAGCTAAATGTTTAGTCTGTAAACGTAGGCATTTAACTATCATGTGCCCTGAAATCGAAGAAAAGGAAGAAAAGAAAACTGAGTCTTCCACAAAACGTAGCCCGTCAAGTTCACCAAGTTCTAACATCAACTTACTTTCAAATGGACAAGATTCCACAACATTGCTTCAAACACTTGTATGCAAAATTGCAGGCAATAACCAAGAAGTTCAAGTTCGCATTTTGATAGATAGTGGAGCACAGAGATCCTACATTAGGACCGATTTGGCGAAGAAACTCAACCTAAAATCTGAACGCAAGGAAACAATTGCACATTGTTTGTTCGGGGGACACGAGATGACCGCTGAAGAATATGATGTATTTAGTATCAGATTAATAAGTTTGTATGATAGTTTCTTTATAAGCCTAAAGGTTATAGGACAACAAAATATTTGTGGTTTCTTACCAAAGATAACGTCGATTCCATTACTTGACACCTTGAAAAAACATAAGATAAGACTGACTGAAACGACGGACTCTACTAACGATGTTGACATTCTTATAGGGGCTGACTATTTAGGGACAATAATGACTGGAGAGATTTTACATATTTCAAACAATTTAATGGCATGTCGAACTAAATTAGGGTGGACAGTGTCTGGTCGAGTGACAGGGATTTACAATTCTCTCACTCCAAAGGCTACGGTATTACACAGTTCATCTAAACTACCGGACTTGTGGAGCCTGGAGTCACTTGGGATTACTGATCCTAGTGAACAAGCTTCCAAAATGGCCCACGAGAAGGAAGTTCTCGAACACTTCCATAAAACAGTGGCAATCAATAAAGAGGGAAGGTACGAAGTAAGTCTTCCTTGGAAGGACATGCCTCGCCCTAAACCCAACTATCAGTTGGCTAAAAAACGTTTGATTGCCACAACGGTGCGTCTCAAATCGCTTAACAAAATAAATGAGTACGATGCCGTATTTAAAGAGTGGAAATCACTTGGTATTATCGAAGAAGCACCTCAGTCAGACATCGAAGAAGGTACGTATATACCGCATCACGCAGTATTTAAAATGTCAAGTGCTACTACTAAAATACGTCCTGTCTTTGATGCTTCGGCTAAGGATCAAGACAGAATTTCACTCAATATTTGTCTTGAAAAGGGCGTCAACCTAATTGAGCTTATACCTGAATTACTTATAAATTTTAGGAAAGGAGCTTATGCAGTGACAGCTGATATAGCGAAGGCGTTTTTACAGATATCGTTAAATCCAGAAGACCGCAACTATCTAAAATTTTTATGGTGGTCCAATGTCAACGATGAAAACAAACAGGTAATTACTTTTCGTCACAAACGCGTGGTATTCGGTCTAACATCTAGCCCATTTCACTTAGCTGCTACAATAAATCATCATTTGGATAATACACCACCACATCTAAAGGATACAGCCATGTTGCTGGGAAAGTCTTTTTACGTAGATAATTGCCTAATGTCTTTAGATACAGAACAAGATATGCACCGATTTATTGTCGAGGCAAAAGAACTAATGGCACTAGGAAAGTTTGATCTCAGATGTTGGGTAAGTGCTCCAGCGCAAGTAGATGAGGAGGTGGAAATATCACAAGTTCTGGGCATGGTATGGAATGTAAAGGCGGATACATTCAACTGTCGTGTAGTAAATAATCTTGGGAATAAGATTACGAAAAGGGAAATTCTGTCAATTGCACAGAAAATCTTTGATCCTATAGGGATATTATGCCCTATAACGATTGTGCCTAAAATTATTTTACAAAGGTCATGGAATAGGAAAATATCTTGGGATAGTGAGTTACCAGATGATTTGAAACTTGAGTTTAAACGCTGGTCAGAAAAATTGCATTTAATTGATCAAATTAAAATTCCTCGACGTTTGACAGTTCACAATATTTTGGAATGTTGTAACTCCCTTCATGTTTTTTGCGACGCCAGTCAGCAGGCTTATTCTGTGTGCATTTTCTTAAGATCTGAGTACAAAGGAGACATTCATATCAGCCTCGTAATGGCAAAGGCTAGAGTAGCTCCAGTACGAGAAATCACCATTCCTCGTTTGGAATTGATTGCTGCAACGATTGCTGCAAGACTAGGCTCTAGGGTCATAAAAAAGTTGTGCTTACCCAACTGTCGTAACTTTTTTTGGACCGATTCCAGTGTTTCACTAAGCTGGATAAAAGGTGACGGAAACTGGACTGTATTCGTAGCTAATCGTGTTAAAGAAATACGGTCCATCACAGATCCCAATGCCTGGAAACATATCCCGGGTCATTTAAATCCAGCTGACCTTCCATCAAGAGGCACACATATCAAAAACCTACTTAAAAACAAATGGTGGGAAGGCCCGGCATGGCTTCGACTAGAAGAAAATGATTGGCCGGAGACATGTTTCATTACTAATTCGGCGGATGTTAATGCGGAACGGAAATCCGTCAAAACCAACACAAAGGTGATGGTAGTCGGACATTCTTTTCTAAATCGACTTACTTATTTTTCAAAGTACACCAAGATTGTGTTAATGGTAGCATGGATGCGCAGATTAAGATACAAAGTCTACAGAAGACACACTGTAATTCTGAGTAAGGAATTTGAAGATGCAGAAAAGACTGTAGTACGACTAATTCAAGCAGCGTATCCTCACAAGCTATCAAACTTACAGACGTTCAAAGACGATGAGAACATTATTAGATTGTCAACAAAACTGAACTTAGGAACAGACAATTTTGATTTCATAGCCCCGATCGTTCTACCCGGAAACGATGTTATCGTGCAGAGGCTGGTAGAAGAACGACACCGGCTACTACTTCATGCAGGGACTCAGACATTGATGGCCAATTTAAGAGAAACCTTCTGGATTATTGGTATAAGAAAATTGGTCAAGAAGGTCGTACGTGAATGTGGTAGGTGTCGACGCTACAAGGCTTCACCTTGTCAAACACCTTTAACTGGTCTACCCAAAGATCGTATAGAATCAGCTAATGCCTTTGAGGCTAGTGGAGTCGACTTAGCTGGCCCTTTGGTACTACGCAATGGCAGTAAATGCTGGATTGTACTATTTACATGTGCCACATATCGTGCGGTGCATTTAGAGCTGACGGAAACATTATCAACTAATGACTTCAACATGGCTCTGCGACGCTTCACAGCACGTCGCGGTAGAGTTCGTTGTTTGTTTAGCGATAATGGTACTAATTTTACTAGTCTCAATAATGCATTTAGTCAACTAGACTGGACTGAGATCAAGAAAGTATCAGCAATACATAGAATTGAATGGAAGTTCATTCCGCCAGCGGCTCCCTGGTGGGGAGGGTTTTACGAAAGGCTGGTCGGGATGACAAAACAAATCCTAAGACGAGTGTTAGGTCGAGCCTCACTAACGCTCATGGAGTTACAAACAGTATTATGCGACTGTGAAGCTACAATAAATAGCCGACCGCTGACGTATATTACTGGAGGACAAGATGAACTAAGACCGCTTACCCCATCATTGTTTATCCAACCACGAGTACGAGTCGACGTTGCAGATCTTGATACAATAGATCGGAGGTCCTTAAACATTCGGGCAAATTATTGTCAAAAACTTCGTTTAGATTTGCGACAGCGTTTTCGATCAGAGTATTTGAGCATGTTGGTACAACAAAAATCTAAGAAAACATCTCAAAGCCTGTTACCTGGGGACGTGGTTTTGATACACACCGAAGATAAAAGGACCAACTGGCCGTTAGGAGTAATCCTACAGACATATCCGGGAAGAGATGGAGTGTGTCGAGTAGCAAAAGTGCGGACAGCCATGGGTGAAAAGATACGCGCATTCCAAAAACTCTACCCATTGGAAGTTTCATCCAGCTCAAGCGACCTTATCGAAGGTAGGGTTGACATTACCGATGGTAGGGTTGACATGACCGACGGTAGGGTTGACATGACCGATGGTAGGGTTGACATGACCAATGACTTAGACGGAGCAACTGACGTACCACGAACTCAAACAACACGGTCAGGACGCACGGTACGTCCGCCCACACGTCTCAATATTTAAAAAGGTAGTAGACCTGCCGGTCCACTTGGGCCCGGGAGTGTCGTGAATACTCTTTGCTCTTTGTTTGTATCTATAGTTTTTATGAAACAAAAAGTAACTGACAAGTGATGTCAAAAATATATATGTAAAAATTGTTGAAAATTATTAAAAACGAAAATATAAATTATCTCTCTTAGTTTTTGTTCCCAACAATTATTCTTCGGGTCGGGTCTAATCGGATCGAGTGTTCATGGACCCGAAGGTTTAATCAAAATTCTAAGTCAACGCTATCAAAAGTTACGGCCGTTTGTGTCGCATATTTTGACACTCATAAGGGAATCAAAACATATAGTATAGATAGGGCGTAGGGTATTTTCTTTGACCTACAACCATGAAAGGCAAGACGCAATTTAAGCTTGTATTACAAGCAACTTCATAAGTAAGAGGAAAATTCAGTGTGTAGTTACCTAGTTTTTTTTTTGTTTTAACCGACTTTTTGTACTAAACCGATTTTTTTTTTGAGAACTAGGTGCAGAAGTGTGTATTCACTACCAAAGCCAATCAGTGCTGATTGTTCCGTTGTATGGTCGCAGAGGTGGTGGGGCCGGAGGAGCGGCTGGCTGGGCTGGTGCGCGCGCACCCCGTGCTGTACGACCGCCACGTCATGCGCCACGCCGACCGCGCGCACTCGCGCTACGCCTGGGGCGAAGTCAGCCGCCGCATGGAGCGCCCCGGTACTCAGCAGCACCTCTCAAGCTCATTTATTTGCTATCAGTCTAATCCACTGGTTCTCAACATCCTTAAGGCGGTACCCCGAGCAAAACGCCGCGCAAGCCGTTTTTTGTGCTGTTTTTAGGAGCTAGATAGCTCCTAAAAACAGCACAAAAAACGACTACTCGTTATTTAAAAAGAAATATCAATTAATAAAAATACATTATATTTCTACATAATATTGATTCTAAAATGGTAGATTTAGTTATTTTTTTTAATGTTGTATATATTTCACTAATCTAGTTCCAAAAACACATAAAAATGAGAAATAATTATTGATATTATGCATCTCCTCGTAAAGTGTTCATTGATTATTTTTTGTACTAACACTAATGGATAGACAATTTAATAACGAACATTTTTATAGAATTATTTTTTTCAAAGGACCAAAATTCGATTTTATAAAGATTTTATTCTAAAATCTGGGCGTATTCACTACTGTAATTCATGCGCCACCAGTGCCGCTAGACCAATAGGAACGCTCATATCTCATGCCGATTTTTTGGTCAGGGTACCGTCTTAAGCTTTGCCTCCTAGCATCAAAGTACTCACACTTATCCCTGATCCTTGCTAAACAATATTAAGAACCAGACTGCTGGAATATGTAAATCACACAGTTATTGTAACAAAACTGACAACGATCTTCGCGGTCCGCGGTCACATCTACGCAACTTGTAAATGTCTTTATTATGTACGTTTAGAACGTCATATCGACAACCGACGAACATCAACAAAAATGATCTCGTCACTTTCCGCCTCTTCGTCACTGCCTGCTGGTTGCACGTCTACGTTACCTGATACTGTCCCACCACTAAAATAGTGGGGATACTATCAACACTAGATTGTTTTTGAATTTTACCTATTTGAAAGCCCTTCCTACAAGCCAAATTTACGTTATATTAGTTTAACAAACGACATGATCATTCCTACGTAAAATATATTTTTTTGTGTTTCCTGTAAAAATACGTAAAGTGGATTTATCGACTTTTGTTCTGGAGCTCCAACCAACCGTCCAACCGTCTTTGTGTACATTAAGCCTGCCTATTTTTCCCAAAGTCATCGTAAACAGTTAATTTCACACGCGAAATGTTCACTTCTCGTCGCCACTTATAAATATGTTAAAAGCAGGTACTTTGTCAGATAGGAGCGTCGAGCGTCGAGCGGTATAAAACAATGTATAGTTCTCGCCAAACTTCTGGGCCGCCCGGCAGTTGGCTTTCTGGATGCGCAAGGCACGAAACAGTGCTTTTTTTTGTATGAGATTGAGTACTGCGCAGCCAACTTCAGGGTGGCCACGAAGTTTGGCGAGAACACGTCTCGAGTTCGATAGCACAGCGTATATTCGCAGACCGGCTCCGTGGCGCGGTGGTGGTGACAATAACAAATTATAACCGGTTACTTTAGTCAAAATATCAACACATGACATACATCACATTATGAACAATGCAAGTTTCGTTATCTAATATGTTTTGTTTTACTTTAACAGAATCAGAATGCATTTCGATGTGGAGGAAACTAAAAAGCCGTTATGGCCAAGCTTTAACGCGACGCAAACGAATGTTAGAAGAAGGAATCAAACTGAAACCATCAAAATATGAGGACTACATGTCGTTTATAAAAATACCAACCGCGGCCTGCGCAGCCGCCGCCGCGCGCACGCCCAGCACGAGCGCGCCGCCGCCGCACTTCTGCAGCAGTCGAGAGCGGCCGCCCGCGCCGCCGCCGCCGCCGCGAAACACGCTCGTTGAGTTGTTTCGGAATTTAGGAGAAACTGTTAGAGTCTTCCCAGAGGACATGAAAAATCGTGTGAAAAGTGAAGTTCTCAAATTAGTCAATGATGCAAGGGAACTCATCTTGAGCAATAATGCAGTGGAACAATTATTTGTGGTAGAAGATATAAAAGAAGAACCCATGGTATTAGAATAAACGTAAATAAAGGAGTTTGTAACAACTGTCGACTTGTTTGTGACGTTTAACCTTAGCACGCATTACGGTTCTTCTAAGCCGCGCGGATTTTACTCGCGAATTTTTATCCGGGTACTGAATCATTAACACGCACAGCGGATAAAATGCCGCGCTTTATGTCCCTTTCCTCCTGTTCATAGAGCTCAAAATATTCACGCCAATTTAAAACACGCCGCGGCACAGTGTTTTATAGACCCAAAAAAAGTGACATCGCCTTTTTATTGACTATTTGAAAAGATTTAAAAAAAAATCATGTATTCAAAATTGGCACATGGGAGTTATCGTGCATTTGTTGAATTTTGAATTTCATGAACTGTTAAGTAGAAATAGCCAATAAAATGCCGATGTCACTTTTTTTGGGTCTATAAAACACTGTGCGCGGTGCTGTGGATTCTGTAGCAAGACACAAATTTGTTATTTGCAGCTTTATTATTTGACATGTGAGCTCGAATGACAAGCTAAGGCGTAATTTCTTTGTACGTCAGTGCGTGTAATTGTGTATTTGTACGGCAAGGCATAGTTTGAACCGGCGTCACTTTGTTGTTTGCAACGTTCCATCTTGACTTTTTATTTGATCTGAGGTTGCGGATTCAGATCGAAATTCGAGACCGCGCGGTTTTTTTACCGCAAGTGCGTGCAGTTTAATACGATTCCATATGTCGCAGAACCGGTAGAAAAATTCGCGCGGCTAAAAACCGCAGTACGTGCTATGCCTAGTGTGACATCTCGCGTATTATTGCGTTCGGAAGCTCGGCGATTTCGTCGAGCATGTGCCTGCATCGCTCTGCATACGAGTTCAATAATAATTATTGCCTCGATCGATAAATAAAAAATTATAAATATTAAATATTACAGTCCATTTCCTTGTTAGTAATAAAATCTTTTTAACAAAAAAATTAAACCGACTTCTAAAGCAAAACACTACAAAGCGAATTATAACTTTTAACAACAACAAACATTAGTGTTTGTTGTTGTTTTAGTTAGTTATTTTTCGATTTGTAGTGTAAAGTAAAGTAAAGTAAAGTGTGTAGTTGTTAAAAATAATGTAATTTTTCACTTTTTAGTGGCACATAATGGACAAGGTCTATAGTAAGGTACCTATAATACCCACAGTGATGCCAGAATAGATAACCCGAATACGGGTACACAATGAGTGTGAAGAAGTTATATAAACTTGTTCAAACACATCTGTGTACCCGTTTAGAGCATACTGGTTTGATGGTATGTTATGAAATGGTGTAAACAATAAACAGACATATGTTTTCAGCAATCCCGAGAGATTTGCCGTCATTTATTCTGTCATAGTTCTGTTGTATATCTCCGAAGTTCTTCAGGAGATCTTTACCAAATTTAAATAGGACTATTTCGGAATAGGAGGAGGAGGAGGAGCAGTGGTGGCCCAGTGGTATCGGCCGCGACTTACAAGTTGTAGGTCGTGGGTTCGAGCCCAGGCAGGCGCTTTACTTTGTGTAGATTATTTCTTCACCACTGCTCTCAAAACGGTGAAGGAAAACATCGTGAGGAAACCGGCATGTCCTAGAACCAAAAATTCGAAGACATGTGTCATCCACCAACCCGCACTGGGCCCGCGTGGTGGATTACGGCCCATTCCCTCTCACAGAGAGGAGGCCTGTGCCCCAGCAGTGGGAACATTAATAGGCTGATGATGTGATTTCGGAATAAACTTCTTTCAAACAAAACAATAATTTTGCAAATCCGTTCATTCATGACGGAGTTATGCCCGAACATACATAAATATATATATAAACATCCGAATTGAGAACCTCCTCCTTTTTGGTTAGTCTGTTAAAAAACCCTTAAATCAATGTTAGTAATAAGTACATGACAAAAAAGAATCGAATTCCAGAAATAAATTAAATTAAAATTTACAAGAAATCAAATGAAAACTATCAACAAATATAAAGAACAATGGCGAAATCGCCTAAAATTTCCATTATAGGCCGTTGATTTGGAAGTTATTTTTTTTTTGTAGGTAGTACTCATAAATAGAAAGCTATTTACGAATTTTCAAGACTCGGAAATTTTATGTGATTTTTTATGTTTTTCGTGAGGTAAAACAATGAGAATTAGTTGTGTTGGGAACTTAGGGCACCCCGACACGGATAGGTTAGGTTCGAAGGAGATGACGGGAACTGAAGTGAGCGAGCAAAGTGAGCGAACGCAGCTCCCTTCATCTCCTTCATGTTAGGTTACTTAAGACCCTGCAGACAGAAACAGGAGCCCCACGCAGCGACTCCGTCGACTTTGTTGCTTAAATAGTAATCTTAAACTTTAACCATGGATAACTCCGTAACCATGGGGTTCCGTGGGGTGGGATGGTAGAGTGAGGTAGCCCCTCTACCCCCTTTCCCTTCCCTCCTCCGCATCCCTTAAATCGATGGACATTTATGGAAATTTTCATTCTAACCTGAAAACTTTAACCATGGATGTCTCCATAACCATAGGGCTCCGAGTGGTGGGGATGGTACTGGGGGGTTACCAAGCCTCCCCCTCCCCCCTCCCCGCACCAAAAATCAACGGCCCATAATAGAAATTTTAACCGCGAAAACTTAGCGGACTTAAATTTGAGCGTCTGAAAGTAAGTTATACGAAAGAAATTCTATTAATTGCCGACGTTTTTTCAAAGTACGACATAAACTGGTTCACCACGGATAGAAAAAAAACATTATAAAAGACATAGATTTTTTCGATAACTCATTCAAAGACATATTGAGATAATATGTAGTGCGTAGTACATTATTACCTCAATGTTCAAAGACCTTATACGTATTTTTTTTTTTTTTTTTTTAATTATTTGTGGCTAAGCCACTGGCTTGGTTACGAGACCTTTAAGCCAAGTCTTTAATAGAAAAGTCTTAATTTTAAGTTTTAAGAGTTTACACACTTGATTTGTACACTACACACTTCCACAACTGTTTTTAATAAATTTAAAAATGGGCACAAAACATTTTTTAGTTTTTAGAATATCGTTCAGGCGGCGGGAGGAATTATTTGGTAAGATATCACTCAATTCACTGGCAAGTATCAGTCTTTCTATTTTAAAATTTTGACAGTTCAAAATCAGGTGTTCAGCGTCAGCTTGCGGTGCGTTACAGAATTTACAAGAATCACTTGAAATTATCCCCAAACGGGATAAGTGGGCAGGTGTGGTGGTATGGCCAAAGCGAAGCCTGTTAATCGTGGTGATAAAGTGCCGGCTGGCTGACTCCAGGTCGTTGTACCAGGGTTCTGTTGGTAAGTCTGTTTGGATACTTCCGTACCACTTTCCTTTCTGCTCTTGGTCTTTCTTCCACATTTCAACCCAGAGATTTTTCAGTTCTTCGTTTATGAAGCTATAATAATCTGTATGTGGTACACTAACATATTGAACATCCAGTGAATTTGTCCCCTCATTTGCAGTTCTATCTGCTACTTCATTACCAGATATACCTTTATGCGAAGGGATCCATATAAAGGATATCTCAATGTCTTTACAATGTAACTTATATACTAAATCTTTAATTATGTACAAAATATAATTAGTTTTAAAATGAAATTTCAAATTTTTTAAAGCTTCCAAAACACTCAATGAATCAGTTAAAATTAAGAAGAACTTATAAGACTGGTGAATATGACTTATTAGCTTTAACGCTTCTAGGATTGCATAGGCTTCTGCAGTAAATATTGAGCATTCATTGTCCAGAACAAAGCTTTGAGTGAACCTTGTTTGAGGATCATATAAAGCAGATCTCACATGGTCATCTCCCTTACTGCCATCAGTGTATAGAGTATAATACTTATTATTTTCTGTCAAAAATTCTAGCATGTCATTATTACATATAACTCTATGTTCTAGAACATGAATCGGATGAGTTATACTAACATAGTTGTGGGCATAGCAAGGCCACTGTGACTGTTTTTTAATCCTTGTGCATTTATGAAATATTTCCAGATATATCCGGCATAACTGTGGAGTTATGCCCCTCAACAGTTCATCTGCTGAGGACATTGGACCAGAGACATTAACCAGGTGAGGGACTATTCTGTTGATAACATCATTATTAGATGATGATAAAAGTTTGATGCAATATCTTTCACATAGCAATATTCTCCTCAAAATAAGGGGCATGATTTTGGTTTCAACTTCCATGGCTCTTATGGGAGTTGAACACATTGCTCCAGAGATGATTCTCAAAGCTTTGTTCTGAATTATATCCAATCTATGTACATATGTACAATTAATATAAGCTAGAGTGCTATAATCAAAGTGGCTTCTTACAATTGCTTTGTACAGTATTGATAATATTTTTGGATCAGCTCCCCAAGATATCCCAGCAAGGCATCTTAGAACATTTAGCCCTTTGTAAGAATTTTTAGAAATATATTTAATGTGCTCTTCGAATTTGAGTTTTTGGTTGATGACAATACCTAAGAACTTATGCTGGTTAACTCTTTGAATGCTCTCTGTAGCATATATGTAACATCAGTAGTAGGGTTGTCATCTCCAAAAATCATAACACTGCTTTTTAAAGCATTAATTTTAAGATGCAGCCTATTATTATAATAATCATAAAGTTTTCCTAGTGCTATATTTACAGTATCAATAGCTGTACATAAATTAGAATTTGAACTATATAGAACTAAATCATCAGCAAATTGTAATATATTTACATTCTGAGTATCAACATATTTACATATTTCACAAGTGTACAAGTTATAGATCAAGGGCGACAGAGTTGCACCTTGCATTGTACCTTTACTGGCCCACTGTGGTCCATAAAGGGTGTTATTGTGTTTGACAAAGAGTTTTCTGTTACTCAAGAAATCATAAATCCATTTGGACACAAGTCCAGGTAAACCTAAACTACCAGTTAATATTTTGACAAGTATGCCAGGGTCAACATTGTCAAAAGCACCTTGTACATCCAAAAATACGCAAACGGTATGTAATTTGCTATTTTCTGCCCTTTTCAGGTCTGCTATTAAGGAAGTGAAACTGTCAGCACAGCTATGACCGCGCCTAAATCCATATTGCACTGGTGGAATAATGTTTTTGGATTCAGAGTACCAGTCCAAACGATTCTTTAACATATTCTCAAAGATCTTTCCCAGACATGAGGACAACGAGATTGGACGATAGCTGCTAGCTAAATTTGGTGGTTTGTCAGGTTTTAATATGGGAATCACACACTGTGTTTTCCATGATTCTGGTATTATTTGCTTACACCAAAGACTGTTAAGAATTTTTAAGAATAAATGTTTTACATCATCATTAAGATTTTTAATCAGTATGTAAGGGAAATCATCTAAACCTGGGGTTGTATTTTTTCTAGATTGCAGACTCATTAAGAATTCAGTCCATGTAAAAGGATCCAATAAAAATTTGGTGTTTGGGTTGTCATTATTGAGATCAAAATAATGCTTATATTCACTGCTATCTATAAGGTTACTATTATCAGATATTTTTGTCAAAAATGGTTGAATAAATTCATCCCTGTATGATTTGTTACCAGATCTGATGCCTTTAAATCTCTTAATAAGGTTCCAAACTTTACTTAGTGGAGTAGTTCTATTAAAAGTGTTACAAAAGTTGTTCCAACCGATTTTCTTCTGTTCTGAAATTGTACGTTTTTTTAATGCATCTAATCTCTTATAATTAATGTAATTATCTATAGTTGGGTCACTTCTGTACAGTTTCAGAGCAGTATAAGATGTAATTACACTTTGCTCACAAATAGAATTCCACCAAGGAGCTGGAATTCTACTTCTAAAATCACTAGTTTTAACCAACTTTGGAATCACCATTTCCTTCAAGGAATCAAGGCGAGTACAAAATTCGAGGTAAGTGGACATTGGATCCTCTTCATCAACCTTAAAGTCATGGAAAACATTTTTGGATATTTCAAAAAACTTACTCCAATCAGTTTGATTGTACAAAAATCTGTCAACAGGTGGATTAACTTGATATTTGTCAGCACAAATTGCAAGTTTTGTAATAGTTGGGTAATGATAACTACCCATTGTGTCGTCATGAACAGACCACTCACAAAGCGGCGCAAGATTTGGACTAACGAAAGTGACATCAATTGCCGATGGATTACAATGAGGGCGATTGACTGTAGTAAAGTCACCGTTATTAATTATACATAAGTCATTATCATCAATTAAATTATATAAATCTTGCCCCCTGCCTTTTGTGGACACGCATCCGAAGGCAATATGGTGGGCATTCATATCACCACTAACGAATATAGGTTTAGGGAGGTTCCTGATAATATTCTGCAATCGATTTAATCTTATATGCCTAGATTTAGGTGGACAATATACACATAAAACTGTTATGTCGCCTATTTCTGTAAATACAGAAATTGCAATAGTCTGAATATCTTCATAGAAACGAGTGTCTAAAACCTTATACTTTAAATATGGCTTTATTAAGATAGCTACTCCATTATGACTGTTAGCTGAATTTTTGTGGTGGAAGTTATAGTCAGGTATTTTAAAACTCTGTTGGTCTTTTAACCAAGTTTCATTTATTAGACAAATATCTATATTTTGATTTCGTAGAAAATTTATTAATAAAGGTTTTTTATGATTTAAACTTTGAGCATTATACTGTGCAATACTTATGGAAGTTATTATGTTGGACAACAAATCCATTAAGTTATCAGATTTTTGATGAGCATTTCTTTGATAGACGACGTGGTTATGGGTACATCGTCCGATTTGTTGCTTAGTTGTACTAAAGTATGAACTAAAGCCATTAAGACATCATTATTGGCAATGATTTGGGCTTGGATATTTGGTTTGGGGGCAGTTTTTTTCTCAGGCATGGTTTCTTTATTTTTAGGTGTGTTATGTACACTATCCACATTATACAATTTAATTTTGTTCTTATTTAGAACAAGTTCTTTATTTACATTATTCACGTTTTCCTTTTTATTTAGAGCAGTCTTGGAGCGGTCCGGCAAAGCAGGGAAGTCAGTTTCCTTCTTTGTATTGTTTGTATTAGCTATGTTGGCATAAGTTACTTTTTCTTTTTTTTCTAACATTTTCCTTAACTTAACCGGACAGGTCCTTGAAATAGCCAAATGAGGTCCACTGCAGTTAATGCAGCAGAGCTCATTGGGCTTGTCACACTCTTTGTAAGAGTGTTCTCCAGCACAGCAGCTGCAGCGCTGTTTACCATTACATATATTAGCAGAATGGTTGAATTTGAAGCAGCGATAGCACTGCAACAGGGGTTGAATGTAATCAAAAACTCTATATGAAAAAAGGTCATATTGAATTGAGTCTGCCTAGCGAGCATGGGCGTACCCAAGACATTTGTGACATGACATGATAAATTATGTCATATCTTACAATTTGTCTTAAATGCTAGCACGGGTCAAACATGTGACATATTTTAAAGGCGCAACATGCCTTTCTTGTTGCTGCCCGGCGAGCACGGCCTACTGTGACATGGCTTGAGTCACACATTTCATCGCAGTTTGGGCGATAACGCCATTTTGTCCTAAATAATAGCACCGGCGGCGTGAGAAAATTTCCTGACGTTTGTTTGGGACTCATCGGGTCTTAATTGCTAATACGGGCGCACCCATTTTGTCACAAATGTCACATTTTGACAGATGATTTAGAAAAATGTATCACTTTCGTTCGGAGGGGAGGTGGTGATAAAATTTTATAGTTGAAAAAAATATATTTGCCTTCTAATTACGGCACCAAATGGCAATAAATTCATTTTGTGTGTATGGTGAATTGGTGATCAATGCTTATTAATTAATTGAAATGTTACAGGATTATTAATTAATTTTATATTATTACTTTTTCATATTTTTTTTTTATTGTTGTTCTTATTTTAATTATGATATTTTTTTTTATAATTATTTTCTTTTATACCATATTCTTCTTGCTTTCTACATTTTTAAATGTTTCTTAAATAAAATCCCCAAAAAACATTTAAAATATAAAAAATAGGGGCCCACCGGTATTGGTCCAAGCTATTATATTTTTTAGTAATTATTAAAATTTTCACAATAAATATATCTTTCTAACAAACACTTAATATGTTATCAAACAAACAAAGAAAAATAAAGTGTGCATAAGTCTATGGTCGTGGGTCAAATATTAATTTATTCCCAACAAAATTAAAAAGTTGTTTAGCTGTATGAACGGCATACTTTTTTACGTATTATTTTATTTGGTCGTCTATTCAAATTATGTCGCACTATGAAGTCAACAACAAGAAAAGCAAGTCGCGCCTGTAAATTATGTCACATGGTTGTCCCGTGCTAGCATTTAAGACAAATTGTAAGACATGACATATTTTATCATAACTTGTCATGACCGAGTCGAAAACCAAGCAATGTAAAAAAAAAAAAACTTGTAATTCACGTTGGGATGCTGCTGCCATGGGGGTAGCAAAATAAAATAAGATACGGAGGCCCATAATTCGGCAACAGTGCGTCGTAGGGCTATGCTTCTCAGAACATAAATGGTTTTTATGGCCAAGGTTAAACCGAAACTGCAATAAAATTGGAAAATTTCCGAAAAAGAAAAAAAAAACGTCAAGAAGTTATGCCACAAGTCAAGAAATATCTCACGCCGCCGTGCTAGCATTTAAGACAAAATGAGTTTATCGCCCAAACTGTGATTAAAAGTGTGACTTAAGCGATGTCACAGTAGGCCATGCTCGCCGGGCTGGTAATGAATTAGCCAAGAATGTTATGCTGACTGTCTGAAGTGGTACCCTGTTCAGGTTCTGTCCCACTTTCTTTGTAAATCTTCTGATTGCCACAATTTCGTAGACAGAAGAAAGCTTAGTGTACAATTCTTTATTGGAAATATTTGTTGGCACGAACCTGATGATGCCAACTCGTTCTATCTGGGCTGCGGGGATATATGCCCTCATCTTATATTTTTCTAGGAATGTTACGTTGTTGATGAAATTGTTGGCCGTGTTGTATTGCTTGAACACGACTACTATTTTATTCGCATTGACACGGCGTATCGCCACCACACCTTTAACGTCCGCTGCGAAAATGTGATTCAAGTATATGGGACTTTTATTTCCTAATCGTTCTTTATCCTGGCTTTCTACAAACACTTTAAACTCCGTGCTACCCGAATGTTCTGGGTACAGTCTTTTGTAATTAGGTTTAAAATAGGGTGCGTAATTAATAGAGTCACTTTCCTCACCGCCGCCGACATGGTCCTCAGCATCAGCGCCAATATTCCGCTTTCGAACTTTGGGATTCGGGGGATCAGCCCCGCTCCCCTCATTCCCGTCCATATTCAGGACAGGAACAAACTATTTACAGGAAATATACACAATTTACAGTATTTAAATTCAATGAAAAAACTTGGACAAAAATTGAAAAAGCGCGCTTTGGTTGAAATTCCCGCCAAGAATCTTATACGTATTTCTCATTAGCTTAGTGTTGTAATTTTAAACTTATTCTGCCAAGTGACAAGTATTGACTGTACATATATCACTATTGTAGTTGTTATTATAATAACATGGAGTAAATGAATTAACAATACAGTTTATGTCTAAGTGTAGGTCTTCCTTGCTGGTAGATAAAAATACTATACTTTAATATAAATGAATTACTTTCAATTGACGATAGGCGCAAAAAGACTAGTATCCAAGTCTAAAAACAAAAAGCCTGGTTGTTGGCGACGACTCTTAGATAAAGGACCTATAGATGTAGCTATGGCGTGGCCGCACATGAAATAATAATATTTATTTCTGGTGTTGCCGTGTTGGCAAATTTCCCCAAAGGTGAAAATATATTGAATAAATGTATGATTACGATTTACGAATAAACCCAAGGGGCTTTTTATATGTCGCATCAAGTCTGGCCGATAGATGTAAACCATCGGAAAGTCAGGATGTATTCCCTTAGGTTAAGACATCGTGTGTGAGCAGGTCGGTGGGTACAATCGTGCAAATGAAATCACATAAATTATTCGATACACTGGGTTTATTCAAATATATACAGTTACAATCTTGCTTACTAATATTACGGATCGACAATGATTAGAAAGAAAAGAAAAAGAAAGAAAAATATTTATTTGTGACCCGCACAGGAGACACGAGAAAATAAGACGACGACGATTCTACGACGTGTCAGCTCTACGGCGTTCAGTACTCAACTGCCAATCTGCCATATCCTACTATCCCCACTACGCAAGCGATTAGAATAAGCGCGCCAATGCGTAGTTGTTCTTGCTTTGCCGCCAGATGGCGTGCTTGCGATTTGTTTTTACGTCCGTACTAATGACTAAACCCGACACGGCGATCCTGCAAGACAGGCGTCCTCGTCTGTTCCTAATTGTCAGGGTTAACAGTGTATCGAATCATGTGGAAATCCTCATGGATGTCCTCAGCCCTTGGGGGAAGCTGAGGGGTCTGTCAGACTCCTACTGACTAAAACCACATGGTGTTCTTTAGGCCGTAATTTCTCTTGAGAGGCGAGCGTAGAACACAGCACGTCGCCTTCTCGGGCCTCTCTCAGGTGACAGATCCCCAAATCTATCACCCGCAGGCATCATCTTCTTGTCCTTGCTCCATGCTACCTTATGTCGTGTTGCACCACACGTCCTCGTAGTCTACTCCGACCCGCCGCCAGTCTCCCATCATACAAGGGACGTTTTTCTGAAACACAACATTTTCAAACAGTATTCGCTCGTCCAATCCTGACTCATACTCTAGAGTGATGAAACATTTTGAAACAATCAAATATGATCATTTAAATCTCTCTGTTCACTATTGCAAGGAACGAGTAATTCTATTTCCAATTTAATGAAAATAGCAACTTAATCATCGATTTGGTACCTAAAAGCACCTAATCTTCATGATTACAAAGTCCAAGTACCACTGATAGTCATTAATCTCACATTAAATCAAACAAAAGAAACAAGACACCAGGTATCTTACTCACAATCCTTAGCCATCACTTAGCTCTCCTAGCTTTCCCATAGCTCTGTTAGCTATCTCATTGCTCTCCTAGCAATCACAATTGCTCTACTCGCACATCTCCACGATGTCGAGTCAACTTAACTCTCTGAACATAGAACCAGTTCGACACAGACATATAGCCTGTGGTATGTTACGTCAATTCATTATCAACTTCACTTTCAATCTCAATTGGTACTTGAGCCCTGTGTCTCTTCCTAACACAATCTACGCATAGTAATCAAAATTAGAAAATCCAACATTATTATAATTTTCGTAATGAGGGCTTGACGATTCGAACGTCATCAACAATAACATGGTGACCTCACCACTCGCGTGTCTATGTGAGTTTATTTTCTTTTAACCTCATAACTCAATAGGAACTTTCCGTAAGGTTCCTTAAACACCAGACAAAGTGTCACCCTGACTCAAGTTGTCATACAGGCCTACAGTTGCTACAAAGGCTTCCAATTGCCACACAGGCCTAAAGCTGCCACAAAGGCCTCCAGTTGCCACACTGGCCTACAGTTGCCATAACGGCCTTCAGTTGCCACACTGGCCTACAGTTGCCATACAGGCCTCCAGTTGCCACACAGGCCTACAGTTGCCATAAAGGCCAACAGTTGCCACACAGGCCAACACACAACGCTCGGCTAGTCTGACCAAACAGATCATTGGGTTCGTTAAAATAGAGACATTTTTGAACTCTAATCTTTAACTGAATCATTGCCCTGGGTCATGTACCACAGTCATTCCAGACAATTTTTAAAACGGCTGCAGTAAAAATTTCCAAGCTTATAGAAACCCTCGAGTAAAACCTCTAACGCCACGGCTCTATAGCCGTCCAGCAATTGTATTGCTCTCACACAACGGTCTTTCTAGACCCCGACCTCCGCCGGAATCCACTGGTACGGTCAAACATAATACGGCCGATAGACTCAATTACTCGACATCTTAAGCTTGCTAATCATCATTAAAATCCTTTTAACATCGACATCGACTGGTACATGACCCGCTGGCATCTTCCTCGACGTACCGTGTGCATACTTGTAAGTTTAAGCGTACCTATTTAAAGCTTTGGGTGTACGAGTATAACGATCACTATCCTGTCATAATCGCACCTATCGCGGACTTAATACAGGGCCTATTTAGTTTTCGCACTAGAGTTTCCCACACAACACTATTCATTATAAAAAAGGTCCGACGATCAACAAGTTCAACTAAACAAATTAATTGTAACAATTCTGTTACTCTTTACCATAATTCAAAGGCAATGCATACTCAACTCATGAAACCTCTTCAAAAACCCATCGCCACATGTTACGCATGAGGTGCGGTCCAGAATTGGTCTTACGAGCAGACATGATACACTGTCATCAACTATGACGTACAATTCTCAAGGAACTTGGTGATCGGGGATCCTTCTCACAACATTCGCGATTTTTACTCAAAGACCTTGGAACATACTGATGGCTTGTAAAAGGGAAACAACTAACCCTGATAATATTAAGGAGCTTTACGAATTAACTCGAATCAATATCATTAATATAAGATTATCAACAGTAACCCTTTACTTCCGCTCACTAACTCCGTCTTTATGTTAGGAAAACGATCGCGAGATCTACTGCTATCATAATATTACATTGAAAGTAAGCAAGTGAATTCAGATCCAAAAAAGGGTGTTATAATTCGTTACGCAACAAGATCTGTTCATAAATGATCAGTACCGTTTCTAACTAGATACAATTGCGATAGCCCAACGACATTACTAACTCGCATTGCCACTGAAAACGACTAGTTATTCAGTCATTTTGGATATCTCATCTCCTTCTTATGGGATATCCTAAAGTTCGTACTGAACCAAAAAAATTGGAACTATTACCGCCAATAGGAAACTCTTTAACTACTGGTTTTTACTAAGTGTGTCTTAATTACCTAGTGATGGTGCTAGGTATAAACACTACCAATTCAGTGATCAAACATGAACACTGTTATAACTCGAAATAGCATCTCTTCACTAGAGAACATTCGACTTCACTATCGAAATAAAATGGAAGCGACTCACCGAGTATTCTATTCCAAACTTGCGCGCACATGACATCACAGCTGTTGTCATAACGTTCGGCTGCCACCTGCAAACTGCTAGCCTGCTGTCGGTCTTAACCTCTCAGATGTTGACACGTCAACCTTCGCGCTCAGCTTCCGTATCGCTAGCCTGCAGCAGAGGCTTCAGGCTGCGACACAATACGGTATCTGAAACATGAAAAACATTACGAGAGTATATGTTTACACGGTTATCTTAACCATACACAGCTTTGATGGAAATTAACCGGTGCACTGGTGTAGTAACCTAAACCAATCAATCTGCCTAGCCTTTTCCCAAGTACATTGGGGTCGGCTTCCAGTCCTACCGGATTCAGCTGAGTACCAGTGTTTTACATAAAGCGACTGCCTATCTGACCTCCACAACCCAGTATCTGGGTAACACGGTACCTTGGCAAGACTGGGGTCAGATCTCAGGCTTCTGACTACCCGTAACGACTGTCAAAGATCTTCAAATGACAGCCGGGACCAACGGCTTAACGTGCTTTCCGAGGCACGGAGGAAACCCGCAGCCTAATTGTGTAAGTAAATTCGGCAACGGAAACAATCTGTTTCTTTCCCAAAAACACACACATACACAAAAAAGTTGAATCTTTATTCAAAAAGTTGAATAAAGAAGTTGAATCTTTATTCAAAAGTTGAATAAAGAAGTTGAATCTTTATTCAAAAGTTGAATAAAGATTCAACTTTTTTGTGTATGTGTGTGTTTTTGGGAAAGAAACAGATTGTTTCCGTTGCCGAATTTACTTACACAATTAGGCTGCCGGTATGTTGAAATGGTCAAAACCCAATTTCTTGTCTCAATAATTTGTCCTTATTATTTACATGGGGCTGCCAATTAGCGATCTCGCTCTATCAATCGATAAGGGCGATTTGTAAACGCACCCACGATACAGGAAGAAATTCCTAGTGTGGGGCAACGTTTTTTTTTAAAAAAAAAAAAAAAAAAAAAAAAAAAAAAAAAAAAAAAAAAAAATCATGCTCATTTTATAGCTAAATCTATGGGTCCTTTATCTAAGCGACGACTTTTTGATACACGTCAAAGTCGCTTATTTTTTTATTTTATTTTTTTTGTTTTGACTTCGCACGGTTTGTGCCTTTAGCGAGCGTCACGTTTAGAAGTTCAAGTTCCTTTAGTTTTTAGTCCTATGTGCTAATTAGGCCCCAGTAAAATGGTGGTAACATGAACAAACTCATGTTCTACCGCTGTGTTTTACTTGCCCACACTCGTGCACGTTCACTAATATATATAGAACTAGCTGTCCCGGCAAACTTTGTTTTGCCATAAAACCACCAAAGATTTATCTACCCTACCTACCCTACCTTACACTCACTACCTACACTACCCTACCCTACCCGGCCCTACACTACCTTACCCTACCCTACACTACCCTACTCTACACTACCCTACACTACCCTACCCTACACTAACTTCCCTACCCTACGCTACACTACCCTACCCTACACCACCCTACCCTACCCTACACTACCCTAACCTACCCTACGCTACACTACCCTACCCTACACTACACTACCCTACCCTACCCTACCCTACCCTACCCTACGCTACACTACCCTACCCTACACTACCCTACCCTACCCTACACTACCCTACCCTACACTACCCTAATCTACACTACCCTACCCTACACCACACTACCCTACCCTACACTGCCCTACCCTACCCTACACTGCCCTACCCTACCCTACCCTACACTACCCTACCCTACCCTACCCTACCCTACCATACACTACCCTACCCTACACAAAGCAAAAATAGCTTATACAATAGCAATAAGCTCAAATTGACTCTACGTTTTAAATAGAAAACTTTTGTATGGGAAAAAGAAAAGGGCTGTCTTTTTTTTCCGGCAAATATTATATATTTTTTTCCCGTAAAAACCATCTTTGAACTACAACGAACATTAAAAAAAAAGAATTGGCCAAATGGGTCCAGTCGTTGTTGAGTTATGCGCTTACCAACACATTTTGCGATTCATTTTTATAATATAAAAATGAATCGCAAAATGTGTTTTAAATATTATTATAGAATAAAACAAAAACCGGCCAAGTGTGAAACACTATCTATCTTATACATCATTGTAGGCAATATTAGTGAGATCAGAGAGGGTAAAATACAATGGTATGTGATAAAAACGAACTTTGAAAAATGTATTTTTCTGTTATTTCTACTTTTGAATAGCTTGTGTGGACACAAGTAGGCAAATTAATGTCCACCATATACCGATGACGCATCGCCGTACCTCTTGTAGTCCGATGATGACACGGGCTAGGTGAAGTACAATCATGCAATTCTATCGCCCACTCCCCGAAATGTAACCGAAAGCAGTGGCATCGCATACAAATAAAATTTTCTCGACGTACTGTACTGATTATACTGATTATTTTTTGTACATCGATCGCGTTCGGTTCCATTCCACGGATATAGATGATGATCTATTTATCGCCGTGGAACGGAACCAAACGCGATCGATTTACAAAATAAACGGGGACAGAGAGCGCCAACTGAATTTCCTAAGTAAAAAGTCATAATTCGAGGTCTGGCACTCGTATATTTCGTCCTCCAATATTGGACCAATGTCTTGTTTCATTTATATTTATCAAATTTGTTTACTAAGCCTCTGTTGACAGCGCATTTTTGAGCATTTTTTGAGGGTTCTAGTGCTTTTAAAGATGATGTATCAACAAAAAGGAAAACATAGGGACATAGAATATATCTTTCATTTTTTCATCCGTTTTCTCTTAATCAGACAAAAAACGCTAGTTACGTCAGCACGGTATCTATATATGGGATGAGGCATCTGTATGCTAGTATTATATTATCTCTGTCGAAAGGAAACTCGGCTACGATGTTCAAGACGGGAGCCTAGAATTAACCAATACCTCATTGCCGATGAGCCTCTTGGCCCATTTTTCGATCGACTCTAGTGCATTAAGCTGGTATTTGGCAGATCCATCCTAGAGATGAGAGCAGTAGGTACTCCATGCATGATCGAACTTGCGCTTGATACAAGTTGAGCAACTGTACAGGCGTGAAGTACCGTCTCTCCTTCGAGAATCCCCAACTTTGTAGCCAGCTGAGATTTTGCCTCAATGAATGGACCAACATTAAGTGTCGATGTCAACGAAATGTCAAGAAGCTCAACATGGTCCGTTTTCACACACAATAGAAACATCAATTGACCAATCACATGCGAGATGAGATGTGAATTTCCGTCTATGTGATTGGTTGATTGATGGGGTCAAAAGCCTTGCCGAATTTACTTAAACATTTAGGCTGCAGGAGTACGTAAGCTATTGTCACAGTATAAATATCTATACAGTATAAATATCTTCATACAAACGGTCGGAACGCGAGTCATGACCACGTGACTCGAGCTCAGCACGCACTCAATATACTACCAGTCGCGGACGCGCCGCAGTGACGAACGAACGGTGTGATGGTTTTGTAAGCAGTAAGCGTGCGATTTATGAATATTTTATTCAAATACAGTACTATGTCATATACGTATATATATGTGTATACTTACTTAATATGTCAGAGTGCAATTGTAACCTATATTATTTTTTGTTTGTTTGAATTCTTCTATAACGCAACAAGAGATAACATTTTTTTAATTACCTGTAACTTCCGTAAAGAAAGACAATAAAAAAAATATACCTAACCTAATAATACGTAATTTGTTTCTTTTTTTAATAGTGAGGTATTTCGCTTTTTCCACCGAGTAAAATACCTGGATTAATAAATATAAATAAGTGGATAAGGTGATAAAGTCACACACGAGTCACCTACCTACGCTCGGCACAGGCTCGGTTTAAAAAAAAACTAGTAGATAGTTTCCTAGGCTAGGCTATCTACTTACTTATGTACTTAGCTACTTACATATATTATTTAATTGGAAAAATATAATTATGAAATGATTAAGTACTTATGAGATTAATAAATGTTAGGTACCTACCTAGTAAGATTTAAATTAAGTTTAATAAAAAAATATAATATTTACCCCAGATTAGAGAAAATAATCTGAGATATTTACAATCACAAAACTAGAAAGAAACTCAAGTAGGTAGAGGTGGGCGGCCCTAACGCGTGTTTAGGTGACGTGCGCTTGTAGGCATTTATTTCAAGGTCAGGGCCGAGTCACAATACTGTATAGATATTTATACTGTGCTATTGTTGATTCTATTGTGTCTGCTAATTAGATGCTCAATGGGGTACTTACCTATTCTATATTAAAATACAATGTTAACATTTTTTTTTTTTTCTATATTAATAAAAACTAATGTTCTTAATAAAAAATTACAATCTAGCCTTAATAGACTAATAAGCAATTTAACTCTAATTTATTATTATATTGTAAAATGTTATGTTTAAGAATAGTGTCAATTTGCACTTTTATACAGTTCGGTAGCACTTTCTTAGAGTCTGATACGTTAAAAACACTTAGTCACGGGGTCTCATTGTTAAGAAAGAATATTTGGTTCAAATAAATCTCACTAGATGACGCGACATGTACACACAATTCAATAGAATTGTGTTAAAAATTAACATTATCTGGAATTGAACATAAACATTGTATGATCTTGTTTAATTAACTCTCCTAAGTACAAAATTATGGCATATTGGGCTCTTAATTCATATTTCAAAGATTATTTGAACGGATCATTTAAAATTGATGCCATAGATGGCGCATTTTTAAATTTCTGAGGCATTCAACTCGATTGTTAAAATTTGCATTTTAACACATAATGGTGCAAAAAAACTGTAACAACGTGCAAAAAAATACTATAAAACGAATCTTCACTGTATTTAAAGAAAAAAATATTCACGAACCTCGTAAACCCTTTTACTTGCAAGGCGCTGCTAACACCATCTATTGCCGTGAAACGGGATCAAACGCGATTGATGTACTTATAAAAATAAGAAGAATAAGCAGATGAAAAACGCTAGTTACGTCGGCACGGTTTTTTTGTATGGGATGAGGCATCTGTATGCTAGTATTATATTATCTGTGACTTAGTTCACGTGTTACATGTATAGCACAGTATTGTTTGCTATTATTTTTTCACTTATTATACACTAACTCAAATGGTTTAGTTCTCTTTAGCCTACGCACTATGTCCGTGTTATCTAGCAGCTGGATTGCTTCCACATTCACATGTCGATGAAGTCTGTGTTCATGGGTTTCAGCAAAGTTTTGAATAACGGTGGTGACGAGTTTCATTTTAAGGTCGCGGTGAAGGTCGTCATTTCTGATGTACCATGGTGCATTAACAGCATCTCTGAGTACTTTATTTTGAAATTGTTGTATAATTTTTACATTACTTTGTTTAGTACAGCCCCATAGTTGGATACCATACGTCCAAATTGGCATAAGAATATGCTTGTATATTATAATTTTATTGTGTATTGATATACAGGGTTTCCTTCCGAGTAACCAATATATATTTTTGTACCGTAGATCGAGTTCCTGTCTTTTCTTTTTGACATGAGATTTCCAACGCAACTTGGCGTCAAGAGTTATGCCAAGGTATTTGGCTGTATTCGCATAAGGCACTTGCATGCCATTTATATAGACTGGGTGATAATCGCAGTGTTTATTAGTGAAGTCAATGTGAATCGATTTTGACTCATTCAGTTTGATCTTGCACTTTTGTGTCCAGTCGTAAACTAAGTTCACAGCTAGTTGAACTTTTTCTACTGCTTCTTTGTGGTTTGAACCAATAGCCATAATAGCAGTGTCATCAGCAAATGTCGCTATGGTGTTGTTTTCCAGCTCTGGGATATCACATGTGTATACCAAGTACAGGATTGGGCCTAAAACACTTCCTTGTGGTACTCCGGCCTGAATAGTTTTTAGCTCAGAATATGCGTCCTCTTGTCTTATCCTAAACATTCTGTTGCTTATATATGACTCTAGAATATCTGAAAATTCGGGGAGCATGCGTCTGAGTTTGTATATCAGACCCTCATGCCAAACTTTGTCGAAAGCTTGTGCGACATCTAGAAATACGGTGGCGCAGACTTCCTTGTTTTCGAGCGTTTTTTCGATGATGTTTGTTATTCTGTGTACCTGGTCTATGGTAGAATGTTTTTCCCTGAAGCCAAATTGATGGTCCGGAATAAGGCCTTTTCTTCTATAATTGGTTTTAGCCGTTTTAATAAGAGCTTTTCAAACAGTTTCGATAATACTGGCAGCAGGGAAATGGGTCTATAAGATGATGCTTCATGGGGTGGTTTCCCAGGCTTCGCAATCATAATGACTTCAGCAACTTTCCATGGCTCAGGTACATGTTTTAGCATAAATGCTGCGTTAATAAGTCTGGTCAGCTTAACTATGGCTTTGCGCGGGAGGTGTTTTAGAATTTCTCCTGTTATGAGGTCATAACCCGGGGATTTCTTCGAGCTTATATTGTTTTTAATTTCTCTCACAACTTCTTTAGGAGTTACAAGCCGAATTCTATGGTTTTGTGATACATATTCACTCTCCGATATTTCTATGGAACTTTCATTGGGTTGAAAAGTATCTGCTAAGTATTGGAGAAACCTTACCGCTTTTTGTTCATTGCTAATGGCCCATTTTCCATCGCTGTTTCTGATGGGAGGTATTTGCATAATCGGCCTTTTTAGGTTTTTTGTAGCTTTCCAGAGAGAGTAATCCGTTGATTGGTCGTTGGTTAGCTGCACAAGATTGGAGTTCAGAGTTTCATCCTCAAATTGTATAATTTTCCTCTTTAATTGTTTAGTTAGGTTATTTAATAGTGTTTTATCTCGCGGGCACCTTGTTTGCTGCCAGCGCTTTCTTTGGTTTCTTTTCTCTGATAGCAAATTCACAATATCTTTGGGATAGATATGCCCCTTGTATTTCCGTTTTAATTGTGGTGTGTTATTCCAAGCACATTGTTGAATGTTAACAACATATTTGTTTACTTCTGAGTCAAGCTGATCATGATTTTGTAATGGAGTTTTTAGGTCGATTATTTTATCTAGATCAAGCGCAAAGCTGTCCCAGTCTGTAGACTTGTTAACCAGAGTTAGATGGTATTCTCTTAATAGAATTTTTTGACTAAGTCTTAGTATAATCGGGGAGTGATCCGAATTCATAAGAAACTCTTCCTCCAAACAAACATAATTGGTGGATATGTTTTTACTTAGGAAAAAGTCTATGAGATCGGGTATTTTCTGAAGATCAGTTGGCCAGTATGTTGGTTTGCCAGTGCTCATAACTTCACAATGTGTGTCTCTAACTGCGTTTAAGAGCTGTCTTCCCTTTGTTGTAGTCAGTCGTGATCCCCAATGCATATGCTTGGCATTAAAATCACCGCCTAGGATGAATCTTTGACCCAAAACTTCAAAGAATTGCATATATCGCTCTTTTCTTATCATATGCCTTGGAGGACAGTAAACAGCTGCTATGGAAACGTGACAAAATTTGGTTTTGACTGATACTGCCACAGCTTGAATGTCTGGTTCTTCAAATTTACTGTGCTCGTAATGGTTAAGGTTTTCTTTAATTATAACCGCGCTACCTCCTCTGGCAGAGTTGTCAGGGTGAAGCGAATTATATATCTTGTATCCTTTAAATTTAACGAAAGATTGTTTAGTGAAGTGCGTTTCAGAGATTAAACACACGTCAATATTTTCTGTGTCTAGGACTGCCTGTAACTCATTCTGATGTTTGAGGAGCCCATTAGAGTTCCACGCCATTATTTTAAGTGTATTAGTCATTTATGATTATTAAGAGCAGCTGTTTTAGTGCTGGATTCTAACTTCTCTAGTCTTTTGTCAAATGTAGTAATACACTTTAAAATCTGATTTATCTTATCTTCTAGATTTGAGGGTTGTGTGCCTTGTTTTGCAGCCTGAGCATAGGAAATACTTTTGGTGACTTGAACAGGTTTAACAGTTGACTGGACACCTTCTTTCCGTGTGTGTTGGTCAGGATTCTTTATTGTAGAAAACTGTTGGGCTGTTGGCACAACAAGTTTCTTTTTTATGTTTTTGTTTTTCATCATTTGCATCTCTTTGGCTACTTCACACCCTCTGTAGTTGGCAGGGTGGGGTAAGCCACAGTGGACGCATTTCGGTTTCTCTTGCGGAGATTTAATACATTCGGCTGTAAGGTGCTTGCCAGTGCATTTTACACACCTTGGCTCTTTTTTACAGTATTTATGAGTATGCCCATATGCCTGACATCTCTTACACTGTGGAATGAGTTGCGGATTTTTGAGAGGGTGTATTTCAATTTTACACCCTAAAATATGCTTTGTTGCATAGACTTTATTTACATCTTCGTCATTATGAAATGAAAGAACAAACATATTGAGCGGTTCTTTACTCTTCCAGCTCAACTTGTAGTCAACTTTTTCTATTTTAAGACCTTGCGATATTAAATCATCTTTGATTCGATCTGGCTGGCAAGAAGAATGTAACTTTTTCACTACAACTCTTATTGGCCTAGCCTGTTTGTTTTCATATGTGTGCCAATGATAGTCTTTCTCTGTCAAAAACCTAACAATTGCTCTATAAGAGTCATCAGTTTTAGCGTTGATCTTCACACAGTCTCCATTCATCATTTTGGCGGTGAATAATTCAGTTGGTTGGGTTTCAGTCAGTCAGTCGTAAAACATTTGGTAGCTCTTGACTCCATCTATAATGATTGGCGGTGGTGCACGCACTTTTTTGACTAATGTCTGTTCTTTCTCCAATGTTTTTGTTGTTGGGCGTTTGTTCCGGGTTGTTGTGGGGGAGAAAGAGAAATGTTTAGCTTCCTTTTTTTCCTACTTTTGGCCCTTATCCACTCAGTCTCTTTTGCGAGTTCTTCCTCGTCTGTGCAATACTCGACGTTTCCTTTTTCAGACTGAGCAAATCGTACGTTGCTCTTATTTTCCAACTCATTGGGGCCATTATTTCCTTGTTCCATGCTTGAGCTGGGATTTTCATTTTGGCGGCTTTGTAGTTGATACTGAAGGCTTTCTATTTGGACCTGCAAATCATTAACAAGAAGTGCCAGCTTTTCTCTTTCTGATTTTTCTTGGATGTAACTGTCATACAACAGCTTTTCCAGATCAGTTTTATTTTTTATTTTTGCTGGTGACATTTTAGGGCACTACACCTTCACAATTAACTGATTGCACTGTTTACACTATAATTAATAAATAACTGGGTCATCGCGGCGACCTTGACCAACCGATTTCGCAACGCGGCGACGACGGCGTTATTTTTATGCGCCAGCGAATTACGCTCACGTAGCGCACTCGCGCGAATTATAGGTATACGACCGTTCTCGATAGAAGTCAAACAACGTATGAGTCAAATAACATTAAAATAATTATTTTATTAGCCGGCCCACTAAGTGATGGGCAGTATTCATAAAGCCCGGTCCACTCAATTAGGTATTTCAATAGTTTTTAGCAAATTGAGTAGGTAATTTTTAGGGTTCCGTAGTCAACAAGGAACCCTTATAGTTCGCCATGTCCGTCTTTACGTCCGTCACCAACTTAGCTCAGAGACTTATGTACTTGAAAGCTATAATTTGGCATTGATATACATATTAATCACGCCGAAAAGAGGTAAAATAAAAATAAATATTTAGTGTCCCTCTTGTACACGTAAAGTGGGGATGTTTTGTTTCTCGTCTATCCCATGGTGTAGGGCACTGTAGGGCATCGTTGGATAGGCCGATAGGCCATTCAAAGTCATTAGGGGTCTGTGAAAACCGTTTTTCGATTCCGGGATCCGATTTCGTAAAAATATTTTTTTTTTTGTTAAGACGGAACCATACTACCGCCGTGATTTTTTTTACTTATCCAAAAACAACCATTTATCTGCCAAGAGGAGGGGACACTTGGCTAAAGTCGGAACCACTCTGACGTGTCGTGGCGCCTTCTAACGCAGTTGATTGGCTACAAAACACGTTGCGTTATGACGTAGACTGGAACAGAGTCGTTTGATTGGTGGATCCCGTGCCACGCCACGCCACGCCACGTAAGAGTGGTTCCGACTTTAGCCAAATGTCCCCTCCTCTTGGCAGATAAATGGTTGTTTTTGGATAAGTAAAAAAAATCACGGCGCTATAATTATATATATGTATAAAAAAATGCGTTTTTATCAGTAGTCTGGTTTTAGTTTTTTTTTTTTTTCGTTATTGGCTTGCGTTTGATCACTATCTCACCTGATGGTAAGCGATGAAGTGGCCTACGGTGAAGCACGCTTGCCTAGAAGTAACATATTCACCCTTGACTTGAAGACCTCTAGGTTGTAGCTATCAGGAAACAAAGACACCGGCAGGATTAGGCAATTCCACTCCTTAACTGTACACATAATGTAAACATATTTTCAAAACGCTTTGTGCCTATAGGTGGGATATCCACCATGTCGGTACCGATGGCGCCTTGCCGTAGGTACGTCTTGCAGTCCGATGATGGAAAGGGCTAGGCGGGCACACTCCCCGAGTAACCGATAGAAAACCGACAGGCCGGCAACTCTTCGTCGGTGTTCAAGGCTCTGGAGCTTTGAGTCAACCAGCGCATCGTTGCCGATAAGTCTCTTGGCCCGTCTGTCAATCAACTCAAGTGCATCAAGTTCGTACCTGGCCGCTCCGTCCCAGAGGAGAGAGCAGTACTCCATGCATGACTGAACTTATTTTTTTTATTTTTTTTTATTTTCTCTTCGATAGGCTCGCGTTTGACCACTACCTCCTGATGGTAAGCGATGATGTGGCCTACGGTGAAGCACGCTTGCCTAGAAGTAGTTTTATTTATATACTAGCTGTGCCCGCGGCTTCGCTCCTGTCATCTTCCTACCCTACTTACCTACCTACCTTCGTCTTACCTTTTCTACCTACATACCCTACTTACCTACCTACCTTCGTCTTACCTTCCCTAACTACATACCCTACTTACCTACCTACCTTCGTCTTACCTTCCCTACCTACATACCCTACTTACCTACCTACCTTCGTCTTACCTTCCCTACCTACATACCCTACTTACCTACCTACCTTCGTCTTATCTTCCCTACCTACATATCCTACTTACCTACCTACCTTCGTCTTACCTTCCCTACCTACATACGCGACTTACCCAACCTACGCCTTAAGTACCCTACCTACCTACTTTACTTGCCCAACCTACGCCTTACCTACTTACCCTGTTTACCCAACCTACGCCTTACCTACCCTACCTACGCCTTACCTACCCTATATACGCCTTACCTTCCCTACCTACCTATCCCACTTACCCTACCTACGGCTTACCGACGCTACCTACCTACCCTACTTAGACAACCTACGGCTTACGTACCCTACCTACCTACTCTACTTACCCGACCTACGACTTGCCTACCCTACCTACGCTTTACCTACCCTACATACGCCTTACCTTCCCTACCTACCTATCCTTATTACCCAACCTACGCCTAACCTACGCTACCTACCTACCCTAACTACCTACCCTACTTACCCAACCTACGTCTCACCTACCCTACCTTCTTACCCAACCTACGCCTTACCTACCCTACCTACCCTACTTACCCAACCTACGACTTACCTTTACTACCTACGCCTTACCTACACTACCTACACACCCTTCTTACCTAACCTACGCCTTACCTACCCTACCTACCCTACTTACCCAACCTACGACTTACCTTTACTACCTACGCCTTACCTACACTACCTACACACCCTTCTTACCTAACCTACGCCTTACCTACACTACCTACACACCCTACTTACCTAACCTACGCCTTACCTACCCTACCTACCCAACTTACCCAACCTACTCCTTACGTACGCTACCTACCTACCCTACTTACCCTACCTACGCCTTACCTACCCTACCTACCCTACTAACCCAACCAACGCCGTACCTACCCTACCTACGCCTTACCTACCCTACTTACCCAACTTACCCAACCTACGCCTTCCCTACCCTACCTACGCCTTACCTACCCTACCTACGCCTTATCTACCCTAACTACGTCTTACCTACCCTACCTACGCCTTACCTACCCTACCTACCTATCCTACTTACCCAACCTACGCTACCTACCCTACTTACCCAACCTACGCCTTACCTTCACTACCTACCCTACTTACCCAACCTACGACTTACCTTTACTACCTACGCCTTACCTACACTACCTACACACCCTACTTACCTAACCTACGCCTTACCTACACTACCTACACACCCTACTTACCTAACCTACGCCTTACCTACCCTACCTACCCAACTTACCCAACCTACTCCTTACGTACGCTACCTACCTACCCTACTTACCCTACCTACGCCTTACCTACCCTACCTACCCTACTAACCCAACCAACGCCGTACCTACCCTACCTACGCCTTACCTACCCTACTTACCCAACTTACCCAACCTACGCCTTCCCTACCCTACCTACGCCTTACCTACCCTACCTACGCCTTATCTACCCTAACTACGTCTTACCTACCCTACCTACGCCTTACCTACCCTACCTACCTATCCTACTTACCCAACCTACGCTACCTACCTACCCTACTTACCCACCCTACGTCTCACCTACCCTACCTATGTACCCTACTTACCCAACCTACGCCTTACCTACCCTACTTACCCAACCTACGCCTTACCTTCACTATCTACGCCTTAACAACACTACCTACACACCCTACTTACAACTTACCTACCTGCACAGAATATTATTTAATCTAGGGAGAAGAATATTGACTTCATACAAAAAATACCGGCTAAGTGCGAGTCGGACACGCGCATGAAGGGTTCCGTACCATTATCGCAAAAAACGGCAATAAAATCACGTTTGTTGTATGGGAACCCCACTTAAATATTTATTTTCTTCTGATTTTAGTATTTGTTGTTATAGTGGCAACAGAAATACATCATCCGTAAAAATTTCTGAAACTGTCTAGCTAAGTAGCTATCACGGTTCATGAGATACAGCCTGGTGACAGACAGACAGACGGATCGCGGAGTCTTAGTAATAGGATCCCGTTTTTACCCTTTGGGTACGGAACCCTAAAAAAGTAAAGACAGTTTTGATGCGCGCCATCTAGTTGCACTCGAACACTACACCGAAACGAAAACTTAAAAAAATACTTATCCATAGCTGGCATTCGAACCCGGAACACATACACACATTGCACAAACGTATTTTTTGTCTCGTATTTTTTTTTCGGTCCCTTTAATTATTTTTACTCTAGCCACACTTGAAATAGCCCTTCTGCTTGAAGGTAAGTCGTTGATTCGAAGTATAGAGTTGACACCCCCAGCCTATCTGCCTACCCTAATTGACTTGCTATCAACCCTTCCTTCCTACCAATTTTTTTCCAGTGTCATTCTGCTGCGGCCGCGGAGAACATTATCACTGCCATTCAGAAAATGATATCATATGCACAACGCCATCTATCGAATACGGAGTTCAACTGTCCGACTATCTGAATTGCGTGTGTCATAGTTCAGAGACATGGCGCGTGTTGCTGTTGTGATATTTTACTTCTTGGACACTTTAAATTTATCAAACTTTTGATAGAGTCAACCGATTGCGATGAAACAAAAACTAAGTTATACTTCAAGTTACGCATATTTTTTATGTATAAAAGTTATCTACTTTGGTTTCATACATTTTACGTGATGCGTGCACAAATAAACAGATAAACAGTTATACAGACAAACAGATAAACAGACAAAAAATTCAAAAATGCTGGAAATGGGTTCTGTAGGTTATTCTTTAACACCCTGGCTATTTTTTTTTTAATTTTTGATGTACAAAAACGACTTTTCTACAGATTTATTATATGTATTGATATATGTATTGATTTAAATTGTTTGTTGCTATCTTTGTAGTGTTTTACTTACCATTAAGTAGGTAGATTGAGATGAGGATTGTACCTACTCAGGGCATTGGGAGATACCTATGTCCAGTAGCGGACTGCAACAGTTTGATAATGATGAGTTTGATCATAAGTATTCAATGTTATTTCTATTTCTAAATAATAAATTATCTTGATTATCTATTAATTAGCTATCTTGACCTCACTGAAGTGCAACTAGATAAACTAGAGCGGCTTCAAAATCTTTGTATATAAGGTTCATTTTTGGTTTTTGGTAAGAATATAATAAATAATAATAATAAATAATATGACCATGTTTCTGAATTTCGTGTGAAACTCAAGTGGTTGCCTATTCGCCATCGCCGGAATGCTCATATTCTTTCTCTCTTGTATAATATTCTGTTTCTTCCTTCTACCCCTCTTTATCTCAAGAAACGGTTTCAGTTTCTGTGTGACTCGCACGTGAAAGTTCTTAGGTCATCGGATAATATGAAACTGAAAATGCCAATGCACTCCACTATCTTCCTAGACAAATCTTTTACTGTCCAGGCCACTCGTCTATGTCTTTTTGAATTGTTTTTCTCTTGGTGTACAATAAAGTGTAAATAAATAAATAAATATCATTTCATTATTTGTGTTATTTTACGTAAGGCAACATCTGAAAACATAACTGCGTTTAGTGTACGATTTTATTACGTTTATTTATTAAAATCTTTTTATTGATGTTATTAATTATTCCGAACTTCTAAAAATAGTAAACTTACATGAAAATAACAGGCTTAGTTCACTTAGTTGCTTTAATTTGTGGTACAAATTCTATAACCGAACAACAACAAATAGCATGTGGTACAAAATCTGCCGTTCACCACTATTCGCTATATGACAGGATTTTTTTATTCTTTGGGTATAGGTATGCGCTATGTGTGTGCAGTTATATTAGCTAACGAAACATACACAGCCTAGCGAGCATGGGTGTACCCAAGACATTTCTGACAAGACATGATAAATTATGTCAATAGTACTCTGTGAATTATGTCATGTCTTCCTCGGGCATATCTACTGCGCATGTGCGAATAGCTGTCACATCGTAACGCAATAAGGCACGAGCAAAATATACGTTCTGCCAAACATATTTAATAAATATTTAAAATTAATTTATTGATCAAAATCTATATCTAGAGTAATTAAAAACGCCTAAAATAAAGTATCAGTTTTATTTTACCTTTTATATGAATGATAATCTGTACATAACTAATTTTAAAAACTTTTCTCAAATAATAAAAACTCTATGCGTCGGGCTGACGTTGGAGTTCAAAATTAAAAAAAATTGCGGTTTACGATTTATGACGTATTAATAGTTATTTATGCTACAAGTGCGGAAGGTAGGTGATATCCGATGACTGGCATTTTTATTCACGAGCGAGCGTAGCGAGTGAGTGTATTAATCGACACAAGTCGGAAATCATCTTACGTACGTGTATCATACAATATTTTATTATGCATTGTGCGAGGAAATAAATAAATTAATAAAATGAAATTAATAAAATGGCGGGCTTATTCAAGCGCGTTCAACATATCCACAGATTAACTAATAGTTCTTCGGGCATATCTAGTGCGCATGTGCGAATAGCTGTCACATCGTAACGCAATAAGGCACGCGCAAGGCACGCGCAAAATATACGTTCTGCCAAACATATTTAATGAATATTTAAAATTAATTTATTGATTAAAATCTAAATCTAGAGTAATTAAAAACGACTAAAATAAAGTATTAGTTTTATTTTACCTTTTATATGAATGATAATTTGTACATAACTAATTTTTAAAACTTTTCTCAAATAATAAAAACTCTATGCGTCGGGCTGACGTTGGAGTTAAAAATTAAAAAAGTACAGGCAAGTAAAAAGCACTAGTGAAAAAAAGTGACACTTGCCGCACAGTTTGGCTGCTTGGAAAACCGCTCTTTTCGAGGACATGCATTGTAATAGTTATTTATGATACAAGTGCGGAAGGTAGGTGATTTCCGATGAGTGGCATTTTTATTCACGAGCGAGCGAAGCGAGTGAGTGGATAAATCGACACGAGTCGGAAATCATCTTACGTACGTGTATCATACAACATTTTACTATGCATTGTGCGAGGAAATAAATAAATTAATAAAATGAAATTACTAAAATGGCGGGCTTATTCAAGCGCGTTCAGCATATCCACAGATTAACTAATAGTTCCTCGGGCATATCTACTGCGCATGTCACATCGTAACGCAATAAGGCACGAGCAAAATATACGTTCTGCCAAACATATGTAATTAATATTTAAAATTAATTTATTGATCAAAATCTAAATCTAGAATAATTAAAAACGCCAAAAATAAAGTATTAGTTTTATTTTACCTTTTATATGAATGATAATCTGTACATAACTAATTTTTAAAACTTTTCTCAAATAATAAAAACTCTATGCGTCGGGCTGACGTTGGAGTTAAAAATTAAAAAAGTACAGCAAAGTAAAAAGCACTAGTGAAAAAAAGTGATACTTTCCGCACAGTTTGGCTGCTTGGAAAACCGCTCTTTTCGAGGACATGCATTGTAAAATAAGTTTTCTTCCAAATACGTTGTAATGTTATCATTAATCACTACAAAACTATAGATATTTATACTGTGGTCACAGTATAAATATCTATACAAAACTGATCACAGAGGACGTATTTATTGCTTAGAACCAAAACAGTGCAGAAATGTTATATGAAATCTCATTGTTGCACTGTTTTACATTAATGCACTGTTTTGTATTTTTTATCTATAGGTACCTACTAATATTATAAAGCCGAAGAGTAGGTACTGTAGGTAGGGTAGGTAGAGTAGGTAGAGTAAGAAAAATTAGGTAGAGAAGGTAGAGTAAGTAGAGTTGGTAGAGAAGGTAGAGTAAGAAGAGTAAGTAGAGAAGGTAGAGAAGGTAGAGTAAAAAGAGAAGGTAGAAATAGTAGAGTAGGTAGAGAAGGAAGAGTAAGAAGAGTAGGTAGAGAAGGTAGAGTAAGTAGAGAAGGTAGAGTAAGAAGAGTAGGTAGAGTAAGAAGAGTAGGTAGAGAAGGTAGAGTAAGAAGAGTAGGTAGATAAAGTAGAGTTAGTAGAGTAGGTAGAGAAGGAAGAGTAAGTAGAGTAGGTTGAGCAAGTAGAGCAAGTAGAGTAGGTAGATTAGGTAGAGAAGGTGGAGTAAGTAGAGTGGGTAAAGTAAGTAGAGAAGGTAGAGAAGGTAAAGTAAGTAGAGTAGGTAGAGTAAGCAGAGTAGGTAGATTAGATAGAGAAGGTAGAATAGGTAGAGAAGGTGGAGTAAGTAGAGTAGGTAAAGTAAGTAGAGAAGGTAGAGTAGGTAGAGAAGGTAAAGTAAGTAGAGTAGGTAAAGTAGGTAAAGAAGAAAAGGTAGATTAGGTAGATAAGGTAGAGTAGGTAAAGTAGGTAAAGAAGAGAAGGTAGATTAGGTAGATAAGGTAGAGTAGGTAGAGTAGGTAAAGTAGGTAGAGTAGATAGAGAAGATAGAGTAGATAGAGAAGATAGATTAGGTAGAGAAGGTAGTGTAGGTAGAGTTAAGTAGAGTAGGTAGAGAAGGTGGAGTAAGTAGAGTAGGTAAAGTAAGTAGATAAGGTAGAGTAGGTAGAGAAGGTAAAGTAAGTAGAGTAGGTAGAGTAAGTAGAGTAGGAAGGGTAGGCAGGTTAGGCTAGGCAGGGTAGGTAGGTAGTGGTAGGTAGATAGGTAGCCAGATGAAGAGAGCGAAGCCGCGGGGGTCAGCTAGTTTAGATATAAATTTACCACAGAAGGTTAATGTATCCCATTAAGTTTAATATAAAATGTATGCAGTAGATCGAAAAAGGTACTAGCTGAGAATAAAAATCGGCTTATAAAATCAATTACCTAGGTGAAAAAAATAGCAATATAAAAAAAAAGCAAATAGATGAGAGGTAGATTGGTAGTTGAAAGAAAAGTAGATTACGCACCTCGCTAAAGTGAGTAATAAATGCACTCGTGTTAAATTAGTGCCCTCGCTGGCGCTCGGGCACCAACATAACACTAGTGCATTGTTAATTCACTTTGCTCTCGATGCAACAATCTACTATTGATTTTAAAATTAAGGTAGGATTTGGTGCATCATATTTTGTCAAGCGTACCGTTTGCGAGATGTATCCCATCAAAGTCATGAAAACTAAATTTTTACCCGACTACGGCGAAGTTAAAGGAAGGGGTTATGTTTTTAACCCCCGCCGGAAAAAGAGGGGTGTTATAAGTTTGACGTGTGTTGCTGTGTATCTGTGTGTCTGTCTGTGGCATCATAGCGCCTAAACGGATGAACCGATTTTAATTTAGTTTTTTTTGTTTGAAAGGTGATTTTGTCGAGAGTGTTCTTAGCTATGTATGAATAAAATCGGTTCAGCCGTTCAAAAGTTATGGGCGTTTTACTGTTTGAATCAGGGTGTTTTCGCAAGATAAATGTGTCGGGTACTTGTATAATAGAGTAGGTAGAGAATGATTTAGGGAAAATCAACCCCTATCGGAGAGAAAAGCGGGCAAAGGTACAGTTACCTTAGGTACCTTTACCGCGCTTTTCCGTAATAACACCCAAGGAAATGCTTCGGTCTTATTATGAATCTAGCAAAATAATAATTAGAAGTTATTGCGAGTAAAGAATAGCTCTTTCGTCTCAAGAAAATTGTCTGCTCTGCGCTCTTCTTGGTCTGCCAGTGCACATCGGCAAGTTCTGTCGTGTCGTGTGTGCTATTTATTTATGTTCGGGCCGTGCAGTAGTGCACAGTGATGCACGAAGCGTTGAAGCGTAGCTCTGCTGGCCAGCAACCGGCGGCGGCGGCCGGCGGCGCGCCGTTCCCCGCCGCTTCGCGCCGCCGCGACGGCGCTACGCGTGCGAGCGAGACGCCAGCCGCCACGCGACGCCGCGCGTCTCCCCGCGGCTCCCCGTCGGGATCGGGAGTCGCCAGTGTGCGTCTGTGCGCGCCACCGCCGCGCCGCCAGCGAGATACGAACACGTGTAATAATTGATACAAACTGTTCAAGCGTTGATAGTGTGCGTCACTCAAACGTTTGTGCCAACAAAAAAGGCAGGTAAATTGAATAAATTAACAGGAAACTATGTTTTAATATTTCATTCATTATTATTACAGCTAGATATAGTTCTCCCCAAACTTCTTGGCCGCCCTGAAGTGGATGGCTACAATGGCTGCTCTCACACAAGAACAGCACAGTTTTGTGCCTTGCGCATCGTAAAACCAACTTCAGTGCGGCCCAGACACAGATTACAAGAAGTTGGGCGAGCACTATACTTCTGTTATCATGAAAATTATGGAATATTAACTTGGAAATAATATTTGGAACATGGAATATGGAACATAATATTTTCATTGACTTATTTCTATTTAAATGTTTGTGTTATTACACTTTTTTTATTGTTCCAGTCCAGTTGCCAAAATGGATGAAGAAAAGTTGATAAATATGGTTCGCGAGCGAAGAGTACTGTACGACTTGAACCACCCGCTCTACGATGTGCGACCGAAGAGGGACATGGCCTGGAAGCAGATCGGCGAAGCGCTGAAGCACTCACGTATGTTGTTGTTTTTTCACAAGTCTGTTCTCGTTGAGCTCGTGCTCGTGGCTCGTGTCGTGACTACCTCGCTGCCTCGCTAGTCGCTGGTCTAGTGAGTGGTCGCAATAAGCGCTACTTCTACACACTTTTTGCTGGATTCATTGCCCAGATCCTGCAGTAACGTTAAGTTTTTAACGCACTTAACCTTCCATGAACCACGTAAATAAAAGTTACGTGCCGCACCAAGTTGGGTTTTCAGGACCCTGATTATTATCGAGGCGTGCTTTTTATTTATTGTGTTTGTTTTTTGGATGAATAGTGTTTTTGATTCGTGTTTGGATAAAATAATAATAAAATAAAACAAATCTATCTAATAGAATAAACTTTTTTCCGTACGCAAAATACGCGCTTGTTCGTGGAGTTGTGGAAACCAGCCCGTTTTAACCTAACCTAGAATAAACTTTATAATAAGTAATCTTGACCGTGCTTTTCTCAAACTGAAAATTATACTCTTCTTCTTTATTATTTACTAGCTGACCCTCGGGGCTTCACTCCAGTCAACTAGCTACCTACCTACCTACCCTGCCTAACCTGCCTGCCCTGTCTACCTTGCCTACCCTGCATACCCTGCCCACCCTGCCTACCCTGCCTACCCTGCCTACCATGCCTACCCTGCCTACCCTGCCTACCCTGCCTTCCGTGCCTACCCTGCCTACTCTACCTCGCCCCTACCTACTAATTTTTATCTATCATCAATAGTTTTCTCAGCGCACGCCAAAGATTGCATTTTATAGGCAACATTTTGCTACCTTTTTCACCATTATTGCAATTTTCATCAGGATCTCAATTTTTTTTGAAAATATATTAATGCCTATGACATATTTTTTTTTAGAAATTGACTCACACACTGTTCCGTTGTTGTTGAATTAGGTATTTTACCTATGTTTGTAATATTTGTAAGTATGTGAGAACCATATTCCTACTTATCAAATTAATTAATTTTCCAGTTAATGCTTTTTAATACTTTATACCTGTACGTACCTAGTATAGTGTGTAGAGCTATTCTGGATGCATCGTTCTCACATATATTAATGTATGTACGTATGTAAATATTGTAAAACACCTATTTTTTTTAAACAAGAGTATGTATGGAGTTTCTTGTGCGTTCTTCTCCATAACAATCTACTTTCCGAATGCACGGTAGAATTTTTTTTTTTTTTTTTACTTGTAAATTTTAATTTTAATTTATGTGACGTTAAAAAGTGCCGTTTATTGGCTTAATTGAAAAAATATATTTGACTTTGACTTTGACACTCAGAAATAATGTAGCTTTCTACTGGTGAAATAATTTTCAGAATAGGTTCCGTAGATCCAGAGAATACCCCCTACAACGTCACAAACTCACAAACTTTACCTCTTTATAATATTAGTATAGATTATAGTCTATATTAAAAAAAAAACTTTCTGAGTAAGTACCCTTTGTTTTCAAGGTTAACGTAGTTAGGTAATAAAAGCGGTGAAAAGTGTAGCTTAATGTATTCAGTCTCCATACTAATTCATACAAACATATTACTACGTAAGAACTGGCGTTTGAGACGAAGCGATGCTTACGGCATACTTCTACGTGTTAAAAACTTCCAGATATAAGAATTCAAAGACTGTACTTCATCAAATAATTGTAATACTTTGTTATCGGCTTTACAGAACATCTCCAATTTTTCTGACTCTCATGATCCACAATCGTTTATAGCTCAATGATGATTGATTGTGATTGGCTGTCCTTTCCTCGTTGACACCGATGTAAAAGACCAGCATCAGCCAATGGAAAATAAACACGACATTTTGTCCGGAAGTCAGCATTGAGCTACTTACAATGAAAAATATAAAAAATTATAACAAACTAAAAATGTAAACATATTCAGAAAATCCACATAAAATCAACATGTTTTATGGTATTAATTTAACAGTAATTAATATTAGTTTTAATACAAACTTCCGAAACAACCAAAACATTTCAATAGAATTCAAGACTTATTTTATTTAAACAGCGCAAAATAACTAAACATATGTGCAATATTTATTTTAAATTAGAACATGAATTTTCAGGAAGCTAACATTCGTCCATCCTGATAAATTTCGCGTCCCCGCGAATGACATTTTTTTAAAAGTAAATTCTGATTTTATTCAAAATAACAACAAGACAACAATTTTAACTGAGTAATTGAAATCAAAAACGTATTTTATAAAATACAAATTTCGTTAATAGAAACTACACACAAATCAAGTACTGTTTACATGAATTGTGTATATAGAGTATTTCAAAAACTTCATTTTTCTGAATCATAAAATATAAGACTTATTTCAATGATTGTGCACTTTGCACTTCAAAACTTATGTTCGCTCATAGCTACTTAATTGTACATTGCACTAAAAGGTAGTTATCTACCTTCACGCTCATAGCAGTTTAATTTAAAAAAAGAAAAACTACACCAACACTTATAGAATCATAGATGAACTAAAAAAACATGGTCGCTCATAGCGAATAGTAGTTATCAACACCTTATGCTCATAGCAGTGTAGAATAACCATAAAAATAGGGTCGCTCATAGCGAAATAGTAGTTAACTACACGCTCATAGCAGTGTAGGTTAACCATAAAAACTTGGTCGCTCATAGCGAATAATAGTTATCTACACCTTACGCTCATAGCAGTAGTGTAGAATAACCATAAAAATAGGGTCGCTCATAGCGAAATAATAGTTAACTACACGCTCATAGCAGTGTAGGTTAACCATAAAAAAACTTGGTCGCTCATAGCGAATAATAGCTCAACAACAACAACAAACAAACACCAACAACAACAACAACCAACAATTAACAACAACAACAATTAACAACAACAACAATCAATCAAGCATGATCAACAATTTGATGAAAATTGGATAAACTCAAACATTATTCTCCATCTAGTATGATATCTGATCACATTTATTTTACTTAAATGGTTATGTAATATTTTTACTCAAAAAAAGTAATCTGCATGATAAAATATGTACTTCATTAATTTCTAGACACACAAATAAATATTATTGGCAAAATAAATTATCTAAATCATTATTTAAATCATCATCGGTTTCGCTAGCAGGCTATTCGCTATCTTTGTTATTGAAACAAAGGCAAGGATGTATTTTATCAACAGAATATACACCTATATACTTTGACGTCCCTTTTCTAGTAAATATCTACAACCCACCATAATACTTATCGTGGTTCAAAACTTTAGTTACTCTGTACGGCCCTGAAATATAATCTGACCAAAAACAAATGCATAAATCTATGAACGAAACTGTATGTGTGTCCCTTTTATTTTACTACACTACGATACGTAATACTTTCTGGTCTTTGAATTTTAAGATGATATTTCATTTTAATCGTATTTTATAAAAATTTGCATCATTCGTTCACCGACGCCATTAGTCATCACAATTTATTTGTTTTCGGCAAAATAATTTTTTTTTATTCAATAGGAAAGAAATCTGAAGCAATCGCGTTTTCGTGCCCCTAATTTCACATCTGGTGATATTTTAATTCTATGTGACAAAGTCACAAAATATAGAAATGTCATAGAACATTTTCTTTGTCATCAGAAAACAATATTTCCCTTACACTGATTAACGAATATCTCGTTAACGCGTGGACCGATTTATCTATACCAATATTAAAAAGAGGAAAGATTTTTTTGTTTGTTTGTATGTTTGTACCGAATAGGCTCCGAAACTACTGGACCGATTTTAAAAATTCTTTCACCTACGGAAAGCTACATTATTCCCGAGTGATAATTTTGAAGGGAGCGAAGCCGCGGGGGTCAGCTAGTTTATTATAAACTTTATTGTACACCGCATAAAAATTTACATTATTTAAACGGTCAAAACAGTTCTAGATTAATACTTACCTCTCATTTGAAACTAAACCCATTAAAATATAAACAAAAAAAATCATGTTTTCAAGTTACTTGTTCTATTCTGATAATCACTAACCCAGGACTTAGCGACTTAAGTCTCCTACAACGGCGGGTTAAATATTTAAGTAAATTTATAAGTTTAACTCTAGATTTACTTCTAAGGCTTGGTGGAGCAAGACGATTTATCTGATTAACCCTGAACTAGTTCTTAACAAGGGGTTTTTAGGATAAACCAGGAACGCGCAAGTGGCTCTTAACCGCCTTAAATAAAAATACTCTACAATCACCTAAATGTAAGAATTCTTTCTTTTTGATTTTACAAATGTACAGACATGGTTCATATGTACGATGTGAAAGAGTGCAATTTTCTTAGGAATAGGTTGCAGAGGCCTTACTTCTTTCACGCTGATAATTTATTGAGAGCACATTCTAAATCCAAACACGAATTTATATAATTCCTGGTAAACTTTCGCATGCGAGGCAGCCAATAATGTTGTTTAATTTTAACTAATGTTTTATCAAACGTGGCCTATTTCGTCGCAACTTTTCTAGAGAACCTGCCACCTACAGCCCTTTAACACCACGTATCTTAGTCCGTCCTCATTTACTTTATAAACCTTCTCGCGCTTAATGACTTCACTCTTATGTATCTCTCATAAGTCATCAAATTTTGTATAATATTTAAACACCCATATGTGAGGTTGCTCAGTAGCAGTCTATCCAACAGATATCATAACTTAGAACAAATTTCAGTGACATTGATCTCAACGCCAATCTTAACGTTATCAATCACTAACGAAATCTTAGTTTTACCTAAAACGCTCACGATTGTACTACCAAAGCTTTTGAGAGTAGGCAAATTATTTACTATCCATTTTGCGTGGAACAACTCCTTTCATAGCAGATTCTTTTACCAAGGTACACTGACTACCAAAATCTACGCACCCTATCAAAAGTTCATTATTAACATGTATACTCTTGATAAATTTGTCGTCTTGTCTCTAGCCCGCGCTCGCGCTGTTAACCAGTCATAAAGTCTTAACTTCGGCACACTTACCCAAACACTCTTACTGCATTTAGGATCTTCATGACCAATGCGTTTACACTTAACGATAGGCTTTTTACATGCTAATACTACTTGACTCGTTTCGCGACAGTTACAACACCTCAAGAGTCTATCCAAATAAATTTTACAAGTTTACGCATTTCACTTACTGAACGTTCTAACGTACCAAAAATTAACTAATCTGTCACATTTGACATCCCTCAGATAACCAAACAATTTTTCAGCTTCCTCAAAATTGCCTCTGCCCCGTGCCGAACTAATCTATCCTCTACTCCATAAACAATGCAATCAATAGCGTTCTCACCTACTATACCACCCCGATACAAAGATATTATCTTATCCTAATAATACTCTTCTATACCATCGCCAAACTTAGCTATTTAACAAACATTAAATGTACGTAAGTAAATGGTCATAGATTTCGTAAGACGGAAAAGCAGATTTATGTTTCAACCCATTCGTCCCAAGCTAGCTAGCTTTTTACCACTTTTTCACAGTACCGACTAGCTTAGGTAGAACGTAGTGGGCAATCTGTTTACTGTCCCACCCATAGATCTCTGAGCATTCTTTAACTTTATTCAACCAAGTAACCATTGTGTAGTTTTTAATTGAGGATCAAACTTTCGATCTACATTATTATGCGCAAATCATTCTTAAGTATGTGAATTTACAGCTTATATCGACTGTAAAGACTCTTTGATTCATTTGAGTAAATAATAATTATTACTATATCGGCAGATGAATGCAGTGGGCTCACAGACAGAAATCTTTCATTAGTACAAGATTGACAGATTTCCTGACATAAACTTTATAATTTTTTATTTATTTATTGTTTCACTGTATTGACCTAAAACATGACGAATTTGTAATCCCATTTTGTTAAAATTCACATTGTTTATTGTATCGCCTATTTCAAATTATTAACTGAATTTCATCTTGACATGATAAACTTGTACCTACTTTCTGTGCAAATAAAGAACTATTCTATTCTATTCTAAGAACGAACTGGACTATGCGATCTAAAAATAAAACTCGCAAATCTCTAGTCTAATGTTTTCTACGCGAGGTATCTGTAACCTGTGAATCCGTTGCCCTCTAATGACCCCTCATGACCGTCCTCCCTCCTCCTTCTTGCCTGCAACACCACCCTTGAAGGTGATCTTCTGGATCTGCACCGCTCGGAGTCACGACCACTGCTGCGGGGGTGCTGACGAGCGCCGACTCCGCCTCGAACCTCGAACACTGCTGCGGAGGGGCTGCTGACGAACGCCGACTTCGCTTCGAGCCTCGACCACCGCTGCGAGGGGGCTGCTGACGAGCGCCGACTTTGCCCCGAGCCTCGACCACGAGTCCGGGATCGGCTGCGTCTCGAGGATTGTCCCAGCACCACACTGGAATGCTTCCCTGCCGACCTCCGTCTTCTCTCGGACTGATCGTTAGGCATCTTCATGCGTCCAATGATCTGGAATAATTTGAACAACGAGTATCTGGTTTCTTTTTTGTGCCTACTTCTTTGTTTCAAAATTGTCTATACGCGGCATAAAGTTCAAGCTATCTCAATTCAATTTACAAGTATACAATAATTCAAAATGATTATCTGTTGTTTGGTACACGTACATAAACACATCTTTCACCTTGGCGTTAGGCAAAATCAACAGAACGCAGCCTGCTACAGTCCTTACATACTGCTTTTGCTTCATTGATCATATCTGCATCTAGTCTAGTTTTTTGGTATTTTCCTAATACCATGACTATTACTATTCAAAATATATGAAACCTAAACAACGTACCTATTTAACGGCATATTTTTATTGAAGTCGAACTGTCTCAGTATGTGTCGTGTGTCCATATTGACGGGACGCCACCCATTATAAGTGTATACCTAGTCTTTGCCACCCATGCACACATTATGTACATGCGTGCACAAATGCATACCCGTACATGCCATATATTATACAGATAGATATTCTTTACAGAAAAATAAAATAGACACAAATAAATTTCACATTAAATAATCAAATTGACTTTTAATATACCTTATTGTGGGCGTATGATCACACCAAGGTGGTAGCGATACACCAGAATTTCTTGGTGCTATTCCGCTTCTGATTTGTTAAAAACTTCCAGATATAAGAATTCAAAGACTGTACTTCATCAAATAATTGTAATACTTTGTTATCGGCTTTACAGAACATCTCCAATTTTTCTGACTCTCATGATCCACAATCGTTTATAGCTCAATGATGATTGATTGTGATTGGCTGTCCTTTCCTCGTTGACACCGATGTAAAAGACCAGCATCAGCCAATGGAAAATAAACACGACATTTTGTCCGGAAGTCAGCATTGAGCTACGTACAATGAAAAATATAAAAAATTATAACAAACTAAAAATGTAAACATATTCAGAAAATCCACATAAAATCAACATGTTTTATGGTATTAATTTAACAGTAATTAATATTAGTTTTAATACAAACTTCCGAAACAACCAAAACATTTCAATAGAATTCAAGACTTATTTTATTTAAACAGCGCAAAATAACTAAACATATGTGCAATATTTATTTTAAATTAGAACATGAATTTTCAGGAAGCTAACATACGTCAGTCTGCTGCACGTGGCTGCACTCCACTATGACTAAACTGGACTATACAAAATCGCCGCCACTAGACGGTTTGGCAACGCCGCAACTACAGCTATAGTTCTCGCCAAATTTCTTGGCCGCCCCGAAGTCGGCTATAATGGTAGTAAATCTCATACAAAAACAGCACCGATCCGTGCCTTCTGCATCAGAAAGCTAACTTCAGGGCGGTCCAGAAGTTTGGCGAAAATAGGGTCGCCAACTTTTATAAGAAGAAATAGAGTATATCTGATATCAAAGGAGGTAAATAAAGAGTACGGACTTCCAAAAAAGAGTATCATTTATTTTATATTAAAAAAAAAGTATTTTCCGTACTTTTTGCAGCACATAACAATTTTTCATGGTTTTTAAAAGAATTGTATGACTCCAAACATTCTAATTCAAATTATATAGATCAAGAGCTCATTTTTAATCAATTTCAATGAAGCTCTGTTTCTCTCTTACCGCCACTTCACATTCATGACATAAAAGACTCTCTCAGTAAATGCTGAAGTGGCGGGAACAGAGAAAATATAGCTTATATTTTTTTTAAACAAAGAAATTCGTCAGGACATTATTTTAAAATAATTGCCCTCTTTTCTGCAGTGGACTTTTGCGTAAAATTTGTGTTATTTAACAATTCACCTTGGAATTATTTTAAATTTATATCTTCTGAATATAAACTGTCCATGTGTATGTTAAGTCTTCGTAAATTAAGTTTTTCTTCTATCCAATTATTAACTTCAATATTAGTTCTTAAATATATTTTACAATGCATGTCCTCGAAAAGAGCGGTTTTCCAAGCAGCCAAACTGTGCGGAAAGTGTCACTTTTTTCACTAGTGCTTTTTACTTTGCTGTATTTTTTAAACTTTTAACTCCAACGTCAACCCGACGCATAGAGTTTTTATTAATTGAGAAAAGTTTAAAAAAATAGTTATGTACAGATTATCATTCATATAAAAGGTAAAATAAAACTAATACTTTATTTTAGGCGTTTTTAATTACTCTAGATTTAGATTTTGATCAATAAATTAATTTTAAATATTTAATGGTAAAGGAGCATTACCTTTCACTATATTTTTTTAGTCTTTTCCTTTATCTGTCATATAATTTATTCGATATTTATTAGTATATTAGATATGTAGTATGTATGTATTTTATGTTATTATGTATAAGTAATTAATATTTTTTATGATCTATTGTACACTGACAGCCCTAAATTCTTCTCCTATCGTTCAGTCCATCCAAAGGTTGTCTGTAAGAGATTGCCCTGTGCGATAAGACCGCCCATTGTACACTTTGTTTTAAAAAATGTTTGTTCTGTATGTTTTTTTATTATGTGGTGTACAATAAAGTATATAATAATAATAATAATAATAATAATAATAAAAGAAGAATGAAGACCCGCAGGCCCAAAAAACTGAAGATTGGAAGAAAAAAGTTCTTCACGGCCGGCATCCTCATGACTTAGAACAATCTCACATAAATAAATTAGCGTCCAATAAATGGCTCAAAATTGGTAACTTATTCCCAGAAACTGAGGGATTTATTATAGCTATTCAAGATCAGATCATTAACACAAAAAATTACAGAAAATACATAATAAAAGATCCTACAGTAACTAATGATAAATGTCGAAGATGCCACATCCAGCCAGAAACCATTCAACATATTACTGGCGCCTGCACAACACTCACACAGACTGACTACACTCACAGGCATAACCAGGTAGCGAACGTAATCCATCAAAAACTGGCTCTCAAATACACTCTCACACAAAGCACTAATACTCCTTACTATAACTATGCACCAGAAACCATTTTAGAAAATACCACACATAAGCTCTACTATGACCGCGCCATTCTCACCGACAAGACCATTCACTATAATAGACCGGACATAACCTTGCAAGATAAAGTAAATAAAGTAACTTACCTGATAGACATCGCAGTCCCCAATACACACAACATTCAGAAGACAATCACTGAAAAAATAAGTAAATACGCAGAACTCAAGGACGAAATAGTTAGAATATGGCGGCAAGAAAAAGTTTATGTAGTCCCCATAGTCCTTTCTACAACAGGCGTTATTCCGAACCACCTTCTCCATAGTCTGAAGTTACTTGATCTAAACGAAAATCTCTATATCACCCTTCAAAAAGCTGCCATCTTAAACACATGTCGAATTGTCAGAAAGTTCATGCAAATTGATGAAAACGAAATAGGACAACATCATTCATCCTCAACATAACACACCACACGCTGTATTTACTTGGTCTCGGCCCGTAAATGTAGCTTAAACCAGCCTAAAAGCTGAGAATTTGGACACTTGATAATAATAAGCCCCCTAAACAACCACACGTCCTGATTGACCATCTAATCACGTGGGGGGCGGACACACGAATGAGAAATTACTGGCGTGGCTAACGTGGCTCTGGAAACCCATTCAACATGGAGACACGTTCAAAAAGTAAACGTATAGGACCGCTGCCCGGGGGCGATCGCCGGGGCGCACCTGGAGCTGACGCTGGGTGTCACAGCATGCGAACCGTCAGCGGTCAGGAGTTGAACAGGCGGGCTCCCACCGACAAAGATACTACAGCCGAAATCACTGACGATGGTGACAGACTGACGGACAGGACAAACACCCCTGTAGAGCCGTATAGTCCAAGCACAGTATCATATACACCTTCTAGGCCATCATCACCATCCATACTATCGTCACCTTCCATACCATCATCACCTCCCATTATTAGTTTAACTACAGTTACACCCATTCCAACCTTGAATGTTGCGCGGGAGGATAGTTCCTTCTTGCCCGTGTCCACCAAGGCTGGCAAAACAAGAGTTCGCATGAGATGGAGCAAAGAAGTTAACATGTTTATCATGCGAACTTACTTCTACATAACTAAATTAGAGACAGACATGACCACCTACAGACAACAATTGCATGAACTTTTTACTCGGCAATACCCAGAGGTAACCGTTTCAGAGCAAAGAATTTCTGATCAGAGAAGAGCAATAATTAGAAATAAATTGTTACCTCCAGAAATGATAGAAGAATTAAAAAAAGAAACGCGAATAATGCTACAAGAAGGAGAAAATAATATCATTAATGTCTCTCCATTATTACAAAACATAAACGAAATTGATCGGCAACCGCAAGCACCAACTTACACCCAAATACAACCTAATAGTCAATCTCAATTATTTAACCAATCACAAGCTTACCCGCAAACATCACACACATCAACGCAAACCGAAACTATAAACCTAACACTAGAAAATGATATCGAAACCTTAGTGTTCGCAGAGCAAAACATTATAACAGACATGAATATCCTAGAAATACATGATAAATTTAGAACAACTCTCGCCCTATATTCCGGGATGGACCCAACAGTACGACCAAAACTGCCTAAACTTAGATATAGCCCTAGTCTTTTTCGTCTAGTCAACTTATTTAATGAAAACATACTAAGTCAATTTATTTCGGATGACACTCAACTTTTAGATATTCACACTCTTATATACTGCACGGCAGTAGTCATATCCGAAGAGCTTAATTTTAAAATCACGCAGCACACAGGAAACACTAGGCCAAAGCAGAATGCCAAACCTGCATGGCAACAGAGATTAGAAAAAGACATAGAAAAACTTAGGGCAGATTGCGGTAGGCTTACACAATATATAAACAATAACAGATCAAGTAAAGTAGTAAAAAGAGTTGAAGCAATATTTAGAAGCAGTTTTACACACACCAGACACGAAATTACTAACAGAAAACCCGAAGAGTTTTTAGACACCTTAAAACAAAAACTAGCACTTAAAGTTCATCGGCTCAGAAGATATAAAAAAGCACAACAGCGTAAAATTGATAACACTACTTTTTCCACCAACGAAAAAACATTTTATAGGAACCTACACAAATCAGCCTTCGACACAATTAATGAGAATAGCACAAACACGCCTAATCAACCCACAAAAGAACAATTAGAGGAATACTGGTCTAGCATTTGGGAAGAACAAGTACAACACAATGACAAAGCTACGTGGGTAGCAGAAGAAGAAGCAAAATGGAGGGCAATCGACGAAATGGAATTTTTAGAGATTACGGAGTCTGATATCACATACATAACAGGTAGATTACATAATTGGAAATCTCCTGGTGTAGACAAAATACATAATTTTTGGTACAAAAAGTTAACTTCAATACACAAACCTATAGCAAAAAACTTAACAGAATTAATTTTAGGACAACAAAATATACCCGAATTTATTGCTACAGGAATAACTTACATGCTGCCTAAAGTAAAAAATTCACCACTACCTTCCCAATATAGACCAATCACTTGCCTACCCACTATATATAAAATATTAACATCAGCAATTACAAACAAAATCAACAAGCACATTGAACACCACAATATAATGGCGGAGGAACAGAAGGGATGCAGGCGGGGTCACATGGGATGCAAAGAACAGTTAATAATTGACTCTACTATCCATAAACATGCTGCCACCAAAAATAGAAATCTTCATTGTACATATATCGATTATAAAAAAGCATATGACAGTGTACCACATTCCTGGTTGTTAAAAATATTAGAAATTTATAGAATAAACTCAAAAATAATAGACTTCTTACGAAATATAATGACACAGTGGAAAACCACACTTCAAATAAATAGCAATCACAGTAATATTACCACTCGCCAAATATCTATCAAGAAAGGTATCTATCAAGGCGATTCACTTAGTCCCATGTGGTTCTGCCTCGCACTGAACCCCTTTTTTTTTTTTTTTTTTTTTTTTTTTCCGGGGTGGAAAATCCTCATCGGATGTCCTCCGCCCTGGGGGGGCGGAGAGGTCTGTCAGACTCCTACTGACTAAAAACCACCCCGGTGTTCCATCTCACACTTACGCTGGGGGTCGCGGGAACAATGATACTTCCGCAACCCTCGGCTAGTGCCGGCCCGCCTGTGCGGGCCACGGTCTCGGGTTGTAGGGGGAGTGAGGTGTTTGACTCCCCCCGCGACGTCTAAGAGGGGCGCGCGTGGAACACTACGCGCCGCCACCTCGGGTCCTGATTTGTGGGGGGCGACGGACGTCCCCGAGTCCGCCACCCCTGGACCCATTTAGGGGGGCTGGAAGAGGGCGTTGTCCGCCCTCCGCCGACGCCCGGCGCGTCTGCTGCGGATCGGGTTAGCAGATGAAATCTCCCTCTCCCTCTCCGCAGCCTCCTTCTGCGAGACGACTGTTTCGCAGAAGGATACCACCGCGTCCCATGACTCCCCACTGCCGACCATAGACTTCACTACGGCCGGCAGCGACAGGTCACTGCCTACTTCAGAGATGAGGGCACGGCGTGGCTCCTCCCAAGCGGCACACTCTGCCAGCGTATGCCGCGCCGTGTCCTCCCGGCAGTCGACGCAGTGGTGACACCGGGCGTCCGGCTCCCTGTTTATGCGACACAGGTACTTCCCGAAGCAACCATGCCCCGAGAGCACCTGCGTCACCCGAAACGACAGGGAGCCGTGCCTCCTCCCGAGCCAGCGCTCGAGCACTGGCCGGACCGCCTCGATGGTAACGAGGCCGGCGGTAGGGCGTAAAAGCCTGTCCCGCCATTCCGCCACCAGAACCTCGCGGAGCTGAGACTGACGCAACTCCATATGTCGCTGCATCAGCCCTTCGCCCCGCGCCCGCGCTTCCTCGCGCCACCGGTACAGTGACGCGAGTACCTTTGCCTCCAGGTCCCAGGGCGGGGATCCGGCCAGTACGCAAGCCGCCTCGTAGGAGATCGTGCGATACCCCCTGATGACTCTGACGGCCATCGCTCTCTGCGGTTTCCGCAGAACAGCGATGCTGCCGGCCGTCAGGTCAGTCGCCCAGATCGGGGCCCCATACAGGGCCATCGATCGCACGATCCCCACGTAGAGCCGCCAACAGGCGGCGCTCGGGCCCCCCAGATTGGGAAGCAACGTTGACAGCGCCCCAGCCGCGCCCAACAACTTGGGCGCTAGCCGCCTGAAGTGGGGGCCGAAATCCCACCGGCTGTCGAGCACCAATCCTAGGTACTTCATAGTAGACTCGACAGCGATTCGAGCCCCCCCAACCACGATGTGGGCATCGGGCGGCGGCGCCCGCCGGGGACCATGAAAGACCATGGCCTCCGACTTGTTGAGGGCCACCTCCAGGCTAAGGCGCCGTATGCGGCTCACCACCTGTGAGACCGCAGCCGTCGCCAGCAACGCTGCCTCCCTGTACGAACTCCCCCGGGCGGTGACCAGCGTATCGTCCGCGTAACACGTCAGGTCTACGCCCGGTTGGAGTTCGCCCCTCAGCACCCAGTCGTACCCAATGTTCCACAGGGGCGGGCCCAGGACCGAGCCCTGTGGAACACCGCACGACATGCGGTGCTGGTTTCCGACGCCATCACGTCCCACGTAGGTGACACACCTCTCCGCCAAATAAGCCCCGACGATGCGGCGGAGGTAGGGAGGCACTCGATGATACCGCAGTGCCTCCCGAACACAACTCCAGGGCAGGGTGTTGAAGGCGTTGGAAATGTCCAAGGACACCGCCAACATCACCCCACCCCGGGACACCGCTTCCTCCGCCAGGACTCTCACCTGCGATATCGCGTGGATTGTGGAGCGTCCATGCCGAAAGCCGAACTGGCTTTCGTCCAGGTCCGGCCCCTCTCTATACAAGTGGCTGACGAGGCGGGCAGCGATAATCCGCTCGAACAGCTTACCCACCTCATCTAGCAGCACTATGGGCCGGTACGCAGACGGCGAGTCCGCAGGGCGCCCCGCCTTCCTGAGCAGGACCAGACGACCAGATTTCCACAAAGTGGGAAACTGGCCCCGCTCAAGGCACGCTGTGAAGAGTCCTCTCAGCCAGGGCTCTAGCTCCTTCAGAGCGAGGGCTAACACGTGGCCGTGGATCCCGTCGGGCCCCGGAGCCACGTTCTTGGCCTGGAGTCGAATGACGGCCGCCCTCATCTCTGCCTGTGTCACCTCTGGGACGCTGATGGCGTCCTCCTCTGTAGACTCTGCGGCCGTGGGCAAAGCCATCGGTGGCGGGATGTGCTCCGCTCTCGCCGGGAAGAGGGCTGCGACTACCTCCTCCAGCAGCTCGGGTTGGAGACTCTCCGTAAGCGGAGGCGCGGCGGCTCGAAGTTTCCCTCGAACCGCTCGATAAGGGCGCCCCCACGGATCCCCGTCTAGAGTCTCCAACATCTCCTCCCTGGCTCGCTTCTTCGCCTCGCCGATGGCCAGCCGCAGAGTCTCCGTCGCCGCGCGGTACACCTCATACCGCGCGGTTTCTTCGTCAGGGACCCGCAGACGTCTCCTCCGGTATCGGGTGTACTGGCGTCTGGCCGCTACGCACGCGACACGCAACTGTGCGATCTCGGCGGACCACCAGTACACCTGGCGCCTCGCTGATTGTGTGTGGACCCGGGGCATGGATGCGTCGCTGATTTGCGTCATCGCCCCGCGGAACCACAGCGCCTCCTGTTCGACGTCGACGGGTCCGGTTGTTGCCGACTCCCGGATCCAGGCCTGAACAATGGTGGCCTCCTCGAGAAGTTCCCTGTCGATGCGCTTGCGCGCCCAGCGCGGACCGCCCGTTCGCGGGGCCGGTGAACCGCGGCCGCCTGCGGTCTGGGTGGAGACGTCGAAACGAATATATCTGTGATCAGATAACGTCTCCACCTCCACGGCGACATGCCACTCGTGGACACGGCTCGCGACAGCAGGGCTAGCAAACGAGACGTCTACTATTGAACCGCCCCGCTGCCGCACGCACGTTTGGACCGAGCCCCGGTTTAGGACGACCAGGCCAGTGGTGACTGCCCACTCTTCCAGCACCTCACCCCTAGCATCGGTTACTGGAGATCCCCACGCCGAAGACTTGGCATTGAGATCCCCCAGTAACAGCACAGGGCGAGGGTGGAGTCGGCCTACGACGGCACCCAACTCGACAAGGAAACTCTCGAAGTTGGCGAGACTCTTGTTGGGCGAAAAATACGCACCAACTATGCCAACGCCGTCCGCGAGGGCGGCAACCCAGCCGTGACCTCGGGACGGGCTGACAAGAGCCCCGCCAATGATGGCCACCAAACCGTCGAGGTCTCCAACCCAGTTGTCTCTGGGTGGGACGAAATACGGCTCGGCGACCACAGCCACGTGAATCGACCACTCTGCCATGCTCTGGAGCAAGAGATCCTGAGCTCTGGCAGAGTGGTTGATATTGCCCTGGAGGAAATGGTAGAGCGCCATTATGTGCAATCCATTCCCTCCACGCCATTCCTAGGCCGGGAGTCGGCCGAAGGGCAGTCAGGTTGACGGGGGGGTAAAGAGCCCCCGGCAACCTTGGCCCTCCTTCTCTTCTGCTGCTGTGCGGGTGCGACACAGGCCTTTCCGCCCGCTCTGTGCCCAGCGGGCCTCCCTGCAGCTGTACAGAGGCTGCAGTTTGGCGCCGCGGAGCACTGGGCCACCTTGTGGCCGGGCTGACTGCAGCGATAGCACTGCTCGCTGCGGTCTGTTTCGGCGGTGCATCGTGCCCTGACATGCCCAATGTCCAGGCAACGATAGCATCGCAATGCCCTGGGTTGCAGCAGCTTCACCCTTGCTGAAACCCACCCCACCAACAGTCGCCCACCTTGAGCGACCTTGTTCGCCGCCACCACCGGGCACCGCACCCAAATCATGCCGAGCCCGGTAGCGTCGGCGCGGATCTCGCCAGTCCGCACATCCTCAGACGGACATCCACCGGCTCGGGCGATGGCCGCAACGACCTCCGCTGGGGTTGTCGAGTCATCCAGACCGTCGATCCGCAGCTCAGCCGTCTTCATCGGCCTGGACACCCGGACGTCCTCAGGGTTGAAGACCTCCCGCAGCTTGGCGGCCAAAGTGTCCGCCTTTTCAGCGCTAGAGGCACCCGACACCTCAAGCAGCCGCGCCCCCGTAATCGCCGGCCTCATTTTGAAGCCGGACGGTGTTCCAAGGTCGGGGAACGCGACTTTGGCCCTTGCTTCTGTCAGGACCGCCTTGTAAGTGACGCCCCTTTCGACGGCTCCGGGCTGCAGCGTGATCACTACAGCCGCGGAGCGTGGGGCTCTGACCTTAGGCAGTCCTCCGGCCTTATTTGATGCCGGTACGGGTGCCCCAGCGGTTGCCGGCGGCGCCGTCCTCTTCTTTCGACGGCGGCTCCTCTTGACCACCGTCGTCCAGGCCTCCGTGAGGGGGCCAGGTGGCGTCGGTGGGGTCGCAGCCGCCGACTGATAAGTGGGCGCGGTCATACCCTCAGCGGACTTGCTAGCCTCTTGCCCGGCTCTTCTGGTTTCAACCGCTGCGGCCGCAGGGCCCGGTTTTGCGGGCGCCTCCTTTTTCCGCTTATCCGCAGCGAGCGGTGGGCGGAGGTTTTCGGCCGGCAGTCTCGCCTCTATGGCCTCTAACCGGGCACCCACCATTTGACCACACTGCATCATGCAGATGCGTGCGATCTTTTCAACTTCTGCGTCCGTAAGTGCAGAGGCTGACGATGGGACCGGGGATTGAACCGACGAAGGGGCCAGCGATGGGGCCGTGACGGAGGAACCGGCTGCTGCCTTCTGGGCAGCAAACTGCCGCTTGAGGTCCTCCAACTCGAAACGGAGACGGCTGTTCTCCTCCCACAACTTCGCCGTCTCCTGCGTGGTTGTTCGGCTACTGAGGACCTCAACCGCCTCCTGGATGCTGTCCACCGCGTCTTTCAAGGCACGCGTGAACGTGCCCTTCAGGTTGCCCGATTTGGTGGCAACCTTCAGGACGACATCCAGGCCGTCTCTCACTTGGCGACTGAGCGCCACCGCCGATGCATCCACCGTCCGAGCCTGGCGCCGCTCTCGTGCCTGTCGGGCCAACGCATTGACCTCGTCTTCCGCGACAGCCCGTTGCTGCGCCCGCTTTACGGCATTCGCCTCCGCCTTGTTTGCCCCTAGCAGGGACGTAGTGGAGCCACCGCTCTGATCCGCACTCATGTGCCCGGGGTCGCTTTGCACGGTCTCTGCCGGTGCAGGAGTGTCGGGCCGAGACAAGAAGCGACCCCGCACGTCACGCTCTGGCACCCGAGTGATGGTCCCCACCGCGCGACCCCGTCCTCTTCGTCCGGTTGAAACCTTTGGGGCCGACAGGTTCTCCTCACTTGAGGAGAGACCCAGCGACCCCGAGTCCTTAATGCGCGGACGCTTCCTCCAAAATTTGGAGGTGCCACGCGAGCCCTGATCAGACAATTTGTCTCCAGGATCTGAGCCTCCTCGGCTCTTGTTGCCGCCGACGACGGCAAGAGGTACGTCCACATGGGGACTTGAGCCTCCTCGGCTCTTGTTGCCGTCGGCGACGGCAAGCGGTGCATCCACGTCGCGCAGTTGCTCCAGGTTAACCTGGAGCTCCTTTTCTCGCTCGTGGCGCAGGTCGGCGGTGGTCTGCCGGCCCGCGAGACTATTGGTGCCCCCCTCAGATACGATGGGGCTGCCCTCTAGGAGATCCCTAGAGGGGCGGGACTCTCCCTTGCGTTGCGCAAGGGTACCCGCCTGAGGATTGTTTTCCTTTAGTCCTGGTTCCATGTTTTTCCTTTTTAAGGGTGTGGTCCCTCTCCCAGCGCTAGGGACCGGATACAAACCCTCCGGCCATTCATCCCCTCGGCACGCTAGACCTTGGGATTGGGTTCCGTCTCTACTACACGCCCACTCGACCTACCCTCTGTCAGCAGAGGGGGGAGTAGGCGTTAGAATGGCCACCGCAGCAACGGTTTACCCGTCCCGCCTCTAGCCCGGTTCCCTTCACAGACCATCATGGATGATGAACTGTGTTTGGAACCGTGACCTTTCCTCGTGTGTTGAAATTAGCCGCCCGCCCCAACTGTCCACCCAACGCGGGTGGGCAGCTGGAGCCGACGTTGCCCAGGGTGCGCCGCGTGGAGGCTTTCAACTTGCACCCCCGCACTGAACCCCTTGTCTCAACTCCTGCAACGTTGTCAGGCCGGATATTGCCTCATACACTCTACAGATCAAACAACAATCTCACATCTAATTTACATGGATGATATTAAATTGTATGCACAAAATGAAAAAGATATGAAGAAACTAGTAGAAGCAACAGCAGAGTTTAGCCAAGATATTAACATGCAATTCGGTTTAGATAAATGTAAAACACTTCACATCATACGAGGCAAGATAAAACCCGGCAACTATGTACTTAACAACACAGACACCATTACGGCAATGGAACCTTCTGACTTATACAAATATTTAGGATACACACAGCTGAAGGGACTAGATCACGTTAGGATTAAAGAAACACTTACAGCAGAGTATAAGAGGAGGCTAAACGCCATATGTAAAACCCAACTTTCTGGTAAAAATCTCATCAAGGCCTTCAATACATTTGCCATCCCCATATTGACATACTCATTCGGAGTTATTAAATGGACAAAAACAGACACTGAACAATTAGAACGAACTACTCGCACCATTCTTACTAAACATAATAATTTACACCCTAAATCTGCTACTGAAAGACTTACTATAAAACGACAAAACGGAGGGAGAGGCCTTATAGACATTCAGAATCTTTGGCGGAAACAAGTCTTTAGACTCAAAACATTCTTTCACACTAAATCTCGCTCAAGTATTATCCACAAAGCCATAGAACTAAATGATTTCAATTATACTCCTCTTAATTTACATGAAAAGTTAGATAACCAAGATAGTACTGTCGATAACCCACAGATCCAAAAAATGGAAGACTGGAAGAAGAAAGTACTTCATGGCCGACATCCGCATGACTTAGAACAATCACATGTAAACAAAGTAGCGTCAAATAAATGGCTTAAAATAGGTAATTTATTCCCTGAAACTGAAGGATTTATGATTGCGATACAAGACCAGATAATTAATACTAGAAACTACAGAAAATTCATCATCAAAGATCCTTCAGTAAATAACGATAAATGTCGTAAATGCCACATTCAGCCTGAAACGATCCAGCACATAACAGGAGGGTGCACAACTCTCACGCAAACAGATTACACACACAGGCATAATCAGGTAGCAAATATTATACATCAAAAATTGGCAGTTAAATATTCACTCACACAGGACACTAACACCCCTTATTATAATTACATGCCACAAACTATATTAGAAAATGGCAAACATAAACTTTATTATGACCGCGCCATACTCACTGATAGGACAATTCACTACAATAGACCGGATATTACCCTACAGGATAAAATGAATAAAGTCACTTACCTAATAGATATTGCTGTTCCCAATACACATAATATACAGAAAACAATTACAGAAAAAATTAGTAAATATGCAGAACTCAAGGAAGAAATTGTTAGAATATGGCGGCAAGAAAAAGTTTATGTGGTCCCCATAGTCCTTTCAACAAAAGGCGTTATTCCGAATCACCTTCTCCATAGTCTGAAGTTGCTTGATCTAAATGAAAACATTTATATCACCCTTCAAAAAGCAGCCATCTTGAACACATGTCGAATTGTTAGAAAGTTCATGCAAATTGATGAAAACGAAATAGCTCCACATCATTCTTCCTCAATATAACACACCACACGCTGCATTTACTTGGTCTCGGCCCGTAAATGTAGCTTAAACCAGCCTAAGAGCTGAGAAGTTGAAACACTTCCAAATAATAATAATAATAAGCCCCCTCAACAACCACACGTCCTGATTGACCATCTAATCACGTGGGGGGCGGACACACGATTGAGAAATTACTGGCGTGGCTAACGTGGCTCTGGAAACCCATTCAACATGGAGACACGTTCAAAAAGAAAACGTATAGGACCGCTGCCCGGGGGCGATCGCCGGGGCACACCTGGAGCTGACGCTGGGTGTCACAGCATGCGAACCGTCAGCGGTCAGGAGCTGAACAGGCGGGCTCCCACCGACAAAGATACTACAGCCGAAATCATTGACGATGGTGACAGACTGAATAACAGGACAGACACCCCTGTAGAACCGTATAGTCCAAGCACAGTTTCGTACGCACCTTCAAGAACATCATCGCCATCTATATCATCGTCACCATCTTTATCATCGTCACCCCCCATTAGTAGTTTAATTACAGTTCCACCCACACCAGCCTTGATTGTTGCGCGGGAAGTATCTTACTTCTTACCTGCGTCCACCAAAGCTGGTAAAGCAAGAGTTCGCATGAGATGGAGTAAAGAAGTAAACCTATTTATCATGCGAACCTACCTATACATTACTAAATTAGAGACCGATATGACCACCTACAGACAACAATTGCACTCACTCTTTACACGACAATATCCAGAAATCACGGTTACGGAGCAGAGAATCTCAGATCAAAGACGAGCTATAGTTAGGAATAAACTTCTATCTGAAGAAGTTATAGACCAACTAACAGAAGAAGTACGAACACAAATACTACAAGAAGAATCAGTAAATAGTTCAGACAATAACACCATCAGTCAAAACATGAGCGAAAGGACTCTTGAAGAACAGCCACAAGTGCTCGTTCAATTACAAGCTATTAATCCTATTGATTCTCAATCGAAATCACACAACCAATCGCAACCTTACACGCAAACGTCACATATATCCACACAAACTGAATATTTAACTCTTACGCTAGAAAATGATGTTGAAACTTTAGTCGCCGCGGATGAAAACCTAATAACAGATAGGTATATCCAAGAAATATGCGATAAATTTAGAACAACTCTAGCTCAATATTCTGGTATGGATCCATTAGTTCGTCCAAAATTGCCAAAACTTCGATACAGCCCTAATCTTTTTCGTTTAGTAAATTTATTTAATGAAAAAATACTAAGTCTATTTATTTCCGAAGACACACAACTTTTAGATATTCACACTCTTATATATTGCACGGCGGTAGTCATATCTGAAGAACTTAAATTTAAAATCACGCAACACACAGGAAACACTCGTCCAAAACAGAATATCAAACCAGCATGGCAACAGAGATTAGAAAAAGATATAGAAAAACTTAGAGCAGATTGCGGTAGACTTACACAATACATCAACAATAATAGATCAAATAAAGTAGTAAAGAGAGTTGAGGCCATACTTAGAAGCAGTTACACACACACTAGGTATGAAGATATTAATAGAAAACCTGAAGAATTTTTAGACACATTAAAACAAAAACTAGCACTTAAAGTTCATAGACTCAGAAGATATAAGAAAGCACAACAGCGTAAAGCCGATAACGCTTTATTTGCCACAAATGAAAAGATATTTTACAGAAACCTACACAAACCTGAAACCGATGCAAGTGAAGAGAATAGCACAAACTCAGCTGAATTACCTACAAAAGAACAACTAGAAACATACTGGTCTAGTATTTGGGAAGAACCAATACAACACAACGACATGGATAATGGAAGAAGAAACAAAATGGAGAGCAATAGAAGAAATGGAATTTGTAGAGATCACAGAGTCTGATATTAGTCACATAACAGGCAGATTACATAACTGGAAATCTCTTGGTATAGATAAAATACACAATTTTTGGTACAAAAAATTAACTTTATTATACAAACCTTAAGCAAAAAATTTAACAGAAATAATTTTAGGACAACAAAGTATACCGGAATTTATTGCAACAGGCATAACTTACATGCTGCCTAAAACTAAAAATTCACCGCAACCTTCCCAATATAGGCCAATCACATGCCTACCCACGATATATAAAATATTAACATCATCGATCACAGCAAGGATCAACTCACACACTGAAAGACACAACATATTGGCAGAAGAGCAGAAGGGATGCAGGCGGGGCCACATGGGATGCAAAGAGCAATTAATTATTGATTCTACAATTCATAAACACGTCACCACTAAAAATTGAAATCTTCATTGTACCTACATCGACTATAAAAAAGCTTTCGACAGTGTTCCACATTCTTGGTTGATTAAAATACTAGAAATTTACAGAATTAATCCGAAAATAATAGACTTCCTACGAAAAATAATGCCACAGTGGAGAACCACACTTAATCTATATAGCAATAACAATAGTGTTATAACGCGACAAATTTCTATTAAGAAGGGTATATACCAAGGTGATTCTCTGAGTCCCCTGTGGTTCTGCCTCGCACTAAATCCTCTATCTCATCTGCTGCAAAGCTGTCGTGCCGGATATTGTTTCAAACACACTACAGACCAAACAACAATTTCACATCTCATTTATATGGACGATATTAAACTATATGCACAAACCGAAAAAGATATGAAGAAACTAGTAGAAGCCACAGCAGATTTCAGCCAAGATATTAACATGCAATTTGGTCTGGATAAATGTAAAACACTTCACATCATACGAGGCAAGATACGACCCGGCAGCTATGTAGTAAATAACACAGACACCATAACAGCAATGGACGCGACTGATTTATACAAATATTTAGGGTATACACAACTAAAGGGATTAGATCATGTTAGAATTAAAGGTACACTTACGACAGAGTTTAAGAAGAGACTTAACGCTCTTTGTAAAACTCAACTTTCGGGTAAACATCTCATCAAGGCCCTAAATACATTTGCAATCCCCATATTAACGTACTCGTTCGGTGTTATTAAATAGACAAAAACAGATACAGAACAATTAGAGCGAACCACACGCACCACACTTACAAAACATAACAACTTACACCCTAAATCTGCAATAGAAAGACTCACGATCAAAAGACAAAACGGAGGGAGAGGCCTAATAGATATCCAGCATCTGTGGAGAAAACAAATCTGTAGACTTAAAACATTTTTTCACTCAAAATCACGTACCAGAAATATTCATAAAACTATAGCCCTAAATGATTTCAACTACACTCCACTTAACTTAATTGAACAGTCAGATCCACTAGATAGCACCAACATTAATCCGCAGACACAAAAAATGGAAGACTGGAAGAAAAAAGTACTTCATGGCCGACATCCTCACGACTTGGAACAATCCCATATAAATAAAGTCGCGTCAAACAAATGGCTTAAGATAGGTAATTTGTTCCCTGAAACTGAAGGATTTATAATTGCCATACAAGACCAAATAATTAACACAAAAAATTACCGAAAATATATTATCAAGGATCCTTCAGTTACAAACGATAAATGTCGTAGGTGCCACTTACAGCCAGAAACGATCCAGCACATAACTGGGGCGTGCACAACTCTCACTCAGACAGACTACACACACAGGCACAATCAGGTGGCAAACGTGATTCATCAAAAATTAGCCGTTAAATACACACTTATACAGGACGCAAACACCCCTTATTATAATTATACACCACAAACCATATTAGAAAATGACACACATAAACTTTACTATGACCGCGCCATTCTCACTGACAGGACAATTCATTACAATAGACCAGATATCACTCTGCAGGATAAAATAAATAAAGTTACCTACCTAATAGATATCGCTGTTCCCAACACACATAACATACAAAAAACAATAACTGGAAAAATCAGTAAATACGCAGACCTGAAGGATGAGGTAATTAGAATATGGCGTCAAGAAAAAGTTTATGTTGTGCCTATAGTCCTCTCCACAACAGGCGTTATCCCAAATCATCTTCTTCACAGTTTAAAATTGCTAAGTCTACAAGAAACCCTCTATATTACTTTACAAAAAGCTGCCATCTTAAATACATGTCGTATAGTTAGAAAGTTCTTGCAAATAGAAGAAAACGAAGTAGGACCACAATAATCAAAACACTAAAAACTAAAAATAATAATAATTTATTAAATATGATTGGCAGAACGTATATTTTGCTCGTGCCTTATTGCGTTACGATGTGACAGCTATTCGCACATGCGCAGTAGATATGCCCGAGGAACTATTAGTTAATCTGTGGATATGCTGAATGCAAAGACCTTATACGTATTTCTTACTACTAGACTGTGTACCAATAGTTATTTATGCTACAAGTGCGGAAGGTAGGTGATTTCCGATGAGTGGCATTTTTATTCACGAGCGAGCGAAGCGAGTGAGTGGATAAATCGACACGAGTCGGAAATCATCTTACGTACGTGTATCATACAATATTTTACTATGCATTGTGCGAGGAAATAATAAAAATAATAAAATGAAATTACTAAAGTGGCGGGCTTATTCAAGCGCGTTCAGCATATCCACAGATTAACTAATAGTTCCTCGGGCATATCTACTGCGCATGTGCCAATAGCTGTCACATCGTAACGCAATAAGGCACGAGCAAAATATACGTTCTGCCAAACGTATTTAATTAATATTTAAAATTAATTTATTGATCAAAATCTAAATCTAGAATAATTAAAAACGCCTAAAATAAAGTGTTAGTTTTATTTTACCTTTTATATGAATGATAATCTGTACATATCTAATTTTTAAAACTTTTCTCAAATAATAAAAACTCTATGCGTCGGGCTGACGTTGGAGTTAAAAATTAAAAAAGTACAGGAAAGTAAAAAGCACTAGTGAAAAAAAGTGACACTTTCCGCACAGTTTGGCTGCATGGAAAACCGCTCTTTTCGAGGACATGCATTGTAAAAATTTTTGTATAGCTAAAATGAAATCTATTATCATACATCTAGGTTAGCTATTCCCTTATAAGCGGTAGCTAACCAAAAGCGGTCCTGAGCGAGAGGGTGCCCGCTGGTAGTGTGTCCTTGTCTGACATCTTGCTAGCTCAACTAATCATTGGGTTTGGTAGAAATGGTAGAAAATTTTATATTTTCTTTTTTATGTAATTCCAAAACGAACGAATAAAAAATATATTTAAATACGTTTCAAAGTCTATGAAACTTTGAAGCGTATTTAAATATTTTTACTGTTCCTTTAATTAATCAATTCATTGTATTTAAAAAATAATTCATTAATACTGAGTAAGAGTAGTACTTTTAAATGTTTGGGCCTGGTAATACTAAATGTAGGACCACCAGGTTTGTGGAGTTTTTGGCGGGTTTTGTTCGAGTAAAATTCAGCGGCTGTTAATATTATTCGCAAATTGATTCCTAGTGGAATAAAATTGATGAAGTTAAATTTCTCAACTATCTACGCAACTGGACAATATGTGAAATAATTGAGATTCTTTGGGGTATTTCAAAGCATCGTCTGAAGACTGCAGGATCATCTCACTCCTCTCCTTCATGAGTGAGTAAGATCAGAGAGCTTTTTGTTCCTATCTATACGATGGGTCTTGAAGAACAAGACTTATCCAGACTTGGGATTTGAGGGTTATCGAGTCCCCTCCCTCTCTTCGAACTTCTGATAACTCTATAATACGGAGTGTGCGTGTGTTGTACGTTGCCAGGTCCTGTCGTCGGTATTTGTTGGGGTAGCCGGCTCTCGTCCGGGATTCTTTGCACCCCTTGCCATACCTTAACCTAGATCGCTACCGTAGTCGAGGGTAGGCAGGCTGCCGGGCACTAGGGGCTATGTTTTATTTGTGCTATTCATGGGGAGTGCTTTGCAGGCGGGTTGGCGACCCCAGTATGGTTGTTACAAATGCACAGAGAACGCTGCTGCCTATTCTCTGGTTTGTCCCTTAGTCGCCTCTTATGACACCAATGGAAAAACATGGGATGTTGAAATTCTTTACGCCCGACACCATACGGTAAGTGATGTAGATTCCAAAAAATATACACACGTTTCTTTTTTTTTCCTTGAATTTGGTAGGTTTAGGTAGCGTAGTTAGGTAGCATATATACATATATCGGTATACTTACACTATTGTTTTTACAATCAATCTGTCCCCTGTTTTGTTTGGTCATGGTCACCTCATTAGAAAGAGACACACTACCAACGGGAGCCCTCTCGCTCGGACCGTTTTTTGCGCCATAGTGCACAGTCTAGTAGTAAGAAGTATAAGGTCTTTGGCTGAATGCGCTTGAATAAGCCCGCCATTTTATTAATTTTATTTTATTAATTTATTTATTTCCTCGCACAATGCATAGTAAAATGTTGTATGATACACGTACGTAAGATGATTTCCGACTTGTGTCGATTTATCCACTCACTCGCTTCGCTCGCTCGTGAATAAAAATGCCACTCATCGGAAATCACCTACCTTCCGCACTTGTAGCATAAATAACTATTATTTAGTGTAGAGAGCCAGTTATCACTAATAAAATCAAACCATTTTTGTAAATAAATCAAACATTTGTCTATTCACAATGAAAAATTCGTGTTCATTTTATGAAACAAGTCAGGTGATGATTGTTCAATAGGTTTTATTTTCTGTTTTGTTGTATGGCCAAAATAGTTGTCTTTTGTCTTTGCAGTAATTCTGATTTTAAACAACAATGGCAGGTGCCCATACATTGTTTTAGCTGAGATTAAATTCCTACGTGATTAAATGAAAAATATCTGGTTTAAATCAGGGTGATGTTCTGAATTAGTTTGTGCAAGAATGTTTGTTCGAGAATGTCGAGATTAATAGATATTCAGTCATAAACTTTTGTAGGTTATGTGTGGGTAATTTTTAATAATGTGTTTAATAGGTAATAGTATTCAATTTCATGGAAGTAAAAGGGCAATATCGCATTAGTATTTCCCTTACGTAGTTATTTCAACATGAAATGTATCATATACTCTTTGGAAAGAGTATATTTATTTAAACTAAGCGGCTGTGACGTGTATCAAAAGGTCGTTGTCAACAACCAAGCTATATTTTTTTTGACTTGGATACTTGACTTTTTGCCAATCATTAATTGAAAGTAATTTTTTTTTTCTACTGCACTATAATATTCTTACCTACCTTCAAGGAAAAACCAACATTTATACATAAACTGTATTGTTAACTCATTAACTGCAATAAATACAATAATGATATTATTACAAGATATAGTTACTATTTGTCACATGGCAGATAAAATATATAATGGCAACACTAAGCTAAATAAATTAACTCAAAAGTCAAATAACTTTTTATTTATTATGATATTTTTTATCCGTTTCGAACCAGCCCGATTTATACTTTAAAAACGTAGACAATTAATATAATGTCTTTTGTATATAACTCACTTTCAGACGCTCAAATTTAAGTTAGCTAAGATTTCGCCATTGTTCTTTCCATTATACCAAAAACATCTACAATTTTGACAGTTGCCTTCCAGAGATTTAATAGTTTTGTAAAATGTATTTAAAATATGGCGGGCCAAATTTAAGTAAATTTGAATTAAATCATGTTTACAATCTAGCATCAACATATTTTGAATTATCATAGCAGGGCAATCCTCACCAAGACTTTTCAAATAATTGCATATTGGGTGCCAATTCAATAATATAGTATCAATACAAGGGTGTAATGACACCCACCTAGTGTCTCTTAAGCTCATGAAAGTTAGCGTTCAGAAACATCCGAATGTGGCTTGGGGAATTGGGTATACCAACATATTAATAGCAAAGGGGAATGCCCATTTTGTAAGGGAACTTGGGCCCCTTTGAAAAAATAGTTGTAACTTGATGAATTTTGTTGTATATTGTAGAAAAAGCATGTAATATTCATCATTCAAAAACATTTTTTATTTATTTTGCGGGGTTCACGAGATATAACGATGTTTCTGTTTTTAAAATGAACCCTTATTACAATGAAATAAGATGCATACAAATGTCCAAGTGAAGGAACCTGATCTGTTGTTGTCTGTACAAATAAAGTAAAGGACCGAGCCGAGCAAGCGCGCGAATATTTAAAGAGTTCAGAGGTTTTTGTTTTGCTGGGGATAATTACACCCCACATGGTGCACGGACAGTTAAAATAATTCACTGCTTATTATACTATACTTTTATTTATTATTCCACAGCTCGAGACTGCCGAGACAAATGGAAGCGGTTGAGAGACTGTTACAGGCGAGCGCAGAAGCTACGGAGGATGAAGTCGGAACAAGGAGCTAAAATTATTAAACGACCAAAATATGAGCAGCTACTGACCTTCCTCAACGCACACTTGAGGGACGACGTGTGCCACTCCTCGGCAGAGCCGCCCGACTCCAGCAACGACGACAGCAGCGCGGCGGACGACGTGTCCGCCAGCACTGTGCCCGGCGCCGGCGTGGCCAGCCCGTGCGCCGCCGCCGCCTTCCTGGACGCTGTGCACAGCGTGTCGCCACAGCTCGCGCCGCTGGAGCCCGCGCCGCCGCCGCCGCCGCGCGACAAGGTCACCGACTTCTTCATGGGCCTCATCGAAACTGTCAAGGATCTCCCGGAAGACGTGCAGATTCGTGTGAAACGAGACGTTTTTAAAGTAGTCAGTGATGCGGAAGAAATGGTTTATAGATCAAAGACAGAGAATCCGTTACTGAGACTTGACTTTCTTAAAGAGGAAAATTAATGTAATTCTTTGTGCTGTGTAGGACATTTACGTTAGTATGCGTACCTACGTATGGAACTACCTATGCTTTGTGTTAAAATTGTAAGTAATGCAAAAATGTTTATATTTTTCTATGGGATATTGAACAGTAGGTACCTATTGTTATATTTATTTAATTTCATATGTTATGTTATTAATGAACGAATACATATTGAATACTACTGTTATATTTTTTGTTATGTAGTCAAGTTTTATGAAAAAATATTTCCTTTTTTCATAAATTTTCACTAGTCTATGATACTTTGGTTAATGGTGTTGTGTTGTGTTGGTGTTTTAAACAACACACAAATATATCGGTTAAGCCGTTTAGAAGTTAGGGTGGAATAAAGAAGCTCACAAACCTACATGAAGTCTGAAAACAACACTTTTTTTTCGGGCAGTCATGTAATGAAAAAGTACTTGACTAGATAAATATAAAATTATAAAGAAGTAAAACTGTTTGTTAATATGTTTAAAACGATAATCTCTAAAGGAATCTAATTACACTCATCATTTAGAAAAAGCTACACTCATATCGTCACCCCGCATACTGGCATACTTCGTGTAGTGTCTCTTGCGTGATAGGCCAGGCCGGGGCAGTGGACTCGGTGATGCGTCATCATGGCACAGCTACGAGCTGTCCGCAACCGCTGCACGCTGCTGCCAAGTCGTGACTAGTGTGACTACTCTTATGCTTGCATCAAGTGCTGCCGAGTGCCAGCTGCTTGCATCTCAGTTCTGGCACTGTTTCTGGTCATCGTTACAATCAGTACCTATGACATCTAGACATGACCCCGCACAGAACCATGCCCGTTTTACTACATTTTATTACATTAACTTTTTTTTAATTTCACGTTTGCGACAATTTTTACAACCTCCGCGTTTGGCCAAGATCATGATATTTCGGTGTTTGTATTTACAAGATTTAAAAATACATAATTATATAAAAACAAAAATAGCCTTTATTTACTCTGACCTTTGCACAATATGTAATATATTAAAACATAAAACTATACTAATAACTATACTTAACTATACTATACTAACTATACTTATTTATATTTTTCCTGTATGTATATAACTTAACATTTAACATCAGTTACCAGGTCAGGCTGTCTTGCGACATAGGCCTCCTCAAGTTCCCTCCAGCTTTGCCTGTCCATTGCTGTCCTTCTCCAAACCTTAGGCAGATCATCTTCCCATAATTTTTTCTGCCTTCCTCTACGCCTTTTTCCGTCCCGCGGGTACCATTCTGTTACTTTTTTGGTCCACTTTCCTGTTGTTGATCTCATCATGTGACCAGTCCATTTCCATTTCAAGGTTCGTGTTTTTACTTTAACATCTGCTACTTTGGTGATACTTCTAATTGTTGTAGCTTTCTATTTGTCTTTCAACCTTAGTCCCAACATACTTCTTTCCATTCCTCTTTGGAATACACCCAGTTTGTGCTCAATTTTCTGTGTTAGTGGCCAGGTCTGGCAGCCGTAGGTGAGACATGGAAGTATACAAGTGTTGTAGACGGTATTCTTTTCCGAGATGGGTACAGATTTATTTTTCATAATTTCCCTGAGAGACCAGTATCTTTGCCAGGTGTTGATGCGTGTATGCGTGTGGTGGCTTGAGGCAGGGTTGAAGTTTGAAAGGAGACACGATGCGTGATACTCTTGAACAATAAAATTTATTTTTGTAATTAAGGTAGGTATAACAAGTTGGATCCCGACAATGCGTGTTCTTCGAGATGTTCTGATGGAATGGTATGGTGTCAGCGACCACACAGCCTGGTATGTACTGCTGCTGTGTCGCACCCAAGTAGCGCCGACGCGCGGCACGAGTGTTGCGGCGTCCGCCCTCCCGCGGCCCCCGCACCCTGCGTCGGTTGACCGGCTGTTGTCACGGTGAGCGCGCTGGTACAGGGCGCGGCCGCTAGATGGCGTTGTAGGCAGTCGAGATGGTCGTCAACATGCTCCCGGCCTTGGAAGCGCCTGGTTCCAATGGAGTTTTGTGGTCATCCGGATGCAGAAGCTGGCATATTTTTGGGTGTGACCGTCGGATAATACCCGCCTTTGGTTTTGATGGTAGCTACGCGTGATGTGCCGTCTTTGCCGGCGTACGTCTCCAATACCCGTCCGAGGCGCCACCTCAGGGGGGGACAAGTTGTCGTCCTTGACCACGACGAGAGCGCCAGGGACTAGCGCATCTTGGCCGAGCTGCCACTTCGTCCTCTTCTGGAGCTCGGAGATGTATTCGGCTGACCAGTGACGCCAGAAGTGCTGCCTCAGCTGTTCTATGCGGTCATAGCGCGGCAGGCCTTGGGTAGCCTTCGCGGTGAGGTCCAGACTGGCAGGTGCAGTGAGCGGCCGGCCAATCAGGAAGTGAGCTGGAGTCAAGGGAAGTAGGTCATTTGGGTCGGTGGACATTTGGGTCATTGGTCTGGAGTTGAGGACAGTCTCAATTTGTGCCAATACCGTACTCAACTCTTCGTATGTAAAATGTGCGTTACCCGTAATACGACACAAATGCGATTTATAAGACTTTACTGCCACCTCCCACAATCCGTCAAAATGAGGCGAGTAAAGCGAAACAAATTTAAATTCGATGGAGTTATCAGACGTGAAGTTTATTATGTCAGATTTTGCGGAGTTTAAAAGTTTTGTAAATTCTTTTTGTGCTCCTACAAATGTCTTGCCGTTGTCGGAATGAATCTGCAATGGTCTGCCGCGCCGAGAGATGAAACGTTTCAATGCCAGTAGGTATGCCTCACTAGTTAGACTTGTAAAGTTGTAACTAATTCTAAATGTATTGCGCGCGGTAAGAAGTCGGCAGGATTCTGTCCACCTGCGACATGAAGCCACGGTTTGTCACCCGTGAGTTCATTTATTTGTACTACATGATTCTGCACAAATGTTTTCAATAGGTTGGGTGACATCTTAAGCCATCCCAAAACTATTGTGGAGTCTGACCAAAAATAAACGTTGTTAAAAGTTAATCTTAGCGCGTGAGTAAGTTTGGTAAACAACTTAGCGGCTACTACCGCGCCGCACAATTCTAAGCGCGGTATGTCTGTTATCTTTGCGTCTGTATAGCTACGTATGTATGCGCACGCGCCGTAAGCGTCCTGCGACGCGTCGCAAAAAATGTGCAACTCGGTTATGCGTGTATTTCCTCCGATTACGTAACGTGGAATACGTATGTCTTGTAAATAGTGTAATTTATCAATGAATTTGAATTGCTGAAACCGAAGTAATATCGAGAACAAATCATTCTGTAACGTAGGCCCAATGTGTTGTATGTCGTTCAACGATTTTCCTGACGTGGACTTAGCACTTGCATCGAAAACCACCCTCAGTTTTGTAGTGGAACTATGTTCCCTGTAAACACCGTGATGCGGCAAAGAATAACATGGCGAAGAATATTCCGTGATGCGACTCATGTGACCCAGACTTATTAAGTATTCATTCATAAAGTCGTTATACATTTTTCTATAGCTAGGCGCGCTCCTAATAAGTTTGCGTTCGAGTGCAAGAAACCGGTTCCTTGCCATAGTAAATGTGTCGTGTAAAACATCAGCTGTTTGACTTAACGGTATGCGCACGGAAAAACGACCCTTAACGTCGCGTAAACTCGACTCCCTGAACAAATTTTCGCATGCACTTTTATCAATATACAATGAGGGTATTTCTTCCAGTTCCCAGAATCGTCTGAGTTCTGAGTCTAATGTTTGCGTGAAATTGCAATGACTTAGGGTACCGTGTGGTACCTTTTTATGGACGGTTCCCGATATGACCCAACCTAATTGTGTGTTTTGTAAGTAGGGACCTTTCGGCAACCGTATCAGACCCTCACTAAGTAGATCCCAGAATCTATCTGCCCCTATTAATAAATTTATTTCGTTAGACTTAAAGAAATCAGGATCGGCAAGTTGAACATTGTGTGGGCTGTTTATTTTATAATTATTACCGAGTGAGGGTAGTTGTGCGGTAATGCACGGCAAAACTAAGCAATTAAAATTTGTGTTATATGAGTTAGTTTTGGACCGCAATTGAATATGACAAGATTGCGTGGAGTTGGAGATAGTGTTACCTACCCCTATTACCTGAACAGTGGACTGTATCAATGGTAGATTAAGCTGCTTACATAACGATTGGGATATGAAACAGTGTTGGCTCCCGTTATCTAGGAGAGCCCGCGTTGTGTGATATTTGTTATTTGCGTCCGCTACTTCCACTAACGCGGTTGACAATAATACTGGATCTTGAAACCAATGCGTGTTAATATTATTGTCATCCTTGTACAATGTGTGAGATTTGTGGGTAGTAGTAAGCGGCGCATGTATGTGTGTAGAACTCGGATCACGTTCAGACTGTGCCACTATTTGCGTGATTTGAGCAACAGCTGATGATGTACGAGCATCTACGACAGCATCGTTGTGAATTAGTGTATTGTGTTTTTTGTTGCAAAGCCTGCACGGCCCATACCAACATTCGCTTACTGCGTGGCCTGTTCGCAAACAGTTTCGACATAACTTTTTCTCTTCAATTAAGTTTAATTTATCATGAAGGGATAAGCTGAGGAAATCCTCACAGGAAAATAACGGGTGATTGGAACCGCACTGATCGCATTTAAAACGTTGTGAACTGTTGAATGTTTTCCTTTTGTTATCATTGTGCGTTATAACATGACTGTGTGACCTTGCACCTAACGGTTTTTTTATATTGCAAGTATCTGCCGTTTGTTTTTTGTTAGGCTTACCCACCGCTTCTAAGAAATCAGCACGATCTTGGAGGAACGTCATCATATCAGACAGCTTTAATTTTCTGTCTTTCGAAAGCGTGCCTTTGTAACGTTCCCATTCGTATTCCGATGAGGAATCTAGCTTTGGAACAATTATGAAGATAAGTAGAGTGTCCCAGTGTTCGGTGGGTTCCTCTAATGTTTTTAAAGCTCGTATATTTCTAAGAATTAAATCGATTAGCTTTCGAATAGACTCGGCTGAATCCTTAATTAGCGTTTGCGCGAACAGGATAGCATTTACGTGATTTTGTTCTAACAAACGGTCATTATTATACCTATTTTGTAATAAACTCCACGCCACTAAATAATTATTTGCAGTGAAATCTAGCGCCCTGACTACTTGTAGTGCATCGCCTGTGAGTACCGACCGCAAGTAATGAAACTTTTGAATATTTCCTAAACTTTCGCAATTGTGTATCATGGATACGTAAGTGTCTCGAAACTCGAGCCATTGGTCATACGTGCCGTCGAATTTGGGCAACGTAATTGTGGGTAGTTTCATACCGTTGGGAACGCAAATTTGACTCGGCTCGTTCTGTATCGGAGTACTACAGTTACAATTATTTATATTCGATTTTAAGATGCATTTACACTGGCCTACAATGGAATAATACCGGTTCTCGAATTCTTCCCTATCCACTAACTCCTCGTCTAGCTGCGTGTCGGGCAAGAATAATTCCAACTCATCTTGGATTTTTGTGTATTGATCGAATACTAGTTTATAGGCACTGAATCGTTCCTCTAACTCGGCTTTTTGTCCGTCCGTTAGCTCGTCCGAACAAATAAACGATTGCACGTATTTCGCAAACAAAGTGACTTTACGTTTAATCAACCCGCGTTTTTTGACTAAATCACTAATGACATCATCACCCTTTTTCGACATTATGCCGGCTTGCAAGAGGAAGAAGTTAAGTATGTAGGTACTTTACGGTTTTACGATATAGATCAAGACACTAGAATTTATAGATTGGTATTAACACAAATTGAAGCTTAGGGATTTAGGATGGAATTTAAAAGGATTGATTGACCTGACCGTTGCTGCGTTGCTCGCCCAGGACTTCAGAAGGTGCTGCCGTCGCCGCCGCTGCTTCTCGGATGTTCGGCTCGAAGGCCCAAATGTTGATGCGTGTATGCGTGTGGTGGCTTGAGGCAGGGTTGAAGTTTGAAAGGAGACACGATGCGTGATACTCTTGAACAATAAAATTTATTTTTGTAATTAAGGTAGGTATAACAAGTTGGATCCCGACAATGCGTGTTCTTCGAGATGTTCTGATGGAATGGTATGGTGTCAGCGACCACACAGCCTGGTATGTACTGCTGCTGTGTCGCACCCAAGTAGCGCCGACGCGCGGCACGAGTGTTGCGGCGTCCGCCCTCCCGCGGCCCCCGCACCCTGCGTCGGTTGACCGGCTGTTGTCACGGTGAGCGCGCTGGTACAGGGCGCGGCCGCTAGATGGCGTTGTAGGCAGTCGAGATGGTCGTCAACACCAGGTATTATAAACTCGTCTTTCTACTTCTTTAATTGATAAGTCTTCCACAGATATGACTTGACCCAGGTACGTATATACTCTGTTACGTATTCTATCTCTTCTTCTTTCAATTCACAAGATTTACCCGTTTGAAAAGCGCGCTCGCAAGTCGCAACTCTCTCATACCCGCTCGGCGATTCGTTTTATTAAGCCTGTGCTACACGGTTACCGACCAAGACAAAAACCAATTTCACCTTAGTCAGAAGCGGCCGTTTCAAAGCGTGTAGACAGTGGTTTCAAACCACATTTAGCATGATCTTCCAACGCCCTTGGTAGAAAGGCGTGCGTTGCCGACCAGTAGGTTGGCAACTTGTTTGAAGCCGTGTAGCCGCTTGTTGACAACCACGCCCGTGACCACGCGTATGACAGTCAGCAGTCGCGCTTCCTGCAAGCGACCACCGCGACCAGCGCAAACGCACGAGCACAAAATGACTCAACAGTGCGAACGTAAAGTATTATCGATATGTACAGAGACTTGCTCTGTCTCTGGGATTTGACATCACAGGCATATAAAGCCTCAACTGAAAAAAGTCCGTTGTATTTTTTTTTCAATTTCTATAGTAATCTTACTAATATTATAAATACGAAAGTTTGGTTGCATGTTTGTTACTCTATCACGCCAGAAAGGCTAACCGGAGCTAGATGATATTTGGCACACAGATTATAGTCTGTAATAGCACATAGGCTACTCTTCTTACCGGTTTAATGTTCCCTTGGGATGATAAAGGTTGACTGGTAGAGAATGCCTTGTGGCATTAAGTTCACCTATGTACCACTATTGTACATGAAGTTTAAATAAATAAATAAAACACTTTTGACGCGGGCAAAGCCGCTGGCAGAAGCTAGTGTATCTACAATAAACGGACGCAATCTCGGCTGATGTGCCGTAATTTTTGAAGAGTTCCGTTGAATATCTCCGAACTCTTTCATCAGATCTTCACCAAATTTAAATGGGACCAAATCGGGATCATACCCTTACTAACAAAAAACAAATCTTTTTTTAAATCGGTCCACAATTGACGGAGAAATCGGTGTAAAATTGCCGTTGGTGATTTGAAGACTTTAAAACCCTGACTACCAACAAATTCTCGCCTGGATGCTCCCCGGACGCCTTCTAAACTAGGAGAAATCTGGGGCAACCCGGAGGGATAACAACCCTAGTTAAGACCACCTTAGTGGTCGTCAGTTATGTTTAAGTCCTGTTTTATAGCGAGCGAGCTTACTGCTATTACTCGGACACAAATCTAGTCTGCAAATGCAATGCTCATGCATACTGCGCTACCACGAGGAGATAGCGCAGCTATGGGGGACTCGAACCCACTAAAACTCCACGGTGTCCTCCTGTGCCGCTTATGGCAGGAACACGGGCACGCGTTAGCACTCACCGCGAACCCGCCGCGGCTGTTCGTCACCGGACCCTCCTCTGGGGTATACCCTCCATCATCGGCACACTAGAACACATTGTACGCCGTGACCGCCCTCGGGACCAAACCAGCACATGAGTGCCAGACGACCCCGTGTATGGCTCCGTTGGTGCCCCTGTGACGGGTCTGGTAAGTGGCCCCGCCACCTACTACTTTTCAGCCTCAAGGGAACCGTGATACCGGCACTCCTCTGCCGCTGCAGCTTCCAACCCTCAGCCGCGATATTGTATGGGACCTGGGATAGTCCATAAGACAACGCGGCCCGACTCAGTTGCGATGACGCCTCTGTTACCAAGCGGCACCGCAACCTACTTGTTGGCCGCTACGTCGTCGGCTTATTCGGCAAAAGCCCTGACGAGCGGACCCTCCTCGGGCTATTACATTTTTCTACAAATAACAGTACTTTTCAGGTACTATTTTAATGTATATGCAATCACCAATGTGAAGATATTATGATCCTAATTTAAAGATAATATATTCAGCTCCAGATTGGCATCAGAAAAATTTTATGACATCATACAAAACTTTCGCACAGATACGTTTTGCCTATCACAATATTTATTCGTAAACAAAATCAAAAAGTAGGGTCAGAATAGGTCCCAGTTTAGGTAAATTTACAGCATATTTTATCTTCACAGTATATAGTATATATAGTCCTTTACAGGTGCAGCTAATAATTTTTTACCTAAATCATTTTTTATTTTATTATTAGCTTAACTAAAAACACTTGCCGACTTCTTCATACATTTTGCACTCGACGCTCATCATTCCGCGCTCAGAAGCGCTCGTGGAAGGACGGGCGAATCGCTTTCTCGCAAAAAAATAATTACGATAAAAGTAATAAAAATATTGTAGTGTGCGTGCGTGTGAGTACCGTCCTCGTCGTTTGTCGTGATCGAAAGGAGTTGATATTTTATCGGATGGAAATAAAAGTATGTTTGAGTTTACTATTATTATTAGAATGTGATGTAGAAATTATGTTTGGGTAAGATCGGGATTTGGATAGTTGATGTTAAGCAGTTGTTGACAAGGTTGAGAAATGGATGGGTGGGATTAAGCAGCCCTTAGTGAGGTTAGGATTTGGATGGGTTAAGCTGTCGGTGGTGAAGTTTAGAAGTGGATGGGTGGGAGATTTATGATTTTAACCAGTTTGTATGTATTTATGTATAATAGTTATAATAGTTATTTGTATTTATATATAATAATTTTTTAATAATACTGTACTTATGTATTATATTATGTAAATAAAGTTACATACCTAGTTTGTATGTATGTATGTATGACGAATACCAAAACCAAAAACCAAGATGGCGCCGACACAAATTAGACAAATTTTCTTCTTGGGTGTAATTTTCATGATTTTTAGGGTTCAAGTAATGAATATGGAGTCATAACCAAAACACAAGCCACCGCCGATAAAAAAAAATGACAACTTTTCGTCATGGATGTCATTTTCATGGATTTTGGGGTCGCTTATATCGAATACGGGGTCAAAACAAATGTTCAATGTTAACCTTTGAACATCGAATCAGCACTTGGCCCGGCGACGACTACACGAGCGGCCTAGTTAAAATAATGACTGAGTTGCATCTTACACGCATGAAACACATACAACTTTGTATAATAGTGTGTATTAAGTTAAATTAGTATATAAGCTGTACATCTTGTAAAATAAACCAGATTTGAATTTTATATTCTTGTCTCATTACCCCTCACTGTGGCCAAGACACCTTTAGCCATCTCTGATCAGTCTCGTGAGTCTGCGAGCTGGCAGTGAGTTTATCCTTCCCGAACCTGGACATCCTGTCTACTATCCGTCTGTAACCTTAGGTCGCATGGTGCAGACATCCTGAACTTATTTATATATTTATATATCACTACTAGGTATATGGTAGGTTAGGGCTGTAGGGCTTATAGGGATTATAGTCGTACGGACTGTTAGGCTTATAGGTTCAGTAGGCGCGTGACGTATCATATCCCTACATGTACTAACGCACCCTCAACAGTATTGCGACCTCACGTGACATCTGTTTGGAGTGGTTAGACATTTTGGTTCTTCGAGCATTTGAAATTTCTTTCAATCACGCGGTCCCCTTATTACTGTAGGAATTGACTTTGACAGACTTGACTATTGAGTTAGGTAAATAGGGCCGTTAGAGAAGTGGGAAAGAAGAGCACTATGGAGATACAGGAAGTTAACGAACTAATCCGGAGCCAGGAAGCGGATTACAGTGAGATCAAAAGGATAGTCTCAAACCTGAAAAAGGACTCGCCCACAAGGAAAACGGAAAAATACCTCAACGAACGGGAGAAAATATTAGACCAGGTTTTCCAGCGAGTTCAAGAAAACCACTTGAAACTACAAGATCAAGAGATCTTGTCAACTCATAAGTACATTACTACAAACTACTTTGGTAACATTAAGAAATGTTACGACGAAGGAATCAACTACCTCAGAAAATGTGAGGAAAGACTACAACACGTACAAAGTATTTATGAACCACGACTTCTAGACGAAGATGAAGACAAGGGGGTTGTCAGTAGCCCAAAACTGTTTATACAACTGTTCCGAATGTCACAGATATCCAAGAAAATATCTCAGGCTAAGGAATCCATTACTCAAGATAAGCCAATATGGCATTTACAGACACTATTACAAACCTTACAAAAACAATGGCTAGAAATTGAAGAGACGCACATCGAATTACTGATGGCTGAAAGCACACTGGACAATAGCTATTTCAAGGATAATTGTTTCGAGAATACACAGACAGATTATGACATTATCATAAATTTGTTAGAAGCAAGAATAATCCAAAACTCGGGTGAAAAGGCTATGTCGACAAAATCGTCAGTAAAACTTCCACGAATAAATATTCCCATATTTGCGGGAAACTATGACTCTTGGTACACATTCCAAGATTTATTTAAAAAAATAATTCACGAAGATAACACAATTTCTTCTACAGAGAAAATGCAGTATCTTAAAACACACGTAAAAGGCGACGCAGCAAGATTAATACGTCACTTAACAATTAGCGAAATAAATTACGAAACAGCTTGGAAATTGCTTACGCAGAGATATGAAGACGAGCGCATGATTGCTACTAAGTTTATTGACAAATTATTAGATTTACCTAAAATGCAACGAGCAAACGCGGTACAATTACGAGACATGCACGACACTATAAATGAATGTCTTGAGGCACTGAAAAATCAAGGCATAAATACACCATCTTGGGGCCCTCTATTGATAAGAATAGTCAGTAGAAAATGGGACGAGGAAACAAATACCAAGTATGAAGACCAATTACAAAACAGGAATAAATTACAATCCTTCGACGAGATGATGAAATTCATGGAAAACCGTTTCAGTTGTCTTAAGTCATTTGACGGGTCGTTATCACATACTAATGGTCAACAATCACGTAATAGACAAACATCTGAAAAATATAAACGCTGTTGGCATTGTCAAAGTATGGATCATAGTATTCATTCTTGCCCTAGTTTCAAAGAGTTATGCGTCAGCGACCGATACAAAGCCGTCACGGAAAAAAGAATGTGCAAGCGTTGCTTAAATCACGATGATCGGAAACAGTGTGTGAGTGCAGTTTACAAACAATGCGATATTTGTCAACATAAGGGGCACAACACAATACACCAATCTAAACCGTTTCAAAATAGTAATAACGCCAAAAAATACACAACAAAAAATGTAGGAATAGAAAAGCCACAAAATATAACAACGTCGAATTTATCGGCAACAAATACCAACACTAAAAATACAACTTTACTCGCTACCGCTATAGTAAAAACTACCTCTTATGACGGGATGCCGCAGTTGTTGAGAGTGTTATGTGATCAAGGATCAGAAGCTTCATTTTGCACTGAAGAAGTGGCACAACTGCTGGCTTACCCACGTCAAAAAATCCGGGCCGAAATAAAAGGAATCGGAGATGAAAAACCAAAAACATCAAACCATACAATCAACATTACTTTACAACCAAGGTACTCTAGCGATTATAAACTGCCAGTAACGCTAATAATACTACCAAAACTAACAAGTTCATTACCAAGGCATGACTTAAAACAATTACAAGAAAAAATCTTGGATAATGCGCTGATAGCTGACCCAACTTATTATAAAAAGGGACCAATTGATATAATATTAGGTGCCCAAGACCATAGCAAAATACTACTACAGGGTTTCGAAAGACTACGGGACGGAATTATCGCTCAAAACACACAGTTAGGGTGGATTTTATCCGGATTTTATCCCGATGACACGAATAGTGGAGCCAAAATACTGAGTATGGTGGCATGCACTGAAGAGGTACGACAACTTACGAAATTTTGGGAATTAGAAGAAATTCCACAAAACCACAAACTCACACAGGACGACCAGGCCTGTGAAAACTACTATAAAGAAACAACGATAAGAAACCTAGATGGAACATACACGGTACGACTTCCGTTTAAGGATACAAACTTAAACTTAAACATAAACGGCGAATCGCGCAAAAAGGCCGCTGCTCGCCTCTTACAACTAGAACGACAGAACGCAAAAAATGAAAATTTACGACACCAATACATTGAATTTATGAACGAATATTTACGTATGGGTCATATGAGAAAAGTAGATACAAAAAACTACAACTTAGGAAAATACTACATACCACATCAGGCAGTAATTAAGGAAGACTCACTTACTACGAAGTTACGCGTGGTTTTTGATGCGAGCAGCAAAAGCAGCACAAAAATAAGCCTTAACGACAATATGTATAAAGGTCCACGACTACAACAAGATTTATCCACTATACTGCTACGATGGCGAAAACATAAGTTTGCCTTCATGGCGGATATTATGAAAATGTACAGGTTCATAAAAATTAATGATTTAGAATTCGCACATCAAAGAATATTATGGAGACTTTCTCCCAAACAAGCAATTAGTGAATATGAACTTACAACAGTTACAATATACGGTACAACTAGCGCACCTTATCTTGCGGTACGAACACTACAACAACTTGCCATAGACGAAAAAGATAATTACCCAATGGCGAGTCAAGCTACATTACAAGATTTCTACGTGGATGATATTTTGTCTGGAGATTCCCAGGAAAGCACAGCAAAAGAACTTCAAAGTCAGCTAATATCCATGTTAAACAAGGGTGGCTTTAAACTTAGAAAATGGCCGTCAAACAGTTCAGAGCTCCTCGAAAATATACCTGCGGAAGACAAAGACGATCAACTACTCAAGCTACCATTAGACGAGTCCAGGAAGTCATTAGGCATTTCATGGTCACCACGGGAAGACAGTTTTTATTTTCAAATAACTATAATGGAAAAAGAAAAACCAACAAAAAGATGGATTATGTCAGAAGTAGCGAAAATATTCGATCCCCTGGGTTGGTTAGCACCAATTATAATTAAATTGAAGCTGCTTATACAAGAACTGTGGACTAACGAGATAGGATGGGATCAACCTGTTGATAACATACTCCAAAAAAAATGGATTGAAGTACAAAAACACCTTAAAAGTATAGAAAAAATAAAAATTCCGCGGTGGTGTCACATAACTGATAGCACAGAGAATGAACTATATGGTTTCAGCGACGCGTCCGAGAAAGCTTACGGAGCGGTCGTATATAGCCGTGTAAAAATCAATAACAACTACTACATTACATTATTACAAGCAAAATCAAAAGTGGCACCGAAGAAACAAAAGACTACTCTACCTCGTCTCGAGTTATGTGCAGCACTCCTACTAGCCAGTTTGATCGAAAAAGTTAAAGAAGCGCTCAATTGTAAGAATATCACGATATCTTGTTGGACGGATTCCATGATCACCTTAGGCTGGATAAGAGGAGAGCCTGGACGCTGGCAAACTTTCGTAGCTAATCGGGTATCACAAATTAGACAACTTGTACCGAACGCAGAGTGGAACCATGTAATATCTGCTGATAACCCAGCTGATATCATTTCAAGAGGCCTTGAGCCGGAAAAACTTGTTAACTATTCCTTATGGTGGAATGGTCCACTATGGTTAAAAACCGATCAGATACCCACCACGAGACGTATGCCACAGCCGACTGAGGAAATCAAAAAGTGTCACACAGTTACAAGTGTTACAACTGAGATAGAAAAGAACGATATCTGGAATAGATTTTCCAGTTTAAATAAAATGTTAAGGGTGTTATCTTACTGCTATAGATTTGCAAACAAGCAAACAATAAATAAACCAATTTCTTGCGTTGAATTAAAAAAGGTAACAAAACGAATAATTCTGAAAATACAACAACAGGAATTCGAAGAAGAATTGAAAACTATACAAAGAGGACAGCCTATGAAGAAAAATAAAAAGCTATCCACTTTAGATCCATTTATAGACGAGGATGGATTACTAAGAGTTGGAGGCAGGTTACAAAACTCTGGATTGCCTTACAACCAGAAACATCCAATACTGTTACCATACAACCATCATGTAACGTCACTAATTATACAAGACGCACATTTAAAAACGTTGCATGGAGGCAACAAATTAACATTAGCTTATTTACGACAAACATACTGGATCATTAATGGAAAAAGAAAAGTGAAGAGCGTTATTAACAAATGTGTGAAGTGCATACGATACAAAGCAGACACAAACTCGCAAAAAATGGGAATCCTACCAAAAGTACGAGTGACGGAATCATATCCATTCAGTCATACTGGAGTGGATTATGCAGGTCCAATACAAACCAGAACTATGAAAGGAAGAGGTCACAAGTCTTACAAGTCATACATTGCTGTCTTTGTATGCCTAGCAACAAAAGCAATACACCTAGAATTGGTGGGAGATTTGACAACAGAAACATTTATCGCTGCACTACGCAGATTCATGGCACGTAGAGGTCATGTGTCACACATGTATAGTGACAATGCAACAAATTTCGTAGGTGCAGCCAACTTCTTACATCAAGAAATATTACAAATCACGCAATCGCCGCAATTCCAAAGCGCAATAACAAACATAGGAACTGAGTGGCATTTTATTCCTCCGTCATCTCCACATTTCGGTGGCATTTGGGAAGCTAGCGTAAAGTCAGTGAAACATCATTTACGACGAGTAATCGGAGATACGACTCTAACATACGAGGAAATGACCACCTTACTACACCAAATTGAAGCGTGTTTGAATTCAAGACCATTGTGTGCGCAAACCGAAGATGTTAATGACAACACTATACTAACTCCAAGTCATTTTCTTATTGGCCGAGAAGCAGTAGGAACACCAGATCCGATGGAAAACATTAATACTGACTTAATGAATAGATGGAAACAGATACAAAAGATGAAAAAAGATTTTTGGAACAGTTGGACAAAAGACTATCTACATCAACTTCAGCAAAGATACAAGTGGAAACAAGCACATGAAAATGCTAAAATTGGAACTGTAATACTAGTAAAAGATGACAATATAAAACCAAGTAAATGGCCGTTGGCAAAAATCACAGAAGTCCACCCGGGAAATGATGGGGTAGTTAGAGTGGTAACAATTAAAAAATCAACAGGAGCTGAACAGAAGAGATCAATTCATACATTGATCCCGCTCCCTGTAAACGAAAACAAAGAAATTGGTACAACGAGTAAAGACATACAAACGGCTACACAATGTAACATATCAACAGCTACCACAAACAGAAGAGGTATACGATCACCGAGAAATTGGATAAAGGATTTACTATTACAAACAAAACTTGTTTTATTAATTGGCACCATATCAAGTACGCCTACATACACATTAAAAAATATAGATCCAGGATTGTATGTGGAAAAAATAGGAACTGCAACTATCAATCGAGGAATGTTTAGAATTGAAACAGACTACGAGAAAGAAAGTTTAGAACTAGACCAAGGAAAGATTGAAAAAATAACGTCACAATTCCAACAATTTTGCATAAATACGCAAAAAATCATGTACGAAACGCATTGCAACGAATTTTATCACCATTTAAACGAAGAAAAAACAAAGTTTAAGACAACAAGAGGATACCTAACAGAAATAAGAAATAATAGGAAGAAAAGAGGTGTATTAGGTCAACTCTTAACATCGGTGTTTGGAGTTAATGACGAAGTATACAGAGACATAGATACATTAAATAACAACCAGCAGAAACTTATTGATGCTGCCAACCATCAAACAAAAATAATGATATCTACAATCACAACTGTAAACCAAACTGAAGAGCAAATCAAAAAAAAGCTAGATAAATTCCAAGCAAAACTAAATGAAGCAATATCATTTATGAATCAGAACAATGTTTGGTATAAAAAGATTGACAACAACCACGTTAAAATACAAGTAATGCAAGCCTATGAGTTAGCAAACAATTTCATCAATGAAATAATGGATTACTATACAGGTTTACTTGAAATTTATTTACAAAAAGCAAGTGTATTAGCATATTAACACCAACACATGTCAGCAACATAATAAAAACGGCTAATCAAAAGTTACCATCAAACTTAAAAATCATTCAGGATCAAATAATACAGACTGAGATGAATGTAAATACTACTCACATAAGAGTATATGCTCACTTTCCAATACACGACGTAACAAAGTATACACTCATACATGTCACGCCTATTCCAGAGAGGAAAACTGATGGATCGTTCGAGTGCTTCTCTATTCAGCAGACTTTCATGGGGTTCGACTACAACAACGAGCGTTACTTTGAACTAAGTCAAGAAGAATTTAAAGATTGTCTTCATAGCAATACAGAATTTGTCTGCTATCCTGTAGCTGTCAAGAACATGCAATTAAATAAAAATTGCATAGTTGATCAACTTTTTAGAACTGAGAACTACACACAAACTCAATGCACGTCAGAAATCTACAAAATGTCGACAGATATTGTATGGAAGCAATTATTCATGCAAAACACTTGGCTCTTCGTAACGACAAAACCAGTAGCCATATCGATTGTGTGTGACGGACAAAGACAAGAAATAACGATTCACGATGTTGGAGTTCTACATATCGCCGAGAATTGCGTTATTAAAACACTTAAAAACATACTTGCTGCAAAAAGAACAACGACTGTGACAGTGCTAGCTTCTTATTCTAAAACAACGAATTTCTCCATTAATACGCAGATTTTACAAACAAACATTAAAGATATATCGAAAGAAGAAGTAGTGTTAGACAGGACAAAAGGAATTTTTGACCATTTAGTCACATCTGAAACTAGCTTACAGACTCAACTAGATAACACAATTTGGAAACAGTTACAGTCTCATACATACATAGCTAGCATCAGTACTTCACTCATAATCATAACTTTAGCATTTGTTTTAATTTATTTTGGTCCACAGGTGTTGAATCGACTTAGAGCCGTCATTACTGCGAGAAGAAACACTGCGCCACCTGCTCAATTGCCCTCGATCGTCAGCAACATACCACACACGCAAATAACAGAGCAGCCGTACGGCATACCACGCAGGGTGCCCACTCGAGCACAGCAAACTGGAGAAGGCCAGGCCAGACCATACGAAACCATTGAGCTGTACCAACTACGGTCCTGTCCCTGAGGAGTCGCCAGAATGTTCAATGTTAACCTTTGAACATCGAATCAGCACTTGGCCCGGCGACGACTACACGAGCGGCCTAGTTAAAATAATGACTGAGTTGCATCTTACACGCATGAAACACATACAACTTTGTATAATAGTGTGTATTAAGTTAAATTAGTATATAAGCTGTACATCTTGTAAAATAAACCAGATTTGAATTTTATATTCTTGTCTCATTACCCCTCACTGTGGCCAAGACACCTTTAGCCATCTCTGATCAGTCTCGTGAGTCTGCGAGCTGGCAGTGAGTTTATCCTTCCCGAACCTGGGCATCCTGTCTACTATCCGTCTGTAACCTTAAGTCGCATGGTGCAGACATCCTGAACTTATTTATATATTTATATATCACTACTAGGTATATGGTAGGTTAGGGCTGTAGGGCTTATAGGGATTATAGTCGTAGGGACTGTTAGGCTTATAGGTTCAGTAGGCGCGTGACGTATCATATCCCTACATGTACTAACGCACCCTCAACAGTATTGCGACCTCACGTGACATCTGTTTGGAGTGGTTAGACAACAAAATACAAGATGGCGCCGACGAAAATTTGGCCGCTTTTCGACATGGGTGTCATTTTCATGGTTTTTGGGGTCGCATAAATTGAATATGAGGTCAAAACCAAAATACAAGATGGCGCCGACGTCATCATGGGTGTCATTTTCATGGTTTTTGGGGTCGCTTATATCGAATATGTGGTCAAAACCAAAATACAAGATGGCGCCGACGAATATTTGGCCGCTTTTCGACATGGGTGTCCTTTTCATGGTTTTTGGGGTCGCATAAATCGAATATGAGGTCAAAACCAAAATACAAGATGGCGCCGACAAAAATTTGACATCTTTTCGTCATGGCTGTCATTTGCATGGATTTCGGGTAGTATGTCATTAGCTGCTGCTCATTATGTAATGCTCCAAAAATTTTAGATCATGCAAAAATAAAACATTTTCCATGTAATGCAAACTGTTCAAGTCATTTTTTAATCCTTGGGACCGGAAATTATTAAGTTATAGGTATCTACTTATTTCACATAGCGTTTTTTTTAAATACCTACAACAAAGTGAAAACTAATTTTCTTTTCGGAAGTCGGTGTCGGTACCTATTGTTTTTCGTTTTTCGACACAGGAAAGTTATTATTTTTACTTTTTAGTTTTTGTAGGGATCCCATATTGGGTATACTAAATACATCTGTTTACCCCCTTAAAACCGTACAGGCGTAATATTATATTATGGTATGGTGAAAAGAAAACATAAACATACGATCACAGTAATCGCAGGTCATTTGCTGTTTGTTATTGAAGAGTTCCATTGTCTATCTCCGAAGATCTTTATCAGATTTTTCCCTGAAAACACATACGTTTATCGACGAAAACCCGATCTGTATCGGATAAGTAGTTTTTAAGAAAATCGCGGATACATACGGGTCGAATAGATAGAGCACCTCCTTTTTTTGAAGTCGGTTGAAAATAATTACCTACTTTTTACAACGACGCGGCGACGGTTTGTAACAGTCACCAAATGCATTTTCAAAGTGTCGACTAACCTTCCTGAATCAACTTCAATAAACTTAAAAAATAATATCAAGGATCAATATTATTTCAGTGATGTATAAAATCGAGCGCTCAGTAGTTTCAATGAGTGCGTGCGTACGCTAGTCAGAACCACACTTACGTGTCGTGGCGTGGTGTGGCCCAAAATCCACCAATCAAACGACACTGTTCCAGCCTACGTCATAACGCAACGTGTTTTGTAGCCAATCAACTGCGTCAAAAGGCGCCACGCCACGCCACGACACGTAGGTGTGGTTCCGAATTATGTTGCTTTGTGCGACTAGGTATCTAAATTTGAGTTTGTCAAAAATGTAACAGCGTCCTTAAGTTACGCAACAATCATGTATGTAGGATAGGTAGGGTAGATGGGTAGGTAGGTAGCCACTTGACGGGAGCGAAGCCACGTGGGACAGCTGGTTCGTAGATTATATAGGGCCCAAACACAAAAAAGTGGTGCGACGTCGCATCATAAAAATCTACGAGCTCATTGCTGTAACTTTTTACTGCGTTGCGAATTTGCGTCGCTTTAATTCGCAGTTTTGTGTTTGGGCCCATAAATGGCGATGGGGCACGCAGAGCTACGCCCCGCACCTCTGGCAAATAGTTCCCGATCCGCCGCGGACGAAGCACCATTGTTTGGACTTCAAAAGCACTTCATGGAACTAATGGGTGCCGTCCATCACTAGTTTTTCGGAACATCGCTAAGCGATCGGACGCAATGATTTGATGCGCAATGAGCTTTTCCCCTCTTTTTATGGATCCGGACCTGTAAAGTGAAAACCCAAACCCTATTACCAAGCCTGAATCAGAATCAGAGTCAGAATATTTATTTGCAACGTTTTCGTTTCGGTGTAGTGTTCTGGAGAGCTACAAGATGGCGGGCAACAAAAGTGATTTACTTTTTTCAACGGAGTGTCTCAGGGTTCGTTGCTCGGTCCTTTTTTGTTTGTAGTATGTGTGAACGATATCGATCAGAGCCTCCATTCATCCAAACTATTATGCTTTGCCAAGGACATGAAAGTTTTTGCCACTATATCTATTCATTTTTTTATTTCTATTTAAAAAAAGAATGTCATAAAATTGTTGCCAACTCAAAGAAAAACGAAAAATTGTCAAATATGAACCTTGAAAACTTTCTTGATATTTTTTCTATTCACCCCGTTTTACGGTCATGAAAATCAACCACCCGACTAAACTTATGAAGGTGGCAGATGGGTATAAACCGGCAAACGCCACTAGTTAGTGCCATCCACCACCCCGGTGGCAGATGGGAATAAAGGTAGGTAGGAAATTTCACTAAATCATTCCCATCGGCCACCGGGGTGGCAACTTGGGGGTGGCTGATGGGAATAAACCGTTTTTCTCAGCCTAAATATGACCAGTGCGTCTACACAAAGAATTATGAAGAAATTTTCACTGTCATAGCTCTGTAAGTGGATGATTTTTATATATTCACAAATAAAGCTGTAGAATCCAGCAGCCTAATTGTGTAAGTGATTTCGGCAAAGAATAGAATAGAATATCTTTATTTCGGACACAAAAATCCATAGAGTGTTAGTAACATACAAAAACTTATTACCTAGTGTTAGTAACATAGCAGAACTTATTATCTAGCGTTAGTAACATAGAAAAACTTATTACCTAGTGTTAGTAACAATCAACCTCTGCACAAACTGCTGTACAATCGGAGAGCCGAAGCTCTCAGCTACAGTTTTCAGGATGTCGTTTTGACTGTCCCTCACTCTCCTCAGTAGCGACGCTGTTTTTTTGCGGATAACAGCGTAGAAACCGTCTGTACGGGCTTGCGCAAACATCTCCGACGCGCTACAGTAACGGGGCAGTCTCAACAACATCCTGAAAGCATTGTTATATTGGACGCGCAGACCATCCAGCGATCTCTTCGTATATCTGACCCATAGATTGCCCGTGTACAGACTTTGGCAATAAGCCTTGAAAAGTGTTACTTTTACTAGGTCCGTACACCGCGCAAATCTACGGGACAGCATATTGCTCCGGACCGCTAGAGCCCTACGCTCCCTCTCAATGTCCACATCGTCCCTGAGGTCGGCAGCTAGAAAATGCCCCAGGTATTTAAAAGTGGACACCCTATTAATTGGTGACCCGTTCACGAGCAACTCGGGTCCTTCTTCACGGCGTTTGCCACCGACCTCAAAGACCATGTATTCACATTTCTTTACATTATATTTTAAGCCATGCGCGGCAGCGTAGGCTTCACACGTCTTAAGCAGCTCCCTGATTGCTCCCGCCGACGGACCCAGCAGCACCATGTCATCTGCATAACTGATGTTGTTGATTCTAACCCCATCAATACTGCATCCGACACGCATGCTGCTGAGTGCGACTATGAGGTTATCCACGTACAGGTTGAAGAGCCTGGGAGACGTTAGACCCCCCTGCCTCACCCCACACTCCAACCTGTACTGCTCAGAGACTATATCATCCCATTTCACATGGTTGCTCTGATTACTATACCAATACTGAAATAGTCCACATATTTCCGCGGGTACACCCCTGTCCCCCATCTTCCTCCAAAGCACATCGTATGAAACAAGATCGAATGCCTTGGAGAGATCAAGGAAACAGGCGTATACCGGCGTCCCGCGATCTATATAATATTGAACAGTATGCTTGAGACTTAAAATAGCACTTTCAGTTGATAGTCCAGGGCGAAACCCGAACTGTGCATCATGAAGATGTATGTACGTGGGACACTCAGAAAGTTTTGCGAAACTAAAAAAAATTGTTCTATACGTACATATATTTTTATTAAATCTTTTCAAAGTACTTTCCACCAGTTTTCAAAACACTTTTTCCAGTCCGCCGCAGACACCTCGTTTACAGCCTGCTCGAACGCAGCCAGCGCATCTTCCGGCGACGAAAATTGTATCCCTTTGAGCTGATTTTTTATTTTTGGGAATAAAAAGAAGTCACACGGTGCTAGATCAGGGCTGTAAGGAGGGTGACCCAGGAGTTTGACTGGCGTGCTGTCCAGGAAGTCCCTCGTTTTGAGTGCGGTGTGCGCAGGTGCATTGTCGTGGTGGAGCAGTAGCCCGCGGAGCCCTGTGTTTGGTCGCTTGTTGCTTATAACAGAGAAAACTTCTGGCAAACATTTGGTAGTATACCATTCGGCATTAATGCTTCTTTGATCCCGTAAGGGAATTGATACCAAGTGGCCAGTCAAATTAAAAAAGCTAGCGATCAAAATCTTACCCCCGCTTCTAGATCGCTTCACTTTGGTAGGCGTTGGCTCATTTTGAAACACCCAAACAGTCGACTGGCGCTTGGTTTCTGGGTCGTATTGATAAATCCAGGACTCATCACCTATAACGATGTCGTAAACACGCCGAGACGAGCCTGCTTCAAATTTGTTAAGCATATCACGGCACCATTCCACCCGGGCCTGCTTCTGAGCATCGGTGAGGTTGTGCGGCACCCAGCGTGATACTATCCTCCTCACGCGAAGATGGCTATGTAGAATCTCGTGAACGCTTCCCGATCCAATCTTCAATATGTGTTGAATCTCCTGATATGTAATTCGCCTATTGTCTTGGATTAAATTTTTCACTGCTAGCACGTTTTCTTCGGTAACAGCCGTCAAAGGGCGACCGCTTCTTTCGTCATCCCCCAAAGTTGGTCGACCGCGCTTGAATTCGTTATACCAACGATACACGGTTGCCTTGGAAGGGCCTTCATCCATGAATGCCATTTGAAGTCTATCGTACGATTCATCCGGTTTCAGGCGACACTTGAAATCGTATAAAATCATAGCTCTAAAATGTTCCCGGCGCAGATCCATATTTCAGTGAGACACAATACTTTGAATTAACTCGCAAAAAATGTGGAGGGAAATTTTGAAATTGGAACTTACTTATTTTTACTTATAAATAATCATATTTTCGAAAAACATTATAACTGGCCAGTCTCCCATATATAAAAACTTTTTTTCGCAATACTTTCTGAGGGGCCTGGTAATTGCTTAAGCAAGAATCAAGCAAACCGTCCAACACCTTTGCTATTATTGTCGCAATAGAAATGGGACGATAGTTACCTCTGTCCGAGATGTCACCGGTCCTGTTCTTCACAATGGGAACTACAATGGTCTTTGTGGTCTTTTCGTATTGAAAAAAGTCGTTTTTGGGAAAGAAACAGTTTGTTTCCTTTGCCGAATTTACTTACACATTTAGGCTGCAAGACGGTGATACATCAGATTGGAAGATCCTTCAAAATAAAGGATTTGGGCAAGGCAAGAGAATGTCTTGGAGTCCGGATTTAGAGGAAGAGTGTAAGTGAAATCCACTTGTTTCAAAAGAAATACATATAAAAAATATTAGATAAATATGGAATGTTGGACTGTAAATCAGTTGGTACCTACACCGGTTGAAATGAATCTTCGCCTGAAATCTGGTAAAAGAATAACAACACGCAGTATCAGGAAATTATCGGTTCACTAATGTACCTGGCATGTTGTTCAAGACCAGTTATATCGTATGCAATTACGATGCTAAGTCAATTTAATAACTGCAATGATTCTACTCACATGGCGGCACTGAAACGAGTGCTTAGGTATCTAAAGGGGACAGCGCACCTATCGCTGTGTTACAAAAAATATAATAAGTCTTTGGTTGCCTATGCTGATGCATATTGGGGCAATGGGCCTGATGGTAAATCTTTCTCTGGTTACACCCTATGTGATAGTGCCTAGTATTATTATTGTTATTGGTTCAAGGTTGGCTTTTAATAAAAGATTCACTTTTATATAACTTATATGTATTAGGCTTCAGCCATTACCGTCTTGGATCAAACCACAGATTAGCCTAGAGTACCCAGTATATAATAGTAATCTTTGGCCTAGAGTCGCTCTTCTACCAGAGAGCTACCTTATACATATCATAGATATTGGAGTTTCATTACAGAGGTTCACAATATTATAACAGTTATATATTAATGTTCAAGGCTTCAAGCTTAATAAAGGACAGTATTTACTCAGCAACGACTCGTCTCACTTGTCTCCCAAGTAGATACCTTACATGGCGACCGTGACAGTAACGGGAGCGTTAGTGAATGCGCGCGCGTATCCATAAAAGTATTCCTTGGTGTAAACATTATTGCACTTAGCTCAAACTTATAAAAATGGAATATTCCACTTCAAAGTGCTGGATAGCTCATAACAATTGGTGTCGCTCCGGAATTTCAAAAGTCGTGATAGAAAATGGGTTTAACAAACTCTAAGGAGGAAGTGGTCATCACCCAAACTGCTGGAGTTGGGGCCATTACGGCTAGTACAGAACAATTACACACAAAATTCTGATCGTTATTTGCACGATTTTGGCAATTGGAATCCTAATCGTAATATACTAACTATATAAGCGAGGCCACGCCAAGCAGATTGAGCGGCAGATAGATGCAATGCGATTGAGGAGATATTCGAGTATACTTAAAAGAACTCAGGGAGCTGCAGGCTTCCAGACCCAGTCGGGAAGGCCAGAGGTGGTCGTGTGAGCAGGATCACGATCATCATCATCGTGGTGTGGTCGTCGTGTGATGAAAATAGTGAGTGTGTAATAAAATAGTGTATGTGCCTGTGTAAAATGGTAGTAACGTTTAGAGTTCCGCGAGTGTACTCCATACTTTAAAAGAACTGTAAGTAGAAATTAAGTAATGCTATAAGAGGTTGTTCTCGCCAGTATATTAAGACGGTACCCTGACCAAAAAATCGGCATGAGATAAGAGCGTTCCTATTGGTCTAGCGGCACTGGTGGCGCATTAATTACAGTAGTGAATACGCCCAGATTTTAGAATAAAATCTTTATAAAATCTAATTTTGGTCTTTTGAAAAAAATAATTCTACAAAAATGTTCGTTATTAAATTGTCTATCCATTAGTGTTAGTACAAAAAATAATCAATGAACACGTTACGAGGAGATGCATAATATCAATAATTATTTCTCATTTTTATGTTTTTTTGGAAGTAGATTAGTGAAATATATACAACATTTAAAAAAAAACTAAATCTACCATTTTAGAATCAATATTATGTAGAAATTTAATGTATTTTTATAATTTGATATTTCTTTTTAAATAACGAGTAGATAGCTCCTAAAAACAGCACAAAAAACGGCTTGCGCGGCGTTTTGCTCAGGGTACCGCCTTAATAGGTTGTTAAGTATCTCGTTAAAGTTTTTTTTTTGTGTAATAAGTAACTATGCCCGTTTTAATGTGTTATGGCCGAAGAATTAGGCTTAATATTAAATGAGCTTAAAAGCATAAGGAAATATTTGATAAAAATCGGTCCCAGTCGTAGGATAGGATCAGTTTTAGACACAAAAAGAAACGAAGCGAATAGCGTGCAACAAAATACAATAAATATTTGGACGCATACAAATTAGGTAAAGAACAATGGCGAGATTTTAGCTGACTTTAATTTGAGCGTCTGAAAGTGAGTTATATACGAAAGACGTTGTATTATTTGTCTACATTTTTTAAATATATTATTGGGCTGGTTCAAAACGGATAAAAAAAATCATAATAAATAAAGTTATTTGATTTTTTAGTTAATTTCTTTAGCTTAGTGTTGCCATTATATATTTTATCTGCTAAGTGACAAGTAGTAACTATATTAATTAATAATATAAATAATGTATTTATTTCAGTAAATGAGTTAACAATATAGTTTATGTCTAAGTATAGATGTTCCTCGCAGGTAGGTAAGAATATTGTAGTGCAGTAGAAATAAATGAATTACTTTTAATTAATGATTGGCAAAAATACTAGTATCCAAGTTTAAAAAATATAGCTTGTTTGTTGACGAGGACGACGACCTTTTGATAAACGTCAAAGTCGCTTAGTTTAAATAAATATACTCTTTCCAAAGAGTATATTATACATTTCATGCTGAAATTACTAGGTAAGGGAAATGCTAATGCGATATTCCCCTTTTACTTCCACGAAATTGAATAATATTACCTATTAAACACATTACTAAAAGTTACCCAGACATAACCTACAAAAGTTTATGACTGAATATCTATTATTCTCGACATTTCCGAACAAAAATTCTTGCACAAACTAATTCAGAACATCACCCTGAGTTAAACCAGATATTTTTCATTTAAAGACGTAGGAATTTAATCTCAGCTAAAAAAATGTATGGGCACCTGCCATTGTTCTTTGCGAAAGAAGAAATATCCTTATATAATCGGATTTCTGAAGAATTCACCAGATCATATTCTAAAGTTATATTATTGTGTAGTGAGCAAACGAAAGAGGAGAGTCTATTAGTAACATGGCCGGAGAAACATTTAACTTGAAAATTGCACTAAGCCTCTTACCGAGTATGAATAATACTGACGAGAACACTAAACAGATAATAGAGAGCATTGAATATTATGACTCCTTACTATATAAAGTTTAGATTGTACCTAATAAAGAAACAACAAATTATTTAAATTTAAATTTTATTTTATTGCTATAACACGATACAATAGGAAATACCTAATTCATACCTATTGCATAACTCTAAACTGTTAGCATTTTTGTACATAGCAATGAATTCACCTATAAAAAATAAAAAACTTTCGAATTATCGAAGGCAAAATTTTTCTGGCTATTGGACTAAAAGTCTCAGAGTCACTCTATCAAAAAGCTTGACGTAACTTAAAGGCCTCAGTAGCCAGGTTATTGCTTTCAGTATATTAAAATGTACTCTGTGGTTATTGCATTCTCAAAAATTAAAATGTCACAAGTAGTGTTGCCATATGTACGGATTTGTCCGTACACGTACGGAATTTCGACCATTACGTACGGATCAAAATTGCGTACGGATATATGTACGGATTTCCAATAATAAGTAATAATACGTGCTTTTTTTAAAATAGAATACATAAATTCACCAAAACATCGATATTTTTTTGGCGCTCGACAAAAAAAATATAAAAAAAATAAAGAACGTACGTGGTTTTCTATGACGGGGAATTACCGTTTCATGTTTCATGAAAAGATACGAGACTGATTATGATAGCATGTTGCACGGTTGGCGTTGATTGCAGTAGCGAATGAAAGAGATAAATATATTACGATTTGTTTAACTAGCTTTTTTTGATTTTAGCAAATACACCTTGTTTTGATTTGAATGTTGACAATTTTAGGTTTCTTTTGTACGGATTTCGTACGGAGTTTCAGATTTATTGCACGTACGGAATTTGTACGGATTTTTTTGGGTAGATGTACAGATTTTAGTCCCTACAGTATGGCAACACTGGTCACAAGTGTCACAACACGAAACTATAACCTCTCAACCTCACTAAATTTATTATGAAATTCATCATATAACAATAAATAATTCATCAGTAATCTATAAATAAAGTCCAATACTAGACAGCTTGAGGAAATTTATAATAATTTGTTGTGTTCTGAACTAACGTTTTAATGAGCTCACGATATTTTTATTTGGAGCTAACGTGAGTAACATTCGCACAACATTGCGTAATAAATAAGTTCAAGGGACGAACAAAATCTGACCAGGTAATCAGTGTTGTAAATATTTGTACTCAGGTGTAGTGTGGAGTGGAATCGACTGTCAGTGCGTAGCGCCATCGAGGAAGCGGCAAAGAGCGTGTTCGGGGAGTGCGGCGCCGGCTGCCTGTGCGTGGACGTGTTGCAGGCGGGCGGAGGGCGCGCGCTAGTCCGCGTGCGCGCCGGACAGCTGCGCCGCGTGCGCGCCGCGCTTTCGCTGGGCTCGCTGGGCGGCCAGCACAACCAGCTGCGCGTCGCCCGTCAGGCGCCCGCGCTGCAGGCGCTGCTCTGATACTCACTCGACTTCACTTTACACACCTGTTCACTTTACCTGCTTGGAACTAAATGGGTAAGGTTGATCTCCGCCCGCCCACTACAAACATTGCTGTTCAATTACTAGCATATTTTCTTAAAATGGTTTTTCTTTTATAAAGTTGGATATATACAAGCTAACTAGAAATGTCTGTTTGTTTACAGAGATGGCGACCCGGTCTATGCTATCATCGGGTCTGGACGGTAAGGATGTAGTGATCATAGCCACTAGGGAAGAGTTGGCTACACCCAGCAAGGTGAGCCTGCCTGAACCGGAGCCTGCACCTGGACTTATCCTGGCAGATGGCTCCATCAACTGGGGCTGTCCTTGTCTGGGTGGCATGGCGACCGGCCCCTGTGGCTCACAATTCAGAGAAGCCTTCTCTTGCTTCCACTACAGGTAAATTTCTGGCTAAAATTTCCATTATGGGCCGTTGATTTGGAAGTTCATAATTTTTTTGTAGGTAGTACTCATAAATAGAAAGCTTTTTACAAATTTTCAAGACTCGGAAATTTTATGTTTTTTTGTATGTTTTTCGTGAGGTAAAAAAAGAGTGGGTCTTAAAATGAACATGGACAAAACCAAGGTCATGGTGAACGCCCATGTAACACCAACTCCTATCAAGATCGGAGACTCTACACTCGAAGTTGTAGACGATTATGTTTACTTGGGACAAACGGTCCAGTTGGGTAGGTCCAACTTCGAGAAAGAGGTCAACCGTCGAATCCGACTCGGCTGGGCGGCGTTCGGGAAGTTGCGTGGTATCTTCTCGTCCAATTTACCGCAGTGTCTCAAGACAAAAGTCTATGACCAGTGTGTGTTGCCAGTGATCACCTATAGGACCGAGACGTGGTCGCTCACAATCGGCCTTATCAGAAAGCTTAAAGTCACCCAAAGGGCAATGGAGAGGGCTATGCTCGGAATTTCCTTGCGTGATCACGTCAGAAATGATGATATCCGCAGGAGAACCAAAGTTACCGACATAGCCCGAAGAATTGCCAAACTTAAGTGGCAGTGGGCAGGGCACATTGCCTGCAGAACGGATGGCCGATGGGGCCGAAAAGTTCTGGAATGGCGACCGCGCACTGGAAGACGATACGTTGGAAGGCCTCCCACTAGGTGGACCGATGACCTGGTTAAGGTTGCGGGAAGGCGCTGGATGCGAGACGCACGGGATCGGTCAATGTGGCGACGCCTGGGGCAGGCCTATGTCCACCAGTGGACGTCTTTCGGCTGAAATGATGATGATGATGAAAAAAATGCGAATTAGTCCAAGAGCGAGCGAAGCAAGCTCGGGAACTTAGGGCACCCCGACACGGATAGGTTAGGTTCGTAGGAGATAACGGGAGCTGAAGTGAGCGAGCAAAGCGAGCGAAAGCTGCTCCCGTCATCTCCTTCATGTGTGTTAGGTTACTTTTGACCCTACAGACAGAAATAGGAGCCCCGCCCAGCGGGGCTCCGTTGACTTTGTTGCTTAAATAGTAATTTTAAATTTGACCATGGATATCTCCATAACCATGGGGTTCTGTGGGGTGGGGATGGTACAGTGAGGTAGCCCCTCTACCCCCCTTTCCCTTCCCCCCTCCACACCTCTTAAATTGATGCAGATTTATGGCAATTTTTATTTTAACCTGAAAACTTTAACCATGGATATCTCCATAACCATAGGGCTCCGATTAGTGGGGATGGTACTGGGGGATAGCCAAACCTCCTCCCCTCCCCTCTTCATCCTCCCCGCATCAAAAATCAACGGCCCATAATCGAAATTTTAGCCGCTTATAATGATATATGTAGAGTATGATTATCCAGCCCTTTTTACTATCCAAATACTTGGGATAGTTCTAAAACACCATCTGGATAATGCCTGAAACAATATGAATATTTAGTATATCTCTGCCTAAAGCTATATATAAACTTTCAATGAAGAATTAATAATAAGGATGCCTATTGCATTCAAATATTATGTAAAGCCATTATATTTTAGTCAAGTCAAATTCTTAAGTGGTACTTTTGAATGTCAAAAATTTAAATTAAAAAATAATAACAATTGATTATACCCTCCATTCGCAAAGGTAGATTGTTATGGAATGGACAAGAAACTCTAATAGTATATTGAATATTAAAATTTAAGAAAATACCATATTTAAAAATGGGTAGTAGTAGTATTATAGACTCTCTTATCCACACTATTTGGTCCATTGTGCGTGAGGTGCTGGCTAACATAGGCAGGCTGGCACAACCCAGTAGCACAGAAGCTTCCTGGGGGCTTCACAGGATTCACAGTGAGTCCTCAGTGTTTCGAGGATTTTCGCACATTGAGATCCATGTCGTCACATACCAGGATAAGGTGATTCCTCGGCACTAAATAGGTCTCTGCAACGTGGGCTTAAAGACATGTTTGATTAGAAGGCAATGTGTTGTAATTCTTATTCTTAGCTTATCCTTTTGTTGTCCTTAATTTAATCATGGGCATACTTTGCTAATATTATAAATGTGATAGTTTCGATGGATGTGTGGATGTATGTTTGTTACTCGATCACGCCAGAACGGCTGAATGAATCTAGATGAAATTTGGCACAGAGATATTATACAGTCTGGAATAGCACATAGGCTACTTTTCATCCCAGTATAATGCTCCCTTGGGAGGGTATAGTAGATAATCTAGGGAGCAAACAACTATTTTAAAGGCGAGACTATTTTTTTGAATCCAGAGCGGAGCGAAGGATTCTAGAGCGGTTTTAAAGCAGAATCCTGAGTGCAGCGAGGGAATCAAAGTACGTCACTAGAGCTTAAAATAGTGTTGCTCCCGAGGTGGACACTCTACTTTTTATCACCCTCTATGTCAAAATAAGTAAGTGCAAATTATGGACAAGAACATTATGTTTATTTATTTACATGAAATTAAGAACCAAAAGACATAAAAGAAAATAATTAATGGCTAATGTTTATATTTGAACAATTCAAAAAAAATTGCAGAAAACACTGTTACAATGGTGTTATTATAATTATGTACATGTTTCAAGTGATTCGACCGTAAGGCATGCAAAATGTGTACAATCATGGTTTATTAGGGTTCCGTAGCCAAATGGCAAAAAACGGAACCCTTATAGATTCGTCATGTCTGTCTGTCTGTCTGTCTGTCTGTCTGTCTGTCTGTCTGTCTGTCTGTCTGTCTGTCTGTCTGTCCGTCCGTATGTCACAGCCATTTTATTCCGAAACTATAAGAACTATGCTGTTGAAACTTGGTGAGTAGATGTATTCTGTGAACCGCATTAAGATTTTCACTCAAAAATAGAAAAAAAACAAAAAAAATTGGGGGTCCCCATACTTGAAACTGAAACTAAAATATATTTTTTCCATCAAACCCATACGTGTGGGGTATCTATGAATAGGTCTTCAAAAATGATATTGAGGTTTCTAATATCATTTTTTTCTAAACTGAATAGTTTGCGCGAGAGACACTTCCAAAGTGGCAAAATGTGTGTCCCCCCCCCTGTAACTTCTAAAATAAGAGAATGATAAAACTAAAAAAAATATATGATGTACATTACCATGTAAACTACCAGCGAAAATTGGTTTGAACGAGATCGAGTAAGTAGTTTTTTTTTAATACGTCATAAATCGTAAACCGTAATTTACCAATTACGGAACCCTTCGTGCGCGAGTCCGACTCGCACTTGGCCGGTTTTTTAAAATCAAGATTGACATTGAAACATATAAAATTAGATAAAATATTTTAAAATATTAAATTAATGTAGGTAATGTCCTCCTTAAAATTATATTAATATAGATTATTCAATAATCATTTATTTAATTTATTCAATAATAATAATCAAATTATTTCAATGTCATTCCTAGTATTATTACAATACATTACATTAAAATATAAATTATTTGAAGATACATGCATAATTGTTCTATTATTTGATGTCACTGTGAGGCCTTGAGTTCGGAAAATTTATCGTTTAAGTAGTCATTCAAATATATAGTAACATTTATCAGCTAAAAGGTTCTTTAGATTTTTTTAAAATAAGGCAGTATTCATTGCTCTTATTTCTTTAGGTAGTTTATTGAATATTTCAGGAGCCATCCGAAACACACTTTTGTGCATTAATGTGGTACGGGTTTGGCACACGCAGAGGCGAAGTGCGTCACGGTGTTGCCTATTATTGAATTCTGTGGCCAAAGTAAATAAATTATGGCAGTGCATCATAAAATTTTTATTAGTAGGTACCTACACACAAATACCTACCATTAGTAGGTATTTACAGCTTCGAAATTAGTAATAGTCTCAAAAAATGGTGTCTCAGGATGTAGTTTTTGAGATTGTTTTCAAATACTACTTATAACTATAAATACTTAAAAACTTTTATTTTTTAATTTGATTTTGTAACAACTATGAACGAAGGCAGAATACATTTATTTTCGCGCGTTGTTTATTTTTATTTATTTATTTATGTACACACAAAACACTTAACAGAGAAAAGAAATAATACAGATAAAAGACCACAAAGGTACTGCTTATTTCAATAGGAATTTCTTCCAGCAGACCTGCAACAGGAAAGTTGGATGATATACGAAGACACAGTTGTAGAATGAAATAAGGAAACTTAAAATATACTAACAACTATATAACTTAACTAAATATATAGAAGATAAAAATACATACATAATCTATATATATAAAAATCAATTGCTGTTCGTTAGTCTCGCTAAAACTCGAGAACGGCTGGACCGATTTGAATAATTCTTTTTTTGTTATGTTCGACAGAATACAGGGAAGGTTTAAAAGCAAAAAAAAAAAAAAAAAAAAAACGTTTCGTTGGATAGGGTAGGTAGGTAGAGTAGTGTAGTGTAGGTAGGTAGGTAGGTAGGGTAGGGTAGGGTAGGGTAGCGTAGGGTAGGGTAGGGTAGTGTTGGGTAGAGTAGTGTAGGATAGGGTAGTGTAGCGTAGGGTAGGGTAGTGTAGGGTAGTGTAGGGTCGGGTAGGGTAGGGTCGGGTAGGGTAGGGTAGGTAGGTAGGGTAGGTAGGTAGATAGGGTAGGTAGGTAGAGTAGTGTAGTGTAGGTAGGGTAGGGTAGGGTAGGTAGGTAGGTAGGGTAGGTAGGTAGAGTAGTGTAGTGTAGGTAGGTAGGTAGGGTAGGGTAGGGTAGGTAGGTAAAGTAGTGTAGTGTAGGTAGGTAGGTAGGGTAGCGTAGGGTAGGGTAGGGTAGGGTAGTGTAGGGTAGGGTAGTGTAGGGTAGTGTTGGGTAGAGTAGTGTAGGATAGGGTAGGGTAGGGTAGTGTAGGGTAGGGTAGTGTAGGGTAGTGTAGGGTAGGGTAGTGTAGGGTAGTGTAGGGTCGGGTAGGGTAGGGTAGGGTAGGTAGGGTAGATAAATGTGTGGTGTTTTTATGGCAAAACAAAGTTTGCCGGGTCAACTAGTAATATATAATAATTACAATATGGTGGAGAGGTAATGATCTTTGAGTTGTTTCTTGAATTGATAAACATTTTGGGAATCAAGAATTTTAGGTGGAAGTGAGTTCCACAGTCATACAGCAATAACAGAGGTGTGGGAATAGAAATGAGTACTATGGGATGGGAAGTTTAGGTGACACTTAAGGTGCGATCTACACGGGACATCGGCAGGGCGAGTGAAGGAGAAGTGATCGCGCAGATATTTAGGATAAGTAGGGTTAAACAGGATGTTAAAGAGATTTTTCATCAACTTGTTTTTTTATTTGGCTTGCTCGCTGTTTTTCAGCCAGTCGCTTATTCAATACATTGTTCCCTCATGGTTTGTGATTCATCTCTTTGCTGATTGGAACAATTACTAACAATATTTACATTCCAAATTCAAATCACTTTTAGTTCCTATGCGATTGATGAGCTATTTTGGTCCCTGTTTACGAGGAATAAACAAGCTCTTTTTGAATAGATGTGATAAAAAAAATCTTTTCACGCGGGCGAAGGCACTGGCAGAAGCTAGTTGTAAATATCCATTTTTGAATGCACAAAGTCTGTCACCATTGAAAATTTGTTGTTATGAACTTAAAATTCAAATTCATTTATTGCTCAACACAGTCCTTAATAAAAAGAAAAGAAGAAGAAAAAGTCCAGATGTCAAGTGAATGCGCAGTCAACCGAGTACCACCAAGTTTGGCATGAAAATTTATAATTACAATAATAATTAAAATAATACAATGTTACAAATTAAAATTACAAATGGAATGTATTTGTCATAAATAAACAAATATATCATATGAAATGTCAGAAAATAAAATCAAAGAGGTATTAAATGTAAATAAATTAGGTATAAAATGTTATAAATTAAAAAAAATAATGCATCCAATGTTACAAATTAAAACGTATACAATGTCAAAAATTTAAACGTATCCAATGTCATAAATAAAATTAAAACTAATACAATGTCAAAAATCAAATGTAGGGTTTGTCATAGATAAAAAAAAATGTATACAATGTCACAAAAACATGAATCTCCGTAGTCGGGTAGTAAATTAATATTTAAATGTATACAATGTCATAAATTGAAATTTATAAGTACCTAATGCCAGATTAAACAATTTCATAGTAATTAACAAAATAATAAGTAAATTAATCGGACTCAAATATTCACCCCAATCATGCCATTGTTATACAGATCAATTTCTGTCCGACAAGTACTCATGTATTGTGTAGTATGTCTTGTTTAACAGTAAATTATTCAATTGCTTTTTTAATATATTGATGTTGTTTATTATACATCTGTGGAGCCATTCCTATGAAGTGTTATGAAACACTGCCTTTTTGTGCTGTCTACTGCTTATTTTATTTCTGTGTTCAGGTGACCTTTGTTAAATCTATGTACTAAACTGTGAGGATTTTGGGGGAGATGTGGGTATGGGCCAGGCCTTGCACTAGTATCTTGGAAGTCGGAACCCCTCTTTGCAACTTCTTTTGAGGCCGCATTTCCGCTGTGCCCCTTGATCTATTGGTTATCAATTTACTCTCCAGAGCGAGGTGGCACTTCAAATTAGTTTGACAGTCTGGCCAGGAATCTGATTCCGTAATTAGTACAAGAGGAGTTATTTGTAGGCTTATACCCATTACTGTAGCCATGGAGCATCAGTGTTCTCATGCAGCCCACTGGCTGAGAGCACGGGGTTTAAACTCGAACATCGCCCACAGAACAGGCTAGCTTTTGGAACCGTTGGGCCGGCTAATAGTGGTCAAGATTTCCGTATGTCCAACAAACCAAAGCGCCAGTAGTCAGCTGTTTATAGCCTCAACGTAATCTTTGGGCAAAACATGAGGGCGATTGCGGTTTTGTTAAATTCGCATTCAACATGCTTGTTCAAAAGCAGTTCGTTACCAAGAACCACTTCCAAGAATAAGTTTTTTTTTCGATCAGTCTATGAGAAGATAAGAAGAGACAGAGTTCGGATGGTATGTTCGTCGCTACTCCCAAATGGAGTCTGCCCCATCTTTACAAAGTCACACTTCTGAATATGTATTCGACATGCTTGTTCAAAAGAAGTTTGTTATCAAGAACCACTTCTACGAATAAGTATCTATATTATCCGTTTTATTCGATTGGACGTTATCCAGATTTTAAATTTGTCTGGGCAGCCGAATAATTTGGATATCCGGATTGCATGCCCTAGACATATGACAGTGAAATCATCAGTAATGATGAACCACCAATTATAACAATTCTCAAAAACAGTACAATGTACTAAAATTTTTAGTGTTAAAATGTGCATTGTTGCTTGTGGCGCAAGTATGATGACTAATTTGTTATGTAAATGTTGCAGCGATGCGGAGCCCAAAGGCAGCGACTGCTACGAGAAGTTCAGCGTGATGCAGGAGTGCATGTCGCACTACCCCGACCTCTACGGCAAGGACGACGACGACGAACTCGCCGCCGCCATGGACGCCGCCGGCAGCGACGACAGGCGCGAGCACGAGCACGAGGCGGGTGACAGGCGCGAGCGCGAGCACGAGCACGAGGCGGGTGACAGGCACGAGAGCGAGCACGAGCACGAGGCGGGGGCGCGCGCCGGGCCTGCCGGCGACTCCCAGTAACGAGGCCGTGTCACACTAACAGTATTGCTTTATTCTGTCTCTTCATGAAAGACAAACGACTTATTTTCGTTCAGATTTTTACAATGAGAGATAAGTGAAGGCACCAGCTACCCCGTCTGTCGCCTACTTTAAAGTTTAAAATAGACTATAATATAACAACGTGGTTACTACATCCAGTTGAGGTGTTTGTATTGTGTTAGTGTGTAGTGAGCATTTACATTATTTCCATTTGTGTGTTTGTTCGTGATGGCAGATTCCTACCATATGTTTATTTAGTTTGTAAAACTATATTTGCTAATGGAAAGCAAAATGATTAAATTGTAGTTCAAATTGAATCCGTATTTTCAATTCCCAGAACTTGATAAAAATTATACTGTCATAGGTCATTTATTCATTTGTTTAACATAGGTACAATAATAATGGTATATACAGGTAATAAAGAGTGCGCTATGTTATGCCAGAGGGCGTACAAATGTTTGCAAGTATTTAAGAAAAGAAATTAAATAAAATCAATCCAGCTAAATCAAAATAATGAAATAAAATAAGCCTGGAGAATTAAACAACAATTATAAAGAATTGCATAATCCAAATTAATAGAAATCAATGTCAATAAAAAGAGAAACAAATAATAATAGGAACAATAAATAACAAAAAAAAAAATGACAAAACAGTACATGTCAAGACACAGACTGAAAACAAATAATAAGGCTATGTCAATATAGGCAAAATATTACAAATGTCAATATTCAATACTAATGATAATATACAATTCTAATGTCAATATACAATACTGATCTATATCTATAAAAGCGAAAGGTGACTGACTGACTGATCAATCAACGCACAGCCAAAACTGCTAAGCCTAGAAGCATGAAATTTGGCAGAAAGGTTCCTCAAGTGACGTAAGTGTGCACTAAGAAAGGATTTTTAGAAATTTCACCCCTAAAGGGGTAAAAAGGGGGTTGAAAGTTTGTATGAAAAATCTAATTCCTTCGACCAACATTCTTGAAACTTAGCACAAATAGAATTCTAAGTAAATGATAAAGATTGACATTATTAGTTTTTCGAAACTACCCCCAAATAATGATTTAGGGGTTGTTGAAATTTGTATGGAAAATCTGATTTCTTGGGTCAATAAACTTGAAACTTGCCACAAATACTTATCTAAATGAATAATAAAGGTTGCTACTATAATTTTTTGAAACTACCCCCAAAATACAATTTAGGGGTGTTAATTTTTTTTTTGAAGAATCTTATTATTTCAGTTAATAAACTTGAAACTTGACATAAATACCATCCTAAATAAACAATAAAGGTTGTCATCATTAGTTTTTTGCAACTACCCCCAAAAGACGATTTAGGAGGTATTACAGAGTTTTGGAAAAATCTGATTTCTTGGGTCAATAAACTTGAAACTTGCCACAAATACTAACCTAAATGAACAATAAAGGTTGCCATTATTAATTTTTGAAACTACCCCCAAAAGACGATTTAGGGGTGTTAATTTTTTTTTGAAGAATCTAATTATCTAAATAGACAATAAAGGCTTTCATTGTTAGTTTTTCGAAACTACCCCCAAAAGATGATTTAGGGGATGTTAAATTTTTTGAAGAATCTCATTTCTTGGGTGAATAAACATGAAACTTGACATAAATTCCATCCTAAATAAACAATAAAGGTTGTCATTATTAGTTTTTTGCAACTACCCCCAAAAGTCAATTTAGGAGGTATTACAGTGTTTTTGAAAAATCTGATATTTAGGGTCAATAAACTTGAAACTTGCCACAAATACTAACCTTAAGGTTCCTATTATTATTTTTTGAAACTATCCCCAAAAGACGATTTAGGGGATGTAATTTTTTTTGAAGAATCTAATTTCTTGGGTCAATAAATATGAAACTTTGCTTAAATACCAACCTAAATAAACAATAAAGGTTTTCATTGTTAGTTTTTCGAAACTACCCTTAAAATACGATTTCGGGGTGGTAAAGATTTTTGATTACTTTTACTGCTCATAGCTTCTTTTTTAGATGTAGGGGAGCACTTAGGAGGGATTTTTGGAAATTCAACTTTTGAAGGGGTTAAAAGGGAGACATTTAATTGTATGAAAAATCTTATTCCTTTGGCAAAATAATAAAGGTTGGCATCATTAGTTTTTCGGAATTATCCCCAGAAGATGATTTAGGGGTGTTAAAGTTTCTTTGAAGAATCAAATGGCACTAATACGGGGAACTAACGAACTGGACCGTTTGTTCCAGGTAAACATAGTTATGAGTGACATTTTAGTGTTGCGTAATTTACGCTGTATTAGGTTTTTGTGTTGTGTCACGTAATTTACGCAGCATTCGTTTTCATACTAAAGTAATTTTTGGGCCACCCGAAATTATGCGTCTCAAAAAACCCGACCAGTCTTCTATACATATAAAAAAAAAAATCTTCTTCTATACATATAAAAAAATATCTTCTTCTATACCTACATATAAAATGCTTTGTCCTGAATGACTGACTGACGGATCAACGCACAGCCTAAACCGCTGAACGTAGAGACCTGGAACTTGGAGAGTATGTTTTTGTATGACGTAGGCATCCGATAAGAAAGGATTTGCCGAAATTCTTCCCCTAAAGGGGAGAAAAAGGGGGACAAAGTTTGTATGAAAAATCTAATTCCGTCAACTAATATTCTTGAAACTTGGCATAAATAGTAATCTAAGTAAATGATAAAAGGTTGACATTATTAGTTTTTTGAAACTACCCTCACAAGTGGATTAAGGGGGTGTTGAAGTTTGTATCGATGAATTTTATTTAATGGGTTACTAGACTTGAAACATTGCACAAATCCTAACTTAAATAAATTATAAGGTTGTTATTATTAGTTTTTCGAAACTACCCCCAAAAACAGATTTACGGGGTGTTAAAGTTTTTTTGAATAATCGTATTACTTGGGTTAATAAACTTGAAACTTAAGCAATAAAAGTTGTTATTATTAGTTTTCAAAACTACCCCAAAAAGATTTTTTTTTTGATGAATCTTACTTCTTGAGTTAATTAACTTTAAACTTGACATATATACCAACCTAAGTAAACAATACACGTTGAAATTCTTAGTTTTTTTAAACTAACCCCAAAATACGGTTTTTTAGGGGTGTTAAGGTTTTTTGAAGAATCTTATTTCTTGAGTTAATAAACTAGAAACTTGACATAAATATCAACTTAAGTAAACAATAAAGGTTGTCATTATAAGTTTTTAGAAACTACACTCAAAAGTCGATTTAGGGGGAGTTAGTTTTTTTGAAAAATCTTATTTATTGGGTTAATAAACTTGATACTTGACAAAACTACCAACCTAAACAAACAATAAAGGTTGATATTATTAGATTTTCGAAACTGCCTCCAAAATACGATTTAACAGGTGATAAAGTTTTGTTAAAGAATTTTATGTCTTGGGTTAATAAACTTGATAGTTGACATAAATACCAACCTAAGTAAACAATAAAAGGTTGTCATTATATTTTTTCGAAACTACCCCCCAAAATAGGATTAAGTGGGTGTTAAAGTTTGCTATGAATCATACTGGACAAGGTTTCGTTTTTGATGTATGATGTGGGATCTAGGGGAGCACGAAGAAGGAATTTGCGGCAAATCAACCTTTCACCATCATTATCATTTCAGCCAAAAAACGTCCACTGCTAAACATAGGCCTTCCCCAAGCGCCGCCACACTGATCGGTCCTATGCGTTTCGCATCCACCGGACTCCCGCAGCCTTGACCGGGTCGGACTTCCTAATTTGCGTTTTCCGGTTCGCAAACCTTTAAGGGGGTGAAAAGGGGGCAATTTGTTTGTATGAACAATCTCATTCCGTGGAGATAAAGTAAATATTCAAAGTTTACATGATACGTTTTTTAAAAGTACCTCCCCCCTGATAGGGTTAATTAATAAAAATTTTAGTTTTTTTGAGACATCTTATTGAGCAATCTAACTAAAATAAACAAAAAATTAAAAAGAGAAAAAGGGTACCTATATTAAGTTTTAAGGGGCGGATTTTACTTTGTAGCGGTAACCTAAAATGTTAAGTCAAATAACGAATCGTCGCAAACCTATAAACCGTAGAACTTTACAAAACCACATTTTTATTTGGTTTAATACCAGCTTATTTTTGGTTGCCTTCACACGAACGAAGTCGCGGGCGGAGTTAATATTATAAATGTGAAAGTAACTCTGTCTGTCTCTCTGTCTACCTTTTCACGCTTAAACCGCTGAACCGATTTAAATGTAATTTGGTTCGGAGATATTTTGAGACCCTGAGCAGGACATAGGATAGTTTTTATCCAAACATACTTACGGAAATCATACTTAAGGGAGTGGAAAGAGGGGTAGAAGTTTGTATGGAAAACCTACAATATTAAGCCGCGATATAAAAAATAAGCAATTCGAATTACTAATGCTTCGCAGACGAAGTCGCGGGCAACAGCTAGTGTCAATATAAAATACTAATGTCAATATAGGTAAAAATTACAAATGTCAATATCCAATACTAATGTTAATATACCTACAATTCTAATGTGAATATAAAAAATTATTTATAAGCACAAACAGTCATGTATCTCATTAGCATGTCAACATTCTATCATTAGATTTTTGTCTGATAAAAATTCCGAAATACTGTAATATGCTTTGCTCACCAGTAAGGACTTTAGCCGTTTCTTAAATAAGCTCACGTTCAATTCTTTGATTGATCGTGGTAAGTGGTTAAATATGACTGGCGCCATGCAAAATACACTTTTATACATTAATGCTGTGTGGGACCTTCTTACGCATAAGCTACTGTTATCCCTTCGACTTCGGTTACTAATGTACGACATTTTTTTAAACAACTTAGGATTGGACTTAACAAATACAGCAACTTCAAAAACATATAAAGATGGAAGAGTCAATATTCTAAATTTAATAAATAATGGTTTACATGTATCTATGATCTGTAATCCAAACATTGTTCTGATGCACTTTTTCTGTGCTTTAAAGATTATTTTCCTATTGGTTGAATTCCCCCGATAAATAACGCCATATCTCAGCACTGAACCACAAAATATTCAGTATACAGAAGGGCCACTCCCGCCTTTTAGAAAATTGACAGCTAAACTTGACAGATTCACTAGGGTTGCTACTATATTGATTCCGAATCAAAAAAAAGAGTAGGTTGCCCAAGTTACAAACATAAATACATAGATTCGTCTCATCATACATCATATCATGCTTACATGCCTTAGAGGGTAGACAGGGCATCAAATATCCATTTAATATTACGCCACATACGATGAATATTGAAGAGTAAAAAGACGTAGTAATAGTGTAATAATCATCATCATCATATCAGCCGAAAGACGTCCACTGCTGGACATAGGCCTCCCCCAAGCGTTGACCGGTCCCGTGCATCTCGTAACCAGCGGATCCCCGCAACCTTCACCAGGTCATCGGTCCACCTGGTGGGAGGCCTTCCAACGCAACGTCTTCCGGTTCGCGGTCGCCATTCCAGAACCTTTCTGCCCCATCGGCCATCCGTTCTGCGAGCAATGTGCCCTGCCCACTGCCACTTAAGTTTGGCAATTCTTCGGGCTATGTCGGTAACCCTGGTTCTCTTGCGGATCTCTACGTTTCTGATTCGATCACGCAAGGAAACTCCGAGCATAGCCCTCTCCATTGCCCTTTGAGTGACTGTAAGCTTTCTGATAAGGCCCATTGTAAGTAGTGGTGGTTAATATAACGAAAAGCAACTTAAAGCAGCGTGCTTATTATACATAACATAAAGCTAACGCTATCATGGCACTCACTTGGCGCTATAAGCTTTTTTCTCAATTCGTTATAACGAAGTATCGCACGCAACGCAAAAACGTAAATAAAGCACGAAGCGGGCGCCGGGCGGGCGCGACATCGCGGCGCGGCGGCGGCCGCGCGCCAGTCGTTGCATGCTAGTGATTGTTATCGGTCGCACGCGTAATTTGCGATCCCGCGCGGCTCACATAATATACCTATGCTATTTTGCTTTGTGCTTTTTAGTGTAAGCAGTGATAGGACACATAACGTAATATTGACTAAGTAAAATTGTGAAGGACGATTGATTAAGAGATTGTGTTGTTGTTTAATGTTTTGTTTTTGTGTGTGTATTTAGACGAAAATGTCTAAAAGAATTAATGGTGATGTACAAAAGACAAAAGATATTTATTTCAACTGGGCCACCAAGCGGCACTTTTGAATGTCACAATTTAAATTTAAATGGAATACAAGTTACCAATATGGAACATGAACTTTTAAATACGCCTATAATTGCTTAACATACTTTATTTCATAATAACACTTAATCTATTTATAGACAGTCCTAAGCCTGGAAAGTATGAAAAAAAAGTTCATTGTTTATTTCTTACTGCTACATTTTATTGTAATATATTCATAAACGCGATGTAATATTTTTAAGCATGCTGTCTGTCCAACGAGTCCAACGCTAGGGTAGGAGCTGCGAGTTAAAAGTCACCGCGCTTGCTTTATTCGTGCCCGCCCCGCGCTTGAACGTTATAAAAAAGCTCGTTATAATAAAGATTATAAAATAACAAGCTTAAAATATAAAGCTTATAGCACTAAGCAAGTTATTGTTATATAGCAACTTTGAACACTACTAATTGTAAGCGACCACGTCTCAGAGCCATATGTCATCACTGGCAACACACACTGGTCCCACTTAAAAAATTAAATCGTAAAAACCTCCAAGCTCGACAAAAATATAAATGTGAAAAAACAGCTACCTAATAAAATCAAAAAACCAAAGATGATCTTAAACAAGAAGAAAATTATGCTGGGCAGTCGGAGGAAACATATTTGTATGACTTCATTTTTTCAATTTCATCTATGGGCTTAAAATAATTTATTATAATCCTAGATAATGAATTTCTTATTTGTCATCTTGAAAGATTAATGACCTTTATAACTTAAAAATAATTGAAAGAAAGAATTAAAACAAAAAAGTAAATTCGGTCTGTAACAAATAATAAAGGTAACCCATCCAATGCAACCAACCTCGTTACAATACTTAATGTATGAATGACGTGACAAACGCCTGCACAAAGCAATCGCGGCTGTCATCCGCGACTGAGCTCGGTCCAATATTGCCCAATATTCCCTGTAAAACCGAAATGTCAAAGTGAGAGTGGCCCCTCTGTCTGCGGCGCGCCGCCGCTTACGTACTTTGTGACTGAACCCACCAAGCTGTGATATGCTGTGACTAAAGCGTCCACACTCGTCACTGAGGTAAGTTTGTATAGGGCATAGGCAGACTTACTAATTCGCTTGGTTAGCTCCTCCGTGTGTGCTTTCCAATCTAATTTATTATCAATTGTTAAACCTAGGAATTTAGATGTGTTTACTTGTGATATGCGTTGGCTTTCATAGTATCTATCTATATCTATAAAAGCGAAAGGTGACTGACTGACTGATCAATCAACGCACAGCCAAAACTGCTAAGCCTAGAAGCATGAAATTTGGCAGAAAGGTTCCTCAAGTGACGTAAGTGTGCACTAAGAAAGGATTTTTTGAAATTTCACCCCTAAAGGGGTAAAAAGGGGGTTGAAAGTTTGTATGAAAAATCTAATTCCTTCGACCAACATTCTTGAAACTTAGCACAAATAGAATTCTAAGTAAATGATAAAGATTGACATTATTAGTTTTTCGAAACTACCCCCAAATAATGATTTAGGGGTTGTTGAAATTTGTATGGAAAATCTGATTTCTTGGGTCAATAAACTTGAAACTTGCCACAAATACTTATCTAAATGAATAATAAAGGTTGCTACTATAATTTTTTGAAACTACCCCCAAAATACAATTTAGGGGTGTTAATTTTTTTTTGAAGAATCTTATTATTTCAGTTAATAAACTTGAAACTTGACATAAATACCATCCTAAATAAACAATAAAGGTTGTCATCATTAGTTTTTTGCAACTACCCCCAAAAGACGATTTAGGAGGTATTACAGAGTTTTGGAAAAATCTGATTTCTTGGGTCAATAAACTTGAAACTTGCCACAAATACTAACCTAAATGAACAATAAAGGTTGCCATTATTAATTTTTGAAACTACCCCCAAAAGACGATTTAGGGGTGTTAATTTTTTTTTGAAGAATCTAATTATCTAAATAGACAATAAAGGCTTTCATTGTTAGTTTTTCGAAACTACCCCCAAAAGATGATTTAGGGGATGTTAAATTTTTTGAAGAATCTCATTTCTTGGGTGAATAAACATGAAACTTGACATAAATTCCATCCTAAATAAACAATAAAGGTTGTCATTATTAGTTTTTTGCAACTACCCCCAAAAGTCAATTTAGGAGGTATTACAGTGTTTTTGAAAAATCTGATATTTAGGGTCAATAAACTTGAAACTTGCCACAAATACTAACCTTAAGGTTCCTATTATTATTTTTTGAAACTATCCCCAAAAGACGATTTAGGGGATGTAATTTTTTTTGAAGAATCTAATTTCTTGGGTCAATAAATATGAAACTTTGCTTAAATACCAACCTAAATAAACAATAAAGGTTTTCATTGTTAGTTTTTCGAAACTACCCTTAAAATACGATTTCTTTTTTAGATGTAGGGGAGCACTTAGGAGGGATTTTTGGAAATTCAACTTTTGAAGGGGTTAAAAGGGAGACATTTAATTGTATGAAAAATCTTATTCCTTTGGCAAAATAATAAAGGTTGGCATCATTAGTTTTTCGGAATTATCCCCAGAAGATGATTTAGGGGTGTTAAAGTTTCTTTGAAGAATCAAATGGCACTAATACGGGGAACTAACGAACTGGACCGTTTGTTCCAGGTAAACATAGTTATGAGTGACATTTTAGTGTTGCGTAATTTACGCTGTATTAGGTTTTTGTGTTGTGTCACGTAATTTACGCAGCATTCGTTTTCATACTAAAGTAATTTTTGGGCCACCCGAAATTATGCGTCTCAAAAAACCCGACCAGTCTTCTATACATATAAAAAAAAAAATCTTCTTCTATACATATAAAAAAATATCTTCTTCTATACCTACATATAAAATGCTTTGTCCTGAATGACTGACTGACGGATCAACGCACAGCCTAAACCGCTGAACGTAGAGACCTGGAACTTGGAGAGTATGTTTTTGTATGACGTAGGCATCCGATAAGAAAGGATTTGCCGAAATTCTTCCCCTAAAGGGGAGAAAAAGGGGGACAAAGTTTGTATGAAAAATCTAATTCCGTCAACTAATATTCTTGAAACTTGGCATAAATAGTAATCTAAGTAAATGATAAAAGGTTGACATTATTAGTTTTTTGAAACTACCCTCACAAGTGGATTAAGGGGGTGTTGAAGTTTGTATCGATGAATTTTATTTAATGGGTTACTAGACTTGAAACATTGCACAAATCCTAACTTAAATAAATTATAAGGTTGTTATTATTAGTTTTTCGAAACTACCCCCAAAAACAGATTTACGGGGTGTTAAAGTTTTTTTGAATAATCGTATTACTTGGGTTAATAAACTTGAAACTTAAGCAATAAAAGTTGTTATTATTAGTTTTCAAAACTACCCCAAAAAGATTTTTTTTTTGATGAATCTTACTTCTTGAGTTAATTAACTTTAAACTTGACATATATACCAACCTAAGTAAACAATACACGTTGAAATTCTTAGTTTTTTTAAACTAACCCCAAAATACGGTTTTTTAGGGGTGTTAAGGTTTTTTGAAGAATCTTATTTCTTGAGTTAATAAACTAGAAACTTGACATAAATATCAACTTAAGTAAACAATAAAGGTTGTCATTATAAGTTTTTAGAAACTACACTCAAAAGTCGATTTAGGGGGAGTTAGTTTTTTTGAAAAATCTTATTTATTGGGTTAATAAACTTGATACTTGACAAAACTACCAACCTAAACAAACAATAAAGGTTGATATTATTAGATTTTCGAAACTGCCTCCAAAATACGATTTAACAGGTGATAAAGTTTTGTTAAAGAATTTTATGTCTTGGGTTAATAAACTTGATAGTTGACATAAATACCAACCTAAGTAAACAATAAAAGGTTGTCATTATATTTTTTCGAAACTACCCCCCAAAATAGGATTAAGTGGGTGTTAAAGTTTGCTATGAATCATACTGGACAAGGTTTCGTTTTTGATGTATGATGTGGGATCTAGGGGAGCACGAAGAAGGAATTTGCGGCAAATCAACCTTTCACCATCATTATCATTTCAGCCAAAAAACGTCCACTGCTAAACATAGGCCTTCCCCAAGCGCCGCCACACTGATCGGTCCTATGCGTTTCGCATCCACCGGACTCCCGCAGCCTTGACCGGGTCGGACTTCCTAATTTGCGTTTTCCGGTTCGCAAACCTTTAAGGGGGTGAAAAGGGGGCAATTTGTTTGTATGAACAATCTCATTCCGTGGAGATAAAGTAAATATTCAAAGTTTACATGATACGTTTTTTAAAAGTACCTCCCCCCTGATAGGGTTAATTAATAAAAATTTTAGTTTTTTTGAGACATCTTATTGAGCAATCTAACTAAAATAAACAAAAAATTAAAAAGAGAAAAAGGGTACCTATATTAAGTTTTAAGGGGCGGATTTTACTTTGTAGCGGTAACCTAAAATGTTAAGTCAAATAACGAATCGTCGCAAACCTATAAACCGTAGAACTTTACAAAACCACATTTTTATTTGGTTTAATACCAGCTTATTTTTGGTTGCCTTCACACGAACGAAGTCGCGGGCGGAGTTAATATTATAAATGTGAAAGTAACTCTGTCTGTCTCTCTGTCTACCTTTTCACGCTTAAACCGCTTATTACTGAAAATATGGATTAATATCCAAGTTTGAAGATATTTTAAATAAAACCCAACTTTCCGTAAGCAAACGTTATTTTTGTAATGACTTCAAGAAAACAAAATTACAAAACAAAATCGAAAATAGACAATGTAAAAAAGTAAAATATAGAAAAACATAGACAAGTTATCAAAAAGGTGCCAATCGGGCACATGCTCCCCTTTTTTACAAGAGAACTATCTTTTTTAATGGCCGCCGCAATGTGCCTGCTGGGGTCCGGACATCAACTACCCGCACAACCCCGTCACGCCCCGGGTGCAGAGCCGCAATCACGCCGCGTGGCCAGGTTCCCCTCGGTAAATCCCCGTCGCCGATGAGGACCGGGTCGCCAACTCTAACAGCGACATCTACTCCCGGTACGCGACGGGGTGCCAAGGCGGGAAGATATTCGGACACCCAACGACGCCAAAAGTGGTCGCTCAGCCGGAGTGCCTTCCTCCACCCGCTCCGACCAATCAAAGCTGCATCCGTCAAATCCTCGGCTGGAAAGGGGCGACCGGATGAATCCCCTAACAAAAAGTGATTAGGGGTCAGCGCCTCCGGGTAGTTCCCGTCAGGAGAGACGTGTGTCAGTGGCCGTGTATTCACTACAGCCTCGGCTTCAGCCAGTAGAGTCGCCAGAACCTCTTCTTTCGGTGCCCGTTCTCTCAAGGTTACTCTCAGGGCGGATTTAACCGACCGAACCAGTCGCTCCCAAGCTCCGCCCATGAAGGGCGCTGATGGGGGTATAAAACGCCACTTAATTTTCTCATGTGCTGCAAAATCTGGTACCGCAGCATCGTACAAGGCTCTCAGCTCCCGATTTGCTCCCACAAACGACTTCCCATTGTCCGAAAATATTTCTGTCGGTGTACCACGTCGGGCGATAAAGCGTCTTAGGCACATAATAGCGGAATCCGCGGACAAGCTGGCTACGATTTCGAGGTGGATCGCTCTGGTTACCAAGCACGTAAATAAGGCGACCCATCGCTTTTCACGCCGACGCCCAATGGAAATGGATACGGGCCCGAAGTAGTCCACGCCGGTGAACGTGAAGGCACGTCGATGATGAGCAAGTCTTGCCTCTGGCAAGTCTCCCATTGGTGGTTGTAGGGTTGGACTCTTCAGCAATTTGCATAGCTGGCACCTATGTACTACTGCCCTTACGGCGTTCCTTAGTCCAATAATCCAATACTGTTGCCGCATCTCGTTTATGACTGTTTCAGTGTTGGCGTGCGCAAACTTGTGGTGGTAGTAAGTGATTAAAAGACGAACGGCTGGCTCTTTCCCTTCTAAAATCATAGGCTGGCTGTTAGAGACGGCTGACGTTCTACCTGCGAGGCGGATCACTCCGTCCCTGAGTACAGGCGACAATTTGGCTAATCGGCCCTTCAATATGGGCTGCCCACGTGATAGATGAAGCAGTTCTTCCCCGAAGGCGCTAATCTGACTGCTAGCCAAAATGTGGAGCTCCGCTTGAATGATGTCTTCAGCGATCAAAGGTTCTGGAGTGTTGGGAGGAGTGACATCCGGCTGTGAACCGCGGTTAGACATATCTCTAAAACAAATACCCCGAACCCAAACATTTTGAAACTCACGACCCCGATGATTTTTGAAAATGGCAGCAATGAATTTATGTGTTCTAGCTGTTGCCCTTACCAGTCTAATCCAAGAGCTAAAATGGGTAATGTTAGCTACTACAGGTACGGATAACTGATGGGAACTAGTAACGTTAATGTATTCTGTACCATGTGATTGTGATTGATGCAATGATTTTGACTGACGGAGGGATGGCTTGAGCTCCTCCTCTCCAAAAGCTACTGGCGCTGCGATTTTGGGCTCTGAAGGCCACTCAGTAGTGGCGGTCAGGAGAAATTTTGGGCCATATAGCCAACGTGGTTCAATGTTGGACTTCCCCCTCGTCGCATCGTCAGCCACGTTTAGCTCGGTTGGAACCCAACGCCATTCATCTACACTAGTGATTTCCAAGATCTCTCCTACACGATGTGCCACAAAAGGTTTATAATTTCTCGCATCACTGCGTAACCATCCTAATACGGTCATGGAATCGCACCAAAATATACGCCGATTCGGCTTCAAACGGTGGAATTCACAAATCCTAGAAGCAAGACGAGCAGCTATCAAGGCGCCTTGTAGTTCTAGGCGCGGGATCGAAACTGGTTTCAACGGGGACACACGTGCCTTGCTAGCTATCAGCGCCAGTTTCACGTCACCATTGAGAAGCACAAATCTCCAATAGGCAACAGCGGCGTGTGCCAGCTCGCTAGCGTCACAAAACACGTGTAACTCCAGCTCCGAGAACCTATACAAATTATAGCACCGTGGAATTATCAATTCTGAAATGGATTTAAGGCACTCAAACCATTCGAGCCAAGTTTCTTGGTCAGCCTGTGATAGCTTCTCGTCCCAGTCAAGGTTCTTGCGCCACAAATTTTGAAATAAAATCCGGCCTCTTACTACAATGGGAACTAAAACGCCTAGAGGGTCGTAAATGCGCATGACGTGGGCTAACACTACACGTTTTGTGAAATGGTTAGGAGTATCCTTAATGCTGGAGTTAAAACTGATGATGTCCTGAGATGGTTTCCATATAAGACCAAGAGTACGTGTGGTGGTAACTGAACACGGTAAGCTACCTAACTCTACACTACGACGATTGGCTAGAGAGACGTCAGACAACAAATCGCTTGGCAGCTGATTGAGTGCCTCGGGCTCATTCGACACCCAACCGCGCATCTCGAATCCTCCGCGCTTATGAACCTCTACGATATCAGCTGCTAATCGAGCTGCGTCCTCCGTAGGGACATCTACACTTCCGATATAGTCGTCCATGTAGGTATCAGAAGTAATAGCTTCCACAGCCTGCGGATATTCGGCAATGAATTCCGATGCGTTTCGATTGAGGATGTAAATCGCTGTAGCTGGACTAGAACATGCCCCAAAAATCATAGATGACATTCGAAAGATTTTTATTGGACCCGCAGGATCATCGCGCCAGAGAAAACGCTGTGCGTCACGGTCGCAGTCCTGAATTTTAACCTGCGGGAACATCTCTTTTATATCGGCGGTCAAGGCTACTTTCCCCTCTCTAAAACGCATCAAAATTCCTAATAGAGGTTGTAAAAGGTCAGGACCCGAAAGAAGCATAGAATTTAGTGACACGCCCTGTACTTTAGCTGCTGCGTCATGAACAACACGAAGTTTCCCCGGTTTGTTGGGATTTACCACTCCGAAATGCGGCAAATACCAACAAACCGATGAGTGCGACTGCCTTGTACACTCCTCAGCAAACCCCTTAGCCCGCATGTCGTCGATATTAGCCCTATACCTTTTGGCAAACTCTAAATCCTTCGACATTTTTACCTCTAGGCTTTTGAAACGAGACAGCGCTAAAAGATAACTATCAGGAATAGGTCGGCTGTCTGCCTTCCACAACAAGCCAACCTGAAAGTGCCCATCCAGTCGGCGCTGGGTAGTTTGTTCAAGGATGCGTAAAGCCCGCTGATCATCCGCACTGCGCGGCTCCTGTTTAGTTATGCCAATTGCATCTAACCTATATTGATCCCTGATGAGCACTTCTAGATCACGCTCTGGACGCTCACGCAAGTGGCAAGAAGTTTCTACTAAAGTTGTCTGACTGCTGGCACACCCGAATAACACCCACCCCAGTGGTGTTCGGATGGCGACAGGCTGGGTCTTTGTTCCCTTCCGAACTTCCGATGCTATGATAAGAGGCCAGTTGTCGATCCCTAACAAAATGGTGGGCTTTGCCTCGGCATAACACAATTCCTCCATCACATCAGAGAGGTAGGAAAAGGAACGTAAGGACTCGCGTGTGACCGACTGACTTTGCAGCCCTAAGTTCTTAATTGCCCTAGCTTGTTGAATTGAAAACGTTTGTGGGGTAGATCGGCCTTTTATTTGAAAGTCAACAAACTGTACGCTGCTGTCCATACATAACCCTCCCACACAATCCAAATGCAGACTACCCACTGGACCCTCGGCTCCAATTTCGGAGGCGATGTCGGCATCTACAAAAGTAGCCGTCGAGCCATCATCTAAAAGAGCAAAAGTATCTACACTCCCAGTTGGCCCAGAAACTGTGACGGGTACTACTTTCAATAGCGGACGAGATGTGATTTCAACCTGCGAGTTGTTGACAGCTGCAAGAACCTGATCAATTGTTTCGGCCTCCGTTTTCATCGGTTCAAGTGACATGACCTCCTGAACGTGAGCCGAGGTAACATAATTATCGTTGTGTAAAACAGTATGATGCCTTTGCTTACAGTCGACTATTGTGCAACTAGCCTTATTTTTGTTACAAAACCTAAAATTGTGCGGCACTTTTTGAAGGCAACGATAACAGACTTTATTGTCTTTGACAAAACGCCATCGGTCATCGACTGTCAAAGATGTAAATGTCGGACAATTTGACAACTGATGTCCCCCTTTGCAAAATAAACAAATATTTTCTTGATCTGATATTTTTGCAGGTTTCCATTTAGAATTTGATGTAGTTGAAGCCCCCGCCGCCGACTCAGAAACTGCATGTGCTCGCTGTTTCTGTGTAGTGCTGGCCGATGTTGTCTCAAACGTAGCACTAAACTTCATAGACAAATCCACTTCACGATCTAAGAACCTCGATAATAATTCGACCCTAGCTTGGTCTGAATACCCATATTTATCAGCAAAGTCTAACCAACGCGCGCGCAATAGTGGAGAAAATTTACTTAATATGGCTGCAAACAGCTCCGGAGAACGCAAATAGTCAGTATGCTGCAATAGCTTGGCAATCTCGACACAATTGCGCACACGGGTGGTGAAAACGTGTAGGTCTCTTACCTCCGAACCCAGCTTGGGCAGCGCCTTGACGGCGCTCACCTCTTGTAGAACGATTTGCTCAGGTCTACCGTAGCGACGATCTAGGGCCTGAATGACGTCGTTGGCGTGAGGTGCCAACACCAACAGCATGCTGACGGCTTCGCGTGCTGCGCCTTTTAGGGCCTGGTTTAGGCGTGCAAGATTTTCTGCTTCTGTAAATCCACCTACAGTATCCTGAAAAGCCCGCTTGAACATAAGCCAGTCAAGGGGTGAACTACCATCAAAACACGGAAGCCTTATAATGTTTTTATTGGTATTGGAGACGTTATTCTTCGCAAGTGTCTTTAGGGCCTCCACTAGCTGTGCAACGCCCTTTGAATCGCCGCCGTCTCCTGGAATATCAGTGGCAGCGGTCCTGTCCGCCCCGCTAAAATTGTGCTGAGGCAAAAATCCAAGACTCTGTGCTGCGATATCATCAGAAACGGCATGTCGGACGTCACGTGAAGGCTGGGAACACACGAAAACGTTAGGAGCCCCTACCTCACATCCATTGGTAGATCGAATCCTATCATGAACAGGTAATTTGGCAGGGAGGGCAGTAGTGTCTAGCCATTGTTGGACACTGGCACGGCTTCGTGAACTGTTCGAACCGTGGATACTGCCCTCTGCCTCAATTGCTGCGAGCTCAGCTTTATATTCAGCTTCAGCAGCTTCGCGCTCTAGTTCCATCTGCCTAGCCTGTGCACGCATCTCAGCTTCCATTTGGGTAATTTGTAACTGAGCTACGCGACGAACATGTTGCGCTTCCGCTGCGGATTTTCTCGCCGCAACTACCACGGAAGAGCGACTATTGCGACTCACGACAGACCGAGCACTCGTTGTAGGATTATACTGAGAATGTACCTGAATTTCCCTGGTCTGTGGTGCAGGAACGGCCTCACTACCTGATTGGGCAGGTGCATTCTGCTCTTCTTGAGGCAGTTTAGTTTGTGACCTGGTGACCACCATTTTTCTGGCTAAAAGAAAAGCTCTGAAAAAAAACTTTTGTGAACTAGTTAGGTACAGTTCAAAACCCTCGAAGGACCACTTATTACTGAAAATATGGATTAATATCCAAGTTTGAAGATATTTTAAATAAAACCCAACTTTCCGTAAGCAAACGTTATTTTTGTAATGACTTCAAGAAAACAAAATTACAAAACAAAATCGAAAATAGACAATGTAAAAAAGTAAAATATAGAAAAACATAGACAAGTTATCAAAAAGGTGCCAATCGGGCACACCGCTGAACCGATTTAAATGTAATTTGGTTCGGAGATATTTTGAGACCCTGAGCAGGACATAGGATAGTTTTTATCCAAACATACTTACGGAAATCATACTTAAGGGAGTGGAAAGAGGGGTAGAAGTTTGTATGGAAAACCTACAATATTAAGCCGCGATATAAAAAATAAGCAATTCGAATTACTAATGCTTCGCAGACGAAGTCGCGGGCAACAGCTAGTGTCAATATAAAATACTAATGTCAATATAGGTAAAAATTACAAATGTCAATATCCAATACTAATGTTAATATACCTACAATTCTAATGTGAATATAAAAAATTATTTATAAGCACAAACAGTCATGTATCTCATTAGCATGTCAACATTCTATCATTAGATTTTTGTCTGATAAAAATTCCGAAATACTGTAATATGCTTTGCTCACCAGTAAGGACTTTAGCCGTTTCTTAAATAAGCTCACGTTCAATTCTTTGATTGATCGTGGTAAGTGGTTAAATATGACTGGCGCCATGCAAAATACACTTTTATACATTAATGCTGTGTGGGACCTTCTTACGCATAAGCTACTGTTATCCCTTCGACTTCGGTTACTAATGTACGACATTTTTTTAAACAACTTAGGATTGGACTTAACAAATACAGCAACTTCAAAAACATATAAAGATGGAAGAGTCAATATTCTAAATTTAATAAATAATGGTTTACATGTATCTATGATCTGTAATCCAAACATTGTTCTGATGCACTTTTTCTGTGCTTTAAAGATTATTTTCCTATTGGTTGAATTCCCCCGATAAATAACGCCATATCTCAGCACTGAACCACAAAATATTCAGTATACAGAAGGGCCACTCCCGCCTTTTAGAAAATTGACAGCTAAACTTGACAGATTCACTAGGGTTGCTACTATATTGATTCCGAATCAAAAAAAAGAGTAGGTTGCCCAAGTTACAAACATAAATACATAGATTCGTCTCATCATACATCATATCATGCTTACATGCCTTAGAGGGTAGACAGGGCATCAAATATCCATTTAATATTACGCCACATACGATGAATATTGAAGAGTAAAAAGACGTAGTAATAGTGTAATAATCATCATCATCATATCAGCCGAAAGACGTCCACTGCTGGACATAGGCCTCCCCCAAGCGTTGACCGGTCCCGTGCATCTCGTAACCAGCGGATCCCCGCAACCTTCACCAGGTCATCGGTCCACCTGGTGGGAGGCCTTCCAACGCAACGTCTTCCGGTTCGCGGTCGCCATTCCAGAACCTTTCTGCCCCATCGGCCATCCGTTCTGCGAGCAATGTGCCCTGCCCACTGCCACTTAAGTTTGGCAATTCTTCGGGCTATGTCGGTAACCCTGGTTCTCTTGCGGATCTCTACGTTTCTGATTCGATCACGCAAGGAAACTCCGAGCATAGCCCTCTCCATTGCCCTTTGAGTGACTGTAAGCTTTCTGATAAGGCCCATTGTAAGTAGTGGTGGTTAATATAACGAAAAGCAACTTAAAGCAGCGTGCTTATTATACATAACATAAAGCTAACGCTATCATGGCACTCACTTGGCGCTATAAGCTTTTTTCTCAATTCGTTATAACGAAGTATCGCACGCAACGCAAAAACGTAAATAAAGCACGAAGCGGGCGCCGGGCGGGCGCGACATCGCGGCGCGGCGGCGGCCGCGCGCCAGTCGTTGCATGCTAGTGATTGTTATCGGTCGCACGCGTAATTTGCGATCCCGCGCGGCTCACATAATATACCTATGCTATTTTGCTTTGTGCTTTTTAGTGTAAGCAGTGATAGGACACATAACGTAATATTGACTAAGTAAAATTGTGAAGGACGATTGATTAAGAGATTGTGTTGTTGTTTAATGTTTTGTTTTTGTGTGTGTATTTAGACGAAAATGTCTAAAAGAATTAATGGTGATGTACAAAAGACAAAAGATATTTATTTCAACTGGGCCACCAAGCGGCACTTTTGAATGTCACAATTTAAATTTAAATGGAATACAAGTTACCAATATGGAACATGAACTTTTAAATACGCCTATAATTGCTTAACATACTTTATTTCATAATAACACTTAATCTATTTATAGACAGTCCTAAGCCTGGAAAGTATGAAAAAAAAGTTCATTGTTTATTTCTTACTGCTACATTTTATTGTAATATATTCATAAACGCGATGTAATATTTTTAAGCATGCTGTCTGTCCAACGAGTCCAACGCTAGGGTAGGAGCTGCGAGTTAAAAGTCACCGCGCTTGCTTTATTCGTGCCCGCCCCGCGCTTGAACGTTATAAAAAAGCTCGTTATAATAAAGATTATAAAATAACAAGCTTAAAATATAAAGCTTATAGCACTAAGCAAGTTATTGTTATATAGCAACTTTGAACACTACTAATTGTAAGCGACCACGTCTCAGAGCCATATGTCATCACTGGCAACACACACTGGTCCCACTTAAAAAATTAAATCGTAAAAACCTCCAAGCTCGACAAAAATATAAATGTGAAAAAACAGCTACCTAATAAAATCAAAAAACCAAAGATGATCTTAAACAAGAAGAAAATTATGCTGGGCAGTCGGAGGAAACATATTTGTATGACTTCATTTTTTCAATTTCATCTATGGGCTTAAAATAATTTATTATAATCCTAGATAATGAATTTCTTATTTGTCATCTTGAAAGATTAATGACCTTTATAACTTAAAAATAATTGAAAGAAAGAATTAAAACAAAAAAGTAAATTCGGTCTGTAACAAATAATAAAGGTAACCCATCCAATGCAACCAACCTCGTTACAATACTTAATGTATGAATGACGTGACAAACGCCTGCACAAAGCAATCGCGGCTGTCATCCGCGACTGAGCTCGGTCCAATATTGCCCAATATTCCCTGTAAAACCGAAATGTCAAAGTGAGAGTGGCCCCTCTGTCTGCGGCGCGCCGCCGCTTACGTACTTTGTGACTGAACCCACCAAGCTGTGATATGCTGTGACTAAAGCGTCCACACTCGTCACTGAGGTAAGTTTGTATAGGGCATAGGCAGACTTACTAATTCGCTTGGTTAGCTCCTCCGTGTGTGCTTTCCAATCTAATTTATTATCAATTGTTAAACCTAGGAATTTAGATGTGTTTACTTGTGATATGCGTTGGCTTTCATAGTATCTATCTATATCTATAAAAGCGAAAGGTGACTGACTGACTGATCAATCAACGCACAGCCAAAACTGCTAAGCCTAGAAGCATGAAATTTGGCAGAAAGGTTCCTCAAGTGACGTAAGTGTGCACTAAGAAAGGATTTTTTGAAATTTCACCCCTAAAGGGGTAAAAAGGGGGTTGAAAGTTTGTATGAAAAATCTAATTCCTTCGACCAACATTCTTGAAACTTAGCACAAATAGAATTCTAAGTAAATGATAAAGATTGACATTATTAGTTTTTCGAAACTACCCCCAAATAATGATTTAGGGGTTGTTGAAATTTGTATGGAAAATCTGATTTCTTGGGTCAATAAACTTGAAACTTGCCACAAATACTTATCTAAATGAATAATAAAGGTTGCTACTATAATTTTTTGAAACTACCCCCAAAATACAATTTAGGGGTGTTAATTTTTTTTTGAAGAATCTTATTATTTCAGTTAATAAACTTGAAACTTGACATAAATACCATCCTAAATAAACAATAAAGGTTGTCATCATTAGTTTTTTGCAACTACCCCCAAAAGACGATTTAGGAGGTATTACAGAGTTTTGGAAAAATCTGATTTCTTGGGTCAATAAACTTGAAACTTGCCACAAATACTAACCTAAATGAACAATAAAGGTTGCCATTATTAATTTTTGAAACTACCCCCAAAAGACGATTTAGGGGTGTTAATTTTTTTTTGAAGAATCTAATTATCTAAATAGACAATAAAGGCTTTCATTGTTAGTTTTTCGAAACTACCCCCAAAAGATGATTTAGGGGATGTTAAATTTTTTGAAGAATCTCATTTCTTGGGTGAATAAACATGAAACTTGACATAAATTCCATCCTAAATAAACAATAAAGGTTGTCATTATTAGTTTTTTGCAACTACCCCCAAAAGTCAATTTAGGAGGTATTACAGTGTTTTTGAAAAATCTGATATTTAGGGTCAATAAACTTGAAACTTGCCACAAATACTAACCTTAAGGTTCCTATTATTATTTTTTGAAACTATCCCCAAAAGACGATTTAGGGGATGTAATTTTTTTTGAAGAATCTAATTTCTTGGGTCAATAAATATGAAACTTTGCTTAAATACCAACCTAAATAAACAATAAAGGTTTTCATTGTTAGTTTTTCGAAACTACCCTTAAAATACGATTTCTTTTTTAGATGTAGGGGAGCACTTAGGAGGGATTTTTGGAAATTCAACTTTTGAAGGGGTTAAAAGGGAGACATTTAATTGTATGAAAAATCTTATTCCTTTGGCAAAATAATAAAGGTTGGCATCATTAGTTTTTCGGAATTATCCCCAGAAGATGATTTAGGGGTGTTAAAGTTTCTTTGAAGAATCAAATGGCACTAATACGGGGAACTAACGAACTGGACCGTTTGTTCCAGGTAAACATAGTTATGAGTGACATTTTAGTGTTGCGTAATTTACGCTGTATTAGGTTTTTGTGTTGTGTCACGTAATTTACGCAGCATTCGTTTTCATACTAAAGTAATTTTTGGGCCACCCGAAATTATGCGTCTCAAAAAACCCGACCAGTCTTCTATACATATAAAAAAAAAAATCTTCTTCTATACATATAAAAAAATATCTTCTTCTATACCTACATATAAAATGCTTTGTCCTGAATGACTGACTGACGGATCAACGCACAGCCTAAACCGCTGAACGTAGAGACCTGGAACTTGGAGAGTATGTTTTTGTATGACGTAGGCATCCGATAAGAAAGGATTTGCCGAAATTCTTCCCCTAAAGGGGAGAAAAAGGGGGACAAAGTTTGTATGAAAAATCTAATTCCGTCAACTAATATTCTTGAAACTTGGCATAAATAGTAATCTAAGTAAATGATAAAAGGTTGACATTATTAGTTTTTTGAAACTACCCTCACAAGTGGATTAAGGGGGTGTTGAAGTTTGTATCGATGAATTTTATTTAATGGGTTACTAGACTTGAAACATTGCACAAATCCTAACTTAAATAAATTATAAGGTTGTTATTATTAGTTTTTCGAAACTACCCCCAAAAACAGATTTACGGGGTGTTAAAGTTTTTTTGAATAATCGTATTACTTGGGTTAATAAACTTGAAACTTAAGCAATAAAAGTTGTTATTATTAGTTTTCAAAACTACCCCAAAAAGATTTTTTTTTTGATGAATCTTACTTCTTGAGTTAATTAACTTTAAACTTGACATATATACCAACCTAAGTAAACAATACACGTTGAAATTCTTAGTTTTTTTAAACTAACCCCAAAATACGGTTTTTTAGGGGTCAGCCGGACTCTGATCGCAGGCCACCAGGCACTATCGAATGCTCCCTCTATGTCTAGGGATACTAGTGTTATAATCCTCTTTTTATCTAGTTTCGTATATATGTGTTGCATAAGAGCATAGAGGGAGTCTTCGGTACTCCGTTGTGGCATGAACCCGTACTGGTGGGTGCTCATCCTTGGCAAAAGATGGAATTTTAGGCGGGCCACCAGCATCTTCTCAAAGATTTTGCCCAATATAGGCAACAGTCCGATCGGCCTGTATGATTTGGGAGTGTAATAATTTTCTCTTCCAGGCTTTCTCAAAATCACCACTGTTGCCTCCTTCCAGGACGTGGGGAAACAGTGGTGTTCCAGGCACTTGTTGAGGAACTTTAAAAATGTATCCGGGTCATTGTCCACGGTGTGACAGCAAATATCTGCTGTAAAGCCGTCAGATCCCGGAGCCTTCTTCGGGTTGAAGGACTCTACCGAACTCTTCAACTCAGCTAGCGTAAACGGTGGGTCGCAGAATTCACTTTGGTCGCCAGAGTTTACATATTCTGCTTTAATTCGAATGGATCGGTGATGAGCGTTGTCGCATTCTAGGGAATCTTCAGGATAGAATGTGTCCGCTAGAAGCTTCACGGAATCCTTCGCATCCAACACGTCACCATTTAGCTCTAATGGCAGGTCTTCTTCCCTCCGCTGTGTCCTACCTATAACCCTATATATCCCCTCCCAGACCCCCTCCCTATCCTGCTTTCCACAAAATTCTTTCCAGCTCTCGGTCTGAGCTTTTGCAGCCTCCAACTCATACTCTTCCTTCTGTTTCAGGTACTCTTCCACGACCTTCGACCTCCGGACTGGGGCGGCATTGCGGACCCTACGCCTCTTGGTAGCGACTTTCTTCTTCAGCTCTGCGAGTCTCTCGGACCACCATGGCAAGGTATGTTGTTCTTTCACTTTTATAGAGGGTATTGTTAGCCTACATGTTTCTTCTATTGCTTTCGCAAGGTTATCTGTCATTATGTCGATCTGTTCTGTATTTTGGATTTTTAGAATTTCAGATGCAGTGAATTTAAAATCTATTTTCAATTGGCCTAGCTTCTCATGAAATTCGGACCAATTTGCCTTTTTGGTATTATATTTCCTAGTGGTCCTTTCGATCTTGATACCTTTCGATCTTTGCAATAGGATTTTGAAAGCAATACCATTGTGGTCCGAGCTCGTGAGTCCCTCGTCGACCCTCCAGTCATCTACCAAGTCCAGGATGTCGTTGGAACAGGCAGTGATGTCCACATAACTGCTGTACCGCTTCCCTCCTCGGATTGTGTCAAAGGTCGGAATTTCCCCTTGGTTGAGTATGTTGAGGTTTAGCTCTTCTCTTCGGTTCGGTTCGGTTTGGTTTTACAGGGAATATTGGGCAATATTGGACCGAGCTCAGTCGCGGATGACAGCCGCGATTGCTTTGTGCAGGCGTTTGTCACGTCATTCATACATTAAGTATTGTAACGAGGTTGGTTGCATTGGATGGGTTACCTTTATTATTTGTTACAGACCGAATTTACTTTTTTGTTTTAATTCTTTCTTTCAATTATTTTTAAGTTATAAAGGTCATTAATCTTTCAAGATGACAAATAAGAAATTCATTATCTAGGATTATAATAAATTATTTTAAGCCCATAGATGAAATTGAAAAAATGAAGTCATACAAATATGTTTCCTCCGACTGCCCAGCATAATTTTCTTCTTGTTTAAGATCATCTTTGGTTTTTTGATTTTATTAGGTAGCTGTTTTTTCACATTTATATTTTTGTCGAGCTTGGAGGTTTTTACGATTTAATTTTTTAAGTGGGACCAGTGTGTGTTGCCAGTGATGACATATGGCTCTGAGACGTGGTCGCTTACAATTAGTAGTGTTCAAAGTTGCTATATAACAATAACTTGCTTAGTGCTATAAGCTTTATATTTTAAGCTTGTTATTTTATAATCTTTATTATAACGAGCTTTTTTATAACGTTCAAGCGCGGGGCGGGCACGAATAAAGCAAGCGCGGTGACTTTTAACTCGCAGCTCCTACCCTAGCGTTGGACTCGTTGGACAGACAGCATGCTTAAAAATATTACATCGCGTTTATGAATATATTACAATAAAATGTAGCAGTAAGAAATAAACAATGAACTTTTTTTTCATACTTTCCAGGCTTAGGACTGTCTATAAATAGATTAAGTGTTATTATGAAATAAAGTATGTTAAGCAATTATAGGCGTATTTAAAAGTTCATGTTCCATATTGGTAACTTGTATTCCATTTAAATTTAAATTGTGACATTCAAAAGTGCCGCTTGGTGGCCCAGTTGAAATAAATATCTTTTGTCTTTTGTACATCACCATTAATTCTTTTAGACATTTTCGTCTAAATACACACACAAAAACAAAACATTAAACAACAACACAATCTCTTAATCAATCGTCCTTCACAATTTTACTTAGTCAATATTACGTTATGTGTCCTATCACTGCTTACACTAAAAAGCACAAAGCAAAATAGCATAGGTATATTATGTGAGCCGCGCGGGATCGCAAATTACGCGTGCGACCGATAACAATCACTAGCATGCAACGACTGGCGCGCGGCCGCCGCCGCGCCGCGATGTCGCGCCCGCCCGGCGCCCGCTTCGTGCTTTATTTACGTTTTTGCGTTGCGTGCGATACTTCGTTATAACGAATTGAGAAAAAAGCTTATAGCGCCAAGTGAGTGCCATGATAGCGTTAGCTTTATGTTATGTATAATAAGCACGCTGCTTTAAGTTGCTTTTCGTTATATTAACCACCACTACTTACAATGGGCCTTATCAGAAAGCTTACAGTCACTCAAAGGGCAATGGAGAGGGCTATGCTCGGAGTTTCCTTGCGTGATCGAATCAGAAACGTAGAGATCCGCAAGAGAACCAGGGTTACCGACATAGCCCGAAGAATTGCCAAACTTAAGTGGCAGTGGGCAGGGCACATTGCTCGCAGAACGGATGGCCGATGGGGCAGAAAGGTTCTGGAATGGCGACCGCGAACCGGAAGACGTTGCGTTGGAAGGCCTCCCACCAGGTGGACCGATGACCTGGTGAAGGTTGCGGGGATCCGCTGGTTACGAGATGCACGGGACCGGTCAACGCTTGGGGGAGGCCTATGTCCAGCAGTGGACGTCTTTCGGCTGATATGATGATGATGATTATTACACTATTACTACGTCTTTTTACTCTTCAATATTCATCGTATGTGGCGTAATATTAAATGGATATTTGATGCCCTGTCTACCCTCTAAGGCATGTAAGCATGATATGATGTATGATGAGACGAATCTATGTATTTATGTTTGTAACTTGGGCAACCTACTCTTTTTTTTGATTCGGAATCAATATAGTAGCAACCCTAGTGAATCTGTCAAGTTTAGCTGTCAATTTTCTAAAAGGCGGGAGTGGCCCTTCTGTATACTGAATATTTTGTGGTTCAGTGCTGAGATATGGCGTTATTTATCGGGGGAATTCAACCAATAGGAAAATAATCTTTAAAGCACAGAAAAAGTGCATCAGAACAATGTTTGGATTACAGATCATAGATACATGTAAACCATTATTTATTAAATTTAGAATATTGACTCTTCCATCTTTATATGTTTTTGAAGTTGCTGTATTTGTTAAGTCCAATCCTAAGTTGTTTAAAAAAATGTCGTACATTAGTAACCGAAGTCGAAGGGATAACAGTAGCTTATGCGTAAGAAGGTCCCACACAGCATTAATGTATAAAAGTGTATTTTGCATGGCGCCAGTCATATTTAACCACTTACCACGATCAATCAAAGAATTGAACGTGAGCTTATTTAAGAAACGGCTAAAGTCCTTACTGGTGAGCAAAGCATATTACAGTATTTCGGAATTTTTATCAGACAAAAATCTAATGATAGAATGTTGACATGCTAATGAGATACATGACTGTTTGTGCTTATAAATAATTTTTTATATTCACATTAGAATTGTAGGTATATTAACATTAGTATTGGATATTGACATTTGTAATTTTTACCTATATTGACATTAGTATTTTATATTGACACTAGCTGTTGCCCGCGACTTCGTCTGCGAAGCATTAGTAATTCGAATTGCTTATTTTTTATATCGCGGCTTAATATTGTAGGTTTTCCATACAAACTTCTACCCCTCTTTCCACTCCCTTAAGTATGATTTCCGTAAGTATGTTTGGATAAAAACTATCCTATGTCCTGCTCAGGGTCTCAAAATATCTCCGAACCAAATTACATTTAAATCGGTTCAGCGGTTTAAGCGTGAAAAGGTAGACAGAGAGACAGACAGAGTTACTTTCACATTTATAATATTAACTCCGCCCGCGACTTCGTTCGTGTGAAGGCAACCAAAAATAAGCTGGTATTAAACCAAATAAAAATGTGGTTTTGTAAAGTTCTACGGTTTATAGGTTTGCGACGATTCGTTATTTGACTTAACATTTTAGGTTACCGCTACAAAGTAAAATCCGCCCCTTAAAACTTAATATAGGTACCCTTTTTCTCTTTTTAATTTTTTGTTTATTTTAGTTAGATTGCTCAATAAGATGTCTCAAAAAAACTAAAATTTTTATTAATTAACCCTATCAGGGGGGAGGTACTTTTAAAAAACGTATCATGTAAACTTTGAATATTTACTTTATCTCCACGGAATGAGATTGTTCATACAAACAAATTGCCCCCTTTTCACCCCCTTAAAGGTTTGCGAACCGGAAAACGCAAATTAGGAAGTCCGACCCGGTCAAGGCTGCGGGAGTCCGGTGGATGCGAAACGCATAGGACCGATCAGTGTGGCGGCGCTTGGGGAAGGCCTATGTTTAGCAGTGGACGTTTTTTGGCTGAAATGATAATGATGGTGAAAGGTTGATTTGCCGCAAATTCCTTCTTCGTGCTCCCCTAGATCCCACATCATACATCAAAAACGAAACCTTGTCCAGTATGATTCATAGCAAACTTTAACACCCACTTAATCCTATTTTGGGGGGTAGTTTCGAAAAAATATAATGACAACCTTTTATTGTTTACTTAGGTTGGTATTTATGTCAACTATCAAGTTTATTAACCCAAGACATAAAATTCTTTAACAAAACTTTATCACCTGTTAAATCGTATTTTGGAGGCAGTTTCGAAAATCTAATAATATCAACCTTTATTGTTTGTTTAGGTTGGTAGTTTTGTCAAGTATCAAGTTTATTAACCCAATAAATAAGATTTTTCAAAAAAACTAACTCCCCCTAAATCGACTTTTGAGTGTAGTTTCTAAAAACTTATAATGACAACCTTTATTGTTTACTTAAGTTGATATTTATGTCAAGTTTCTAGTTTATTAACTCAAGAAATAAGATTCTTCAAAAAACCTTAACACCCCCAAACAAACTGGTCAGGTTAGGTGTAGGTTAGGTTAGGTAGGTAGGTGACTGAAAGACAAAATAAAAACTGTCACTAAGGGTTTTGCACTGGGAAGCAGGCCCCCCACGACGGTGAACCGTCGCTTATTAAATAGTACTCTATGGATATATAACGAAAATGCAAAAAAAAAAATTTCGAAATTTTCATGGACTTAGAAAAATTTCGAGTGTGCAGATGAGTGGTTAGCCAGTCAGCTGTCGAAAAATCCGAAGCGGCATGGCGATATGAAGTATCAAAAACATCAAAACTGAGTATGAGGGATCATAGACAATCGAAAAAAAAAAAAAAAATCCCCAAGGTCAACACCATAAAAAAGCACAAAATGAGGCAATTTAGGTCGAATAGGGGTCAAATGAGGTCAAGTTAGGTTAGGTTAGGTTAAATATGGTTAGGTTAGGTCTACTACTACACTACTACACCAATTGTATGTCATTAAGACGACCGTCTTAATGATATACAGTTGGTGGAGATCAAGATAAGAAAAAAAAAAAAAAAAAAAAAAAATTTTAAACAGAAAAACATGTCGCAACAAGTACGGACCTGTACAAACCTGTCGAAACCACAACCACAAACTACCTACACACCTACCTACATATACCCTGGGGCGGTGAAAGTCCGTTACGACGCGGAACAAAGAAAAAGGTGCAACAAATACGTTAGAAACGTTACACACGACACGGGCGAAATGAACAAAGGGTGGCGCAGTATATATAAGGGTAAGAAACACGGACCGACACACAATACGGAATGTACACCGCATACCATATCATCACTTCGGTAGAAATACAAAATTTAATACCACAAGATGAGCAACCCCAAAGAAACCCCATCGGACACGGAAGAAGTACTACTTATATTAGAAGAAGACTGGAACGACGAGGGCTATACACTCCCCCTGGCAGAAAAGAAGCCCGAGGAACTGGAACTAGAACTCTCGACCTCACCGTTGAGCCCGTCGCCGGACCAAGTGCCACCTACTCCAGAGCCAGCAGCCCCGAAGAAGAGATCCGGAGCTTGGCTATCACACAAACAGATAACGAAGAAACAACGGATGGAAATGAAACAAACAGAGCAACAGGAATACAAACACCAGAAGAAGATGACATCAACGACTCATTGGATTGCTCAATGGGCGAAAGACAACCTCACAACAACCGAAATAAACTGTCTCCTTGGAAAGTCATCGCTCGTCATACTGGAACACGAAGAACTCATTACCACATCATTTACATCTCCACCGCAAAAAACTGGGGGCATAACAGCAAGCTTGGAAAAGCTATTAGAGCCAAAGAACACAAATGTTCTCAAATTGCATGTGTTCAGTGCCTTCTGGAGTATATTACTACCGGCAGTGATCGTACAACACTTAAACAAGTTCTCACCGAACGTGATAAAAAGGTGGCAATCTGCGTCGCTCATTCGCTGGGAATTGATCCTAAACAATACAAAGGTCAAGCTCGAAATACCGAAAGGGGAAATCATCTATTTCGAGATGAAAGCCCAGAACGAGGCGCAGTTCAAGGACAACTGGATCACGGAAATTCTCTATCCGATGAAAACATATTTGAAGATGCCGAGCATAATGAACAACAGCGTACTGTCCGTGAGATCGGAGTCAATGACCTTGGAGGTCAACAGAATGCCATTCATCAACAAACAGGACTCGACAATAACACACGACGTACAAAACTTATCCGAGAAAATCAAGAGCTTGTGCTTCACCTATGTAAAAACAAAGCTTTTGACGAAGGGGAAGCTACACGACTACTATGCAACACGCCTGAGGGGATTGCAGTTCAATTTAACCGAAACTTCGGAGAACGACTTGCAACAGCACTACGTATCGCCAAAACATTGGTATTTCAAGAATCGCATCAACAAAGAAAACAAAGAGCAAAACAGTATGAGCTGCAACTCGACCCATCAGCAAATGACCCCATAATAGTGGAACAGGGACTAGACAACCTGGTACGCTTACTAGACGACAACGAAATCAACCCTTACACGTTCGCTAAATCAACAAAAGCACACTTCCATGGAGAAACAAACAAAAAAAACAACCTGTTCTTCTACGGTCCACCGAGCACAGGAAAAACAATGATAATGGACTCACTAGCAAGCATGCACTTCAATATTACAAGACTAACAGGACTAACGCCACAATCATCATTCAACTTCGCAAGTCTCATACATACAAACGCATGCTTCATGGACGAGTGCAAACTCACGGATAATCAGTTCGAGCAGTGGAAACTACTAGCAGCAAGACAACCAATGTCAACAGACGTAAAGTACAAATCCAGACAAGACATAACAAACTGCATACTATACACAGCAAGCAACTATCCAATCTGCACATACGTAAACGTAGCAGAAGCAAACGACGCAGTGGACACCAGAACAATTCCGATTGGGTTTGTAAATTCCAAGGACGGTATGTTTTGGTAGTTGTTGTAGAATTGATTGTCTACTGTGGCATATTCGTATTTTAATGGTTCTGCTGCTGAATGTGTAACAGCTGATTGAGTTCCGTCGCGCAGTACTACGTTGTGTATGGGCATTTTGATTTCAGGTAGTCATATTTCAGGAATCTCCATGCGTAATTGCGTATGTGGAAGCAGCCATCTCCTGGTGTGTGTTGTTTTTCGTATATTTGTCCGATTGTATTTGTTGCATTTAGATATTTTGTTCCACTTGCTATTAATGCTGGTAGGTATGCGTATTTTTCAATGCTGTTTGTTTTCACTGTATTTGTTGCTAGGTCGTATATTCCATTGTGATACCAGTATTCCAATCTGTTATCGATGAATTTGCCTTGGCATGCTGCGCTTTGATTTTCTCCTGCAATTTGTCGGTGTTGGTTTTGATTTGTCAGGTCACCTATTTTTTTGCCGTATAATGTTTCTGGTTTTATGTTTTCTCCCATTTTCACCATGCCGTGTCTTCCCATGTCTTCCCATATTCCAATTGTTGTTTGTGAGTTTGCGTTCGCGTATTGAACGTTTCCCGATGATGCAACAAAAGGTGTTCTGTTTCCTAAGTTGTATATTTTTATGTAGTTGCTTTTTACGGTTGCTGTGTGGTTTGTTTCTATGATGTCGTCGTATTCTTTATGTGTTAAGTACATGAATATTTTGTCCCATGGTAGAGTGTGGATGAAGGTTTTTATTATTATTCTTCCGTTTGCTGCTGTCGCACTTGGTTTTTCACTTAGGTATGTGCATAGGCTGCTTTTGATGTGGAAATTGAACATTTTTTTGAATTTGAATGTTTTTATATTCATTTCATTCTCTATGCCGTTTGCTACTATTGCTGGTAGTATCGAGTTTGTGTTTTCCATTGTGGGGTTGTTTTTTTTTGTTCTTGCTGCGCCTCTGAATCTTGGGTATATTGCACCTAGTACTCGTTCTCCTAGGTATTTTGTGCCTATACCTGTTAATGCTGCTATTCGTGCTGCTGAGTCATATTTTGATTCCGGTGTGTAGTTGTAGACTTGTTTCAGGAATGATTCATCTGCTTCTTTTATTTGTGTTGTTGCTATTTTTTTCAAGTTTTCTTGGTTTTTTCCTCGTTTTAAGCCTTCTTCATAGTCTTGTTGTATTTGGTTGTATGTAGTGTCGTGTTCCTGTGCTATTCGGTCGAGTTCATTTGTTGGTTCTCCTAAGTCGAGTTCGTTGCCCGGTCCTAAGTATTTATAACCAGGCAATGTGTATCCTGTTTGTGGTTCGCCGCTTTGTTCCATAATGAGGGTGTGTTTGACCGTTGGGCTATTTATAGTCGTGGGGTGTGTGTATGTGTTTGTGATAGGGGTTGTTTTATTGAAAGGGGCTGTTTTTTGTTCATGCATTTTATTGTTTTTTATATACATTGATGCTTATTACTATTTATTTTATACCCATCACCACTTATATCTACTTATGATCTATTATACCATATCATCACTTCGGTTATACGAATATAGCGTATACATCCCAGAATGCTTCCCATATGAAGGGATTTAATTTGAAATGCGTCGTTTGTTTTGAGAAGTAGTACGAAATTGTTCTGGTGTCCACTGCGTCGTTTGCTTCTGCTACGTTTACGTATGTGCAGATTGGATAGTTGCTTGCTGTGTATAGTATGCAGTTTGTTATGTCTTGTCTGGATTTGTACTTTACGTCTGTTGACATTGGTTGTCTTGCTGCTAGTAGTTTCCACTGCTCGAACTGATTATCCGTGAGTTTGCACTCGTCCATGAAGCATGCGTTTGTATGTATGAGACTTGCGAAGTTGAATGATGATTGTGGCGTTAGTCCTGTTAGTCTTGTAATATTGAAGTGCATGCTTGCTAGTGAGTCCATTATCATTGTTTTTCCTGTGCTCGGTGGACCGTAGAAGAACAGGTTGTTTTTTTTGTTTGTTTCTCCATGGAAGTGTGCTTTTGTTGATTTAGCGAACGTGTAAGGGTTGATTTCGTTGTCGTCTAGTTAGGTTAGGTTAGGTTAGGTTAGGTTAGGTTAGGTTAGGTTAGGTTTTTTTTTTTTTTTTTTTTTTTTTTTTTTTTTTTTTTTTTTTTTTTTTTGCTTAACGCTAATCCCGCCACAAAATTTGGCGCCTATTGTGTGCTCGACTTCTCTCATTCCAGTTCTCGCTTGCATGCCTCTCGTACTTTTATTCCTCATACTAGTTTCTTCTTACATCCATCATCTTTCATTCTGTGGGTGGGATGCCCACTTTATTTAAACTAGTCTAAGGGCATACTTTATTAAAAAATCAACTCGGGGAAATAAAAAACTGGTAACACATGATTACATAGGTGCAAATAGTGCAATACAATGACAGTAAAAGTAAAAACAGAGTACAATAACATGACTTTGTATAAAAACATAAAATTCAGTACAAATATCACAGTAAATGAAGACAAAAAGGTGCAAAAAAGCAATAAGTTAAAACATTAGGGATAAAACATAAAAAGGTGCATGAGTAAAACATAGGGATAAAAAACCAATAAGAATACAGTATCACAGAAATTAGACATCTAAAATTACATCACATTTGTAAAACAATCAGGTACTACCTAAACATACTGCTGGCGACAGACAGTCATGCAGCATTCTGTGCTTACGTATTGAATACAATTAAATATACACGAAGCACAGTGCGCATCAGGTCTTGTTCCTGTCTATCACCACAGTGGCTACTTTAATGCAGTACGCCAGGAACCTTTCCCTATATTGCTTTGTCATGAACCCATAGATACTTTCGTTCGTCAGTTTTTTGTCCAGCTCACATTCGAGTTGGTAGCGCTCCCTGGTAAATAGCGGGCATTCTACAATTATGTGCTGGACACTTTCTGACACGCAGGGATCGCAGACGCACGATGGGCTCCCCTTACACTTGAAGCGATTCAAGTATTCGGAGAACCCACCGTGCCCCGTCAAAACCTGCGTGAGAACACCTGAGGGCCGTACCTGTTTTACAATACGGAAGGCAACTATTGCGTCCGGAAGAAACATTTTCGTCACGGAAGCTGTCTCGCCCGACACATATCTCCGATTCCATTCATCGGTTAGGTTAGGTTAGGTTAGGTTAGGTTAGGTTAGGTTAGGTTAGGTTAGGTTGGGGTGCGGGTCAGGTAACCTCCACGTTGGCCTAGTTGGTTGCTGGTCTCTTTCGGATACGTCCGGGGAGAAGAGCAACCCGCTGGGCTGGTGCACTCTGGGTACCGTCAATAACTTCCCATTCGTGGGTTCTTGTTGGCGGTGGCGAATATCTGACGGGGGGGGGGGGGAGGGGTACGCGTCGCTCTGGGTGTTCCTCTGAATAGCAGAGGACACACCAGATGCGACACAGGGATTGGGTAGGTTAGGTTGGGTAGGCTAGGTTGGTTAGGCTAGGAGGTGGTGACTTGTCGTTGCCGACCCTCCTTTGACGTGGGATGGTCGGCAGGGACAAGTCAGTGGTAGGAGGAGGCGGCGGAGCGTCGGACGCTTCGCCGCACACGCGGAGGGCGGCGTCTGGCCTTCGCGGGCCAGATGCTGCAATGGCGGGGACCGTAAAGGTCCATTGCGGTGGGGGACACGGCGCGGCACACCGTCTAGGTGTGCCCAGCGGGGGCGTAGCTGCGCCGTCCCCTGAGGAGGTTGTGTGGCAGGTCCTCTCGCTTCCCGGTGTGGTAAATCCATGCTGGGGAGCGGGGAGGCCTGGGCGGCGGTTGCCTCCTTTTGCGAGGACGCCATGTCGCAAAAGGAGGCAGCGGTGGGGGTGGGAGAGGGCGGTTGTACGATCGCCTGCGCCCACCCCCTGGTGGTGATTAGCGGGCGGCAGGTGCGGGGGCGCCTGTCGTCTGCATTGCACAATCGCCACCCTCGTCGGGCGGGAATGGCCGATCACTCACGGTCATTCCCGGGCCCCTCCACTGAGGGAGGGGCGTGCGGGGCCCGCCATTGTGGTGGGCATTCGTCGGCGGAGGACTGGGCGTAAAGGCTGTGCCGGTTTCCCAGTCCTCCTCCATAAAGACGATGCGGGAGTGCGCTGGTTTATTTTAGTGGGTATACCGGGCTTGCTCGGGGAGTCCCACATAGCCCGTCCATTCCCCCGATGGGCGGGTATGCGTAATGCATTTTTTTCCAGCGTTATCAAAAAAAAAAAAAAAAAAAAAAAAAGGTTAGGTTAGGTTAGGTTAGGTTAGGTTTTTTTTTTTTTTTTTTTTTTTTTTTTTTTTTTTTTTTTTTTTTTCTATATTCCTCTAACTCACGTCAGAGTCTATTTTAGCTAAGGGCACTCTTTCACTCCAGTTCTATCAAGTATTCTTCTCGCACTTTTATTCCGCATACTTTGTCTTTCTGTCATTCTATCTCTTTCAAACTTTACCGGTGGGATTCCGGTCTATACTTTATCTATTCTAACTACTCTTTATTCTGTTTATATTATATTTGGGATTCGGGTGTACAACATACGCAGTTTCTTTTTATTTAATAAAAGCTTCAGTTTACATTATTTTTCTTTTAAATCTAATTTACATGTTTTATTATTTACTATTTTAAATCTAATTTACATGTTTTATTATTTACTATCTTAAATCTATATTTATATCTAATTTTAATTCTAATGACATGTTGTTTTTTATTTTTGGGTTTCAGGTTACAATATTCCGATGCCCAGTAATCTTTTTACACTATTTCCTTACTTTTCTAATTTTATATTTAGGATCATATCTTATAATATAAAAACTACGCTTATTTCTAAATTTTAGTTAATATTGTGCCTCTATAGTTTTATTGTATGATGTACATTATATTTAACAATATATGGTCATCATACTTTTTATTGCTTGTTTCTCTTTACGACCTTCTCCATTATTTGTAAGCAAAAGTTTACAAACAGATTCCTATTTTTACCTAACATTATACTTTTTACACTATCAGCTGTAAGTTTTTCTTCCAAAAGGTTTTCAATTTTAAGTCTTTCATATCCAAACACCGGGCATTCAAAAATTACATGGGGAACAGACTCTTTTACTTCGGGGTCACAGGTGCAGGAGGGGCTCTCCTTACACCGGAATCGGCATAGGTATTCTGAGAGTCCACCGTGGCCTGTGAACAGTTGCGTGCTCAGAAACGTCGGCTCAAATTTGCGTATTACCCCAAAAGCGGCAGTCACGTCCGGAAAGAAGATTTTTGTAATACCAGCGACTTCTCCGGATTTGTACCTCGCATCCCACTCGCGAATCGTCTTCAACCGGAGCTGTCGCTTCGCGAATGAGACGGGGAAAAAATCGTAGTCGGGTTTTCTCTTACTAGACGCGGCAGCGGCTTCCTTGGCGAGTTGGTCTGCCCTTTCATTACCCTCCAATCCTGCGTGTGCTTTAATCCAGTACAAAGTCACAGCTTTGTTCTGTCGAGAGAGGTTCGTAATGTTCTCGCGAGTTTCAACAGCAAGTGGATGGAGGGAGCCGAGGTTGGTGACTGTTTGTAGTGCCGCCATTGAGTCACTGTAGATTCCGAACGTGGATGCCCCTTGCTTCCTTATTTGCCTTGTGGCCTCGCATACAGCTAGCAGCTCCGCCTGGTACACCGTGCAGTATGACGGCAAGCAAATCTTGACGGTCTTGGTCTCCACTTCGCCCTCCCAAATGGACAGCGCCGCGCCGACCCTTCCCCCGATCTTGCTGCCATCCGTAAATATTTTAACTGCACAGCCGCTGTTTGCGTCCATGTCAATCTGATTTTTAAGGCAAGTCAGCTTGACATCCGCGAGTGCCGCGGGGTGCGGTGCATTGATTGCAGGCATTTGTCGCTCGATCTCCCTGTCCCCCAGTTCAGGCAAGGTCGCCCCCCTCTTGATCCTGTATAGCGAGGCTACCTCGCGTACACGAAGATCAAGTGGCAGCACTCCAGCGAGAACCAACGCTGAGTTCAGGGAGACCGTGCGATAAGCCTTGCACATTTTTTGTGCGAAGCCTCTTTGCACCGTTCTGAGCTGTTTTTGCACTCCCAGCTTCTCGACAGCCGGTGCCCATATACTCGCCGCGTACAAAATGATGGGCTCGATGGTCGCCGTATATATCGCGCGGATTACCTCTGGGTGAAGGCCCCAGCTAGCTTTGGCTGCTCTCGCAAGGTGCTTGTAGACGTTGACGGCCTTTTTGCACACGTTACTCACGTGCGTATTGAATGTGAGTTTTTCGTCAAACGTCACACCCAGCATCTTAATTTGTTTCGACATACCAATGTCAATCCCTCCCATGCGCAGGTGCGGTGTGTCGAATTTAAGCTTGCGCGTAATTACCATTGCATTGGTCTTATGAGGCGCGAATTTGAGCTTATTCTCGACACCCCACACCCGAACAAGTTCGAGAGCGGCATTGGCTTGTCTCTGCACGTGTTGCGCCGTATGACCATCAAACACCATGACAACGTCGTCGGCGAAGGCCTGCACGTAGTGACCCTCAGCCTCGAGAATGTTCAGCAGCGAGTCCAGCAGCACATTCCATAATATGGGCCCTCCTATAGACCCTTGAACGCATCCTTTGTTGGTCGCCTTAGTGAACGTTGCCCCGTTGTACCTTACTGTTACTTTTCTTTGGTCAAGGTAACTGTCCATAACCTTCCTGATATTTAAGGGGCAGCTCCTTTTTGCCAGCTGGACTCTAATCGCTGGCCACCAGGCACTGTCGAAGGCGCCCTCTATATCCAATGACACGACGGTTATGATTTTCTTCTCATCGAGTTTCATATTTATATGTTGCATCAGTTTATAGAGGGCGTCTTCGCAGCTCTTTTGGGGCATGAATCCAAACTGATTCGTGTTCAGTTTCGGTAACAGGTGGTATTTCATTCTGGCGACCAGCATCTTTTCATATACTTTACCCATTACCGGTAGCAGTCCTATGGGGCGGTAAGACTTGGGGGTTGTATATGATTCCTTTCCTGGTTTCCTCAGAACTATAACTGTAGCTTCCTTCCACACAACCGGAAAATAGTGGAGCTCTAAGCTTTTGTTCAGTACTCCCAGGAAAAGTTTTATGTCGCTCTTGATTGCGTGGCTGCAGATGTCAGCAGTGAATCCGTCAGCGCCAGGCGCTTTTTTGGGGTTCAGGGAGTCCAGTGCAGTGAGCAATTCCGTACTCGTGAACGGGGGGTCATTCTGACCCTCAAATGGTTGAAGGTTCACAACTGCAGCACTGTTCCGTGTCTCCCGATGCGTCTGGTTGTCAGTCTCCCTTAGATCTTCTGGGTAGAAAGTTCGGGCCAACAGTTCCACCGAGCCTTTTGCGTCAAGGGTGATACCATCCAATACCAGGGGCACATCCTCTTCCCTCTTGGCTGTTTTCCCCATGATCCGATAAATCCCTTCCCACAAATTCTCCTTATCCTGTTTCCTGCAGAACTCTTTCCAACTTCCGATCTGGGCCTCCTTGGCTCTTTGCTCGTATTCATCTCTGGCCTTGATATACGCGTTTATTACCCCCTGCCGTCGTATCGGTGCGGCGTTCCTGATTCTGCGTTTCCTAGTGGTGACTTCCTGCTTCATCTTCGCGAGCTCCTCCGACCACCATGGTAGGGTTAGTGTCTCTACATTCTTTTTTGTAGGAATTGCTCTATTGCATGATACTGTAATGGCTTTATTTAAATTTGATATGAATTCCTCTAATTGTTCTGCTGTTTTAATTTTGTTAATTTCTTCAATGTCTAATTTTTGTTCGGTTTTAAATTGGATGAGTTCTTTATGAAATTCATCCCAATTTGCCTTTTTTGTGTTGAATAATCTTGTAGTTCGTTTGACACTTAACCCAATCGATTTTTTGAGTTTAATTTTAAGACTAATACCACAGTGGTCAGCGCACGTGAGATTTGCGATAACTTTCCAGTCCTCCACTAGGTCCAGCATGTCAGTAGTGCAAGCCGTCACGTCTACGAAACTGGAGTAGCGTTTGCCGCCTCGAATGGTATCAAAGGTCGGAGTGTCGCCTTGGTTTAAGATGTTCAGGCCCAGCTCGTGAAGTGCACTGGCCATATCATCCCCCCTATGGTCAGTCTGCGTACTTCCCCACCAGGTGCTCTTTGCGTTCGAGTCGCCTCCAATTACTAGCCTCCGTGTAAAGGTGTTTGCGATTTTCGTCAGCTGATCCAGGTATGGATCTATGGGCCGGTCAGGTTCAAAATAATATGAAGCCAGAGTGACTTTCCACTGCTTTGTACTCACGGTCACAACCACGACGTTGTTTGTGGTATGCTCTGGGTGTTGCGTGACATCCAAGCCAGCATCAAACACGGCAATTGCAGCTTTAGTTGTGCCCGCGCCAGTGTGTTGGAAGGTTCTTACGCCCCTATATGGCCTCACATTATCCGACCCGCCCACATAAGGTTCCTGAATTAATGCAACTGCGACCTTTCTTTCAGTTGCTTCGATCATAAGCTCGTCCGTGGCTAATTTCCTGCGTTGGAGGTTGCATTGGAGCACCTGGTAGCTATATGTATTCCCCTGGGTGCCCTTAGCAGTATTCCACCGACATGCGAGCTATCGCATCGCGCTTCCTACGTATGGGGCATTCCGTGCTAAAGGCGTTGTGGTCGTTGCGGCCGAGTTTGGCCAGTAGACAGTTTCTACAAGTCGGTTCGCCTCCTGCAAGCCATTCTGGGCATTTCTCCCTGAGATGCGGTCCCCCACAGTGACTGCAGAGGTCTGCTGGGTCTAAGCAGTACTTCTTACTGTGTCCGTACCCTAGGCACCTTGAACACTGCACCAGTGGCGACTGGTCAAACACCCATATTCTTTGGAGGTCCATGTAGACTGATCTGGCCTCGGTCGCTCGTTTCCATACCACCGGAGAAACACTGAGGACGATGTGACTGGTAAGCGGGTTTCGGGCTCTCCTTCTATATCTGATTTCCACCCTATCTTCTTCTTCCTTAAGGTCGTGGAAGATACCCCGGTTTTGTTTCCTGAAAGCCTTCAGGATATCCTCGTCGGTGTGTGCCGACAGGACGCCCGCAAGCCTCAGGAGAGGGTCTCTGTTTTTTACCTCTTCCACTACCAGATTCTTTCCTGCACTTTCTATCCTCTCCTTTACTTTCTGTCTATCTTCTGCTGTGTTACAGCTCATGATCACCTTCCTGTCTCTTCCCTTCCGAGTCCTTTCAACCTTGATCCACCCTTCTTTGGCATTCACCGCCTCTCTCACTTTTGTGAGCACTTGATCTCCGGTGTCTTCTTCGTCCTGTGACGTGACAACCACGGAGTGTAGTGCATTTTTCGGAGATGAGTGCATGGTGGGTCGGTTTTCTGTTACCTCTGCGTAGGTTTTGGAGCTCAGGAGTTGGTGTTGCTGCTCCATTTTTCCTTTTAGTTCATCAATTTTCTTACCATTTTCCGCGAGTAGGAGGCTCTGTTCCTTTAATTGTGCTAAAATCTGACTATGATTCTCACCAGTCTCCTTTGGAGGCGTCTTTTTTGGTATTTCCTTGGAGTTGTCTATTACTTCCAATGTGGAAGTCTCTCCAGTCTTTTTGAGTCTTTTGATCTCTAGTGTCTGCTTCTTTCACTAGTTGGAAAAGTTTGTCTACGGCCTCCAGTACACTCGTCTTTATATCCGTCTTAATGTTCCGAGAATTATTTATATTTGTTTTGGCCTTGATAACATTGGCCTTGGCCTCAGCTAATCGGTTAGAAATAACCTGTCTCGGAAGAATCGGAATGTCAATTTTACTGGTAGCTGGAGTCAGGTTTTGCGACTCCGATCCCGTAGCCTCCAACTTTTCAACACTTCGTCTAACATTTGACAGGAGAGTTTGCGTTTTTGGAGGAGATTTTGGTTTCTCAACGCTGCGTCTAGTGCCAGACGAAAGCGTTTGGGTTCTTGGCGGAGTTTTTTCTTTCTCCATGTTGTCAGTAGGTTTTGCTGGTGTTCTAGCAAGCATGGTTAGAGGAATGCGTCGGGGATGGGTAAAATACTCAAATCAACACACAATAGTGCGTGTGAGTGCCGAAGTAAAGTCTGCTCACAGTGTAAAGAGTGTGAGCAGTCAAATAATGTAAATAAAAAAGGCAATAGGTCTAAAATAATTGTCAAAAATCGTAAAGAGAACAAAGCTTACAGTTCGGCTCAATAAAGCCTCCGTAATCTATGTAGAGTTAGTCTCTACTAGAGTCAGTATGGACTACTTGAATGCTCTATCAACCTAAGAACAATAATCTAGGGCCAAAGATGTCCCCCCTCAAGGAAAGTCGCTTCTAGGTTAGAAATTACAACTGTTTTGGAGGAATAAAAAATTTTTTCTCTATGTAGAGTCGTTTTAATGATCCCAAAAGAAAGGTCTCCCCGAGCCCTTCAAAACAATACCAAACACGGTCCCCGTAGCTCTAAGGGTTCCGGAGATAGTGCTGCCCAAAATTCCGGGATACCCGTCAGGACTGCTACCCCAAGAACGGATACTAGCCTTATCCTCTGAACCCCTGGGCCGAATCGTCCCGCGCTTGGGCTTAAATTAATGGGCTTGATGAGCTCTATCTGCTGAGCCGATTTTCAGCACTGAAAATCTCTATCTCCTGAAAATTCCTGAAACGACTTTCCCAGAGTAGCTGGCGTCTAGCCAGAGTCAACAAAAGAAACCCCAGCCCTCTACGACCCACCGTTCCGGAGCTAAAGGTGTTTTAATATTTTCAAAATGGCCGCCGTAGCTGTCAAAGTCAGGTTTTGGCCAGTGATATCTCCGGTTCTATAAGTCGCAGACAACTCGAGTTCGGGCTCGCTGATATCAGCTTGACCTACTCCGTCCACTGAGACAATTTTCAGGAACCTGAAAATTTTCAGCTGCAATTCTCCTGAAACCGGGGAGTGGGGTAGATAGTAAGCCCCTGAATATAAAACCGAAAACAGAATGAAAATATCCCAGCGGGTTCAGGAGTTAGAGCCGTTACAATAAAAACAAGATGGCCGCCGATCTGTCAAACGTCAATTTAAAACTAGTATATCTCGACCACAAATAGTCGCATTGAGTCCGGGTTTTCAATGTACAGATCAGCTCCACCCGCCCTGTCCCGAGAAATACGTTTCAGGCCTGAAAAATTTTTCAGCCTGAAAACGCCTGAAAATTATTTCGCGTCAAAAAACAATTAATACCGCTTCCAATATCCAAAACCACAGCCTCGTGCGACACACGGTTTGGGAGATATCCTAAAAATAAACGAGTATCCCACTCAACAAAAATGGCCGACTTTTATCAAAATCGGCGATTCTGTCCCGATCTAGGCCGAGTTTCGGCTTAGGTGGGTCCAAATATACCTAGTAAATACAATTACACAATAAAATTTTGAATTTTTTCTATTTATTAGGATTTATGAGCAAAAAACATATAAAAATCGATATCTTTGGCAATAATTAAGCTAAAATTTCGCAAAAAATGTAAATATTATCTGTAAATAAGCTACTATAAGACTATATTGAAAGAAAAAATTTTGGACTATTTTCTGATATTTAAATTTAAAATTTAAGTTTTTTATAGTTTTTTAATTGCCAAAGAAATCTGGGTTGTCTAAAAAATCTAAAACTAGGAACTTAAGGTCAACTAATGAGCGCGCAACGGACTGCAGTAGCGGATCTTCAAAAACTTTCTTCCTTCTGGAGTTATTAAGGTCCAAAGTTGCGATCTTCTATTAGTAATATTAAAGTTTGTGGGGGGGCAAAAATTCTAATTTAACTTGCACTCGCCTTGTAGTATGCAGGTCTTGGTAGGTGCAAAATTCCACGGCGCTATCTCCTCTCCTTCCGATTTTTCAGGCCACGTGTTTTTTGGAAAAACCTGAATATCTCCTTCAGTCGTGATGACTCGATGGCTCGAAGAGGTCCAGGTGGTCAAGGACCAAAATGGCCACCGGGTTTTGATAAAAAAGAGGTATGTCGTCGCTCTTGTTTCGGCAGCGTTTCGGTTTCCAGTGTTTCACTTTTGCACTTAACCTCTAAAGTTGAGGTTTTTCAGAGGCAACTTTCACAGCACTGCAATCCGGTTGAAACAAAACACGCCACTTTATGCGGGTCACTTTTTCGAGACTAACGACACTTTACACGTCAAAATTGAGTTGAAAAAACCCACTTAAAAGATTTTTTATATGCGGAGCGCGTGGTTTTTGCTGCTTCCAGCTCGAGAGACCGAGTGCAACTGGTTAGGTTAGGTTTTTTTTTTTTTTTTTTTTTTTTTTTTTTTTTTTATACTTCTACCTCCAACATTATCGGAGTCTATTCTTAGCTAATACGTTCATTCAAGTTCTCGCGTGTATTCTTCTCGCACTTTCATTCCATCATACTTATCTTTCTATTACTCATCCGCATTTATATACTCCATGGGTGGGATTCCCATCTATTTCCCTATATCGAACTAACTACTTTCTTTATTTATTCTCTATATGGGGTATTACAATAAAACATGAAACAAGTTTTTTATTTTTGTGGCTTTTTTACATTTTTTGCTTAATGTTTACTTATGTCTATTTTACAATATTATATCTTATCTTATACTATTTTATTAACTAAAAGTTTGTTATTTCTATTGTACAGTATTCCTATATCTATTTTACATCTCATACATAATCTTTACTATTTAACATTTTCTACATGTTTATTGTTATTTTACAGAATAGGTACCTATATCTATTTTATATCTTATTTAAGTATATATCTTATTTAATACATTTTCTATTATTAACTTATTTTCTCTATTTAACAGGATACGGCGACAGAGGAGCAGTTCACATTTTAAATAACATTTCTTACTATCCTCAAGCTTATTTCTATTTCATGCATTATTAATTACTATTTTCTTTTAATATTGTTTACCTACTTATTCTATGCTATTCTCTAATATAATCTACTATATCATGATAGCATATTTACTTAAACGGTTCTGTTTCTTTTGATTACTAACGTTGCTATTTTTATGCAATACTCTAGAAATTTATCTCTTTCTTTGCCCTTCATTAGTTGCGGAGCGTTTTGGAGAGATAACTCCACGGTAAAATGCTGACCCGCTTCATACCGCAATTTTGCGGTAATTGGGCACCGGAACAGAATGTGAGGAACCGTCTCCTCGACATCCGGCTCACAGGCGCACGATGGGCTCTCTTTACACCCGAAACGTTTCAGGTATGCAGAGAACCCACCATGCCCCGTCAGGATTTGTGTGGTAACACCTGTGTGGGCCATCTTGCGCACGACTCCATACGCCGCCACCGCGTCCGGGAAAAAGATCTTGGTGCCCGAAGCCGTGTCGCCAGACCCATATCTCGCGTTCCACTCGTCAAGCGTCCCCAACCGGATTCGTCGCTTGACGAATGATACGGGACACCGATCGTAGTCCGGCCTCTTCTTCGACCCCAGGGCGGCCTCCTTTGCAAGCTGGTCGGCTCTCTCGTTTCCCTCCAACCCTGCGTGGGCCTTAATCCAGAACAAGGAGACACTCTTGTTCCGAAGCCGGCAGCTTCGCAGAGTGTCCCTTGTTTCCACTGCCAGAGGGTGGGGGGAACTTGTGTTGATCACCGACTGAAGAGCCGCCATGGAGTCGCTGAAGATGCCGAACGTGGTTTCACTAGACCTGAGCACCTCCCTTGCTGCTCTATTTAGAGCCAGGAGTTCAGCCTGGTAGACGGTGCAGTAGGACGGCAAAGCAAACTTGAGGGCCTTCGTTTCGGCAGCGCCTTTCCACAGGGAAAGCGCCGCTCCAACCCTGCCCTCAATTTTGCTGCCGTCGGTGAAGATTCTCGCAGCAAAGTCACTGTGGTTATTATATTGTTCCTCGTCTACCAGGCTTCCGAAATCAAGGCTGATTTGTTCCGCGGGGTGCGGAGCCTCCAGCGCAGGGAACATCCTTTCTACTTCCCTGTCACCCAGAAAAGGTTGAGGCACCCCCCTTTTTGCTTCATAGAGCGCTGCCGCCTCCCGAACGCGGAGGTCAAGCGGGAGCATTCCCGTCAGCACAAGTGCTGAATGAAGGGAAACTGTGCGGTACGCCTTACACATCTTCTGCATAACGCCACGCTGGACAGTTCTGAGCTGTTTAATTATGCCCAACTTCTTGGCTGCCGGTGCCCAAACGCTAGCAGCATACAAAATAATGGGTTCTATGGTCGCCACATACATGACCCGAATGACCTCTGGGTGGAGCCCCCAACTGACTCTTGCGGCCCTAGACAGCCGCTTATATATCGAGATCGCCCTTTTGCAGACAAGAGAAACGTGGGCGTTGAATGTCAGCTTCTCGTCGAAAGTGACGCCCAGAAGCTTCATCTCCTTAGACATGGAAATGCCTACCCCCCCCATGCTCAGGCGTGGTGTGTCGTATTTTAACTTTTTTGTTATCACCATAGCAACCGTCTTATGTGGTGCAAATTTAAGTTTGTTATCGACACCCCACGCCTGAACACGACTAAGAGCAACATTTGCACGCTCCTCAATCTCCAGTGCGGTCTCTCCGTCAAAAACTAAAAGGACATCGTCCGCAAAAGCCTGAATGTAAATACCCTCGCTCTCCAGTGCCTTTATAAGGGGGTCCAGGACCAGGTTCCATAAAATAGGGCCCCCAATAGAGCCCTGGACGCAGCCCTTACTTGTGCTTTTGCTGTACTCCTCCCCGCAGTACCTTACCGAGACTTTTCGGTTCTCGAGATAGCTGTCCATGACCCGCCTGAGGTTGATTGGGCACTTCTCCTCTGCCAGACGGACTCTTATCGTAGGCCACCACGCGCTATCGAAGGCTCCCTCTATGTCTAGAGATACAAGGGTAATCAATCTCTTCTGTGTAAGCTTTAGGTGAATGTGCTGCATGAGAGCATAGAGGGAGTCTTCGGTGCTCCTTTGTGGCATGAAACCGTACTGGCGGGTGCTCATCCGAGGTAGAAGATGAAACTTCAGGCGGGCCACCAGCATCTTCTCGAAGATCTTTCCGAGGATCGGCAACAAGCCTATAGGTCTATAGGATTTTGGGGTGGAGTATGTCTCCTTCCCAGGCTTCCTTAAAATGATCACTGTCGCCTCCTTCCAGGGTGCGGGGAAGCAGCAATATTCCAGGCACTTATTCAGGAACTTCAAAAATGTCTCCGGATCGTCGTCGATGACGTGATAGCATATGTCGGATGTAAATCCGTCGGAGCCCGGCGCCTTTTTTGGGTTGAAGGACCTCACTGAGTTTTTTAACTCTGCCATTGTGAACGGTGGGTCACAAGGTTCATCTTGTTCGTCATCGTTCGCGTGTTCGGCTTTGTTTCGCACAGATCGGTGATGGGCGTTATCTCTTTCTGGGAGGTCTTCAGGATAAAAAGTATCCGCTAGAAGTCTAACGGAGCCTCTCGCATCCATCACGTTACCGTTGAGCTCCAATGGCAAGTCCTCCTCCCTGCGCTGCGTCCTGCCTATCACCCTATAAATCCCCTCCCAAACCCCCTCCCTATCCTGTTTCCCACAAAACTCCTTCCAACTCTCGGTCTGAGCTTTGGCCACCTCTAACTCATACTCTTCCTTCTGTTTCAGGTACTCTTCTACGACCTTCTGCCTCCGAATTGGGGCGGCACAGCGAATCCTGCGCTTCTTGGTGGCGACTGACTTCTTGAGCCCCGCGAGTCTCTCGGACCACCACGGCAAGGTAAGTTCCTCTGGTTAGGTTAGGTTAGGTTAGGTTAGGTTAGGTTAGGTTAGGGGGGCACCAATAGTCTCGCGGGCCGGCAGACCACCGCCGACCTGCGCCACGAGCGAGAAAAGGAGCTCCAGGTTAACCTGGAGCAACTGCGCGACGTGGATGCACCGCTTGCCGTCGCCGACGGCAACAAGAGCCGAGGAGGCTCAAGTCCCCATGTGGACGTACCTCTTGCCGTCGTCGGCGGCAACAAGAGCCGAGGAGGCTCAGATCCTGGAGACAAATTGTCTGATCAGGGCTCGCGTGGCACCTCCAAATTTTGGAGGAAGCGTCCGCGCATTAAGGACTCGGGGTCGCTGGGTCTCTCCTCAAGTGAGGAGAACCTGTCGGCCCCAAAGGTTTCAACCGGACGAAGAGGACGGGGTCGCGCGGTGGGGACCATCACTCGGGTGCCAGAGCGTGACGTGCGGGGTCGCTTCTTGTCTCGGCCCGACACGCCTGCACCGGCAGAGACCGTGCAAAGCGACCCCGGGCACATGAGTGCGGATCAGAGCGGTGGCTCCACTACGTCCCTGCTAGGGGCAAACAAGGCGGAGGCGAATGCCGTAAAGCGGGCGCAGCAACGGGCTGTCGCGGAAGACGAGGTCAATGAGTTGGCCCGACAGGCACGAGAGCGGCGCCAGGCTCGGACGGTGGATGCATCGGCGGTGACGCTCAGTCGCCAAGTGAGAGACGGCCTGGATGTCGTCCTGAAGGTTGCCACCAAATCGGGCAACCTGAAGGGCACGTTCACGCGTGCCTTGAAAGACGCGGTGGACAGCATCCAGGAGGCGGTTGAGGTCCTCAGTAGCCGAACAACCACGCAGGAGACGGCGAAGTTGTGGGAGGAGAACAGCCGTCTCCGTTTCGAGTTGGAGGACCTCAAGCGGCAGTTTGCTACCCAGAAGGAAGCAGCCGGTTCCTCCGTCACGGCCCCATTGCTGGCCCCTTCGTCGGTTCAATCCCCGGTCCCATCGTCAGCCTCTGCACTTACGGACGCAGAAGTAGAAAAGATTGCACGCATCTGCATGATGCAGTGTGGTCAAATGGTGGGTGCCCGGTTAGAGGCCATAGAGGCGAGACTGCCGGCCGAAAACCTCCGCCCACCGCTCGCTGCGGATAAGCGGAAAAAGCAGGCGCCCGCAAAACCGGGCCCTGCGGCCGCAGCGGCTGAAACCAGAAGAGCCGGGCAAGAGGCTGGCAAGTCCACTGAGGGTATGACCGCGCCCACTTATCAGTCGGCAGCTGCGACCCCACCGACGCCACCTGGCCCCCTCACGGAGGCCTGGACGACGGTGGTCAAGAGGAGCCGCCGTCGAAAGAAGAGGACGGCGCCGCCGGCAACCGCTGGGGCACCCGTACCGGCATCAAATAAGGCCGGAGGACTGCCTAAGGTCAGAGCCCCACGCTCCGCGGCTGTAGTGATCACGCTGCAGCCCGGAGCCGTCGAAAGGGGCGTCACTTACAAGGCGGTCCTGACAGAAGCAAGGGCCAAAGTCGCGTTCCCCGACCTTGGAACACCGTCCGGCTTCAAAATGAGGCCGGCGATTACGGGGGCGCGGCTGCTTGAGGTGTCGGGTGCCTCTAGCGCTGAAAAGGCGGACACTTTGGCCGCCAAGCTGCGGGAGGTCTTCAACCCTGAGGACGTCCGGGTGTCCAGGCCGATGAAGACGGCTGAGCTGCGGATCGACGGTCTGGATGACTCGACAACCCCAGCTGAGGTCGTGGCGGCCATCGCCCGAGCCGGTGGATGTCCGTCTGAGGATGTGCGGACTGGCGAGATCCGCGCCGACGCTACCGGGCTTGGCATGATTTGGGTGCGGTGCCCGGTGGCGGCGGCGAACAAGGTCGCTCAAGGTGGGCGACTGTTGGTGGGGTGGGTTTCAGCAAGGGTGAAGCTGCTGCAACCCAGGGCATTGCGATGCTATCGTTGCCTGGACATTGGGCATGTCAGGGCACGATGCACCGCCGAAACAGACCGCAGCGAGCAGTGCTATCGCTGCGGTCAGCCCGGCCACAAGGCGGCCCAGTGCTCCGCGGCGCCAAACTGCAGCCTCTGTACAGCTGCAGGGAGGCCCGCTGGGCACAGAGCGGGCGGAAAGGCCTGTGGCGCACCCGCACAGCAGCAGAAGAGAAGGAGGGCCAAGGTTGCCGGGGGCTCTTTACCCCCCCGTCAACCTGACTGCCCTTCGGCCGACTCCCGGCCTAGGAATGGCGTGGAGGGAATGGATTGCGCATAATGGCGCTCTACCATTTCCTCCAGGGCAATATCAACCACTCTGCCAGAGCTCAGGATCTCTTGCTCCAGAGCATGGCAGAGTGGTCGATTCACGTGGCTGTGGTCGCCGAGCCGTATTTCGTCCCACCCAGAGACAACTGGGTTGGAGACCTCGACGGTTTGGTGGCCATCATTGGCGGGGCTCTTGTCAGCCCGTCCCGAGGTCATGGCTGGGTTGCCGCCCTCGCGGACGGCGTTGGCATAGTTGGTGCGTATTTTTCGCCCAACAAGAGTCTCGCCAACTTCGAGAGTTTCCTTGTCGAGTTGGGTGCCGTCGTAGGCCGACTCCACCCTCGCCCTGTGCTGTTACTAGGGGATCTCAATGCCAAGTCTTCGGCGTGGGGATCTCCAGTAACCGATGCTAGGGGTGAGGTGCTGGAAGAGTGGGCAGTCACCACTGGCCTGGTCGTCCTAAACCGGGGCTCGGTCCAAACGTGCGTGCGGCAGCGGGGCGGTTCAATAGTAGACGTCTCGTTTGCTAGCCCTGCTGTCGCGAGCCGTGTCCACGAGTGGCATGTCGCCGTGGAGGTGGAGACGTTATCTGATCACAGATATATCCGTTTCGACGTCTCCACCCAGACCGCAGGCGGCCGCGGTTCACCGGCCCCGCGAACGGGCGGTCCGCGATGGGCGCGCAAGCGCATCGACAGGGAACTTCTCGAGGAGGCCACCATTGTTCAGGCCTGGATCCGGGAGTCGGCAACAACCGGACCCGTCGACGTCGAACAGGAGGCGCTGTGGTTCCGCGGGGCGATGACGCAAATCAGCGACGCATCCATGCCCCGGGTCCACACACAATCAGCGAGGCGCCAGGTGTACTGGTGGTCCGCCGAGATCGCACAGTTGCGTGTCGCGTGCGTAGCGGCCAGACGCCAGTACACCCGCTACCGGAGGAGACGTCTGCGGGTCCCTGACGAAGAAACCGCGCGGTATGAGGTGTACCGCGCGGCGACGGAGACTCTGCGGCTGGCCATCGGCGAGGCGAAGAAGCGAGCCAGGGAGGAGATGTTGGAGACTCTAGACGGGGATCCGTGGGGGCGCCCTTATCGAGCGGTTCGAGGGAAACTTCGAGCCGCCGCGCCTTCGCTTACGGAGAGTCTCCAACCCGAGCTGCTGGAGGAGGTAGTCGCAGCCCTCTTCCCGGCGAGAGCGGAGCACATCCCGCCACCGATGGCGTTGCCCACGGCCGCAGAGTCTACAGAGGAGGACGCCATCAGCGTCCCAGAGGTGACACAGGCAGAGATGAGGGCGGCCGTGATTCGACTCCAGGCCAAGAACGTGGCTCCGGGGCCCGACGGGATCCACGGCCACGTGTTAGCCCTCGCTCTGAAGGAGCTAGAGCCCTGGCTGAGAGGACTCTTCACAGCGTGCCTTGAGCGGGGCCAGTTTCCCACTTTGTGGAAATCTGGTCGTCTGGTCCTGCTCAGGAAGGCGGGGCGCCCTGCGGACTCGCCGTCCGCGTACCGGCCCATAGTGCTGCTAGATGAGGTGGGTAAGCTGTTCGAGCGGATTATCGCTGCCCGCCTCGTCAGCCACTTAAATAGAGAGGGGCCGGACCTGGACGAAAGCCAGTTCGGTTTTCGGCATGGACGCTCCACCATCCACGCGATATCGCAGGTGAGAGTCCTGGCGGAGGAAGCGGTGTCCCGGGGTGGGGTGATGTTGGCGGTGTCCTTGGACATTTCCAACGCCTTCAACACCCTGCCCTGGAGTTGTGTTCGGGAGGCACTGCGGTATCATCGAGTGCCTCCCTACCTCCGCCGCATCGTCGGGGCTTATTTGGCGGAGAGGTGTGTCACCTACGTGGGACGTGATGGCGTCGGAAACCAGCACCGCATGTCGTGCGGTGTTCCACAGGGCTCGGTCCTGGGCCCGCCCCTGTGGAACATTGGGTACGACTGGGTGCTGAGGGGCGAACTCCAACCGGGCGTAGACCTGACGTGTTACGCGGACGATACGCTGGTCACCGCCCGGGGGAGTTCGTACAGGGAGGCAGCGTTGCTGGCGACGGCTGCGGTCTCACAGGTGGTGAGCCGCATACGGCGCCTTGGCCTGGAGGTGGCCCTCAACAAGTCGGAGGCCATGGTCTTTCATGGTCCCCGGCGGGCGCCGCCGCCCGATGCCCACATCGTGGTTGGGGGGGCTCGAATCGCTGTCGAGTCTACTATGAAGTACCTAGGATTGGTGCTCGACAGCCGGTGGGATTTCGGCCCCCACTTCAGGCGGCTAGCGCCCAAGTTGTTGGGCGCGGCTGGGGCGCTGTCAACGTTGCTTCCCAATCTGGGGGGCCCGAGCGCCGCCTGTAGGCGGCTTTACGTGGGGATCGTGCGATCGATGGCCCTGTATGGGGCCCCGATCTGGGCGACTGACCTGACGGCCGGCAGCATCGCTGTTCTGCGGAAACCGCAGAGAGCGATGGCCGTCAGAGTCATCAGGGGGTATCGCACGATCTCCTACGAGGCGGCTTGCGTACTGGCCGGATCCCCGCCCTGGGACCTGGAGGCAAAGGTACTCGCGTCACTGTACCGGTGGCGCGAGGAAGCGCGGGCGCGGGGCGAAGGGCTGATGCAGCGACATATGGAGTTGCGTCAGTCTCAGCTCCGCGAGGTTCTGGTGGCGGAATGGCGGGACAGGCTTTTACGCCCTACCGCCGGCCTCGTTACCATCGAGGCGGTCCGGCCAGTGCTCGAGCGCTGGCTCGGGAGGAGGCACGGCTCCCTGTCGTTTCGGGTGACGCAGGTGCTCTCGGGGCATGGTTGCTTCGGGAAGTACCTGTGTCGCATAAACAGGGAGCCGGACGCCCGGTGTCACCACTGCGTCGACTGCCGGGAGGACACGGCGCGGCATACGCTGGCAGAGTGTGCCGCTTGGGAGGAGCCACGCCGTGCCCTCATCTCTGAAGTAGGCAGTGACCTGTCGCTGCCGGCCGTAGTCGAGTCTATGGTCGGCAGTGGGGAGTCCTGGGACGCGGTGGTATCCTTCTGCGAAACAGTCGTCTCGCAGAAGGAGGCTGCGGAGAGGGAGAGGGAGATTTCATCTGCTAACCCGATCCGCAGCAGACGCGCCGGGCGTCGGCGGAGGGCGGACAACGCCCTCTTCCAGCCCCCCTAAATGGGTCCAGGGGTGGCGGACTCGGGGACGTCCGTCGCCCCCCACACATCAGGACCCGAGGTGGCGGCGCGTAGTGTTCCACGCGCGCCCCTCTTTGACGTCGCGGGGGGAGTCAAACACCTCACTCCCCCTCCAACCCGAGACCGTGGCCCGCACAGGCAGGCCGGCACTAGCCGAGGGTTGCGGAAGTATCATTGTTCCCGCGACCCCCAGCGTAAGTGTGAGATGGAACACCGGGGTGGTTTTTAGTCAGTAGGAGTCTGACAGACCCCTCCGCCCCCCCCAGGGCGGAGGACATCCGATGAGGATTTTCCACCCCGGAACAAAAAAAAAAAAAAAAAAAAAAAAAGGTTAGGTTAGGTTAGGTTAGGTTAGGTTAGGTTAGGTTAGGTTAGGTTAGGTTAGGTTAGGTTTTTTTTTTTTTTTTTTTTTTTTTTTTTTTTTTTTTTTTTTTTTTTTTTTACTTCTACCCCCAACATGGTCGGAGTCTATTGTGATCTGATACATTCATTCCAGTTCTCGCATTTATTCCTCTCGCACTTTCATTCCTCATACTTTATCTTTCTCTCATACATCCTCATTTGTGTCTGTTATGGGTGGGATTCCCATCTATTTTCTAGCTAACTAACTATCCATTTTTATTATAGTAAAAGCCAAGGACAGAATTTTTATTACCATATTCTTACATAAATACTTAGTATAACTTATTCTACTTTACAGTTTCTTATGTCTTATTTAATTCTACTTTATATAACTAGGTTCTTATTACTATACTACAAAGATTTTACAATTTCTTAAAAACTAGTTTTATCTATTATTATTCCTTACTTTACTTATAATTATTTATCGTTTAATTACTACATCTTAATTATACTTATATTTTATCGTAGACAGTATTCGGGCCCTACAGAGTAGGGGGGAGCACATCTTATATTTAAACATTAATGTCGACTTATTTTACCAAGATTGTTTACAGGTCCTAAAAGGACGGGAGCAGTTTTTGTTTATCACTAAATTTAATTTTTACACGTTTATTTTACATTTTACTAGCACTATTTTTCTGTTCTTAAATAACAAAGTATATTGTGACAGCATATTTTCTTAATCGGTTTTATTCCTTTTGTTAACTATGGATGTTATTTGACTACAATAATCTAAGAACAGTTCCCTCTTCTTACCCGTCATTAGATGCGGTACTTGTTGCGCATTCAATTCCACACCCAACTGTTGCTCTGTCTCATATCGCAATCTTTCGGTCATTGGGCACTCGAAAAGTATGTGTAGAACCGTTTCTTCGACACCAGGTTCACAGGCGCACGATGGGTCCTCCTTACACTTGAAGCGTTTCAAGTATGCGGAGAACCCACCGTGCCCCGTCAGAATCTGCGTAGTCATGCTGTTGTGGGTCATCTTGCGTACCACTCTGTACGCCGCCACGGCGTCCGGGAAAAAGATTTTCGTGCCCGAGGCTGTGTCACCCGATCTATATCTCCCGTTCCACTCGCCAAGCGTCTCCAACCGGATTACTCGCTTGACGAATGAAACGGGACACTGGTCATAGTCCGGCCTCTTCTTCGACCCCAGGGCGGCCTCCTTCGCAAGTTGGTCAGCTCTCTCGTTTCCCTCCAACCCTGCGTGGGCTTTTATCCAGAACAGCGAGACGCACTTGTTCTGGAGTTTACAGCGACGTAAGGCGTCTCTGGTTTCCACAGCCAAGGGGTGGGGGGAACTTGAGTTGGTAACTGACTGAAGGGCCGCCATGGAGTCGCTGAAGATGCCGAATGTGGTTTCACTACGCTTGAGCACCTCTCCCACCGCCCTTTGCAGGGCCAGAAGTTCAGCCTGGTATACGGTGCAATAGGACGGCAGAGCAAACTTGAGGGCTTTCGCCTCGACAGCGCCATTCCACAAGGATAGCGCCGCCCCGACTTTGCCCTCAATTTTGCTGCCGTCTGTGAATATACGCACATCATAGTTGCTGTGGTCATTGTACTGTTCCTCGTCTACCAGGCTTCCGAACTCCAAGCACATCTGCTCCGCCGGGTGTGGGGCCTCCAGCACGGGTGCCATTCGCTCCACCTCCCTGTCCCCCAGTACGGGCTGGGGTACTCCCCTCCTTGCTCCGTAGAGAGCAGCTGCTTCGCGGACGCGAAGATCGAGTGGGAGTATCCCAGTCAGCACCAGAGCAGAGTTTAGGGAGACCGTGCGGTATGCTCTGCACATTTTCTGGGCAACCCCGCGCTGGACGTTCCTAAGCTGCTTTTGCATTCCCAGCTTTTCGGCTGCTGGAGCCCAAACGCTCGCGGCATAAAGGATTATGGGCTCCATTGTCGCCACGTAGATGATCCTAACGATGTCTGGGTTTAGCCCCCAGCTGACCCTCGCAGCTCTGCACAGCCGTTTGTATATATCAATCGCCTTCCTGCACACGATTGAGACATGGGTGTTGAAAGTCAACGCACTATCTATTGTTACACCCAGTATTTTCATTTCTTTCGCTAGGACGATGTCTGTCCCCCCCATGCTCAGGCGTGGTGTGTCGAACTTCAACTTTTTTGTGATCACCATTGCGGTGGTTTTATGAGGTGCAAATTTGAGCTTATTTTCGACACCCCACGCCAGAACACGAGCGAGAGCTGCGTTGGCGGCTAACTCCACCTCGAGCGCAGTCTCCCCGTCGAAGACAAGGAGGACATCGTCCGCGAATGCCTGGACGTATATCCCATCACTCTGCAGCGCCTTAAGGAGGGGGTCTAGGAGCAAGTTCCAAAAGATCGGGCCCCCGATCGAGCCCTGGACACACCCCTTGCTGGTGCTTTTGGTGTATGTTTCCCCACCGTACCTAATGGAGACTTTTCGGTCACTGAGGTAGTCATCGATGACCCGCCTAAGGTTTACCGGACACTGTTCCTCCGCCAGACGGACACGTACTGCTGGCCACCAGGCGTTATCGAAGGCTCCCTCTATGTCTAAAGATACCAGTGTTATGATCCTTTTTTGTGCGAGCTTTTGTTGAACGTGCTGCATAAGTGCATAGAGGGAGTCTTCGGTACTCCTCTGGGGCATGAATCCGTACTGGTGGGTACTCATCTTCGGCAAGAGATGGAACTTTAGGCGGGCCACCAGCATCTTTTCAAATATCTTCCCAAGTATAGGCAATAGCCCAATCGGCCTATAAGACTTGGGAGTGGAGTAATTTTCTTTCCCTGGTTTCCTCAAAATGACAACTGTAGCCTCCTTCCAGGACGTGGGGAAATAATGGAGCTCCAGACACCTGTTCAGGAACCTCAGGAACAAATCCGGGTCATTATTCACGACTTCACGGCAGATGTCGGCCGTAAAGCCATCGGAACCTGGCGCCTTTTTCGGATTGAAGGACGTCACCGATTTCGTCAGCTCAGCCATTGTAAACGGTGGGTCGCAGCCGTCATGTTGTTCCCCACCGTTCACACATTCGGCTTTCGACCGGATGGAACGGTGATGAGCATTATCGCTCTCCGGTGAGTCTTCTGGGTAAAGAGTTTCAGCCAAGAGCTTCACTGAGCCCTTAGCGTCCAGCACATCACCGTTCCATTCCAATAGCAAGTCCTCTTCCCTACGCTGTGTCCTTCCTATGACTCTATATATGCCCTCCCAAACCCCCTCCCTGTCCTGCTTCCCGCAGAACTCCTTCCAACTCTCAGTCTGAGCTTTGGCCGCCTCCGATTCATACTCCTCTTTCCGTTTCAGGTACTCATCCACGACCTTCTGCCTCCGGACTGGTGGCGGCACAACGGATCCTGCGCCTCATAGTATTGACTGTCCTCTTCATCCCAGCGAGTCTCTCGGACCACCACGGCAAGGTAAGTTTATCTTTTACTTTTTTAACAGGTATAGTTGAGTTACAGGCTTCATTTATTGACTTATTAAGGTTATCGGGTGAAGGTATCTATTTCTTTTTTGTTTTTAATTTTATTAATTTCGGCAATTGATAAGTTGTTATCTATTTTCAATTGTTCGAATTCCTTATGGAATTCGGACCAATTGGCTTTTATGGGTGTTAAATTTACGAGTAGTTCTTTCGATTTTAATTCCCTTAGTTAGTTAGGTTAGGTGGTTAGGTTAGGTTAGGTTAGGTTAGGTATAGGTCTAGGTTAGGTTAGGTTGGGGGGGGGGTGCGGGTCAGGTAACCTCCACGTTGGCCTAGTTGGTTGCTGGTCTCTTTCGGACACGTCCGGGGGGAAGAGCAACCCGCTGGGCTGGTGCACCCTAGGGCACCGTCAATAACTTCCCATTCGTGGGTTCTTGTTGGCGGTGGCGAATACCTGATGGGGGGGGGGGAGGGGGGGGACTCGTCGCTCTGGGTGATCCTCTGAATAGCAGAGGACACTCCAGACGCGGCGAAGGGGTAGGCTGGGTAGGTAGGTAGGTTGGGTGGGGTGGGGTAGGTAGGTTTGGTAGGTTTGACTTGTCGTTGCCGACCCTCCTTTGACGTGGGATGGTCGGCAGGGACAAGTCAGTGGGTAGGAGGAGGCGGCGGAGCGTCGGTCTCGACGCTTCGCCGCACACGCGGAGGGCGGCGTCTGGCCTTCGCGGGCCAGATGCTGCAATGGCGGGGACCGTAAAGGTCCATTGCGGTGGGGGGGCACGGCGCGGCACACCGTCTAGGTGTGCCCAGCGGGGGCGTAGCTGCGCCGTCCCCTGAGGAGGTTGTGTGGCAGGTCCTCTCGCTTCCCGGTGTGGTAAATCCATGCTGGGGAGCGGGGAGGCCTGGGTGGCGGTTGCCTCCTTTTGCGAGGACGCCATGTCGCAAAAGGAGGCAGCGGTGGGGGTGGGCGAGGGCGGTTGTACGATCGCCTGCGCCCACCCCCTGGTGGTGATTAGCGGGCGGCAGGTGCGGGGGCGCCTGTCGTCTGCATTGCACAAATCACCACCCTCGTCGGGGGCGGGAGTGGCCGATCACTCACGGTCATTCCCGGGCCCCTCCACTGAGGGAGGGGCGTGCGGGGCCCGCCATTACGGTGGGCAATCGTCGGCGGAGGACTGGGCGTAAAGGCTGTGCCGGTTTCCCAGTCCTCCTCCACACAGACGATGCGGGAGTGCGCTGGTTTATTTTAGTGGGTATACCGGGCTTGCCCGGGGAGTCCCACATAGCCCGTCCATTCCCCCGATGGGCGGGTATGCGTAATGCATTTTTTTCCAGCGTTATCAAAAAAAAAAAAAAAAAAGGTTAGGTTGGGGTTCTATGCCGGCATCCTGCGGAGTATGGCCCTCTACGGGGCGCCCATCTGGGCGGACTCCCTCAACAGGAGGGAGAACGCGACCGCCATCCGCAGGCCCCAAAGGGCCATTGCACTGCGGGTGGCGAGAGCCTACCGCTCAGTGGGCTTCTCGGCGGCGTGCGCTCTGGCGGGCACCCCTCCCTGGGAGTTGGAGGCATGGTTCTCGCCAGAGTGTACGATTGGACGGCGCGGCGGAAGGCGCTCGGGGAGCGCCCCGCCGCGGAAGAGCGGGAGGCAGTGCGGCGGGAGGCGAGGGACGCTATCGTCCTCCATTGGACGGAGGACCTCGCCACCGCCGCCTTTGACGCCGGACGCTGGACGCGCTCGGTCCAGTCTTGCAGAGGCTGGCTCGAGCGGCCACATGGTTCCTCTCGTTCCGTTTGGTGCAGGTGTTGTCCGGACATGGTTGTTTCGGAACGCACCTGCACCGGATCCGGAGGGAGGAAACCCCGGGCGTGCCACGACTGCGGCGCGGCAGAGGACACGGCGCAGGCACACCCTCGAGGTGTGCCCGGCTTGGGCTGAGCTGCGCCGTGCCTTGATTGATGTGGTCGGGGCAGGGACCTCTCACTTCCCAGTGGTGGTCAAACTCCATGCTGGGGGAGTGAGGAGGCCTGGGCGGCGGTTGCCTCCTTTTGCGAGGTCGTGATTTCGCAAAAGGAGGCGGCGGAGTCGGTGCGCGGGAGGACGATCCTCTCGCGGCCGCCGCTCCGCAGACGAAGAAGGGGTGGGAGAAGGCGGTTATAAGACCGTCTTCCTCCCACCTCCCGGTGGTGACTAGCGGGCGACAGGCGCGGGGGCGCCTGTCGTCTGCATTGCACTAGTCACCACCCTCGACAGTCACCACCCTCGACGGGCGGGAATGGCCGAGCACGTGGTCATTCCCGGGCCCCTCCACTAAGGGAGGGGCGTGATGGCCCCGCTGCAAAGGCGGGCGGTCGTCGGCGGAGGACTGGGCGTAAAGGCTGTGCCAGTTTCCCAGTCCTCCTCCAAACAGACGATGCGGGAGTGCCGCTGGGTTATTTTAGTGGGTATACCGGAACATTCCGGGGAGTCCCACATAGCCCGTCCCCATTCCCCCAAGGGGCGGGTATGCGTAATGCATTTTTTCCCAGCGTGATCAAAAAAAAAAAAAAAAAAAAAAAAGGTTAGGTTGGGGTGCGGGTCAGGTAACCTCCACGTTGGCCTAGTTGGTTGCTGGTCTCTTTCGGATACGTCTGGGGAGAAGAGCAACCCGCTGGGCTGGTGCACTCTGGGTACCGTCAATAACTTCCCATTCGTGGGTTCTTGTTGGCGGTGGCGAATATCTGACGGGGGGGGGGGGGGGGGGAGGGGTACGCGTCGCTCTGGGTGTTCCTCTGAATAGCAGAGGACACACCAGATGCGACACAGGGGTTGGGTAGGTTAGGTTGGGTAGGCTAGGTTGGTTAGGCTAGGAGGTGGTGACTTGTCGTTGCCGACCCTCCTTTGACGTGGGATGGTCGGCAGGGACAAGTCAGTGGTAGGAGGAGGCGGCGGAGCGTCGGTCTCGACGCTTCGCCGCACACGCGGGGGGCGGCGTCTGGCCTTCGTGGGCCAGATGCTGCAATGGCGGGGACCGTAAAGGTCCATTGCGGTGGGGGACACGGCGCGGCACACCGTCTAGGTGTGCCCAGCGGGGGCGTAGCTGCGCCGTCCCCTGATGAGGTTGTGTGGCAGGTCCTCTCGCTTCCCGGTGTGGTAAATCCATGCTGGGGAGCGGGGAGGCCTGGGCGGCGGTTGCCTCCTTTTGCGAGGACGCCATGTCGCAAAAGGAGGCAGCGGTGGGGGTGGGAGAGGGCGGTTGTACGATCGCCTGCGCCCACCCCCTGGTGGTGATTAGCGGGCGGCAGGTGCGGGGGCGCCTGTCGTCTGCATTGCACAATCACCACCCTCGTCGGGCGGGAATGGCCGAGCACTCACGGTCATTCCCGGGCCCCTCCACTGAGGGAGGGGCGTGCGGGGCCCGCCATTATGGTGGGCAGTCGTCGGCGGAGGACTGGGCGTAAAGGCTGTGCCGGTTTCCCAGTCCTCCTCCACACAGACGATGCGGGAGTGCGCTGGTTTATTTTAGTGGGTATACCGGGCTTGCCCGGGGAGTCCCACATAGCCCGTCCATTCCCCCGATGGGCGGGTATGCGTAATGCATTTTTTTCCAGCGTTATCAAAAAAAAAAAAAAAAAAAAAAGGTTAGGTTAGGTTGGGGGACCCCCCACAGCGCATACTTCCTCGTAGTGTCCCCTGGTAACGTCCCAGTTCTGACCACCGTAACGGAGTGGCAGACTGGGTACGGCTAAAGTGCGCTGTGCATTCGTAGCTATCATTTTATTATTTTGCGGTTTAAGTTACGATTCCTGCGGAGGCAATGCCTACCCCTGCGCGGGACGCCCGCGGGCATTTTAAAAAACAACCCAAAGGCCCTTCTAAGGGCCAACCCAAAGGCCCTTCTCAGGGCCAACCCAAAGGCCCTTCTCAGGGCCAACCAAAAGGCCCTTCTCAGGGCCTCCGTGACGCTTCAGCGTCAGTTGAAGAAGGTAGGACCTTCTATGAAGGAAGGCCGGAAGAGTCTGACTCCGACAACGAGTCCGTTGTGTCGGTAGCCAGCTCTATGGAGGTTGGGGAAGGCTCTCGTTCGCAGTCGCGGAAGCGGGCCTTCCTTAAGGAAGGAGGATCCGATGGCTCCTCGGGTTCGGCGAAGGAGAAGAAGAGGAAGGCGAAGGCCAAAAAGGCGGACACCCACGACTTTGGCCTGGCAGACGCCCAACTTCAGCTGGACGTGTCTCGGCGGGTGCAGCTCGAGCAGGAGTTGGAGGAGCGAGTCGCTGCGAAGGAGAAGCGGGCGCGTGATTCTCGGGCCAGCTCTGGGTACGGCGCGTCCCGAGTTGTCTACACGGACCACTCCCTAGCCGAGCTGGAGCGAATGGCTCAAGAGGATGAGGAGGAGATCGTGGAGGTCGCCTGCAAGTCTTCGCATCTGAAGGGGACCATACAAAAGGCCCTCAAATGCCGGGCCGTGAGCATGCGGGGCATTGTTGCGGAGCTGGTGCAGAGGCAGGCGACCGACGAGACGCGGCAACTGCAGGCGAGAGTCGATCGCCTGCAGGCGGAGGTAAGCCAGCTCCACCAGAAGCTGGCTGATGCTACGGCACGGCCAAGTCAGGCCGAGCCGAGACCGCTGGCAGAGGGCCCCTCCGCCTCCAACCTCGAGGATATCATCCGAAAGGTTGTGCTGGAGGAGAGGGCCTTCACGAGGGCCTGCATAGCGGGCATAGAGGACAGGCTGCTGCCGGAGAAGAGCTACCGGCTGCCACTTGCCGCAGACAAGCGGCCTGGCAAGCCGGGGCCGACCGCTCAGAGGGAGGAGGACCCTCTTCTGCCTGCCACCACCCCGACCAATCAGCAGGAGTGGACGAGGGTCGTCAAGGGGAAGGGGAAAGGCAAAAAGACGGCAGCAGTCGTCCCTGCCGTCCCAGCCACCACCACCCCTCCCAGCCAGTCGCAGACGACCGGTAAAGGGAAGGGGAAGGGGAGGGGGAAAGGGCCGACCGCCAAGGCCGCCAGCGCTGCTCCCGCAGCCAAAACCGCCGGCACCAGGAGGAACCTCGTTCCTCCTAAGACCGCAGCCGTCGTGGTGACGCTCACCGCGGAGGCTGCGGAACGTGGAGAGACGTACGCGTCCATATTATTGCGGGCGCGTGCCAACGCCGATCCCACCCAGCTGGGGATCGGCAAGGTCTCTTGCCGGCGGACCCAAGCCGGGGCTCGTTTGTTCGAGTTTCCGGGGGCAGAGGGCAGTGCCAATGCGGACCTCTTCGCAGCGAAGCTCCAGGAGGTCATCGCAGATGCGGCCAAGGTGGCCAGGCCGGTGAAGACCGCGGCCATCGAGGTGACCGACTTGGATGACTCGGTCACCAAGGAGGAGGTGGTGGCGGCGGTCGCAGCCGTAGGGGGCTGTGGTGTCGCAGCGGTAAGAGCCCGGGACATCAGGTCCGGCCGCGGCGGCATGGGCACCATCCGCATGGAGTGCCCAGTCGCCGCTGCCAAAGCCGTCCTTGATAAAGGACGGCTCAACGTGGGCTTCAGCTCGGGTGCGGTCCGGGCACTTGTGGCACAGCCCTTGCGGTGCTACAAGTGCTTCGGAGTCGGGCACACCCGGCCCCTCTGTCCGTCCACCGTGGACCGGACAGAGAGCTGTTACCGTTGCGGCAAGGAGGGCCACAAGTCCGCCTCGTGCGAGGCCGCCAAGCCGCACTGCGCCGTCTGTGCAGCCGTTGGCCGCCCGGCAGGGCATGTGATGCAGGGGAGGATGTGCAATCCTCCCCCCAAGAAGGGAATAGCACAGGCGCCGAGAAGGCCTGCCGCTACCTCCGCCGTGGCGGAAGATGGCCTTCCGGCTGCTGCCGGCCTGGCTGAGGAGGAGGGGGGTGCGATGTCCGATTAATGCCAGTCGAACATCGCATCCTCCAGGCGAACACCAACCACTGCAGAGCGGCTCAGGATCTGCTGATCCAGACCGTGGCTGAGTGGTTGGTGGACGTGGCGGTGGTTGCCGAGCCTTACTCGGTCCCCAGTACCTGGCTGGGCGACCGGGACGGCTTGGTGGCGTTGGTGGCGCGGTCCTCCACGGACTCCCCTCCCCTCTCGCTTTTAGAGAGGGGACCGGGATACGTGGCCGCCGCGTGGGGGGGAGATACGGCCCTGGTCGGGGTCTATTTCTCCCCAAACCGCCCTCTAAGGGATTTCGAGGACTTCCTCGAAATCCTAACGGCAGTCGCCGGGAGGGCGGCACCACGCCAGGTCGCCATATTGGGCGACCTGAACGCCAAGTCGGAGGCTTGGGGCAACCCGGCTGCCTCCTGCAACGTCCGGGGACGCGCCGTCGAATTTTGGGCGGCCTCGTGCGGCGTGTCCCTCCTCAACAGGGGGGCGGTCCACACGTGTGTGCGGCAACGGGGAGGATCGGTGGTAGACGTCTCGTTTGCCACCCCTGCCCTGGCCGCCCGCGTTGTGAACTGGCGGGTGGAGACGGTGGAGACCTTGTCGGACCACCGATACGTGCGGTTCGACATCTCCACCGGCCCCCGGGGGGGGACGGGCCGCGCTGGCCAATCTCCCTTCCCGCGGTGGGCTCTCACCCGCCTGGACCGGGAGGCAGCCAAGGAGGCAGCCTTTCTCCAGGACTGGCTCTCACCCCCTGTCGAGCCGGTCCTGGACGTGGACCGCGTGGCGGTCCAGCTCAGGGCGTCCCTGACCGAGGTGTGCAACGCCAGCATGCCTCGGTCACGCCGGCCGGCTCCCCGTCGCGCCGTTTACTGGTGGTCGGAGGAGCTGGCAGGGCTACGGGCCACCTGCGTGGCGGCCAGGAGGGCCTACACGCGGAGTCGGCGGCGCACTACCCGGTCTCAGGCCGGGGAGGACCGCCTCTACGCCTCTTATCTAGAGGCAAAGACGGTCCTCAAGGCGGCTATGTGCGCCGCCAAGGACTCGGCGCGGGCCGAGATGCTGGAGGGCCTCGACAGGGATCCATTTGGGAGGCCATATAAGGCGGCGCGCAACCAACTGCGCCCCTTTGGTCCCCCCATTACGGAGACCCTGGAGCCGGCGTTGCTGGATGGGGTGGTTCGGTCACTGTTTCCGCGCAGGACCGACTTCACCCCACCAACAATGAACCCCCCACTGGGGGGGGTGGTGGCTTCGCCGGAGGAGGAGGTCCCTCCAGTATCGGTGGAGGAACTTCGCGCGGGGGTTCTGTCCCTCCGCGCGAAGAAGACGGCCCCTGGACCAGATGGCGTCCCCGCACGGGTGGTTGCCATCGCGGCGTCCCTCATGGAGGATAGGTTTCGGGACCTCTTCAGCGCGTGTCTTACGGCTGGGAGGTTCCCGAAACTGTGGAAGGAGGGGCAGCTGTGCCTCCTTCGGAAGGAGGGACGCCCGGTGGACTCCCCCTCGGCATACCGGCCCATCGTTCTGCTCGATGAGGTCGGTAAATTGTTCGAGGGGATCATCGCCACCCGGCTAAATAGCCAGTTGCGGGAGGTAGGGCCTGACCTGTCGGACGCCCAGTTCGGTTTTCGACGTGGGCGTTCGACGGTCGACGCGTTGGCCCTACTCAGGGGCCACGTGCAGGAGGCGGTCGAGTCGGGGGACGGAGTGTTGGCGGTGTCGTTCGACATTGCCAACGCCTTCAACTCCGTGCCCCACTCGACCATATTGGAGGCACTCCGGTACCACGGAGTGCCTCCATATCTGCGGGCGATCCTGGCCAGCTACCTGGAGGACAGAGAGGTCCTCCTGGTGGACAAGACGGCCAGGATCAGGCGCTACGGAGCGGAGTGCGGTGTTCCACAGGGGTCGGTGCTAGGGCCCCCCTTGTGGAACATCGCATTCGACTGGCTCCTGCGGGGCACCCTCCTCCAGGGCACGAGTGTCATCTGCTACGCGGATGACACTCTCCTCGTTGCCCGGGGGAGGGACTTTGATGAGGCGGCCTGTTTGGCCTCGGCTGGCGGATCCTTGGTGGCAGGTAGGATCCGCCAGCTTGGATTGAGGGTAGCGCTGAACAAGACCGAGGCCGTGTTCTTTCACGGGCCTCGGCAGCGCTGCCCTCCAGACGCCCACATCGTCGTGGAGGGCGTCCGGATAGGGGTGGGGGCCCAGATGAAATATCTGGGCCTAGTGCTGGACAGCAGGTGGCGCTTCGGTCCGCACTTTAGCGGGCTGTCGACGCGCCTGCTGAAGGCTGCGGACGCCCTCTCATGGCTCCTTCCCAACCTCGGGGGGCCCAGTGCACGGTGCCGGCGATTGTATGCCGGCATCTTGCGAAGCATGGCGCTCTACGGCGCACCCATCTGGGCGGACTCCCTCCACAGGAGGGAGAATGCAACCGCCATCCGCAAGCCCCAAAGGGCTATTGCACTGCGGGTGGCGAGGGCCTACCGCTCAGTGGGCTTTTCTGCGGCGTGCGCTCTGGCGGGCACCCCTCCCTGGGAGTTGGAGGCATGGGTGCTCGCCAGAGTGTACGATTGGACGGCGCGGCGGAAGGCGCTCGGAGAGCGCCCCGCCCCTGAAGAGAGGGAGGCCGTGCGGCGGGAGGCGAGGGACGCCATCGTCCTCCATTGGACGGAGGACCTCGCCTCCGCCGCCTTTGGCCGTCGTACGCTGGACGCGCTCGGTCCAGCCCTGCAGGGCTGGCTCGAGCGACCCCACGGTTTCCTCTCGTTCCGTCTAGTGCAGGTGTTGTCCGGACATGGGTGTTTCGGAACGCACCTGCATCGGATCCGGAGGGAGGAAACCCCGGGGTGCCACGACTGTGGCGCTGCGGAGGACACGGCGCAGCACACCCTCGAGGTGTGCCCAGCCTGGGCAGAGCTGCGCCGTGCCCTGATAGATGTGATTGGGCAGGACCTCTCACTTCCCAGTGTGGTCAACTCCATGCTGGGGAGTGAGGAGGCCTGGGCGGCGGTCGCCTCCTTTTGCGAGGTCGTGATTTCGCAAAAGGAGGCGGCGGAACGTGCGCGGGAGGACGATCCTCTCGCGCCGCCGCTCCGCAGACGAAGAAGGGGTGGGAGAAGGCGGTTATAAGACCGGCTCCTCCCACCTCCCGGTGGTGACTAGCGGGCGACAGGCGCGGGGGCGCCTGTCGTCTGCATTGCACTAGTCACCACCCTCGACGGGCGGGAATGGCCGAGCACGTGGTCATTCCCGGGCCCCTCCACTAAGGGAGGGGCGTGAAGGCCCCGCTGTAAAGGCGGGCGGTCGTCGGCGGAGGACTGGGCGTAAAGGCTGTGCCAGTTTCCCAGTCCTCCTCCAAACAGACGATGCGGGAGTGCCGCTGGGTTATTTTAGTGGGTATACCGGAACATTCCGGGGAGTCCCACATAGCCCGTCCCCATTCCCCCAAGGGGCGGGTATGCGTAATGCATTTTTTCCCAGCGAGATCAAAAAAAAAAAAAAAAAAAAAAAAAAAAAAAAAGGTTAGGTTAGGTTAGGTTGGTCCAGTGCGGTGGAGGGTACGGCGCGGCACACCGTCTAGGTGTGCCCAGCGGGGGCGTAGCCGCGCCGTGCCCTGAGGTGTTTGGCAGGTCCTCTCGCTTCCCGGTGTGGTAAATCCATGTTGGGGAGCGGGGAGGCCTGGGCGGCGGTTGCCTCCTTTTGCGAGGACGCCATGTCGCAAAAGGAGGCAGCGGTGGGGGTGGGAGAGGGCGGCTGTACGATCGCCTGCGCCCACCCCCTGGTGGTGATTAGCGGGCGGCAGGTGCGGGGGCGCCTGTCGTCTGCATTGCACAATCGCCACCCTCGTCGGGCGGGAATGGCCGATCACTCACGGTCATTCCCGGGCCCCTCCACTGAGGGAGGGGCGTGCGGGGCCCGCCATTGTGGTGGGCATTCGTCGGCGGAGGACTGGGCGTAAAGGCTGTGCCGGTTTCCCAGTCCTCCTCCATAAAGACGATGCGGGAGTGCGCTGGTTTATTTTAGTGGGTATACCGGGCTTGCCCGGGGAGTCCCACATAGCCCGTCCATTCCCCCGATGGGCGGGTATGCGTAATGCATTTTTTTTTCCAGCGTTATCAAAAAAAAAAAAAAAAAAAAAAGGTTAGGTTAGGTTAGGTTGGGGTGGGGTGCGGGTCAGGTAACCTCCACGTTGGCCTAGTTGGTTGCTGGTCTCTTTCGGATACGTCCGGGGGGAAGAGCAACCCGCTGGGCTGGTGCACCCTGGGCACCGTCAATAACTTCCCATTCCTGGGTTCTTGTTGGCGGTGGCGAATACCTGACGGGGGGGGGAGGGGGGGACTTGTCGCTCTGGGTGTTCCCCTGATTAGCAGGGGACACTCCAGACGCGACACAGGGGTAGGCGGGGTAGGTAGCGGTAGGTCAGCGGTGGGGCTCACCTCCAGGCCTCTGGGCGGGCCGCCTTCCCCTGCGGGGGGGAACGCCCGGGGCACCCCAGCTCTGCACCCTGCACTGCCCGGCTCTGCAGTGACCGGCTCTGCCCGCTCTGCACCTGGCTTTGCACTCGGTACTCGTGCGGTTTGAGTTCCCCGAGTGCACTGACCAGCTCTGCACCCTGCTTTGCCCGGCTCTGCATCCGGGCTTTGCCCGCTCTGCACCTGGCTCTGCAGCCCGGAATCTCTCCTTCGGGTGGGGGTGGCCGCGGCTCGGGGGCGGGAGGTGGGCCCACGAGGAGGACGTGACTTGTCGTTGCCGACCCTCCTTTGACGTGGGATGGTCGGCGGGGACAAGTCAATGGTAGGAGGAGGCGGCGGAGCGTCGGTCTCGACGCTTCGCCGCACACGCGGTGGGCGGCGTCTGGCCTTCACCGGTCAGATGCTGCAATGGAGGGGACCGTTAAGGTCCAGCGCGGTGGGGGGGGACGGCGCAGCACACCGTCTAGGTGTGCCCAGCGGGGGCGTAGCTGCGCCGTGCCCTGAGGAGTAGTTAGACGGGTCCTCTCGCTTCCCGGTGTGGTAAATCCATGCTGGGGAGCGGGAGGGCCTGGGCGGCGGTTGCCTCCTTTTGCGAGGACGCCATGTCGCAAAAGGAGGCAGCGGTGGGGGTGGGAGAGGGCGGTCGTACGATCGCCTGCGCCCACCCCCTGGTGGTGATTAGCGGGCGGCAGGTGCGGGGGCGCCTGTCGTCTGCATTGCACAATCACCACCCTCGTCGGGCGGGAATGGCCGATCACTCACGGTCATTCCCGGGCCCCTCCACTGAGGGAGGGGCGTGCGGGGCCCGCCATTATGGTGGGCAATCGTCGGCGGGGGACTGGGCGTAAAGGCTGTGCCGGTTTCCCAGTCCTCCTCCACACAGACGATGCGGGAGTGCGCTGGTTTATTTTAGTGGGTATACCGGGCTTGCCCGGGGAGTCCCACATAGCCCGTCCATTCCCCCGATGGGCGGGTATGCGTAATGCATTTTTTCCCAGCGTTATCAAAAAAAAAAAAAAAAAAAAAAAAAAAAAAAGGTTAGGTTGGGGTGCGGGTGGGGTGCGGGTCAGGTAACCTCCACGTTGGCCTAGTTGGTTGCTGGTCTCTTTCGGATACGTCCGGGGAGAAGAGCAACCCGCTGGGCTGGTGCACTCTGGGTACCGTCAATAACTTCCCATTCGTGGGTTCTTGTTGGCGGTGGCGAATACCTGACGGGGGGGGACTCGTCGCTCTGGGTGATCCTCTGAATAGCAGAGGACACTCCAGACGCGGCGAAGGGGTAGGCTGGGTAGGTAGGTTGAGTTGGGTGGGGTAGGTTAGGTTTGGTAGGTTGACTTGTCGTTGCCGACCCTCCTTTGACGTGGGATGGTCGGCGGGGACAAGTCGGTGGTAGGAGGAGGCGGCGGAGCGTCGGTCTCGACGCTTCGCCGCACACGCGGAGGGCGGCGTCTGGCCTTCGCGGGCCAGATGCCGCAACGTAGTAGGGGACCGTAAAGGTCCAGCGCGGTGTGGGCACGGCGCGGCACACCGTCTAGGTGTGCCCAGCGGGGGCGTAGCTGCGCCGTGCCCTGAGGAGGTTGTGTGGCAGGTCCTCTCGCTTTCCGGTGTGGTAAATCCATGCTGGGGAGCGGGGAGGCCTGCGCGGCGGTTGCCTCCTTTTGCGAGGACGCCATGTCGCAAAAGGAGGCAGCGGTGGGGGTGGGAGAGGGCGGTTGTACGATCGCCTGCGCCCACCCCCTGGTGGTGATTAGCGGGCGGCAGGTGCGGGGGCGCCTGTCGTCTGCATTGCACAATCACCACCCTCGTCGGGCGGGAATGGCCGATCACTCACGGTCATTCCCGGGCCCCTCCACTGAGGGAGGGGCGTGCGGGGCCCGCCATTATGGTGGGCAGTCGTCGGCGGAGGACTGGGCGTAAAGGCTGTGCCGGTTTCCCAGTCCTCCTCCATAAAGACGATGCGGGAGTGCGCTGGTTTATTTTAGTGGGTATACCGGGCTTGCCCGGGGAGTCCCACATAGCCCGTCCATTCCCCGATGGGCGGGTATGCGTAATGCATTTTTTTTCCAGCGTTATCAAAAAAAAAAAAAAAAAAAAAAAAAGGTTGGGGTGCGGGTCAGGTAACCTCCACGTTGGCCTAGTTGGCTGCTGGTCTCTTTCGGATACGTCCGGGGAGAAGAGCAACCCGCTGGGCTGGTGCACCCTGGGCACCGTCAATAACTTCCCATTCGTGGGTTCTTGTTGGCGGTGGCGAATACCTGACGGGGGGGGAGGGGGGGGGACTCGTCGCTCTGGGTGTTCCCCTGATTAGCAGGGGACACTCCAGACGCGACACAGGGGTAGGTTGGGTAGGTAGCGGTAGGCTGCGGTGGGGCTCACTTCTTGGCCTCTGGGCGGGCCGCCTTCCCCTGCGGGGGGGAACGCCCGGGGCACCCCAGCTCTGCACCCTGCACTGCCCGGCTCTGCAGTGACCGGCTCTGCCCGCTCTGCACCTGGCTTTGCACTCGGCGCTCGTGCGGTTTGAGCTCCCCGAGTGCACTGACCAGCCCTGCACCCTGCTTTGCCCGGCTCTGCATCCGGGCTTTGCCCGCTCTGCACCTGGCTCTGCAGCCCGGAATCTCTCCTGCGGGTGGGGTTGGCCGCGGCTCGGGGGCGGGAGGTGGGCCCACGAGGAGGACGACTTGTCGTTGCCGACCCTCCTTTGACGTGGGATGGTCGGCAGGGACAAGTCGATGGTAGGAGGAGGCGGCGGAGCGTCGGTCTCGACGCTTCGCCGCACACGCGGTGGGCGGCATCTGGCCTTCGCGGATTCTGGCCAGATGCCGCATAGGAGGGGACCGTTAGGTCCAACGCGGTGGAGGGTACGGCGCGGCACACCGTCTAGGTGTGCCCAGCGGGGGCGTAGCTGCGCCGTGCCCTCAGGAGGATGTAGGGCAGGTCCTCTCGCTTCCCGGTGTGGTAAATCCATGCTGGGGAGCGGGGAGGCCTGGGCGGCGGTTGCCTCCTTTTGCGAGGACGCCATGTCGCAAAAGGAGGCAGCGGTGGGGGTGGGAGAGGGCGGTTGTACGATCGCCTGCGCCCACCCCCTGGTGGTGATTAGCGGGTGGCAGGTGCGGGGGCGCCTGTCGTCTGCATTGCACAATCGCCACCCTCGTCGGGCGGGAATGGCCGATCACTCACGGTCATTCCCGGGCCCCTCCACTGAGGGAGGGGCGTGCGGGGCCCGCCATTGTGGTGGGCATTCGTCGGCGGAGGACTGGGCGTAAAGGCTGTGCCGGTTTCCCAGTCCTCCTCCATAAAGACGATGCGGGAGTGCGCTGGTTTATTTTAGTGGGTATACCGGGCTTGCTCGGGGAGTCCCACATAGCCCGTCCATTCCCCCGATGGGCGGGTATGCGTAATGCATTTTTTTTCCAGCGTTATCAAAAAAAAAAAAAAAAAAAAAGGTTAGGTTAGGTTAGGTTAGGTTAGGTTAGGTTGGGGGCTCCCCTCACAGTTCTTACGTCCACGTCGTAGCCCCTGGAAACGTCCCAGTCCTGACCACCGTAACGGAGTGGCAGGCTGGGTACGGCCAAAGAGAACTGTGCATCGTAGCGAATCTGATTGTCTGAGTGTTACGAATTGCGGTGTATTTTATTTTATTTAATTATGTCTCAGCGACCTGCGCGGGACACCCGCGGGCGTTTTTTAAAACCCAAAGGCCCTTCTAAGGGCCAACCCAAAGGCCCTTCTCAGGGCCAACCAAAAGGCCCTTCTCAGGGCCAGCGCGACGCTTCAGCGTCAGCGGAGGAAGGGAGGACCTTCTACGGAGGAAGGGCGGACGATTTGTCGGAGTCCGACAACGAGTCCGTAGTGTTGAGGTCGAGAGCGAGTTCGATGGAGGTCGACTCTCGCTCAAGTTCACGCAAGCGGGCCTTTCTTAAGGAGGTTTCCGATGGCTCGGCCTCAGGTTCGGCGAAAGAGTCGAGGAGGGCGAAGGCCAAAAAGCCGGCGACAGCGGCGGACACCCACGACGTGGGTCTCGCAGACGCCCAACGTCATTTAGACCTGGCTCGGCGGGAGCAGCTCCAGCAAGACCTGGAGGAGCAGGTGGCAGCCAAGGAGCAGCAGGCACAACTCGCCCGGGCCAAGTCCGGGTACGGCTCGTCCCGCGTTTTATACGCGGACCACTCGATGACTGAGCTGGAGCGGATGGCTGAGGAGGACGTAGAGGAGATTGTAGTGGTCGCCTCTAAGTCCTCCCACCTAAAGGGCACGTTCCAAAAGTCCCTAAAATGCCGGGCCGCGAGCATGCGTGGCATCGTCGCAGAGCTGATGCAGCGCAAGGCGACTGACGAAGCGCGGCAGCTGCAGGCGAGAGTCGATCGCCTGCAGTCGGAGGTTAGCCAGCTACACCTTAAGCTGGCTGAAGCCACGGCCCGGCCAACCCAATCCGAGCCCAGACCTGCGGCAGAGGGTTCCGCCTCCTCAACCTTGAGGACACCATCCGCAAGGTCATAATGGAGGAGCGGGAATTCGTCCGAGCCTGCCTAGCAGGCATTGAAGACCGACTGCTGCCGGAGAAAAGTTACCGGCTACCGCTTGCCTCGGACAAGAGGAAGGGTGGGCCGGAGCCGACCTCAAACAGGGTGGAGGACCCCCTTCTCCCTTCCACCACCCCGACCAACCAGCAGGGCTGGACGAAGGTCGTCGGCAAGGGGAAGGGGAAGGGTAAGACCACAAAGACGGCAGCGGCCGTCCCTGCCATCCCCGCCACCACCCCTCCCAGCCAGTCGCAGTCGACTGGCAAGGGAAAGGGGAAGGGGAAGGGGAAAAGCGCCCCCCAAGCGGTCCCCGCCACCAACCCTTCCAGCCAGTTGCAGTCGACTGCGCAGGGAAGGGGAAAGGGGAAGGGGAAAAGTTCCCCCCCAGCCGGCGCCAAGAGGAACCTGGTTCCTCCAAAGACCGCAGCCGTCGTGGTGACGCTCACCACGGAGGCTGCGGAGCGGGGTGAGACGTACGCGTCCATAATGATGCGGGCGCGTGCGAATGCCGATCCCACCAAACTGGGGATCGGCAAGGTCTCATGCCGCCGGACGCAGGCTGGGGCTCGAATATTCGAGTTCCCGGGGGCCGATGGTGGGGCACACGCGGACCTCTTCGCAGCAAAGCTGCAGGAGGTCATTGCGGACGCAGCCAAGGTGGCCAGGCCGGTGAAATCGGCGGCCTTGGAGATCTCCTCCTTGGATGACACAGTCACCAAGGAGGAGGTGGTGGCGGCGGTCGCAGCCATAGGGGGCTGCAATGTCGCAGCGGTGCAAGGCCGGGACATCAGGCCCGGCCGCGGCGGCATGGGCACCATACGCTTGGAGTGCCCAGTCGTCGTTGCCAAAGCCGTCCTTGCCAAGGGACGGCTAGCCGTTGGCTTCAGTTCGGGTGCAGTCCGGGCACTCGAAGTCCAGCCTCTGCGCTGCTTCCGGTGCTTCGGCATTGGACACACCCGGGCCCTCTGTCCGTCCAGCGTAGACAGGACGGACAGTTGTTACCGCTGCGGCAAGGAAGGGCACAAAGTCGCCTCCTGCAAGGCCGCCACGCCGCACTGCGCGGTATGTGCCGCCAGTGGCCGCCCTGCGGGCCACGTTATGAAGGGGAGGAACTGCAGTCCTCCCCTTAAGAGGGGCAAAACACAGGCGCCGACCCGGCCTGTTGCTGCCACCGCCATCCCAGAGGCTGGGACCACGGCGGCTGTGGAGGAGGGGGGTGCGATGTCCGATTAATGCATAGAGTCGAACATCGCATCCTCCAGGCGAACACCAACCACTGCAGAGCGGCTCAGGATCTGCTGATGCAGACCGTGGCTGAGTGGTTGGTGGACGTGGCGGTGGTCGCTGAGCCGTACTCGGTACCTGGCAGTTGGCTGGGTGATCGGGACGGCTTGGTGGCGTTGGTGTCGCGGCCCGCCGCGGACTCCCCTCCCCTCTCGCTTTTAGAGAGGGGACCGGGATACGTGGCCGCCGCGTGGGGAGAGATAGCCCTCGTCGGGGTCTATTTCTCCCCAAACCGCCCTCTAAGGGACTTCGAGAACTTTCTCGAAGTCCTAACGGCAGTCGTCGGGAGGGCGGCACCACGCCAGGTCGCCGTGCTGGGCGACCTGAACGCGAAGTCTGCGGCCTGGGGCAACCCGGCCGCATCTTGCAACGTCCGGGGACGCGCCGCCGAATTATGGGCGGCTTCGTGCGGTGTGTCTCTCCTAAACAGGGGGGATGTTCACACGTGTGTGCGGCAGCGGGGAGGGTCAGTGGTTGACGTTTCGTTTGCCACCCCCGTGCTGGCCGCCCGCGTTGTGAACTGGCGGGTTGAGATGGTGGAGACCATGTCGGACCACCGTTATGTGCGGTTCGACATCTCCACCCGGGGCCCGCGGGAGGGAACAGCCCGCTCGGGCCAATCTCCCTTCCCGCGGTGGGCTCTCACCCGCCTGGACCGGGAGGCAGCTCAGGAGGCGGCGTTCCTCCAAGACTGGCTCTCGCCCCCTGTGGAGGCCCTGGACGTTGACGCCGCAGCGGTCCAGCTCCGTGGCTCCCTGACCGAGGTGTGCAACTCCAGCATGCCTCGGTCACGACGTCCGCCTCCCCGTCGCGCCGTCTATTGGTGGACGGTGGAGTTGGCGGGGCTTCGGGCCGCCTGCGTGGCGGCCAGGAGGGAATACACGCGGTGCCGGCGGCGCGCAACCCGATCTCAGGCCGGGGAGGACCGCCTCTACGCCTCGTACCTAGAGGCAAAGACGGTCCTCAAGTCGGCAATGTGCGCCGCCAAAGACTCGGCAAGGGCCGAGATGCTGGAGGGTCTCGACAGGGATCCATACGGGAGACCGTATAAGCTGGCGCGGAGCCAGCTGCGGCCCTATGGTCCGCCTCTGTCGGAGACCCTCGAGCCGGCGTTGCTGGATGGGGTGGTCCGGTCCCTGTTTCCGCGCAGGGCCAACTTCACCCCTCCAGTGATGGACCCCCCGCAGGAGGCAGCTTCGCCGGAGGAGGAGATTCCCCCGGTGACGCTGGATGAAGTCCAAGAGGGGATTCTTCGCCTCCGCGCGAAGAAGACAGCCCCTGGGCCTGACGGCGTCCCTGCACGGGTGGTGGCAATCGCTGCCTCTCAGATGCAGGACAGGTTTCGGGACCTCTTCAGCGCGTGCTTTGCGGCTGGGAGGTTCCCGAAACTGTGGAGGGAGGGGCAGCTTTGCCTCCTCCGAAAGGAGGGACGCCCGGCGGACTCCCCCTCGGCATACCGGCCCATAGTTCTGCTAGATGAGGTCGGAAAAATGTTCGAGGGGATCGTCGCTGAAAGGCTGAATAGCCTATTGCGGGGGGTGGGGCCAGACCTGTCGGACGCCCAGTTCGGGTTTCGACAAGGGCGTTCGACGGTCGACGCCTTGGCCCTGTTGAAGGGCCAAGTGCAGGAGGCGGTGGAGTCGGGGGGCGGGGTATTGGCGGTGTCATTCGACATCGCCAACGCTTTCAACTCCGTGCCCCACTCGACGATATTGGAGGCGCTCCGATACCACGGAGTGCCCCAATATCTGCGGTTGATCCTGGCCAGCTACCTGGAGGACAGAGAGGTCCTCCTGGTGGACAAGACGGCCAGGATCAGGCGTTATGGCGCGGAGTCCGGTGTTCCACAGGGGTCGGTGCTAGGGCCCCCCTTGTGGAACATCGCATTCGACTGGCTCCTGCGGGGCACCCTCCTCCAGGGCACGAGCGTCATCTGCTACGCGGATGACACTCTCCTCGTTGCCCGGGGGAGGGACTTCAGGGAGGCGGCCTGTCTGGCCTCGGCTGGCGGATCCTTGGTCGCAGAAAGGATCCGCCAGCTAGGATTGAGGGTGGCGCTGAACAAGACCGAGGCCGTGTTCTTTCACGGGCCTCGGCAGCGCTGCCCTCCTGACGCCCACATAATCGTGGAGGGCGTCAGGATCGAGGTCAAGGCCCAGATGAAGTATCTGGGCCTCACGCTGGACAGCAGGTGGCGCTTCGGCCCACATTTCAGTGGGCTGTCAACGCGCCTGCTGAAGGCCGCCGATGCCCTGTCGTGGCTCCTGCCAAATCTGGGGGGGCCCAAGGCGCGATGCCGGCGGTTGTACGCCGGCATACTGAAGAGTATGGCCCTTTACGGGGCCCCAATCTGGGCCGACTCCCTCCATAGGAGGGAGAACGCGACCGCCATCCGCAGGCCCCAACGGGCCATTGCACAGCGGGTGGCGAGGGCCTACCGGTCGGTAGGCTTCGCGGCGGCGTGCGCTCTGGCGGGCACCCCTCCGTGGGAGTTGGAGGCATGGGTGCTCGCCAGAGTGTACTATTGGACGGCGCGGCGTAAGGCGCTCGGGGAGCGCCCCGCCGCGGAAGAGCGGGAGGCCGTGCGGCGGGAGGCGAGGGACGCGATAGTCGTCCACTGGACGGAGGACCTCGCCACCGCCACCTTTGGCCGCCGGACGTTGGACGCGCTCGGTCCAGTCTTGCAGGGCTGGCTCGAGCGTCCCCACGGTTTCCTCTCATTCCGTTTGGTGCAGGTGTTGTCCGGGCATGGTTGTTTCGGAACGCACCTGCACCGGATCCGGAGGGAGGAAACCCCGGCGTGCCACGACTGCGGCGCGGCAGAGGACACGGCGCAGCACACTCTAGAGGTGTGCCCAGCCTGGGCTGAACTGCGCCGTGCCCTAAATCAAGTGATCGGGCAGGACCTCTCACTTCCCAGTGTGGTCAACTCCATGCTGGGGAGTGAGGAGGCCTGGGCGGCGGTTGCCTCCTTTTGCGAGGTCGTGATTTCGCAAAAGGAGGCGGCGGAGCGTGCGCGGGAGGACGATCCTCTCGCGCCGCCGCTCCGCAGGCGAAGAAGGGGTGGGAGAAGGCGGTTGTACGATCGTCTCCTCCCACCACCTGGTGGTGACTAGCGGGCGACAGGCGCGGGGGCGCCTCTCGTCTGCATTGCACTAGTCACCACCCCGTCGGGCGGGAATGGCCGAGCACGTGGTCATTCCCGAGCCCCTCCACTAAGGGAGGGGCGTGAAGGCCCCGCTGTAAAGGCGGGCGGTCGTCGGCGGAGGACTGGGCGTAAAGGCTGTGCCAGTTTCCCAGTCCTCCTCCAAACAGACGATGCGGGAGTGCCGCTGGGTTATTTTAGTGGGTATACCGGAACATTCCGGGGAGTCCCACATAGCCCGTCCCCATTCCCCCAAGGGGCGGGTATGCGTAATGCATTTTTTCCCAGCGTGATCAAAAAAAAAAAAAAAAAAAAAGGTTAGGTTAGGTTAGGTTAGGTTAGGTTAGGTTGGGGTGCGGGTCAGGTAACCTCCACGTTGGCCTAGTTGGTTGCTGGTCTCTTTCGGATACGTCCGAGGGGAAGAGCAACCCGCTGGGCTGGTGCACCCTGGGCACCGTCAATAACTTCCCATTCGTGGGTTCTTGTTGGCGGTGGCGAATACCTGACGGGGGGGGAGGGGGGGGACTCGTCGCTCTGGGTGTTCCCCTGATTAGCAGGGGACACTCCAGACGCGACGCAGGGGTAGGCGGGGTAGGTAGCGGTAGGTCAGCGGTGGGGCTCACTTCTTGTCCTCTGGGCGGGCCGTCTTCCCCTGCGGGGGGGAACGCCCGGGGCACCCCAGCTCTGCACCCTGCACTGCCCGGCTCTGCAGTGACCGGCTCTGCCCGCTCTGCACCTGGCTTTGCACTCGGCGCTCGTGCGGTTTGAGCTCACCGAGTGCACTGACCAGCTCTGCACCCTGCTTTGCCCGGCTCTGCATCCGGGCTTTGCCCGCTCTGCACCTGGCTCTGCAGCCCGGAATCTCTCCTGCGGGTGGGGGTGGCCGCGGCTCGGGGGCGGGAGGTGGGCCCACGAGGAGGTAGTGACTTGTCGTTGCCGACCCTCCTTTGACGTGGGATGGTCGGCAGGGACAAGTCAATGGTTGGAGGAGGCGGCGGAGTGTCGGTCTCGATGCTTCGCCGCACACGCGGAGGGCGGCGTCTGGCCTTCGCGGATTATGGCCAGATGCCGCATAGGAGGGGACCGTTAGGTCCAGTGCGGTGGAGGGTACGGCGCGGCACACCGTCTAGGTGTGCCCAGCGGGGGCGTAGCTGCGCCGTGCCCTGAGGAGGAGGTTGTGTGGCAGGTCCTCTCGCTTCCCGGTGTGGTGTATTCCATGCTGGGGAGCGGGGAGGCCTGGGCGGCGGTTGCCTCCTTTTGCGAGGACGCCATGTCGCAAAAGGAGGCAGCGGTGGGGGTGGGAGAGGGCGGTTGTACGATCGCCTGCGCCCACCCCCTGGTGGTGATTAGCGGGCGGCAGGTGCGGGGGCGCCTGTCGTCTGCATTGCACAATCACCACCCTCGTCGGGCGGGAATGGCCGATCACTCACGGTCATTCCCGGGCCCCTCCACTGAGGGAGGGGCGTGCGGGGCCCGCCACTATGGTGGGCAATCGTCGGCGGAGGACTGGGCGTAAAGGCTGTGCCGGTTTCCCAGTCCTCCTCCATAAAGACGATGCGGGAGTGCGCTGGTTTATTTTAGTGGGTATACCGGGCTTGCCCGGGGAGTCCCACATAGCCCGTCCATTTCCCCGATGGGCGGGTATGCGTAATGCATTTTTTTCCAGCGTTATCAAAAAAAAAAAAAAAAAAAAAAAAAAAAAAGGTTAGGTTAGGTTGGGGTGCGGGTCAGGTAACCTCCACGTTGGCCTAGTTGGTTGCTGGTCTCTTCCGGATACGTCCGGGGAGAAGAGCAACCCGTTGGGCTGGTGCACCCTGGGCACCGTCAATAACTTCCCATTCGTGGGTTCTTGTTGGCGATGGCGAATATCTGACGGGGGGGTAGGGGGGGGGACTCGTCGCTCTGGGTGTTCCCCTGAATAGCAGAGGACACTCCAGACGCGGCGAAGGGGTAGGCTGGGTAGGTAGGTTGGGGTGGGTGGGGTAGGTTAGGTTTGGTAGGTAAGCGGTGGGGCTCACTTCCTTGCCTCTGGGCGGGCCGCCTTCCCCTGCGGGGGGGAACGCCCGGGGCACCCCAGCTCTGCACCCTGCACTGCCCGGCTCTGCAGTGACCGGCTCTGCCCGCTCTGCACCTGGCTTTGCACTCGGCGCTCGTGCGGTTTGAGCTCCCCGAGTGCACTGACCAGCTCTGCACCCTGCTTTGCCCGGCTCTGCATCCGGGCTTTGCCCGCTCTGCACCTGGCTCTGCAGCCCGGAATCTCTCCTGCGGGTGGGGGTGGCCGCGGTTCGGGGGCGGGAGGTGGGCCCAAGAGGAGGGTGTGACTTGTCGTTGCCGACCCTCTTTTGACGTGGGATGGTCGGCAGGGACAAGTCAATGGTTGGAGGAGGCGGCGGAGTGTCGTTCTCAACGCTTCGCCGCACACGCGGAGGGCGGCATCTGGCCTTCGCGGATTCTGGCCAGATGCCGCATAGGAGGGGACCGTTAGGTCCAGTGCGGTGGAGGGTACGGCGCGGCACACCGTCTAGGTGTGCCCAGCGGGGGCGTAGCTGCGCCGTGCCCTGAGGTGTTTGGCGGGTCCTCTCGCTTCCCGGTGTGGTAAATCCATGCTGGGGAGCGGGGAGGCCTGGGCGGCGGTTGCCTCCTTTTGCGAGGACGCCATGTCGCAAAAGGAGGCAGCGGTGGGGGTGGGAGAGGGCGGTTGTACGATCGCCTGCGCCCAACCCCTGGTGGTGATTAGCGGGCGGCAGGTGCGGGGGCGCCTGTCGTCTGCATTGCACAATCGCCACCCTCGTCGGGCGGGAATGGCCGATCACTCACGGTCATTCCCGGGCCCCTCCACTGAGGGAGGGGCGTGCGGGGCCCGCCATTGTGGTGGGCATTCGTCGGCGGAGGACTGGGCGTAAAGGCTGTGCCGGTTTCCCAGTCCTCCTCCATAAAGACGATGCGGGAGTGCGCTGGTTTATTTTAGTGGGTATACCGGGCTTGCCCGGGGAGTCCCACATAGCCCGTCCATTCCCCCGATGGGCGGGTATGCGTAATGCATTTTTTTCCAGCGTTATCAAAAAAAAAAAAAAAAAAAAAAAAAAAAAAAAAAAAAAAAGGTTAGGTTAGGTTAGGTTAGGTTCGACGGTCGACGCCTTGGCCCTGCTCAAGGCCCAGGTGCAAGAGGCAGTGGGGTCGGGGGAGGGGGTGTTGGCGGTCTCGTTCGACATCGCCAACGCCTTCAACTCCGTGCCGCACTCGACGATATTGGAGGCGCTTCGGTATCACGGAGTGCCCCAATACCTGCGGGACCTCCTGGCCAGCTACTTGGAGGACCGCGAGGTCCTTCTTGTGGACAAGACGGCGACGGTCAGGAGGTACGGCGCGGAGTCCGGTGTTCCACAGGGGTCGGTCCTAGGCCCCCCCCTGTGGAACATCGGTTTCGACTGGCTCTTGCGGGGAGCCCTCCTCCGGGGGACGAGCGTCATCTGCTACGCGGACGACACACTGCTCGTTGCCCGGGGGAAGGACTTTAGGGAGGCGGCCTGTCTGGCATCGGCTGGCGGATCTTTGGTCGCCGGAAGGATCCGCCAGCTGGGACTGCAGGTGGCGCTGCACAAGACCGAGGCCGTGTTCTTCCACGGGCCTCGGCAGCGCTACCCACCTGACGCTCACATAGTCGTGGCGGGCGTCAGGATTGCGGTCGGGACCCAGATGAAATATCTGGGCCTCCTGCTAGACAGCAGGTGGCGCTTCAGCGCACACTTCAGCGGGCTGTCGACGCGCCTGCTGAAGGCCGCCGATGCCCTCTCGTGGCTCCTCCCGAACCTGGGTGGGCCCAAGGAGCGGTGCCGGCGATTATATGCCGGAATCCTGAAGAGTATGGCCCTCTACGGGGCTCCGATTTGGGCGGACTCCCTCCGCAGGAGGGAGAACGCGACCGCCATCCGCGGGCCCCAAAGGGCCATCTCACAGCGGGTGGCAAGGGCCTACCGGTCGGTGGGCTTTGCGGCGGCGTGCGCTCTGGCGGGCACCCCTCCCTGGGAGTTGGAGGCTTGGGTGCTCGCCAAAGTGTACGAATGGTCAGCGCGGCGTAAGGCGCTAGGTGAGCGCCCCGCCGCGGAAGAGCGGGAGGCCGTGCGGCGGGAGGCGAGGGAAGCCATCGTCCTCCATTGGACCGCAGACCTCGCCACCGCCACGTTTGGGCGCCGGACGCTGGACGCGCTCGGTCCAGTCCTGCAGGGCTGGCTCGAGCGGCCACACGGTTTCCTCTCGTTCCGTTTGGTGCAGGTGTTGTCCGGACATGGTTGTTTCGGAACGCACCTGCACCGGATCCGGAGGGAGGAAACCCCGGCGTGCCACGACTGTGGCGCGGCGGAGGACACGGCGCAGCACACCCTGGAGGTGTGCCCGGCCTGGGCCGAGCTGCGCCGTGAACTCATTGGAGTAGTCGGGCAGGACCTCTCGCTTCCCGGCGTGGTCAACTCCATGCTGGGGAGCGAGGAGGCCTGGGCGGCGGTTGCCTCCTTTTGCGAGGATGTCATGTCGCAAAAGGAGGCGGCGGAGCGGGCGCGGGAGGACGATCCTCTCGCTGCGCCGCTCCGCAGGCGAAGAAGGGGTGGGAGAAGGCGGTTATACGACCGTCTCCTCCCACCTCCTGGTGGTGACTAGCGGGCGACAGGCGCGGGGGCGCCTCTCGTCTGCATTGCACAGTCACCACCCTCGTCAGACGGGAATGGCCGAGCACTCACGGTCATTCCCGGGCCCCTCCACTAAGAGGGGCGTGCGGGGCCTGCCGTAAAGGCGGGCAATCGTCGGCGGAGGGCTGGACGTAAAGGCTGTGCCAGTTTCCCAGTCCTCCGCCACTAGGACGAAGCGGGAGTGCCGCTGGGTTATTTTAGTGGGTATACCGGGCTTGCCCGGGGAGTCCCACATAACCCGCCCATTCCCCCAATGGGCGGGTATGCGTAATGCATTTTTTCCCAGCGTGATCAAAAAAAAAAAAAAAAAAAAAAAAAAAGGTTAGGTTAGGTTAGGTTAGGTTGGGGTGCGGGTCAGGTAACCTCCACGTTGGCCTAGTTGGTTGCTGGTCTCTTTCGGATACGTCCGGGGAGAAGAGCAACCCGTTGGGCTGGTGCACCCTGGGCACCGTCAATAACTTCCCATTCGTGGGTTCTTGTTGGCGATGGCGAATATCTGACGGGGGGGTAGGGGGGGGACTCGTCGCTCTGGGTGTTCCTCTGAATAGCAGAGGACACTCCAGACGCGGCGAAGGGGTAGGCTGGGTAGGTAGGTTTGGGGTGGGTGGGGTAGGTTAGGTTTGGTAGGTAAGCGGTGGGGCTCACTTCCTTGCCTCTGGGCGGGCCGCCTTCCCCTGCGGGGGGGAACGCCCGGGGCACCCCAGCTCTGCACCCTGCACTGCCCGGCTCTGCAGTGACCGGCTCTGCCCGCTCTGCACCTGGCTTTGCACTCGGTACTCGTGCGGTTTGAGTTCCCCGAGTGCACTGACCAGCTCTGCACCCTGCTTTGCCCGGCTCTGCATCCGGGCTTTGCCCGCTCTGCACCTGGCTCTGCAGCCCGGAATCTCTCCTGCGGGTGGGGGTGGCCGCGGTTCGGGGGCGGGAGGTGGGCCCAAGAGGAGGGTGTGACTTGTCGTTGCCGACCCTCTTTTGACGTGGGATGGTCGGCAGGGACAAGTCAATGGTTGGAGGAGGCGGCGGAGTGTCGTTCTCGACGCTTCGCCGCACACGCGGAGGGCGGCATCTGGCCTTCGCGGATTCTGGCCAGATGCCGCATAGGAGGGGACCGTTAGGTCCAGTGCGGTGGAGGGTACGGCGCGGCACACCGTCTAGGTGTGCCCAGCGGGGGCGTAGCTGCGCCGTGCCCTGAGGTGTTTGGCAGGTCCTCTCGCTTCCCGGTGTGGTAAATCCATGCTGGGGAGCGGGGAGGCCTGGGCGGCGGTTGCCTCCTTTTGCGAGGACGCCATGTCGTAAAAGGAGGCAGCGGTGGGGGTGGGAGAGGGCGGTTGTACGATCGCCTGCGCCCACCCCCTGGTGGTGATTAGCGGGCGGCAGGTGCGGGGGCGCCTGTCGTCTGCATTGCACAATCACCACCCTCGTCGGGCGGGAATGGCCGATCACTCACGGTCATTCCCGGGCCCCTCCACTGAGGGAGGGGCGTGCGGGGCCCGCCATTATGGTGGGCAGTCGTCGGCGGAGGACTGGGCGTAAAGGCTGTGCCGGTTTCCCAGTCCTCCTCCATAAAGACGATGCGGGAGTGCGCTGGTTTATTTTAGTGGGTATACCGGGCTTGCCCGGGGAGTCCCACATAGCCCGTCCATTCCCCCGATGGGCGGGTATGCGTAATGCATTTTTTTCCAGCGTTATCAAAAAAAAAAAAAAAAAAAAAAAAAAAAAAAAAAAAAAAAAAAAAAACAAAAAAAAAAAAAAAAAAAAAAAAAGGTTAGGTTAGGTTAGGTTAGGTTAGGTTGGGGTGCGGGTGGGGTGCGGGTCAGGTAACCTCCACGTTGGCCTAGTTGGTTGCTGGTCTCTTTCGGATACGTCCGGGGAGAAGAGCAACCCGCTGGGCTGGTGCACTCTGGGTACCGTCAATAACTTCCCATTCGTGGGTTCTTGTTGGCGGTGGCGAATATCTGACGGGGGGGGGGTAGGGGTACGCGTCGCTCTGGGTGTTCCTCTGAACAGCAGAGGACACACCAGATGCGACACAGGGGTTGGGTAGGTTAGGCTGGGTAGGCTAGGTTGGTTAGGCTAGGTTGGGTAGGCTGGGTAGGCCAGAATTAGGAGGCAGGTTAGGTTAGGTAGGACAGTTGTGGGGTGCAAGTTGAAAGCCTCCACGCGGCGCACCCTGGGCAACGTCGGCTCCAACTGCCCACGTTGGGGTGGGCGGCCAATTTCAACACACGAGGAAAGGTCACGGTTCCAAACACAGATCATCATCCATGATGGTCTGTGAAGGGAACCGGGCTAGAGGCGGGACGGCTAGTCCGTTGCTGCGGTGGCCATCTAACGCCTACTCCCCCCTCTGCTAACAGAGGGTAGGTCGAGTGGGCGTGGAGTAGAGATGGAACCCAATCCCAAGGTCTCGCGTGCCGAGGGGATGAATGGCCGGAGGGTTTATATCCGGTCCCTAGCGCTGGGAAAGGGACCTCACCCTTAAAAAGGAACAAAAAATAAATAAAATATGGAAACACGACCAATGGATAATAATCCTCAGGCGGGTACCCTTGTGCAATGCAAGGGCCAGTCCCGCCCCTCTAGGGATATCCTAGAGGGCAGCCCCATCGTATCTGAGGGGGGCACCACTGGTCCCGTAGGCCGGCAGACCACTGCCGACCTGCGTCAAAGCCACGAGCGAGAAAAGGAGCTCCAGGTTCACTCGGAGCAACTGCGCGGCGTGGATGCAGGGCGCCTTACGGCCTCGCTGGGCCGCATATGCGACGCGGCGATGCCCAGGGCGAGACCCCTCCCTCCTCGGCATCGGGTGTATTGGTGGAGCGACGAGCTCCGCCGCATGCGCATCGATTGCGGTAGGGCACGCCGCCAATACACTCGGTGCAGGCGGAGGCGAGTCCGGGACGCGAATGAGGAGAATGCCTCCTACGCCGCCTACAGGGCTTTGCGCGAAACGTTCCAGTTGGCAATCGCGCGGGCCAAGGAGGCGGCGTGGAAGGAATGGTTGCGGACCCTCGATGGCGACCCTTGGGGTAGGCCGTACAAAGCCGTCCGAAAAAAGCTGCGGCCCTGGGCTCCCCCCGTCACTTCTAGCGTGGACGGGGGTCTTCTCGAAGAGGTGGTGGGCACCCTCTTCCCGCAGCGAGACGAGTGGGTGCCTCCGGCGATGGCCCGACACGGTGCGCGATCGGCCGAGGTTGAGGACGAAGTCCCCGCACCGCCGGTGTCGGAGGCCGAATTCGGGGCGGCCGTCCTCAGGCTCAAAATGAAGAGGACCGCCCCGGGCCCGGACGGCGTTCCGGGGACGGCATTAGCGATCGCGCTGGAGGAGATCGGAGAGAGGGTGAGGTCCCTCTTCACCGCATGCGTGGTGCAGGGTCGATTCCCGCGCGCGTGGAAGACGGGCAAGCTCGTACTACTGCCGAAGGCAGGGCACCCGGCCGGACTGCCGTCGTCCTATCGTCCGATCGTGTTACTCGGCGAGGTGAGCAAGCTCTTCGAGCGTGTGCTCGCGGCTCGCCTGGCCGAGTGCATGGATCCGGATCTGGACGACGCGCAGTTCGGTTTCCGCCGGGGTCGGTCGACCCTGGACGCCGTTGCGCGCGTGAGAGATCTCACCGAGGAGGCCGTCTCCCGGGGTGGCGTGTTGCTTGCGGTGTCATTGGACATCCGCAACGCATTCAACACGCTGCCCTGGGAAACGATCAAGGCGGCGCTGCGGTTTCACGGCGTGCCGCAGTACCTCCAGCGGGTCATCGCCGACTACTTTGCCGGCAGAGCCGTCGTTTTCCCGACGAGGGCCGGCGAGGGGAGGAGGGATATGTCGTGCGGTGTTCCGCAGGGGTCTGTTCTGGGCCCTCCCCTGTGGAACATCGGCTACGACTGGGTGCTGCGCGGGGCCACTTTGCGGGGGGTCAGCGTAATCTGTTACGCCGATGACACCCTCGTGCTTGCCCGCGGCGGCACCTACAGAGAGGCATCCCTGCTCGCCACGGCGGGTGTGGCCCAGGTAGTGGGGAGGATCCGTGCCCTGGGGCTCGAGGTGGCCCTGGAAAAGTCAGAGGCCCTCCTGTTTCACGGGCCCCGACAGAGGCCGCCGCCGGGGGCCTCCATTGTTGTGGGAGGAACTTCCATCGCCGTCGGTACTTCGATGAAGTACCTGGGCCTCGTACTCGACGGCCGATGGAAGTTCGAGGAGCACTTCCGGCGGTTGGCCCCAAAGTTGTTGGCCACCGCTGGGGCATTGGGGCGGATCCTCCCAAATGTTGGGGGGCCGGGTGGAGTCTGCCGACGCCTGTACACGGGTGTGGTGCGCTCCATGGCGCTCTACGGGGCGCCAATATGGGTAGGAGCCATGAGCGGCCCGAATCTGGCTGCGCTGCGACGACCGCAGCGCGCCATGGCGCTCAGGGTGGCCCGGGCGTACCGCACCGTGTCGTGCGTCGGCGCGTGTGTGCTCGCCGGTACGCCGCCGTGGGACCTCGATGCAGAGGTACTCGCCGCGGCGTACTGGCGAACGAAAGAGGCGATTGCGGGCGGTGGCCGCCCCCCACATCCGCGGGAGATTCGTCGCTGGCGAGAGGAGTGGCGTGACACTCTCCTGCGGAGGTGGGCGGCGCGCCTAGAAGAAGATCGGGTTGAGAGCCGAGAGGTGGTGACCGCCGTTCGGCCCATTCTCCGCGAGTGGCTCGAACGGCGGCACGGGGCTCTCTCCTTCCACCTGACACAGATGATCACCGGGCACGGTTGCTTTGGAAGATACCTGTACCGGGTGGCAAGAAGAGAGCCCACGGACGTGTGCCACCATTGCGTGGCGGGAGTCGCGGACACGGCGCAACACACGCGCGAGGAGTGCCCTGCTTGGGCGGTCCCTCGCGCCGCCCTGTCCGCGACCGTCGGGGACGACCTGTCGCTGCCGGCCCTCCTCAAGAAGATGGTCGACAGCGACGAGTATTGGCGAGCGGTAGCGACGTTCAGCGTCGAGGTGATGTCACGGAAGGAGGCGGCGGAAAGGGATCGGGAAAACGACGTTGACTCGGCTCCGATGCGTCGCCGTAGACGCGGAAGACGGCGTCTGGCCTTTGCGGGCCGAATGATACCGTAACGCCGGGGACCGTGGGCAGTGGATCGGGGGATCCACCGTCCACCCAAAGGTCCCACGCACTGAGACGCCGCGGTGTTCCCGGTCGCCTCAGTGCTAGGAGAGGAAGAGAAAGATAGAGGTGGAATTGGGCTGGGTTGGGTCTCAACTAACAACAAGGGACTCTGCCCCGCCCAATAGAGAAGAGCTCCGTTGCGGAGCAACGCCAGCGGGGCACGCGGTTGCAAGCCTCGTGGGTCCCGCAGCCCCGTGGGCGAGTGAAGGAACACTCCAGGTTTTTAGTGGGTGCGAACCCCACATAACGCAGTGGTCCCCCCCAGGCCACTGCGTATTCGTCAGGAATTTTCCTGGGAGAACAAAAAAAAAAAAAAAAAAGGTTGGGGTGCGGGTCAGGTAACCTCCACGTTGGCCTAGTTGGTTGCTGGTCTCTTTCGGATACGTCCGGGGAGAAGAGCAACCCGCTGGGCTGGTGCACTCTGGGTACCGTCAATAACTTCCCATTCGTGGGTTCTTGTTGGCGGTGGCGAATATCTGACGGGGGGGGGTAGGGGTACGCGTCGCTCTGGGTGTTCCTCTGAACAGCAGAGGACACACCAGATGCGACACAGGGGTTGGGTAGGTTAGGCTGGGTAGGCTAGGTTGGTTAGGCTAGGTTGGGTAGGCTGGGTAGGCCAGAATTAGGAGGCAGGTTAGGTTAGGTAGGACAGTTGTGGAGGAGTTGTGGTGGTTGCCTGAAAACAGGGAACCACCAACAGGGGAGTCTAGCCAGCTCTCCTTAATTCCGGAGCCCGCGGCATACTCCCAAAGACCCCCATCGATTGCGGTATGGGGTACGGGATGTGTTGTGGACCGGAGGGCTTGCCTTAATCGGCCGGCCCGCGGGAATGGAAAACCCTAAAAAACCCGACAGCGAAGTCGTAAAAACCTGTAGATACCAGGCGACCTCTACAGTATATAGCTACACTGGTACAGGAATGGGCGTCACCCGACAGTGTTATTTATATCGTCCCATACTCGTGGGAATAAAATGGAAAAAACTAACAAAACAAACAAACAAGACGAAAAAAATAAGGAGGAAGTGAAGGTGGAGATGAAAGAGGAGAAGAAGAAGGAGAGAAAGGTGAGGCAGGCGAAGAAGACTCCTGAAAAGGAACTACGCGTGTCAGTGCTGCGTCTGTCGGAGTCCTCCGGCGAATCGGACGCAAAAATGGTTTCGTGCGGATCCGGCTCGGAGAGCGAGAAAGAGGACACTTGCCAAATGAACGTTGACTCGAGCAGCGAAAATGAGGAGACTCGCAAGTGGCGCAAAAGAGGAATGGGCGAGCATGGAGAGGAGGAGATGGCGTCGGCGCAAAAAGGGGCGGCGCATAAATCTAAGAGAGGGAGAGGCCGACCGCCCACCACTGGGGAATACGTCGGCCTAGCCGCGGCCCAGGCCCGTCTTAACGCGGCAAAAGCGGAAACGCTCCAGATAGAGGCCGAGGAGCAAATAGCGGAGGTCGCCAAGACACTCAAACTGTCACGACATGCCTGCCGCAGCGGCCTCAACCCCCCGGCACCAGAGGAGGACACGGAGCAGTCTCTGGCAGCACTCAACTGCTTGCTGCTAGAGGCTGCAAAGACGGTAGAAACGGTGGCTACCAAGTCCGGCCGCCTGAAGGGGACCAGTATTAAGACCCTAAAGGATGCGGCCTCGATCATCAAGGAGGCTGCGGTGGGCATAAGGGCCCGAACTATGACGGAGGAAATTGCCAAACTGGAGGCCGAAAACCGGCGGCTAACAGCACAGCTGGCTGAGGCAAACAGCCGGCCAGCGGCGGCAGCAACGGCGGCAGCACCCGAATCAATCAGAGAGATGATGGAGGAGATAGCTCGGGCCAGCGTCGTGCAGTTCAGCAACATGCTGAATGCACGACTCGAAGGGCTCGAGTGTCGCCTCCTACCAGAGCCGGCATTGCGGCCGCCGCTGGCGGCTGACAAGAGAAAGGGGGAGTCAGCCGAGTCGGAGGCGAAGGCCCCAATACCCCCGACGCCTCCGCCTGCGCCCGCAACCCAGCCCGCAGCCCAGCCCGCAGCCCAGCCCAAAAACAAGGGCAAAGGAAAGGGGAAAGGCAAGGGGAAAACGACGGCCCCGGCCCCTGAAAGGGACCCTAGTCCGATGAAGGACGCCCCCCCACCGCCCCCATTGACGGAGCAGTGGAGCTTGGTTGCTGCTCGGGGTGCCAAAAGCAGTGGCAAGCAGACAAGCGCCCAGAGCACCCAGAAGAAGAAGACAGCGGCGGTGGCGAAGCTGCGCGCGCCGAAAACGGCAGCAGTGACCCTTACGCTGCAACCGGGCGCGGCTGAGCAGGGAGCTACATACAGCTCAGTATTGCGGGAGGCCCGGACCCGGATCGACAGGGAGAGTCTCGGCATCGAGGAAATGCGCTGCAGGACCACGGTCACCGGCGCCCGCATCCTCGAAATCTTCGGGGATGGGGGCGCAGAGAAGGCCGACTCGCTGGCCAATAAGCTAAGAGAGGTCCTGAGCGCCGAGGTGGTCAGGGTCTCCCGCCCGACCAAAAGAGTGGACGTGTTGGTTTCAGGACTCGACGACTCTGTCACCGCCGCAGAGGTGGTGGCGGCTTTCGCTGCGCAGGGGGGATGTCACGTCGACGACATCAGGCCCGGTGTCATCAGCGACCGGGCCACGATGTGGCTTGGCTGCCCGGTGGCCGCCGCCAAAACTGTTGTTGGCGCCGACCGCCTAAAAGTAGGCTGGATTACGGCCAGAGTTACCTTGCTGGCGGTTAGGCCCCTCAGGTGCTTCAGGTGCCTCAACCTGGGCCACGTCGCCAGCAAGTGTGGGTCGGAGGTGGACCGCAGCGGTCTCTGCTACCGCTGCGGAAAACCGGGCCACCGGGCGCGTGAGTGCCGGGCCGAGCCCAACTGCGCCACCTGCGCAGCAGCGGGCAAACCGGCTGGGCACCCTCTTGGTGGTGCAGGCTGTGTGGGCAAAGCCCAAAACAAAACCAAAAATAAGGGCGGTGGGCCTACCCAAGGCCCAAAAGCAGCGGAGGGGCCAATGGATACCGCCACATAAATGCCCGGACTCGCCTTTCTGCAGGCAAACATTAACCACTCTGCCAGGGCCCAGGATCTTTTCACCCAGACCCTGGCAGAGTGGGGAATCAAAGTGGCCGTAGTCGCCGAGCCCTACTTTGTCCCCACCCGAGATGACTGGGTCGGTAGCAGGGATGGCTTGGTGGCCATCGCTGCCCCGGCTGCCTCTGGCGCCCCGCCCATCGGCCACGTGTCGAGGGGTAGGGACTACGTACTGGCAGCCGTGGGTGGCATCACAGTGATAGGGGTTTACTTCTCACCCAACCGGGCCCTCGCCGACTTTGAGGCAATGCTCGGGGAGGTGGGCGCCCTGGTTGGGCAGGTCGCCCCTAGCCCCGTGCTAGTCGCTGGGGATTTCAACGCCAAATCAACGGCGTGGGGATCCCCGGCGACGGATGCGCGGGGTGAGTGTCTGGAGGAGTGGGCGGTCTCCATGGGCTTGGCCGTCCTCAACACCGGGTCGGAGGACACGTGCGTGCGGCAACAGGGTGGGTCTATAGTCGATATTACGTTGGCATCGCCCGCCCTGGCGCGCCGTGTCCAGAATTGGAGGGTGGTGGTGGGCGTGGAGACACTGTCGGACCACCGTTACATCCGATTCGATGTCTCCGCGCTCCCCACCGGCGGTCAGGACGGGAACCTTACTGTTGTTGGGGGCGGCCCGCGCTGGGTGCTGGGGCGGCTCGATAGGGAGGTCGCCAGAGAGGCCGCTGTAGTCGAGGACTGGGTGTACGGGCCCGACATTGGCCAGGACGTGGACGAGGAGGCAGGGCGCCTTGCGGCCTCGCTTGGCCGCATATGCGACGCGGCGATGCCCAGGGCGAGACCCCTTCCTCCTCGGCATCGGGTGTATTGGTGGAGCGACGAGCTCCGCCGCATGCGCATCGATTGCGGTAGGGCACGCCGCCAATACACTCGGTGCAGGCGGAGGCGAGTCCGGGACGCGAATGAGGAGAATGCCTCCTACGCCGCCTACAGGGCTTTGCGCGAAACGTTCCAGTTGGCAATCGCGCGGGCCAAGGAGGCGGCGTGGGAGGAATGGTTGCGGACCCTCGATGGCGACCCTTGGGGTAGGCCGTACAAAGCCGTCAGAAAAAAGCTGCGGCCCTGGGCTCCCCCCGTCACTTCTAGCGTGGACGGGGGTCTTCTCGAAGAGGTGGTGGGCACTCTCTTCCCGCAGCGAGACGAGTGGGTGCCTCCGGCGATGGCCCGACACGGTGCGCGATCGGCCGAGGTTGAGGACGAAGTCCCCGCACCGCCGGTGTCGGAGGCCGAATTCGGGGCGGCCGTCCTCAGGCTCAAAATGAAGAGGACCGCCCCGGGCCCGGACGGCGTTCCGGGGACGGCATTAGCGATCGCGCTGGAGGAGATCGGAGAGAGGGTGAGGTCCCTCTTCACCGCATGCGTGGTGCAGGGTCGATTCCCGCGCGCGTGGAAGACGGGCAAACTCGTACTACTGCCGAAGGCAGGGCGCCCGGCCGGACTGCCGTCGTCCTACCGTCCGATCGTGTTACTCGGCGAGGTGAGCAAGCTCTTCGAGCGTGTGCTCGCGGCTCGCCTGGCCGAGTGCATGGATCCGGATCTGGACGACGCGCAGTTCGGTTTCCGCCGGGGTCGGTCGACCCTGGACGCCGTTGCGCGGGTGAGAGATCTCACCGAGGAGGCCGTCTCCCGGGGCGGCGTGTTGCTTGCGGTGTCATTGGACATCCGCAACGCATTCAACACGCTGCCCTGGGAAACGATCAAGGCGGCGCTGCGGTTTCACGGCGTGCCGCAGTACCTCCAGCGGGTCATCGCCGACTACTTTGCCGGCAGAGCCGTCGTTTTCCCGACGAGGGCCGGCGAGGGGAGGAGGGATATGTCGTGCGGTGTTCCGCAGGGGTCTGTTCTGGGCCCTCCCCTGTGGAACATCGGCTACGACTGGGTGCTGCGCGGGGCCACTTTGCGGGGGGTCAGCGTAATATGTTACGCCGATGACACCCTCGTGCTAGCCCGCGGCGGCACCTACAGAGAGGCATCCCTGCTCGCCACGGCGGGTGTGGCCCAGGTAGTGGGGAGGATCCGTGCCCTGGGGCTCGAGGTGGCCCTAGAAAAGTCAGAGGCCCTCCTGTTTCACGGGCCCCGACAGAGGCCGCCGCCGGGGGCCTCCATTGTTGTGGGAGGAACTTCCATCGCCGTCGGTACTTCGATGAAGTACCTGGGGCTCGTACTCGACGGCCGATGGAAGTTCGAGGAGCACTTCCGGCGGTTGGCCCCAAAGTTGTTGGCCACCGCTGGGGCATTGGGGCGGATCCTCCCAAATGTAGGGGGGCCGGGTGGAGTTTGCCGACGCCTGTACACGGGTGTGGTGCGCTCCATGGCGCTCTACGGGGCGCCAATATGGGTAGGAGCCATGAGTGGCCCGAATCTGGCTGCGCTGCGACGACCGCAGCGCGCCATGGCGCTCAGGGTGGCCCGGGCGTACCGCACCGTGTCGTGCGTCGGCGCGTGTGTGCTCGCCGGTACGCCGCCGTGGGACCTCGATGCAGAGGTACTCGCCGCGGCGTACTGGCAAACAAAAGAGGCGATTGCGGGCGGCGGCCGCCCCCCACATCCGCGGGAGATTCGTCGCTGGCGAGAGGAGTGGCGTGACACTCTCCTGCGGAGGTGGGCGGCGCGCCTAGAAGAAGATCGGGTTGAGAGCCGAGAGGTGGTGACCGCCGTTCGGCCCATTCTCCGCGAGTGGCTCGAACGGCGGCACGGGGCTCTCTCCTTCCACCTGACACAGATGATCACCGGGCACGGTTGCTTTGGCAGATACCTGTACCGGGTGGCAAGGAGGGAGCCCACGGACGTGTGCCACCATTGCGTGGCGGGAGTCGCGGACACGGCGCAACACACGCGCGAGGAGTGCCCTGCTTGGGAGGTCCCTCGCACCGCCCTGTCCGTGACCGTAGGGGACGACCTGTCGCTGCCGGCCCTCCTCAAGAAGATGGTCGACAGCGACGAGTATTGGCGAGCGGTAGCGACGTTCAGCGTCGAGGTGATGTCGCGGAAGGAGGCGGCTGAGCGGGATCGGGAAAACGACGTTGATTCGGCTCCGATGCGCCGCCGTAGACGCGGAAGACGGCGTCTGGCCTTTGCGGCCCGAATGATGCCGTAACGCCGGGGACCGTGGGCGGTGGATCGGGGGATCCACCGTCCACCCAAAGGTCCACGCACTGAGACGCCGCAGTGTTCCGGGCGCCTCAGTGCTAGGAGGAGATTGATTTTGAGGTGGAATTGGGCTGGGTTGGGTCTCAACTAACAACAAGGGACTCTGCCCCGCCCAATAGAGAAGAGCTCCGTTGCGGAGCAACGCCAGCGGGGCACGCGGTTGCAAGCCTCGTGGGTCCCGCAGCCCCGTGGGCGAGTGAAGGAACACTCCAGGTTTTTAGTGGGTGCGAACCCCACATAACGCAGTGGTCCCCCCCAGGCCACTGCGTATTCGTCAGGAATTTTCCTGGGAGAACAAAAAAAAAAAAAAAGGTTAGGTTAGGTTGGGGTGCGGGTCAGGTAACCTCCACGTTGGCCTAGTTGGTTGCTGGTCTCTTTCGGATACGTCGGGGAGAAGAGCAACCCGCAGGGCTGGTGCACCCTGGGCACCGTCAATAACTTCCCATTCGTGGGTTCTTGTTGGCGGTGGCGAATACCTGACGGGGGGGGGGAGGGGGGGGACTCGTCGCTCTGGGTGTTCCCCTGATTAGCAGGGGACACTCCAGACGTGACACAGGGGTAGGCTGGGTAGGTAGCGGTAGGTAAGCGGTGGGGCTCACTTCCTTGCCTCTGGGCGGGCCGCCTTCCCCTGTGGGGGGGAACGCCCGGGGCACCCCAGCTCTGCACCCTGCACTGCCCGGCTCTGCAGTGACCGGCTCTGCCCGCTCTGCACCTGGCTTTGCACTCGGCGCTCGTGCGGTTTGAGCTCACCGAGTGCACTGACCAGCTCTGCACCCTGCTTTGCCCGGCTCTGCATCCGGGCTTTGCCCGCTCTGCACCTGGCTCTGCAGCCCGGAATCTCTCCTGCGGGTGGGGGTGGCTGCGGCTCGGGGGCGGGAGGTGGGCCCAAGAGGAGGTGGTGACTTGTCGTTGCCGACCCTCCTTTGACGTGGGATGGTCGGCAGGGACAAGTCAATGGTGGGAGGAGGCGGCGGAGCGTCGGTCTCGACGCTTCGCCGCACACGCGGAGGGCGGCGTCTGGCCTTCGCGGATTCTGGCCAGATGCCGCATAGGAGGGGACCGTTTGGTCCAGTGCGGTGGAGGGTACGGCGCGGCACACCGTCTAGGTGTGCCCAGCGGGGGCGTAGCTGCGCCGTGCCCTGAGGAGGAGGTTGTGTGGCAGGTCCTCTCGCTTCCCGGTGTGGTAAATCCATGCTGGGGAGCGGGGAGGCCTGGGCGGCGGTTGCCTCCTTTTGCGAGGACGCCATGTCGCAAAAGGAGGCAGCGGTGGGGGTGGGAGAGGGCGGTTGTACGATCGCCTGCGCCCACCCCCTGGTGGTGATTAGCGGGCGGCAGGTGCGGGGGCGCCTGTCGTCTGCATTGCACAATCACCACCCTCGTCGGGCGGGAATGGCCGATTCACTCACGGTCATTCCCGGGCCCCTCCACTGAGGGAGGGGCGTGCGGGGCCCGCCATTATGGTGGGCAGTCGTCGGCGGAGGACTGGGCGTAAAGGCTGTGCCGGTTTCCCAGTCCTCCTCCACACAGACGATGCGGGAGTGCGCTGGTTTATTTTAGTGGGTATACCGGGCTTGCCCGGGGAGTCCCACATAGCCCGTCCATTCCCCGATGGGCGGGTATGCGTAATGCATTTTTTTTTTTTTTTTTTTTTTTTTTTTTTTTTTTTTTTTTTTTTTTTTTTTTTTTCCAGCGTTATCAAAAAAAAAAAAAAAAAAAAAAAAAAAAAGGTTAGGTTAGGTTAGGTTAGGTTAGGTTAGGTTGGGGGGGGGTGCGGGTCAGGTAACCTCCACGTTGGCCTAGTTGGTTGCTGGTCTCTTTCGGATACGTCCGGGGAGAAGAGCAACCCGTTGGGCTGGTGCACCCTGGGCATCGTCAATAACTTCCCATTCGTGGGTTCTTGTTGGCGATGGCGAATATCTGACGGGGGGTAGGGGGGGGGGGACTCGTCGCTCTGGGTGTTCCTCTGAATAGCAGAGGACACTCCAGACGCGGCGAAGGGGTAGGCTGGGTAGGTAGGTTGGGGTGGGTGGGGTAGGTTAGGTTTGGTAGGTAAGCGGTGGGGCTCACTTCCTTGCCTCTGGGCGGGCCGCCTTCCCCTGTGGGGGGGAACGCTCGGGGCACCCCAGCTCTGCACCCTGCACTGCCCGCTCTGCAGTGACCGGCTCTGCCCGCTCTGCACCTGGCTTTGCACTCGGTACTCGTGCGGTTTGAGTTCACCGAGTGCACTGACCAGCTCTGCACCCTGCTTTGCCCGGCTCTGCATCCGGGCTTTGCCCGCTCTGCACCTGGCTCTGCAGCCCAGAATCTCTCCTGCGGGTGGGGGTGGCCGCGGTTCGGGGGCGGGAGGTTGGGCCCACGAGGAGGACGTGACTTGTCGTTGCCGACCCTCTTTTGACGTGGGATGGTCGGCAGGGACAAGTCAATGGTTGGAGGACGCGGCGGAGTGTCGTTCTCGACGCTTCGCCGCACACGCGGAGGGCGGCATCTGGCCTTCGCGGATTCTGGCCAGATGCCGCATAGGAGGGGACCGTTAGGTGCAGTGCGGTGGAGGGTACGGCGCGGCACACCGTCTAGGTGTGCCCAGCGGGGGCGTAGCTGCGCCGTGCCCTGAGGTGTTTGGCAGGTCCTCTCGCTTCCCGGTGTGGTAAATCCATGCTGGGGAGCGGGGAGGCCTGGGCGGCGGTTGGCTCCTTTTGCGAGGACGCCATGTCGCAAAAGGAGGCAGCGGGTGGGGGTGGGAGAGGGCGGTTGTACGATCGCCTGCGCCCACCCCCTGGTGGTGATTAGCGGGCGGCAGGTGCGGGGGCGCCTGTCGTCTGCATTGCACAATCACCACCCTCGTCGGGCGGGAATGGCCGATTCACTCACGGTCATGCCCGGGCCCCTCCATTGAGGGAGGGGCGTGCGGGGCCCGCCATTATGGTGGGCAGTCGTCGGCGGAGGACTGGGGCGTAAAGGCTGTGCCGGTTTCCCAGTCCTCCTCCACACAGACGATGCGGGGAGTGCGCTGGTTTATTTTAGTGGGTATACCGGGCTTGCCCGGGGAGTCCCACATAGCCCGTCCATTCCCCCGATGGGCGGGTATGCGTAATGCATTTTTTCCCAGCGTGATCAAAAAAAAAAAAAAAAAAAAGGTTAGGTTGGGGTGGCCCTTCTAAGGGCCAACCCAAAGGCCCTTCTCAGGGCCAACCAAAAGGCCCTTCTCAGGGCCACCGTGACGCTTCAGCGTCAGCCGAAGAAGGACGGACCTTCTATGGTGGAAGGCCGGAAGAGGCGGACTCAGATAACGAGTCCGTTGCATCGAAAGCCAGCTCGATGGAGGTCGGGGAAGGCTCTCGATCGCAGTCGCGGAAGCGGGCCTTCCTTAAGGAAGGATCCGATGGCCCCTCGGGTTCGGCGAAGGCCAAAAAGGCGGATACCCACGACGTGGGCCTGGCAGACGCCCAACTTCAGTTGGACGTGTCTCGGCGGACGCAGCTCGAGCAGGAGTTGGAGGAGCGGGTGGCTGCGAAGGAGAAGCGGGCGAGCGTTTCTCGGGCCAGCTCCGGGTACGGCGCGTCCCGCGTTGTTTACGCGGATCATTCTCTGGCCGAGCTTGAGCGGATGGCGGCGGAGGATGAAGAGGAGATCGTGGAGGTCGCCTGCAAGTCCTCGCACCTAAAGGGGACCATACAGAAGGCCCTCAAATGCCGGGCCGTGAGCATGCGGGGCATTGTTGCGGAGCTGGTGCAGAGGCAGGCGACCGACGAGACGCGGCAACTGCAGGCGAGGGTCGATCGCCTGCAGGCGGAGGTAAGCCAGCTCCACCAGAAGCTGGCTGATGCTACGGCACGGCCAAGTCAGGCCGAGCCGAGACCGCTGGCAGAGGGCCCCTCCGCCTCCAACCTCGAGGACATCATCCGAAAGGTTGTGCTGGAGGAGAGGGCCTTCACGAGGGCCTGCATAGCGGGCATAGAGGACAGGCTGCTGCCGGAGAAGAGCTACCGGCTGCCACTTGCCGCAGACAAGCGGCCTGGCAAGCCGGGGCCGACCGCCCAGAGGGAGGAGGACCCTCTTCTTCCTGCCACCACCCCGACCAATCAGCAGGAGTGGACGAGGGTCGTCAAGGGGAAGGGGAAAGGCAAAAAGACGGCAGCAGTCGTCCCTGCCGTCCCAGCCACCACCACCCCTCCCAGCCAGTCGCAGACGACCGGCAAAGGGAAGGGGAAGGGGAGGGGGAAAGGGCCGCCCGCCAAGGCCGCCAGCGCTGCTCCCACAGCCAAAACCGCCGGCACCAGGAGGAACCTCGTTCCTCCTAAGACCGCAGCCGTCGTGGTGACGCTCACCGCGGAGGCTGCGGAACGTGGAGAGACGTACGCGTCAATTTTATTGCGGGCGCGTGCCAACGCCGATCCCACCCAGCTGGGGATCGGCAAAGTCTCTTGCCGGCGGACCCAAGCCGGGGCTCGTTTGTTCGAGTTCCCGGGGGCAGAGGGCAGTGCCAATGCAGACCTCTTCGCAACAAAGTTGCGGGAGGTCATCGCGGACGCGGCCAAGGTGGCCCGGCCCGTGAAGACGGTGACCATGGAGGTGACCGACCTCGACGACACCGTCACCAAGGAGGAGGTGGTGGCGGTGTTGGCAGCAGTAGGGGGCTGTAGTGCCGCGGCGGTGAGAGCCCGGGATATCAGGCCCGGTCGCGGCGGCATGGGCACCATTCGCCTGGAGTGCCCAGTCGCCGCTGCCAAAGCCGTCCTTGATAAAGGACGGCTCCGGGTCGGCTTCAGTTCGGGTGCGGTCCGGGCACTTGAGGCACAGCCCTTGCGCTGTTACAGGTGCTTTGGGGTCGGACACACCCGGGCCCTCTGCCCGTCCACGGTAGACCGCACGGAGAGCTGTTACCGCTGCGGCAAGGAGGGCCACAAAGCCGCCTCGTGCGAGGCCGCCGCGCCACGGTGCGCTGTGTGTGCCGCCGCTGGCCGCCCGGCAGGGCACATCATGCAGGGGAGGATGTGTAATCCTCCCCCTAAGAAGGGAAAAGCACAGGCGCCGAGAAAGCCTGCCGCTACCGCCGCCGTGGCGGAAGAAGGGCTTTCGGCTGCTGCCGGCCTGGCTGAAGAGGAGGGGGGTGCGATGTCCGATTAATGCCAGTCGAACATCGCATCCTCCAGGCGAACACCAACCACTGCGGGGTGGCCCAGGATCTGCTGACGCAGATCATGGCCGAGTGGTTGGTGGACGTGGCGGTTGTCGCCGAGCCTTACTCGGTCCCCAGTACCTGGCTGGGCGACCGGGACGGCTTGGTGGCGTTGGTGGCGCGGTCCTCCACGGACTCTCCTCCCCTCTCGCTTTTAGAGAGGGGACCGGGATACGTGGCCGCCGCGTGGGGGGGGGATACGGCCCTGGTGGGGGTCTATTTCTCCCCAAACCGCCCTCTAAGGGATTTCGAGGACTTCCTCGAAGTCCTTACGGCAGTCGCCGGGAGGGCGGCACCACGCCAGGTCGCCATATTGGGCGACCTCAACGCCAAGTCGGAGGCTTGGGGCAACCCGGCTGCCTCCTGCAACGTCCGGGGACGCGCCGTCGAATTTTGGGCGGCCTCGTGCGGCGTGTCCCTCCTCAATAGGGGGGCGGTCCACACGTGTGTGCGGCAACAGGGAGGATCGGTGGTAGACGTCTCGTTTGCCACCCCTGCCCTGGCCGCCCGCGTTGTGAACTGGCGGGTGGAGACGGTGGAGACCTTGTCGGACCACCGATACGTGCGGTTCGACATCTCCACCGGCCCCCGGGGGGGGACGGCCCGCTCGGGCCAATCTCCCTTCCCGCGGTGGGCTCTCACCCGCCTGGACCGGGAGGCAGCCAAGGAGGCAGCCTTTCTCCAGGACTGGCTCTCACCTCCTGTCCAGCCGGTCCTGGACGTGGATGCGGCAGCGGTCCAGCTCAGGGCGTCCCTGACCGAGGTGTGCAACGCCAGCATGCCTCGGTCACACCGTCCGCCTCCCCGTCGCGCCGTGTACTGGTGGTCGGAGGGGCTGGCAGAGCTACGGGCCACCTGCGTGGCGGCCAGGAGGGCCTACACGCGGAGTCGGCGGCGCACTACCCGGTCTCAGGCCGGGGAGGACCGCCTCTACGCCTCTTACCTAGAGGCAAAGACGGTCCTCAAGGCGGCTATGTGCGCCGCCAAGGACTCGGCGAGGGCCGAGATGCTGGAGGGCCTCGACAGGGATCCGTTTGGGAGGCCATATAAGGCGGCGCGGAACCAACTGCGCCCCTTTGGTCCCCCAGTCACGGAGACCCTGGAGCCGGCGTTGCTGGATGGGGTGGTCCGGTCCCTGTTTCCGCGCAGGACCGAGTTCGCCCCACCAACGATGAACCCCCCACTGGGGGGGGGAGTGGCTTCGCCGGATGAGGAGGTCCCTCCAGTATCGGCGGAGGAACTTCGCGCGGGGGTTCTGTCCCTCCGCGCGAAGAAGACGGCCCCTGGACCGGATGGCGTCCCCGCACGGGTGGTGGCCATCGCGGCGTCCCTCATGGAGGATAGGTTTCGGGACCTCTTAAGCGCGTGTCTGACGGCTGGGAGGTTCCCGAAACTGTGGAAGGAAGGGCAGTTGTGCCTCCTTCGGAAGGAGGGACGCCCGGTGGATTCCCCCTCGGCATACCGGCCCATTGTTCTGCTCGATGAGGTCGGTAAATTGTTCGAGGGGATCATCGCCACCCGGCTAAATAGCCACTTGCGGGAGGTGGGGCCGGACCTGTCGGACGCCCAGTTCGGTTTTCGACGTGGGCGTTCGACGGTCGACGCGTTGGCCCTACTCAGGGGCCATGTGCAGGAGGCGTTTGAGTCGGGGGACGGAGTGTTGGCGGTGTCGTTCGACATCGCCAACGCCTTCAACTCCGTGCCCCACTCGACCATATTGGAGGCACTCCGGTACCACGGAGTGCCTCCATATCTGCGGGCGATCCTGGCCAGCTACCTGGAGGACAGAGAGGTCCTCCTGGCGGACAAGACGGCCAGGATCAGGCGCTACGGAGCGGAGTGCGGTGTTCCACAGGGGTCGGTGCTAGGGCCCCCCTTGTGGAACATCGCATTCGACTGGCTCCTGCGGGGCACCCTCCTCCAGGGCACGAGTGTCATCTGTTACGCGGATGACACTCTCCTCGTTGCCCGGGGGAGGGACTTTGGGGAGGCGGCCAGTTTGGCCTCGGCTGGCGGATCCTTGGTGGCAGGGAGGATCCGCCAGCTAGGATTGAGGGTGGCGCTGAACAAGACCGAGGCCGTGTTCTTCCACGGGCCTCGGCAGCGCTGCCCTCCCGACGGCCACATAGTCGTAGAGGGCGTCAGAATTGAGGTGAAGGCCCAGATGAAATATCTGGGCCTAGTGCTGGACAGCAGGTGGCGCTTCGGCCCGCACTTTAGCGGGCTGTCGACGCGCCTGCTGAAAGCCGCGGACGCCCTCTCATGGCTCCTCCCCAACCTCGGGGGGCCCAGTGCACGGTGCCGGCGATTGTATGCCGGCATCCTACGGAGCATGGCGCTCTACGGCGCACCCATCTGGGCGGACTCCCTCCACAGGAGGGAGAACGCGACCGCCATCCGCAAGCCCCAAAGGGCTATTGCACTGCGGGTGGCGAGGGCCTACCGCTCAGTGGGCTTTTCTGCGGCGTGCGCTCTGGCGGGCACCCCTCCCTGGGAGTTGGAGGCATGGGTGCTCGCCAGAGTGTACGATTGGACGGCGCGGCGGAAGGCGCTCGGAGAGCGCCCCGCCCCTGAAGAGAGGGAGGCCGTGCGGCGGGAGGCGAGGGACGCCATCGTCCTCCATTGGACGGAGGACCTCGCCACCGCCGCCTTTGGCCGTCGTACGCTGGACGCGCTCGGTCCAGCCCTGCAGGGCTGGCTCGAGCGACCCCACGGTTTCCTCTCGTTCCGTCTAGTGCAGGTGTTGTCCGGACATGGGTGTTTCGGAACGCACCTGCATCGGATCCGGAGGGAGGAAACCCCGGGGTGCCACGACTGTGGCGCTGCGGAGGACACGGCGCAGCACACCCTCGAGGTGTGCCCAGCCTGGGCAGAGCTGCGCCGTGCCCTGATAGATGTGATTGGGCAGGACCTCTCACTTCCCAGTGTGGTCAACTCCATGCTGGGGAGTGAGGAGGCCTGGGCCGCGGTTGCCTCCTTTTGCGAGGTCGTGATTTCGCAAAAGGAGGCGGCGGAGCGTGCGCGGGAGGACGATCCTCTCGCGCCGCCGCTCCGCAGACGAAGAAGGGGTGGGAGAAGGCGGTTATAAGACCGTCTCCTCCCACCTCCCGGTGGTGACTAGCGGGCGACAGGCGCGGGGGCGCCTGTCGTCTGCATTGCACTAGTCACCACCCTCGACGGGCGGGAATGGCCGAGCACGTGGTCATTCCCGGGCCCCTCCACTAAGGGAGGGGCGTGAAGGCCCCGCTGTAAAGGCGGGCGGTCGTCGGCGGAGGACTGGGCGTAAAGGCTGTGCCAGTTTCCCAGTCCTCCTCCAAACAGACGATGCGGGAGTGCCGCTGGGTTATTTTAGTGGGTATACCGGAACATTCCGGGGAGTCCCACATAGCCCGTCCCCATTCCCCCAAGGGGCGGGTATGCGTAATGCATTTTTTCCCAGCGAGATCAAAAAAAAAAAAAAAAAAAAAAAAGGTTAGGTTGGGGTGCGGGTCAGGTAACCTCCACGTTGGCCTAGTTGGTTGCTGGTCTCTTTCGGATACGTCCGGGGAGAAGAGCAACCCGTTGGGCTGGTGCACCCTGGGCATCGTCAATAACTTCCCATTCGTGGGTTCTTGTTGGCCATGGCGAATATCTGACGGGGGGGTAGGGGGGGGACTCGTCGCTCTGGGTGTTCCTCTGAATAGCAGAGGACACTCCAGACGCGGCGAAGGGGTAGGCTGGGTAGGTAGGTTGGGGTGGGTGGGGTAGGTTAGGTTTGGTAGGTAAGCGGTGGGGCTCACTTCCTTGCCTCTGGGCGGGCCGCCTTCCCCTGCGGGGGGGAACGCCCGGGGCACCCCAGCTCTGCACCCTGCACTGCCCGGCTCTGCAGTGACCGGCTCTGCCCGCTCTGCACCTGGCTTTGCACTCGGTACTCGTGCGGTTTGAGTTCCCCCGAGTGCACTGACCAGCTCTGCACCCTGCTTTGCCCGGCTCTGCATCCGGGCTTTGCCCGCTCTGCACCTGGCTCTGCAGCTCGGAATCTCTCCTGCGGGTGGGGGTGGCTGCGGCTCGGGGGCGGGAGGTGGGCCCAAGAGGAGGTTGTGACTTGTCGTTGCCGACTCTCCTTTGACGTGGGATGGTCGGCAGGGACAAGTCAATGGTGGGAGGAGGCGGCGGAGCGTCGGTCTCGACGCTTCGCCGCACACGCGGAGGGCGGCGTCTGGCCTTCGCGGGCCAGATGCTGCATTGGAGGGGACCGTTAGGTCCAACGCGGTGAGGTGCACGGCGCGGCACACCGTCTAGGTGTGCCCAGCGGGGGCGTAGCTGCGCCGTGCCCTGAGGAGGAGATGTGTGGCAGGTCCTCTCGCTTCCCGGTGTGGTAAATCCATGCTGGGGAGCGGGGAGGCCTGGGCGGCGGTTGCCTCCTTTTGCGAGGACGCCATGTCGCAAAAGGAGGCAGCGGTGGGGGTGGGAGAGGGCGGTTGTACGATCGCCTGCGCCCACCCCCTGGTGGTGATTAGCGGGCGGCAGGTGCGGGGGCGCCTGTCGTCTGCATTGCACAATCGCCACCCTCGTCGGGCGGGAATGGCCGATCACTCACGGTCATTCCCGGGCCCCTCCACTGAGGGAGGGGCGTGCGGGGCCCGCCATTATGGTGGGCAGTCGTCGGCGGAGGACTGGGCGTAAAGGCTGTGCCGGTTTCCCAGTCCTCCTCCATAAAGACGATGCGGGAGTGCGCTGGTTTATTTTAGTGGGTATACCGGGCTTGCCCGGGGAGTCCCACATAGCCCGTCCATTCCCCCGATGGGCGGGTATGCGTAATGCATTTTTTTCCAGCGTTATCAAAAAAAAAAAAAAAAAAAAAAAAAAAAAAAAAAAAAAAAAAAAAAAGGTTAGGTTAGGTTAGGTTTTTTTTTTTTTTTTTTTTTTTTTTTTTATACAATGAAACTACCGCGAACCTGTGGTCCGCGCCCTTTTTACTAAAAATATATTTTCGCTTTATTTTTACATTCCTGCTTTTTATTTTGGGTAACTCCGCTCTATTGGAGCCGTCACAATTATGTTATTACATTTTTTGAAAATTTAATTAAGAGAAGTAGGGTCCATCACCCTTTATAAAATATAATATTAGGTTTAACAAACTAAAACTAAGAAGGATTTTATTCTACAGAGAATCAAGGTAAGACCAGCCCCCAGCCTCTCGGCGCCCGATCACTCGACTCCTCGATAGGGCGCCAATGGCCGGGGGTCACAAAACTATGAAATACTTAAACTAATTTTTTTTTTTTTTTTTTTTTTTTTTTTTTTCTTAATACTACGTGCCGGCTCTCGGTGCTCGGAACTCGGGGACCCGTGGCGGCTTTTTTTTTTTTTTTTTTTTTTTTTTTTTTTTTTTTTTTCCAGTCTTAACTTAACTATACATGCATACTTAATTACCTACTGACTATTGTACTATTGTGGATGGATAGGAAATGAGGTTGCAGTTTTCCGGAGAGTCAACAACGCCTCCACGATCGCCATGTTACGGTGCAGCATAGCTGTCTTTAGGTTGTAGTCGACAACTGTTTGAGTCGGTGCACCCATAGCTTTTTTGGCAAACCGGCCGATGGCGTCACTTGCGTCGTCAGTGTAGTAGACACAGCTGGTTGTGTGTCTCGACACAGCCACTACCGCATGAGGGACGCTGTCGTGGATTTGGATTCTGCCTTTGCGGGAGTTGATGATGACCACGCGCTCATAGGTGAGACCCTGAGATTCATGTATGGTCAGAATGCGGGAACCCTCGCCAGATCCGTATCCCTGTTCACCCAGGGTGGATTTCTCCTCCTGTGTGTGGACCAGGAACAACGTGTTCTGGGATTTGTTCGGGATGTCCGCTCCCGTGAAACCATACACCCTCAGTGAGTGAATCTTACTCGTACAGGTCTTGGACGAGTAGATCCCACCGTAGATGTCGCTGAGCGCGTATGCTACATCCATGGGGTTCCGGTGAGTACAGAGCAACTCCTGGGTTATTGTGGCCACCATACCTGGACGGGTATACCTGAGTGGAAATAGGTTCTCTCTGTCCAAGTATGGCAACTGGTTAACATCCCCGATGAGGACAACTTCGTCCGCACCTGACAACTTAACAGCCATAACTATGGCCCCAAAATGGTTCATGAGGGCCTCATCCACCAGTAGTCGGTGGCACCTGACTCCCCTCCTGAAACCATTTGCTAGGACGGAAGCCATAGTTCGCACCTTAGTCTTGGCTTTCTCGCCTATACGGTGCACGAGTTTGTCTCTTAGGTCCTTGGCTGCTTCGGTCGTCGTGGTTACTACCACGTCGTTCTCCCCATCGAAGTGACTCACCACCCATGTCGTTTTACCGCACCCCGGAACCCCGTTTACCCACTTGATGTTTTGGATGTTCCAGTCCATTGTAGTGGCAGTTCCCGAGATGGTTTGGGCCATCTCGAGAATTTTGTCGTCCAGCATTATCTCCGTACATCTGGCAACCACCACAATAGGGTCCTCGTCAGGTGTGTTGAAGACCGGCTTTCCTTTCCTTTCCGATTCTGACTCATTTTGTGTAACGAAGCCGACAGTGGCGTTGTAAGCCGCCATATACGACTTCCTCATGCGGCCCATGATGAGTCGGGATTCGCGGTTGTCGTATACAGCAGCCTCTGCCTCCTCGAGCAGGACCCTCAGCAGTCCCTCAGACTGTGATTTGAACGATTGCAAGATCTTCTTACAGGTCAGGGTATTGACCTGCTTTGTCGCTCTTACAATCGCCAAGAATTCGAGGAACGCATTGTATATATGGTCGGAGGGTCCCGACACCGAGGTGTAAGTTGGAGGCTTGACCTGCCCCTTGTCGGCTCTTGTTGAGGTCTTTTTCGGGGACAGCTCTCCCGCCTCCCCAGGAGATTTCCTTAGGAAGTTAGAGAGAGCCTCACCCTGTGACGGTCTGAAGGTGTCTGAGTGGGTTGCCCCACTACGTCGGTCTGTGAAAATTGAATTCAGAAAGGTTTTAATGCCGGTCTTTATCCCAGCAAGTCGGCTTGACTCCTGTTCCCGTCGCGTTGGAGTGCTTCTGCTCAGTGTTACCCTCTCCCTGTCTTCGGCGATTTTCTGTTGCATCCGCGCTGAGCCGGTTAGGTTAGGTTAGGTTAGGTTAGGTTAGGTTAGGTTAGGTTGGGGTGCAAGTTGAAAGCCTCCACGCGGCGCACCCTGGGCAACGTCGGCTCCAACTGCCCACCCGCGATGGGTGGACAGTTGGGGCGGGCGGCTAATTTCAACACACGGGGAAAGGTCATGGTTCCAATCACGGATTATCATCCATGATAGTCTGTGATGGGAACCTGGCTAGAGATGGGACGGCTGGTCCGTCTCTTGGATGGGCTTGGTGGCTTCTAACGCCCACTCCCCCTCTCTGCTTCCAGAGGGTAGGACGAGTGGGCGTAGTTTGGGAAGTAAGGAGAATAGGGACCTCACCCTTTAAAGGAAAACACAAAAAACAATATGAACCAAGACATTTGCGAAAAAAGTCCCCAGGTGGGTCCCGACCGCTCAGCGGTCGGGGAGTCCCACCCCGCTTCGGCGGGCTGCCCTCCGTATTCTGGGGTGGGCAACAATTGTCTTCCGTCTGACCCATCAGACACCAACGACAACCACACGCGCGATTTACGGAAAACGATGATGACAACAAATGATGACCATGGACCCTCCGGCTCCGAGCCGACAGAGGAGATGGTGGAGCAGTGCGCACCAGAGGAAAGACTGTCAGCAGTGCGGATGACCGCAAACGGACCCTCCATTTCCCGGAGGCGTGACGGTCATAAAAGGCAACGGGATGCAGCAACGAGTGGAGAGATGTCACCGCCTTCTAAAGTACCCTTTAAGGCGACGACTGCTCGAGGGGGAGGTCCCCCACGTGACAAGAGGGGTCGGTTTGTTCGGCCTGGCATGCCGGACGGCTCATATGGCTCACACACCGAAGAAAGTGAGTCGGATAGCCAGAGCGTTTCCCTGATGTGCCATACAGGGACCGAAGTGAGTGAAGAGGAAGGCATGGATGTGCAAGTCAGCACCCAGACCACTCCTTCCTCTGCAATTGGAGAGAGTTCTGCTGGCTCAGCGGAGGCCCTGGAGAAAGCGGCCCTTCACGATATCCAGGTGGTTCTGGACACCACACGGAAATCAAAAAAAATGAAGGGTACGTGCCAACGGGCCATTAAAGAAGCAGCAGAACGCGTCAGAATGGCGATAGAGGAGCTTGCCAACAGAAGTTCCTCGGAAGAGACTCGGAGGCTGCACCTGGAAAATGACCGGTTGCGAAAAGAGCTTGGAGCCCTCCGTAGGGAAATGGAAAGTCTTCGGGAAGAAGTTCGCTCCATAGGAAGGCAACCACAAGAACTGACGCAGCCGCAGCCACCGGTCGTGCGCCCTTTGATCGTGGAGAGCCCCTCGAGCTCACCAGACGACTTATTGCGAGCTGCTGTCTCCCAAATCGGGAAGATGATGGACGCCCGGTTCGCTGGGATTGAGGACCGCCTTCTGCCGGCAAAGAATAACCGTCCACCTTTAGCGGCAGACGCCAGAAATGCTGCCGGGAATGCTGCCAGGAATGCTGCTAATACCAGCAGGGCGTCTAAAAAGTCCTCTATGGCCTCTCGAGAAGCACTACAGGCAGCATCCCAAGTGGCCAATACGCAGCGGAGCGCCCCGCCGCCTATCGGGAATGTGGCTGTCAGTGACGGTTGGCAGACCGCTGCTAAGAGGAAAAGGGGCAAGAAAAAGAAAAAACCTGCAGCAACAAATACTGAGGCATCCGCTGCAGGAGCTAAATCTGACTCCGGCTCCAACAGAAAGCGAAAACGGCAACTTCGCGCACCTAAGTCGGCTGCAGTGGTTTTGACCCTGCAGCCTGAAGCGGTACAGAAGGGGCTTACCTACGCGGCGGTGATATCGAGGGCCAAAGAAAGTGTGAACCTGGCAGACCTCGGTATCACTGACATCAGGTTCCGTCAGGCAGCAACGGGGGCGCGTCTGCTGGAGTTTCCAGGAACTGAAGGACCCAAAGGAGCAGACCTTATAGCGGAGAAGCTACGGGGTATTTTCGCGGAAGACGTCAAGGTCTCTAGACCCACAAAGTGCGCTGAAATGCGCATAAGTGGCCTAGACGACTCCATAACCGGACAAGATGTGCAGGAGGCAATCGTTCGGAAGACTGGCTGCCCCACAGAAACGGTCCGAATAGGTCCAATACGTCTTGGCCCGGGAGGCGTCGGCTCTGCCTGGGCGCAATGCCCTGTCGAGGCTGCAAAGCAACTCGCTGACGCTGGCCGGCTCCTCGTTGGTTGGAGCTCTGCCAGAGTAACTATCCTGGAGGCTCGCCCCATGAGATGCTTCAGATGCATGGAGAGAGGGCACACCCGCCATAAGTGTACCTCTGGCACGGACCTCAGTGGGCTCTGCTTCCGCTGCGGTAAGCCTGGGCATTTAGCATCAACATGCTCTGCCGATCCTCACTGCCCAATATGTGAGGTGGCCAAGCAACCGGCCAACCACGTCGTTGGGAGTAAGGGCTGCAAGCCGCCAGCCCCTTCAAAAAGGAAAGAGCCGACCGCATTAACCCCGGCCGTTTCTAGTGTGGTGCGACTGGAGCAATCGCAGGAGGAGGTAATGATTACGGAATAATTATGAACCAAGTCCGTAATCATTGCCTACTCCAGACGAACCTTAACCACTCTGCCGCTGCCCAGGACTTGCTCCTTCAAACCATGGCGGAGTGGTCGATCGACGTAGCCGTCGCGGCCGAACCGTATTTTGTCCCACCTCGCCCTGATTGGGTGGGTGACGTGGAGGGTTCTGTTGCCATTATCGGCTCTACGGCCTCTCATTGCCCACCCCTCTCACTCAGAGAGAGGGCTCCGGGATATGTTGCGGTCGCGCGTGGGAACATCATCTTCTTTGGCATCTATTTCTCCCCAAACAGGAGCCTGGCCGAATTCGAGGACTTCCTGGATCGTTTGGGAGCCTCAGTTCGGCGAATGACGCCAGGCCATATAATGGTAATGGGGGATTTCAATGCAAAATCTATCGCATGGGGTTCCCCAAGAACGGATGCTAGAGGAGAAGCAGTTGAGGAGTGGGCGTTAGCAGCGGGCCTCTGTCTTTTAAACAGAGGATCGGCCAATACATGTGTGCGACAGCAGGGAGGATCGATAGTAGACCTTTCGTTTGCTACCCCTGCTGTCGCCACACGTGTCCAGGGCTGGCGAGTCCTGGAGAGTGTGGAGACCCTTTCGGATCACTTGTACATCCGTATAGATCTCTCCACCTCACAGGGGTCGGGAGTGTCTCCACGCTCTGAAGCTCGACACTTTCCACGCTGGGCTGTGAAACGCCTTGATAGGGATCTATTGGAGGAGGTAGCCATTGTCCAGGCATGGCTATCGTCACCGCATTCTCCTGAAGGGGTTGATGCTGAGGCTGACCGGTTTCGTGATGCTATGACGGCCGTGTGCGACGCTTGCATGCCTCGAGCGCGTAGTCAGCCTCAAAAAAGGCAGGTCTATTGGTGGTCCCGGGAGTTGGCGGATCTCCGCGGGGCTTGCATTACTTCCCGGAGGTCCTACTCGCAAGTGCGCAGACTGCGCCACCGCAATGAGGAGCTGGAGTCCCAACTGTACGAGTCCTACCGAAGCGCCAGGAAAGCTCTACAGTTGGCGATCGTCCGAGCAAAGGAGCAGGCGAGGCGTGAAATGTTGGACGGCCTAAACCGAGATCCTTGGGGACGCCCGTACCGTGCGGCGCGGAGTAAACTCCGTGCCCAAGGCCCCCCATTAACGGAATCACTTCAGCCTCAGTTCCTTGCCGAAGTCGTGGAAACACTTTTTCCGAGCCGGGCGGAACACACACCACCCACAATAACCCCACCAGCTGATGACCAGGACGTCGAAGAGGAGACTCCTGTGATCACAGATGCGGAGATGGAAGCGGTGATTTTGCGGGCGCGTTCAAAAACTACCGCCCCAGGACCAGACGGGGTGCCTTCAAAAGTGTTGGCTCTAGCGTTGGATGCGATGGAGGATAGGCTTAGGGAACTGTTCGATTCCTGTCTGACGTCGAGACGGTTCCCTGAGCTTTGGAAAGAGGGTCGACTGGTCTTGCTGCAAAAGGCTGGACGACCACCGGAATCCCCATCGGCATACAGACCAATAGTGCTGCTGGACGAGGTGGGGAAGATGCTGGAGAAGATTCTCGCTACCCGCATCGTCCGGCATTTGGAAACGGTTGGCCCAAACCTGTCGGACGCTCAATTTGGTTTTAGGGGCGGGCGTTCGACCGTGGACGCCATTCTGCGTCTCAAAACACAGGCGATGGACGCGGTAACGCAAGGGCAGGTAATGTTGGCGGTGTCATTAGACATTGCCAATGCATTTAACACCTTGCCATTTGGCTGTATCGGGGAGGCGCTCCGTTTCCACGGGGTACCCTTATACTTGAGGCAGCTGGTGGCAGACTATCTGAGGGGGCGATGTGTTAGTTACCAGGGACGCAATGGCCAAATCGTGCGAAGACCTGTTACGTGTGGTGTTCCACAGGGGTCGGTCCTCGGCCCACCCCTGTGGAACGTGGGGTACGACTGGGCCCTTCGTGGTGATCTCTCACCCGGGCTGGGCGTCATTTGTTATGCTGACGACACTCTCATCACAGCCCGGGGAGGAAACTTTGAAGAGGCGGCACGCTTGGTCACTGAAGGTGCGTCCCTGGTCATTAGCCGCATCGAAGCGCTTGGTCTTAGGGTAGCGCTCGAGAAGACGGAAGCCCTGGTGTTTTATGGGCCTCGCCGTCGGCCACCGGCGGGCGCTCACATTACCTTAGGTAGTGAGCGAATTATGGTGCGGACGCACATGAAATACCTGGGTCTGGTCCTGGACCGTAGGTGGAACTTTGGCGAGCACTTTAGCCGTCTTGCCCCTAAACTTATCGGCACAGCTTCCGCCCTAAGTCGGCTACTGCCGAATCTGGGTGGACCGAGTGCGAGCTGCCGACGGCTTTACACGGGGGTGGTGCGCTCGATGGCGCTGTACGGCGCCCCAGTGTGGGCGAACTCCCTGACTGCTCAGAACAAGGCTCAGCTGCGGAGACCGCAAAGAGTCATGGCCGTCAGGGTAATACGCGGATACCGCACAATCTCAGCTGAAGCGGCGTTTGTATTAGCGGGAACACCCCCGTGGGATCTGGAGGCGCGAGTGCTCGCCGAAGTTTACCAACGAAGTGCGGCAATTCGGGCTGAGAATGGCAGTGGCCCGCCGCCCGAAGTGGTGATGAGGTGGCGCAGAGAGGCGCAGACGGCCATCATGAGGCAATGGGCGGAGAGGCTGGAGACTCCCAGCGCCGGTCACTGGACTGTCGGGGCTATCCAGCCAGTCCTAGAGGAGTGGATAGGGAGGCGACACGGGACGTTGTCCTTCCGTTTAGTGCAGGTATTATCGGGGCATGGCTGTTTTGGCAAATACCTGCACTCAGTGGCAAGACGGGAGGCGACCCCCATGTGTCACCAGTGCGGTTGCAACCAGGACACGGCTCTGCACACTCTCGAGCAGTGCCCCGCCTGGGAGGCGCAGCGCCGTGTCATGGCGGCTGAAGTTGGGCAAGACTTGTCACTGTCGGCCATTGTTAGGGCAATGGTCGGCAGTGAAGGGGCATGGGAGGTGGTTGCATCTTTCTGCGAGGAAGTTATCTCGCAGAAGGAAGCGGCGGAGCGGGTCAGGGAGGCAGACTCTCTCGCAGACCCGATTCGTCGCATAAGGGCAGGACGGCGCAGGCGGCGAAACGCCGACCTGATGCCGCCATAACAGGGGTCAGCGGACGATAGATCGGGGACTCTATCGTTCATGCTGCACGGCCCCTGGAGTTGAGGTGATATCCCAGTGCACCCGGACATCACCGACGGAGAAGGGACCCCGGAGGCGGGCAAAGAAGAAGGAGCCCAGAAGTGGGCCACGCTGGACGGGTCGCGAATGTCATGCGTAGCAGTTCTCGCGGCCCACCCATCAAGGCGAAAGTAGGTGCACAGGCGGAGTTTTTAGTGGGTGCAAGCCCCACATAACCACGTCGTCTCCCCGGACGGTGGTGCGGTATGCGTTAGGCATTTTCTTCGCCAGAAAAAAAAAAAAAAAAAAAAAAAAGGTTAGGTTAGGTTAGGTTTCCCTCCTCAATAGGGGGGCGGTCCACACGTGTGTGCGGCAACAGGGAGGATCGGTGGTAGACGTCTCGTTTGCCACCCCTGCCCTGGCCGCCCGCGTTGTGAACTGGCGGGTGGAGACGGTGGAGACCTTGTCGGACCACCGATACGTGCGGTTCGACATCTCCACCGGCCCCCGGGGGGGGACGGCCCGCTCGGGCCAATCTCCCTTCCCGCGGTGGGCTCTCACCCGCCTGGACCGGGAGGCAGCCAAGGAGGCAGCCTTTCTCCAGGACTGGCTCTCACCTCCTGTCGAGCCGGTCCTGGACGTGGATGCGGCAGCGGTCCAGCTCAGGGCGTCCCTGACCGAGGTGTGCAACGCCAGCATGCCTCGGTCACGCCGTCCGCCTCCCCGTCGCGCCGTGTACTGGTGGTCGGAGGGGCTGGCGGGGCTACGGGCCACCTGCGTGGCGGCCAGAAGGGCCTACACGCGGAGTCGGCGGCGCACTACCCGGTCTCAGGCCGGGGAGGACCGCCTCTACGCCTCTTACCTAGAGGCAAAGACGGTCCTCAAGGCGGCTATGTGCGCCGCCAAGGACTCGGCGAGGGCCGAGATGCTGGAGGGCCTCGACAGGGATCCGTTTGGGAGGCCATATAAGGCGGCGCGGAACCAACTGCGCCCCTTTGGTCCCCCAGTCACGGAGACCCTGGAACCGGCGTTGCTGGATGGGGTGGTTCGGTCACTGTTTCCGCGCAGGACCGACTTCACCCCACCAACGATGAACCCCCCACTGGGGGGGGTGGTGGCTTCGCCGGAGGAGGAGGTCCCTCCAGTATCGGTGGAGGAACTTCGCGCGGGGGTTCTGTCCCTCCGCGCGAAGAAGACGGCCCCTGGACCGGATGGCGTCCCCGCACGGGTGGTGGCCATCGCGGCGTCCCTCATGGAGGACAGGTTTCGGGACCTCTTCAGCACGTGCCTTATGGCTGGGAGGTTCCCGAAACAGTGGAAGGAGGGGCAGCTTTGCCTGCTCCGGAAGGAGGGACGCCCGGTGGACTCCCCCTCGGCATACCGGCCCATCGTTCTGCTCGATGAGGTCGGTAAATTGTTCGAGGGGATCATCGCCACCCGGCTAAATAGCCACTTGCGGGAGGTAGGGCCGGACCTGTCGGACGCCCAGTTCGGTTTTCGACGTGGGCGTTCGACGGTCGACGCGTTGGCCCTACTCAGGGGCCATGTGCAGGAGGCGGTTGAGTCGGGGGGCGGAGTGTTGGCGGTGTCGTTCGACATCGCCAACGCCTTCAACTCCGTGCCCCACTCGACCATATTGGAGGCACTCCGGTACCACGGAGTGCCTCCATATCTGCGGGCGATCCTGGCCAGCTACCTGGAGGACAGAGAGGTCCTCCTGGTGGACAAGACGGCCAGGATCAGGCGCTACGACGCGGAGTGCGGTGTTCCACAAGGGTCGGTGCTAGGGCCCCCCTTGTGGAACATCGCATTCGACTGGCTCCTGCGGGGCACCCTCCTCCAGGGCACGAGTGTCATCTGTTACGCGGATGACACTCTCCTCGTTGCCCGGGGGAGGGACTTTGGGGAGGCGGCCTGTTTGGCCTCGGCTGGCGGATCCTTGGTGGCAGGTAGGATCCGCCAGCTTGGATTGAGGGTAGCGCTGAACAAAACCGAGGCCGTGTTCTTTCACGGGCCTCGGCAGCGCTGCCCTCCGAACGCCCACATTGTCGTGGAGGGCGTCCGGATAGGGGTCGGGGCCCAGATGAAGTATCTGGGCCTCGTGCTAGACAGCAGGTGGCGCTTCGGCTCGCATTTCAGCGGGCTGTCGACGCGCCTGCTGAAAGCCGCGGACGCCCTCTCATGGCTCCTCCCAAACTTGGGAGGGCCGAAGGATCGATGCCGGCGCCTCTATGCCGGCATCCTTAAGAGCATGGCGCTCTATGGAGCACCCATCTGGGCGGACTCCCTCCACAGGAGGGAGAACGCAACCGCAATCCGCAGGCCCCAAAGGGCCATTGCACAGCGGGTGGCGAGGGCCTACCGCTCGGTGGGTTTCTCGGCGGCGTGTGCTCTGGCGGGCACCCCTCCCTGGGAGTTGGAGGCATGGGTGCTCGCCAGAGTTTACGAATGGACGGCGCGGCGTAAGGCGCTCGGGGAGCGCCCCGCCGCGGAAGAGCGGGAGGCAGTGCGGCGGGAGGCGAGGGACGCTATCGTCCTCCATTGGACGGAGGACCTCGCCACCGCCGCCTTTGGTCGCCGGACGCTGGACGCGCTCGGTCCAGTCTTGCAAGGCTGGCTCGAGCGGCCACATGGTTTCCTCTCGTTCCGTTTGGTGCAGGTGTTGTCCGGACATGGTTGTTTCGGAACGCACCTGCACCGGATCCGGAGGGAGGAAACCCCGGCGTGCCACGACTGCGGCGCGGCAGAGGACACGGCGCAGCACACTCTAGAGGTGTGCCCAGCCTGGGCTGAACTGCGCCGTGCCCTAGTTCAAGTGATCGGGCAGGACCTCTCGCTTCCCAGTGTGGTCAACTCCATGCTGGGGAGCGAGGAGGCCTGGGCGGCGGTTGCCTCCTTTTGCGAGGTCGTGATTTCGCAAAAGGAGGCGGCGGAGCGTGCGCGGGAGGACGATCCTCTCGCGCCGCCGCTCCGCAGACGAAGAAGGGGTGGGAGAAGGCGGTTATAAGACCGTCTCCTCCCACCTCCCGGTGGTGACTAGCGGGCGACAGGCGCGGGGGCGCCTGTCGTCTGCATTGCACTAGTCACCACCCTCGACGGGCGGGAATGGCCGAGCACGTGGTCATTCCCGGGCCCCTCCACTAAGGGAGGGGCGTGAAGGCCCCGCTGTAAAGGCGGGCGGTCGTCGGCGGAGGACTGGGCGTAAAGGCTGTGCCAGTTTCCCAGTCCTCCTCCAAACAGACGATGCGGGAGTGCCGCTGGGTTATTTTAGTGGGTATACCGGAACATTCCGGGGAGTCCCACATAGCCCGTCCCCATTCCCCCAAGGGGCGGGTATGCGTAATGCATTTTTTCCCAGCGAGATCAAAAAAAAAAAAAAAAAAAAAAAAAAAGGTTAGGTTAGGTTAGGTTAGGTTAGGTTGGGGGGCGGGTCAGGTAACCTCCACGTTGGCCTAGTTGGTTGCTGGTCTCTTTCGGATACGTCCGGGGAGAAGAGCAACCCGTTGGGCTGGTGCACCCTGGGCACCGTCAATAACTTCCCATTCGTGGGTTCTTGTTGGCGGTGGCGAATACCTGACGGGGAGGGGGGGTTGATTTCGCTCTGGGTGTTCCTCAGGAACACATGGGGAATCTCCAGAGGGAAATCAGTAGGACGAGGGTGAAGGAGGAGGAGGTGCTCCGGGTGTTACTCTGATTAGCAGAGGACACTCTGGATGCGACAAAGGGGCTCACTTTCGGGCCTCTGGGCGGGCTGACCAGCAATGCGGGAGGGTGTCCTAGCTTTAACCGGCTCTACAACCTGTGCCTCACCTGGCTCTGCACAATAGTCGGCTCTGCGACCGGTTTTACACCCGGCTCTGCGACCGGCTGCACCCCAGCTCTGCCGCCTGTGTTCAAGTGACGGCTCTCCTGCGGCGCACCCACCTGCGGGACGGTGTCCTAGCTTTAACCGGCTCTACAACCGGTGCCTCACCTGGCTCTGCACAATAGTCGGCTCTGCGACCGGTTTTACACCCGGCTCTGCGACCGGCTGCACCCCAGCTCTGCCGCCCGGCTCAAGCGACAGCTTTCATGCGGTGGGGGAAGGCCTCGCCCGGAGGTAAGGAGGGAAGCCCTTTGAGGTGTGCCGCCGTCGACAACGACGAGTTGGTGGAGGAAGGCGGCGTCTGGCCTTCGCGGGCCAAATGCCGCAATGTAGGGGACCGTGGGCGGAGGATCGGGGTGTCCGACGTTCACACAAAGGTCCAGCGCTCTGAGGCGCCTGGGTGTTCCGGGCGTCTCAGTGCTAGGAGGAGGAGATAGAGGTGGATTATTGGGGCGGGGCAGAGAGTCTGTAGTGACTTAGCCCTGCCCCCAGAGGAGGGCTCCGTTGTGGAGCAACGCCAGCGGGGCACGCGGTTGCAAGCCTCGTGGGTCCCGCAGCCCCGTGGGCGAGTGAAGGAACACTCCAGGTTTTTAGTGGGTGCAAACCCCACATAACGCAGTGGTTTCCCCGGACCACTGCGTATTCGTTACGAATTTTCCTGGGAGAACAAAAAAAAAAAAAAAAAAAAAAAAAAAAAAGGTTAGGTTAGGTTAGGTTAGGTTAGGTTAGGTTAGGTTAGGTTAGGTTAGGTTAGGTTAGGTTAGGTTAGGTTAGGTTAGGTTAGGTTAGGTTAGGTTAGGTTAGGTTAGGTTGGGGTGCGGGTCAGGTAACCTCCACGTTGGCCTAGTTGGTTGCTGGTCTCTTTCGGATACGTCCGGGGGGAAGAGCAACCCGCTGGGCTGGTGCACCCTGGGCACCGTCAATAACTTCCCATTCGTGGGTTCTTGTTGGCGGTGGCGAATATCTGACGGGGGGGGTGGGGGGGATGCGTCGCTCTGGGTGTTCCCCTGATTAGCAGGGGACACTCCAGATGCGACGAAGGGGTAGTCTGGGTAGGTAGGTTAGGCAGTTAGGAAAGCGGTGGGGCTCACTTCTTGGCCTCTGGGCGGGCCGCCTTCCCCTGCGGGGGGGAACGCCCGGGGCACCCCAGCTCTGCACCCTGCACTGCCCGGCTCTGCAGTGACCGGCTCTGCCCGCTCTGCACCTGGCTTTGCACTCGGCGCTCGTGCGGTTTGAGCTCACCGAGTGCACTGACCAGCTCTGCACCCTGCTTTGCCCGGCTCTGCATCCGGGCTTTGCCCGCTCTGCACCTGGCTCTGCAGCTCGGAATCTCTCCTGCGGGTGGGGGTGGCTGCGGCTCGGGGGCGGGAGGTGGGCCCAAGAGGAGGTAGTGACTTGTCGCTGCCGACCCTCCTTTGACGTGGGATGGTCGGCAGGGACAAGTCAGTGGAAGGAGGAGGCGGCGGAGCGTCGGTCTCGACGCTTCGCCGCACACGCGGAGGGCGGCATCTGGCCTTCGCGGATTCTGGCCAGATGCCGCATAGGAGGGGACCGTTAGGTCCAGTGCGGTGGAGGGTACGGCGCGGCACACCGTCTAGGTGTGCCCAGCGGGGGCGTAGCTGCGCCGTGCCCTGAGGTGTTTGGCAGGTCCTCTCGCTTCCCGGTGTGGTAAATCCATGCTGGGGAGCGGGGAGGCCTGGGCGGCGGTTGCCTCCTTTTGCGAGGACGCCATGTCGCAAAAGGAGGCAGCGGTGGGGGTGGGAGAGGGCGGTTGTACGATCGCCTGCGCCCACCCCCTGGTGGTGATTAGCGGGCGGCAGGTGCGGGGGCGCCTGTCGTCTGCATTGCACAATCACCACCCTCGTCGGGCGGGAATGGCCGATCACTCGCGGTCATTCCCGGGCCCCTCCACTGAGGGAGGGGCGTGCGGGGCCCGCCATTATGGTGGGCAGTCGTCGGCGGAGGACTGGGCGTAAAGGCTGTGCCGGTTTCCCAGTCCTCCTCCACAAAGACGATGCGGGAGTGCGCTGGTTTATTTTAGTGGGTATACCGGGCTTGCCCGGGGAGTCCCACATAGCCCGTCCATTCCCCCGATGGGCGGGTATGCGTAATGCATTTTTTTCCAGCGTTATCAAAAAAAAAAAAAAAAAAAAAAAAAAAAAAAAAAAAAAAAAAAGGTTAGGTTAGGTTAGGTTAGGTTAGGTTAGGTTAGGTTAGGTTAGGTTAGGTTAGGTTAGGTTAGGTTAGGTTAGGTTAGGTTAGGTTGGGGTGCGGGTCAGGTAACCTCCACGTTGGCCTAGTTGGTTGCTGGTCTCTTTCGGATACGTCCGGGGAGAAGAGCAACCCGCTGGGCTGGTGCACTCTGGGTACCGTCAATAACTTCCCATTCGTGGGTTCTTGTTGGCGGTGGCGAATATCTGACGGGGGGGGGGTAGGGGTACGCGTCGCTCTGGGTGTTCCTCTGAACAGCAGAGGACACACCAGATGCGACACAGGGGTTGGGTAGGTTAGGCTGGGTAGGCTAGGTTGGTTAGGCTAGGTTGGGTAGGCTGGGTAGGCCAGAATTAGGAGGCAGGTTAGGTTAGGTAGGACAGTTGTGGAGGAGTTGTGGTGGTTGCCTGAAAACAGGGAACCACCAACAGGGGAGTCTAGCCAGCTCTCCTTAATTCCGGAGCCCGCGGCATACTCCCAAAGACCCCCATCGATTGCGGTATGGGGTACGGGATGTGTTGTGGACCGGAGGGCTTGCCTTAATCGGCCGGCCCGCGGGAATGGAAAACCCTAAAAAACCCGACAGCGAAGTCGTAAAAACCTGTAGATACCAGGCGACCTCTACAGTATATAGCTACACTGGTACAGGAATGGGCGTCACCCGACAGTGTTATTTATATCGTCCCATACTCGTGGGAATAAAATGGAAACAATTAACAAAACAACAACAAAAGAAGAAAAAAAGAAGGAGGAGAAAGAGAAGGTGGAGATGAAGGAGGAGAAGAAGAAGGAGAGAAAGGTGAGGCAGGCGAAGAAGACTCCTGAAAAGGAACTACGCGTGTCAGTGCTGCGTCTGTCGGAGTCCTCCGGCGAATCGGACGCAAAAATGGTTTCGTGCGGATCCGGCTCGGAGAGCGAGAAAGAGGACACTTGCCAAATGAACGTTGACTCGAGCAGCGAAAACGAGGAGACTCGCAAGTGGCGCAAAAGAGGAATGGGCGAGCATGGAGAGGAGGAGATGGCGTCGGCGCAAAAAGGGGCGGCGCACAAATCTAAGAGAGGGAGAGGCCGACCGCCCACCACTGGGGAATACGTCGGCCTAGCCGCGGCCCAGGCCCGTCTTAATGCGGCAAAAGCCGAAACACTCCAGATAGAGGCCGAGGAGCAAATAGCGGAGGTCGCCAAGACACTCAAACTGTCACGGCATGCCTGCCGCAGCGGCCTCAACCCCCCGGCACCAGAGGAGGACACGGAGCAGTCTCTGGCAGCACTCAACTACTTGCTGCTAGAGGCTGCAAAGACGGTAGAAACGGTGGCTACCAAGTCCGGCCGCCTGAAGGGGACCAGTATTAAGACCCTAAAGGATGCGGCCTCGATCATCAAGGAGGCTGCGGTGGGCATAAGGGCCCGAACTATGACGGAGGAAATTACCAAACTGGAGGCCGAAAACCGGCGGCTAACAGCACAGCTGGCTGAGGCAAACAGCCGGCCAGCGGCGGCAGCAACGGCGGCAGCACCCGACTTCGACAAAATACGGCAACTCATGGAGGAGATATCTCGGGCCAGCGTCGTGCAGTTCAGCAATATGCTGAATGCACGACTCGAGGGGCTCGAGTGTCGCCTCCTACCAGAGCCGGCATTGCGGCCGCCGCTGGCGGCTGACAAGAGAAAGGGGGAGTCAGCCGAGTCGGAGGCGAAGGCCCCAATACCCCCGACGCCTCCGCCTGCGCCCGCAACCCAGCCCGCAGCCCAGCCCGCAGCCCAGCCCGCAGCCCAGCCCAAAAACAAGGGCAAAGGAAAGGGGAAAGGCAAGGGGAAAACGACGGCCCCGGCCCCTGAAAGGGACCCTAGTCCGATGAAGGACGCCCCCCCACCGCCCCCATTGACGGAGCAGTGGAGCTTGGTTGCTGCTCGGGGTGCCAAAAGCAGTGGCAAGCAGACAAGCGCCCAGAGCACCCAGAAGAAGAAGACAGCGGCGGTGGCGAAGCTGCGCGCGCCGAAAACGGCAGCAGTGACCCTTACGCTGCAACCGGGCGCGGCTGAGCAGGGAGCTACATACAGCTCAGTATTGCGGGAGGCCCGGACCCGGATCGACAGGGAGAGTCTCGGCATCGAGGAAATGCGCTGCAGGACCACGGTCACCGGCGCCCGCATCCTCGAAATCTTCGGGGATGGGGGCGCAGAGAAGGCCGACTCGCTGGCCAATAAGCTAAGAGAGGTCCTGAGCGCCGAGGTGGTCAGGGTCTCCCGCCCGACCAAAAGAGTGGACGTGTTGGTTTCAGGACTCGACGACTCTGTCACCGCCGCAGAGGTGGTGGCGGCTTTCGCTGCGCAGGGGGGATGTCACGTCGACGACATCAGGCCCGGTGTCATCAGCGACCGGGCCACGATGTGGCTTGGCTGCCCGGTGGCCGCCGCCAAAACTGTTGTTGGCGCCGACCGCCTAAAAGTAGGCTGGATTACGGCCAGAGTTACCTTGCTGGCGGTTAGGCCCCTCAGGTGCTTCAGGTGCCTCAACCTGGGCCACGTCGCCAGCAAGTGTGGGTCGGAGGTGGACCGCAGCGGTCTCTGCTACCGCTGCGGAAAACCGGGCCACCGGGCGCGTGAGTGCCGGGCCGAGCCCAACTGCGCCACCTGCGCAGCAGCGGGCAAACCAGCTGGGCACCCTCTTGGTGGTGCAGGCTGTGTGGGCAAAGCCCAGAATAACAAAGTCAAAAATAAGGGCGGTGGGCCTACCCAAGGCCCAAAAGCAGCGGAGGGGCCAATGGATACCGCCACATAAATGCCCGGACTCGCCTTTCTGCAGGCGAACATTAACCACTCTGCCAGGGCCCAGGATCTTTTCACCCAGACCCTGGCAGAGTGGGGAATCAAGGTGGCCGTAGTCGCCGAGCCCTACTTTGTCCCCACCCGAGATGACTGGGTCGGTAGCCGGGATGGCTTGGTGGCCATCGCTGCCCCGGCTGCCTCTGGCGCCCCGCCCATCGGCCACGTGTCGAGGGGTAGGGACTACGTACTGGCAGCCGTGGGTGGCATCACTGTGATAGGGGTGTACTTCTCACCCAACCGGGCCCTCGCCGACTTTGAGGATATGCTCGGGGAGGTGGGCGCCCTGGTTGGGCAGGTCGCCCCTAGCCCCGTGCTAGTCGCTGGGGATTTCAACGCCAAATCAACGGCGTGGGGATCCCCGGCGACGGATGCGCGGGGTGAGTGTCTAGAGGAGTGGGCGGTCTCCATGGGCTTGGCCGTCCTCAACACCGGGTCGGAGGACACGTGCGTGCGGCAACAGGGTGGGTCTATAGTCGATATCACGTTGGCATCGCCCGCCCTGGCGCGCCGTGTCCAGAATTGGAGGGTGGTGGTGGGCGTGGAGACACTGTCGGACCACCGTTACATCCGATTCGATGTCTCCGCGCTCCCCACCGGCCGGGACGGTGTGAACCTTACTGTTGTTGGGGGCGGCCCGCGCTGGGTGCTGGGGCGGCTCGATAGGGAGGTCGCCAGAGAGGCCGCTGTAGTCGAGGACTGGGTGTCCGGGCCCGACATTGGCCAGGACGTGGACGAGGAGGCAGGGCGCCTTGCGGCCTCGCTGGGCCGCATATGCGACGCGGCGATGCCCAGGGCGAGACCCCTCCCTCCTCGGCATCGGGTGTATTGGTGGAGCGACGAGCTCCGCCGCATGCGCATCGATTGCGGTAGGGCACGCCGCCAATACACTCGGTGCAGGCGGAGGCGAGTCCGGGACGCGAATGAGGAGAATGCCTCCTACGCCGCCTACAGGGCTTTGCGCGAAACGTTCCAGTTGGCAATCGCGCGGGCCAAGGAGGCGGCGTGGGAGGAATGGTTGCGGACCCTTGATGGCGACCCTTGGGGTAGGCCGTACAAAGCCGTCAGAAAAAAGCTGCGGCCCTGGGCTCCCCCCGTCACTTCTAGCGTGGACGGGGGTCTTCTCGAAGAGGTGGTGGGCACCCTCTTCCCGCAGCGAGACGAGTGGGTGCCTCCGGCGATGGCCCGACGCGGTGCGCGATCGGCCGAGGTTGAGGACGAAGTCCCCGCACTGCCGGTGTCGGAGGCCGAATTCGGGGCGGCCGTCCTCAGGCTCAAAATGAAGAGGACCGCCCCGGGCCCGGACGGCGTTCCGGGGACGGCATTAGCGATCGCGCTGGAGGAGATCGGAGAGAGGGTGAGGTCCCTCTTCACCGCATGCGTGGTGCAGGGTCGATTCCCGCGCGCGTGGAAGACGGGCAAACTCGTACTACTGCCGAAGGCAGGGCGCCCGGCCGGACTGCCGTCGTCCTACCGTCCGATCGTGCTACTCGGCGAGGTGAGCAAGCTCTTCGAGCGTGTGCTCGCGGCTCGCCTGGCCGAGTGCATGGAACCGGATCTGGACGACGCGCAGTTCGGTTTCCGCCGGGGTCGGTCGACCCTGGACGCCGTTGCGCGGGTGAGAGATCTCACCGAGGAGGCCGTCTCCCGGGGTGGCGTGTTGCTTGCGGTGTCATTGGACATCCGCAACGCATTCAACACGCTGCCCTGGGAAACGATCAAGGCGGCGCTGCGGTTTCACGGCGTGCCGCAGTACCTCCAGCGGGTCATCGCCGACTACTTTGCCGGCAGAGCCGTCGTTTTCCCGACGAGGGCCGGCGAGGGGAGGAGGGATATGTCGTGCGGTGTTCCGCAGGGGTCTGTTCTGGGCCCTCCCCTGTGGAACATCGGCTACGACTGGGTGCTGCGCGGGGCCACTTTGCGGGGGGTCAGCGTAATATGTTACGCCGATGACACCCTCGTGCTAGCCCGCGGCGGCACCTACAGAGAGGCATCCCTGCTCGCCACGGCGGGTGTGGCCCAGGTAGTGGGGAGGATCCGTGCCCTGGGGCTCGAGGTGGCCCTGGAAAAGTCAGAGGCCCTCCTGTTTCACGGGCCCCGACAGAGGCCGCCGCCGGGGGCCTCCATTGTTGTGGGAGGAACTTCCATCGCCGTCGGTACTTCGATGAAGTACCTGGGGCTCGTACTCGACGGCCGATGGAAGTTCGAGGAGCACTTCCGGCGGTTGGCCCCAAAGTTGTTGGCCACCGCTGGGGCATTGGGGCGGATCCTCCCAAATGTTGGGGGGCCGGGTGGAGTCTGCCGACGCCTATACACCGGTGTGGTGCGCTCCATGGCGCTCTACGGGGCGCCAATATGGGTAGGAGCCATGAGCGGCCCGAATCTGGCTGCGCTGCGACGACCGCAGCGCGCCATGGCGCTCAGGGTGGCCCGGGCGTACCGCACCGTGTCATGCGTCGGCGCGTGTGTGCTCGCCGGTACGCCGCCGTGGGACCTCGATGCAGAGGTACTCGCCGCGGCGTACTGGCGAACAAAAGAGGCGATTGCGGGCGGCGGCCGCCCCCCACATCCGCGGGAGATTCGTCGCTGGCGAGAGGAGTGGCGTGACACTCTCCTGCGGAGGTGGGCGGCGCGCCTAGAAGAAGATCGGGTTGAGAGCCGAGAGGTGGTGACCGCCGTTCGGCCCATTCTCCGCGAGTGGCTCGAACGGCGGCACGGGGCTCTCTCCTTCCACCTGACACAGATGATCACCGGGCACGGTTGCTTTGGAAGATACCTGTACCGGGTGGCAAGAAGGGAGCCCACGGACGTGTGCCACCATTGCGTGGCGGGAGTCGCGGATACGGCGCAACACACGCGCGAGGAGTGCCCTGCTTGGGAGGTCCCTCGCGCCGTCATGTCCGCGACCGTCGGGGACGACCTGTCGCTGCCGGCCCTCCTCAAGAAGATGGTCGACAGCGACGAGTATTGGCGAGCGGTAGCGACGTTCAGCGTCGAGGTGATGTCACGGAAGGAGGCGGCGGAAAGGGATCGGGAAAACGACGTTGACTCGGCTCCGATGCGTCGCCGTAGACGCGGAAGACGGCGTCTGGCCTTTGCGGCCCGAATGATGACGTAACGCCAGGGACCGTGGGCGGTGGATCGGGGGATCCACCGTCCACCCAAAGGTCCACGCACTGAGACGCCGCGGTGTTCCCGGTCGCCTCAGTGCTAGGAGGAGATTGATTTTGAGGTGGAATTGGGCTGGGTTGGGTCTCAACTAACAACAAGGGACTCTGCCCCGCCCAATAGAGAAGAGCTCCGTTGCGGAGCAACGCCAGCGGGGCACGCGGTTGCAAGCCTCGTGGGTCCCGCAGCCCCGTGGGCGAGTGAAGGAACACTCCAGGTTTTTAGTGGGTGCGAACCCCACATAACGCAGTGGTCCCCCCCAGGCCACTGCGTATTCGTCAGGAATTTTCCTGGGAGAACAAAAAAAAAAAAAAAAAAAAAAGGTTAGGTTAGGTTAGGTTAGGTTTTTTTTTTTTTTTTTTTTTTTTTTTTTTTTTTTTTTTTTTTTTTTACTTCTACCCCCAACATGGTCGGAGTCTATTGTGATCTGATACATTCATTCCAGTTCTCGCATTTATTCCTCTCGCACTTTCATTCCTCATACTTTATCTTTCTTTCATACATCCTCATTTGTGTCTGTTATGGGTGGGATTCCCATCTATTCTCTAGCTAACTAACTATCCATTTTTATTTTAGTAAAATCCAAGGACAAAAATTTTTATTTCAATATTCTTACATAAATACTTAGTATAACTTATTCTATTTTACAGTTTCTTATGTCTTATTTAATTCTACTTTATATAACTAGGTTCTTATTACTATATTACAAAGATTTTACAATTTCTTAAAACTAGTTTTATCAATTATTATTCCTTACTTTACTTATAATTATTTATCGTTTAATTACTACATCTTAATTATACTTATATTTTATCATAAACAATATTCGGGCCCTACAGAGTAGGGGGGAGCACATCTTATATTTAAACATTAATGTCAACTTATTTTTCCAAGATTATTTACAGGTCCTAAAAGGACGGGAGCAGTTTTTGTTTAACACTAAATTTAAATTTTACACGTTTATTTTACATTTTACTAGCACTATTTTTCTGTTCTTAAATAACACAGTATATTGTGACGGCATATATTCTTACTCGGTTTTATTCCTTTTGTTAACTATGGATGTTATTTGACTACAATAATCTAAGAACTGTTCCCTCTTCTTACCCGTCATTAGATGCGGTACTTGTTGCGCATTCAATTCCACACCCAACTGTTGCTCTGTCTCAAATCGCAATATTTCGGTCATTGGGCACTCGAAAAGTATGTGCAGAACCGTCTCTTCGACACCAGGTTCACAGGCGCACGATGGGTCCTCCTTACACTTGAAACGTTTCAAGTATGCGGAGAACCCACCGTGCCCCGTCAGAATCTGCGTAGTCATGCTGTTGTGGGTCATCTTGCGTACCACTCTGTACGCCGCCACGGCGTCCGGGAAAAAGATTTTCGTGCCCGAAGCTGTGTCACCCGATCTATATCTCCCGTTCCACTCGCCAAGCGTCTCCAACCGGATTACTCGCTTGACGAATGAAACGGGACACTGGTCATAGTCCGGCCTCTTCTTCGACCCCAGGGCAGCCTCCTTTGCAAGTTGGTCAGCTCTTTCGTTTCCCTCCAACCCTGCGTGGGCTTTTATCCAGAACAGCGAGACGCACTTGTTCTGGAGTTTACAGCGACGTAAGGCGTCTCTGGTTTCCACAGCCAAGGGGTGGGGGGAACTTGAGTTGGTAACTGACTGAAGGGCCGCCATGGAGTCGCTGAAGATGCCGAACGTGGTTTCACTGCGCTTGAGCACCTCTCCCACCGCCCTTTGCAGGGCCAGAAGTTCAGCCTGGTATACGGTGCAATAGGACGGCAGAGCAAACTTGAGGGCTTTCGCCTCGACAGCGCCATTCCACAAGGATAGCGCCGCCCCGACTTTGCCCTCAATTTTGCTGCCGTCTGTGAATATACGCACATCATAGTTGCTGTGGTCATTGTACTGTTCCTCGTCTACCAGGCTTCCGAACTCCAAGCACATCTGCTCCGCCGGGTGTGGGGCCTCCAGCACGGGTGCCATTCGCTCCACCTCCCTGTCCCCCAGTACGGGCTGGGGTACTCCCCTCCTTGCTCCGTAGAGAGCAGCTGCTTCGCGGACGCGAAGATCGAGTGGGAGTATCCCAGTCAGCACCAGAGCAGAGTTTAGGGAGACCGTGCGATATGCTCTGCACATTTTCTGGGCAACCCCGCGCTGGACGTTCCTAAGCTGCTTTTGCATTCCCAGCTTTTCGGCTGCTGGAGCCCAAACGCTCGCGGCATAAAGGATTATGGGCTCCATTGTCGCCACGTAGATGATCCTAACGATGTCTGGGTTTAGCCCCCAGCTGACCCTCGCAGCTCTGCACAGCCGTTTGTATATTTCAATCGCCTTCCTGCACACGATTGAGACATGGGTGTTGAAAGTCAACGCACTATCTATTGTTACACCCAGTATTTTCATTTCTTTCGCTAGGACGATGTCAGTCCGGTTAGGTTAGGTTAGGTTAGGTTAGGTTAGGTTAGGTTAGGTTAGGTTAGGTTAGGTTAGGTTAGGTTAGGTTAGGTTAGGTTAGGTTAGGTTAGGTTAGGTTAGGTTAGGTTAGGTTAGGTTAGGTTAGGTTAGGTTGGGGTTCGGCGGGAGCAGCTCCAGGACGACCTAGAAGAGCAGGTCGCTGCAAAGGAGCAGCAAGCGCGCATCGCCCGGGCCAAGGCTGGATACGGCGCGTCCCGCGTCGTGTACACGGAGAGTTCGTTGTTGGAGCTGGAGCGCATGGCTCAGGAGGATGTGGAGGGGATTGTGGAGGTCGCCTCCAAGTCCTCGCACTTGAAGGGGACCTTCCAAAAGTCCCTCAAGTGCCGGGCCGTCAGCATGCGTGGCATCGTCAGCGAGCTGGTGCAGCGCCAAGCGACTGACGAAACGCGGCAAATGCAGGCGAAAATCGATCGCCTGCAGTCAGAAGTCAGCCAGCTGCATCGGAAGCTGGCTGAAGCCACGGCCCGGCCAACGCAATCTAAGCCGAGTCATGCGGCAGGGGGCCCCGACCTCCCCCACGACCTTGAGGATATCATCCGCAGGGTCGTGGGTGAGGAGAGGGCCTTCGTGAGAGCCTGCTTCGCAGGCATTGAGGACAGGCTCATGCCGGAGGTAAGCCACCGACCACCGCTCGCGGCGGATAGGAGGCAAAATCAGCCGCGCGAGCAAGAAGAGGCACCCTCTCAGGCGGAGGACGCCCTTCTCCCCTCCACCACCCCGACCAACAACCAGCAGGGCTGGACGAAGGTCGTCAAGGGGAAGGGGAAGGGGAAGGGCAAAAAGACGGCGGCGGCCGTCCCTGCCGTCCCTGCCACCACCCCTGCCAGCCAGTCGCAGTCGGCTGGCCAGGAAAAGGGGAAAGGGAAGGGGAAAGGCTCCCCCCCAGCCGGTGCGAAGAAACTCGTACTACCGAAGACCGCAGCCGTCGTGGTGACTCTCACCGCGGAGGCTGCGGAGCGGGGCGAGACCTACGCGTCCATCATGATGCGGGCGCGTAGCAATGCCGATCCCACCAAACTGGGGATCGGCAAAGTCTCGTGCCGCAGGACGCAAGCAGGGGCTCGAATTTTTGAGTTCCCTGGAGCGGCAGGCGCAGCCAACGCGGACCTCTTTGCTACCAAGCTAAAAGAGGTCATCGCGGACGCGGCCAAGGTTGCCAGACCAATAAAGTCGGCGGCCTTAGAGGTGACTGATCTGGATGATTCAGTCACCAAAGAGGAGGTGGTGGCGGCGATCGCAGAGATAGGTGGTTGTAGCGTCGCAGCGGTGCAAGGCCGGGGCATCAGGCCCGGCCGCGGCGGCATGGGCACCATCCGTCTGGAGTGCCCAGTCGCCGCGGCCAAAGCCGTCCTCGCCAAGGGACGGCTTGCCGTAGGGTTCAGCTCGGGTGTAGTCCGGGCTCTCGCAGACGAACCTCTGCGTTGCTACAGGTGCCTGGGCATCGGACACACCCGGGCCCTCTGTCCGTCCAGCGTCGACAGGACGGACAGCTGCTACCGCTGCGGCAAGGACGACCACAAGGCCGCCTCCTGCAAGGCCGCCACGCCGCACTGCGCGGTGTGTGCCGCCAGTGGCCGCCCAGCCGGCCACGTTACAAAGGGGAGGAAATGCAATCCTCCCCCAAAGAGGGGCAAAGCGCAGGCTACGATCCGGCCTGCCGCTACCACCGCCGTCGTTCCAGAGACTGGGACTACGGTGGCTGCTGGCCTGGCTCTGCCTGAGGAGGAGGGTGCGATGTCCGATTAATGGATAGAGTCGAACATCGCATCCTCCAGGCGAACACCAACCACTGCAGAGCGGCCCAGGATCTGCTGATGCAGACCATGGCCGAGTGGTTGGTGGACCTGGCGGTGGTCGCCGAGCCGTACTCGATCCCTGGCCGTTGGCTGGGTGATCGGGACGGCTTGGTGGCGTTGGTGTCGCGGCCCGCCACGGACTCCCCTCCCCTCTCGCTTTTAGAGAGAGGACCGGGATACGTGGCCGCCACGTGGGGAGAAATTGCCCTGGTCGGGGTGTATTTCTCCCCAAACCGCCCTCTAAGGGACTTCGAGGATTTTCTCGAGGTCCTTACGGCAGTCGTCGGGAGGGCGGCGCCACGCCAGGTCGCCGTGTTGGGCGACCTGAACGCCAAGTCGGTGGCCTGGGGCAACCCGGCCACCTCTTGCAACGTCCGGGGACGCGCCGCCGAATTTTGGGCGGCTTCGTGCGGTGTGTCCCTCCTAAACAGGGGGCAGGTTCACACGTGTGTGCGGCAGCGGGGAGGGTCGGTGGTTGACGTCTCGTTCGCCACCCCCGTGTTAGCCGCCCGCGTCGTGAACTGGCGGGTGGAGATGGTGGAGACCATGTCGGACCACCGATATGTGCGGTTCGACATAGTCCCCACCCAGGGCCCGCGGGGTGGTATGGCTCGGCGGTCAGGCCGAACCCCCTTCCCGCGGTGGGCTCTCACCCGCCTGGACCGGGAGGCAGCCCTGGAGGCGGCGTTCCTCCAGGACTGGCTCTCGCCCCCTGTGGAGGCCGCCGTGGACGTTGACGCCGCAGCGGTCCAGCTCCGAGGGTCCTTGACCGAGGTGTGCAACTCCAGCATGCCTCGGTCTCGCCGTCCGCCTCCCCGTCGCGCCGTTTACTGGTGGACGGAGGGGCTGGCGGAGCTACGGGCCGCCTGCGTGGCGGCCAGGAGGGCCTATACGCGGAGCCGGCGGCGCACAACCCGATCACAGGCCGAGGAGGACCGCCTCTACGCTTCCTACATAGAGGCAAAGACGGTCCTCAAGTCGGAAATGTGCGCCGCCAAGGACTCGGCGAGAGCCGAGATGCTGGAGGGTCTCGACCGGGATCCATATGGGAGACCGTACAAGGTGGCGCGGAACCAGCTGCGGCCCTATGGTCCCCCACTGTCGGAGACCCTCGAGCCGGCGTTACTGGATGGGGTGGTCCGGTCCTTGTTTCCGCGCAGGACCGACTTCACCCCACCAGTGATGGACCCCCCGCGGGAGACGGCCTCGCCGGAGGAGGAGATTCCCCCGGTGACGGCGGATGAGATTCGCGAGGGGATTCTCCGCCTCCGAGCGAAGAAGACGGCCCCTGGGCCGGACGGCGTCCCTGCACGGGTGGCGGCAATAGCTGCCTCTCAGATGCAGGACAGGTTTCGGGAACTCTTCAGCGCGTGCTTTACGGCTGGGAGGTTCCCGAAACTGTGGCGGGAGGGGCAGCTGTGCCTCCTCCGCAAGGAGGGACGCCCGGTGGACTCCCCCTCGGCATACCGGCCCATCGTTCTTCTCGATGAGGTCGGTAAAATGTTCGAGGGGATCGTCGCCGACCGGCTCAACAGCCATCTGCGGGGGGTGGGGCCAGACCTGTCGGACGCCCAGTTCGGGTTTCGACGAGGGCGTTCGACGGTCGACGCCTTGGCCCTGCTCAAGGCCCAGGTGCAAGAGGCAGTGGGGTCGGGGGAGGGGGTGTTGGCGGTCTCGTTCGACATCGCCAACGCCTTCAACTCCGTGCCGCACTCGACGATATTGGAGGCGCTACGGTATCACGGAGTGCCCCAATACCTGCGGGACCTCCTGGCCAGCTACTTGGAGGACCGCGAGGTCCTCCTTGTGGACAAGACGGCGACGGTCAGGAGGTACGGCGCGGAGTCCGGTGTTCCGCAGGGGTCGGTCCTAGGCCCACCCCTGTGGAACATCGGTTTCGACTGGCTCTTGCGGGGAGCCCTCCTCCGGGGGACGAGCGTCATCTGCTACGCGGACGACACACTGCTCGTTGCCCGGGGGAAGGACTTTAGGGAGGCGGCCTGTCTGGCATCGGCTGGCGGATCTTTGGTCGCCGGAAGGATCCGCCAGCTGGGACTGCAGGTGGCGCTGCACAAGACCGAGGCCGTGTTCTTCCACGGGCCTCGGCAGCGCTACCCGCCTGACGCCCACATAGTCGTGGAGGGCGTCAGGATTGCGGTCGGGACCCAGATGAAATATCTGGGCCTCCTGCTAGACAGCAGGTGGCGCTTCAGCGCACACTTCAGCGGGCTGTCGACGCGCCTGCTGAAGGCCGCCGATGCCCTCTCGTGGCTCCTCCCGAACCTGGGCGGGCCCAAGGAGCGGTGCCGGCGCTTATACGCCGGCATCTTGAAGAGTATGGCCCTCTATGGGGCGCCGATTTGGGCGGACTCCCTCCGCAGGAGGGAGAACGCGACCGCCATCCGCGGGCCCCAGAGGGCCATCGCACAGCGGGTGGCGAGGGCCTACCGCTCGGTGGGCTTTGCGGCGGCGTGCGCTCTGGCGGGCACCCCTCCCTGGGAGTTGGAGGCGTGGGTGCTCGCCAAAGTGTACGAATGGTTAGCGCGGCGAAAGGCGCTAGGCGAGCGCCCCGCCGCGGAAGAGCGGGAGGCCGTGCGGCGGGAGGCGAGGGAAGCCATCGTCCTCCATTGGACCGCAGACCTCGCCACCGCCACGTTTGGACGCCGGACGCTGGACGCGCTCGGTCCAGTCCTGCAGGGCTGGCTCGAGCGGCCACACGGTTTCCTCTCGTTCCGTTTGGTGCAGGTGTTGTCCGGACATGGTTGTTTCGGAACGCACCTGCACCGGATCCGGAGGGAGGAAACCCCGGCGTGCCACGACTGCGGCGCGGAGGAGGACACGGCGCAGCACACCCTCGAGGTGTGCCCGGCCTGGGCCGAGCTGCGCCGTGAACTCATTGGAGTAGTCGGGCAGGACCTCTCGCTTCCCGGCGTGTTCAACTCCATGCTGGGGAGCGAGGAGGCCTGGGCGGCGGTTGCCTCCTTTTGCGAGGATGTCATGTCGCAAAAGGAGGCGGCGGAGCGCGCGCGGGAGGACGATCCTCTCGCTGCGCCGCTCCGCAGGCGAAGAAGGGGTGGGAGAAGGCGGTTATACGACCGTCTCCTCCCACCTCCTGGTGGTGACTAGCGGGCGACAGGCGCGGGGGCGCCTCTCGTCTGCATTGCACAGTCACCACCCTCGTCAGACGGGAATGGCCGAGCACTCACGGTCATTCCCGGGCCCCTCCACTCGGAGGGGCGTGCGGGGCCTGCCGTAAAGGCGGGCAATCGTCGGCGGAGGGCTGGACGTAAAGGCTGTGCCAGTTTCCCAGTCCTCCGCCACTAGGACGAAGCGGGAGTGCCGCTGGGTTATTTTAGTGGGTATACCGGGCTTGCCCGGGGAGTCCCACATAACCCGCCCATTCCCCCAATGGGCGGGTATGCGTAATGCATTTTTTCCCAGCGAGATCAAAAAAAAAAAAAAAAAAAAAAAGGTTAGGTTGGGGTGCAAGTTGAAAGCCTCCACGCGGCGCACCCTGGGCAACGTCGGCTCCAACTGGCCACCCGCGTTGGGTGGACAGTTGGGGCGGGCGGCTAATTTCAACACACGGGGAAAGGTCATGGTTCCAATTACGGATCATCATCCATGATGGTCTGTGATGGGAACCTGGCTAGAGATGGGAAGGCTGGTCCGTCTCTTGGATGGGCCTGGTGGCTTCTAACGCCCACTCCCCCCCTCTGCTTCCAGAGGGTAGGACGAGTAGGCGTAGTTTGGGAAGGAAGTAGAATAGGGACCTCACCCTTTAAAGGAAAACATAAAAAACAAACAAAATATGAACCAAGACATTTGCGAAAAAAGTCCCCAGGTGGGTCCCGACCGCTCAGCGGTCGGGGAGTCCCACCCCGCTTCGGCGGGCTGCCCTCCGTATTCTGGGGTGGGCAACAATTGTCTTCCGTCTGACCCATCAGACACCAACGACAACCACACGCGCGATTTACGGAAAACTGAGATGATGACTTCAAACGATGACCATGGACCCTCCGGCTCCGAGCCGACAGAGGAGATGGTGGCGCAGTGCGCACCAGAGGAAAGACTGCCAGCAGTGCGGATGACCGCAATCCGACCCTCCATTTCCCGGAGGCGTGACGGTCATAAAAGGCAACGGGATGCAGCAACGAGTGGAGAGATGTCACCGCCTTCTAAAGTACCCTTTAAGGCGACGACTGCTCGAGGGGGAGGTCCCCCACGTGACAAGAGGGGTCGGTTTGTTCGGCCTGGCATGCCGGACGGCTCACATGGCTCACACACCGAAGAAAGTGAGTCAGATAGCCAGAGCGTTTCCCTGATGTGCCATACAGGGACCGAAGCGAGTGAAGAGGAAGGCATGGATGTGCAAGTCAGCACCCAGACCACTCCTTCCTCTGCAATTGGAGAGAGTTCTGCTGGCTCAGCGGAGGCCCTGGAGAAAGCGGCCCTTCAGGATATCCAGGTGGTTCTGGACACCACACGGAAATCAAAAAAAATGAAGGGTACGTGCCAACGGGCCATTAAAGAGGCAGCAGAACGCGTCAGAATGGCGATAGAGGAGCTTGCCAACAGAAGTTCCTCGGAAGAGACTCGGAGGCTGCACCTGGAAAATGACCGGTTGAGAAAAGAGCTTGGAGCCCTCCGTAGGGAAATGGAAAGTCTTCGGGAAGAAGTTCGCTCCATAGGAAGGCAACCACATGAACTGACGCAGCCGCAGCAAACGGTCGCGCGCCCTTCGATCGTGGAGAGCCCCTCGAGCACACCAGACGACTTACTGCGAGCTGCTGTCTCCCAAATCGGGAAGATGATGGACGCCCGGTTCGCTGGGATTGAGGACCGCCTTCTGCCGGCAAAGAATAACCGTCCACCCTTAGCGGCAGACGCCAGAAATGCTGCCCGGAATGCTGCCAGGAATGCTGCTAATACCAGCAGGGCGCCTAAAAAGTCCTCCATGGCCTCTCGAGAAGCACTACAGGCAGCATCCCAAGTGGTGTCCCAAGTGGCCAATACGCAGCGGAACGCCCCGCCGCCTATCGGGAATGTGGCTGTCAGTGACGGTTGGCAGACCGCTGCTAAGAGGAAAAGGGGCAAGAAAAAGAAAAAACCTGCAGCAACAAACACTGAGGCATCCGCTACAGGAGCTAAATCTGACTCCGGCTCCAACAGAAAGCGAAAACGGCAACTTCGCGCACCTAAGTCGGCTGCAGTGGTTTTGACCCTGCAGCCTGAAGCGGTACAGAAGGGGCTAACTTACGCGGCGGTGATATCGAGGGCCAAGGAAAGTGTGAACCTGGCAGACCTCGGTATCACTGACATCAGGTTCCGTCAGGCAGCAACGGGGGCGCGTCTGCTGGAATTTCCGGGAACTGAAGGACCCAAAGGAGCAGACCTTATAGCGGAGAAGCTACGGGGTATTTTCGCGGAAGACGTCAAGGTCTCTAGACCCACAAAGTGCGCTGAAATGCGCATAAGTGGCCTAGACGACTCCATAACCGGACAAGATGTGCAGGAGGCAATCGTTCGGAAGACTGGCTGCCCCACAGAAACGGTCCGAATAGGTCCAATACGTCTTGGCCCGGGAGGCGTCGGCTCTGCCTGGGCGCAATGCCCTGTCGAGGCTGCAAAGCAACTCGCTGACGCTGGCCGGCTCCTCGTTGGTTGGAGCTCTGCCAGAGTAACTATCCTGGAGGCTCGCCCCATGAGATGCTTCAGATGCATGGAGAGAGGGCACACCCGCCATAAGTGTACCTCTGGCACGGACCTCAGTGGGCTCTGCTTCCGCTGCGGTAAGCCTGGGCATTTAGCATCAACATGCTCTGCCGATCCTCACTGCCCAATATGTGAGGTGGCCAAGCAACCGGCCAACCACGTCGTTGGGAGTAAGGGCTGCAAGCCGCCAGCCCCTTCAAAAAGGAAAGAGCCGACCGCATTAACCCCGGCCGTTTCTAGTGTGGTGCGACTGGAGCAATCGCAAGAGGAGGTAATGATTACGGAATAATTATGAACCAAGTCCGTAATCATTGCCTACTCCAGACGAACCTTAACCACTCTGCCGCTGCCCAGGACTTGCTCCTTCAAACCATGGCGGAGTGGTCGATCGACGTAGCCGTCGCGGCCGAACCGTATTTTGTCCCACCTCGCCCTGATTGGGTGGGTGACGTGGACGGTTCTGTTGCCATTATCGGCTCTACGGCCTCTCATTGCCCACCCCTCTCACTCAGAGAGAGGGCTCCGGGATATGTTGCGGTCGCGCGTGGGAACATCATCTTCTTTGGCATCTATTTCTCCCCAAACAGGAGCCTGGCCGAATTCGAGGACTTCCTGGATCGTTTGGGAGCCTCAGTTCGGCGAATGACGCCAGGCCATATAATGGTAATGGGGGATTTCAATGCAAAATCTATCGCATGGGGTTCCCCAAGAACGGATGCTAGAGGAGAAGCAGTTGAGGAGTGGGCGTTAGCAGCGGGCCTCTGTCTTTTAAACAGAGGATCGGCCAATACATGTGTGCGACAGCAGGGAGGATCGATAGTAGACCTTTCGTTTGCTACCCCTGCTGTCGCCACACGTGTCCAGGGCTGGCGAGTCCTGGAGAGTGTGGAGACCCTTTCGGATCACTTGTACATCCGTATAGATCTCTCCACCTCACAGGGGTCGGGAGTGTCTCCACGCTCTGAAGCTCGACACTTTCCACGCTGGGCTGTGAAACGCCTTGATAGGGATCTATTGGAGGAGGCAGCCATTGTCCAGGCATGGCTATCGTCACCGCATTCTCCTGAAGGGGTTGATGCTGAGGCTGACCGGTTTCGTGATGCTATGACGGCCGTGTGCGACGCTTGCATGCCTCGAGCGCGTAGTCAGCCTCAAAAAAGGCAGGTCTATTGGTGGTCCCGGGAGTTGGCGGATCTCCGCGGGGCTTGCATTAATTCCCGGAGGTCCTACTCGCAAGTGCGCAGACTGCGCCACCGCAATGAGGAGCTGGAGTCCCAACTGTACGAGTCCTACCGAAGCGCCAGGAAAGCTCTACAGTTGGCGATCGTCCGAGCAAAGGAGCAGGCGAGGCGTGAAATGTTGGACGGCCTAAACCGAGATCCTTGGGGACGCCCGTACCGTGCGGCGCGGAGTAAACTCCGTGCCCAAGGCCCCCCATTAACGGAATCACTTCAGCCTCAGTTCCTTGCCGAAGTCGTGGAAACACTTTTTCCGAGCCGGGCGGAACACACACCACCCACAATAACCCCACCAGCTGATGACCAGGACGTCGAAGAGGAGACTCCTGTGATCACAGATGCGGAGATGGAAGCGGTGATTTTGCGGGCGCGTTCAAAAACTACCGCCCCAGGACCAGACGGGGTGCCTTCAAAAGTGTTGGCTCTAGCGTTGGATGCGATGGAGGATAGGCTTAGGGAACTGTTCGATTCCTGTCTGACGTCGAGACGGTTCCCTGAGCTTTGGAAAGAGGGTCGACTGGTCTTGCTGCAAAAGGCTGGACGACCACCGGAATCCCCATCGGCATACAGACCAATAGTGCTGCTGGACGAGGTGGGGAAGATGCTGGAGAAGATTCTCGCTACCCGCATCGTCCGGCATTTGGAAACGGTTGGCCCAAACCTGTCGGACGCTCAATTTGGTTTTAGGGGCGGGCGTTCGACCGTGGACGCCATTCTGCGTCTCAAAACACAGGCGATGGACGCGGTAACGCAAGGGCAGGTAATGTTGGCGGTGTCATTAGACATTGCCAATGCATTTAACACCTTGCCATTTGGCTGTATCGGGGAGGCGCTCCGTTTCCACGGGGTACCCTTATACTTGAGGCAGCTGGTGGCAGACTATCTGAGGGGGCGATGTGTTAGTTACCAGGGACGCAATGGCCAAATCGTGCGAAGGCCTGTTACGTGTGGTGTTCCACAGGGGTCGGTCCTCGGCCCACCCCTGTGGAACGTGGGGTACGACTGGGCCCTTCGTGGTGATCTCTCACCCGGGCTGGGCGTCATTTGTTATGCTGACGACACTCTCATCACAGCCCGGGGAGGAAACTTTGAAGAGGCGGCACGCTTGGTCACTGAAGGTGCGTCCCTGGTCATTAGCCGCATCGAAGCGCTTGGTCTTAGGGTAGCGCTCGAGAAGACGGAAGCCCTGGTGTTTTATGGGCCTCGCCGCCGGCCACCGGCGGGCGCTCACATTACCTTAGGTAGTGAGCGAATTATGGTGCGGACGCACATGAAATACCTGGGTCTGGTCCTGGACCGTAGGTGGAACTTTGGCGAGCACTTTAGCCGTCTTGCCCCAAAACTTATCGGCACAGCTTCCGCCCTAAGTCGGCTACTGCCGAATCTGGGTGGACCGAGTGCGAGCTGCCGACGGCTTTACACGGGGGTGGTGCGCTCGATGGCGCTGTACGGCGCCCCAGTGTGGGCGAACTCCCTGACTGCTCAGAACAAGGCTCAGCTGCGGAGACCGCAAAGAGTCATGGCCGTCAGGGTAATACGCGGATACCGCACAATCTCAGCTGAAGCGGCGTTTGTATTAGCGGGAACACCCCCGTGGGATCTGGAGGCGCGAGTGCTCGCCGAAGTTTACCAACGAAGTGCGGCAATTCGAGCTGAGAATGGCAGTGGCCCGCCGCCCGAAGTGGTGATGAGGTGGCGCAGAGAGGCGCAGACGGCCATCATGAGGCAATGGGCGGAGAGGCTGGAGACTCCCAGCGCCGGTCACTGGACTGTCGGGGCTATCCAGCCAGTCCTAGAGGAGTGGATAGGGAGGCGACACGGGACGTTGTCCTTCCGTTTAGTGCAGGTATTATCGGGGCATGGCTGTTTTGGCAAATACCTGCACTCAGTGGCAAGACGGGAGGCGACCCCCATGTGTCACCAGTGCGGTTGCAACCAGGACACGGCTCTGCACACTCTCGAGCAGTGCCCCGCCTGGGAGGCGCAGCGCCGTGTCATGGCGGCTGAAGTTGGGCAAGACTTGTCACTGTCGGCCATTGTTAGGGCAATGGTCGGCAGTGAAGGGGCATGGGAGGTGGTTGCATCTTTCTGCGAGGAAGTTATCTCGCAGAAGGAAGCGGCGGAGCGGGTCAGGGAGGCAGACTCTCTCGCAGACCCGATTCGTCGCATAAGGGCAGGACGGCGCAGGCGGCGAAACGCCGACCTGATGCCGCCATAACAGGGGTCAGCGGACGATAGATCGGGGACTCTATCGTTCATGCTGCACGGCCCCTGGAGTTGAGGTGATATCCCAGTGCACCCGGACATCACCGACGGAGAAGGGACCCCGGAGGCGGGCAAAGAAGAAGGAGCCCAGAAGTGGGCCACGCTGGATGGGTCGCGAATGTCATGCGTAGCAGTTCTCGCGGCCCACCCATCAAGGCGAATGTAGGTGCACAGGCGGAGTTTTTAGTGGGTGCAAGCCCCACA